>CAKJTW010000046.1:9490000-10740000 GCA_917880005.1 Nanger dama
GGACTTAGACTGCCAAGACTGGACTGGACAGAGGGGAAGAAACAGAAGGAAAGTAAGATCACAAATAGTTCTGGGTGCTTTGAGCTGGGCCTCAGTTTCCACCATCTAAAAGCGAGAGAGAGAGAGAGAGAGAGAGAAGACTAGATTAGCTCAGAGTTTCTCAAGAGCAGCAGAATTACCTGGTCTGTTGAAAATGCAAATTCCTGGGCCCCCACTGGATGCTGAGAGTTGGGATCAGGGTGGTGGTGGTGGCTGGGAGCAGTGATTGCGGTGGACTGCCAGGATTGTAATTGCTGCTCTGGCCTCTCTCTTTCCAGTCTAACAGTTTTTCTGCTGGAAGGAGAGGAGGGAGCCCACTGTGGGGGTGGGGGGTGGGGGCTGGGCTAACTGCATAAGGATGGGGGAGAGGGAGGGTCCCAGGAGCAATAGGGCAGGGAAATGCTGGTGGGAAAGGCTGGTTCTAAAAGGCTTCTATGTCTGCCCAGAGAAGGCTTCTTCAAAGGGCTTGGCTTTGGCATCGAATCTAAATCAGGCCTGAGACTCAGGCAGGCGGGTGCTCCGAGGCCTTCTTCCTCTGCCAGCCACTGACAACGCCCCCTGGTTGCTTGGACCAAGCCCTTGTCGTCTCCCACAGCGGAACTTCAGGCAGCCTGGGGAGTGTGTATCTGTGTGTGCGCTGAGGCCCAGGCAGAGGGTGGGGTCCAAACCCCTTTAATCTGCCAGCCTGACTGGGAGCAGGTAATTCACCTGGCCTCAGCCAGCTCGTGCCCTTCCTACCTCTGCAGCTGGCGTTGGGGGTGGGGTGGGGTGGGGTGGGGAGGAGAGGAGGCTGTTTGCTTTGGCTCCCGAGGAGGCTGGCTGTGCCCCAGCTGCCTTCTCTCGCCACGCCCTCACCCTGCCAGGAACCCCAGGCTTGAGATCTGGGGCAGCTTTATCAGAGTGCCAGGCCTCCTTTCCCATTTCCAAAGGGGAGCTTCCCACCTTAAGGAGGTTTCTAGAACCTGTGCTCAGGAAACCCAGGCTCTGGGCTGCTCACCCTCCCACGCCACGAGGAGACTCTGACCCCCGGCAGGTGCCCCGAGTCCCCCAGGGCATCGCATCCTGGAGCTGACCACAAGGCGAAATGTCCCCACCTCTCAACCACCCCCAGCCCCGGAAGGGACTCACCCACCAGCCTACAGGACCCCCCACCCCCGCAAGTGCCAGTGTGGGGCTCAGGTGTCATTTCCTGTGGTTTGCACAGTCACATATCTCCCCTGGGTGGGCAGCTTTCCACCCACCCACTGTTATCCTCAAAAATGTCCTGCACTGCTGGCCCCCATGCATGCATGCTCACTGCTGCCCTTGAGGAGCCACACAGAAGGAATGGGTGCGGATCACAGCGGGGCTCATTAACTACCCATCAATCTGTTGGCTGCTCTGCAAGGTCTGATTCTACCTCCCAACCCCGGCGAGGCATTGGGAGCCCCATTTAAAAGATAAAGAAGCTGAGGTTTTCTGTGGTTAAGACTTAGCTCCCGACTTCCCTGGTGATCCAGTGGTTAAGACTCTGTTCTTTCACTGCAGGGGGCATGGGTTTGAACCTTGGTGGGGGAACTAAGATCCAGCATGCCACAAGGCCAACAAATAAATAAATAAAATACTTACACCAAGAACCCCGGTTTCCGTGACAGCTGAAGACTTTGCCTTTTTTGTCTACTACAGAGCTTCTCCGTCTCTGCACTGTGCATGTTTGGGGCCACAGAATCCTGTATTATGGAGGTTGTCCTGTGCATAGAAGAATGTCTAGCAGCTGCACTGGCCTCCACCTAGTTGATACCAGCAGCATTCCTCTATCTGTAACCACCAAAAATGCCTCCAGACATGGCCAGTGTCCCCTGGAGGCCCACTTGCCCCCTGATTGAGAACTACTGCTCACGACACACACAGGGTGGGGAGCCGACAGCAACTGAGGAGCACCTCCGTGGTGCTGGGGAGAGGGGCTCTGCTCTGCCTCTTAGGAGTCGTGTAGACTTGTAGCTGTTTACTTAATTTTTCTGAGCCTCAGCTTCCTCATCTGGAAGATGGGAATAAAAGCAGCGCCAGCCTCTTGGGTTTGGTCATTGGTACAGCATTTAGCTCCATGCCTGCCTTGTGGTTAGCACTTCATAGACATTAGCTGTGATGTTAGTATCAAATCCAGGAGCTCTCAGGGCATTCTGGGCATCTGGTGGCCAAATTACAGAAAGCACGTGCAGGAATCACCTCTCTTAGAAAAAAAGTAGACTCTTTAGGAGGCAGGGTGCTTGGGGAGTGGTCCTCCTGGTGGATGGGGTGGGAGAATCATGCAGAAGGGAACCCCAGAGAGAGGGGGAGAGTCCTTCATGCATTTTACCAGCATTTATTGAGCACCTACTGTGTGCTTCTCCCATTTCCCAAGTCTCTCTCCCAGGCTCTTCTCCTCTTAGGCTGGGAGGTTCTGGGTTTGCTTCCATGAGATGGCATCTTCCTGGCATCATCAGCCAAGTCAGGAGCATCTGCTAGGCTGGTTTGGGGACCTGCCTGCTCTGCTGTCGCTGGTAGCTGCAGCCGGCGCTCTAGGGGGCAAGGAGGTCTTGGCATGAGTGCTATGTGCCATTCAGTCCTGGGCCGTTGGGTCCCTCTCCTGGGGAATTATGAATCATTACTCCACAAGAAGCCGGGGAGACCTGCCTGGGTACCCCATCCTTGGCTTTTCTCTCCTGCTTCTCTAGCCACCCCCAGGCAGGAGGAGAATTGAATCAAGTGTCTTCAACCCCTTCTATTCATAGATGAGAGCCAGGACCAGAGAGGGGGCGGTGGCCAACCTGAGTTCATGGGACGGTCAGCAGCAGTGGAGGGGGCATCCAGCTCTTTGGACTACCCGCTCTGAGACAAACAGAACTCTCAGGGGGCATGGCCTGCTTTGGGCTTCACTGGAGACCAGCCCCTGTTTTCCCTTGCATGAACTGGGTCCTGTGTTCACATCTGGAGACCAACAAAGGCGTGGTCTCTCTGGGTGGGAGGAGGCAGGGCAGGCTGGAGATGGGAAAGTCAAGTGCTGGCCAACCGAGTTGATATCCTTCCCATCTCACACTCGTATCATCTGGTTTCCCGGCTGTGCAGTCGTGGACCCGAGCTTCCAGCCAGGCTTAACTGCTAGACCTTCACCCTTCTCTCCTGACAGCCCTGGGCACCGGGCAGGATTATAAGCTCCACGTTCAAATGAAGCAACTGAGCTCAAGGCTCTTAAGGAATTTGCTTTAAAAGCGTGGCTGTGCTCCACCCTGGGTCTCCTGGTTCCAGGGCTGACTCCAGTGGCCAGGGCTGCAAGCGATGCAACCCTTAGGTGAGGAAATGGAGCTTTGGCGGAGGCTACAACCTCATCAATCACCAGGCTCCTAACAAACCTTTCTGGGAGCATCCCTGGGACTGGCCACAAGGCAGGATGACATCCTTCACCTGTCAGGCAGGGAGAAGGCAGCACTTTCTCAAGACAGCCTGTGCAGAGCCTCTTAGCACTCCAGTCCTTGGAATGTAGAGAGAACTAGCTGGAGCAGGAGCACCTCTCGTCTTAATCTGGGGAGACTGAGGCGGGAATTGTGTAACCTAAGATCAGGCAGTAGTAAGTCTGGTCTGCTGATGCCCTCCCTAGGGCTCCTCCACAAGACAGGGCCCTTCTGTGTGTTTGCATGGGCACACGCGTGTGTCTGCGGGGGTGTGAGTCCGGACCTGCAGCCGATCTCGCGCGTTTTCTTTGCCCAGAGATGCTGATGGTCAGCATCTGCTTTTCAGCCTCTGTTCTGCCTTCACCTCTTTCTTCAGACCTTTGCCGTCAGCCCCTCAGGTCTCCCTGGACCGTGGGGGACATGGCCGTGACCTTCCTATGAGGGCTGCTGTCATGTTATTGTGGGACCTGTGATTTCCCTGGAGGAAGCCCAGCTTTGAACAGGGCCTGTTAAAGTGCTTATTAAGTTTCAAGTGTTTTTGGTGGCAGGCCAGAGGGGCTCTAAAAATAGGGTTTGGTTGGGCATGGGGCACGGGTGAACCTTCAGGTTTCCTGGCCGTGTCTGAGGATTCCCTTCTCTCCTCTTCTGAGTGAGAGGCTGAACAGATAAGACAAGTACATGTGGCCTCCTGAGACCATCCAACTCTTCAAGCACTTATTAAACACCTTGTATACCCAGGAGGCCGGGAGGACAGGCTCTGCCATCATAAAGACTTGGATTTGAATGCAGTTTCTGCCGATAATCAGCTATAGGACTCTGACAAAGGATATCTCCTTTTTGAGCCCTTTTTTTTTTGAGGGGGGTCTTTTTAACTAATTCATTTTAACTGGAGGATACTTTCCATATTGTGATGGGTTTTGCCATTCATTGACATGAATCAGCCATGGGAGCCACTGTTATTCCATCTGTCCAATGGGGATAATTCGATCTCCCACGACAAATGCTGTCTGCCTTTAGCTGTCAGATGTGGAGGGGGAAGCAGAAATCAGATTCTTGGAGCCTCCGGAACCTGTAGTGTGATGGGGAGACAGGTGTGTGTGTGTGTGTGTGTGTGTGTGTGTGTGTGACTCAGTCATGTCTGACTCTTTGCAACCCGATGGACTCTAGTCCACCTGGCTCCTCTGTCAATAGAATTCTCCAGGCAAGAATATGGATTTCAAGGGAGACAGATACATACAGTCAAATCTAACTTTAAAGCAAGCTGGGTTCTGTTTGGGGTGAGGGACACAGATCTGAGCTGGGTCCTAGAGACTTGGTCCCAGGTTTCTGTGCTCCTGGTTGTCCAGCCTGGAATCTGCCCTCACCCCACCCCCACATGCCTTCACCCTGGCTGTCCACTTGCCCTTGGCCAAGGGGCCCTGTGGGAACTTCCCATGGGAGGGAGTGTGTGTGTGTGCTGGGGGAAGAGGGCCCTGGCTGGGAAGCCCTGGCTCTCAGCTCACTTGGCCCCTCGTCTTTGCCTGGCAGGGAGACCCCATTCCCGAGGAGCTCTACGAGATGCTGAGTGACCACTCCATCCGTTCCTTCGATGACCTCCAGCGCCTGCTGCATGGAGACTCCGTAGGTAAATTGAATCCTCACCCAGTGCTCTGGCCTTTCGCTGAGTCCTGGGGATCCTCGAGGGGCCGGGCAAGGACATACCTTCTTCTTTGACATCCAGAGGACTAGAGGCCTGTGGCTGCCTGGGAGGGCTTGGCCACACCTGTCCAGGGCAGGGCTGAGTAGGAGGGCGGGTTGCTACCTGGGACGTGGGGCATGGCGAGCAAAGCTCCCACATGTGACTCTGGCAGGGGTGCAGAGGGCGGGGTCCCAAGAGGAGGGGGCGGGGAAAAAGGTACCCAGGGCATCTGCTGAATGTCTATCCAGGTGTGGACTCAGCCAGGGAGGATGGGGTGGGAGGAGCCATCTCCCTGCCCGTCTGGCCGAGTGCCCAGCCTCCAAGGTCTCCTGGGGACACCTGGCCTGGACCAGTGGGCAGCCCTGCCCATGCCCAAGAGCACGCCCAGTGCATGGGCACGTGCTTGGTGGCACACACGTGGCGGGACTGACGGGCTGGGTCGGGAATGTATTTATAAACGCTGTCTTCAGAGCAAATTCCTTTCTATTCTAACCTCTGGCCTGTTCCCTGGAGCCCTGGTCAGCACCCCCGCTGCACCCCCAGCTCCCCTTCCCTCTGGGGTTTTGTCTCTTTGTCACTTTGTAATCCTTGCCCAGACTGCTATCTACGGGGACAGCATTTCCTGCCTTTGTTTCCTCCTCCCCGTTGGGCCCCTGGCTCCCTCTCAAAAGCATTCTCGGGCCCTTTCAAACCGGCCTGTGCCGGGGGCTGGCGAGGCAGGCGGGAGGGGGACCCAGCTGGGCCCACCTATTGTTCACCAGGCCCCCCACCCCACGTCTCCCACACCCCTCACCCCATGCCCGACTGGCCAGCCCTGGTCAACACAATGGGGCAACTGCCAAATTTAGCCTTTCTGCTGTTTCTTTCCAAGGCCCTTGGCCCCCACCCTCGGGCAGCCCCTACATACCCCTGGTGGGGGGTCGGGATCTCCGAGATGAACCTTTCAATAGTGGGCCTATTTCAAGGCAACCATGTGGCTATTTTTTTCCTAATCAACTTAACCTTTCCACAAAGCACATCTTTTCCCCATCTCCTCCCCACCAGGGACATTCCAGAGATGGTAGAGAGAAAGGAAGGGAGTGAGAAGGACAGACA
The DNA here is from genome assembly GCA_917880005.1 of Nanger dama. Taxonomy (NCBI): domain Eukaryota; kingdom Metazoa; phylum Chordata; class Mammalia; order Artiodactyla; family Bovidae; genus Nanger; species Nanger dama. The sequence goes on from CAKJTW010000046.1 coordinate 9,496,220, forward strand.
GACGCGCTGACGCAGGACAGCAGATTAGACCGAAAGGCACCAGTTAGGGCACGGTCTCCTCCGAACAGGACCCCCGGGAGCCTGCACAGATGAGCAGGGAGCTCTGTCTTGGGCAGGGCCAGCAGGCTGGGGAGACAAAAGAAAAGAGGTGAGGTGCTGTGTGAAGTGGGCAGGAGCTTGTCCTCCATGTCCTCGTGGTTCATGTGCTGACCCTTGAACCGTCGGAGAGATAGAAGGGGCTGCCCGCAGTTCAGCATGGAGCTCCGAGTTCTCTGCAGCCCTCACTTCCTGCAGCGGCTTCCGGCCGCCATTGCTACAGAGAGATGCCTTCAAGGCGTGCCGATGACGCCGAGGTGAGGGCCGCACAGGCTTGAGAAGGGAGCTGTGGTCTGTGACTTCAGGAGTAAATGGACAGCTGAGGGCAGACACGAGGCACAAGGTTAGAGGGAGAGACATATACACAGTGAAAGGCTGGGGGGCTGGAGAGAGACTCATGCCTGAAAGGGGGCAGGGCAAGGGTGCCCCTACCCAGCAGACCTGGCTCTCCACCCTTCTCTCGATCTTTGGCCCCCACCCCCACCCCCTCGCCTTCCCTCCCTCTCTCCCGCCCAACTGCGCCATTGTCCGGGGCTCCGGAGGGGCTGCGTCCAGGGCATGCTGGTCCCCCCTGGGGATGCTGGGAATTTCTCCATTCAGCACTTCCTGTGGGAACGCTGGGCGGAGGGGCACTGGAAACTGGCCTTCAGAGCTCTGGGTCCTCACCCTGCCCTGGAGGCCAAGGAGGGTTCTCTTACAGTAGCAAAGGGGATGGGTTATTTTTAACTCCATTGACATGGGTTCTGTTCAAATATGTGGTGGAAGGGCCGGGCGGGAGTGGGGCTGACAATCCCTTGGCGATGCAGTCAAGGGCCCACGCCACCCTCCGAGCCCTGCAGCTACCCTGGCGTTTGTTTGCCTGGAGGGGCCCCTCCTCAGAGCTGGGACCTCGGGTGTACAGGGAGCCAGAAGGGGACACTGTTCCCTGGAGTGGTGGTGGTCCAGTGGGGGTGGGGGGGGGAGCAATCCTCCCACCTGTCCTGGAATCCCTATCAGATTCCGGCCTCTGTCCGGCTGGTGGTTCTCAGTGTGTCTGACCTCCTCCTGCAGATGAAGATGGGGCTGAATTGGACCTGAACTTGACCCGGTCCCATTCTGGAGGCGAGCTCGAGAGCTTATCCCGTGGGAGAAGGAGCCTAGGTAAGACTGAGGGTGATGGCCCCTCAAAGGTAGGAGCCGGGGACAGAGAATTGGGGACGTGGCCAGCCCAAGACTGGAGGGCCGGCCTCTTCCTCCTGACGCCTGGGAAGGTGTGGAACTAAGCGTGTAGCCATCCTTAAATACCCTCTATCCAGGAGATGAGTCATTATTCTCCCCTCCCTGAACACACACTCTTTTCTCGGTATAGTTCTTTAAAACCTCAGTTGTTCATTAGTTCCACCAGAGAGGCAGATATTATTGACTTCATTTTACAGACTTGAAAACTGGGGCCCAGAGAGGGTGAAGAAGCAGCCTGAGGTCACACAGCTAGCAAGGGGTGATGCACGTCAAGCAAAGGAGGATATAGGTCACTGGGTCCCACTGCAGCATTTTTAGGGAGGCAGGTGCCCACCCAAGCCTCCCTCCTCTTCTCTGCCTACAGTCCCAAAACGCTGTAGACTGAGGCTAGGGCCCTGCCACATAAGAATCAAGTGGCCTGGGTTTCCTTCCTTACTCTGTGAATTTGGGCAGCTAACTTAGCTCTCAGAGCCTCAGTCCCTCTTTATGTGAATGACAGATGGCAGTTGCGCCAGCACTGACTGTCAGTCTGCTAAAGGCCAAGTTTCACTCCCATTAATTGTTCAACTGGCAAGTGCAGGGTAGGCAGAGTTATTGTCCCATTTCACAGATGAGGAAACTGAGGTTTGAAAAAAGCAACAAGATAAGACTATATTACAGTGTAAACATCAATGTAAGTAATACACAAGTAAGGGCCACATACTGGGCAAACTTATAAATGTGTGAAATTGTAGAATAAAATGGTGGAGGAACTGACTTATAGCACAGATCAGCACTCTCAGAACGATCTAACTTGATCCTTATAGTGGTTCTAGGGTGTAGATCTCCTCAACCCCATTTTGGAGATGGGGGAAACCGAGGCCCCAGGCCTCATGCCCAAGGCCCATGGCTGGTAACCTTCCAACCCGGGGTTGCAGGGGGTGGGACAGGCCTTGCCTGCTTCTGAAGGCGAGCAGTCCCAGAGGGGCTCTGCCCTGGGCTTTTCTACCAGCTAGGGGCCTCTGGACAGGTCCACCCGCACTGAAGGAGGTCCCTGCTCCCTCCAGGTTCCCCGACTGTCGCTGCAGAGCCAGCCGTGATCGCGGAGTGCAAGACGCGCACGGAGGTGTTTGAGATCTCGCGGCGCCTCATAGACCGCACCAATGCTAACTTCCTGGTGTGGCCGCCCTGCGTGGAGGTGCAGCGCTGCTCTGGCTGCTGCAACAACCGCAACGTGCAGTGCCGCCCACGCAGGTGCAGGATCGGAAGGTGCAGGTGCGCAGGCCTCGTCCAGCCCGGAATGGGTTTGGGGGTGGGTGCAGAGGCCTTCCCGGAGGGCTCCTGGGGTCTGTCCAGAGAAGGCTGACAGGCGTGGGGAGGCCCCCAAGGCTGGGTGACCATGAGCCTCAGACAAGCCCCCCAGGTGGATAAAATCCCCAAATGTTCCTGCAACAGACAGGTCCGCTAACATACTGGACACTCAGGATATTCTGGGCAGCTGTTCAGCTTTCCCCAAAGCTCTCCCCTATACAGGGATCTCTAGTTTCTTCCTTCCACACAGAGAAGGGCTCATAGGTGCCCCAGCATTTTTAGCACCCACTTATCTCCCTTCAACAAGCCATGTCTTCACCAGGGGGCGGCACAGAAGAGCCCCCCTCTCAAGGCAGCAGGCCCTGCAAGAGCTGGGGCAGCCCCTAGCAGAGAGTCAGAAGGCTGAAGCCTGCCCCTTTGCTGGAAAGATTGGGTATACACTGTGATTCAAGGGAAATTTTAGAGCAGAGGCCATCCTCGGAGCTCCACAGGGCAGGGCAGGGCCAGAGAAGTCTGTGATTCACGTGGAAAGGTTTCCGCACCCCTCTGGCCAGCCTTGCCACACAGCAGCTGCTGGGTGGTGGGCACACCTCCCCAGGGCCCAGGACCGACAGGTGACCCCTACCTCCTCTTGCCAAGTGTTCGGCCCTCTCACCAGACTCCCCGCCCCTGTGGTCAGCTGTGGCCTTTTCTTGTGTCCCTCTTCTATCTCAAGTCTGGGCCCTAGGCCTGAGATGACCAATGTCACTCTCCACCCCGGCATCCACCGCCGTGGTATCTCCTGTCCCCAGCCCTGCCAGCTCTATGGATGGACACCTGACAGCTGACCTCCCCCTTCCCGCCTCCCTCCTGGATAAAGCCTCCCCCTGCTTCCTTCCAGACAACCATCTCCCGCCTCTGCCTCTGCCACAGCCCCTGACCTTGGCTGGCGCTCCGGGAATGAGGATACCACAGGCCCCACACTCAACCCGGAAATGCCTTTCTCCTCTCTGGGGGATCCTAAGGGGACTGCCCGGGGGCCAGGTGGGGAGGGCTTGTTTTGATGGAAAAGCTATGAGGGCAGAGGGCAAAGTCCTGCCATTGTTCGGGCTGAAGCGCCTGCCCTGCTGCCCTCTGGGCTTTCGAGGAAAGATGACCTCAGGGAATGCTGAGCAGGCAGGCGGCTCCCTCGGGCCCCAACCCATGTGGTCCCTTTCAGAGGCACTTTGGGGGTTCTGTCCTCCAGGTGAAAAAGATTGAGATCGTGCGGAAGAAGAAGATCTTTAAGAAGGCCACAGTGACCTTGGTGGACCACCTGGCGTGCAGGTGTGAGACGGTGATGGCTCGAGCCGTGACCCGAACCCCGGGAGTTCCCAGGAGCAGCGAGGTAACTGCTCATCCAAGGTCTAGTTCTCATTGCTCAGCCCTGCAGCCCCCTTCTCCTATGGCAGCTGCTGGGGGCACTCAGGGAGAACTGGATCAGGCATGCCTCTGGTTAAATTCACCTGAAGCTTTTCATAGCGCTGACAACAGTCCAGCTTCCCTCCCCTGCCTGGGAGGGCTTATGCAGTATGTAGCCCCCGAGCTGGCGCTCTGTCCTTGTTTCCAACCAATGCCCCTCACTTAGGCCACCCCAGCCAGGGTGGCCTCATTGAGTGGCCAGATAAGTTTCTGCCTCAGGGCCTTTGCACATGTCTGTCTGGGTGAAATTCACATCTCCTAGCTCTTCTCAAGCCTAGCTCCTATTTCTCATTTGGGTCTAAGGTCAGAAGTCACCTCCTTCTAGAGGTCTGCTGGCCACCCCGTCCAGAGCAGCCCCCCTCCCTGTCTTGCTACCACAGCCCCCTGCTTTGTTTAGTGAGTGCATGAAATGGTGGGAGGAACCATTACCTGGGTAAGATAACAACCTGTGCATATATCATATTCAGATATTTGACAACTTGTCCTGGAGATGAAAAATCAAATTAATTCCTTGTAGCCTTTCCCACCCCAACCCTCCCCCGCTCCGCCTTGTAGCCTTGATGAAGGAATTAGGGGCAGTGGGGGAAAATCACCAGAGAGATTTTAACTACATGTACTTCCCAGATGGCACTATTGGTAAAGAACCTCCTGCGTGCAGGAGACATAAGAGATGCGGGGCCGATCCCGCATCTTCCCAGGGGTCAGGAAGATCCCCTGGAGAAGGAAATGGCAACCCACTCCAGTATTCTTGCTTGGAGAATCCCATGGACAGAGGAGCTTGGCGGGCTACAGTCCATGGGGTTGCAAAGAGTTGGACATGACCGAAACGACTAAGCGTGCATGCAGGCAGTTTGACTTAAAGAATTGAAGTGGGCTAAAAATGATCTCCAGTTGCTGCCTCTACATTAAGTGGAAGGAGATGCCTGAGGCCTAGATAGGCCAAGGTCTTGCCCAAGGTCACACAGCCAGTTTCAGACAGGGGCACAGCTAGAATTCAGGTATTCTGAAGTTTTGTTCTTGGCTCTTCTCTCACCCTGACAGCTGTCACTGGCTCACTTCTTCTTTTTAAGTATTTAAAACTTTTAGAGCTAGCGATGACCTTACAAGTCCCTGCTTCAGTGTTGCTAATAGGGGCTGCTGGAGCACAGACAGCTTAAGGGACTTAATGAAGGTTGCACAGCGGCAAAATTAAGCCTGGAACCTAGGCCTTGGAATGTCTAGTTTGGGGTTCTCTTGACTGTATTGTGCTATCTTTTCTTCCTCAGAGAAAAGTAAGGATTATATGAGACTCATTAAGTTAATAGGATTGTTGTTCAGTCACTGAGTTGCGTCTGCCTCTTTGCAACCCCATGGACTGCAGCACCTTGGGCTTCCCTGTCCTTCATTATCTCCCGGAGTTTGCTCAAATTAATGTTCTTTGAGTTGGTAATGGTATCTAACCGTCTTATCCTCTGCCATCCCCTTCTCCTTTTGCCTTCAATCCTTTCCAGCATCAGGGTCTTTTCCAACGGGTCAGCTCTTCACGTTAAGTATTGGAGCTTCAGCATTGCTGAAGCTGAAATAAACGTGTGAACAGCATCACACGTTCCAGTGAACATTCAGGGTTGATTTCCTTTAGGATTGACTGGTTTGATGTCCTTGCAGTCCAAGGGACTCTCAAGTCTTCTTCAGCAACACAATTTGAAAGCATCAGTTCTCTGCCACTCAGCCTCCTTTATGGTCCAGCTCTCACATCCGTACATGACTTCTAGAAAAAAACCATAGCTTTGACTATACAGACCTTTTGTCAGCAAAGTGATGTCTCTGATTTTTAATACGATATCTAGGCTTGTCATAACTTTCCTTCCAAGGAGCAAGCAAGCATCTTTTAATTTCATGGCTGCAGTCACCATCCACAGTAATTTTGGAGCCCAGGAAAATAAAACTTGTCACTGCTTCTACTTTTTCCTGTTCTATTTGCCGTGAAGTGATGGGACCGAATGCCATGATCTTAGTTTTTTGAATGTTGAGTTTCAAGCCAGTTTTTTCACTCTCTTCTTTCACACTCATCAAGAGTCTTTTTAGTTCCTCTTCAGTTTCTGCCATTAGAGTGGTGTCATCTGGATATCTGAGGTTGTTGATATTTCTCCTGGCAGTAGGATTAGGTAAGCATAAAAAAAAATCCATGCAAGTGACTGATTTTCAGTAACTTTCTTTGGTTAGGGAGCAGGACAATCTCACTGTCATTTCTTACTAACAAGCCCCCTGAAGGCAGAGCCATCTCAGCTTCTTCCTCCTGCTCTCAGAGTGCAGCTGAGGCAGGGATGCCCTGGAAAGGCTGATAATTTGACAGCTTCAAACTGACGTGCTGTACATAATTTGTAGAGTTACTATGGAGAGTGCTTTCTATTCAGGAAAAATTATATTCTTCTTTTATGTTTAGAATGGTGTTCTCTTCCCTGCCTTTGTTTCATATGATTTTCTAAACCAGTTTCTTAGGAGGCATGTTCAACCACTTGCTATGTAGGTCTTGCCATTTTAGTTTCAGCATTTTGGCCCTGGGAGGCAGTTCCTCTGGCAGCTGGCAGTGTGGCTCATGTGATGGCCAGTGTCAGGCCTCCTGGGCTCAAATCTCTGCTCTGTCACTTATGAGCTGAGTGATGACCTTGAACTTGCTCAGGCTTTGCCCAGCCTAGCGTACTGCTGATGGCTCGGTCTCTGGCCCTTCAATGGCCCCCTGGGCAGCTTCCCTCAAGAAGGATCTGAGACCCACCTGAGTCCCTAAATTTCGCATTTGCTAGTGGGATAAGTGCCTCATGAGGACTTGTGTCTGTGAGGTGGAAGGTCAAGTGTTGGCCCCCAGAGAGCTGGATGAGCCAAGGGGGAAACTCTGAAGGCTCCCAGGAAGAGATGGGCCTTGAGCTTGGCAGAGAAAACTTTCATTTCCAGGCTGTCTCCTTAGCAGCCCAAGAGGAAGAGAGACAGAAGTGAAGTGCTAACCTTGACCAAGACTTTCAGGCACAGTGATTTCCAGCCCAGTGACTGAAAGCATGGATTCCAAAGGCAGATCCCTGGGTTAAAGGTTAAAATTCCAGACTTTCTGTCTCAGTTTCTTCATCTGTTAACTATTCACATCTCTGTCTGCTGTGAGGAGGAATAGGCTTAGAACTTTGCCAGGTGCGTGGTAAGTGCTAGCTAAGGGTTTCTGGTGATTTCCACGCATTATCTCCTAACCCTCGGAGGCCAGGGCAGCTGTTCTCAGTTTTAAAGGTATGGGAATTGAGGCACAGAGAGTGTCGATGACTTTCCTCAAAGCTTCCACCTAACTCCTGGCAGAGCCCAGTTTGGATGCAGGCGGCCTGGCCCACCATGCTGTTCTGGTGGTAGGGCCAGGCAGACCACAGGCACACTGGAGACAAAGGACCAGGTCCCTGGTGGCAGGTGTGGTTATGCTCAAGGCCTAGTGGCTTCCCCATCCCATGACCAACCAGAAGGGGCTGAAGTGGGTAGGAAAAAACCTCAGTAGGAGGTCAAACTGGGAAAAAAAAACAAGTGAATAAGAGCAGCTGCTGGTTTTGCCGATCACTTCTTCTCTAAACTTAGTGACTTAAGACAATGGCCGTTTTCTGTTCTCTGGTCTGTGGGTTGCCTGGGCTCACCTGGGTGGGCCTGCTGGCATCTCTTACGGTTGCAATCAGTTATCTGGAGGCTACACTGGGACGGCTGGGCCTCTGTCCCTCTCCCTGAAGTCCAGGGCTTCTCCTCACCCCATGGCTTCCACAGATGGGATCCCCAGCAGGGCAACCAGACTTCTTATGTGGAGGCCCAGGGTTCCCCAAAGTGCAAAGGCAGGAGCTGCCAGGCCTTCATAAGGCTATGTCTGGACCTGGCCAGTACCAGTCTGCCTCCTTATATTGGTTAATGGGGCCAAGTCCAGGCCAGGTTCAAGGGCATGGAAACAAGGGCCAGTGTCAGTGGGGTAATGACAGATAAACTGAGGCCAGAACTCATCTGCTCCTCTCTGTGTTGGCCAGCATGCTATCAGTTATTCCTCCCACCAGTCCTATGAAGTGGACAGTCTATTATCCCCATTTCACAGATGGGGAAGCAGAGGTGTAAAATGGCTCAGTCATTGTTCCTCAGGTGCATCTGGTGAGCAGTGGAGCTGGGATCCAAACCCAGAAGGTCTGGTCCCAGACTCCCCTCCCCTTAGCCTGCAGGATCTGAGGAAGTCTGTGGCAGGCCTTGGTCAAGGGGGCATTGACATGCCCCGACCTCTGCTGGTCTCATCCACCTGCTAACTGCTAACCAGACCTTTCTTTCTCTCAAGCAGCCAGGACGCCCCAAACTCGGGTGACCATTCGGACGGTGCGAGTCCGCCGGCCCCCCAAGGGGAAGCACCGGAAGTTCAAGCACACGCATGACAAGACGGCGCTGAAGGAGACCCTCGGAGCCTAGGGGCGTCTGCAGGAGAATGTGGGCAGGTGAGGGCCAGCACTCTGCTCCTTCTCCCTGGCCTGGGCTTGGGCTGAGGCAGGGGTGTGGGGAGAAGCAGTTCCCTTACAAAATCCAGGCTCTAAGCCTTGATCCCCTCTTGCCAGTTATCAGTGTTTTTCATGGGGCAGGTTGGGTGAGGGGGCTGGGGGAGGCCCCGACCCAGCTGTGTCCCAGTACATCTTAAAGGAATCAGGAGGTCGAAACCTCATACTTCCCAGTCCTGAGTGCTGCTAGAAATCAGGTCGACACTGCCCCTGGTTGTCTGTGAGCGTGGGATGGAGCCCCAGGCTGTCTCTGACCCCGGTGTCCCTCTGCTTGGCCTACAGGGTTATTTAATATGGTATTTGCTGTATTGCCCCCATGGGGTCCTTGGAGAGATAATATTGTTCCCCTCGTCCGTCTGTCTCGATGCCTGATTCGGACGGCCAATGGTGCTTCCCCCACCCCTCCACGCGTCTGTCCACCCTTCCACCAGTGGGTCTTCCCTCAGTGGCCTCCAGCGTCTTGCCAAGAAGCTCGAGAAGGAAACGAAGGACCTGGACTCCATTGCTGTCTTCCTCTCCTGACCTGGCAAAAACGGGATAGAAGTGCAAGAGAGACTGATGGGGTCGCTGTTGGGAGAAAGGGGCTTCCTTCCCCAGTGCTGTGGATTGGCCCGAAACCCTGCACATGGGCCTGAGGATCCCCGGACCCCCAGCCAGCTCTGACGGGAGCACCCTCAGGCTGGCCAGGGTGCTCCTGTGGCTGAGACCGCGTGGGAGCACAGACTGGAGAGAACCCCTCCTGCGGCGCCGAGGCCCGGTCGTCTCCCCGTGCTCACCTCTGCTCACAGTGGCTTCTTTTCATTTAATATGTTTGAATTATTGGAAGACGTGGACTCCTCTGGGCAGGTGTGGCCAGAGCACCAGGCAGTCAAGTGCCCTCTCAGACGGGTTAGGGATGACGTTTGCTTCAAAGGTGGATGTAGGTGGTAACCCGGGCATCCACTGCCTCCTCCCACTCCCCACCCTAGTTCACTGTTTCCCGTTTCATCTCTCTACCTCCATCCTGTGTCTCCTCCCTTATCTGCACCACCAAGGGGCTCTTGGACCCCTTATTGAAGCCCTAGATAACCCCAGGCACTGCTCTGTAGAACAGAAAACCAGGGGCCAGAGGGCAGCAGGGGGCCTGCCCATCATATCCCAGCCCAGCCAAGACTGCCATGTCAGGCTGTACAGGGTGTGCACTGCACAAGGGCACTGCATGCGGGGATCACAGTTCACACACACCAGAGACGTGGCCAATTTGTGTATTTATTATGATAATTTTTTGGCAAATGGAGGGATTCTTTTCCTAATTGACATGAAGGCTCCATGTGGACTGGCTGTGTCTATGACCCAGCCCACGATTTGGAGTGGTCAGACAGGAGTAAGCCCTTGGTGAGGGGCAGGGAGGCAGCATTTGTCCACATGGCCTCCATTACCCCAGGTCCTCAGCTCAAGCAGTCTTCCCTTCAGGCAGGTGTGAAAAGCCCAAGAGAATGTCTCCAAAGGAGGGGCAACCCTGCTCCATGCCCCTGCTCACGCCCCTCCTCTTAGATCCTTTTGAGTTCCAGATCTGGTGGTTCCTCCCAGGAAACCAGCTCTTGGGCTGGGAGTGGGGGAGAAAAGGAAAAGATCCCCAGGGCCCCCTAGGGGTGGGGTCTGACCTCCCACCTCCCTTTCCACCTTCTACTGCACTTTCCCCTCTTCCCCACTGTCTCCCAATCTGCTTCCTTCAGTTTGTAAAATTGGTGGTTATATTTTTGGGGGCTTTCCTTTTATTTTTAAATGTAAAATTTTTTATTTATATTCCGTATTTAAAGTTGTAAAAAAAAAAACCACAAAACAAAACCAAATGAATCCGCCGGAGATCTGTCTGTTGGCACTGCGTGTGACAATTACCCTTTCTGCATTGGCAGGATTTGCCGACAGCTTGCGGCGTGTTCCTCTCGCTCCCGGAGGCTCAGGCGCAAACTCACGCACACGCACACATACACACGTTCACACATGCTTATGCACACATGCCAGCCTACTGCTCTGAGGGAGGCCTCTGGGAGTGGGTGAGAGCCAGGCAACCCACTCTGTACAGCTAGGTCCCACTGCAGCTCATGATACCTGGGCCCTACATGCCAGCCCTGTGCCTGTCACTGGCAGTGAAAAGAGATGAATTTCTCTAGTCTGAGAGTCTCTACAAAGAGAACAGATCCTCAGCATCCCAGGGTGGGACCGGCTGTGGGAGGGAGACCCACTGTGGGGAAGGCTGGAGAAAGTCCCTGAGGAGTGTGGGGTTTAGAAGGAGCAGTGCTCAAGGTTGGGACTGGGGTCTGATCTTGGTTCAGCCCTTAGCCAGCTGTGTGGCCTTGGGCAAGTCAGAGTCCCTCTCTGGTCAGAGCTCCATCTGAAGCACAAGAAGATGAGCAGGAGGCTTGTGGTTTCCAAGGTTCAGCTGTGGGCTTCTGTGCTTCCCCTCATCCCTGAAGACTTGGGTCTGATTTCATGAGAAAGATGTTACCTGTATCTGGGTCTTACCTGCTGGCAGACCGTGTGTGTGTGCTCAGGCCTGTCCTACTTCTTGGGCCCTCATGGACTAGGGGACTTTTGGGTCCCCATGGGCTAGGCTCCTCTGTCCATGGAATTTTCCGGGCAGAATACTGGAGTGGGTTGCCATTTCCTTCCCCAGATGATCTTCCCGACCTAGGGACCCAACCTATATCTCTTGAGCCTCCTCAATTGGCAGGTGGATTCTTGACCACTGCACAACCTGGGAAGCCGTTTGTCAGACTGGGGTTGACAGGGAAACCTAGGAGGTGGAGAATCTGACTCATCATAAGGACTATCTAAAACTAAAACCATTTTTCCTCTGTAAGTAGTGAGCTCCCGTCACTGGAAGTGTGCAAGTGACAAGTTGGCAGCTTGGTGACAAGTTGGCTGAGGTTAGACTGAATAATATTGGCACACCCCTTGATTGATTGGTTATTTGGTTGATTGATAGACTGACTGGCTCATTCATTCATTCATTCGTTCACCTTGATCTCATATTTTGTGTCTGTCTCTGCCAGGGTCTTGGATAGCTATTTGGTGTAGATTCATCATGGGATTCATAACCCTGTGCTTGCGGTGGTGGTGATGGACAGTGCAGATCAGAGGGACTTATCTGAAGACTTCTACCCCTGCTTGCCTACCCTGTCTTAGAACCCTCCTCATTCCCCAGACCCCCAGAGTTCTGGGTCCCAAGGTGCTAGAGAAGGCTCAGGAGGAGGGGATGGAACTTAGCAGGCAGCTGGAGGACCCAGTGTATGTGACATCTCGGCATCTGAAAAGCAGCTGTGATGTTCCATGGACAGCTGCAGGAACGTCCTGGGTGAAACAGGCAGAGCTGCCTACATCTTTCCCCCTTCCCGGGTGCTTTTCCCGGCTGTGCCATCCCAGGCAGCTGCAGTATCCAGCCTATAGGCATCCAGGGTCCTGGCGGGCCCTCTCTGAGTTTCAGAACCGCCAACCTAAAATGACATTCTTCCAGAATCCCCTCTGCTTGGCACAGGGCATTCCCTTCTTGGTTCCTTCCTCTGCCCTGTGGGCTGTAATACAGGCATGATATCTGGCACTTCAGCAGCCATCCTGAGCACCGAGGTGGAAAAGTGCTGAGACTGGTGGAGCACAACCAAAGGGCCAGGGTTCCCTGACATCTGGCCACCTAGCTCAAGCGTTTTTTACATAAGAAAGGAGGAAATATCTCTGTTTGGCCTACTCTTATTTGGGGTTTTCTGTTCATAACCAAACTCAATCATAATACATAGCCCTGTTCATTCTGGGAAAGAGATGGTGTGGCTGCCGGGTTGGACCATTAATCTTCCCCAATCCTTGGGCACTTAGCCTCACCTTGTGAACTCTTCTCCTCTATTCAGGGCCCACTCAGATCTTGTTCTCCACCCCTACCGCTACACCCCAGGAATCTTCTCTGTTCCAGTCAGCAGTACTTCTCCCTCAACTAGAGTAAAACCGTAGCCCTCCTTGGAGGCTTAGAGTTGGCTGCCTCTGTAGGACCTTTTCACTTATAAAGAAAAATGTCTATGACCTTTTAATACTAGTGGGGTTGTTTTAAGGAACGGAGGAGGAAATGAAGGGGCAAAGTGATGGCAAACAGGCTTAGAGAGAGTAAGTGACTCGCAGAAGATCACACGGCTCCTGAGTGACTGGGTCCCAAACACACCCTCCTCTGCTAACACCGCATCAGACCAAGAACCCCAGAATCCCAACACTTGTACACAACCTGGGGTAGAGTCCTGCTTCAGTCATGTAGTTACCATGTGATCCTGGGAAAGTCACTGCTCCTTTCAGATCTCAGCCCTCCCTTTGGGCTTCCATGCAATTGTCAACCCACCAGTGAGTCTTGCTCCAGAACTAAGTCCCTCACTCCCCACTGCCTTCGCAGCTGCTTTATTTATCACCATAAAACTTACCTCTTTTGGCTCACTCTACATGACTCCTGAACAACATAAGGATTGATCCGTTTATAGTCAGCCCTCCCTATCTACCTTTCATCCTTGGTTCTTCCTCATGCGCAAATTCAACCAACCATGGACAACATAGTACTGTTGTATTTACTATTGAAAAATAAGTGTGTATAAGTGGACCCATGCCATTCAAACCTGCATCGTTCAAGGATCCACTGTACATCTTTTCTCATCTCCTCCAAGCCCCCACTGAGTTATTCTGTTCATCTTTCTGTCCCCAGAGCCTAGTAACCTGGTACATAATAGGCACTCAATAGATGCCCATTGAATGAATGAACATAAAGTTCTGTTACCGGAGCAATCAAGTGTGTCTGCCCCATGTGGCAGCTTGCTTGGCTAATCTTCATCACACACACTGTAGTGAGGCTGGGACGTTGCAGTCATGAACTACAGATAAGATATTTCAACTTCTCAGCCATCTTCCTTGATTGGAAGATTCTTGAGAGCTGGGGGTCATGTCAAATCCATCTGCTAAACTATTTAGCCATCATCTCTCTCCATATCTGCATCTCTCCATCCATCCATCTATCCACCCCACCACCCATCCACCCACCAACCCACCCTTTCACCCATCTGCCTATCTCCCACAACATCCATCCACTCAACCATCCATCCACTCACCCATCTATCCATCATCCATCCAACCACCCATTCACCCATCTGTCCATTCATTCATCCACCCATCTATCCATCATCCATCCACCCACCCACCCACCCATTCACCCATCTGTCCATTCATTCATCCACCCATCTATCTATCTATCTGTCCTTCTATCTACTCATCCACCATCTCCCTTCTTCCTCTCCTCTCTATTTGTTACTTTTACCAAGTCCCAAGATCTGTATTTGCCACCTCGTTTTATTAACTTCCGAGGAGTATTGCACCAGTGAAGAGAACAAAGGTTTAGCACGGAACACGACTGGCCCTGTCCCAGCAGCACTAAGCCCCTGTGTGGCTTTACAGAGCAGCTGCACAGGTTAGAGACATGAGGGCTGTGCACTGATCCTGGCACGTTCCTCGCCTTGGTCAGCGGTTGGGTGTTATTTTTAACTCTCAGCATCCAGCAAAGGGCCAATCACACTCGACTACCGTGGAGTAAAGGTGGAAACAAAGAAAGAATGAGCACAAAATCACAGAGGGATGAAAAGTTCAGCTGCAGCCAGAGCGTGCATTTATATTCCAGGCACTGCCCCATTATTCTACTCAATTAACCCCACAATCCTTTCAGGCAGATATTATTGTCCTCCGTTACAGATGAGGAAACAAGGACTCAGCGAGGTTCAGACCTACCTCCCTCCTACTCCCCGGGGCATAGTTCTTCCATAAATGGCCATGGTCCTCTTGGGGGAATGTTTTGGGGAGATGCATGGGACCGACTTGGAATGTAATGTCAGGTCCTTTCCTTGCTCAGGGAGCTCTGGGTCTGCGAACGGACTTGGGTTTGAGATGGGGGTGGGGACCACCCATTGGTTTCTGTCAAGTCAGACCTCTTTGTACCAGACCTAGATCTTTCTGGTTATAACAGTCTTAGGTCCTGATGCCCCTGGTGGTGCAGTGGATAAGAATCCACCTGCCGATGCACAGGGCACAGGTTCCTTCCCTGTCTTAGGGGATGCCATGTGCTGTGGAGCAGCTGAGCCCGTGGCCCGCAACTACTGAGCCTGCACACCTCGAGTCCATGCTCGGCAACAAGAGAAACCACTGAGATGAGAAGTCCTCGGACCACAGTAAAGTAGCCTGTGCAAAAGGAATGAAGACCCAGCACAACCAAAAAATCAAAAATAAATTATTTTTTAAAAGAAAAGCCTTAGGTCCTTGTGGGTTGTTGATCCATTTTCGCCCTGGAGACTTTGTGATCCGTTAACCGCACCCGTCCTCATGGCCAGACCGCTGGGATGGCCACCTGGTCCTGTTGTCGTAATGGCCAGTCTTGGCTGCCATGGCCTCTGCCCTCCTAAAGGCTAGGTGCCCCCTTACTCCGCCCCTCCCCAGAAATCAGGAGTCAGATCACTGGCAGCACTCCGCACCTGGACACCGAGTCCTTTGAAAGCTGTTGAGTTGCCTTAGCATCCTGGTCCTCACCCTCTTGGCGAAGGAAAGCATGAAAGTATTTTGGGGTGTCCTTAGGTGGGATGGGTCACCCATGGTTAACTCACACAGCTGTCTTTTCGTTCCACCTCGGCATCTCTGCCATCCCTGCCTTAGTGAGCGTGGGCCATCGTTGAGTCAGGCTTCAGCATGCCTGCGATAAACAAACCAGTCCTGGAAACAATTAGAGCCACCCCAGCTGATCAGTCTGACACCAGGAATCCGGGACTGCCGCTAGGTACGGCCGTGTTAGATTCATCTAGGTCAGTCCATTCACAGATTGTCTCCAGATTTTTGATGATATGAAATAACATCTGGGTGAAGTT
Source organism: Nanger dama (assembly GCA_917880005.1). Taxonomy (NCBI): domain Eukaryota; kingdom Metazoa; phylum Chordata; class Mammalia; order Artiodactyla; family Bovidae; genus Nanger; species Nanger dama. Next base: position 9,511,689 of record CAKJTW010000046.1, read on the forward strand.
TTGCCCAAAATTTGATTTGGGGTTGATATTCAGTGCTGCCCCATCCCCCTGGCCATCTGGGGATGGCTTTGTGATCCGAAGACCCTGAGGGATGGGGGGGACACGAGGGGCTCATTAAATGGGCCCTGGACAGGGCCAGCACCATCAGACAGTGAGGAGAAGTTGCTTCAGCTCTCAAGGGAGTTCAGCGAGTATGGGGGATCAGGGAGGGTTCAGCATTACCCCATACCCTCCCACATGGCTCCATACAAAGGCTGAGCTCACAGTTTCCCAAAGATCTGATGTCCACAGAGGAGAGCTGATGAAAGCCATTGCATCTGCTAATGATATAACTTGCCATGCTGCAGGCTCAGATTCTGTTTCATTTTTGGCTGTCTCAGCCTTATGGCCGCAAGAAATCATGTACCTTCAGCATACAAGTCCTCTGGTTTTGATCTGGCTCTGGAGGCAAGAATTCAGGACACTGTCTTCTGTTTCTTCATCTGTCCAAGCCAGCAGCACATTCCCACAGTCTATTTCCTCATTCCTTACGTGCTCTTGTAAGGCAGTGGAATTTCAGTCTCAAAACCCCTGCCCTCAACGGGCTGTTCATTCCAGGTGATTCCAGGTGTCGGACTGGAATTCCCATTTTCCTCTGCATGCCATAGGATTCCTGGTCTGATCCCTTGTTATGCTCTGAATTTTTACTGTCTCCAGTCCCAAGCAGTCCAGATAACCAGTCTCAGCTTCTCTGAATATTCTCCAGCATCCATGGTCTGTAACCCCTTCTGGCACCAATTTCTATATAAGGCAGCATTCTTGGTTGCAGGCAGTAGAAACCAACTCAGGTTAACTTAAGCAGAAAAGGATGTTCAAAGAATAGTCAAAAGGATATTCAAAGAATGTTGAGTGACTCATGAATCATCAGTGAGCTGGAGACGCAGGCTTGTGGTATGCCACCAAGATCGATGCTCCCAGGTGACCTCTGAGGCCAGTGCTCCAAACACCTGAAGGACGTCACAGCCCCTGTGACCTGCACGTCCCACATGGCAACACCCAGCCCTGGGCACTGCTGTCTTCGGGGCTCAGCAGGAAGGTGCTCTGCCTCTTGGCAGCCCAAGTCTTGTTTTTAAATCTTGAGTTGATGCATCTGATGGGTGAGCCTTGAAGGCCCCAGCTGCAAGGGAGTCTGAGAATGTGGGATTGACATTTTTAGTTTCTATTTAAGGGGAGTGGTCCATGGGCTAAGACCCATGAAGTGGGGTTCAGAGAGTGGGTGGTCAAAACCCTGAAGCAAAACAAAAGCTAAATGTCTGTCTCATTCTGTACCATACTTCACTCATTTCTTCTAGGCTAGGCCAGAAGTCTACCTGCCCAAGATTATCTCCCCAGGGGACCTCCCTGGCGGTCCAGTGGTTAACAGTTCACCTTCCAATGCAGGGGACACAAGTTCGATCCCTGATTGGGGAACTAAGATCCCATGTGCTGAGGCAACTAAGCCCGTGAGCTGCAACTACTGAGCCCACACACCTCAACTAGAGGGAAGAGAAAATGTATTTAAATAAAATATAAATTTTATCTATCTGCGTACAACGAAGATCTCGCATGCCAAAGCTAAGACCTGATGCAGCTATAAATAAAAAAACTGATAAACTCTTTTAAAACAGGTCTCTCTTTCTTTGATTCATTATCTACTTGGCCTTGACCTTGAGGACAGAGACTACACTGATTTCACCAACTTTTGGATCCCCGGATCCTAGCACAGTTACGTCACAGGCTCACAGTAAGTCCTGCTAAATAACTGCATGAATCTATGCCACAGTGCAGGGTGGAGTTAAGTGAGCCTCTCACCTCAAGTGCAAAGTTGCAGGCGGTACCAAACACTCAGTATCAAGATAAGTAATATTTTCAACACGATTTTTAAAAATTTTATTGAAGTTGAGTTGATTTACAATGTTGTGCATTGTAAATCACTTTGCTGTACTGCACAGTGACTCAGTTATACATGTATATACATATATATTCTTTTTAAAAAAAATTAAAAGATTTTTAACACCAAAAGCATTTTGTATTGGGGCATACAAATGTTGTGGCAGATTGAGATGAACAGCAAAGGATACACATATATATTTTTTCATGTTCTTTCCCATTATGGTTTATCACAGGATATGGAATATAGTTCCCTGTTCTATACAGGAGGATATTGTTGTTTGTCCATCCTAAATATACTAGTTTGCATCTGTTAATCTCAAACTCCCAGTCCTTCTCTCCCCCTTGGCAAGCACAAGTCTGTTTTCTATATCTTCGAGTCTGTTTCTGTTTTGTAGATATTCTCATTAACAGAAAAAAATTTTTTTAATCAAAAGGAATGCAAAAAAATAAGTCCACAGTGAACCAAATATCAAATTTCAATTAAAGACACGATCCAGCCTTACACTTTCAGGATGTCTCACTTGCCTCACTCTAATCTTGGCCAGGTCAGATCCTTTATTTAAATAAAATATAAATTTTCTCTATATTTATAATACAAATATTAGAACATTATGATAAGTATTATAATGAATTGTTCTATATAACTTTATTTATTTTTGTTTTTGCCTGTGCTGGCTTTTCAATGCTGGTCTGGCTTTTCTCCAGTCGCGGCAAGAGGGGGCTCCTCTTTAGATGCGGTGCTCAGGCTTCTCATTGCGGTGGCTTCTGTCGCAGAGCACAGGCTGCAGGCACACAGCCTTCAGTAGCTGCAGCATAGGGGTTCAGTAGTTGCAGCTCCTGGGCTCTAGAGCCCAGGCTCGATAGTTCTCGTGCTCAGGCTTAGCTGCTCTGAGGCATGTGGGATCTCCTTGGATCAGGGATCAAACCCTTCTCTCTTGCATTGGCAGGCAAATTGTTTACCACTGAGCCACCAGGGCAGTCTAATAATAAATTATTTAGACAAATAATAATGCGTGTGTGCTAAGTCATTTCAATCATGTCCAACTCTTCACGACAACAAGGACCCGCCTGTCTCCTCTGTCCCTGGGATTCTCCAGGCAAGAATACTGGAGTGGGTTGCCATTTCCTCCTCCAGGGGATCTTCCTAACCTAGGGATTGAACCTGTGTCTCCTGCAACTCCTGCACTGCAGGCAGATTCTTTACACTGAGCCACCAGGGAAGCCCTAAATAAATATTATTTATTTAAAATGTTGTGCCCAAGGTGAGTGCTTCAGCGGCTTCCTAACCCTGCTACTCTGGTTCCATATTCACTGCTTTTTGCTTCTTTTTGTGGACTTGGTTTCTATTCTCACTCTATTGCCCCAGCTATCAAAACCTCCTCCTAGGTCTCCCACCCCTAGAATATTCTGCCACAGTCCCCCTCAATCTTAGCCACCCTGTGAAGCTTGCTAGGGGTAGAGTGATCAGGTCACTCCTTTGTTCAAAGTCATCTGTGGGTCCCATCCTCAAATACTCACCCACAGACGTGCAGAGGCCCCTGCCCTGATCTACACCCTGACCTCTCCCTCCCCAGCCGCCCCCCGTGAACAGCCTGCCCTCCTGCCCGCAATTTGGGCTGCACCTCCTCCTTCCTTCCCCACTGTGCTGTGGGTTTCCCCGCATCTAAGCCTCGCCGAGCATCTTCAAGGTCAACCTCCAATTTGCTGTTAAAACTGCCCCCACAGGAATGTAAAATAGTGTCACTGCTGTGGAAAAGAGTACAGTGGTTGCTAAAAAGACTTAATGGAATTACTGTATGACCCACCAGTTCCACTTCTGGGTATACACACAAAATAATTGAAAGCACAGTTTCAAAGACATATTGGTACCCCACGTTCACAGCAGCACTATTTCACAATAGCCAAAAGCTGGAAGCAAACCAGTGTCCATTGACAGATGAATGGATAAGTAAAATGTGGTCTATACATACAAATGGATTATTATTCAGCCCCCGCCCCTTTTTTTTGCCACATGCTACATGGGATCTCAACTCCTTGACCAGGGATCAAATTCATGTCCCCTGCAGTGGAAGCACAGGGTCCTAACCACTCGACAAGTAGGGGAAGCCCCACAGTCAGCCCTGAAAAGATGGAAATTCTGATACAAACTACAACATGCGTGAATTTTGAGGACATTCTTCTAAGTCAAATAAGCCAGTTACAAAAATACAAAAACTGTATGATTCCACTTCAGTGAGGTCCCTGCTGCTGCTGCTGCTGCTAAGTCGCTTCGGTCGTGTCCGACTCTGTGCGACCCCATAGACGCAGCCCACCAAGCTCCCTCGTCCCTGGGATTCTCCAGGCAAGAACACTGGAGTGGGTTGCCATTTCCTTCTCCAGTGCATGAAAGCGAAAAGTGAAAGTGAAATCTCGTGAGGTCCCTAGGGAGTCAAATTCACAGGGACAGAAACTGGAATAATGGTTGCCGGGGGTGGGGAAGGAGGAATAGGGAGTTAGTGTTTGATGGCGCTACAGCTTCCGTTTTGCCAGACGAAAATGTCCTGGAGATGGATGGTGGCGCTGGTTGCACAACAATCTGAATGTATCTAAAATCACTGAATTGTACACGTAAAAATGATTAAAATGCTAACTTTAATGTTATATGCATTTTGTGAGTGTTAATCATTCACTAACTAACTAGAGTCATGTCCAACTCTTTGCGACCGCATGGGTGGTAGCCTGCCAGGCTCCTCTGTCCATGGAATTCTCCAGGCAAAAATACTGGAGTGGGTAGCCATTTCCTCCTCCAGGACATCTTCCTGACCCAGGGATTGAGCCCAGATCTCCTGCATTGCAGGCAGAATCTTTAACATCTGAGCCGCCAGTGAAGCCCATTTTACCACAATTTTTTTAAAAAGAAAAAAAAAGAAAAACTGGGAGAAAAAAGAGTGTCCCTGTGGTCAGAAGTGAGCACTTTTTCCTCTGAATCCCTTAATCATTCTACCCAAGATTTCTTTGAAGTAGGAGAGCCTGGCAGCAAGGTCTCTCCACAAGGGCAGAGGTGCGGGGAGGAAGGCTCAGCCCACACCTCTGGCTAAAGCACAGTGGCTGCAGCGAGCTTTGTGGGCAGCGACCCCCAGACAGGGTGCATTCACCCGCCATACCTGGGTACCAAGGTAGTCTGACCTTGCACAGTTGGAGCCAAGGAAGGGCAGGTGTGTGGTGAGGTGTGTCTGGTAGGTGGGCCTGACGTATTCACATGGCACAGTCTCTTGCTTTGCTGGTGTGTGAGTCCCTCCATGCCCTGCAGTCTGGAAGAATAGTTAAGAACACGGAGCAGCTCTCCAGCTTTGTTACTTTGTTTGCTAAGTTGACATAAAACAGTCCTGGCTTCATAAGGCTGTATGAGGACCAAGTGAGATGCTGTATGGAAGCTGACTGATGGTGTGCCTGTCACCTCATCTGACCAGTGGCCATCCTCTTTTTTCCCGATAAACAGAACACTGATCTGCTTATGAAGTCAGCAGAAATGCTGTGATCTCAGTGTCAGAAGATGAACTGTGATTGGCCAAACCCAGTCATGGACCTTTGATTCCCCTGGACCAGTGGTTGGTCTAAGTTTGGCCGTGTGACCCTATTTTGACTACTGGGATGTAAGAGGAAGTCTGTTGGGTATAGAGGAAGGGTGACAATGGAGGCTCTTCTGCAATAAAAAGACAGAGGCTTCCAGGGAGGTCGTCCTTCTCTAGTCTCCTTTCCTGCTTTGAATGCAGATGCAGGGCTTGGAGGATCAGCAGCCATTTTGCAGTAATGAGGTGATGTGAGTGATAACAAAGTCAAGGAAACAGTAAGAACTCCAGCTCTGACCCTGTCAAGTCATGGGACAATGCCAGCATTACTGTTGTTATTTCTTGATTTCTTATGATGGAAAAAAATTAAATCTCTGTTTCTCTTCCCTCAGCTGATATGAACTGGATATTTCTTTTGTTTGCTTACAACTGAATTTATTTTTATAGAATACACTGTCACATATGTTAGCTTTTATCTGCCCTCATGTTCTTTTCCATCCTTGGGCAAGATGTACAGTTCTCTGAGCCTCTCATCGTGTATAGGCTTAAGGTAGAGACACCTGTCTCCCCAGGCTCTTGTAAGTATTAAATGGGACACAGGCTGTGAAATTACTCTGTAGACTGTGAAGGCTTCAGCTAGGAAGGAGGGCTGCTGGAGGCCTCTCTCCTGGAGACCAAGGCTCCCTGCATGAGGAACAAGCTAAAAAGGAACAAGAGAACAAGCAGAATCTGGCCCCAGCCGGTGGGTGGCCTCACCCCTGTTTCTGGGGTAGGAGATTTGATTACTGAGAGTGATGAGGTGGTTAAGTACTCAAGTTCTGGAATCTCGCTGCCTCTGCCCCTCCCTTAGGGTTGTGATAGCCTCTCTGTCTCATTCTCTCATCTGAAAAACAGGAGGAATGATAATGGTGAGCCAGATAAGCTTAGTGAATCAAGTGAAAAGTACATGTGAGTTCAGCTGTTTCAGTCAGCAATTGACATGTTAACACCGTGTAACAAACACCAAACTTAGTGCAGGGCACTGAGAGTGCTCATCTCCTTCCCAGTCTGAGAGTCGAGTGGACTTGGTTCCAAACTGCAGGTTGGGTCTAGATCTGTTCCTTGACTGAGCAGACCTACTGAGCTCCTACTGTATGCCAAGCTCTGTGCTAGGGGCTGGGGTACTGTGAGCGGGAGAAAGATCCTGACCATACAGAGCTCACATCCCAGTCAGGTGGGGAGTGGACAGCAGCGGAAGCAAGACATTGCATTGGAGGCCCCAAGGTGGGGAGTGCTGAAGGGCCGCTCGGTGTGGACCTACTGTGCACTGCTGTGTGCTGGCTATGGGAGAGAGATCTCTGCTGGGGCAAGAAGTGTGAGCGCATTTACAGCCCCTTGTCTGGGTGTCTGCGCGCATGTGCACAGCTGTCCGTGGGCGTGGCTTTGAGTGCATCCGTGTTTTGCTGGCATTTCTATGTATTCCCGAGAAGAGAGAGAGAGAGAGTGTGTGTGTGTAAGGAGAGAGGTGTGTGACTCAGACCTTCCCCGCTGTGGCAGAAGCTGAGATCTGAGGCGGGGTGGGGGTGGGTTTCTCTCACACGCCTGCTCCGGGGTGGGGGGTGGGGGGTGGCGGCCCAGGCTGCCCACGACTTTGTGGGAAGAAGGTCTGGGAGCAGCCAGAATGTGTTTGCATTTCCTGGGTGATTGACGACGCCGGGGAGCAGGCTGTCTTCCCATGACAGATGTAGGAATGTTTCTGCTAATCAAGGCGGAAAGCAGGGGCGTGGGGGCTGTCGGGCACCACCCACCCCCTAGCCCTGCTCCGTGGCCACCTGTTTGGGGCCTGGGAAGCAGTTGGGCGATGTGAGTGAGAAGCTCCCAGACTCAGGGCGACTCCGCCACCCACCCCTGCCTCCCCGCGGCTCAGACACCTCTCGCCTGCCTCCACTCCCCCAGGGTAGGTGGGAGAAGGGGGTTCAAGGGTAGCCCAGAGGACGATCCCACAAACGGAGGAGGTGTTGAGTCGCGGAGCGGGACTTGGGGCCCCCAGCAGTGGGGACCCTGTCCCCAACATGAGCCCCCTCCCCCCACACAACTTGCCCTCCTCCCCCATGTCTTTTCTGAGTTGAGGGAAGATGGAGTCTCAGAAGAGTCAGTGATGGCAGGAAATCACCCAAATCGGGAAACTGAGGTGGCCCCAGGTCTCCAGGAGGGGCTGCTCATCCCAACCTCAGCGTTGCCCCCCAGGCCCCACATCCTCCCAGCCCACTGCACCCCTGATCCTGTTACTCATGAAGCTGTCCATCCTGAGGAGGGGTGGCAGAGAACACGGTCCTCCAGACCAGTGTGGTCCAGGCCTCCGCCACTCATCCGTGAGGGGATGACCCCCTGCCCCGTCTGCACACCTCCCTGGAGAGGGATGTGGGCCCTGGAAGTGTGAGGATTGTAACCGAGGGCGGGGTGGGCTGGGGCCTAGGGGGCTATTGGCAATGGTTGGCGCCAGTGGGAATGGCTCTCACCCCCAGGAGCCACTGGGAGGCCCGAGGATGGGGCCTGGTCCTGATGCTGTGTGTGTGTGTGTTTAACTGTCCCTACACAGTCCCGTGGGCTTGTGCGGGGAGGGGAGGACTTGCTGACTCCGTGACTTGCTTGGTTTCCCAGGAGGGACCCCTTGGGACCAAGCCCCAGCCCTGACCCGGCAGTCCCTTGCCAGGCGTGTCCAAAGTCACTTTCTCACGTTTGGCTCTGAGATACCTCTTTTCCCTCTCCTTTTCCCAGTCAAGGAGGGGGATGTGCCTGTGAGTCACCCCATGACTCACACAGGCACACCAGGGCCTGGGAGGGGCCTGTGTGTGTGTGTGTACATGCAATCGGGCAAATGTGTGTGCGTACCAGTGCAACTGTGCTTGCATGTGTGTGTAAGTGTGTGTGTTCAGGTATTAGGGGAGGAACCTCAGCTGGGGGTGGGAAGGGGACGCACCGTGGCTTCTCGCCTTTATAATTGTTAACATCATTGCAGCCAGACTGCCGTGTGGAGGGTCACTTGATCACAGGACAGGATGGTCACCTCAGCAGATGGGAAAGGCCTGGGTACTGCTCTGTTTCGACCAGACAGGGGCTGACCCTGTATACGTGGGAGCCCAGTGGCTTCTTGGATGGTTGCCTGGGAAACATTGAATTTGTCCCCAAAGGGAGTCTCCAGCAATAAAAGGTGCTAGAATTCACTTAACAAATATTTCGCTAGAAACAAAACGGAACACAGGGACCTCCCTGGTAGTCCAGGGATTAAGAATCCGCCCTCCAATGCAGGAGATGCAGGTTCAACCCCTGGTCAGGGAACTAAGATCCCCTCATGCTGAGGGGCACCTAAGCCTGTAGGCCACAACAAGAGAAGGCCACGTGCCAAAACCAGAGAGGCCTGTGAGCTGCAACAAAGATAAAAGATAAAAAATAAAAATAAAAATCAGCCCCCAGAACCCCACAACATTTTGCTGATTGACTGAACAAATATGAATGGGCCACACAGAGGGATTTAAGGGTCTATGCTATAAGACAGCGCTTCAGAAACATCACTGGGCAAAATAATCCCCGGGGGATCTTGTGAGAAGGCATTTTCTGCATCAGCAGGACTGGGTGGGGTCTGAGACTGCATTCTAACAAGCCCCCAGGGAGGCCCATGCTACTGATCAAGGGACTGCATTTTGAGAGACAAGAACGGAAGAATGTTTGGCAGGGAAACTCCGGGTCAGTTCAGGGAAGGTGCTTGCCCTGTGAATCTTGCGGCAGACCCTGCACCTCGGCTGTGAGACGGGATCACCCAGCTCCTGCCTGCGGTTCAGGCGTCCTGGCTAGGAAGCCGTGAAGGTGACAAGAGTTCCCAGAGAGCTGCAACTTGTTCCATGCCTGAGCCCTGACAGCCATAGGTTAGGTGACTTGGGAACTCTGTGTCCTGCCCCATTTTCTGAAGACCTACTGTGTGCCACCGAAGGGCATGAGTTGGGGGAATCAGATCTTGGGGGCTGAATTCTGGTTGGGGAGCTCATGGAGTTGGTGTTGGAGGGAACCATTGAGGCTACCCCTCTGCTCCCATATGACAGATGGGGAAACTGAGGCCATAGAGGGCAGGATTGGACTCAAAGTCTCACAAGTAACTGATGGAGCCAGGACTTCAACACTAGCTCTCTTGCTCTCAGGGTAAAATTCTTTCCATCCCCAGAAGAGAGCACACAGGAGGGGCAGGGGGCCATGGATGAGCAGGCTGGGGCCAGACTAGGAGGGAGTTGGTGACCTGGATCTCACACAGGTCCAGAGAGCCCTAAAAGCTTCTATTTTGTTGGAAGAACCCACTTCGGTTCCCACGATTTAGGTATCCCATTTAGTCCTTGTCCACCCTGGAAGTCTGCCAGGGCTTATATCAAGCCCTCCAGTTTAGGTCTTCTGGTATCATTTCCCCTCGTTTCATGTGAAACCACATTTGCCTGCCTTTAGCATCTGGCTTCAGTCCCATTCTCTTAAGTTTCCTCAAAGATGATGGCAGTGGTTCTGACACCCTGGCTCGCCAGCCACAGCTGGTCCGCAGAAACAGCATCAGCCCTCCTGGACTAGGAGAGGGGGGAGGAAAGAGGGAGGTGATACTAGCTAAAGTCTTTTTAAAATTAAACTTTTCATTTTCAGGTGATTGTAGATTCACACGCAGTTTTTAAGAAACAGTGCAGAGATCCCATGTGCCCTTTACCTAGTACCCCCAATGAGAACATCTTGCAAAACTCTAGGACAACATCACAATCAGGATGTTAACATGGATACAGTCAAGATAATGAACATTTCCATCCCCACAGAGATCCCCCTGTTGCCCTTTTACGGCCACACCCACTTCCCGCTAATCCCTATCCTTCCTTAAACCCTGGCAAGCATGCAATTTTGTTATTTCAAGAATGTTATATAAATGGAATCATACAGTATGTAACCTTTTGGGGTCGGCTTTTCTAACTCGGTGTGATTCTCCGGAGAGTCATCCAGGTTGTTGTGGACATGAATGGTTCCCTTATTGTCAATGAGTAGTTTTCCACAGTGTGGATGTCCCCCAGTCTGTTTAACCATTCATTCACTGGAGGACATCTGGGTTATTCCCAGTTTGGGCTATTATGAATAAAGTTGCCATAGACATCCCAGTACAGGTTTGTTTGTGAACATAAGTTTTAGTTTCTCTGGGATAAATGCCCAGGAGTGCAATTACTGGATCATATAGAGTTGCATGTTTAATTTTCAAAGAAATCACCACACTGTTTTCTAGAGGCTATACCATTTTACGTTCTCACTAGCAATATAAAGAGATGGGAACACCAGACCACTTGACCTGCCTCCTGAGAAATCTGTATGCAGGTCAAGAAGCAACAGTTAGAATTGGACATGGAACAACAGACTGGTTCCAAATTGGGAAAGGAGTACATCAAGGCTGTATAGTGTCACCCTACTTATTTAACTTATATGCAGAGTATATCATGAGAAACGCTGGGCTGGATAAAGCACAAGCTGGAATCAAGATTGCCAGGAGAAATATCAATAACCTCAGATATGCAGATGACACCACCCTTACTTCCAGAACATGAAGAGCTAAAGAGCCTCTTGATGAAAGTAAGAGAGAAGAGTGAAAAAGTTGGCTTAAAACTCAACATTCAGAAAACTAAGATCATGGCATCCGGTCCTGTCACTTCATGGCAAGTAGATGGGGAATCAATGGAAACAGTGACAGACTTCAATTTCTTGGGCTCCAAAGTCACTGCAGATGGTGACTACAGGCATGAAATTAAAAGCTTGCTCCTTGGAAGAAAAGCTATGACTAACCTAGATAGCGTATTAAAAGCAGAGACATTACTTTGTCAATAAAGGTCCGTCTAGTCAAAGCTATGGTTTCTCCAGTAGTCGTGTATGGATGTAAGAGTTTGGCTATGAAGAAAGCTGAGTGCCGAAGAATTGATGCTTCTGAAGTGTGGTGTTGGAGAAGACTCCTGAGAGTCCCTTGGACTTCAAGGAGATCTAATCAGTCCATCCTAAAGGAAATCAGTCCTGAATATTCATTGGAAGGACTGATGCTGAAGCTGAAACTCCAAAACTTTGGCCACCTGATGCAAAGAACTGACTCATTGGAAAAGACCCTGATGTTGGGAAAGACTGAAGGCAGGAGGAGAAGGGGAAAACAGAGGATGAGATGGTTGGATGGCATCACTGACTTGATGGACATGAGTTTGAGTAAGCTCCAGGAGTTGGTGGTGGACGGGGAAGCCTAGCATGCTGCAGTCCATGGGGTCTCAAAGAGTCAGACATGACTGAGCAACTGAACTGAACTGAGTTTCTCTGCATCCTCACCAACACTTGATGTTGCCACTATTTTTATTTTAGCCATTCTGAGAGGGATGTAATGATAGCTCAGTGTGGTTTAATTTGCATTTCACTTACAGTTAATGATGTTGAACATATTTTCACATACTTACCTGCCATCTGAATACCCTCTTTGGTGAAGTGTCTCTTTATGTGTTTTCTTCTTTTGCTGTTGACTTTTGAGAGTTCTTTACGTGTCCTAGATACTGGTCCTTTGTCAGATAGTGTTAGTTGCTCAGTTGTGTCCATTTCTTTGTGGCCCCATGGACTGTAGCCCACCAGGCTTCTCTGTCCATGAGATTCTCCAGGCAAGAATACTGGAGTGGGTAGCCATTTCCTTCTCCAGGGAATCAAACCCAGGTCTCCTACATTGCAGGATCATTCCTCACAGTTTGAGCCACCTGGGAATCCCTTCTTTGTGAGATAAGTGGTTTACAAAATTTTTTTTCAATTCTGTAGTTTGTCTTTTCATCTACTTAACAGGTTCTTTCACAAAGGAAAAGTTCTAAATTCTGATGGTGTCCAATTTATCAATCTTTCCTTTTATTGATTATGTTTTGGTGTCAAGTGTGAAAACTATTCACTTAGCCTTAGATACCAAAGTTTTTCTCCTGCATTTTTAGAAAGTTTTATAGTTTTACATTTTGCATTTAACCCTATGGTCCATTTTGAATTAATTTTTTGTAAAGGTATGAGACTTAGGTTGAGGGGTTTGGGGTTTTATTTTGAGGGCTTTTTTTTTCTCTATGGATATTCAGTTGCTCTGACACCACTTATTAAGAGTCTGTCTTTCCTCCACTGAATTGCTTTTGTGTTCTTATAAAAAAATCCATCAGGAATATTTGTGTGGTTTGTTCCACTGATCTATGTGTTACTTGCGCAGCCAGTACAACAGTCTTGATTGCAGTAGGCATATAATAAATGCTTCATGCCTTATAAAGTGAAAGAAAGTGAAAGAGAAGTCGCTCAGCCATGTCTGACTCTTTGCGACCCATGGACTACAGCCCTGTGGACTGTACCCCACCAAGCTCCTCTGTCCGTGAGATTCTCCAGGCAAGAATACTGGGGTGGGTTGCCATTTCCTTCAGTTTATACTAAATCAAGTAGACCAGTTCCTCTCATTTTGTTCTTTTTTTTTCCCCAAAGTTGTTAAATGACTGAATCACTTTGCTGTGCAACTGAAACATTGTAAGTCAACCATACTTCAATAAATTATATATATTAAGAAAAAAAGCAAAGTTGTTTAAATGATTCATGTGCCTTTACTTCTTCATATAAATTTTAGAATAATTTTGTCTACAGCTACAAAAAATTTTGCTGGAGTGTTTAAAGGAATTGTGTTAAATCTGCATGTCAACTGGGGAGAACTGATATCTTTACTATGTTGAGTCTTTCAATTAATGAACATGATATATTGCTCCATTTATTAATCTTTGCTTTATGTGATCAGCATATAGTTTTCAGCATGTGAATCCTGTATATATATTTTGTTAGATTTACATCTAAGCATTTTATTTATTTTGAGAGATTATAAATGGTATTTAAAATTTGGTGCCCGTATGCTTGTTTCTATGATATAGAAATACTACTGATTTTGAACATATATCTTGTATCCTGCTACCTTGCTGAACTCACTTATTAATTCTAGGAGTTTTTGGTAGATTCTTTGGGATTTTCTATATAAACAATGATGTAATCTATGAAGAGGGACAGTTTTATTTCTTCTTTTCTGATCCATATATTATTTATTTTTCTTGCTTTCTTGCATAGGCCAGAACTTCCAGCACTTTGTTGAATAAAAGTGTGAGAGCAGATATACTTGTTTTGTTTCTGATCTTGGGGAAAGGCATTTAGTCTTTCCTTTTTAAGTATAGTGTTATCTGTAGGCGTTTTGTAGATACTTTATCAAGTTAAGGAAGTTCCCCCTCTATGCCTATTTTTTTCTGAGTGTTTTTATCATGAATTATCATGTCAAATGTTTTTTCTACATCAACTGACATGATCATGTGATTTTTTTTTCCCTTTAGCCTGTTAGTAGAGTGGATTACATTGATAGTTTTTCAAATATCAAACTACTCTTGCATCCCTGGAATAAATCTCACTTGGTCATGATGTATAAATATTTTTATATGCTGTTTAATTGCATTTGCTGATATTTTGCTAAGGTTCTTTGCACCTACATTCATGAAGGAAATTGGTCCCTTACTCTGTACTGTCTTTGCCTGGTTTTGGTGCTGAGATAATACTAGTTTATGAAATGGACTGGGCAGTGTTTCTTCTCTTCCGTTCCCTGGAAGAGACCAGGTAAAGCTGGTGGTAACCATGTGGCAGGGGCTTCCCTGGCAGTCCAGTGGCTAAGACTTGCTGCCCCCAGTTCAGGAGACCTGGGTTCAGTCCCTGGCCAAGGGACTAGATCCCACATGCCGCAGCTGAGAGTCCCCATGCCGCAGCTAAAACTCGGTGAAGCCAAATAAATAAATATTAAAAAAAAAAAAAGCACGTGGTAGAATTCTCTGTGAAACTATCTGGGCCTGGAGACTTTTGGTAGGGGGATGAGTTAAAAATTACAAATTCAATTTCTTTGACAGTTACAGAATTTTTCAAATTATCGGTCTTATATTGAGTGAGTTGCAGTAGTTTGTATTCTTCTAGAAATGGGTATATTTCACCTAAGTTGTCAAATTTATGTGTGTAAAGTTGTTCATAGCATTTCCTTGTCATCATTTTGGTGTCTATGGTGTCTGTAGTGAAATCTCCTGTCTTGTTCCTGATACTGATAATTTGTATTCTTTTTTCCTCTTTCTTTGTCAGTCTTGCTGGGGACTTCTCAGTTTTACTGAGCTTTTCAAAGAACCAGCTCTCTGTTTCATTGATTTTCTCTATTATTTTTGTTTTCAGTTTCACTGATTTCTACTTTTATCTCTATTGTTTCTTTCCTTTGCTTGTTTTGGGTTTATTATATTCTTCTTTGCCTAGATTCTCAAGATGAGATACTTTCCCTCTTCTCTAACATGTATGCTTAGTGCTATAATTTTCCTTGTCAGTAATACTTCAGCTGTGTCCCATATTTTGGTATGTTGTATTTTCATTTTCACTCAGTTCAATATATTTTGGAATTCCTTTGAGACTTCCTCTTTGATCTATGGATTATTTAGAAGTGTTTTATCTAATTTCTAAGTGTTTAGAGATTTTCCTATTATACT
The DNA here is from genome assembly GCA_917880005.1 of Nanger dama. Taxonomy (NCBI): domain Eukaryota; kingdom Metazoa; phylum Chordata; class Mammalia; order Artiodactyla; family Bovidae; genus Nanger; species Nanger dama. The sequence goes on from CAKJTW010000046.1 coordinate 9,526,708, forward strand.
TCTGTTACTGATTTCTAGTTTGATTCCATTGTAGTCAGAGAACAACTTTGCATTATTTCATTTATTTTAAATTTACTGAGTTTAGAAAAAATGATATATCTTGGTACATGTTCTAAACTTGTTATTGTTATTCAGTTGCTAAGTTGTGTCCAGCTCTTTGTGACCCCATGGACTGCAGCACATCAGGCTTCTCTGTCCTCCACTATATCCTGGAGTTTGCTCACATTCTTGTCCATTGAGTCAGTGATGCTAACCAACCATCTCATCCTTTGTCACCCCCTTCTCCTTTTGCCTTCAATCTTTCCCAGATCAGGCTCTTTTCCAACGAGTTGGCTCTCTGCATCAGGTGGCCAAAGTATTAGAACTTCAGCATGAGTCCTTCCAATGAAAATTCAGGGTTAATTTTCTTTAAGATTGACTGGCTTGATCTCCTTGCTGTCCAGGAGACTCCCAAGAGTCTCTTCGAACACCACAGATCGAAAGCATCAGATCTTCTCCACTCAGCCTTCTTTACGGTCCAGCTCTCACATTCGTACGTGTTCTGAAAGTACTTGTACTTGAATGTGTATTCTGCCATTGTCGGGTGGTATGTTCTACAAATGTTGATCTGTTGGTTGATGGTGTTGTTGAGTTCTTCTGTATCTTTGCTGATTTTCTCTTTGTTCTATCACTTATGAGAAATGATGCTGAAATCTCCAACTGTAATTGGGGATTTGTCTATTTTCTCCCTTTTAGTTCTATAAGGGTTTTCTTCGTATACCTTGCAGTTTACTGTTTGGTGCATACATGCTTAGGTTTGCTATGACTTCTTTGTAGATTGACACTTTTATCATTACAAAATGTTTCTCTCTGCCTCTGGCAATTTTCTCTGCTTTGAAGTCTACTCAATCTGATATTAGCATAGTCACATCTGCTTTCTTCTGATTAATGTTTGCATGATACGTCTTTTACAATCCTTTTACTTTCAACCTGCCTATATCATTATATTTGAAGTGAATTTCCTGTAGATATCATACAGCTGGATCATGTTTTTTAATCCACTCTGTCAATCTCTGTCTTTAATAAGTGTTCTTAGACCATTAGTGTTTAATGTAATTATTGTGTTAGGGCTTAATTTTGTTATTGTTTTGTCTTCTCCGTGTTCTCTTTTAAATTCTTCTGTTTTCTTTTCCTGCATTCCTGTGGGTTACTTGAATATTCTTAAGAATTCCATTTTGATTTATCTATGGTATTTTTAAGTGTATATCTTTGTATCGCTTTGTAGTAGCTTCTCTGAGTATTGTATGTACATAATATATCACAGTGTACTGGTGTCATTGTTTTACAACTTTCAGTGAAGTATAGAAGTCATCCCTCCTTTTAAATCCCTTTGCTTTCTCCTATTTATAATATAATTGTCTATATTATATTTTCTCTAGATACATTTAGAGGCATGTCAAATAGTGTTAAATTTTTTTTTTTTGCTTCAACTTTTGAATCCAAAAGGAAATTCTCACGTGCTTACCCATATTTTTGTTTGCTATGTTCTTTTTCCTTCCTTATGTTCCAAGATTACTTTTTAAAGAATCATTTCCTCTGTTTCAAGAACTTTTTTAAGCTATTCCTTTAGATTGGGGTTGATGGTGACAATTCTCTTGGTTTTCCTTCAAGAATGGCTTGATTTCCCCTTGATTTCTAAAGTATATTTTCTCTGGATATAGGATTCTGGGTTGAAAATTCTTCTATTTCAGCACTTGAAAAATTTTGTGCCACCACCTCCTGAACTCCGTAGTTTCTGAAAGAAAATCCACTGTCTTTCAAGTTATTTTTTTCTCCTATAAGTAACATGTCATTTCTCTCCTGCTGCCTTAAAGACTTTTCTTTGTTTCTAGTTTTCAGAATAAGTTTGACTGTGATATCTTTGTGTGGATTTCTTTGGGTTTTTCCTGTTTGGGATTTACTCAGCCTCTTGAATCTATAGGCCTACATCTGGGGCCAAATTGTCAGCCCTTATTTCTTTGTGTGCCTTTTTAGCCCTGACCTCTTTCTCTTCTCCTTCTGGGACTCCAGGGACATGAATGTTAGATCTTTAGTCCCACAGCTCCCTGAGACTTTGTTCCTTCTGTTCTACTTTCTCTCTCTTGTTCAAGTTAGGTAATTTCTATTATTCTGTACATATAGTCAGTAACTTACAATGGTTCAATTTAAGTAAGTAATATTGGAAGAAACCATATTTTGAATTTTGTTCTTTCCCAGGGCTTACGATATGCAGTACAATGTTCTCTCGTGATGCTGGGCAGTGGTAGCAAACCGCAGGATCCAGTCAGTCATGAGATCCCAAGGTTAAACAAGTGATACGCTTACAACCCTTCTCTGGACTCAGACCATTCAGTTTTTCACTTTCAGTTCAGTACATTACATGAGATATTCAATGCTTTATTATAAAATAGGCTTTGTGTTAGATGGTTTTGCCCAACTCTAGGCTAATGTAAGTGTTCTGAGTACATTTAAGGTAGGCTAGGCTAAGTTATGATATTTGGTAGGTTGTTGCTGCTAAGTCGCTTCAGTCGTGTCCGACTCTGTGCGACCCCATAGACGGCAGCCAACCAGGCTCCCTGGTCCCTGGGATTCTCCAGGCAAGAATACTAGAGTGGGTTGCCATTTCCTTCTCCAGTGCATGAAAGTGAAAAGTGAAAGTGAAGTCGCTCAGTCGTGTCCAACCCTCAGCGACCCCATGAACTGCAGCCCACCAGGCTCCTCCGTCCATGGGATTTGCCAGGCAAGAGTACTGGAATGGGTTGTCATTGCCTTCTCTTTGGTAGGTTAGATGTATTAAATACATTTTGACTTTTGGTATTTTCAACTTACACGGGGTTTGTTGGGACATAACCCCATCATAAGTCAAGGAAGATCTGGTTTTCACTAATTCTTTATCTCTTCCATTCTGTGGTTGACATTCTTCTTTTTAAAAAAATATTTGACTGTGTGGGGTCTTAGCTGTGGCATGTGGGATCTTTCATTGCACGTATGGGCTCTTCACTGTGGCATGTGGGCTTAGTTGCCTGGTGGCATGTGGGATCTTAGTTCCCTGACAAGGGATCAAACCCACAACCCTGCATTGGAAGATGGATTCTTAATCACTGGACCACCAGGAAAGTCCTAACATTTTTCTCTATGCCTTCTATTTCTTTGCGGAGGTGTTTGACTTTTTTCATTTGTTTCAAGTATGTTCGTAACATTTCTATTACCTCAGTCTTGGCACTTGTTGATTGACTGTCTTTTTTCAGGAAGTTTGAGATCTTCCTGGTTCTTGGCACAATGAGAAGTATTCTATTAAAACCTGGATAGTTTATGTTTTATGTTATAAGATCCTATCTTCTTAAACCTTCTGCTTTAGCTGGTTTCTTCTAGTGCTGCTCCATCAGGGCAAGTGAGGAGGCTGCCGCCTCATTGCTGCTGGATAGGGTTACAAGTCCAAGTTCCCCACTTGACCTCTACTGATAAGGCGATGAGGCTCCTTGTTACAGCCTGGGTGGGAGTGGAAGTCCCAGGTTCCTACTTGGCCTTCACCCTGGTGAGAAAATGGGAGCACTCACTGTAACCCGTTGAGGGTCGAAGTATACTTTCCAAACTTGCTTTTTGCTGGCATGGTGGGGCTACAGATTTTTTTGAGATGTTTGCCTGGAACAGAGCAGTTAATTCATGTCTAAAATGTTTCCATTTTGCTAGGCTGCCTCTTTTCTGTTTTTCCTTTTTGAGTAGAGAGAATAGGCTTTTTTTTTTTTTTTTTTTTGAGGAGGGGGTTGCTTTTATTGTCTAGGCTTCTTGGCAACTCCAGGTTGCTAGCTTCTTCAGCTCCAAGTCTGGGATGCGTGAGGCAAATTAAAAGAAAGAAGGAAAACAACAACCAGAAAACTCATTAGTATGTTTGTTCCTTGGGTTCTTTGATCCCAAGCTAATCTGCCTTCTTCTCCGCTCCTTTTAGAGTCTTTTTGTGCTTGTTTTGTATATTATGTCTAGGTTTCTAGCTGTACTTAGGGGGAGGAACAGGGAAAGAAGTAAGCCTCCTACATCTTCCCAGAAGATGTAAACATTTAAAATTTAAATTTTATGTTTACCTCAAGGGGAGATTATTGAATTAATTAAAATCCTTTGTTCTTAGTACACTTTCAATGTCCATGCAAGACTCTCTCCTGTTTTATATAAAGTATGCACTTATATTTTTGTGTGTATATATATTTAAAAAATCTCCCCTCATCCATGAACCAACTCCATTCCCCTCCCTCCAAAGGCTCCATACCTAGAGTACTCAATGTATGTCCTTAAGTATGTATGCAGCCCCAGAGGATATAGCTTTGTGTGTCTTTGTATGTGTGTGTATGTGTTTACACAAATGGTAACATGTCAGATGATGCTTTCAAATTGTGGTGCTGGAGAAGACTCTTGAGAGTCCCTTGGACTGCAAGAGTATCAAACCAGTCCATCCTAAAAGAAATCAACCCTGACTATTCATTGGAAAGACTGAGGCTGAAGCTGAAACTCCAATAATTTGGCCACCTGATGCAAAGAGCTGACTCATTGAGAAAGACCCTGATGCTGGGGAAGATTGAAGGCAAAAGGAGAAGGTGAGGGGACAGAGGATGAGATGGTTGGTTAGCATCACTGACTCAGCAGACAAGATCTGAACAAACTCTGGATATAGTGGAGGACAGAGGAGCCTAATGTGCTGCAGTCCATGGGGTCGCAAAGAGTTGGACACGACTTAGCAACTGAACAGCAACATGTCAGACATCCCATTTTATTTATTTCCCTTTTTTCCCAAATAGGTCCTTTTGGTTTGACCCATGCTGTTCTACAGATGAGCTACTTCTGACCACCATGTGCACCCACCACATTTACTTGCGTGCTAAGTCGTTTCAGTCATGTCCAGCTCTGTGCCACCCTATGGATTGTGACCCGCCAGGCTCCTCTGTCCATGGGCTTCTCCAGGCAAGAGTACTAGAGTGGGTTGCCACGCCCTCCTCCGCGGTATCTTCCCAACCCAGGGATCGAAACTGTGTCTCTTACATCTCTTGCATTGGCAGGTGGGTTCTTTACCACTAGTGCCGCCTGGGAAGCCCATAACATCTGCTTACCTATTCCTTAGTTGGGGAAATCTGGGTTGCCTCTGCTTCACAGCTGCTGCAAGTGTTGCCAGGGATACACGGGGCGTGCCCCCTGTAGACCTGGGTGGAAGGCACTCCAAGGTTTACACAGAGGTGAGGGTGGCTAGGTTACAGGCGCATGCTGTCGTAATCGCTCCAAGTCCTGGCATATGCTGGGAGGGCAGTACCTGAGCAGTGTCTGAGAAGTCCTGTTGGGAAAACTAATTAAAATAGCTTTGAGAATTCTTTGGTGAAGCAGACATTATTTTGGCAAGGTGAGCGCTGCCCCCTAAATCATGTTTGGGCTTGTAAATAACTAGGTGGCGTAATGCAAGTTTCCCTGGATTTCCCCTGGTGATCCGGGAGAGTCCTGCCTGGGCAATGGAAGGGCACTGAGGTTTGAGGTGGGGAAACATTTTGAAACAGGGCAAAACTTGAATCCTCAGAGATCCCAGAAGTTAAAATAACCTCCGGGGATTTGGCATGAATGGGAGGCAAAGGGGACAGTCCCTAGTATCGGGCCTGGCACAATAAATGAGTAAATGAAGGAGCAATTGGCCTGTGTCTCTGCACATTTGCTGAGAGAGGGAGTCTACGCTTCTGGGAACCTCAAATTTTATTTCTTACTTTGGCCATGCTGGCTGGAGGTGCACACTTGAGACAACCTGTGTCCTTGGGGCCACCAAACCCTTATCTATGATCTCCCTGCCCGTCTCTCCCAGCCTCCCATCATTCATGAATACTCGCAGACACCTAACAGGCCAATGGTGCCAACCCAGGACACTCAAAGGTTAATGTTCTTTATCAGTGTGGTGCCCTCAGCCAAGACTCCTTGCGAGTGATCTTGGCCTGGCTTCCCTTTGCTATCTCAGCCTCTGCACTGGAGACCCTCCCCTGATATTCCAGGGTAAACCAACCCCATCCCACTTCTCCATACCCTGCATTTTTCTCCACTGCGTGTCTGAACTTCCCTTTGGGGGCATTTATTACAATTTTTCCATGTCTATTTATTTCCGCAAGTATTAAATAAGAAAGAAAATCTAACCTGATGAATTGGGACTCTTTAATTCACAAGTGTAGGTGCCTGACAGGCTTTCCAGGTGGTGCCAGTGGTAAAGAACCTGCCTGCCGATGCAGGAGACATAAAGGACAAGGGTTTGATCCCTGGGTTGGGAAGATCCCTGGAGGAAGGCATGACACCCCACTCTGGCGTTCTTGCCTGGAGAATCCCCATGGACAGAGGAGCCTGGAGGGCTACAGTCCATAAGATCACATAGAGCTGGACACAACTGAATGGACTTAGCACTCATGCACACATGTAGGTGCCTGGCACATTACGAGTGGTTAATAAATCCTTTGAAGTGTCTGTCAGATGAGTAAGGGCTGAAATGAAGTTACTTATGGCTTTTTAGAGAAGGGAAAAACCCTCTCTGTCTGGGGCCAGAAAGGAGGGCTTGCTGGTGGTGGTGGTGACCCCAGACAGAATGTTTACCAACTGGAGTCAGGAATTACAGGTGGAGAGAACTACATAGCATGTCCAGGGAACCCTGGTTAAGCTGGTGGGGACCACCACAGAGGAATCTGGGCAATGGAGGTGGAGGATTTTTCTTTAAACTTTTTATTGAAGAGCAATATATATAAAGAAAAGTGCTTACATCATAAGCATTCATTGGGACAAATTTTCACAAGCTAAACACACCTGTGTAACCAGTGCCCAGATCAAGAGACAAGACATTACCAGCACCCCAGAAATCCTCTTCGCGTCTCCCCTCATTCTTGTTTCCCCAAAGATATCACTGTCCTGACTTTGGTGTTTTTGAAGCTCACATAATGAAATCACACAGCATATACTTCTTTGTGACTGGCTTCTTCCTCTCAACACTGTGACATACGTTTAATCTCATTTCATTCTACTGATGATGGACATTCTCATTATTTCTGGATTGAGGCTGCACTGAATAAAGCAGAAGAAAAACTTCTTGTACATGTCTTTCCACAAACATATGCATGCATTTCTGTTGGGCCTATGCCCAGGAGTGAAATTGCTGGATTCGGGGTGAGCATCTGTCCAGTTTCAGTGAGACACAGCCAAACAGTGGTTGTACCAAATATGGTCCCTGCAGCAGCAGTGTTCTGAGAGTTCGGTTGCTCCACGTCCTCACCAACACTTGATATTTTCTATGATTTTTATTTTAGCCATTTTGGCAGGTGTGTAGTGGTATCTCGTTGAGCTTTTATTCTGCATTCCCTGATGACTAATAATGTTTGCATGTGTTTACAAGCCCCTTGGAGAACCTCTTTGCGACAGACCTGTTCAAAGTCTCTTGCCCAGTCTCCACTGGTTGCCTCTCTTTTTCTGATCGATTTGTAGAAGTTCTTTGTATATTCTTGTTATGCACCCTTTGTTGGGTATGTGTTTTGTAAATACTCACTGAAGGACTCAGCACCATGGAGTGATGTGGTTGAACTGTGTTTCTCAAAGCTCGCCCTGGCTGTGGGTGCAGGGCAGGCTGACTGTGAGACGGGGAGGAAGGGGTGCAGTGGTGGAGGTGACTGAGGGCAGACGGCGGGGCCAGAGTCTAGAGCGACCTCATTGGAAGCAGCGGCAAGCAACATCTGTCATGTCATGTCATGACAAAAACAAGATATGCGTGGTGACAAAGAGAGGGGATGTCAAGGCTGGCTTCCAGGTTTCTCTGGCTGGCCGACAAGCTGACGCATTCTGCCCACCCGCCCGCCGGCAGCCAAAGGCAGCTTTGTCCTCCCAAGCCCCACCCAGGCCTGCTGGTCAGAGATGCTCTGGGGGTCACCGTCAGGACATTGGAGAGAGTGCCCAGTGTAGAATCTGGGTCTCCCATGGCAACTGGGGGATAAACACCCCTCAACACACACACACATGGCTGGGCTGGTCCAGCAAGACCCTGTGCCCTAAAGGGGTTGGCAGCTGCGAGATCTGGGCCCAGTCAGAGTGGACAATGACCCCCTGTCTGCAACCTTCTCACCCCTGGTGAGCCCAGGCTCAGGGGATGAGGGTCCTAGTGCAACCCCTGGGGGAAAAAGGAGAAACAGATCCCGCAGTGTCTGGATTCTGATGAGCAGCAGGGACAGCGCTCTGAATCCCTTCCAGAAAGCCAGGACCCCGCATCTCTTGTCCTGGTGAATTTCTTGACAATACCCCGGCCCCCACTCTGTCTCTCAGGGTTCACTTGGGATAGCTCCTCCCCCGCCCTCTGCAGCTTGCTGCCCTGGGTTCAGCAGATCACAGCATTTCTGCGGTGATATGGTAATTAAACCTGACAAACTCTCCTTCTGTTACATGAGGCATGGAACGTTCACCATGTGCTGCACTGTGTCAATGGCTTTGCATATGTGATGTCAATCACTCCTCCCGGCGACCTCTCAGGAAAGCATTTGGTACATTTTATAAATGCGGACCCTGACTTGCCCAAGTTCACACAGCCAGAGAGGCAGAGGCTGGATTTGACCTTGGGCCACCTGGGCCCTGCAGCCCCCTTCCTCTCTCTGCCGGGCCTCTGGAACAGTGGAGGTGTAGGGGGATTTGGATGTCCTCCCGCCCCGTGGCCTCACCATCACGTGGCTCTGTGCGGGGGATGGGCGTGACTGATCTGTGCTATGGGAGTAGGGGAGTCCTGAGAGGGCTCAGGCTCACGCCCGGGCTTTGCCCTACCTTGCAAGGTGAGTCATTTTTCTCAGGGCCTCCACCTCCCCATCTGAGCAACAAGGTCATCCCTATGCAGCCTTGCTCCCCGGGTTCTTGAAAGGCAGCCCCTGCAGAGCTGAGCTCAGGTGGAAGGGGCTGTCATGCGCTCCTTGTTTGGCTTTTTCCCAGTGCCTAAGCTGACCTTTTTCTGTTCCCCTTTTTGGTGTTAGGGAAGAGTCAGATGGCTTCCCAACCCCACATTCTCCAGCCTGCCTTTTTCTCAGCTTAATCAGTCTCCAGCTGCCCAAGTGTCCCAGGCAGACCCTGGGTTCCGGCCAACAGTGGCCGCCCCCATCCCAGGGCTCCAGGCCGGCCGGATGGCCAGCTGGTACTGGAAATGGCCTTGATAGGAGATTCCCCCTTTCCAGTGCTCAACCACTTCCTCTCTGACAGAGCATGCAGTCTCTAGAAGGTTCTGCTGCGAGGACCGAGGGACATGGGCTGGGCCCTTGTCTGTTGCTCTCCAGTGTCCTGTAGTAGCAGACACTGCCAGGGGGGGGGGAGGGGGGTCCTCCTTAACACCCTTGGGGCTTCCCTGGGGGCTCAGATGATAAACAATCTGCCTGCAATGCAGAAGACCCAGGTTCCATCCCTGGGTCAGGAAGATTCCCTGAAGAAGGGAATGGCTACCTACTCCAGTATTCTTGCCTGCTGAATTCCATGGAAAGAGGAGCCTGGCAGACTACAGTCCATGGAGTCGCAAAGAGTCAGACACACCTGAATGATTAATACTTCCACTTTTCACTTTTTTTTTCCTTAGCACCCAGTCCCTTGCCTCCATCCTGACAGCACCGCCTGGTCCCCAGCCCATAGCTGGGTAGGGTAGACCCCATCCCAGCTCCAAATAGGTCCTGATTGGTTTAAGCCAGTTACTACATCTCATCCTGTGGTGGTTGTGATTTGTTCAGGGATAGACACCTGCCTTAGGCCAGGCCAGTCACAGCAACTGCCTCTCCTTGAGGTCTCCAGGAGGTAGACTTTCTCTCCATTGGACCTGAAGAGAAGCAAGTAGACCCAGGCCTGAGTGGAGGATATCCTGAGATCCCCAGGGATCTCAGCCTGGGAAAGGAGGATATCCTGAGATCCCCAGGGATCTCAGCCTGGGAAAGGAGCAAATGTGACCACGTAGAGCTGAAAGATGAAGGCAGAGAAACCGGGTCCTGTCACCCTATTTGCCTGACTGGATCAAGCTTTGCTTGAAACCTCAAAAAACCCTGTGCTTTTGGGTTACTATATAGCCTATAGATTTTAGTCTTTAAAAGCCCCCATTGTTGTCCAGTTGCCAAGTCGTGTCTGCCTCTTTGAGACCCCATGGACTGCAGCACGCCAAGCTTCCCTGTCCCTCACCATCTCCCGGAGTTTGCCCAAGTTCATGTCCATTGAATCGGTGATGCCATCCAACCATTTCATCTTCTGTTTCCCTCTTCTCCTTCTGCCTTCAATCTTTCTCAACATCAGGATCTTTTCCAATGAGTCAGTTCTTTGCATCAGGTGGCCAAAGTATTGAAGCTTCAGCTTAAATTGCTCCTATATGTTGGATTTTCTCTTCCTTGGAACCCAGAAATCCTGAATAAAACCTGTAGAATGATGAGGGCCAGGCCTCGAGTCCTTTTCCTGCAAGCCCCACTCACAGGACGGAGCCCAGGATCCAGCCCAGCACCAAAAACATCTCTGCCCCGTTCCTAGTCTCAGAGCCAGAAGAACATTTACAGGCCTTAAGTCCAGGGCCCTCCATTTTTCAGATGGGAGCACTGAGGCTCATCACTCCTCACCCCTTTTCCTTTCTACGGACTTCTTGCTGGAGGCCTCAGACAGATGGGAGGAACTGAGGATGCAGCCATGCTGAGTCCCCAGCCTCTTCACCCCCAACTCCAGGTCCTCTGAGGAGGCGGGCTGTATTCTATATTGCTGCCGCCACAGTCGGCCTGGCATGTGCACGGAATGTAAACAGCTCTCACTGGGGTACTCTCAGTAGCCTACAGGGTCAGGGCCAAGACTTTATCCTGACATCTGAGACCTAATCCCTTCTCTCTTTTCTTCTTCATCCTCTCTACTCCACCCTTGAGCCAAGGAGGGGAAACTTGTCACCAATATGCAGGCCTTGTGTGATGAACGCCCTGACACACACTCTGGCAGCTCCCCATCTTCACAATGGAGGTGATTTCCCAGCCTGGGGTGAACAGTGCACTGGTCATGTGGACCCAGCAGGGTGGGGTTCCAGCCTTTTCCTCTTACTGTCCCTCAGACAGACAGATGTTGGGACAGACAGCAGACAGAGAGAGCAGACAGGAGACAGGCAGGGCTCAGGGGAAGCAGATGCAATGGCTTTGGGGTGTCTAGGCTTTTAAGGAGATCCAGGATGGGGAAGGTGGGGCAGTGGGCAGCAAGGCTCCGCTCTGACGGGAAAGCCGCGGGCCAGAGCAGGTGACAGAATGGCGCTTCCTCTGATTCTGTCGAGGAAGAGTGTGTACAGAGGGAGATGCAGTGGGGAACACTCGACCCTCAGAATCCTGGGGCCCTGGAGGCTCTGCCCTCCAATGGCCAATGCAGGCGCAGAGGTCCAGCGCTGGGACCTCTCAGGGCTCCTGACTCCAGCAAAGAGCCTTTTCTGGCTCCCCGTGTGCCTGGACCAGAGTTCCCTGGTCTCTGTCCCAAGAGCAGCAAAAGATTTTGAATTGCATTAAGGGGGAAGGAGGGCAGACGGCTCGGAGGGTCTCTAGGACTGGGCAGAAGGGCTTGGGGTGGCTCTTGAACTGCGCGAGAGGAGAGAAGGAGGGAGTCCAGATACTGGCGCCGCAGATTTGACCCCCAACGTGTCCATTCTAGCACATCCCTCCCAACCTTCCCCACCCAGCCCTGGGGGATCTCCGGGTCCCCCAGTGCAGAGGACAGCTCAGAGCAGACAGGGGCCTGTGTCTACAGTCACTTGTCCATGAGTGTGGTCTCCTGAGGATAGGAGTTTCTGAGGCCCACCCCTGGGAGCTGTCCTGTCCCTGCTCCTTCCCAGACTGCTCTGCTTGTTTGCAGAAAAACATGGAAAAGAATGAACTCAGCTCTCCGCAGTCTGGGGAAGGAACAGTGAATGCATGGGGTCCAGAGTCAGCTCAATGTGGCTGGAGTGTGGGGTCTTGGACAGGTCATTTTCCTCCCAGGACCCCCAAGACACACCCATGCAGGAGACTCTGGAGGCTGACCACATTGGGACTGCACCGTTTCTGGCTTTTCTCTGAGTCTCAGAAGTCTGCAGATCATTGCTGCAAATGGAGTTGGCCTAGATAAACAGTGGAAATCACCCTAACCTGCCCCAGTTCTTCAGTGCACAGAGGAGCTGGGTTTCTGCTCTTGATCAGGGGAAGAGGCAGGGGCTCTGCAAAGAGGCAGTTACCAGATCTTAACACCACAGGGTAGCAAGGCAGAGAGTGCCCAAAGGAGGGAGACAACCCTCCCATTTTGCAGATGGAGAAACTGAGTCCCATAAAGGAAAAGTAAGTGTCCCAGGTACCAAAGACTAGAATTTCGGAGCCCTCTGCCTCTCCCTCTCCTTCCCTGATCCAGCCACCCCTGCTCCCCGCAACCATTCTCCAGGGCTTCCCTGAGTAGTAGTGGTAAAAAATCTGCCTGCCAATGCAGGAGGCACAAGAGCCAAAGTTTCGATCCCAGTGTTGGGAAGATCCCCTGGAGAAGGAAATGGCAACCCACTCCAGTATTCTTGATTCTTGCCTGAAAAATCCCATAGACAGACAAAAATCCCATTCCCTGGGGATGGGGGACAATCTGGGGAGCCCCATTAGGCAGAAGTGAAAGCAGAATCCTCTTTCCTAGTGACAACGAAATGAACATTACCATATGTAAAATAGATAGCCAATGGGAATTTGTAAAATAGATAGCCAATGGGAATTTTCCATATGACTCAAGGAACTCCTACAGGGTCTAGGTAACAACCTAGAGGGTTGGGATGGGGAGAGAGGAGGGAGGGATGTTTAAGTGGGCAGGGACATGAGTAAGCCTGTGACTGGTTAGTGTTGATGTTTGGTAGAAACCAACACAATACTGTAAAGCAATTATCCTTCAATTAAAAATAAATTAAAAAATAAAGAAGCCAGTGAAACTACAAAAAAAAAAAGAGAGCCCTCTCCTGTTGGCCCCCCAGGTCTCTCCTTCCTGGGTTGGGGTTTGTCTGCTTCTTTGATAGCCTGAGGTGAGTGGGATGGTACGAGAGAGGGGTCCCCTGTCCCCTCAAGTCCAAGGGGCACCCCAAGTGGGATGCTGTTCTGCCAGGCCAGGCCAGCATGGCACTGGGCCAGCGCCCCCGGCAGCGCCTGCTCCAGGCAGCTGGACAGGCTCCGGCCAAGAATGCCAGGAATGCAGAGCGGCTGTGTCCTTCCCGCTCCTCTTCCTCCCCCCACACCGAGAACAGGATATTCCCTGTCCAGGGAAGCCCGCGGCCATCCCCTTTATGGGAAAACCACAAGGCACAGGGCATGTGGTGGGCACCACTCCTGCCCTGGGATGGGCACTCGGTACAGGAGAACCTTGGGGGGTTGGCACCAGCGGGGAGTACACAGCGGGCCTGTGCAGGATGGATGTTTGTTGAAGACCTACTATGTACCTTGTGCTTCATTCACAGGTTGATAGTCAGTCACACCAACCCTATCAGGTGCTCTCTCCCGGTGAGGAAACAACAGAGACCAGGAGGGGCCAGGGAAGGTGCCTGAGGGTGCCAGCTGGCAAGTGGCAAAGGCAGACTCGGTCCAAGCCAGTCTGATAGTTGAGCCAGCTTGCTCTTAGTGGAGGCCCTTGCTCTGAGCCACCAGGCCAGCTGGCCTCATCTCCACTGTGGCCCTAGAGGCGGTCTCCTGGGGCCCATGACACCTGCAGAATATGCAGGCATGCTGCGGAGAGGCAGACCCTTCCCCCATGGGCAGCTGGTCTGGCAATATGCAAAGGATCAAGGTGTGAGGTTGTCTCTGAGATACAGGGGCTGATGCTCAGCTCTGACCCCCACCCCCACCCCTGTTCTTGCAGAAGTCCAGCATCAGGGAATCCAGGAGTTTGACCAGGGTTCAGGATCCAGGAGGGGCTCTTTCTGGACCCTCGGTGATGAGCAGGGGGTTGTCACTTGTTGGAGGGGCAGGGATAGGAGGTAGCCTTCTGGGAAGGCTGAAAGGAGATTCAGGGGTGGAGGGGGAGAAGTGAGGGGCACCAGGCTCCAGCTGTGAGATTCTAGAGGTTCCCCCACACCCCAGGCTGTGGACCCATCTCTCCCTGCTTGCTCCAGCCCTGGGTCTGGGCCGCCCCTCTCTCAGGTGCAGCCTTCCCATCCCTGACCTGGATCAGGCGCTGCTGGTGGCTGGGGACAGACTACAGCGCCTCAAAGGGCTGGGCTGCAGAGATTGCCTAGAGCCAGGCACACCCGGACCCAGACCCAGGTGATGGGAGAACAAGGGGTCAGCGACACAGGAGGACTGGCCCTTAGGAACGGAGGCACCGAGGCTCAGGGGGCAAGTGGCCTACGAAGTCCACAGAGCTGCCACCTCGCAGCTGGGGGCCCGCCAGCCCTCACCAAGGGGGTCTGGGCTGGAGTCACCAGGCCCCCACCTTCCCCTGGCCTCTGAGGTCTGTCTGGTTCTGTTCCAGTGTGTTGTCCTGCACAGGCTCCTGGTCCCCCAGGGGAGGGGGCCAGGGTCAGGTAAACAGGATCCCCTGCCGCACTCCCTGACCTTGTTTACCTCCCGAAAGAATGTGAGGGCGTTCTTCCCCCTTCCCAGGCTATGAGTCACCCCTCAACAACGCCGCCAGGCTCCCGCCACTGCCTGCCCGGCCTCCATTCACCGCCACCCCCACCCCCAGACCTCGGACCCTTGCCTCCTCACCCGATGATGTCAACCCTGTCTCCCCCCTCTGCCCACCCCCCTCACCCTCTGGAGCCCACTGGGGGCCTCCGAGTCGCCATGGCAACCGCTCACAACAGGAAGCAAGGCCCCAGTGGAGGCCTGAGCTGGGGCAGAAACACAGGAAGCAGCGCTGAGCACCGCGCAGCATTGTCAGTCGCGGTAAAAAGCAAAACAGGACAAAAAGATTTAATGAGAACAATTAGCCCAAAGAAAAAGGAAAAAAAAAAAAGGGCCGAAAAAAACAAACAAAGCCAAACAGCCTGAAGGCAGGAGGCTGGCTGAGCTCCAGGGACCCCGTGTTTCCCCTCTTGACACAATGTCGGTTAAATAATACTTCCTTCTCAGAAGGAGGCTCCTGGCGGGGTGTGTGGGGGAGCGATCCTTCCCAGTGGCCCCTCTGTTGAGCCCCCCCAATTCTGGGGAGCAGATGGGCTAGTTCCCCACCCCCACGCCAGGTATTATTACTCCCCAAGTCCTACGAGGGGTACGTTAATTCAGGGGAAAGAAAGGGCAGAGGCCTGGGGCACTGAGATGGAAACAAGTCCTGGCTGCCCCCACCTCCAACCCCCGGCTGGGAAATTTTGTGTGGTGATCTGTCTCTTTCCAGCCTCAGTTTCCTCCTTCATTTCCATCCTCGCTGTCATCGCCACGTCAGCATCCTCCTCCCCCCCCGCCTCACTGGCGCATGCGCATAGATGCGCGACACGTGTTGCATGAACTCCTGAAGGAATGAATGAATCAGCAGAGGTTCATGGGGGCAGTTTTCAGCTCAGAATGAACTGAGAGTCAGAGACGGACAGGCAGCCCCGTGAGGGACAGCGCTGTCAGTGGAGGTGGGCAAGCAGAGGTTGGAAGACTTGGTAGGATCCTAGAGAGAAGACTGAGCCGTGGGGTCGGGGGTGAGGGTTCCTCTGGCTCTCTCCCCTCCCACGTGCTGAGGGCTCTGCTTGGATGATACAGTCTGGCCCCTAGGCCCTGATAGTTCTGGAAGGCAGCTGGAGGCACTGTGCCCATGATCTGGAAGGGGACCAGGATCTCGGATGAAGCTAAGGCTCAGGGGCAGAAGGGCAGCATCCAAGGCCTCGGGAACATGATGAAGGTGGACAGCGTTGGCTGGATGGTGACAGAGCGCAGGTCACCCTCTGCAGTGATCGCCCCAATATGTGCGACAGGCCCAGCAGTTCCTGCCAAAGCTGGTGATGAAGGAAGCAGTGTGTGGGGTGGGGTGGGGGAGGGGTGGTTGGGGTGAGGTGGATGCTTAGATGAAGAGGCTGACCGAGCCACAGCCACCCCCATGCAGGCAGTGGGGCGGCTGGAGGAAACAGGCCAAAAAATCGATAGGAGTTTATTGGCAATGATAAAGAGGATTGCTGTTCTACCCAGGGCCACTGAACACTCAGAGGTGTCACAAAATAAGCGGAGACCTCGTGGGAAAGAGAGGCGAGAGCCGGATCAGGAATGACCTTGAGGGCTATCAGAGGGCTATCCCAGGGCTACAGGCCTGGGAGCTGGGGTCTGATACTCTAGGCACCAGAGGCCACTGGTGGCTTCCGAGCGTGGCAGGAATATCTGCAATTGGATAAGTTAGGGAGACATCTTTGGACAGGGGCTTCTCCAATGGCTCAGTGGGTAAAGAATCTGTCTGCAATGCAGGAGAGACAAGAAATGTGAGTTCGATCCCTGGTTTGGGAAGATCCCTTGGGGGAAGGAAATGGCAACCTACTCTAGTATTCTTGCCTGAAAAATCCCATGCACAGAGGAGCTACGGTTCAAAGGGTCGCAAAGTCAAACATGGCTGAGCAACTAAGCTTGCTTGCTTGTTCTAGACAGATTAGGAATTGGATTGCGGGGGGCGGGGTGGATACATATCGGGAAAGAAGAGGATGGCAGATCAGGGAACCTCGGCACTGCTGATCTGGTTTCTTTTCTTTTGAACTGAGAATGACGCATAAGCGTTCAGTCAATATTTATTGAATGAACGAGTTATAGCCACCTTACACTGAGATATTTATCTTGCACACATTGTTTTGTTCATTCTCACTACAGCCCTGTGAAGTAAGTCTTATTCTTTCTAGTTTACAAATAAAAAAAAAAGGGGGGCGCTCAGAGAGGTTGAGAATCTTGCCCCAGGCTGCACAGCACCACGTGGTGGAACTGGATTTCAACTCAGCTGACCCACCTGCCGTCTCAGACATGCCGCACTGCACGTCCCATGCCAACCCACAGAGACACTCAGATGTCAAGCCCCTGCCATGGCTCTGAGGAGCCCCTGGGTTGGTGGCCTCAGCTTTCCCAGCCGTAGACTGAGGGGGTGGTGGAGGAAGGCCAAGGCCCCTCCAAGTTCTCCCACCACCAGCCTCGAGGAAGCAGGAGCCAGATGGTCACCAGGGAGGGCAAGGAGGCTGCCCCAGGCCCAGGTCGGGGGAGGGAAGACTGAAATGGAGGAGGGGACGAGGGTTCTGAGAAGAGATCAGAGAACCGCAGGGTGTCCCTGCAGGAAAAGGAACTGAGACCAGGGCTGGGGGTGAGGAAGGAGAAGCAGATGTGGTGAGGGGCGGGAGCAGGTGCGCTCAGGGCCCAGGAGGAAATGAATCTGAGTCCCAGAGCCTGGCCTTTGGGTCCTGGGCTCGGTCAGCCGGGAGCTGGGCCCCAGACAGAGCAGCGTCTGGGCTTTGGGGCTGCACCTGAGGCCCTCAGGTGGGACTCAGAAAGGACTGGCCTGCCCACACCTGTCCTCCTGCCTCCTCATCCGGCGCCCCACACGCACCTGCCCCAGGAAATCCTCTTGGGGGCTGCTGAATGAGCCACAGGAAAAGGGATACAGGCTGTCTGTGGGCGGTTTGTGCCTGCAAGAGGGAGGGAGAAGGGCTGGGCAGTGCAGGGAGAGGCCCTGAGGGGAATGGGATGGGTCTCCCAGGACAGAAAGTGGCAGAGGGTCATCACAGGTGGCTAAGAGTCCTGTTCTACCCCAGGGGTGGGGTCTCTGTCGAGTTGTTCCCCTCTGGGCCTCAGTTTCCCCATCTGTGAAATGGGGGCTCTTTTTCTCTGGAGAGACAGGAGGCTGGGCTAGCACTTAAGAGTGTGTCAGCCTCTGGACCAGCGGGGCTCAGTCCTGCCTCCGCAGCCACACCAGATAGACCCGAGGGTGAGAAGCTTTAATAACACAGAATCTGATGTGGTCTGCAGTGTGGAACGTTCTGGCTCTGTCATTCGTTCGCTATGTGGCTTGGACAAGATGTTCAACATCTCTGTGCTGTTTCCCACCTTCAAGAAGAGGGTTGTAACAGGGTGGACCTCCTGGGGTGCTGGAGGACCAGAGAAGTAACACGCCTATGAAGACAGAATACGGTTGTAAGTGCCTAGAAACCATCCTAAGATGCTTTCTAAGTGGGGATCCCCAAGACAACTCCATTTCTGGGCTCTGTGCCCAGCCTGGCCCTGAGGACAGAGGGCAACAGGCCGAGGAGAAACAGGGAGAGAAACTGGGAAACTGTCTGACCCAGAAGTCGGAACCGTCCCCTTCAGCCTCGGCCTCCTGGCCCTGATCATAGGCATCGTGGGTGGGGTCGAGCCCAGGGGTCCTGCTCCACGGCCTCTCTCCTTGGACTGGGTGGGGGCTTGAGTCCCTGGGAGGCACTAGGGCCTGGGAGGAGAGCGCACGGCCTGGGGCTCTCAGTGAGTCGCTGAAGGCCTCCATGTGCTCCTTGTAGAGTGAGAGCTGGAAGCGTGAGGATCAGGGACTTCATCGATGTGGGCCACTCACCCTGCAGCCAGGAGGTGCTCCCGGTGCTGTTCCTCTCCCCTGACTTCCAGAACCATAAGCTCCACACCTCCCATCAGCTGCCCCCTCTCTACTGGTTCTTCCCCGCTCTGCCTCCCTCCCCTACAGCCCAGACACACCCTCAAGTGTCTGCCCTGAAAACAGACGAGCCCCTGGACCCCCAGCTCCCACCTATGCCTCTCCCCTATTCCTTTTGTCCACACCACCTCTCCACCTTCACGGTCACTCTTTAGGCTGATACATCTCTCATCAGCCTTCAGCATCTGCCATATGTCTCTCCTGCTTGGTTCCAAGATCCCCACCCCCCCACCCCGCCCCCCCGCTGCCCAAGCCGTTCTCCTCTGACCCCTGGGCAGCTCCTCCTCAGTCTGGTTGGCCTCCCTGATAGCCTGGACCCTCTGGCTTACTTCCTGTGCCTCCACGCCCACCCTCTTCTCTCCTCCTGGCCCGGGCATTGCATCTACGCCTAATCCCTCCCTAGCAGGACCCACCTCCTGGCTGTGTAATCTTTAGCTACTTAGCTTCTCTGTGCCTCAGTTTCCTCATCTGTAAAATGGGGCTAATGGTGGTTCCTACACCATAGCGTGATGGAGGGATTAATGGAGTAACACAAGTAAAGTGCTCAGAATGCGCCTGCTCATAGCGAGACCCAGTCTCAGTGCTGGGTAGCTGTCACACGACCAGTAAGTGTCAGAGTGGAGATTTGAACCCAGAGACCCTGGATCCATGTCCCATTCTCTTCTGCTGTTCTGGTGATGCACACATCATCCAAGGCACTCCTCCCTGGGCTTGGGGAGGAGCAGGGGGATTGCAGTGTGGCGGAGTCATCCCAACTACAGTAGGTGGGATCTCAGGCACAGAAAAGCAGATGGGGCAGGACCCCTTGAGGACCTGAGGTGACACCAAGGCCGGCCTAGAGGAACCCTCTTGTGTTGCTGCCGTGGGTCCTGCAGGTTCTGGCTCTGGCCTTCTTAGGCGTCTATCCTATGAAGGAAGTCGAGGAACTTGTGTTGGGCAGACAGACACCTGGGTGCCTGGCGCCACCTGGTGGTCAGAGCGCATCTTGCTATGCTCCCAGGCTTAAGAGGAGACCTGACATCCCGTAGCCTTCCCTCTGAAATCGACAGGGCCTCTTCTCCTCACCTCCCCACCCTTTAAAAAAAAATGATTGTGCCAGTCTTTTTTTAAAAAAATTGTATTCATTTATTTGGCTGCATGGGGTCTTAGTTGCAGCACACAAGATTTTCGATCTTCATTGAGGCCTCTAAGACTTTCAGTTATGGCGTGGGGATCTAGTTTTCTGACCAGGGATCAAACCAGGGCCCTCTGCACTGGGAACACAGAGTCTTAGCCACAAGGTCACCAGGAAAGTCCCGAGACTGACTCTTCAGCAGCCTTCCCTCCTCCTACTGCAAAGCCCCCATTTAGTGCCCCTCTTCCCCTGGGCTTGCGGAAGGCCAGCCTCTCACTGAGCATGTATTTATTCACTCAACAAATGCAAAACCCCTCTTATGAGCCTGTCCCTGGGCAGAGCACCAGGATGGTGAGCTGAGTCAAACATGATCCCTGTCCTCCAGGAGGAGTTCCCAGTCCAATGGAGGAGGCGCACACAGATGGGCAGCAGGGTCACAGCTGTCACCCAGCAAAGCCCAGGAGGTTTTGCTGGGGCAGGAAAGAGTAGCCCAGGAGGCTTCACGAAGGAGGAAATGTTTGAGATTCATTTTGAGGGATGGAAACAATAGTGACTGGCTTAGGCCCTTAGCAATCGGAGGAGGGACAAGGGGAAAAAAGTCGCGAAGGGACTTTTGTACATATAGAGGCTCTGAGCTGAGAGCCACTGAATGGTGATCCTGTGTGTTTTTCCAGCACCACCAAACAGTGAACAATTCCACCCTGAGACAGTGTCAAATCCCACAGGTCAAGGGCTCAGTCCCACAAGGCCAGCTGTCCCCCTTCCCCCGTCCCCCATTTCAGAAGCCAATAGTAAGTCCAGGTTGTCATCTATGCTTCTGTACCACCAGCCATAAGTCGGAGATTCCCATAGCCCCTTATTTCTGGATTGATTACTTTGCTAGAGCACGTCACAGAATTAAGGAAAACAGCTTACCCACTGGATAACCAGTTTATTATAAAAGCATACAGCTCAGGAACAGCTAGGTGGAAGAGATGCACAGGGCAAAGTATGGGCAAGAGGTGTGGAGCCTCCACGCTCTCTTTGGGTGCACTATTCAGCCAAGATCTCCAGGTATTCACCAATCCAGAGATCTCTGAACCCCATGCTATTGGGGTTTTATGAAGGCTTCATTACATAGGCACGATTGGTTAAATCAGTGGCCACTGGCTATTGATTCAACCTTCAGCTCTTCTTGCCTTGGATCTGAAAGCTCCAACCCTCTAAGCCTCTGGTTAATTTCCTTGGCAACCAGTCCCTACCTTTAGTCACTTTCCAGAAGTCACCTTATGAACATAAACTCAGATGTGGTTGGAAGAAGTTTGTTATAAATATCAGGATACCTTTATCACTCTTATCACTTAGGAAATTCCAAGGGTTTTAGGAGCTCTGTGTCAGAAATGGGAAACCAAATTGATATTTCTTATTAGAATCGTAATATCATAAGTGGTTAGTAGGGAAGGATATGGTCACTCTGGCTACAGTGCCAGATGAAAGAGGTGTCAAGGGGCTGAAGTGTAAAGTTCTGGAGGCTTGGTCTGAGGGTGGAGGTAGTGGTGGTGACCACAAGGGTCGGGAGAAAAGAATGGAATTGAGAGATGAGTCGGAAGTGAGTCAGAAGGAGAGTCAGCGACACCCCTCAGGGCCTGAGAGTATCTATTTTAATACTAAAAATAAAAATATATTTAACTTTATTATTGATTTAGAAGTCAAATGTTAATTCACCCTGTTAATGAACAAGGAAAGCCATAGGTGCATCCCAATAGATGTAGATAAAGGTATTTGACAATATTCAACACTCTTATAATAAAAACTCTCAGCAAACTGGGAATAGAAGAAAGCTCTCCTAATCTAATAAAGGGTGTCTTCCAAAAACTTTGTAACTAATATCATAAAAACCTGAGTGCTTTCTCCCAAAGATCAGGAAAAATGCAAAGATGTCTGCCTAGTCAGCACTGCACTGGATGTCTTAGCCAGTGCATCGAGATAAGAAAAAGAAATCCATACAGACTGGATGTGAAGGAAAATTCTTCATTCACAGACAAGATTACCTACATAGAAAACTGGATGAGATTTACAAAACAAGCTAATAGAACTAATAAATGAGCTTAGCAATGTTGTATGATACAGGTCAATACAAAATATCAAATTTAGTTGTATATACTAGTCATGAACAATTGGAAACTAAAATTTGAAAACACCACTTTATAATAGCATGAAACACTTAAGGATAGCTCTGACAAAGATATGTAGCAACTGCACCCTTGAAGCTACAGAACATTGCTGACCATTTTGACATTTTTGAAAAAAATGAAATGAAAACTAAATGTTCAGTGCTATTGAATGGAGAGTCATAACATTTTCATGGATTGGAAAATTCAATAATAAGATGTCAGTCAGGGGCTTTCCTGGTGGCTCAGTGGTAAGGAATCTGCCTGCCAGTGCAGGGAACACGGGCTTGATCCCCGGTCCAGGAAGATTCCACATGCCGTGGGGGCAACCAAGCTTGTGCCCCACAGCTACTGAGCCTGTGCTCCAGAGCCTGGGAGCCGCAGCTGCTGAAGCCCACTCGCCCTAAAGCCTGAGTTCTGCAACAAGAGAAGCTACCTCAAGGAGAAGCCCTCCAGCCACAAGTAGGTGTAGCCCGCACTCATCGCAACGAGAGAGAAGCCCATGCAGCAACAAAGACCAAGGGCAGCCAAAAGTAAATAAATAAACTACACATATATAAATGTCAGTCATTCCCAAGTCAAACTGCAGATTCAAAATAATCTTACAAACTGCAGATTCAAAATAATCTTAACAAAAATTCTGTCAGTCATTTTTGGTAGAAATTGACAAGATGGATAACCATGTGAAAAAAATGAGCCTGATCCTCATGTCATATCACATACAAAAAGTAACTCATAATGAATCATATATCTAAAGGTAAAAGGTTTTGTTCTTTGAAAGACACCACTAAGAAAATGAAAAGACAAGCTTTCTGGAAGGAAATATTTGCAAAACATATATCTCATGAAGGACTTGGGATAGTAAAAGAATTCTTATAAACTGAAAATAAGACAAAGAAGCTGATTTGCAAAATGGGCAAAATATTTGAAGACACATTTTACCAAAGAGGATGTGAAAGAGAAAGTTGCTCAGTCGTGTCCAGCTCTTTGCAAACCCATGGACTATATACAGGCCATGGAATTCTCCAGGCCAGAATACTGGAGTGGGTAGCCTTTCCCTTCTCCAGGGGATCTTCCTGGCCAAGGGATCAAAGCCAGGTCTCCCAAAATCTAGGCAGATTCTTTACCAGCTGAACCACAAGGGAAGCTCTAGAACACTGGAGTGGGTAGCCTTTCCCTTCTTCCAGAGGTTCTTCCCAGCCCAGGAATCGAACCAGAGTCTCCTGCATTATAGGAAGATTCTTTACCAACTGAGCTATGCAAATAAACATATGAAAAGATACTCAATATCGTCATTAGAGAAATGCAAATTCTCTGTCAGTATACCTGCAATAAACAGCTAAAATGGGAAAGACTGATGATATCAAGTGTTGGCAAGGACATGGAGCAATGGACCTCTGGGTGTTGATGGGAATGTAAAATAGTCCAGCCATTGTAGAAAACAATTTGACAGGTTCTTAGAAAGTTGCTATTTACACTCCAGTGATTCCACTCCTAGGTTTCTACCCTGAGACGTGAAAATTGCTTTCTAGGCTTACTGCAACAGGTTTTCCTGAAAGTTCTTTCCACTGGTTGTTGTTCAGTTGCTCACTCATGTCCCACTCTGCGACTCTATGGACTGTAGCCCGCCAGGCTTCCTATCCTTCACAATCTCCTGGAGCTCGCTCAAACTCATGTCCATGGAGTCGGTGATGCCATCCAACTGTCTCGTCCTCTGTCACCCCCTTCTCTTCCTGTTCTCAATCTTTCCCAGCATCAGGGGATTTTCCAAAGAGTTAGCTCTTCACATCAGGTGGCCAAAGTATTGGAGCTTCAGCGCCAGTCCTTCCAATGAATATTCAGGGTTGATTTCCTTTAGGATTGACTGGTTGGATCTCTGCTGTCCAAGGAAGCTTTCTACTGGACTCCTAGACAAATATCTTTGCTTCATCTCCTACAGCTTCCTCTCAGTATCCACCGTCTACAGAGACTGCAGCTACTCACCAAAGCCCGCCAGCTCCTCTGCTTCTTTGGCACCTGGTGATGACCTTCCACCTGTACTGGGTCACATGCATAGTTAGTTCTTGCCGATGGAATGTGCTTGGGAGGCTTATTAGACTTCTGTGAAGATAATGTGTCTTATTTACTCTCTTCCCTTGTCATCTGGCTTGATGTCCCTGTGGAGAACACAGATGGGAGAAGTCTGGGTCCTAAATGAATATGTAGAGCAGACTCCCCCAGCCCCTCCCTGGCCTCAGTAACCATCACTGGCTCCAAGGTGGTCAAGAAATGAATCCTTGGTGTATTTAACTACTGGGACTCTGTGTGTGTGCGCATGTGTGTTGGGCTGATAGCTAGCCTTACTTACCCTGAATAACACCTTGCCATTCTTGATGAAGTAGATGCTCAAATAATTTCCTAATGACGGATGCTCAGGAATTAAATTTTCAGAATTCTTGCATGTCTGAAAATTGTCTTATTTAGCCATCACATTTGAGTTTGGCTAGTGAGGCTAACCTGTTAGTTCCCTACCTGGTATCCATTCCCTTACTTATTTCTTGCCCTTTTTCTGTATATGAGGCAGCAATGTAATTTGGCTGAATACCCATTTTCTCAGAATCTCTGGCAACCGGGAGAAGCTCTGCAACACATTTCTGGCAACTGAACCATAAGCAGTTTCTCTGGGTAAGCTTTGTTTTCCTGCTAAAATCAGGATAAAAGGGAACATAGGCACATGGCACTACCCTCTACCCCCCTTCTTGAAAGGAACATGGGTGTGTTGTCTGGAGCTGAAGCCGTCATCTTATCACCAGATGGCAACAAATGTAAGCTAAAGCCTGTGGGATCACAGAGATGCTGTCCCTGATGTCTCTGATCTACTGAACAAGCAAGCAATGCTTCCTCATCTAGTTAGATGAGAAGAGTAGCCTCTTATTTGTTTACAGCACTGTAAGTCATAATTTCTGTTGAATAGAACATTTTAAACTGGCCCAGAAGGCATATACTTTTAGATTCAAAGTAATTTTTGTTTAGAATTCAAAGACCTTTCTCTGCTGTCTTCTGGCCTCTGTTACTGGTAATGCCAGACTGATTCGTATTATTTTCTTTGCAACCTTTTTTAAACAGAAAGCTTTTAAATTAATGTTCTTTTATCCTGATGTTCAGACATTTGTTAGTGTGTGTCTACCCTGCTCATCACCTTGATAAATCCTTTCAACGTGATGGCGCTGTCTCTACTCACTTCTGGGAAATTCTTTTCTATTTGGTCATTTCCTCCCCTTTGCTTTCCCTGCCTTTTCTTTCTGGAACTCCTGATACAGATGTCAGACCCCATAGATTCCTTTTAGCTTTTGTCTTTTCTTTCATAGTCTCTCTTTTTTTTTTTTTGGTTCTATATTCTAGAATCTGCTAACTCCTCTGTTCATTTTTTAAAATTTCAACAATTTTTTTATGTTCAAGAATTCTCTCTTATTTTCTGATTGCTACCTTCTCAAAGCAGCTTGTTTCTGCTTTTCACATGTGGGATCTCCTAAAACATCTCTGAAGAGGTTTCATCCCAAAGTTATCTTATACCCTGAATTATTTTGAGTCAGTTTTTCTATTATTCTTTGTATTGCTCTTTCAGCCGCAATTTTTCCTCAACAATCTAGTACTTTTTAAGATACAGACAAAAATCCTTAACACAGTCTAAAGTGCCCTGTAGAGTCTGGTCCCTAACTATAGTTTCAGAAAGATTTCTTTTAAATTTAATTTTTGGATTGTGACACATGATGCTTACAAGAGTGTATAAAACTTATGAACATTCAAATAATAACAGTGAAGCTGACGTCCACATAAACAGCTTTCAAATCAGAAGAGGGGACATCGCCAGAACCGTGTGTTTCCTTCCATCCACTTTCATATCTCCCCAAAAGAAAACCACTATTCCACTCTCTGCAATCATAGTTTTCTTGTTCCATTAGTTTTTACCATCCGTGCCTGCATCCCTCTACAAAGCAGTATTTAGCTTTGCTAGTTTTGAACTCTATGTAAGTGGCACTGTATGGTTTATATTCTTACTTCTTTTGTTTAACATGATTTTGAAAGACTCATTCACCCTGATGTGTATCACTGTATGTAGTTTACTCAGTTTCAATGCTGGGTAATAATCCAGTGTGTGAATATTCCAGACTTGCCCAGCCTAGTGGATGTTGGGGCTGTTTCCAGGTTCAAGTTTTTGCAAATGTCCTTCCTGCGAACATTTTAAAATGAGTTTTCTGTTGCGCATGTGCCAAAATCGTCCTTACATGTGTCCCTGGGAGAGAAACTGCTGGCTCCCAGGTGATGTGCACATTTCCATTTACTCAGTCGCACTAAACTGATTTCCAACGTGGTTGAGTCCACTTTTATTCTTACCAGAAAGTATCTGAGAGTTCTTGTCGTGACTTGCCATTATCAGCCTTCACAATCCCTGCTTAGCAAGTCAGAGTGAAGCTATATCTCACTGCAGCTTTGTATTTGCATCACTTGTGAGGGTGAATGCTTTTTCATTTGACTGATCACTTGTGTTTCCTCTTTACAAGCGCCTGTTCCAGCCTTTGCCTACCTTCCCCGCTCCTGGATTTCTGCTCTAATTTGTTGTCTATCCTCCTACAGGTCCACAGGAATCCCTTACATATTCTCCTTTGTCCATTTACAGTGTTTTAAATACTGACTTCTCTTTTACTCTCTACATACAGTCTTTCGAAAAGAACGTTCATAATTTGAATGTAGCTGAAGTTATCAGCTGTTTCCGATGTGACTTACACTCTTGTTTCTCATGTAAGAAATTAGCCTCTACCTCACGTTAATAAATATATTTCAAAATATTATTTTCTAAAAATTTCAGAATTTTGCTTTTCACATTGAGGCTTGGAGTTAATTTGGGGGAAGGAGGAGGTCTAATTTCACCCCCACCCCAATATGGAGAATTGATAATCCCAGTTACCCTTTACTGAAAAGTTCATACCCACTGACCAGCAGTTTCAGCCTCTTGTTCCTTCTCTCTAGGAGAAGATTAGATTGATCTGTCTGTGGTTATAGTCCTCTGGGCTTTCATTTTAGTTTCACTGTCCTATTTATCAGTTCTTGTGCCAATAGTTCACTGTCTTATTTGCTTTAGCTTTATAATGTCTTGGTATCTGGTAGGGGTGATCTCATCACCACCAGCCTCTCTCTCTTCAGCTCCTTCAAGGGCACCTTGACTTGTCCTAGCCCTTTGCAGTTCCATACAAATTTTACATTCAGTGTATCCAGTTCCCAAAAAATTGCTCCAGTGAGTTTGATTAGGCTTGCCTTGACTCTTGACTTAGATCGATTTGGGGAAGAATCGTCATGGTTCCAGGACTAGGTCTTTCAATCCATGAGCATGGTTTAACTCTCCATTTTTAGATAGTCTTTAATGTCTCACAATGAAAATTTATGATTTTATTCCATAAGGACCTAGATGTATAAATCAGCATATTTATTTCTAGGTCCTTTACATGTTTTTATTATACTAAAAGTTATATTTTCTAATTATTTACTGCTGCATAGAGGAATACAAAACACAACAGATTTTTGTATACTGACTTTTTAATCCAACAATTTTGCTAACATGTGTTTTCAATTCTAATAATATTTTGAAGAAATTTTGGATTTTCTACACAAAACCAGAAAATAGTGACAGTTTTGTTTATTTCTTATCCTTTTCCCTTCGTTTCATTATCTTACTATCTAGTCAACACTGTTCAGAAATCTAATGTAAGTCATAAATGCAGACCACAGGTATATTTTAAAATTAAAATTAATAGCCATGCTAAAAATGTTAAAAAGCAGATGAAATGAACTTTTGTAAAATAGTTCATATAACCCAATGTATTAAAATATTCAACATGTAATCAATATACAATTATTAATGAGACCATTTTATGGTGTTTTTTTTTTCTGGTACTATTTAAAATTCAACATGTTTAATTTTACTCTTACACATCAATTCACACTAGTCACATTTCAAGATCTCAGTAGTGATAGGGAGCTAGTGGCTACCATATTGGATAACACAGGTCTAGAATATATTCTGTGCCATGTTTAATAGAAATGGGGATTGCAATCATCCTTGCCTTTTACTAATCTCAACATTTCACTATTAATTAGAATATTTGCTGTAGGATTTTGTAGATACTTTTACCAGGATAAAGTCATTCTCTTGTATTCCTAATTTGCTACAGGTTTTAAAACATAAACAGATCTTGAACTGTTCCTCGTATCTTTTGTGATAACAATATGTCTTTCTTCCTTAACTAATTGTGAATTACGTTAACTTATTTTTTTCTTTTGCTTTGTAGTGTTTATTGTTAATGAATGGTAGCATTTTCCCCAGGATTTTCAAATTGAGGTATGCCTGCCTGCTGTTTCAGTTGTGTCCTACTCTTTGCGACACTATGGACTGTAGCCCACCAGGCTCCTCTGTCCATGGGAAAATTCAATACAACTAGTGTTTTCATAGAAATAACTTTTGCTTTTGCTGATAACTTTCTGCCCTTAACTTTACTGCTTTTGTGAATATCTCCTATGTCTTCAAAGGAGAATATTCTGCACTTGTAGCTACACTGTTCTGTAAAAGTCCCCTAAGTCAAGTTTCTTAATATTATCATTAAATGTATTTCTGCTTGTTCTGTTGATTACAGAAGGATGTGTTTTAAAATCTCCCATTATAATTGTGGGTTTGTCTATTTTCTGTATAGTTCTCTTGTTTTTTTTTTTTTTTATATTTTAAGACTATGGTATTTACATATGAATTTGAAATTGTTCTTTCTTTCTGGTCAGTTGGACCATTTTCATTACTGAAGTGACCTTTTTATCTCTAGTGATTTTTTTCTGATACTAAAATAACTGCGCCAGTCTTCTTTTCCTTAGCCTTTGTATTATAAGAATTTTTGTTTTAAACCATGCATTTCCTTTCACCCTTTCAGTGTCTTTGTTTTGGAAATGTTTCTTGTGGATGTCTCTTGTAAATTATAGGTAGTTGGATTTTTATCCTGCCTGGTAATCTTCCTATTTTAACTACAACATTTAGTCCACTTGCATTGTTTTATAGTACATTTGAATTTATAACTGTTATTTATTTGTCCCACCTATCTTGTATTTTTCTCTCCATTCTTGCTTGTTTTAGGATTGATTGGATTGATTTTCTCATTCTGTTTTTCCCCTCTAATAATCTGGCTAAATACTATATACTGCATTTCCATTCTTTCTGTTTACCCTGTTAATGACAACTTACAGTCTTAACTCATCAGAGTTTAAGTATATTTGCTATCTATTTTCGTTTTCCTCCTGAGGAGTAGAAAAATAGAACACTTGAATCCATTCACCCAAGTTCTATGCCATTGTTGTGTATTTTAATTCTATTTTTATCCAGAAGACATTGTTATTGTGTTATCAATGTTCTTCATTGTTCTTTATTCTCTGTTGCATCAGACCTCTGTCTGTGATCATCTTCCTCCAGCCTGAAGTTCTTCCGTTGGAATTTCCTTTAGGGAGGGTCTGCTACTGGCAAAGTCAGTTTTTGTATGTGTAAATGTTATTATTTCCCCTTGTTCTGGAAAGACATTTTCACTGGGTACATAAATCCTGAAATAAAATTTCACTCAGTTTCTAAGATGACGGTTATTTTCTTTTCAGTGCTTTGGAGGTATCATTCTACCGCCTTCGGGCTTCCGTTGCTCCTGATAAAAAGTCCTTGCAAATCATTTCTTTTTCTTTTCTCTTTTTCTACCCCGGACGCCAAGGCAGAGGCGTTTGGACTCCCCTGCCCTCTAAGGGGCACAGGGAGCTATGGAAGGTCTTAAAGCACTAGGGTGATCCAGTCAAATCTGCATTTTAGAAAGCGCACTCGGGCACTGTGGACTCGGAGGGCATTGAGAAGTGAGAAGACGGTTGCTGCAGTCCAGAGAAAGGACAAGGAGTGTGGATGGGAGGAGGTCAGAGAGGCAGGACTTGGGGGGTCAATGCAGGCAGGCGGTTGGGAGCCCAAGGGGCACGGATGACTCGGGTTCCTAGTGAGGATGAAAAGCTGGCGCCGTAGGACAGACAGAACCGTGCTGGAGTGGATGGGGATAATGAATGGATTTGTGTGAGATCTCAAGATCCATCCATTCCACAGAGTCGAGCACCTACTACGTGCAGAGTGTCAAGTGCGTGTGACTGGGGACTTGGGGCTGCGTGGAGTCAAAATCCGTCCCGCTGCTCACCTTAGATTCGCCGCGGCCATACCTGCCGCCAAGTATTGCCTAGCGGGGCCCTTGAGGCAGCGGCCGCCTGGGGACCGGGCGTCTCCAGCACAACCGCCCGGATGGACAGACGGATGTTAAGGATGGACGCGGAGGCGCCTGCTCAGTACTGGCAAACCACACCGCTCCCGAGCCTGGATCCAAAGAGACCGTGGTACTGAGACGCCCTGACAGGTTGGGAAACCTTGGCTGTCCCCGCCCTCCTGACGCCTGAGGGTCCGCGCCGCGATCTCGTCTATTCTTTGTGAGAGGCGAGGCAAATGGCCTCACCGCTCTCCCCGGGCCCTCATATGCCAAGCCGGGGCCAGGCCGTTTCCAGACCCTCAGAGTCACCGGGAGGACTTTAGCAAACACTCCTGGGTGCTAATATCTCGTCCAAAACCGTCGCCTAGCGGAGCCCGCGCCAAATAAGTCCCGCGGGCTGCCAGCTTTGGAAAGAGACAAGCCGCGCGCGAGGACCGGGGTCGGACCTCCAGAGGGGGCGGGCCCGAGAGGGGGCGGAGCCACGGAGGGGCGTGGCCGGCTAGAGGAGAGCCGAGCCCCCGCCCCGCCCCGCCCTCGCCCCCGCCCGGCGCGCTCGCCCGCGGGCTCGCTCGCGCAGAGGAAAACGTTGCGCAGGTTCAAAAATGGAACGTCGGCGGCGTGAGGGAGCGCGAGGGGGTGTGCGCGCGTGCGCGTGCGCGTGCGCGCCCGGGCGAGGGTGACGGGGACCCCGCCGGCCCGAGCATCGCGCGCCGCAGCCGCGGCCCCGCAGCTCCGCCCCCGGCCCGGCCCGGCCCCGGGCCCGCTCGCCCGCCGCCCCGCATGGAGCTGTCAGCCATCGGCGAGCAGGTGTTCGCCGTAGAGAGCATCCGGAAGAAGCGCGTGCGGAAGGTGAGGCTGCCCGGGGGGCGGCTCCCAGGACCCCTGTGGGGTCCTCTTCTGTCCCCAGTACTGTCCCCTCTACCCTGGAGGCGAGGGAGAAAGTGGGGGCGGGGGCACCCAGGCAGCCCCGCGCTGCCGGGCCCGTATCCCCAGCCTGTGCCTCAGTTTCCCCCGCCACCTTGTAGGGAGCGTAGAATTAAAAGTTGTCGCCCCAGGATGCTGGGGGCAGCTGAGCCAGCCAGAGCTGGAGATTAGGATCGGACTGGAGGGACCTCGAACGCTATCCGTTCTCACCCCTCCTCTCATTAAATATGGGGAGACTGAGGCCCAAGTTGAAGAAGCAGCTTGCCTCGTGTGTTCCCATCGGAGCTGGGTCTCGAACTCAGGACTCTACTCTTGGTGCCGAGTCCTTTGAAGTTGGAGGCGGAGCTTTGGAAAAGCCTCCTCCCGCCTCTTAAGTTTAACTGCTGGACTTCGACCTTTTCCGATCCCCTCCACACCCCCACCTCCGCGTCGCTCCCCTACTTCCAGTGCACACCCCCTCAGTCTTCCCCTCCCCAACTCCCAGCCCCGCCCGGCGGCTTGGTGAGGCCGCCTACGGCGCTTCGGCATCCTCAAAGCTCCTCCCCTTTGCCTTCGCTTCCCAAACATACACCCAGCGATTTAAGGAGGCATCTGTTCTGCAGCATTCGGTCCCCATGCCTCAGGGCTGGACTTTGGCCATGCCCATTTCCGGTGCACACGTTTGCAAAGTAGTCTGGCCCCAGGCTGGAAGTTGGGACTGGAAGGCTTTGGGGAAATTCCTTGTCTAAACACTTAAAACCACTGTCCTTTTATCTCCTCCCTGCTGCCCCTTGGGAGACTCTAGCGGCAGGGCGGGAGTTCACCTCCTCCCATTTGACGGAGGCACAAACTGAGGCCCGGGCTAGGGAACTGACCCGATCAAGGTCAAACAGTAAGTTAGAGATGAGTGCAGAGCGGGACCTCAAGTTGGCTCATTGCCAACTCATCTTTCAAGGGAGAAAACTCAGCCCTGGTATCTTGGGCTAAGGGTAACGGGGTCGAGGTAGGCCATGACCTTTTCTTTTCTTCCCCCAACTCCAATGGGGTGGTTTTGTCTTCATGTCGGGGCTGCCCCTTCTCCTTCTCCCTTCCCTCAGGGTTTCCTTAATTTGAATTTGTTCCTCAAAACCCAATGCTTTCCATGCAGTGTAGCCTAAGCACGTACATTAGTTACCCTTTCTACAGGTGGCCGTAGTGCCAGGGAGTGAGGAGCACTGTTCCTTTCACATTCATTCAAAATTCTGAGGACCTCTTATATACCAGGCACCAGTCTCAGTGCCAGGGGGGGAGCTCCAGGCTTTGTGGAGCTGGCGTTCTGGTAGAAGAGAGAGGCAGCACAAGAGGAAGTAAACAGATGCTTTCCACTGGGGTTGTGTGCCACACAGAAAGAGAGCTGTAAAATGAGAGGGAGGGTGGCCAGGGCAGGCTTCTTTGAGGAGATGACATTATCTTGGTCTTAAAGTTCTAGTGTGGAGGGGTATCACCTGTCAGATTGGGAAGGCTCCTGTCACCTGTGCGGAAGGGAGGAGCCTGGCTCTTATTTTCTCACTCCTGGAGAGAGGGATGAGCACCCTTTCTCACGGTGAGGACTGTCCGCCTTCTCTGGGGCCCCTGCCAGGGTCTTTTGACTTGAGAGTAAGTTGAGAGTCTTGGAGTCACTAGCCTGTCCAATCTGGGCCAGAGGCACTGTCTCACAGGGATGGGGCTGATGGGGCTAAAGGCCTGGGTGACTCCCCAGTGAGGAGTTTTCTAGGACTTGGAGAGTCTGCTAATTTAAAAAAGAGAATTATGGTCTTTGCACTGGCACACTGGACACTGGATCTTTGGCCATGCACATTCCCCACACATGACATGGGCTCCAAGCTTGCACAACAGGTACCCCTGAGGTGTGTAGGGAGGGCCCAGTGCACTCCTGTGCTCTAGCAGGGAGGATGGTCTGGGATGGACATGGAGCAGCCAAAGACTAAGGATCTCTGGTTGATGGGGATCTTGTGTATATGTGTTGGGGGACTTCTGTCTGCAGAGGGGATTGGGCCTTCAGCCCTGCAAGTGGTCCTCGGGGCATCTGTGTATCTCACTGTGTCTCCTTCTCTCTTTCTCCCCAGGGTAAAGTTGAATACTTGGTGAAGTGGAAAGGATGGCCCCCAAAGTAAGGCTCCTTTGTGTGTGTGTCTGTCTGCCTACCTGTACATCCTTCCATCTGCCTTTCCCTGCTCTCCTGCCTCACTTTTCACTCCAGCTGCTCTAGTAATTGGCCAGCTGACCTTGATTAAATCATCCTCTTCTCTAGGCCTTAGTTTCCCCTCTGCCAGCTGAGGGATTTGGAGCCTATGAGGGTCAAGGTGGGTTCCAGCTTCCCTTCAGAGTTGTGCTCCATCTTCTGGTTGGAGCCTCTGCTCCCCTGCTTCTGGCCTCTCCTTGCATTCAGCGGTGAAGACCCAGCATCTTGGCTTCAGAAATGGGCCCCTGCAAGGTGGAGGGGCCCTCAGGCTGCAGCATGTACCAGTGGCAGGTGGGAGTTTGTGGCATTGAGCAAGACAAGTTTAGCCAGTGGGGCTTGAGTCTTCAGTGCCATAGAGCTGGGGACACAGCCACCTTTGGATAGCACTCTCCAGTCTACAGAGCAGGTTCCCCTAGAGACTGTGAGACAGCTGTGGTCCTCATCTCTAAAGATGAGGAAACAGGTTTAGAGAAGGTAAGCAGCTTGCCTTAGGTCACACAGCAAGGGGAGGCAGAGTTGAGGCTTGAAGTGAGCCCCTCTTCCTTGCCTCCTCCATCTCCCAGTTGAGAGGCTGGCCATCTTGGGTCTAGGACCTCTCCCAGTTGCCCCGCCTCTCCCGCTGAGGCCAAATCAGGAACCTTCTCACCAACCAATCACCTCCCAGCAGGAGTTGTTGCCCGGAGGGGCGGGGAGGGGGGAGGGGCGGGGAGGGGAGGGAATGAGCAGGTCGTGGGGCCTCCCCATTGGCCTGTGGGCACTCCATCTCCCTTCCTGGCTTCCTAGAGATAGACTCCTGGAGTGACCCCTGGTTCCAGAGCCCCTGCTATCTGTGCTAGAGGCTTTCTGCTGTGTTGCTGTTGGGGGTGACCTGATGTTTGGGCCCTGGGAGTGTCTTGGACACACAGTGGTGAGAGACACAGCAGAGGGGAAAACAGCCATGCTGCCTTAGCTTCCCTCTCTGCAAAATAGATTCAGTAGTCCAGGCCCAGCTCTCCTCTCACAGGCTTCTTCACTTTGTGGGGTGAAAGGTCTGGGGTGTGTCCCAGATGGCCTGCAGGCATCCTGTTGATTAGGGCTGGTGGCTGGCCAACCAGGTAATACACTCATCCTTTCCTGCTGCCCTTTCCCAAACACCCTGAGACTGAAGGATAAACCCCTCCTCCACTAGGCAGAGGAGAGGTGGGCTTCCAGTCTGGGTGAAGGGGCAGTAAGAGGAGGTGGAAAACTAGAAAAGGAAGGTGCTCAGAGTGGGCATACTCCTGGGTAGTCACTCCCCTCTTAGCTTCTGCACCAGAAGACATTGCATGGGACTGTGGACACTAGCCTGTTGGCTTTCAAGGCATTGTTGGCTATTCTTCTTGCTGTGTAGATTCCCTTCTCTAAACTGATGTATTTGTCTATTTCAAGTTCCTTCCGCCACTTTTATTTATCCTGAATGAGTGTCTGCCCATCAGAGCTTCAGTCACGGGAAGGACCTGGCATTCCAAGAGCGGTCCCTGTATAGTTCTGCTGGCCTATGCCCACGCCCCTGGGGCCCACTTGTTCCCTAACATGCTGAGACCACCAGATGGGCCCTCATGACTACCTTTGTGACCCCCCCCACAGGAGTTCAGGGAGTCCTGTGTGGCCAGAAGACCTGAGGCATCTCCGACTTCCTCACACTTTGGTCCTTGTTCACAGCTAAACTGCTTGGACAGGTCCCCAGCAAAGCAGAATCTTTGCTTCCTCATCTCCAAATTGGAATGAATCCTCCAACACAGCAGTGATGTGAGGATTAGATGACAGATACAGAGTACCTAGTGCATGCTTAACCCAGACAAGGCACTTAGTAAATGTTTGCTATTAATAGTAAGTTACACAGCTGGGCTCCTAGGTCTCTCACCAGCTGGAGAGGGGTCTGGGGGAATTCTACTGCCATCTAAAGTAGCTTTAGCCCTCATTCGGATAAGTCCTCTCATGTTTCAAATGAGGAAACCGGGGCCCAGAGAGGAGAGGTCACTACAGTAATATAAATGCCAACACAGTACAGCATGGTACCCACTTTATGCCAACCACTGCTACCCCACTTCACTGCAGGACAACAGATTCAGTCACGGAAAGAAGGAGAACTAGGAGGAGACTATCACCCACTTTAGTCTCCCTCCCAGGGTGCCTTGCTTGAAGAAGAGGCTGAGAAAGAAGGTGGGGCATGGAGCAGCGGGGCTAACTGCTCCTGCAGGCCTGGGAGCCTTGGCTAGCGCAGTGCCACCCTGGGTGGGAGGGCAAGTTAGACTCTCCTGCTCCCAGCACCCTCCCCATCCTGGGCAGGGAGCCTTCAATTAATATAGAAACCACGATGTAAACCAGCACTCACTCTGCCAGGCCCCTCTTGAGCTTTTGGGTGCTTTGCCTGTTTTCTCAATGCAACAGGAGAGGAATAACTGCCCTTCCTCCCCAGCAGATGGGGTAGAGGAGCTATCCTGCTTGTTCTAGAAAGACCATCAAATGGCACAGGGAGGGGCTGGGGGCACAGGGCGAGGAGCTTAATAATCAGCTACATGCTCTCAGTCCCACAGAGGCCCTCATCTCAGCCTGCCCGGGAGCCTGCTGCCCCTCGTTGGGAACACTTTCTTTCCCTCTGTTCTTTCCCACTTGTGAATGCTACCTCGTTTGTGGGGAGGACGGCCTCCATGGAGCTTTAGGGATGATCGTATCAGTTTATCAGGGTACAGCAATAACCAGGCTGATATCAGTAAGCCCCTATTAAAATCAGGCATTGGCCCACTTAAGTAATTTGCCTGTCATCCAGTGGACAGAAGAGACAGAAACTCTCAGCAGAGGGGGCCCTCCCCCACATCATAAAGGTGGCACGATTTGAACTATGGTCACCTCCCTTTCCTCAGCTGTAAAATGGGGCTCTGGCCTCCCGGAGCCTCATGGAATGCAGCCTGACACAAGGAAGGGTTCATAGCAGTGCCAGACACAGAGGAAGCGCTTCTTTCTTCTCCAAGACCCTGCTAAGTAGCGGCAGCAGAGTCCTGAGTTTGGTCTTGGCAAGTGTGTGTTTATGCTCTGGAGGCTTTTGATATTGACTTAATTACTGCTTGTTTGCTTTTATTATGTACCACATTTTATTATGTACCACAAGTGCTGTATGTGGCTTAACACATCTGATTGTCACATCCCCCCTAAAAGACATGGACTATTGGTAGCTCTGCTTCACAGATGAAGAACTGGAGTCACCTGCTCACTGCCGCCGCCGCCAGTCTCTCTGGGAGCCTGGCACACTGCTTCTCATTTGGGTGGCTCTAAATCGGAGTGGGGGGTGTTGCTGGGTGGCCTGGATCTATAGGGCACCCCTGCCCCCCCCCTCCCCCCGCCACTGCGGGAGCCTGCGCTGCAGGGCCCAGGCGGGGCGGCCGCGAGCCTGTTTACCTCGGCTCGGGGGCGGGGGTGACGGTCACGTGGCCGTGTTTACCTCGGAGCCGGCGCGCGCAGTCCCCGCCCCCGCCCTGCCCCCTCATTGGTCAGCCCAGTAATCTGGCGCGCGCGCCCCCGCGTGCGTGCGCGTGCCTGCGCGGCTGCCCGGTCGCTGTGGGCGGAGCCCACGGCGCGGCGGAGTGGAGCCCTCTGTCGGCCTCCTTGCGTTCCGGCCCAACCGGCGGCGCGGAGACCGAGTCTCAGCGCCCGCGCACTCATGTCTTGTTTGAACCCGGGCGGTTCACAGAGCGTGACCTACGCTCGTCACGGCCTCTGGCTCCCCACACTGCGGAGGGCTGCTGATGACCACCTCTTTCGGAGGGGCGAGGGTATCCGAGAGGGTGAGGCGCCCGTCCAGCGACCCCCTCCCGCCTTTCCTCAGCAGGGCCAGGCGTCCTGCTGCCGAGTCTCACCGAGTCAGACACTGAAGACGTGGTCAATCAGACCGTGCCCCTCTCCCAAACACGTCACAGCTCAATGGGTAGCCAGATAGGTCGCCATGTGAGGACCCAAAGGGAGAGGGTGGCCAAGATTCAGCTGAGTTCCAACCACAGACTGGCTACTTACTGGCACAGTGACCTTCGCAAGAAGCTTCACCTCTCTGCCCCAGTTTCCTCTGTAGCGTCTGTAACCTGCCTCATAAAAGTGTTGCAAGGGATAGATGAATCCCTGCGGTTGCCTGCTCTGGCACCTAACCGTTACGGTGGAGGTGGTGGTGATGGTGATTCTTAAGATGAGGAAATTGAAGTGCAGAGAAGGTTAGGGACTTGCCAGAAACCACACAGCAGCTACATCACCAAAAAATGGGCCGGGCAGTGAAGAAATGGGCAGGGCAGAGGGGACTAGAGCACTGAAGAGACTTCCACAGCTAGAGGATATGGAGGGTGGAGGGCAGGCGGAGGACACAGAGGAACACAAAATTCCCCCTCTTTTCTTACTAGGTACGATTGAGGAAGTTTAATCTTTGTGGAGAGGAAGGGTTGCCGTCTCTGCCAGCTGCTGATTGCTTTCAGTTTGGGCTTTACCAAACTATATTAAAAAATAATCAGTTTCACTTTTGCAGTTCTTCAGAATGAGCAGAACTCTGCAATGACTTCAGCCATTCCCAGAACACATGGGGGCTGGGGCCGGGCTGGGCAAGCTGGGTAGAGGTCACAACCTGCCAGCCAGGACACCAGCTTGATTCATCAATATGAATGGCAGATGCCAAGGGCAGCAATAAGGCCGTGGAGAGCAGCTGAGGGGAGGGTTCATTGTGCTTAGAGAGGATGTCAGGGGAAACTGCAGGACCCTGACTTAAAGGGTGAGGTCCCTGGAGGAAGAGGCCCCCAGGAGGAGAGCACAGCAAGTGCAAAAGACAGGAGCTGGGACGGTGCTGGGCATGTCACACTCAGGGCGCAGACCTTCACAGCTGAGTTCATGGGGCCTTACACAGAGTAAGTGTGCAGAAGTGTCAGTGAAAGAAGGGAGGAAAGGTCTGTTGTCGGGCAGCTTGTCATTCAGATATAGGTGGGACTACAATTAGGTTTCACAGTAACCAGGACAGTTGAGGATGAAGGTTTTAGTTTGGCTGGTTAGAAGATGGCAGGGGCAGGGCCTGGCCTCTCTCTGCCTTCTAATACCTCCCTAATACCTACTCACCTCCCTTCTTGTCCAGCAGTCCTGGGGGCAGCCTTGGCCAGAACCACAGCCTGTTGCTTTGGGTTTCGTTTTTGTTTTTTTTTTTTTTTAACATGCCCATACACATCTGTATGCATATCTGTATACATGCATAAATGTTTTCAAGTTATATTTTTTATGTACTAGCATCTATTTTGGAGAAGGCAGTGGCACCCCACTCCAGTACTCTTGCCTGGAAAATCCCATGGATGGAGGAGCCTGGTAGGCTGCAGTCCATAGGGTCGCAAAGAGTCGGACACGACTGAGCGACTTCACCTTCACCTTCCTTTAGGATGGACTGGTTGGATCTCTTTGCAGTCCAAGGGACTCTCAAGAGTCTTCTCCAGCATCACCTATGGATGGGGAAATCAGCACAGAGATATTGAGCCACTTGTTCACAGTTGTGCTGCCAGCCAGGGCAGAGCTGGGGTTTGAACTCGGGCAGTCTGGCTCCAGAGCCCCTGTTCTTCACCACATGCTCTTGCCTCTAATGGGAAAGGAATCCAGAGATGTATGGGGCCTGCCTCTTTCAGTTCAGTCGCTCAGTCGTGTCCGACTCTTTGTGACCCTGAGGTGAACATGGGGATCTAGTCGGGAGCTGGACGAAGCCATTTTTAGGGTGATGTGATCAGGATGAGGGGAGTTCTGGTGTTGAAGCCCCCAGAAGGCCCCCAACCTAGTCTGGTGAGCTAGGGACAATTTATGGGATTAGGAGACAATTACAGGCTGGATCAGGAAGGAGCAAGTCCTGCCCACAGCAGCTGTGGCCTTTGAATGCAAGGCAGGGTTTGAGGCGGGGCAGCTCTGACCACTTGTTTGTCTCCGCAGGTACAGCACATGGGAGCCAGAGGAACACATCCTGGACCCCCGCCTGGTCATGGCCTACGAGGAGAAGTAGGGCTCAGCCAGCCCTGGGGCTGGGGCGGGGATGGCAGGCTCTGAGGTTTCGTGGGGAACTGTTGCCGGCTTGACTCTGAACAAGGGTCATGGGCCCCGGGGGAACAGGATTCTGGCAGGGACAGCTGCAGCTGGGGAAAGGTACTGGGTACCAGGTCCCAGGGCAGCCAAGGGTCCTGTCCATTTCCTGCTGCTGGGTGATGTCAGCCACTCTGCTAACCACCCCAAACCTCAGTCTCTTGGCCATTGTTGGCCACCCCTAACTACACCTGCCCCGATTTCCCCAGAAGGTAGGGGTTTCAGTTGCCATGAAGAAGGTGAAAATGGGCATAGAGAGGCCTTGTATGTGAGGGGTGGCAGTGCCAGTATCGCTCAGTCAAGCCCAGCGATGGACCAGAGAGCGCTTTCCTCTAGAGACCCTCTCACTGAGTCTGATGAAGCTCAAGAAAGGTCTGGGTTGGGGGAGTGTGACTTGAGAGCTAGGACAGCTGGGTTGCAGCCCCTCCTGCTTGGGCCCCTCCTAGCTGGGTGGCCGTGGACAAAGCTGCCCCCAAGTCTCAGTCTCCCGTGTCTGCCAGTGGTCTGCTGCAGTTCTGAGGGTGGGTTAGTGATTGGCAGTTCCTCTGATGGGCCATGAGGGCACACCTTTAATGGAGAGCTTTTGCCGAAAATGTCATTTCTGGGTGGAGGGCTTTTTGAGCATGATCTAGCCATTCCCTTCTGATGAGCCTTGGTGTTACCAGCTTCCCTGCCAGCGGACTGCCCAATCTTTCTGCCTCTCCCTGACCCATTGCCCCTGTAGAGTGTAGGACCATTTTATAAAGTCATTTTTGTTTGGTTCCTTTTAGTAACCTCTTGAGACAGAGATGAGGGTCTCGTTTGACAGCCTGGAGACTGAGGCTCTGAAGAGCTAAGGGACTTGTCCAGGAGCCTCACGGCTGGGAGACAGTCCAACTGGGGCTTATCGGGTGGGCCTCCTGACTCCCAGTGATGCTGTTCCTCTGCCCTCCCCACCCCCTTCCTGATCGCTTCTCCCCCAGGAGGCCTCTTGCTGCTGGTTCAAAGGAAACGTTCCCACTGGTCTTTCCTTTAAAAATCACAGTGTTCCTGTCCCACAGCTTCTTTCTGTTTCCCGAGTGCTGGTGGGACCTTGATCCAAAAGGGTTGTGACACTGGGAGAACCCTGTGGAATGTCCTGGATTGTGGTAAGACCATTGGGCAGCCATCAAGGGCCTGGATCAGCATCCTGGCTCAGCTACTCCCCAGCCATGAGGTGCTGGACAGGGCCTTTTCCTCTCTGAGCCTCAGCTTCCCTGTCTGTGAAATGGGGAGAACAGTGCTGACCTTGTGGGCTCTCGTGGGGAGCAAAGGTGTGTGAAAGCACGTCACAAGCCATGAAGTGTGGACACTCGGCACGCGAATGTTTTCCTCGTGGTAACTGGGGGTCACCTAGCTCGCACTGTCATTTGTCCAGCCAGTCTTCATTGAGATCGTCCTGTGTGCTGGGCACTGTTCCAGGGGCTGGGGCACAGCAAGGCACAGAACCAACAAGTGTCCCTGCCCTCGTGGGGCTCGCAGTCCAGTGTGGAGGCCCGCGGTGACAAGTAGGCCAGTGATTGTATAGATGGAGACGTGTGGCTGCTGTTCGGACGAGCGGGGTGGAGCGGGGGACCAGACCCGAGCTGAAGGAGGGAGGGAAGGAGCCCAGCAGGCGTGTTACAGAAGGCCATCCAGGGAGAGAGCACCCTGATGCAGAGACCCTGGGCTGGGGAGCAGCACGAGGCGAGTGGGGCTCCGAGCGTGGCTGGCTGGACTGGTGTGAGCTGGGCAGGGGTAGGGCATTGTGGAGTGGGCATGGGCAGCTGAAGGGGTAGGGTGCCGCTCAGACTCCACCTGTGAGTCCTGGTAGAGAGGGTTTGGATTTTCCTTTAAGTCAGAAAAGTCAGTAGTTAAGAGACAAATGAGACCCACTGTCCGAGACCTGCAGACCCTCTGTGTGGTTTGCCTTCCTCCTCCTCTCTGGGTCTTGGTGAGAAGGAAGTGGAAGGGGGGTGATGAGCATTCTAACACCTGCTTTGCAGTGTTTTTAAGGGACTCAGAAGGAGTCTGGTCAGGGAGTACCTCTGTCCTGAGAAGGGCTGAGGGGACACTGAGGCCTGGCTGGGGCCACGATCCCCAACAGCCCTCGACACTGAAGGGCCAGGGGCTCCAGGGTTGACAGAAACTGGTCCCTGGGTAGGTCAGGACTGACAGAGTAGAAGCCCCCACCTCGCCCTCCTGCTCCCCCACACCCACAGTTACAGGGCAGAAACTTGGGCCTTGCAGGTGGGAAGCCAGGCCATGTGGCCCTAGGCTGCAGGCCTGCCCCCCCTGGCCCTGACTGGGCTCCCAGGCTTGACCTCGCCAGGCACGGTGCCCAGAGCCCAGCATCTTCACCAGGAGCAAAGGTTGTTGGAATTGTGCATCGGTTAAGTGACTTAATCTCTCTGTGCCTCAGCTATAAGATGAGGATAGAAACTGTGCCTCCCTCATAGGGTGAGGGCCACAGCATTAAGAACAGTGCCTTGTACAGAATGCCCAGGACATGGTAATAAATAGAATAACGAACAACACTTACACAAATATAATAGGCATCATTTTCTTCTGTTCTCTCAAGGCCCTTTCTTCCCCCAACCACATTTCCTTCTCCTCTTCCTCCTTTTTTTCTTCCCTCTCTCTTCCTCTCTATGATCTTAGTCTTTCTACCTCCACCCTCCCAGCCCTGCTTTGAGAAATGTCAGGGACCTCTCACACCCCGCAGGAGCCCCAGAGCCCAGCTGAGAAGGGGAAGCTCGTGCTCCAGACCAGGAAACTGAGGCCCAGAGAGGGAGGGGTGGCCAGCCAGGGTGTCCCCTGGGTCAGGAAGGGGTGACCTGGGCTCCCAGCACTGGGCTCTGAGATTAGATTCTCACTCTCCAGTATCGGAGAGGCCTGATAGGTCTGGGTATCGCATGCGCTTGGTGCTTCTCTCAAACACTAGTTCTGGGACCCCAGGGCAGACCTGCTGAAGGCAGCTCCACAGGGTGGGAGGTTCAGTCCCGTCCCCAGCACTCCTGGAGTCTGATGCCTGGAAGCATCAGACTGGAGGAGGGAGACAGGAGCCATGGGCCCACTGGCTTAACGGGGCTCAGACTGGGAGACTGGCCTAAGGCCTCAGAAAGCGTGAGTGGAATGAACTGGAGCTCAATGACTGCATCATCTCACCACTTCCAGCACATGGTTGAGGGGTCTGGCGTGTTGCACTGCGTGTGTCTGGATGCGTCCTCAGGTTGTGCTTTGCATGTGTGTGAAGTGAGGAGGGCATCCGGCAGAGAGTCTGGTATCTGCTGGGGACTGAATGCAAGCTAGTTTTTCTTCCCTTCCCCAGCCAGATGATACAGGCAACGGGAGCCTGTCTTCCCTACCAGGTTCATGCAGATGCCAGATTGGCGGGGAGTTCTGGGCAGAGTCTCTCGTGCAGAAGGACTCGTCTGCCATTCTCCTCAGCTCCCCTGGGCCCATTCAAGGCAAATTTGATTCAGAGGTTTCTATACAAGTCTCCTAAGAGTGGAAACTGGAAATTGTTCTGGGGGTTGTTCCCCGTGCATGGAGAGCAGAGGTTTGGCCTGACCTTGGGGCCATGAAGACCCACATGTTTTTGGGATACCCCCTGAGTCCCAGCTCAGCAGATGGGACCAGTGGCTGTGCCCTCGCCGTTAGTCATTTGAGAAGAGGGAGCCCTGGGTGTTGAACACTCCACCCCACTGCCAGGGCCTAAAGAGAGCAATGGGAGGAGCCCGACCCCAGGATGGGTGGTAGCCTGTGGTGGGTGCCCCCCTCCCCCATAGAGAGCAGAGGGCCAGGTGGAGCCGACACCTTACTTACCCTTAAATGTCACCAGTGTTTCCTTTTCTTCTGCCATCTGCTTTGCATCCCAGGGAGGAGAGAGACCGAGCGTCGGGGTATAGGAAGAGAGGTCCGAAACCCAAGCGGCTTCTGCTGCAGGTAACCCCACCAGCTCTGGTGCCGTCCCTTGGGGCCCCTTGCTCCCTACCCACACACCCCACCCCACCCCCAGCCCTACCATCTGTGCCTTTGTACCGGCTAGTTCTGCTAAACCACTAACCCTCTTCTGTCTCCATCCAGGGCACTGTGGCGGGAGGGGTGGGTGGGGCACTTAGTGGGTAAGTTTCAATGGGAGCAGTTGGGAAAAGTCAGAATTCGGGCTGGTGCCCAGGGGAAGACAGCATGGGTGGGAGGTCCGGTGGAGGGAGCGAGGGTGGATGTATGGCTCATGGGATCCTAGAATTTTGAAAGCTTAGAGTCTTGTAAATAAATTGATGCTCAGAGTCTCCAAAATACAAAGTTGTAGTATTTGAGAACCTTAGGAGCATAAACTTGAGAGCTGAGGAAACAAGGGGATTCTGGAATGTTAGAATCTAAGGAGATTCATAGAATTTTGGAATCATAGCCTTGGAATGTCCTAGAAACGTGTCATTTTGAGTGAGAAGAAACCCTCTGTTTGAGGTCTTGAGGGCACTCTGCTACCCTTCGCTGGTTTGCACTGAAAAGAGGATGCAGGCTAGAGTGATGTAGTTCCGTGATTCAAGGCACATCTTTGGGCTCGAGTTTTCTCTTCTACATAATGCGGATTATAACAATACCTGCTGTCCTTAATTTAATA
Source organism: Nanger dama (assembly GCA_917880005.1). Lineage (NCBI taxonomy): Eukaryota > Metazoa > Chordata > Mammalia > Artiodactyla > Bovidae > Nanger > Nanger dama. The sequence goes on from CAKJTW010000046.1 coordinate 9,570,701, forward strand.
AGGCCCACCTGGGACTTGAAAGCCAAAACATAAGGTTTCTTGGTCCATGTGCAGTGTGAGCCATGTCCAGCCTCCTGTTGACTCAATTGTAGATCACATGAGGCTTTTTCCAGATTTGATGGGTCTCCCTTCCTGCAGTGGGTGTGATCCCTGGGGTTTGGTGTTGATTGGGTCCTGAGAAAGAGATAGCATGTCAGACATCTCCATGCTGAGCTCTGCACTCTATGCTCTTCACAAACGAACAGTTTATCTGCACACCAAATCCACAGGGAGGGTGCATCAGTCATCTATTGCTGTGTAACAAATTAACCCTTAACTGAGCAACTTAAGGCAGTAAACACTTAACACCACACCGTGGCAGTGAGTCAGGAATCAGGGAGTACCTTAGCTGGTTCCTTAGTGATTCTGCCTCAGATTACAGTCATGATGTCAGCTGGAAATCCACTCATCTGAAGGCTTGATTGGTGCTGGAGGATCTGTTCCTAACATGGCTCCCCATATGCCTGGTACATCAGTGCTGGATGTTGACAGAAGGCCTGGTTCCTTAGTGCTGGGACTCTCCCATACGGCTGCTGGCTGGCCTCATAGTAGGCCACTAGCCTCCCCAGGGTGGGTGAACAGAGAGAGCAAGGACAAAGCATCGTGTCCTTAGTGACTTAGCCTTGGAAGTCCCACACTGCAGTATTCAGTATAGAGGGGACTCCACACAGGTGTGAATTCCCAGAGGCAGATATTTGGGACCATCTTGGAGGCTGGCTGCTATAATTTCTTCACTTCATTGATGAAAGAAACTGAGGCTCAGGGAGGCCAGTACCAAGTCACGCAGCTGGACTAAAACCCAGATCTGACTCCTGGTGCTCCGAGACCCATTAGTAACTGTAATTCTTTGACGGTGAGGTAGAGAAGAACAGAACTGCTCGAGAATTTCCCCAGCCTGCGAGCCAGGTTGAAGGAGTGGTCTCTGATAAAGCTGCACATGGGGTAAGCCCTGCAGTGCTGAGGCAGTGCCGTAGCTTCAGTCTCCTCCCAGTTCGGCCCTCTTCCCATCGTCATGACAAGCCGTGCCCATGCCAAGTGATGGGGATTAGCAGGTGGGACTGGAGCATGGAGCTTGCACCTGTGATGACCTCTGTCCCCAGCTTGAGATGTTTGACATGCAGGTCCCATCCGTGGGCCTCACTCTCTTCTGGGAACTCTTGGCCTCTGGTGACAGCAGAGGAGCTCCTGTCCCAGAATGGCCCAGGCCCTCAACATCTTAGCACCAAGGATCTTTCTTGGATTTGTATAAATTTCTCCTAGGAGTCAGTAAGACAAGTGCACAGATTTTAAAACTTCAGCCTTTGAATGATGGAAGCACGTGCCCTCCAGCCCCTTTTAACATGAATGAGGCAGGACATCGACAGGGGTCTGGACCCCCCCACCCCCACCCCCCGCTGCGGCTCAGAGCTGAGGAGGACCCTGGGGGAACCAAGGGGCGTCTGCGGCCTGCCGGCAGTGCACTATCCCTGTGGCTGGGTGACACGGTGCACCCCGGTGCTGTGTTAATTCCTCCAAGAAACTTCAGAGCCCTGTGCCTCCCACCATCTCCCAGGCAGCTGACCATTTCAGCTTTGGGGGCCTATTAGAAGCAAAGATTCCTTTCCTATGAATAGCTCTTTAATTTATTGGCCGCAGAAATACTGGTGTTTTTTCTGTCGGTCAGTTTTCCATCTTTACCTCTTATCTGCTCCTCTGCTGTGGACCGAAGGAAAGCGCCCTGCAGCCCTGGCCCCTGAGATGAGCCCGCGCCTCTGGGGCCATGATGAAGGCCGAGCTGGGCCTGGCCCAGGGGCTGGGGTGCCGGGTGGGGTGCGGGCTGGTTCTGAGCCCTGAAACTTGGGGAAGGGACCCCGGGCGGGAGGGAGGCGTGAGCCAAGGCGCGGCAGCAGGCGGGAGGGCGGGGCTGACCCGCCCTGCCCTGGCTTGCCCCCGCAGCGGCTGTACAGCATGGACCTGCGGAGCTCCCACAAGGCCAAGGGCAAGGAGAAGCTCTGCTTCTCCCTGACGCGCCCACTCGGCAGCGGGAGCCCCGAGGGGGTGGTCAAGGCGGGGGCGCCCGAGCTGGCGGACAAGGGCCCCTTGGTGCCCACTCCTGCCCTTCCCGCTCCGCAAGCCCCGCAAGGCCCACAAGTACCTGCGGCTCTCACGCAAGAAGTTCCCGCCCCGCGGGCCCAACCTGGAGAGTCACAGCCATCGACGGGAGCTCTTCCTGCAGGAGTCACCGGCCCAGGACGTCCTGCAGGCGGCCAGCGAGTGGGAGCCTGCCGAGCAGCCCCCCGAAGAGGAGGGTAAGGCAGCCCGGCCCCCGGCGCAGACCCAGGGACCCTCAGAGCTGGCAAGGCCTCTCGAGTTGTCAGGGTCCAGAGAGGGTCTCCTCAGCCTGCGGGGGACCCTGCACCTAGCCCAGAGCTCTTTCCGTGGGCCCACTTGGAAGGAGCGCGTGGCCAGCCTCGAACCTAGGCTCTGCCCTGGCTGGAGACTCAGAGGAGTTCTGGTGGTGGGGGTGAGGGGCTGGAAGGGGGTTCACTTGGCCCCCATGCCCACCTTCCCCACCTTGTTGCCAACGCTGCCCCCCCACCCCCACCCCCCGTCTGTCTGTCTGTCCGTTTGTTCCACGACTGCAGCAGAGGCAGACCTGGGCGAGGGGCCCCTTCCTGGACACCCACGCTCCCCTCAAGTGAAGTGACAGTGACCGACATCACCGCCAACTCCATCACCGTCACCTTCCGCGAGGCCCAGGCCGCCGAGGGCTTCTTCCGAGACCGCAGCGGGAAGTTCTGATCCGCCATTTTTAACTCTTAAACTGTTTTCTGGGGCTTGGGGTGGGGACATCCGGAAATGAGGAGGGGGTTAGGGCGGGATAATTATTTTATTTAAAAAAAAAACAACAAAAACATTGACCAGGAGAAGGGGTGATGCTCCCAACACTGTCCCGCCCACCCGCCCCTTTCTCTGCCTGGATGGACAGAAGGACATTTACAGAGCTGGGGGGGCGGGGCCTGGGGAGGCCTGGCACTGCTCTGTCACTTGGGGCCCGTCTCCAGGGCAGGACGGGGACAGGGCCAGCCTCCCCAGACCCCTCTGGCCCCCTTCTTCGGAGAGAGAACAACTGGTCCCGGGACTAAAGGAGGACGGGAACACCTGAACCCTCCCCCAAGCATCCTGCCCCCTCCTTTCTGATTGGTCACCCCTTTTCCCTTCTGTGTGTGTGTTTAGGGAGGGGTCTTTCCTTTAACTTTGCACTCCAGCTCTTTTGGGGGAGATGGAGACTGGCTTTGAGCAAAAGTGACGGGGTCTGAGAGCTTAGGGGCCACCGGGAAGGGTTTGGAGATGGCTGGGCACAACCCAGAAAGGTGTCTCCCTTCCCCGGGTCGGGTGGTTGCCAGCTAATAAGCCCCTTCCGCTGAGAGCTACTCCCCAGCCCACCCCACCCCACCTGGCCTGTGAAAACCGGTCACATGCGCACCTGGCCTCACAGGTGTGTGCACTGTCCCTCATGCCCTCGTGACTGCACGCACGGGTCTGTGGCCGTGTGCAGCGGGTCTTGCAAACTTCCTGTATAGAATCCCTGACCAGGTGAATGGGGGTGGGGTGAGTGACAGCACAAAAGAGCTTGCCATAGGCAACCCCCACTCAGCCCACTCTCCCAGCGCTTCACCTGACAGGGTCTGTCCGATCAGCGTGCTGGCGCCCTCAGTGGAGGGCGGTGGTCCGGCTGGGGCGGGGCGGCCAGATGGCCTCCAGTGCTCCCAGGGATGGGATGCCCTCTTGTGGTTTCACCTGGCCAGTCACGGGTGTGCAGGTGTGTGCGTGTGTGCCCTGCACCAGTGCAGTCACAGGCGTGCAAGTGTGTGTGTGCGTGTGCCCTGACGAGCGCAGTCACAGGCGTGCAAGTGTGCATGTGTGCCCTGCATCAAGCTCGGAGGCACTTGGGTTCCATTCCTCTCCTGTGCGCCCCCCCTCCCTGCCGGGGCCCCTGTTCTCTCTGACTCAGGTGACTTTCCAGCCCTTCCCCTCCTCTCTTTTTTTCTGTGGCGCCCCCCCAACTCAGCCAGCCAGACGTGGGTGTGGGTGGTCAGGGAGGGAGACAGCGTCCCACCACCTTCTCAGGGCAGCCCTTGACTCCTGACCCCCTTCCCCCTCCTGCTCTGGGTCTCCTCCGCATCCACCCTCGATGCTGCAGCTGGGACTAACCTTGTTATGTCTTCCTGTGATCGGGCTGTGGCGGAGGGTGGGTCAGGCTGTGTCCAAGCCTCGCCCCCTGCCCCCGCCCTGGCAGGGCCTGTGTCTGCCAGAAGAGGGGGCTCTCTGTTTCTAGTTTGCACAGACGCGTCCTGTGGACTAGTGGCTTCTCCCTGTAGTGAGGAGTGACCTCTTCCTACCCTGGCCCTGTAGGGGAGAAGCCAGGCTGGGGGTGAGCACCAGGGGAGCAAGCGCAAGACTGGCTCCCTCCCCTGTCCCCATCTCAGGCCAGGCACTGGGTCCTGACCCCCCTTCCCCACCCCAGGGCCAGCTCCACGCTCTGCTTTGTCCTCAGGAAGTAGGCAGAATCCTGCTGAGGCTCCTCCAGTAGGGCAGTTCTTCCCCAGACCCCTTCTTCCCAAGTTCCCAAACCAAAGACACCCTGCAACCCCATTTTTCTTTGGGGTGCCTTGCTGGCCAGATCCCAGATCCCTGTGGGTCCCCTCTTCCTCCTCAGTCCTTTGTTGTCCAGGGTCAATTCAGTGCTTCCATTGGGGGATGGCACCACCCCCCACCCCATGACTTGATTCACCCCCAGCCTAGGGGTTTGTGTCTAGAGGAGTATGTGGGGGTGGACTGGGGAACCGAGGGGCTGTGGGGAACCCTCCTACCCGGAGCCCTGGGAGGGGGATGGGCAGCCAGGTCAGGGGCTCCTGGCAGAGGGGAGGGTGGTGGCAGAGGCCTCACTGTGACAAAGATGCTGGCTCTGGCTTTGGTCTTGGCTGGCAGCTTCCAATAGAAGTCACACCCATGCCATCCCTGGGGACGGGTGGCCTCCTCTGGGCTCACTTCGACAAGCTGTTTGTATCGTGCGCTGGTTTGGGGTGGGGGGCTCTTTTGTGGGACCGGGTGGCTGCTGTGGTGGAACACTGCTTGACTCTCAACCCTTCACGGCTCGCAGGGTGCCCTGCTGTCTGGAGGGCTGAAGCCTGGGAGCCAAAGCTCTTAGGACCTACCCACCCAGGACACAGGACGGAGACCTTTGCGAGGGGTTAGAAGTGGCCTTCAGGCCTCCTCCAGCCCTGAGCATCCCAGTGGGGCTTGGGGTGAGGGGACAAGCTGGGCACGACCTCCCTCCCCACCCCATAGCCACCCCAGAAGGCCAGTACTCACTTGGGGAGGGGGCATTGAAAAAGTTGGACCACCTGCCTTTCCTTTCCCCAGGCCCACCTGTTTTGAATGTAGAGACCGGTTGGTACTTTTGTTTTGCTGTGGGATGGGGCAAAGGGCATGTTCTCTGCCCCTGACACAGCTACCCCCTGCTGATGCCGCAGGCCACCCAAAGACCACCTCTGCTCTCAGGATGGTGGTCCCGTTGCCAGCTTCCTCCTTGGCTCCTGCCCCAGGGAGAGGGCGCTTCGCTGGTCTGGTGGTTTTTGCCTTTGCTTTATAACTGGCCCGCCAGGCCTCCAGGGCTCAGCACAAGAACGCTTCCTTTGCACAGAATGAGCGTCGAGCTTTGTTCAGACTAAATGAATGTATTTGGGAGGGGTTGGGGGCATGAGTCGATGCCAAGCACATGCCTTTTCTGAGTGAGCGTGTGCCGGGAGAGCTGGAGCAGATGCAGCGCGTGGTTTTATTTTTCTACTGATGTTGGTAAGAGACTGTATAGCATCTATTTATTTAGATGATTTATCTGGTAAATGAGGCAAAAAAATTATTAAAACATTAAAGATGATTTTAGAAAAAAGCCGCTGGACACCTGATCATTGCTTGCGATGGCATCACAGCCATGCCAAGGGAAGAGCTGCAGCCCTGGGGTGAGCCCTCCAGACCTCAGACCCATCCCTGCCCCAGATCCATCTTGGCAATACACTGGGCTGGTGCCAGGCGTCCGCGTCAGCTTGTTGATCTTGAGATCTGGAGGTGCTCTCATATCTGTACATTTTCCCTGTCTGGTTAATTTTCCCCTCTAAGTCTCAGAGCCTCCCATGCAGCCCCACGTGTAGTTTCAGCTCTCCTGCTCCTGTGTGTCAGTGAGCCTTGCAGTTCTTCAGGAGGGTAAGGCATTTCCTCCTGGGAAGGAGTGAGCTGTCTCTGGTCAATGCTGGGATGAGGAGGGGAGATGAAGGTGAATTGAAAAGGAAAAGAGTGACCTTGATGGGTATCTGCCTCAGGTGTGGCCCTCACATGGGCACCAGGTGGTCCATAGGCTAGCAGTGCCAGCCAGAGGGGTCAGGGGATTCTGGTGGGCAAGGTTCCTAGATCCTTTATCCCTAATGTTTTCATCCCAGGGCTTCAGGTTCTGATTCCTTCCTGTTGGTCCTCAGCATAAGAGGCCCGTGAGGCTGTTTGTTGTCTCCTTTGCAGCTCTGCCTCTCTTATGACTAAATATTGGGCCCCACAGCCTGCAGGATATGTCCCATGGCTGCCGGATGTTGGGCCTTTTAAACACTGTAATAAATGCAAAAAATATGACCATTTACCTACACAAGCAGCTTCCCAGGTGGTGCTAGGGGTAAATGCATGAGACATAAGAGATGTGGGTTCAGTCCCTAGGTTGGGAACATCCCTGGAGAAAGATGGCAATTCACTCCAGTATTCTTGCCTGGAGAATCCCATGGACAGAGGAGCCTGGTGGGCTACAGTTCATGGGTTGCAAAGTCAGACACTACTGAATGGACTTGGCACACACACCATGCACATACATTCTATGAAAAATAACTATACTTTCCAAAACAATATCTAGAAGAGGGACTTCCCTGCCAGTCCAGTGGTTAAGAATCTACCTTCCAGTGCTGGGGACGAGGGTTCAATACCTGATCTTGGAACTAAGAATCCCATATGCTGCGGGGCAACTACTGAGCCCGAGAACCACAGTTAGAGAAGTCCAGGCTCCGCAGCAAAGCCCATGGGCCGCAACGAAGACCTGATACAGCCAAATAAATAAAATATTTAAAATAGAAGAAACCTACAAGGCCCAAGTTGAGAGTGGGCTGACCTGGGTCTGCCTATTCTTTGCGCTTTCACACTGAGCCAAGTCCACATTCAGGGCCACCGTCTGGTATCCAGTGCTTCATCTCTGCCACCCATCCCAGCGTGCAGCACAGTCAGGGATTACCACAGAGGTCTGACTGTGGGGGACCCGTTTCCACGTCCCACCCTAGGGATCTGCTTCTGAGACCCATGTCCACGACTTTGTCTTAGCTTCAGTTTTTGTTATGGGTGGAATTGTGTTTCCAGAACCAGCCCCACCCCCTCACCTCCCTGAATCCACAGGTTGAAGTCTCAACCTCCAGGGCTTCAGAGTATGACTTTATTTGGAGATTGAGTCTTTACAGAGATAATCAAATGTAAACGATATCATTACCCCGGACCCTGATCCAATTTGACTGGTGGGAAATTTGGGCCCGAGACAGAGAGGGGAGGTGATAAGAACAGACAAAGGGAGAAGGTAGCCATCTGCCAACCGAGGAGAGAGGCCTGGAACACATGCTTCCCTCAGCCTCAGAAGGAACCAGCCCTGCCAACACCTTGATCTCAGACTTCCAGCCTCCAAACTGTGACAGAATAAATTCCTGTTATTTAAGCCATCTAGTCTTACTTCCTTAGAGCAGCTAGCTCCTGAAAACTGCTACTGTATCTATGAGAACAGAGTCTGAGACTAGGCTTGGGTATAGGTCTGAGACTTTATTTTGGAGGTAGTCCCTGGGAGCAGGGTAAGGACTAGGGAGAGAGGGACAGGGAAGGAGGAAAAGCATGTCACTGAGGTTGATGCTGTGGGCAAGAGGGGTTGATTCCACCTGGACTTTGTGAGAAGCATGCCGGTGCCCTGCTCCAAACGGTCCCCCACCCCCCCGGAGGACTGGAGATGGGAATGTTTATCTGAAGCCTCCTGTCTGTCATTGGCAAGGGTGCCGGGGTGCTGACTCCCTTGTGCTTAGAGGCCGAGGGTATCAGGAGAGTCCATGGGGCAGGAAGTGAAGATGGCACATCCATCCTCCCATGGCTAAAATCATTCATAAGGACGAGAGGACAGGAGGCAAGCAGCCAGAAAGAAGATGATCCAGCCAGCTTTGCCTTCTGAGTTTCAGGTGGCCGTGGGCACGTAAGTGGTAGATGTTGAGGCCTTGCCCCCAGGCCGCCGGGCGCGAGGCCTTGCACCAAGGCCACGGAAGCAGGGCCCAGAACCAAGGACACCTCTGAAGCTGACTGAGCCCCTTTGTAACTGTTGCCCCCCCACCCCCCATCATCACCAACAAGCTTCCTGACTCCCAGTTAGGCAAAGATGCCTAACCCAGTGAATACCCTATCGCGCACCAACGGTTCATCTAACGCCAGCCTTCCAGCGAGAATTTTCTTTGTCTTGAGACTATAAAAATTGGCTACTGACCAACGAACAGGTCAACTCTCCCTGGCCTGTCAGGAGTTGTTGGTCCTGCACGCTTGCAGTGCCCACTTTATCTCTGCTCTTTGTTCTTAATAAACTTACTCTTTTCTGCTGTACTCTGTGTCTGGAAATTCTTCCCCAACCTACGCTCAGATTGCCTTAACAGTAGATAAAGCCACAGGGGTGACGGAGATGGGGCCAAGGTCAAGGCTGGTTTGGAGGAGGCGAGAAGGCAGCATGTGGGTGGGTTGCAGCTGCTTCTTAGTTCCTGACCCGGGGAGTCTGGCCTCTGCCCTGGCAGCTCCTTGAAAACTCCAGTTAGAGCGTAGGGGAGTCAGCAGGCTCTGCCCTCAGCTCCGAGCCTTGACTCTAAAAGTCACATAGGACTCTGATGTGAATTCGCAGCCTGACACTCAGGTGTGTTACCTGAATACACCTGCTGTGGTGGCCTTATTACTGTGCTCATTTTCATGGGTGGGACAAACAGAGGATGTGGTTAGCTATTCAAGTGCACCTAGCCAGGTCGTAGAGAGCTGTGTCTCACTACCAATGGGCTTCCCAGGTGGCGCTAGTGGTTCAGGAACCCACCTGCCAATGCAGGAGATAGATGCTGGTTCTATACCTGGGTCAGGAAGACCCCCTAGAGGAGAGCATGGAAACCCACTCCAGTATTCTTGCCTGGAGAATGCCATGGATGATGGAGCCTGGTGGACTACTGTCCATGGGGTCACAAAGAGTCAGACATGAGTGAGTGACTTAGCACACTGCAGGGGGCATGGGTTAAATCCCTGGTTGGGGAAGTAGGATCCTGTATGCCTCAGCCAAAAGGAAAAATAACAAGTTTAAAAGGAAAAGTGGAAGAACAAGAAAGAAAGCAAGTCAAGAAGGAAGACAAAGCGTGGACAAGAGAGGGAGGGTTTAAAGCAAGTGGGAGGAAAGGCGAGGATCCGATGGAGCCCAGGAACAGGAGGGGAGAAGACAGCGGAGGAAAGGAGGCCACTGACCTTGAGAGGCCTCGTGGAGACCCACAAGGCCAGCTACCACAAGAAGGAGAGAAGAGGACCCACAGAAGGGTGAGGAGGGAGAGGGCCTTGGCCTGGAAACAGGCAACCCGCAGCCTTCCTGACTTTCTGAATCTGTCCTTGAAAGGGGGAAGAAACATCAACTCCCAGCATTAGGGGATTCAGTGTAGTCATGTCTGGACGTGAGAGTTGGACCATAAAGAAGGCTGCTGGTTGAAGGATCGCATCGGTGCTTTGGAACTGTGGTGCTGGAGAAGACTCTTGAGAGTCCCTTGGACAGCAGGGAGATCAAACCAGTCCATCCTAAAGGAAATCAAGCATGAATATTCATTGGAAGAACTGATAATGAAGCTGAAGCTCCAATCTTATTCCCTCTCCAGTACTTTGGCCACTTAAGGCAAAGAGCTGACTCACTGGAAAAGACCCTGATGCTGAGAAAGACTGAAGGCAGAAGGAGAAGAGGATGACACAGGAAGAGATGGTTGGGTGGCATCACCGATTCAATGGACATGAACTTGGGCAAACTCTGGGAGATAGTGAGGGACAAGGAGGCCTGGCATGCTGCAGTCTGTGGGGTTGAAAAAGTTGGACACAACCTAGATACTGAATACCAACGGCCTTAAAGCGTTCCCCCCCCCGCCCCAACATTCTGGATCTTCTACCCACCTCTTTTTTTTTAAGTTAATTAATGGATTTATTTATTAGCTGTTGCTGTTCGGGCTTCTGTCTAGTTTCGGTGCCTGAGTTTCTCACTGTGGTGGCTTCTCTTGCTGCGGAGCAGGGCGGGGGCTGTTTCTAGGGTGCAAGGCCTTCAGTAGTTGATGTTCCCAGGCTCCACAGCACAGGCTCAAGAGCTGTGGCCCACGGGTTTAGTTACTCTTCGATACGTGGGATCTTCCTGAATCAAGGCTCGAACCTGTGTCTCCTGCATTGGCAGGCAGATTCTTTACCACTAAGCCACCAGGGAAGCCCTGTACCCACTTCTTGCTGAAGACAGGCCTGGCTGGGCTGAGTCTCTCAAGACCCTGCCCTCCACAGCCTCGTACCACACTGGAGCTGACACTCCTAGTCTGTATCAGTGTCCCAAGGCCACCAGAACAAAGGACCACAGGCCGGGGGGAGGTGGGGACTAAAGAGCAGGAACTCATGTCCTCACGCTTCTAGAGGCTAGGAGCTTGAGGTCTCGGAGTTGGAAGAGCTGTTTCTCCTGAGGCTTCTCTCTTTGGCTTATAGACGGCCGTCTTCTCCCAGTGCTTTCATGCGGCCTTCCTTCTGTATGGGTCTGTCCCCTCTAAAAGGACTCATACTGAAGTAGGGCTTACCCCTATGACGTCGTTTAACTTAATCCCACCTTTAAAGGTTCTTACTCCAAATGCAGTCACATTCTGAGATCCTGGGGGTTAGATCGCCAACATGATTTTTTTAATTTGTATTTTATTATTTTTTAAAAATACTTTTTATTTTGTATTGGAGCATAACTGATTGACAGTTGTGATAATTTCAGGTGAACAATGAAGGGACTCACCCATTCATATTGTAAGACCTCACGGCCTTTTCACGGGAACCGTCGCCCCAAAGACCACAGTGACTCGAATTCGATGCAATCAGCAGGAGGATTTATTGGGCCGGCGTGCCGGGTTCGATCTCCCGTTCCCAGGAGTGAACCCCGAACACTCACCGAGAGGGATTTTTATGCAGAAAGATCAAAGACAACTGGGAATGAGATCGGAATGTAGGGTACAATGTGATAAGGGGGTCTGAGGATGAAGTGGAGACATTTGATTGATGGGGACGGTCTACAGATGATTTAGTAGAGACAGTTAATTGACCACCTGGCCCGGCGGTGCCTGGTACAGGGAAAGGCATTTTTGAGGAGAAGCCTGTTACACAGTGGAAACTAAGTCATTAGTTAAGAACAGATCAGTCAGGAGGCTCTGAGTCCTTGAGATAAGGGGGAAAGCTATCTTCTATGCGGCACATTCTGCCTTCCAGGTTTTAACTTTTAACCCAGAAGTTTCCAGTGCCCTTCTCAGAAAGCACTAAATGAAGTTACATTTTTACAGAAAGATGAATACAATGATTTATAACATAGAGAAATTTATTAACCAAAAGAACCTTGCTTAGTTAACATCAAAACTACTATAATTTCTTAACCTAAAAGTTCTTCAATATCAGTTCAGTTCAGTCACTCAGTCGTGTCCGACTCTTTGCGACCCCATGGACTGCAGCACGCCAGACTTCCCTGTCCATCACCAACTCCTGAAATTCACTCAAACTCACGTCCAACAAGTCGATGATGCTATCCAACTGTCTCATCCTCTGTCGTCCCCTTCTCCTCCTGCCTGCAATCTTTCCCAGCATCAGTGTCTTTTCCAATGAGTCAGTTCTTTGCATCAGGTGGCCAAAGTATTGGAGTTTCAGCTTCAGCATCAGTCCTTCCAATGAATATTCAGGACTGATTTCCTTTAGAATGGACTGGTTGGATCTCCTTGCAGTCCAAGGGACTCTCAACAGTCTTCTCCAACCCCACAGTTCAAAAGCATCAATTCTTTGGCACTCAGCTTTCTTTATAGTCGATCACACCCGTATGTGACTACTGAAAAAACCATAGCTTTGACTAGATGGACCTTTGTTGACAAAGTAATGTCTCTGCTTTTGAATATGCTATCTATGTTGGTCATAACTTTTCTTCCAAGGAGCAAGCTTCTTTTAATTTCATGGCTGCAGTCACCATCTGCAGTGATTTTAGAGCCCCCCAAAATAAAGTCTCTCATTGTTTCCAGTTTGCCCATCTATTTGCCATGAAGTGATGGGACCAGATGCCATGATCTTAATTTTCTGAATGTTGACTTTTAAGCCAACTTTTTCACTCTCCTCTGTCTCTTTCATCAAGAGACTCTTTAGTTCTTCACTTTCTGCCATAAGAGTGATGTCATCTGCATATCTGAGGTTGATATTTCTCCCAGCAATCTTGATTCCAGCTTGTGCTTCATCCAGCCCAGCATTTCACATGATGTACTCTGCATATAAGTTAAATAAGCAAAGTGACAATATACAACCTGGACATACACTCCTTTCCCGATTTGGAACCAGTCTGTTGTTTCATGTTCAGTTCTAACTGTTGCTTCCTGGCCTGCATACAGATTTCTCAGGAGGCAGGTCAGATGGTTTACTATTTTCATCTCTTTAAGAATTTCCCACAGTTTGTTGTGATGCACACAGTCAAAAGCTTTGGCATAGTCAATAAAGTAGAAGTAGATGTTTTTCTGGAACTCTCTTGCTTTTTCGACGATTCAGTGGATGTTGGCAATTTGATCTCTGATCCATACATATACATGTATCCATTCTCTCCCAAACTCCCCTCCCATCCAGACTGCCACATAACATTGAGCAGAGTTCCACGTGGTATACAACAGGTCCTTGTTGATTATCCATTTTAAATTTAGCAGTTCCAACGAGAATATTAAGGGGGGACATAAATCAGTTCATAACAGTTGCCTATGGACACCCAATTCATCTTCCTGCTAATAGAACCTTCATCATTTTGGATGAGAGGAAATGGCAGTTATCCAACAAAAGGTTCATTTCCTTAGTTCCCCTCCCCTAGCTACCCACAGCAAGAGGTGCTGTATGACCTATGACAGGTAAGTGAGCGCTCTGAAGTGTCTCCCAAATTTGGGCTCCTCTGATATTTCTTTGGGGCTTCCCTGGTTACTCATCTGGTAAAGAATCTGCCTGCAATGCGGGAGACCTGGGTTCGATCCCTGGGTTGGGAAGATCTCCTGGAGAAGGAAGAGGCTACCCACTCCAGTATTCTGGCCTGGAGAATCCCATGACCTGTATAATCCATGAGGTTGCAAAGAGTCAGACATGACTGAGCTACTTTCACACATGTCTATAAAAATCAGTTAACCCTCAAGTTAAGAAGAAAAGGGGGGAATTTTAATTGAGCCAAACTGAGGATTTTAACCCGGGGAAGAGAGTCTCAGAAAGCTCTTAGAATTGCTCTGCCTGTTAATTAGAAGTCAAGGGCAGAATTGTTTACATTTTTAAGACAAAGGATCCTACGTCAATATGACACTGCTTTTTCACATAGAGTTCACCAAGATACATAGTCCAGGTAAGCCTGGACAAAGTGAGCAGTGAGTCTCCATGGCTCCCTGCAGAGCCGGGGAAGAGTGCTGCTCTTTAAGAAGTTACATTGCCAGCGTCTGAAGAAAGGGAAAAAGTTGATCTTTATGGTTGAGCAGGCACTCCTTTCTTTGAGAAACTCTGGTTAATGTGTAGCGTAGATGCATATTGCAAGTTAGGGAGGGAAGGCAGAGGCCCAAACAAACACACACATACACACAGAGAAAATTTTATGGTTAATTTTTCTTGTCCCACCCTATTATATAAATTTTATTTCATCACTTGTGATTAGGTTCAGGTCTTGCATCTCCAGCAGGAACATCACAAAAGTGACCTGTGTTGTCATGGTACCCCATCTGAGTGCCATTGCTCATGTTGTCCAATTTATTCGATTAAGATGGCGCCTGCCAGGCTTCTCCACCGTGAAGTTACTTCTTTTGCTTTGAAATTAATAACGATTTCTGGAAAAAGTTCACGCATGCCTTGGAGATATTACAGATTTGGTTTCAGACTACCACAATAGAATGAATACTGAAATAAAGCAAGTCGCAAGAATATTTTGGTTTCCTCGCCCATATAAGGGTTTTGTTGACATTATCCTGTAGGCTAAAAAGTATGCGAAAACATTACGTTTTTTAAGAATGTACATACCTTGGGAATTCCCTGGCAGACTGCACTTCCACTTGCAGGGGGCTCAGACCTAAGATCCTGCATGCCGCATGGTGCTGCCAAAAATAAGTTTTTTTAAGTACACACTTTAGCTTAAAAATACAAAACAATAAAAGCAAATTAAAATGGTAATGTCAAAGATCACTGATCAGAAACCATCACAACATGGTAAAGCAATTATCCTCCAATTAAAAATAGATTTTAAGTAATTAGCATCCGATTAAAATAAATTTATATTAAAGTAGATTTTAAAAATAATAAGAAAAAAGATCACAGATCACTATAACAAACAAAATAATAATGAAAACCTTGGAAAGATTGAAAGTATTGCTAACACACGACACAGAGACACGAAGTGAGCAGATATTGTAAGAAAAGCACTGCTAGTGGCTTGCTCCGTGCAGGCTGCCGCAGACCTTCAGTCCGTAAAAATGCAGCACCTGTGAAATGCAAAAAGGGCAACACGATTAAATGAAGTCTGCCTGTAATCTGAAACTATGGAAAATCCTCATCACACATTCAATGTAGTTATTAATATTTACTTATATTAGTATGGATTCATGGTTCCCTATTTTATTCAACGACTGTCCTCCATTATTATCACAACTTGCTCGAAAGCTCAACATTTATCAGTTTGGGCCAGTTTTAACCTAGTTGGCTACTATAGCTTTAAGGGTATGTTTGACATTTAATATGTTCAAAGTTTTCAAATATCTGACAAGGCAATTCCCCTTTCCACAACATTGCTGTTCTTTTTCAGAATTATTTTGGCTATTCCTGCAGATTTTTTCTCTTTCCATATTGAGTTTAGAATTGGATTTGTCAAATTATGTAAGAATTTCAAATGAAATCTTTGTTAATACTCTTTCGAATTTATAGAAGGAAAAGGAAAATGTTTTCCCTGGGAACATTAAATGTTTGTTCACTTCATGTGGCTCTATTTTATGTCCTTTATTATATTGTTGCAATTCTGTTCATAAAGTGTACATATTTCTTCTTGGGTTTCCCTGCTGGCTCAGCAGTAAAGAATCCAGTTGAAGAAGACGAGGGTTTCATCCCTGGGTCATGAAGATCCGCTGGAGTAGGAAATGGCAACCCACTCCAATCTTCTTGCCTGGGAAATCTCATAGACAGAGGAGCCTGGTGGATTACAGTCCATGGAGTTACAAGAGTCAGACCCTACTTAGCAACTAAACCACCACATAGTTCATCTTCAGACTCATCCTAGGCATTTCATAAATTTTATCACAGTTATGAATAGCATCCCCTATACCAGACACACACAAATATTTCTAAATTAGTTATCACTAATTTGTGCCCACACTTTGATTCCGGACTTCCGCTCTCCAGAAGTGTAAAAGGATACATTTCTGTCGCTCAGTCACCCCATTGGTGGTACTTTATTATGGCAGCCTTGGAAACCAGTCCGATGTAAGTATCTGCAAATAGTGATCTGATAAGCTAGTGATTGGGCTTCCCAGGTGGTGCAGGGGTAAAGAATCCGATGAAGACTCTAGGGAAGACTCCTGCCCACGTCTTCTCCAGGTGGGGCCTTTTTCTTGTGCTGTGCTGATACTCCTTGGCATTTCCTGGGCTTGTAGATCATTACTCCAGCCTCCACCTCTGTCCTCACATGAAATTCTCCATGCAAGTCTGTGTCTTTCCTCTTCTTAAAGGATTACAGGCCGTGTTAGATGAAGGGTCCACCCTGCTTTGGTGTGATCTGACCATACATAATTATCTCTGCAATGACTCTATTTCCATAAAGACAACATTTTGAGGTCCTGGGAAGAGTATCAATTTGGGTGGATACTGCTCAACTTGGTGCATACATATTTCACATATTTTTAGTGAAAGCTCTCTGTGTCTTTTCTCTGAATTTTGGCTGTGCTGGGTTTTTGTGGTGGCACCCAGGCATCTCTTGTTGCAAGGCAAGGCCTTCTCTAGTCGTGGGGCACAGGCAGCAGTGAATGCAGTCTCACTGACTTCTCGACTTGCTGTGCTGGCTTAGTTGCCCCAAGGCATGTAGGATCTTAGTTCCCTGACCAAGGATTGACGCCTGCATTGGAAGGCAGACTCTTGTTTGGGCTGTTCAGAGTCTTTTGTATTTCCACACTAATTTTAAAATTATTCATCGTATTTCTGTAAAAAAAAAAAAAAGACCATGGTATTTTGATAAGAAAGGCAATGCCGAAGAAGGCTCAAACTACCGCACAATTGCACTCATCTCACATGCTAGTAAAGTAATGCTCAAAATTCTCCAAGCCAGGCTTCAGCAATATGTGAACCGTGAACAAGCTGTGTTCAAGCTGTGTTCAAGCTGGTTTTAGAAAAGACAGAGGAACCAGAGATCAAATTGCCAACATCTGCTGGATCATGGAAAAAGCAAGAGAGTTCCAGAAAAACATCTATTTCTGCTTTATTGATTATGCCAAAGCCTTTGACTGTGTGGATCACAATAAACTGTGGAAAATCCTGAGAGAGATGGGAATACCAGACCACCTGACCTGCCTCTTGAGAAATCTGTATGCAAGTCAGGAAGCAACAGCTAGAACTGGACATGGAACAACAGACTGGTTGCAAATAGGAAAAGGAATACGTCAAGGCTGTATATTGTCACCCTGCTTATTTAACTTATTTGCAGAGTACATCATGAGAAACGCTGGGCTGGAAGAAGCACAAGCTGGAATCAAGATTGCCAGGAGAAATATCTATAACCTCAGATATGCAGATGACACCACCCTTAGGGCAGAAAGTGAAGAGGAACTAAAGATCCTCTTGATGAAAGTGAAAGAGGAGAGTGAAAAAGTTGTCTAAAAGCTCAACATTCAGAAAACGAAGATCATGGCATCCGGTCCCATCACTTCATGGGAGATAGATGGGGAAACAGTGGCTGACTTTATATTTCTGGGCTCCAAAATCACTGCAGATGGTGATTGCAGTCATGAAATTAAAAGATGCTTACTCCTTGGAAGGAAAGTTATGACCAACCTAGATAGCATGTTGAAAAGCAGAGACATTACCTTGCCAACAAAGGTCCGTCTAGTCAAGGCTATGGTTTTTCCAGTAGTCATATATGGATGTGAGAGCTGGAATACAAAGAAAGCTGAGTTCTGAAGAATTTGAGCTGTGGTGTTGGAGAAGACTCTTGAGAGTCCCTTGGACTGCAAGGAGATCCAACCAGTCCATCCTAAAGGAGATCAGTCCTGGGTGTTCATTGGAAGGACTGATGTTGAAGCTGAAACTCCAATTCTTTGGCCACCTCATATGAAAAGCTGACTCATTGGAAAAGACTCTGATGCTGGGAGGGATTGAGGGGGCAAGAGGAGAAGGGGGTGACAGAGGATGAGATGGCTGGATGGCATCACTGACTCGATGGACATGAGTTTGGGTGAACTCCAGGAGTCAGTGGTGGACAGGGAGGCCTGGCGTGCTGTGGTTCACGGGGTCATGAAGAGTCAGAGACAACTGAGCAAATGAACTGAACTGAGATGAGTGCAATTGTGTGGTAGTTTGACATTCTTTGGCATTGCCTTTCTTGGGGACTGGAATGAAAACTGACTTTTTCCAGTCCTGTGGCCACTGATGAGTTTTCCAAATTTGCTGGCATCTTGAGTGCAGCACTTTCACAGCATCATCTTTTAGGATTAAAAATAGCTCAACTAGAATTCCATCACCTCCACTAGCTTAGGTCCACTTGACTTCACATTCCAGAATGTCTGGCTCTAGGTGAGTGTTTCCACCATCCTGGTTACTCTGGGTCATAAAGATCTTTTTGTACAGTTCTTCTGTGTATTCTTGCCAGCTCTTCTTAATATCTTCTGCTTCTGTTAGGTCCTTACAATTTCTGTCCTTTATCGAGCCCATCTTTGCATGAAATGTTCCCTTGGTATTTCTAATTTTCTTGAACAGATCTCTAGTCTTTCCCATTCTATTGTTTTCCTCTATTTCTTTGCATTGATCACTGAGGAAGGCTTTCTTATCTCTCCTTGCTGTTCTTTGGAACTCTGCATTCAAATGGGTATATCTTTCCTTTTCACCTTTGCTTTTTGCTTCTCGTCTTTTCATAGCTATTTGTAAGGCCTCCTCAGACAGCCATTTTGCTTTTTTGCATTTCTTTTCCATGGGGATGGTCTTGATTCCTGTCTCCTGTACAATGTCGTGAACCTCCATCCATAGTTCATCAGGCACTCTATCTATCAGATCTAGGCCCTTAAATCTATTTCTCACTTCCACTGTATAATCGTTAAGGATTTGCTTAAGGTCATACCTGAATGGTCTAGCGGTTTTCCCTACTTTCTTCAGTTTAAGTCTGAATTTGTCAATAAGGACTTTATGATCTGAGCCACAGTCAGCTTCCGGTCTTGTTTTTGTTGACTGTATAGAGCTTCTCCATCTTTGGCTGCAAAGAATACAATCAATCTGATTTTGGTGTTGACAATCTGGTGATGTCCATGTGTAGAGTCTTCTCTTGTGTGGCTGGAAGGGGGTGATCACCCAGTGCGTTCTCTTGGCAAAACTATTAGCCTTTGCCTTGCTTCATTCTGTACGCCAAGGTCAAACTTGCCTCTTATTCCAGGTGTTTCTTGACTTCCTACTTTAGCATTCCAGTCCCCTATAAAGAAAAGGACATCTTTCTTGGGTGTTAATTCTAGAAGGTCTCATAGGTCTTCATAGAACCTTTCAACTTCAGCTTCTTCAGCATTACTGGTTGGGGCATAGACTTGGATTACTGTGATATTGAATGGTTTGCCTTGGAGACGAACAGAGATCATTCTGTTGTTTCTGAGATTGCATCCAAGTACTGCATTTCAGACTGTTTTGTTGACCATGATGGCTACTCCATTTCTGCTAAAGGATTCCTGCCCACAATAGTAGCTATAATGGTCATCTGAGTTAAATTCACCCATCCCAGTCCATTTTAGTTCACTGATTCCTAAAATGTCAATGTTCACTCTTGCCATCTCCTGTTTGACCACGTCCAATTTGCCTTGATTCATGGACCTGACATTCCAGGTTCCTATGCAATATTGCTCTTTACAGCATCGAACCCTGCTTGCATCACCAGTCACATCCACACCTGGGTGTTGTTTTTGCTTTGGCCCCGTCTCCTCATTCTTTCTGGAATTATTTCTCCACTGATCTCCAGTAGCATATTGGGCACCTACTGACCTGGGGAGTTCATCTTTCAGTGTCCTATCTTTTTGCTTTTTCATACTGTTCATGAGGTTCTCAAGGCAAGAATATTGAAGTGGTTTGCCATTCCTTTCTCCAGTGGACCGCATTTTGTCAGAATTCTCCACCATGACCCGTTCATTTTGGGTGGCCCTACACAGCATGGCTCATAGTTTCATTGAGTTAGACAAGGCTGTGGTCCATGTGGTTAGATTGGTTAGTTTTCTGTGATTGTGGTTTTCAGTCTGTCTGCCCTCTGATGGAGATGGATAAGAGGCTTATGGAAGCTTCCAGATGGGAGAGACTGACTGAGGGGGAAACATCTGGAAGTTCATGGTTATCGTACTGTTGAGCAGACTTAGGCCAATGGTGATCCATCCCCTGGGGTATAAGCAGTGCCACTCCAACTCAACTAGGGTTTACAGTTATTTTTCCTTTATGTAGCTGGCTGCTATGTTATTTGGTACATACACTTTATAATTGTTACATTTTATACTCTAATTGTTCCTTTGTACTATATTTAGTCCCTCTTTAACCAGCTGAGCCTTATACTCCACCTAGTGTAATAGTGCCACTCTTGCTTTCTTTTAAAACTTAATTTGGGACTTCCCTAGAGGTCCAGAGGTTAAGACTCCACCTGCCAATGCAGGAGACACAGGTTTGATCCCTGGTCCAGGAAGATCCCACTTGCCTCGGACCATCTTAGCCTGTGAGCTGTAATTACTGAAGCCTGTGCAACTATATCTGTGCTCCGCAACAGAAGAAATCACTGCAAAGAGAAACCTGTGCACCACAATGAAGAGTAGCATCCACTTGCTGCAGCTACTAAAGAAAGCCTGCTTGCAGCAATGAAAACCCAATGCAGCCAACAATTAATTCATTAAAAATTTTAAAATTGGGGACTTCCTCAATCCAGTGGCTAGGACTCCACATTCCCAATGCAGGGGGCCCAGGTTTGACCCTTGGTTGGAGAACTAGATCCCACATGCTGCAACTAACAGTTCATATGCTGCAAACAAAAAGATTCTGCATGTCACAACTAAGGACCGAAAACCAAACAAATTAATTTAAAAAAAAAGTAAAGCCTGTACAACAGGGTTGGAGAACAAAACTCTACACCAGTTAATTTCTAATAAAGATTCAGTCAGTTCAGTCACTCAGTTGTGTTCAACTCTTTGCGACCCCATGGACTGCAGCACGCCAGGCCTCCCTGTCCATCACCAACTCCTGGAGCTTGCTCAAACTCACGTCCATTGCATCAGTGATGCCATCCAACCATCTCATCCTCTGTCATTCCCTTCTCCTCCTGCCTTCAATCCTTCCCAGCATCAGGGTCTTTTCCAGTGAGTCAGTTCTTTGCATCAGGTGGCCAAAGTATTAGAGTTTCAGCATCAGTCCTTCCAATGAATATTCAGGACTGATTTCCTTTAGGATTGACTGATTGGATCTCCTTGCAGTCCAAGGGACTCTCAAGAGTCTTCTCCAATACCACAGTTCAAAAGCATCAATTCTTCAGCGTTCAGCTTTCTTTTTAGCTGTTTTTTTTTAAAATTTTTAATTGTATAAAATTTAATTTGCATATCTTTTCGTTCATCCCTTTGTCTCTTTGTTCATCCCTTTATTTCCAAGCTCTATCACTTAAAGAGTATTTTTTTTTGTAAGCAGTGTGGAAATGTTTATTCTGTTCACATTTTGTGTTGTGTTAGTCACTCAATTGTGTCCAATTCCTTGGGACCCCATTGACTGTAGCCCACCAGTCTCCTCTGTCCATGGAATTTTCCAGGCAAGAATACTGGAAGCAGGTTGCCATTCCCTTCTTCAGGGGATCTTCCCAACCCAGGAATCGAACCCATTACGTGTTACGGGCAAATTCTTGGCCATCTGGGCCAGCAGGGAAGCCCCTCTGCTCACATTCAGTGAAATACATTAGATTTTACTCTTCTCATCTTATGCTGTGTTCATTATTTAGTGTAACTGTTTCCTGTCCCTTTCCTCCATCCTGGTGGGACTGTTGGCAGTGGGGGCAGTCGAAGCCGGGATTCTTTGTTAATATCCAGCTGCTGTGGGTGAAGGATGTCGTCATCAGCAGTCCTGGTCACTAGACCAGCTAGCAACATAGTTTGGAGGCTTCCTGGCCGTGAAGCCTCCAAATCTAGTTCCTCGTCTTTCCTAGAGATTCTGTGAACCCTCCAACACCTTTCTCTTAAATGGTTTTTCTGTTTCAATTAGCCGGGATGCCTGTGGCTTCAACCAAGAACACGAAAACACAGTTTCAAGTGTGTTCTTTCCCCAGTCAAGTCTGTGGTCAACTTCATGCAATGAAGTTTTACTTTACTTATTAACAACATTTGATCTATTACTTTACTTGGCCATGCCAGGTCGTAGTTGTAATATACGGGGTCTTGGTTTCAGCTTGTAGGATCTTTAGTTGTGGCATGTGGGATCTCGTTGTCCCCTGACCAGGGCTCAAACCCTGGGCCCTTGCATTTGGAGCAAGGAATCTTAGCCTCTGGACCACCAGGGAAGTCCTTATCTTATTTATTTAGACAAATGTTAGATACAGAGAAGGAAGAGAGCATAGTTGGACCAAAAATGATCCCACTATTCCAGACTCTATTAGGAATTCTAAAGCAAATTTTTCCTTAGTGCTGTAGCACTAAAGTTCTTTGTGAACGTGACCATGAAGTCATTCAGTCATGTCCGACTCTTTGCAACCTCCTAGACTGTAGCCTACCAGGCTCCTCTCATCGTTTAATGAAGAAAAGACTAATCCTAACCTAACCCTTTTAGAAAGTAAAATTTTACAGACTTTCAAATTGTCTTTATTATTTTTTTCAATTAAAAAATATTTTCCCACTTAGAAAACTGAAGAAAGGTCTCTGGACTTGGGAGAGGGTCAGGCATGTCCGTGGAGCTTGTTACTCAATCCAGAGAGTCAGCAGTTCACACGAAGCATTGAGATGCCCCAGGAACTGTCATCTTGAGTCACTTCCTAATGACAAAGGGGATGAGAGTCTGATGCTCAAGCCTCTGAAGATCTTTTCTAAGTCGGGGCCTGTGAGAGAGGAATGAGAAAGCTGTGATTGGCAGGAAGCTGTGAGGGAGGTAGGGGAGGAGAGGTGATGCTGAAAATGCAGGGGCTGGAAATGCAAAGGGAAAGAAGGGACTCAAGTGTGCCCTGGAGGCCTGGAGGGAAACAGCACTAATGAGAATTTATTAAGGGGCTTCCTGGCGGTCCAGTGATACAGAGTCTGCCTTCCCATGCAGGGGACTCGAGTTCGAACCCTGGTAGAGGAACTAATATCCCACACGCTGCAGGGCATCTGAGAGGCTGCATGCCACAAAGAAGCGTCAGTCACTCAGCTGTGTCCGACTCTGCGGCCCCATGGACTGTAGTCCACAGTAGCCCGCCAGGCTCCTCTGTCCATGGACTTCTCCAGGCAGGAACATGGGAGTGGCTAGCCCTTCCCTTCTCCAGGGTGTCTTCCTGACCCAGGGATCACATCCAGATCTCCTGCATCGCAGGCAGATTCTTTACTATCTGAGCCATCGGAGAAGCCACAAAGAAGACCTGAAGCAGACAAACAAACAAAAAGGGTCTATCGAGAGGGACACGGAAGGAACCACAGACGCCTGGGAGAGGGAGCCGAAAGGAGGCCTCGTGAGAAAAGAGAAAGGGGTGGGGGTGGGAGCCAGCAAGGAGAGGACAGAAGACAGAAGTGGGGAGGCTGAAGCTGGGGAGGGGAGCGGGGAGAGGCCAGGGCCTGCCTGGGGCCAGCTTCTCACCGTCAGGATCCTCTGGAGTCTTCGCCTTATGCTAGCACTGTACTGCTCCAGCTTGTCCCAGGGCTGGAAGGGCCTCAACTTGTTGTCCACAAACTGTTCCCAGCAGTCTTCAAATTCTTGAGATATTAGAGACAGAAACAGAGTCAGGCCCCGAGGGCAGAGGAGCAGCAAGCAACCCAGGTTCCCTCTTTCCTTCCCCCTTCTTTCTCTTCCTCTCCCTGGAATTTCCCCTTCCAGGTGGTATCACACCTTGAGTCCCAGCTGGGCCTGCATCCCTCCTGCCCAGCCTCTCCTCTTCTCCCTCTCCCACTCAGTGGCTTTCGTACTTGGAACCTGCAGAACCTCCAGGCCACTGACAGCTCTGTCTCCCTTCGTACCTGTGTGGGTCATGACAGCCACTGAGATCCCAGCTTCCTGCAGCTGCCGCAGCCCCCTCCGAAACGGCTTGATCCAGTGGAAGTACAGGCGGGAGGCAAAGATCTGCAGGTTCAGGTGATCATTCCTGGTGACGAAATCAACCAGTTCACTGGCACAGTTCGGGCAAGGGCTCCATGTGATATAGCAGATGATTCTGTAGCTCTGGCTCGGGTTCAGATTCAGCGAGTTGATCTTGTCAATAAAGCAAATTTCTGCATGCCGCTGCTTCTGGAGAGGGTATCAGACAGAGCAGGAAGGGCTGGTTAGAAGGCAGAGGCCAGACATCACACATGGAGGGTGAAGTTGGGGATAAGGGGCTCTATCCTGCGAGCTTTCCAGTATGTGAGCTTGCCGATAGCACAAGGAAAGAACCTCCTTTCGCTCATTATGTATTCACTCACTCACTCATCCATTAATCCCACACATCTGTATCCCGATAGGAATCTGATCAGGGTCCTTGTGACCAGAGAAGATGGGTTGTAGACCAGACACCCCCAGGGCTTCGTAGTTTTTAGTCACTAAGTCGTGTCTAACTCTTTGCGATCCCGTGGACTAGAGCCCAACAGTCGCCTCTGTCCATGGGATTTCCCAGGCAAGGATACTGGAGTGGGTTGCCATTCTCTTCTCCAGGGGATCTCCTCAACCTAGGGATCAAACCCGCATCTCCGGTATTGGGAGGTGGATTCTTTACCACTGAGCCACCAGGTAGAGTGTGAGCTGGTGTTTGGACACAATCAGGAGGTTGTCTGGAGATGTTTGAACCTGAGGGTACCAAGGAGCAGGTCAGGGAGGGAGACAGGAAGAACAGACATGTAGAAAGGTGAGCAGAAAGGCAGAAATGTGATGGAGATCTTGTGGGTTATGTTAGGTGCTCAGTCCTTGGAAGAGCGCTTGGCTTCCCGGAGTGATGACTGAGCTGAGCCCTGGAGGATGAGAAAACCTGTACTTCTCAAAGAGGAGCAGGAAGATTTTGTGCTGGAGGGAAGGGCTTCTGTGGTGGCCTGGGGATGGGGAAGAAGGTGGAGCGTTCCTGGGAAGCTGGGTTAACTCAGCCTCTGCCGAG
This sequence comes from Nanger dama, assembly GCA_917880005.1. Classification (NCBI taxonomy): domain Eukaryota; kingdom Metazoa; phylum Chordata; class Mammalia; order Artiodactyla; family Bovidae; genus Nanger; species Nanger dama. Next base: position 9,595,575 of record CAKJTW010000046.1, read on the forward strand.
CCTTGGGATCCCCCTGCATGGAAGGGGTCAGCCTTCGCCTGCCCTGCACCCGGAGGACCTGCTTGGCACCTTGTTTCGGAAGCAGCCTATGTCAAGCGCCGAGTCGCCGAGCTGCTTCAGCTGGTAGCACAGGTAGGTCTTCCTCGGGTGGTAAGGAGCTGGGGCCCGGGGCTGGTTGCCAAACTGCTGCTTGAACAGAGTTTCTGTTAGCAGATTCATCGTGTTTCTGCGCAACAAGGAAGGAGAGAATCCAAGATGCAGAGGGCGTTCTTTCTCTGGCAGCACCCTAGGCTCGGCTCCATTCTGAACTCAATTCCTTGGGCTCGCCTAGGCCCTTAAGGGGAGATATGGGAGGGTCTCTTCCTTCTTGGCTGACCAGGGGGACCGGGGAGGGAGACGAAGAGTGTGAGTTCTCCCACCTCTGGCCTGAAAGAGATCCCCCAACTCCAGCCCATGCTAGAGGCCACTGCAGGCAGCATGCCTGGGCTGGGGTTTGGCAGGGGTACCCCGAGAACTGAGCACAGCATGTCCTTCCTTGGCTCTCACATCTTCGTCCTGGAGCCCCAGACCCCTCTGTGTAGGTCCCACAAGCACCTCAATCCTGTGTCTAATATCAGAACCCCTTCTCTTTGGGGAGTGGGGGGATGGAAGCTGGTGTTTTTCCTTTAACTCTTTGTGCTCTTGGCTGAAGTGTGTGTATCACACTTCTGTCTGTAGAAAGAGCACAGAGGTACATGACCAGGAAAACCTGCTGTCACCAAGGCTGTGTTGCAACAGACACTTTTGGCGGAAGCACTCACTTAGATTTTTCTCCCCCCACCCATTGAGCTTGTACTCTGTAAAGTATTTCATTTTGTATCTTGCTTTCCTTCATGCATTACAAAGTGGCCCAGCCCATGTGGAAATGCAGAACCACCAGGTTCTAGTGTGTGAGCTTGCCCATAGCACAAGGAAAGAACCTCCTTCTTTCCTTCGTTAGGTAGTCCTTCACTCACTCACTCATCCATCAACCCCACACTCCTCAAGCATCTGTATCTTGATCAGAATCCCGATCAGGGTGCCTGAGGCCAGAGGAGATGGACTGTAGACCAGACACCCCCAGGGCTTCGCAGCTGTTGAGTCACTAAGTCCTGTCTGACTCTTTGTGACCCCATAGACTGTAGCCTGCCAGGCTCCTCTGTCCATGGGATTTCAATAAACCCCATGTCTTTTCAATAAATGCTGCTGGCTTTGCACAAATTGAAGCAGGTGGATACAACCAGGAGCCTTCCTGCCAGACCCCGGGAGGTGCATGAAGACACGCTCTGGCCGGAGGCCCACTGCAAGTGGACACGCAAGGCCAAGCAGATGCCCCCTGAACAAGCCTGGGAGGCTTGATGGCCTCAGACCACTGTCCCTTTGGACCCGCCACCCACAGTAATGTCACTTGACCTATCATCGCGTCAGACACAGGTGACCTCAGAGCATCGGGACTGGCATCTGGACACAGGAACCAAACCAAGGATGCCCTCACAGCCCGGACCCTGGGTTGTAACATTATGCCTACAAGGCCGGAAAAGCTTTGCCATACTTCCTGCTGACTCACTGAAATACCACCAGTTCCAGCAATGAAAAACCATTTCTGGTATCTGGTATTCTAATTAGCAAAGCCACAGATTTCACCAGTGGAAACCTATCTCATCAATGGAAACCTAACATCCCTCGTGTTAATCAGTAAAACTTTAGGTGGATTTGGAGAACAACTGCTAAAGACCATCTCTGGACCGTGACCTTTCATTAACCGCCACTGACCTCCCCTGAAGTTCATACTCCCGGTGAGGGGAACTGGCGGCCAGATCAGAAGGGAAATCCCATTTGTAGCACATCTAAGACAACCACTGCCCTGTCTGCCCAGAGTCTTCCTGATTTTAGCCCTGAAGTCTCCACCTTCTGGGAAACTCCCCTGTCCTGGGGATACCCAGACAACTCAAGGCTTAGACCCTTCACATTTCAGACAAGAGGACTTATCTTCATAGCACGTATGTTGCACCTTGACCTTGAATAGCTAAAACTGTAGGTGTGACAGAAACAACCTTTAAAGACCAGTTGAATTTTTCACACTTGGTAGTGTCTTCATGGGAAATGAGTTATCTTCTTATCTTGGAGTTTTCCCTCCACAGAGCAGAAATGAGAGTATTCTTTTGCAAAATTGTGCCTTTAAAATAAAGTTTTACAGCTGACTTCAGACATTGTTTCAATCATCCTTGAACCTAAAGTCTAGGATTGAGGGTGCACAGAAAGCTTCAGGAAGACCTGGGGGCCATGTCTATGGGATATGGCCAGGGCCAGACAGAGAGATGGCCAGGGACACAGACAGACAGGCTGTGGCAGGGGCGGAGCTAGGAGGCCTGAGGCAAGAGGAGGAACAGAAGTGGAGCCCTGCAGGGAAGGAGCCAGAGAGAGAACCCAGGGCTGGGAGTGGATGGTGGCAGAGCCCGAGGCTGAGAGAGCTGGCATCGATACCTGGTCCCCGCAGCCTGGCTCCAGCCCCCCTTGGCAGTCTCGGCTTGCCCTGGCACTGGGCTTTCTGGCTCCACCTCCCTCTCAGCAGGCTGCCCTTGGCCTTGGGAGATTCCCTTATCTGAGAATGTTCCCCCACAGCTTTCTGAGTGGCAGATGCCCTTCTGGCCTGGAGAAGCCGAGGTGGAAAGTCCTAGGCTGGTTTTCCTCTTCTCCATCCTCTTCCTCCTCCCGGGCTCTTGACTTACCTGGTTTGGGGACTCCAAACACAATCTCCTTGCCCAGGAAGACCTGATCCAGCCCAGCCCTGTCATAGACACTCCCAGGACCCTTGCTTTTAGACAGTGCCTGATCTGAAAGCGATCTCCCAGCCCTCTCAGCCAAGGCCCCACCTCCTTCCTGTTTTGGCACCAGGGGTGGGAGGGCCCCGGGGTGCTTTGCTTCCTCAGGCTCAGACCCATCTTCTCTGGGGTCCTCCCTCTTGGCAGAGCTCAGCCTCTGATGGACCAACATTGCTGCAAAGGGGAAACAGAAAGTAAAGATGGCGGCGAGGGGCTGGGCCAGGCCCTGGTTGTAGAGAGCAGGACAGAGGCTGTTCCCACTGGGGGAGGGGCAGGCTGGTGCTCTCTCCACCCCACCCTGGCTTGGCACTTTGGTGTCATTTAGTACCCTGGCAAGACTCTGGGCAGGATGGAAAAGGAGGGCTGGGGGTCAGCACTCCAGATCTTCATCTCTAGCACTGTGTTGGGCAGATCTGTGCACCATCAGCCACCCCAGCGCCCCAACAACCTCGAGCAGGGAGGATCGCTATCCTGACATTTTAGATGAGGTCCTAGCACAGAGAGGCTAAGACACTCTCTCGAGGTCACACAGCAAATAAATGAAAGAACTGCAAAGCTGTCCAGGCAGCCTGGCCCGGCTCCCTCCTCCTGCTTCCCCATTGTTCCATTAAAAGGAGTGGGCGGAGGGTGGGTACAAAAGAAGGGGTAAGCTGCCTGCTTACCTTGTCAAGTCAAGACCTCCAGTTAAAAAAGCAGCTCTGGGGAAAGGGGAAACCTAGGGAGAAGGTCTTAGAGCAGTCACAGCCACCTCCAGTCCAGACTACACACAGATGCGACTCCTAAGTTAACTTTTCCCAGCTAGTCATCTCATTGCTCTCGGACCCTGCACACACCCCTTTCTGCCCCGTGGCCTCGGGGTAACAAGAGCTTGGGCAGGAAGTTAGAGGATCTATAAGAATGCTGTCCCCGTTACCTCCCTTTGTCCTAATGCCTAGGACCACAGCCAATGGAAAATTCTAGAATGATCTGGGTCCTTCTGGGAAGACTGATCAGATCTGCACACTGAAGTATTTGGTCAGACTCAGAGAGCTAAGTCACCCCTGGCCTGAGAAGCAGGAAGGGTGGACAAGAAGGCTGAAACCCTTTGCTTGCCTTTCCCTAATGACAGCAGTCCTCCAGCCCCGGCCCTAGAGATCCCCATGAGCTGCCTGGGATGGGCTGAGATGCAGGCGAGCTGGGAGCAGGACGTGTGGAGCTGGCCACGGTGGTCCTTTTAATGCTGGAGACAATCAGGAAGTGCGTCATCCACAGGTGTGTGCGTCTGTGCCTCCCTCCTTGAAGGAAACATCGACAGGGGAGGGCATCGAGGCAGATGAGCTGAAGTAGCCAGGGACCCCTGGGACTCTGCTCAGGAGCCCCAGGCAGCAGTGCAAACAGGAGGGGAGAGCAAATGGACAAGCATCTGCTGCCACTGACAATTCACAGCCAGATGCCAAGAGGAGTGGGACCCCCGACCTTCTCCACGGGGACTTTATGACAGCTTCCAAACCGACAGCTTCCCACTTGCTGGTCCTTTCTGTGCCTCTGGTGGCCCAGAAACCCAGCTCATCAGGAGCTTACTCTCTTTAGCCCTTGCCACAGTTCCCGCCACCCTTTCTGGAATCTCCACCGAGCTCCTCCTCCTTGGTGCATTTATGTGGCTGCTGGCTCCGCAATCCCAGGGCCAGACACTCACGTTCTGATCTACCTTGAGCATCCCAGCTGCGGTCTCTGACCTGACTTCCTGGTGGTCCTTCTACTTTCTGTTCTGCTTTTGGGAGAATCTCTGATCATCTCAATCCTCCCGTGCCCAATCCTACTTTCCCCCTAAAGGCTTATTTAAATGTAAACTTAATCATTAACTGCCCCCGCTCTCACTCCCCATCACCATCCTCAGCGCTTCATTGCTGGCAGCAATGTGGGAATGGACCAGGAATGAGCAGAGTGAGCACGGCCTGTGATGACGTCAGAGTGGCAGTGGGGTGAGGGTGGGGTTGTGGGGGCACCAAGCTCTAGAATGGAAGCAGACGAGTCAGAGTCAAGGGGTGGGGGCATAACCTGGAGAGAGACACACAGGACCAGGATCCTGCTGTCACTACGCCCGCTCAGCTCAGATGCCCTTGGTCATTGTAGGGGCTGAACTGTGAGCCCCAAATCCATATTCTGAAGTCCCCACTTCCACTTCCTCAGAATGTGACTGTAACTGAGACAAGACCTTGAAGGCAGAACAAGCTCTTAGGGCGGGGGGGTCCCCAGCCCCCAGCGGGGCCATGGACTGTTACCTGTCTGTGGTCGTTAGAACAGGTCTGCACAGCAGGAGGTGAGCAGTGGGCAAGGGAGCAAAGCTTTATCTGTATTTACAACCGCTTCCCATCGCTCACATTATTGCCTGAGCTCCACCTCCCATCAGGTCAGGGGCAGCATTAGATTCTCATAGAAGCACAAACAGGGCTTCCCAGGTGGCATTAGTGGTAAAGAACCCGCCTGCCAATGCAAGAACCAGGAGAGACTCAGGTTCAACCCCCGAGTTGGGAAGATCTCCTGCAGGAGGGCTTGGCAATCCACTCCAGTGTTCTTGCCTGGAGAATCCTATGGACAGAGGAGCCTGGTGGGCTGCAGTCCATGGGGTGGCAAAGAGTTGGAAATGACTGAAGCAACTTAGCTCACACGTACAGGAGTGGACACCCTACTGTGAACTGTGCAATCAAGGGACCTCGGTTACATGCTCTTTATGAGAATCATCCCCAAACCATCCTCTTCTCGACCCTCCGGTCCGTGGAAAAACATTGTCTTCCATGAAACTGGTTCCTGGTGCCAAAAAGGTTGGGGAGCACTGTCTTAGGGTGATTCTTACTCTGATCTGACTAATGTCCTTATGTGTGCTAAGTTGCTTCAGTCGTGTCCGACTCCTTACAACAGTACGGTCTGTAGCCCGCCAGGCTCCTCTGGCCAGAGGATTCTCCAGGCAAGAATACTGGAATGGGTTGCCATGCCCTTCTCTAGGGGATCTTCCTGACCCAGGGATTGAACCTGTATCTCCAACGTCTCCTGCATTGGCGGGCGGGTTCTTTACCACTAGCGCCAGCTGGGAAGCCCCAATGTCCTTATAAGCAGAGGAGACTGGGACATACAGAGGGACATCAGGGGCTCCCCAGAGGTCGTGCACAGAAGAATGGCCATCTGAGGACACAGTGAGAAGGCAGCCACCTGCGGCCACGGAGCGAGGCTGCAGGAGAACCCAGCCTGCCCTCACCTTGGGCTTGGACTTCTAGCCTCCATAACAGCGAGGAAAAAAAAAAAAAATGGCTATTGTTAAGTCACCCAGTCTGTGGAGTTCTGTTGCTGACGCCTAGCGAACGAATACAGTCACTCCCATCAGGAATCCTCGTTCTCTGATTAGTCAGGTCAGGCTTCAGGGTTGTTGTTTCAAATCTCATTTTCACACGTATACATGTTCACACCCACTTATGTTCAGTTCAGTAACAAGGTTGGGTCAGCGTGTGAGACGGGAGGAGGCGGGGGCCCCCTTGCTGGGGGAGAGGGAGACGCTGGGGGAGAAAGGAGAGAGGACCGAGGAAAGACAGGATGGTTCAAGAGCAGAGGCCTGGCAGGACCGGAGGAAAGAGGAGGCTGAGAAGGGAGGTGCCGGTGGGCGGAGGTGAGGGGGAGCCGTGGGTCGGGGGTAAGGGGCAGGCTAAGGAAGCCCTCACCCGAGAATGTCCTCAAGCTCTGCAACCAGCAGCTGATAGTTTCTGTTCAGTTTCTTCCAAGGCCTGAAGGGCCTCCTCTGATTGTATACAAACTTTTTCCAACAGTATTCGAATTCTGAGATAAAGAGGAAAGCAGAGCTGTCAGAGCTGGGCCTGTCCTCTGCTGGCCCTCTCCCTGTGCCCTGGGCCCTCCTCCCCACTCCCCAGGCTCCCTCCCACTCCCCCTTCCTCGGCGGGTATTCTAGGTGCCCCCCATCCCTCCCCTCGCCCAGCCCCCCAGCGCCCTCTGCTCTCACTTTGGTAGGACATAATGTCCACACAGGCTCCTGGTCGCTCAGCCTGAGCAGCCCCCCGCCTGTACCGCGTGTCCTGGAAGTAGTAGAGGCGGGCGGCGAAGATGCTCAGCGTCACGTTCTGGTACATCCCCAAGAAGCCAGCCACCAGCTCCGCACACTTCGCGCAGGGGCTCCACGACATGAACCAGGTGATGTGGTAACACTCGTCAAGGCGCAGCTTCTTGGCACAGAACCAAGACAGGAAGCGGCGTTCGGAGTGGCAGTGAGTCCCATCGTAGACCTGGGAGAGATAGAGGAGGGAAGCACGGTTGTTCTCGGTGGCGGAGCAGGCCGTGTGGCTGGGGCGGGCGGCGGGGGCAGGAGGGATCAGGGGCTGGTGTCCCAGAGGCAGGGGGCTTACTAGTTATCCCTTCTTTCCGTCCGCCCCCTCCCTTCTCTTCTTCCTTAGTTGTCCCTTCCCACAGTCATCCATTCATCCATTCATTCCAACATCCATCCTCTCAAGCATTCATTCTACAAGTATCCTGAGTCCGGCTTCGCGCCAGGCCCTCTGGGGTCCAGGTTGGTTCCCTGGGTGCTGTCTGCCAGGAGGCTCACAGAGCTGCCCTGCACCTCAGGGGAACCCACCAGCCACACACCTCTACAGAGCACCTGACGTGTGGCTCGAGTGAAGGGAGATGTGTGGCAGGTGTGAAAATACACAGTTGAGGGATTTCCCCGGGAGTCCAGTGGCTAAGACTCCACGCTGTCAGTGCAGGGGCTGGAGTTCAGTCCCTGGTCAGGGAGCTAGACCCCACAGGCCGCAACTGAAACAGATCCTGTATACTGTAACTAAAAGAACATGCCACAGCTAAGGCCTGGAACAGCCAAATAAATACATATTAAAAATAAACACACAGTTCATTTCAGTGACTTAGTATGAACAAAAAGAATGCAAACTATCTCACGAAGTTTTATATTAGTTATGCATTAGAAAATACATATAAGCATATAGCTTAGATATGCAGTCAATTCTCTGTATCTGAGGGCTACTCATCTGTGGATTCAACCAACAACCTGCTGACATTATTCAGAAAAAGGAAATTCCAGAAAGTTTCAAAAGGCAAAACTTGAATTTGCCTGGCTGGCAACAATTTACGTAACATCTTGTTCATTTGCTAATTATATCTGACTCTTTATGACCCCATGGACTACAGCACTCCAGGCTTCCCTGTCCTTCACCATCTCCCGGAGTTTGCTCAGAATCATGTCTATTGTGTTGATGATGCCATCCAACCATCTCATCCTCTATTGTCCCCTTCTCCTCCTGCCCTCAATCTTTCTCAGCATCAGGGTCTTTTCCAGTCGGCTTTTGAGTCGGCTCTTTGCATCAGGTAGCCAAAGTATTGGAGCTTCAGCGTCAGCCTCAGTCCTTCCAATGAATATTCAGGGAATATTTAGGATTTTCTTTAGGATTGACTGGTTGGATCTCCTTGCAGACCAAGGGACTCTCAAGAGTCTTCTCCAGCACACTCGAAAGCATCAGTTCTCAGCCTTCTTTATAATCCAGCTCTCACATCCATACATGACTACTGAAAAAAATCATAGCTTTGACTATATGGACCTTTGTTAGCAAAGAGATGTCTGCTTTTTTAATACACTCTCTAGGCTTGTCATACACTTTTTCCAAGCAGCAAGCGTCTTTTAATTTCCTGGCTGCAGTCTCCATCCACACTGGTTTGGGGGCCCAGGAAAATAAAATCTGTCACCATTTCCACTTTTCCCCCATCTATTTGCCATCAACTGATGGTACTGGATGCCATGATCTTAGTTTTTTGAAAGCTGAGTTTTAAGCCAGCTTTTTCACTCTCCTTTCACTTACATCTACATGTTATTTACAAATGTTTATGTAGCATTTACATTATATCAGATATCACTTTAGAGATAATCTAAAGTATATGGGAGAATGTGGGTAGGTTATATGCAAATGCTATGTCATCTTACATATGGACTTCAGCATCTGCAGATTTTGGTGTTAGCAGGGTTCTTGGAACCAATCTCCCGCTCCATACAGAGGGGTGACTGTATTGCCCAATACCTTATAAATATTAATTTCATCGATTTCTCTTAACCTTTTGAATATTGGGTAGTAGAAAAGTCAGATGACACGTGTGACTCGGATTATATTTTGATGGGGTAATGTTGCTACGGCGCACACTCCTACCCCACCCAGCCCATGACAGCTGCCTTCCCCAGGTAGGTTCTGAAAAGGCTGCAGGCGGGTGGGGGACTTTTGCAGGACTGGTGAGATGCTGACACAGGAGCCACAGGGCAGTGGACTTATTAGGCATTGCTGACACTGCAGTGGTCATCCAGGAGACCTGGCCCTGTGCTCAGAGCCAGCTGGGGGACAGGCAGGATGAAGGCTGCTGGTCTCCCTGTGAGATCCCAAGCCCTAGGCACAAAAGCGAAATGGGTGCGGCAGGCGAGGACCTTACCAGCAGAGCAGCTACTAGGGTCTGATCGGCACTGGAACACAATAGACCAGACTTTCTAAACATGTCATTGTTGTTAAGTCATTAAGTCGTGTCCGACTCTTTTGTGACTCCTTGAACTGTAGCCCCCAGGCTCCTCTGTCCATGGGATTCTCCAGGCAAGAAGACTGGAGAGGGTTGCCATTCCCTTCTCCAGGGGATCTTCCTGACTCAGGGATGGAACCCATATCTCTTGCATCTCCTCCACTGGCAGGCGGATTCTTTACCACCAAGCCACCAGGGAAGCCTGCATGCTTTCCTCCAAAGCTAAAGGCCAAGCTCGATGACAGCTCAGAGAGCCCCCACCAGCAGACTCTAAACAAAGCCTGGTGGGATGTGAGCTGCCATCCTGTATGAGGGTTCAGGAGCATCAAGTAGAGACTTCACAGGCCAAGGACTTAGGAAAATGTATGGAAAGACACAGAATTCCCTGAGAGCCCCCAAATGGCATAGGACTGATTACAATTTTTTCCACATTATCAACTGGCTTATTAACCTTTGTATTACCTATGACAAAGGGACACCCATTTGTGGGGCTAAAATTTTATCCCGTTTTTGAAACAGGAACTAGATTGGAACTATTACCCTGGGCAAAGACATCGGACACTATCACTGCAGTGTGCCTGTGCTTGTCCAACTGTTTGCAATCCCAAGGACCGTAGCCCACCAGGCTCCTCTGTCCATGGAATTTTCCAGGGAGTGGAGTGGGCTGCCATTTCCTTCTCCAGGTGATCTTCCCAACCCTGGGAAGGAACCCGTGTGTCCCGCATCTTCTGCACTGCAGGCAGATTCTCTACTGCTTGAGCCATCCGGGGAAGCCCCATCACTGCCATATCTGCATTCTTTTATTTATCTAGGCCCCACCAAACTGCTTGCAGGATCTTAGTTTTCCATACCCCCTGCCCTGGGAGCACTGAGTCTTAACCACTGGACCACCAGGGAAGTCCCTATAACTGCATTTTTGATAAAAACTGGACACACTGCAAAAGGAATTTTCCTAGTATCTGACATAACACAGTCTGAAAACCAAAGAACGGCGGCTGTAATTATATCCCCCAATCATAACTTTGGGAAAATGACTTGTGCAAGGACCTTGAAACTTTGACAGTTTGCCCACTCACTGCCCGCTCCCCGGGCTTCTCCTCCTCGGCGGGACCCGGTGCCGGCTTGCCCACCCACTGCCCGCCTCCCGGGCTTCTCCTCCCTCGGCGGGACCCGGTGCCGGCTTGCCCACCCACTGCCCGCTCCCGGGCTTCTCCTCCCTCGGCGGGACCCGGTGCCGGCCCCTTCTGACCCTGCACTGCCCGCACTGCAATTCTAGGGCACCAAATAAATGCGATGAGTTTCCTGGGGCCCGTACCTGGTTATGAAAGACCCCCAGTCGAAGGAGACATGTGAGCGGTGTTTCCTTTCCACCCGGTAGCAGATGTAGGAGCAGTTCCGCCCATAGGCATAGAGTAGGTTGTAAAACTGGAAGTGGAAGGTTTTAGGATCTAACCTCGCCACGTGGTCGCTGGAGATAAAAAGAGAAAAGAGAAAATGCAGAGAGCGCTCCCCCTCCACCCCTACCTGGGCATTCCTCCCAGCTGGTGTCTCCTGAGCGCAAGGCCCTGGCCACTCTTGGTGCTCAGCTTCCCAGCAACCCTCCTGGGCCTTGGGAATTTCCTGCTGCCTTTGCAGGCAAGAAGAAAGACTGGGGAAGAGGAGACGATGCTGGGTCAGCAAGGTGGATGACGCCTCCCCCTGGGGCCCAGGCTCTGCTCTTTCCTATAGCACCCTAATCCCCACTCCAGTTTTCCTGCCTACCATTAGTAAAACATTAAAAAAGTAATAAAAACCTCAAATAGCCTTTGACATTTCATTTCCATTCATTCCTGACTTTTCACCTGTACATTTGTTTGCTTGTGTTAATTTTTATTGGAGTAAAGTTATTTTGTAACATCTTGTTAGTTTCTATGGTCGGTCAGGGAGAATCAACTGTACACAAGCATGCATCCCCGCTTTTCTGGATTTCCTTCCCATTTAGGCCATCACAGAGCACCCAGTGGAGTTCCCCGAGCTGTAGAGTAGGCTCCTTAGTTATCTAAACTCACCAGCTCAGGCTACTGTTTCAAGTGCTTTCTGTATCTGAACTCATCGACTCCTCCCCCAAATCCCATGGGAGCCAAGCCCATTTTTATAGAGGAAGCAGGGACACAGAGGGGGCAAGTAGCCTGCCCAAGTCACACAGCAGTAAGTGATGGAGCCGGGCCAGACCAGGCCATCTCCAGCTGTGCCATCTGTGACCTTGCAGCCGTGTGAAGTCTTGGACATGGCTTTCTTTCCTACTCACGTGTAAAACAGGAGCATTTCCTCTGATCTTTGCTCGATTCTAGGCTCGTGGTACAGGTATAAACGTGAAGCGTGGTCACCTAAGGTGTGGCCAGGTTGTAAACCATTTAATGGATTTATTTAAACCAATGGTTGTAAATAAAACCATTTATTTTTCTGCTCAGAGCTGCCTCAGAGAAGTATTCTCACACCGCACTGTGCTTACAGTGGTCTAAACAGTAGAGAAAATGGATCAGAGTGCTGTAAACACAATCCACCAGCTGCTTCAGCCATCCTTTGGCCAAATTCTAAGTGTTCATACAGGGTGCAGCCCAGCACAGTCGGGAAGGGAACTGGCCCAACAGCATTTCAGACTGGGAGCTGGGCCCGAGGACCCTCAGAAAGGCGTGGAGGTGTGGGAGGGGCCAGTTCAGAAGCAAGCGTGGGCGCCCATCCCCGGAACAGGGCAAAGACTCCAAGTGGGAGAAGGTCCTTTCAGAAAAGGTGCCAGAGGGGTAAAAAGAACGGGGCTGGGGCTGCAGAGACTTCAGGGAGAAGGAGGCTGACGGACGAGACACAGCCCTAGAGACCTCGGGAGAGGGAGCCCAGTAGAGAGAGCGGGCTGGCAGCAGTACCTGGTCCAGGGCATCTGGCTGTAGCCTCGGCAGGCTGGTTGCAGCCCTGGCCTTTGTCTCGAGTGCAGGGGCTCCACTTCCTCTCTCAGGACTCTCGGATAGAAAAACCCCCTTATCTGTGAGTGACCTCCCAGGCTGGCTCTGCTGGAAGCCCGCCCTCCTTCCTGCTTTGGCACCGGGGGGGGAGGAGGGCCCCGGGTGGGAGGGCCCCGGGGTGCTTTGCTTCCTCAGGCTCAGACCCACCTTCTCCTGGGCCCTCCCTCTTGGCTGAGCTCAGCCTCTGATGGGGCCAGGCCCCTCCATGGGGTAGGACCTGACGTTACTGCAAAGGGAAAGAGAAAGTAAAGATGCCCAAGAGGGGGATGGGCCAGACCCTGGCTGAAGAGAGCAGACCTAGGCCTGCTCCTACTGGGGGAGGGCAAGCTGGACCCCTCTCCACCCTACCCCCTTGTAAGACCTTGCGGCCTTTTCTCGGGAACCGTCGCCCCAAAGACCACAGTGACTCGAATTCGATGCAACAGGCAAGAGGATTTATTAGGCCAGGCCGACGTGCCGGGGTTCAGCCTCCTTGGGAGAAGCGAACCCTCGAACACTCACCGAGAGGGATTTTTATGCAGAAAGATCAAAGACAACTTGGAATGAGATCGGAATGTAGGGAACAATGCGATAAGGGGGTCTAGGGATGAAGTGGAGACATTTGATTGGTGGGGACGGTTTACAGGTGATTTAGTAGAGACAGTTGACTGACCACCCGGCGGTGCCTGGTACAGGGAAATGCATCTTTGAGGAAAGGTCTGTTACACAGTGGAATCTAAGTCATAAGTCATCAGTTAAGAATAGGGAGCAGTCAGGAGGCTCTGAGTCATCAAGATAAGGGGGAAAGCTATTTTCTATGCGGCACATTCTGCCTTCCAGGTTTAACTTTAATCCTAGAAGTTTTCCAGTGCCATTCTCAGAAAGCACTAAATGAAGTTACATTCTTACAGAAAGACGAATACAATGATTTATAACAAAGAGAAATTCATTATCCCAGAAAGCCTTGTTTCGCTAACATCAAAACTACTATAATTCCTTAACCTAAAAGTTCTTCACCCTCACCCAGCCCAAATCTGTGCCTAGCTCTACACTTGCCTGTTGAATGAATGGACGCCATGAGGGAGTGTGGCCCTTATGAGGAAGGAGACAGGTGGGCTCCAGGTTGGAAATTTACAATAAGCCACCCTTCCGGTTGCATTTCCTGAGATAAGAGATAGGTGGGTTCCAGTTGAGGAATTTACAGGGTCAATAGCCAGTCTTTGACTCCACTCTCAAGGGAATAATCACGGCAAGGACAATGAAAGGAAAAACCCCTGTCTGACAGAGGAGACCCTGCAAACACACAGAAACTCTCCTTGGAGTCAAGAAAGAAAGTAGAAAAGTATTAGTTGCCTGACTCTTAGCGACCCCATGGACTGTAGCCCACCAGGCTCCTCGGTCCGTGGAATTCTCCAGGCAAGAATACTGGAGTGGGTTGCCATTTCCTTTACCAGGAGATCTTCCCAACCCAGGGCCACCAGGGAAGCCTTGGAATCAAAAGTCAGAGGATAATTCCAGGCCATGATGAGTCTTGCTCCTTCCAGAAGCCTTCACTTCAAGATCCAACTTGGCTAGGGTGGGCGTGCGCACCTCAGGGAAGGGTCCTGAGAAAAATTAACCAGGGAGGACAAAGTAAGGTGATTGGCTTGAGGGAAGACATAGACCTGGAAAACTGCCCTTTTATGAAGGATTTATTATAAAGGATTTAAACTTCCCAAAGTTGCTAATTTCTCTGTCTCCGAGCTCTCCCCTGTGCCTTTCTGAATGTACTTTTTCTTTTCAATAAACTTTTACTTTACTCTTTACCTTCTGCCTCCTTGCCTGAATTCATTCTTGATTAGGCAGGCGAGACTAGGAACTTAGCCTTACCTGCTGACTCCTGTGGTCCAGGGGTTAGGACTCCTGGTCTGGGGAAACGAAGATCTTGCTTCCAGTTGCCGGTTGCTGCCGTTTGCTCCTGACCGCATCCGAAATCACTCCCACCTCCAAGTTCCAGCCTGCTTGGGGTTCGGGCTGTACAGAGAAGAACAAACCTGACTCCAGGTTGAATCTGTTCCTCTAGCTCGAACCCTTGTGCTCTGTGGCCTGCGCTTAGTACGCTGGCTCTGCAGCCTTTAAACCAGTGTTGCTTGGAATCTCCCATGGATTCAGGTTCTGGGTCCCACTCTAAAGCAGGTGTGGTAGACGCTAGCCCCAGACTAGCCACACGATGTTTTGTAAATAACACTTTATTGGCACTTTTAAAAGGGGGAATCAAGGAGTTTCCTGGTGGTCTAGTGGTTAGGATTTGGCACTTTCACCACCATGGTAGCGTTCAATCCGTGATCGGGAATCTAAGATCTTCACATGCCTTGTAGCACAGCCAAAACAACAAAAAAGGAAAATCAATCAATAAAGATTACTTTAAACACACACACACACACACACGCACACACATGCATATAAGAATGCTGCCTAGAGCCAGGAATATATGTGATGGACCAGTCTCCAGCCAGCCTCTGACCTTTAAAGGCACTTACCCATTCACACAGAGATTAAAAGTTGCAGAACAGAAAGTAACAGTTGTCTTGTTGAAGGATTACAGGAACATGGTGACCAGATTTACCTGGGCAGCTGCAAGAACAAAGGATTCTCACAACCAGCAACACTCCCTCCCTTTTAGGATTCAAGAAGCCTGAACTCTAACTCAGATAAGGTGGTCCTTTGGGACACTAGTCCACGGTGCTCTTGGTCTTTGGGCTTTCCTAATACAGTCACTACTCCTTGCCCTGACAAGTCTTCTCTCAATTTATTGGCGTATACCGTGGAGAACAGTATGAGTTTGGACTCAGAAACAGGGCTTCACCATACAAATTTGCACACAGATGTTCACTGTGCACAAGTGGCACAGACTTTTAGTCCAGACCAGCCTGTGACCCACAAGATTGCGTTGGTTGCCACCTGGACAATGACGGTGTAATACTGCTCTCAATACGTTAGCTGCTGCTTTACACCCAGAGCTGAAACTGCCCTGCACCTGCTTTCCCAGGGGTCTTGTTCATTGCTACAATTCCTCACCCGGAGACCTGGAACACGGCTTGTTTCAGCTGGGCTTTTGATGCCCTTAGAGGATTGACATCTCCTTGTGGGAATAAAATGCCTTACTTGACACTCACTGCCAAATTGCTTTAAAAAAAAAAAAAAAGGTTTACCTATTTATTTGGCTGGGCCAGGTCTTAGTTGCAGCATGTGGGATCTAGTTCCCCAGCCAGGGACTGAACCTGGGCCCCCTGCCTTGGAAGCTCAGAGTGTTAACCACTGGACTGCCAGAGAAGTCCCAAGAAAATTCTTCTAAGATAGGGAAATAAATATTACACATCCTATATTCTTTATTTGGGGCTGTGCTGGTTCTCCGTTGATGCACAGGCTTTTTTTCTAGTAGAGGCTGCAGGGGCTACTCTTTAGCTGCACTGCAAGGGCTGCTCATTGTGATGGTTTCTCTGGTTGCAGAGCACAGACTCTAAGGCGTGCAGGCTTCAGCAGGTGCAGCTTGTGGGCTCAGTAGCTGCAACTCCCAGACTCGGAGAGCACAGGCTCAACCAAGAGCTGTGGCACATGGGCTTAGTTGCTCTGAGGCATGTGGGATCTTCCCCGGATCAGGAATCGAACCTGTGTCCCCTCCACTGTCAGGCAGATTCCTAACCACTGAGCCACCAGGGAAGCCCATAAGTCCTATATTCTTTAAGTCTTCCTTGGCATGAATATTTGCTAACAATTTAATTATGACTTTTCACATCTATGTTTATAAATAAATATGGCTATAGCTTTTCTTTCTCACATTCTTCTTAGTTTTAAAATCAAGATTATTGTAACTGCTCAAAATCAATTGGGAGAGGTTTAACTTTTTTTTTTCTTATTTCTTAAGAAAGTTTCGTTCTGATACTTACAGGGTTGATTGAACACAGCATAAAACTTTCTGGGCTGCTAACATGATATGATTGCTTTTGTGACGTTTTAAACTAGCAATTGCTTTTCTTTAAATGGTTTAGGGTTAACTTATGTGTTCTTTTTCTGTTGGCATAATTTCTATCATTTTTCATAGAAAGTTGTTCATTCTGCCTAATTTTTCAGATCTATTGGTGTGTGTTCATTGTATTATCTTCTGACATATACTTCTATAAAAGGAACAGAGACTTTTTATGGTGTCTATAACTATGACTCCATTTTACTCATAATATAGTTTATTTTTGCTTTCTCTCTTTTTGAAGAGATTTTTCAGCTTTGTCTGCTTCAGTGTACTAGGTTTTGATGTTAATCCTTTTGCTATTCCCTTTTCTTGAACTGATCACTTAAGCTTCAAATATCAATTTTTTTCTTTTCTAATACATGCATATTATGAGATAAATTTTGCCTTAAGTACTGTTCAATTATATTCCACAAATTTGCTCTTTATTGTTTTAAATGATTGATGAGTTCTAAATATGTCTTTAACACATGAATTATTCAGCAACGTGCTGGTTTAGGTGAAAGCCGGGATCCAATTCAGATCCTGATGCCCTAGCTTGAACCCACTGGAAATCAATATCCAACTGTCCATTGGTACCAGGGACACTCAGGGCTCAGCCTTCATCACATCCCCCAAGAAGCAAAAACACTTCACACAAAGTAGAATGAGCATTATGATTTTACTAATGTTCTCGGATAGTTGATGGAGGAGGGTAACATTCAGGGATGCAGTCATTAGTCAAGGCTCAACCAAGAGTCAGGGCATCTGTGATATACACATTTCATATAAGGACTTCTCTTTTTCCAGCTTTATTGAGGTATAAGTGACAAATACAATCGTATGTATTTAGAATATATGACATGATGATTTGATACACATGTATGTTGTAAAATGATGACCACACTCAAGTTAACACATCCAGAGTCACCTTTTGTATGGTGAGAACTCTTAAGATCTACTTCTAGCAAATTACAAGTTTCCAATATAGGATTATTAACTATAGTCACCGTTCTGTATATTACATCCTCAGAACTTACTCATAACTGAAAATTTGTACCCGATGACCAGCGTCTCCCCATTTCCCCCGCCTCCCCTGGAAAACACCATTATACTGTGTGTCTCTATGAGTCTGACTTTTAAGAGTTCCACATATGGATGATAACATGCTTTGTTTTGTCTTTCTCTGGCTTATTTCATGTAGTGTAACGTCATCCACTTTCACCCACATTGTCACGAATGGCAGGACTCTCCTCTTTATGGCTGGATAGTGTTCCAGGATACGCGTGTGTGTCTGCAGCGTCTCCTTATCACTCTCCCACTGGCGGGCACTGTGGTGGCCTCCTTGTCTTGGCTGTCGGGAGCAGTGGTGCAGTGATCCTGGAATGCCTCACAAAGCTCTCTCTCAGACACACTGATTTCATTTCCTTCCAATGTATACCCAGAGGTGGGACTCCTGGCTCACACGGCACATATAAGGGTTTCCTACAGAACTCCTGCTTTCTGGAATTGTGGGGGCTGGTTAAGCAGTCTTTGTAAGATGCTGTCTTTGTGTCTGATGCTGAAGTCTGCAAGAAAGCAGCTGGCAAGGGAAGATGGGTGTAAGTGTGGGTGAATGAGAACAAGCTGGGATCCTCAGTATGAGCTGTGAAGCGCACAGGGGTGAACAGAAACCCCTACAATCATTCTTGCCTCTGACTTCAGTGGTCTGGGTGTCCTGCTGGGGCCCTCCTTCAGCGAGATAAAAATGCGACCAGGGGGATGTGGGAAAGTCCTGGCCGCTGCAGGCACAGTTATGCTTCACACCAGCGTGCCGAGTCTGGTCAGGGCATCAACACGTGAGCACCTAGAAGAGGTGCTACTTCACGTCCTCTCTGGAAACCAGCCAGGATAGTCCTCTGAGGGCCTGGTCCAAAACTTCTGGGAATGGAACTCTGGGAAATGTCATTTGGCCTGGCCAAGCCCACACATTGCAAAGCTACCACCAGGGGGCAGGATCGGGATTGCATGGAACCTGCAGGATTCACACCAGTGAACAGCGAACCCTCCCATCCACAAACACGGTACCTCTCTCTATGTAGCTAGGTCTCCTTCACCTCCACTTGGGCTTCCCTGGAGGCTCAGACAGTAAAGAATCCGCCTGCAATGCAGGAGACCTGGGTTTTACCCCTGGGTTGGGAAGATCCCCTGGAGAAGGGAAAGGCTACCCACTCCATTATTCTGGCCTGGAGAATTCCATGGACTGTACAGTTGTACAGTCGCAAAGAGTCAGACACGACTGAGCAACTTTCACTGATCCTCTCCTGGGGCTTCCCAGGTGGTGCTAGTGGTGAAGAATCTGCTTGCCAGTGTAGGAGACACAAGAGACCCGGTTCGACCCCTGGGTCAGGAGGATATCCCGGAGTAGGAAATGGCAACCTGCTCCAGTATTCTTGCCTGGAAAATTCCACAGACAGAGGAGTCTGTCAGGCTACAGTCCAAGGGGCTGCAAAGAGTCAGACACACACACATACCTTCTCTCAGAGATGCTGTCGGTGTATGGGTCTTACACAACATTTGTGTGACAATGCTTAATGCTCTGTTTTCAGAGACAGATTTCTAGTCATGGATAACAGCAAGCACATGTATACTGCTTACAGTGGGTCAGGCACTCTTCATAACATGGGTAGCTATAAACACAAACAAAGGCATTTAAGCCTTACAGCCACCTAGAGGAAGTTCCATTACTGTCTCCATTTTACAAGACAAGACTGAAGCACAGAGGGGACCCTTCTCCAGCGGATCTTCCTCACCCAGGAATCTCCTGCATTGCAGGCGGATTCTTTACCCGCTGAGCTACCAGGGAAGCAAGTAACTTGTCAAGTGTTAGAATCCAGCAGGTGGTGGAGACAGGGTTGGAACCCAGGCAGCTGACTCCAGCTACTCCCAATATTACCCTATTCTACTTGGTAGTAGCTACCAGCGTTCACAAAACAGTCCAACAGCCCTGAAATCAACACTGACACTCCGTGAGTGTAAGATTCCATCTGATGTTCAGAGTCATTGAACTGGTGCTTTGAACTACTTCTATGACACAGCGAGGTCTCTCATAACTGCTGTGGGGCGAGGGGACCCTCATCTCTGTCTTACATTATTCTGTGTTCAGGAAGATTAGCAAATATTTTCGAGCAAGTCCATGGAACTTCATCTGTAATAGGAAAGCCAGTAGCAAGCTGGTCAAGTCAAATTTTACAGGAAGAAAGAGAATGAGAGGGATAGGATTTCCCTTCAAGAGAGTAAACAAACACACCGTTTTCATCTTGTCCTTAGTGTAAGCAAGCAGGATCCCTCAGGCCCCACCCAGTGTCTTCCACCCACCTCTTTCTTGTCTGTAGAAAATCTTTAGCCTCCTAGGTCTTCCTGAGTTCCAAGGAATAAGTTTAATTGGAGAAGTGAGAAAATGCAGAAACAAAGGGCAACAGTCAAGCAAGACAAAATAATATAATAGTTTAGCTATTAAAGAAAATCAAGGGCATTTAGCGTCTCCCCAAGGGCTATGGATAATATTCTGAGCCATGTCCTCTGTGCTGTTTTGCAGATACTGAAACCCCCAGCAAGTGGACGAAGTTAACTGTATGTTGCCCACAAGCATGTAGACCCCAGATCAACTGGAACCAGAAGGTCAATGCTGTTGACTCCCAGTTACCTCTCCACCCATCATTCAGAAGAATGTCCACGAGCTGATCACGCCCTTGGTGATCCCCTCCCTCACGCTGTCTCTGAAAATTCTTCTGTGAAGTCATCGGAGAGTTGGAGTGTCCTGAGCACTGGCTGTCTGGGCTCCTTGCTTGGCATCTGCATTAAGCGCTGCTCTGTCCTTCATCACGACCTGCTCTCGGTAGACTGGCTTCACTGACTGGGTTCATGGACCCAAGTTTGCTTCAGTAACACCAGGAAAATACAAATTAGGACCAGTATGAGCACTTATCCCCTATCATATAGGACTGGAAAGGATTGATGGGGTTGGTTGTACGGACACCCGAGCAATGAGGAGCCCGAGGGGGACAGAGAATGCCCAAGCCCAGATTCATCAGGACTGTGTTCTTTCCCCTCAGGGCTCGGGCATTCCCTGTTCCCCTCGGGCTCCTCATGGTCTGCTAAGCTCTGCCACGGTCACTGTGCCCCTAGCCAATGTCCGTCAACCACATAGATGATGAAGAACCGGGTGGGGTTCTCGCCAGCAATGAGAACTGATGGTAAGCAGAATGGACGAACCTCAAACACAAGTGAGCGACAGAAGCCAGACTCCGTAGGTTCTGGGGGGAGTGTGTTTATGCAAAGCTCAAGAAGAAGACGAGCTAGATAGTGAAGGACAGGGAAGCCTGGTGCGGCTGTCCATGGGGGCTGCAAAGGGTCGGACGTGACTTAGCAACTGAAAAACACCGACAGAAGACGCTGTGAGCGACGCGGAGCTTGCAGGCCGGCGTCATCTCCGCACTTAAGGCGCCCAGCCCACCGTGGCCCTGGTGGCGACGGGCGGCTGCCGTGAGGCCCCTGTCTGCTGCTGGGTGTGTACGTTCACAGACAAGCATGAATGGGTAACAACTGAAAACGCTGTTGGAACAGGGAATCAGCAATTTTGCACAGGAAGCTTTGAGAGTTGCTATTGTTGTTGCTGTTGTGACTGCAGTCTGCTTAAAGTTGAGACCAAATTGGAATTGGACAAACAAGAGGAATTCGGTGCTTTGACAAGTGTGAAAGCTGCTAGCAAACTCTGTTCTCCTCTCGCAGGAGAAGTAACTGAAATGAATGAAACTCTAGCAGAAAATCCAGGACTTGTCAACCAATCTGGGTATGAAGATGGTTGGCTGATCAAGATAATGCTCAATAACCCTTCAGAACTAAATGAAATAATGAGTGAAGAGGCATATAGGAAATACGTAAAAATCTATTGAGGACTGAAAGTGGAACTCTTAAACTAGTTTGGAACAAAAGCAGACAGACAGCAAAGAAAAAAAAAAGATGAATTAACTTGTGTTAGAAATCAGGACAGTGGTTATCCTTGGGGAGACAAGGAGAGGGAGTACGATGGGACAGAGAGGGGCCCCAAGGCGACTGGACTTTTCTTTTATGATCTACCTGGGGCATTCATCTGGGGAAACTGTATGTCACACCAGAATTAGAAATTTCCTTACATTCCTACACATCGCATACTGATTGGTTCAAGACTGAGAAAAGAGTACGACAGGACTGTCTGCTCTCACCTTGTTTGTTTCATCTGCAGAGCACGTCATGAGAAATACCGGGCTGGATGAGTTACAAGCCAGAATCAAGATAGGCAGGAGAAAACATCAACAGCCTCAGATATGTGGATGACACCACTCTAGTGGCAGAAAGCGAAGAGGAACTAAAGAGCCTCTTGTTAAGGGTGAAGGAAGAGAGTCAAAGAACCAGCTTAAGATTAAGCATTAAAAAGCTAAGATCATGGCATCTGGCTCCATTACTTCATGGCAAATAGAAAGGGAAAAAGTGGAAATAGTGAGAAGTTTTTTTTTTTCCCCTTGGGCTCCAAAAATCAGTGCAGATGGTGACGGCAGCCATGAAATCAGAAGACGGTTTGCTTCTTGGAAGGAAAGCTATGACAAACCTAGACTGTGCTGAAAAGCAGAGACATCATTCTGCTGATAAAGGTCCGTGTAGTCAAGGCTGTGTTCTTCCCAGTGGTCAGGTACGGTTGTGAGAGTTGAACCATAAAGAAGGCAGAACACCAAAGAATTTATGCCTTTAGACTGTGGTGCTGGAGAAAACTCCTGAAAGTCCTTTGGACTGCAAGGAGATCAAACCAGTCAATCTTAAGGGAGATCAGCCCTGAATATTCACTGGAAGGACTGATGCTGACGCTGAAGCTCCAGTATTTTGGTCACCTGATGTGAACAGATGGCACACTGGGAAAGTCCTTGATGCTGGGAAAGATCGAGGGCAGAAGGAGAAGAGGGCATCAGAGGATGAGATGGCTGGACAGCATCACCGATGCAAGGAACATGAACTTTGGGGTGTTTCAATCCATAGGGTCATGAGGAGTTGGACATGACGGAACAACACGGACTGTTCAGTTGGGCAACTGAACAACAACAGCAGCAACATTATAACACGGTAGATGCATGCAGAACACCACTATAGACAAGTTTGCAAGCACACCTGTCCTTCGTTCATGGAGAAAGGTCTGGACAGGCACACTCAGACATACCGCAGCATGTGTCTGGAGAGGTTGTATAGGGTAAGCACCGGGAATGGAGGAAGAGGAGATTTTCTTTCTAATTCTCTTGATCATAAGTTGTTTGAGGGAGTTCCCTTGTGGTCCAATGGCTAAGACTCTGTGCTCCCAATGTAAAGGGTCAGGGGTTCAATCCCTGCTCAGGGAACTAGATCCCACATGCTGCAACTAAAGATCCCATGCACTGAAACTAAGACCAGGCACAGCCAAGTAAATAAATAGATGAAAATATGTATAAAAAATAAGTGCTTAACTGTTTTAATAGAAACCTATAATTTGGTTTATCTGTATAAAGTATTTTTTTTAATACATAAGAATTGTTGTTGTTCAGTCATTAAGTCATTTCCAACTCTTTGCAACCCTATGGGTTGGGATGATACCTTGGAGGAGGGCATGGCAACCTACTCCAGTATTCTTGCCTGGAGAATCCCATGGCAGAGGAGCCTGGCAGGCTACAGTCCACGGTGTCGCAAAGAGTCAGACACGACTGAGCAACTAAACAACAGAAACGTGTGACCGCATCTCATCCTTTGCTGTCTGTCACTGGGGTCATGGCCACCCCAGAGACCCAGGGCTGCCCTCTCTGTGTGATGGCCTCTCCCACTGACTCTCTGGCCTCCCGTTCACTGGGTTTCTCCTCTGCCCACCCTACAGGCACCTCCGTCCCCACAGGTCCCCCTGGACCTCTCCTCGTTTAGGGGACAGTGGTCAGCCGACACGGGGCTCTAACTGGGTGAACGCTGAGCCTAGGTGTGTAAGGTCTGGCCTTTATTCAGAGTGATGGAATCGCAGTAACACTGGGACTTTGTTCCAGGATCGTGGCCGGGACCTGGTTTGGGGCTGAGCTCCTCTCAGCCTGTGGGTTGACTCCTGTTCTTCCCCTGACCAGGGACCACCCCAGACGCAGAGGAGCCAGGAGACGGTGGTCCCACAGGGCCCTCTTATGCTTTCCTGCTGGGAGAGGAGCTCCAAGAAGACTTTCATAGGAAACTGTGTCTAAATGCACCGAAAGCTCGGTGTCCAGCTCTTAGGAAATTTCCTAGCTCCAGTTGTCCAAAATGCCAGAGATTTCTAAAACTCAGTGCCACTGCCTTATTGACAATACTGTAAATTTGCGAACTACCTGAAAGCCTTCCACTGGGGGATTGCTCGGACCAAACAGATCAGGACATACCCAGACATAGAATAGCATGCGGCATTTTGAGTAATGATGCATTCATTTCCATATTTGATTGTTATTCATGTATAATGAATCTTTATGACTTGAGGAAGAGTTTATGATGTGCTCTGAAGGAAAAGCAGGACTCCAACTTGAGAGCGCTGCATGGTGTCAAGTGCAGCTCAGTTCATGACCTGGAGGCTGGCCCTGTTCCCAGGGCTGTGTCTGTCCTCATCCATTTAATCCTTTTTCTATCCTGTACTTACTGTGGAGGCACAAAAAGGGTTAGTCACTCAGCGGAGGTTACACAGGTAGGAGGAAGAGTTGCCAGGAGTTGAAACCCAGAAATCTATACCCACAGATCATGGCTACAGTCTGTCTTCTTTCTTGCGAACATATTGGGCAGGAAAAAAAAAAAAAAAATCAGGCAGAAGAAATATGAGACTGTTCCTAGACTTACTTCTGAGCTAGAAGTCAAGCATGATTATTTTTCCTGAATCTTAAGAATTGAAGGGAGATGGGAGTGGGGGAGAGCCCTGATGTGCTGTTTCCTGTCTGTTTCTTAAGCTGGGGAGTGAAGCAAATACTTGGTGTTCACATAGTATCATATTTAAGTCTTACAAAAAAAAGAGAATATCTGCATTGAATATGTAATTAAACTTATTTAAAATATTGAGACTTTGCTGGTGGACCAGTGGTTAAGATTTTGCCTTCCAATGCAGGAGCTGCAGGCTCAATCCCTAGTCTGGAAGCTAAGATCCCACATACATCAGGGCCAAAGAAACAAAACATAAAACGGAAGCAAAATTGTAACAAATTCAATAAAGACTTTATAAAAATGATCCACATTTAAAAAAATTCTCTAACAACAACCAAAAAAAAAATATTTTAGTGGTGCACTTACACTTTGTAACAGGAATGATTTTGATTGTAGATCTGGGAACATTTTCTCCGTGACATTAAAGGACAAGTTGACTTCCTTTCTGAAAAGTAATAGTTTCCTGATAGGAAACTGCATAACCACTTCTTCCTCTACCAGGAAGCTTTTTTTTTTTTTTTTTCAATTGTATCTAGATTAGGGGTTTGCTTATAAAATTGTGTAAACCTTTACATTAAAAAAAAAAAATCAAGACTATTAATTTCAGACCTTCTTCAACCATCCCAGGCAAGGGGTTCAAGGACCACGTTGATGAGAGATGCTGACTGGTTCAGACTAGCTCTGCTTTGCAACCTTTGACCCCAAGAGCCTCAGTTTCCTCACCTGTGCAGTGGAGGTAAGGGACTGATTCTCACTGCTGGGCTGGGCGGAGGTTTAAGTGAGCCACTCACTCTGGTTCAGACAAGAGGGTGAGAATATGGTGGACATTCAACACACAGTAAATGTTGCTTATTTTCATGTATTTCTGCTTCAGTTTAAGTCCTTAGTTTACAGCACAAGGGTGTTGTGAGGACCAGGGGTCACTTCCCAGGATGTGTGGTTGTGCACACTCAAGGGTCAACAGCACCAAAGACGAAAACCAAAGGCAGAACATGGAGGAGGCGACGAGAGAGTCAAGAGTGGCCACAGGGTCCAGCCCAAGGGACTGCAGGCGTCTAGCTGAACTGGGCCATTACATAGCGGGAGAATGAAAACCCGAGGGCCTGGGTAACAGCTCTCAGGTGTGGCTGCTCTGACACCATTCTTCTCTTTTTTCTTTAATTTGAAATTTACTTTTAATAATGTAAATGACAGTATACCTAATGATATTGATGACAATGGCAATTAAAAATCCCACAGCAGCCTGGTGTGCACACAGATCCGGCGACATCTGAATATACGTGTGAGTCACAGCTGTTTCCTGCACATGGAGCCTGCTGACCAAGGCGGGGGCACAACTGCTGGGTGTCTGGGACCCCCATCTAGAGTTCTAGACTCACAAATATAAGGGCACATTTGAAAGTTAAATATCAAAATGAAAAATAGCAGAGAGCCATCTAATTTGAACAAACGAGACATTCAAGGGACATTATTCATAGATGAGAAATGAAAGTGTATTCTTGAGTAAATTTTATATGTGTATTATACTACAATTTTAAAAACTATATTCTTCTTTAAATACAGTTCTCTGTGCTATACAGTACGATCTTGTTGTTCATCTATTTTAGATGCAGTGGTTTGGATCTGCTAATCCCAAACTCTTTATTTATCCCTCCCTCCCCCTTTCCCCCTTTGGTAACCATGTTTCTTTTCTGTGTCAGTGAGTCTGTTTCTATTTTGAAAATTAGTTCATTTGTATCTTATTTTATACTCCACATATAAGCGATCCCATATGCTGTTTGTCTTTGTCTGACTTTTCTTCACTTAGTGTGATAATCTGTAGGTCCATGCACCTTGCTGCAGCTGGTGTTATTTCATTTCTTTTTGTGGCTGAGTAGTATTCCATTGTGTGGGTCTGTATTATCATTTTTCCTGTCCATTCAGGTCCTTTCCATACCTTGGCTATTGTAAATAGTGCTGCTATGAACACTGGGGTGCATGTATCTAATCTGAGAGTTTTCTCCAGATATATGCCCAGGAGTGGGATTGCTGGATCATATGGTGGATCATATAGCTGGATCGTATAGCCTTTTAAGGAACCTCCACAGTAGCTGCACCAATTTACATTCCCATCAACAGCGTAGGAGGGCTCCCTTTTCTCCACACTCTCTCCAGTATTTATTGTTTCTATTTTTTTTAATGATGGCCATTCTGACTGGTGTGAAATGATGCCCTATTGTAGTTTTGATTTGCATTTCTCTGATAATTAGCAATGTTGAGCATCTTTTCATGTTTCTTTTGGCCATCTGTGTCTTCTTTGGAGAAATGTCTATTTACGTCTTCTGCCCATTTTTATTGGGTTGTTTTGGGGTTTCATTGTTGTTGTTATTGAGTTGTATGAGCTGTTTGCATGTTTTGGAAATTAAGCCTTTGTTGGTCCCCTCATTTGCAAATATTTCCTCACAGTCTGTAGCTTGTCTTTTATTCTGTTTATTATTTTATTTCCTGTGCAAGAGTTTGTAAGTTTGATGAGGTCCCATTTGCTTATTTTTGCAAAAGCAGAAACTTCTATTGTCTTGGGAGACTAACTTAAGAAAACATTGGTATGATTTATGTCAGAGAATGTCTTGCTTATATTCTTTTCTAGAATTTGTTTCATATCTTATATTTAAGTTTTTACGCCGTTTAAAATTTGTGTGTGTGTGGAGTGTGAGTATTCTAACTTCAGTGATTTACATGCCACTGTCCAGCTTTCCCAGCACCACTTGCTGAAGAGACTTTTTCTCCATTGTGTATTCCTGCCTTCATTGTCAAAGGTTAATTGACCATAGGTGTGTGGGTTCATTTCTGGCTCTCCATTCTGTTCTGTGGATCGGTATGTCTGTTTTTGTGCCAGTACCATGCTGTTTTGATTCCTGTAGCTTTCTAGTCTTATCTGAAGCCTGGGAGAATTATCTCTCCAGCTTTGTTCTTTTCTTCTGGATTCCTTTGGCAATTCTGGGTCTTTTGTGATTCCATATACATTTTAGGATTATTTATTCTAGTTCTGTGAAGAATTTCATCAATAATTTGAAAGGGATCAAAAGTATATTCTTCAAATGATATTCAGTGTGCTTAGTGCCAGTCAAACAGCTGACTGGCCAGTGTAGGGAGAGCATGCTGGACATCTAATAATACAGAAGAAAAACCTTTTAGCTACAAATGAATGAGAGCTAAGTATTCTCCAAGAACCGGCAGTTCCTAACTGGCCATCAGGTTCAGTACAAATTTCCCATCAGTATCCGTGCAAATGCTTGGCGTTAATGAGGTTGGTGTGGGATTCACATCCAGCTTGGAATTCACCTTCCTTTGCACCAACAACCCAAGGTGAACTTTACAGACACACTAATTCCCCCCCTTTTTTTTTTTAAATAACAGTGTCTATTTTTGTAAAGATTTATCTATTTTATTTCTTTCTTTATGGCTGCACTGGGTCTTCATTACTGTGCATGAGGTTGCAGTTCACTTCTCCAGTTGCAGTGAGCAGGGGCTGCTCTCTAGTTGTGGTGCACAGGCTTCTCATTACTGCGGCTCCTCTTGCTGTGGAGCAAGGGCTCCAGGACATTCAGGCTTCAGTAGTTGTGGCACACAGGCTTGGTTGTCCTGCAGCACAAGGGATCTTCCCAGACCAGGGGTTGAACATATGTCCCCTGCATTGGCAGGTGGCTTCTTTACCACTGAGCCACCAGGAAAGCCCCCAAGACATGCAAATTCTTAACCTGAGCCTCTTGCAGACCAGGAGAAAGGCCAGAAGCTAGATTATTTCAGCCATGGTTCCTTGGGGCTTTCTGATCGCCTGTTTCACCCAGAGCATGGGGAGAGACATCTCCCTGTCACAGGGTGATGTCCAAGTTCAAGCTTCCTTCTCAGTGGTCTCAGGGTTGGACCCCTGCTGGGCTTTCGGGCCCATGAGATTTTTGGCTGTTAATGATGCTTTCTAAATCCAAACTTCTTTCTTTTACTATTTTTACCTAAGTAGTAGATTTTCAAGTCCAAAAAGAGGCAAAAGCAATATTGTGTTTTTCTGTGGACTTCTATTAAATTTGCATATTACTTTAGTCTTATTCATTTCTTTCTTTCTTTCTTTCTTTCTTTCTTTTTTTTTTTTGCCGTAAACTGCACGTTTATTAGCACTGGTGCTGCGACACAGCACTTCCAGTGGACATGCGGAGCTGCATGGAGGTGACCGGACAGGTGAGCAGGTGAGGAGCAGACTCAGGAACCGCGGGTCCTTACGTCTTCCACTCGTTCTCGTCATGGTCCCACTTGGCTGAGAAGCCCTGGATAGGGGCCACTTCATGCCGAGCATCTTCTTGGTCTGCTTGGCCACCCACTCCTCTCCAAAGGTGTGCAGGATGGGGCCGTACACATAGTGCTTCTCCCAGAGGAGGAGGAGGAGCGCGGTGAAGCCAGGAGAACGTGGCCACGCCCACCACTGTCTTGTACTCATTTGTGCTCCTGTTCAGCTCAGCGAAGCTCTCCTTGAACTTAAGCTGGTACAGTTCAACTTTCTCGTCGATGGAGAGGCTGCTCCAGGAAGCCTTCTCCTTCTGCTTCAAGGCCTTCTGGCTGGCAGACAGGTTCTTGATGTGGGCCACATCAGGCAAGGGGTAGTCACCCCGGTCCACATAACTCGGGAGAGCATAATATTCACTCTTTACAACACTTCCATGGGCCCAAACACATGCCGAGGTGGAAATTGCATGCCTGCCAATCAGGCTAAATACTCTGGTCGCCAACATTCCGCCACCACCGACCAGCCGCTGCCAACTGTGCCCGCTGCGACCGCCCTCTCCAATTCATAAATTTATTACAAAGCATTTTCTACAGGTTTTGTCCCTGCTGTGAATGAAATTAGAGGATATTCGTGTAAGGACACACACCATGACAAAATCAAAATGACACGGAAACAGCAAACCCAGAGCAGAATTGTGTCGTCGTTCTCGTCGACTCCAGGTCTGCCAGACCCCACGGCTATCAGCCACCTCTCTAACTTCCACCACCACTTCCTTACGGTTACATGATGTGCTCGTGCTTCTGGTCCATCATCTTTTGACATCAGTTCTGACTGGGGGAGAATATACACGGCTCCATCTTCCCATCACTCTTCTCTGCCTTGGAAGTGATATCACTGTTCTCAGACCCTCAACTCATCCCCACCTTCGGCTTTAATTCCCTTTTTCATTCTGCCAACCATGATATCTCCTTTGGTACCCATGTTTATAAAAGGAGGACTCAACCTCCCCCATGTTTCTCCCTGCCAGACCACCTGCCCTGAAGCTCCAGATTTTCATTTTACATTTCAGAGCAAATATTCTGCTGTTTAAACACCCACCACTTCCTGCAGTGTATAGTGGAATATTACTCAGCCAGAAAAAGGAATAAAATTATACCATCCACAGTGATGTGAGCGGACCTAGAGTCTGCTATACAGAGTGAAGTAAGTCAGAAAGAGAAAAACAAATATCTTATATTAACAAATATATACGGAATCTAGGAAAAGGATACAAGTGAACCTCTTTGGAGGACAGGAATAGAGACACAGATGTAGAGAATGGCATGTGCACACAGTGGATAAGGGGAGGGGCGAGCTGGGAGCGTGACATTGGCGTATATGGCATCTGTGGCGATAGATAGCTGGTGGAAGACCGCGGTGCAGCACGGGGAGCTCAGTGCTGTGCGCTGTGATAACCTAGCTGGGGGATGGGGGGCGGGTGGGTGAGAGGGAGGCTCGAGAGGAAGGGATCTATGCATACATACGTCTGATTCACTTTCTTACACAGCAGAAACTCGCACAACTTTATAAAGCAA
Source organism: Nanger dama (assembly GCA_917880005.1). Classification (NCBI taxonomy): domain Eukaryota; kingdom Metazoa; phylum Chordata; class Mammalia; order Artiodactyla; family Bovidae; genus Nanger; species Nanger dama. Next base: position 9,625,694 of record CAKJTW010000046.1, read on the forward strand.
TTATACTCCGGTAGTAACATTTAAAAAAACGTACGCAAATATGTGTTGCTGAATGAACAGTTATCCTTCCCCATAGTGCTGCAATGTTGCTTGTGCAATGACGCTTGTGCATCTCAAAGGAAAATCTCTCAGTGTCACGTTCAAAGGATTGCCCCCTTTTGATATCCCACAACCAGGCAGGAGGCATGCCCTTGTTAACTGGCATCTTGTTTGGAGCCTCTCAGCAGCCATCGTGCGGGAAGGGTGGGGTGCTCCAGGGAGCTCATGGGAGGGAAGATTGGAGCCAAAGGACCCCCAGCGAGGGTACAGGACCCACTCAGCCCAAGCGGGGCTGCGAAACAGAATGGGAGTTCCTGTAAGTGTCTCCCGCATGAAAAGGGCAGCCAGGGCTTCCCTGGGGGGCTCAGTGGTGAAGAATCCGACCGCCAGCGAAGGAGACTCAAGCCCGATCCCCAGTCCAGGAAGATCCCTCATGTCGCAGAGCCACCAAGCCCAGGCACCACAACTACTGAACCTGTGCTCCGAGCCTGGAAGCCACCACCACTGAGCCCAGGAGCTGCAGCTACTAAAGCCCAAGCACCTCAGAGCCTGTGCTCCTCAATAAGCAAAGCACCGTGATGAGAAGTCCGCATGCCGCATTTGCTGCAGCTAGAGAAAAAGCCCTTGCCCTCGCAGCAGTGAAGACCCAGCACAGCCAAAAGTGAAAAGAGCAGCCAGGTTTAGCAAACAGAAATATAGGACCCCAGTGAAATATGAATACATTTTTGGTTAAGTAAATTCCAAATTATTTATTGTTCATCTGAAATTCAAATAAACCGGTGTGCGGTCAGCCACTGGCAGTCCTCTGATACAGTGCTGTGTCTGGACCCTCGGACACAACACAGAGCCTCACACCTTCACGGGGGTCCATGGTGATGAAGAGACCACCCCTCCAGCTCCCTAGGTGACAAATGGTCCTGTCCTCTCACTCTGGGCCTCCTCCAGGCCTCAGCCCTGCCCCTCCTTCGCTCTCTCCCCAGGTCTCCCCAGGGATCGGGTCCTGTCTCAGTCCCTCCCCTGTGCTCTAAAGTCCCATGTGCGTTCTCGGGTCTGACCAGGTTAACTCCAGACTCTGGCCCTGGAAACCTTGGCTTTGCTTGCAGCCTTCTTTAGCCTCCCTGTGAGCATCCTGATATAACTCACAGTCCTTAGGAAGGTCTCTCAGGGTTGGACGGGGATTGGCAGGGACCCAGGTGTGAATGTGGCCTCTACCTACCTGTGAGACCTTGGGAAGAGGGAAAGAGGACTTTGCTTCATAGCCAAATGGTGCTAAGCAGTAATTCCCTGAGATTTGGTAAAGCCAGGATGAGCTTGGGTGTGAAAAGGGCTTGGTCAAAGCTGGGAGACATGGTGAGTTTGCAACCAAAGGTGGGTGCTGAAGACAAGTGAAAGGGGCCCCTTCTTGGCCCATCTTCCCTCCCGTGGGCATGACTCCATCGTCTCTGGGGACTTGCAGACTCCCTGACACGCCTGCAGCAGGAGAGGGAGGGGACACAGAAATGAGGGCATCAGTGCAGAATATGGTTGGGGCCCATGGGAAGAGGCCAGGCCCAGGGTCAGCAGTGCAGGAGGATCCCCCAGGAGTCAGAGAAGGAGCCCCCAGGAGGTAGGAGATGAGGCCCCATCAGCAACGCTGAGAGGAGGGGGACAGGCCTGGCCTGGGTCTGGGCCGTAATGACCCTGCTGCCAAGGGCCCAGATGCTGCTTGTCGCCCACGTCTTCCCTGGCACCTGGCTGCATGAGGTGTGAGCCAGAGTGAGCTGGAGGGCTGAGGATTTAAGTGATTTATTAAATGGGCGATCTCTCCCCCTGTTTTAAATAGTAACATCATCATCTATTGAAGAATAACTATGTCAACATCGTCCTAAGTACTTGACGTTTAACTGCCCAGCGGCCCTAGTCACTCACTGTTATTCTCCATACATTACAGGTGAGGAGCTCAAGAGCCAATCTTGTTCCCTCTGCAGCCCAAACTGGGTCAAGTGAAACACCAACAGAGTTTTTCCCGCCAGCCCCCTCTCACTGTAAGACACTGCTAGTGTCCACTAAAAGAACGTATGGGCTCTGAGGTTCTGGGGTTTGTCCTATCTTCTTTCTTCCCCTCTGGAATGAGGTGTGAGGTCTGGAGTTAGGCAGCCATTCGAGACCCTGAGGAGACAAGTACTGAGCTGAGCTGAGGGAACAGCAATAGTGGGCCATGTCTTGACAGCATCACTGAGCAGCTAAGCCAGGCCTGGACCAACCTACCCACCCCACGTGGTTTATTTTATGAAATGAGCCCTACTTTCAGCTTTTCCAGATGGCTCTGGCCCTGTCCACCCTACTTCATCACAGCATCCTCTCCTTAGGCCCCTTGTCTTCCCACTGTTGGGTCTCAGCCCTGCTCCTCTCCTCTCCTTACCTCTCCCCTCCCTTCTCCCTCCCAGGTTACCTTCTTCCACCTGTCCTTCCTTCCCTCAGATGCACCAGCCTTCCCTGATTTAGTCCCTCCCTCTCTTCTCAACCATCATCATCATCTGTCCCTCATTTTCTATCGCTTCAGGTCTCACACTGAATGGTTCTGCTCCCAGCTTCTTAGAGTTACATGTTTGTGTGAGGTTGTGACACATTCAGGGCCCATGACAATGAGCAGAAGTCCGAGAGGAGAGACCTGGGGAGCCTTTGCTGTCTGGATGCCTTGTGCAAGGCTGACTCAGTTCAATTCAGTCCCCACAGAGTCAGCGGCAGGAGAGAAATCTAGTGCCTGAGACCGGTCCTGCTTGGGTCCAGGTACTGCGCAGGGGCCAGCACATCATCTCTGCACAACAGCCTGTCCCTCTGGCTTCCTCTCCAGGGCAGTAGAAGTAACAGTGGTTTGGGGACTGGAGTAACTCTGAAGTTATCTAGCTGCAGATCTGAAAGTTCTCTTTCAGTACTGACACTTGTTCTTTCTCTTCTCTTATCGCATGGTCTGTCATTTCAAAAACAGTAATGCTACCAGTGTGATAGGTTGTGGATGGCTGCAGATTTTTGAATCCTAGGTTTCCCTCCTACAAGGGTTAGCTGATTTTAACTCACACCAGCAGGAATTAGTATGACCATTATACCTCCACTCCATCACGAGGCAGATCCACTACAAAAGAAAAAGGTATTTGCATCTTTGCAATTTTTAATTAACTGTTTATAGTTCATGATACATTTACTAAGGGAAAAAACTGAGATATTATTAATATTTTATTGCTTTGCATTTAAAATCAATTAAAATATTCATTTATCTAAAAATCGGAAACTATTCTGATAGTATTGAATAGAATCCTACTGACGTAGATTTGAAATACAACATGAAAAGTAAATCTACTCAGGTTTTTATTAAAAAAAAACCATTTCTTTTGAGCCATTTGCTTTTTGCTGGTCTGTTTGGATAAGTCTGGAGACAGTAGCAAACGGCATGTTTACATTTCTTGAAAGAAGGTGTTTTGTGCTGCTGTTGAATAGAGGTCTCCTGCCTTCTTAGAGAGGCTGGCATCCATCCTTCAGTTTTATTGAGTCTAGGACGAAGCAGGGAATGAGACAGTTGGAAGATGAAACAAAAACAGAGAGGAGGTCTGGGGGAGTGTCACAAAGATGGGGAAGAAAGGAAGGACACAAGCATGTGAGGAAGTCGAGGGACCCCTCAGGAAAGGAAACCAGGGATGGAGCCAGTGTCCCAGGAGGGAACAGATCCCCCAGAGGAGGCTCTCAAAAGAGGGGAAAGCCCAGCAGGGGCTCCCCTGGTGGCTTAAGAAACTGCCTTCCAAGGCAGGGGACACGGGTCCCACCCCTGGTCTGAAAATGAAGATCCCACGGTCCTCAGGGTGGTTAAGCCCACGTCGCAACCAGAGACGTGCGCAGCCTGCCCTGGAGCCCTTGCTCTGCAACAAGAGAAGCCTGTGCACGGAAACCAGAGAGAAGCCCCTGCATGCTGCGACGAAGACCTCCTGCAGCCCAGACATAGATAAAGGCCCAGGGAGAGAAGAGGAGAGCAGCGGGGAGGTCCAGGGAAGTAGCCGAGAGGAACCCTCACCTCGAGAATGGCCTGCAGTTTCTTACAGAGCTCCTGACTCTTCACCTCCAGCCCCTCCCAGGGCTGAAAGGGATTTCCCTGGTGGTCCACGAAGGTTTCCCAGCAGCACTCAAAGTCTGAAACGGGACCAGGGAGAGAAAGGTGAGCTCCAGTCTGGGGATGGGCTTGCCCCATCATCATTTCGCTGCCTGCTCTCTCTTTCCTTTCAGGGACTAGCTTACCCCTCAAATTCTTTCTTCTTAAAAATTTTTTTTAATTTTATTTTTAATTGAGGGGCAATTGCTTCACAGTGTTGTGATGGTTTCTGCCATGCATCAGCATGAATCAGCCACAGGTCTACACGTGTCTCCTCCCTCTTGACCTTTCCTCCCATCTCCCTCTCCAATCCCACCCTCCTTGGTTGTCACGGAGTCCTGGCTTTGGGTCCCTAGCGTCACACAGCAAGTTTCCAGCGGCTATCTATTTTCCATGTGGTAATGTACATGTTTCAGTGTCACTCTCTCAAATCATCCCACCCTCTCCTTCCTCCTCTGTGTCCAAAATTCTGTCCTTTCCATCTGCGTCTCCTTTGCTGCTGTGCGAACAGGTTCATCAGAACCATCTTTCTAGATTCCATATATATGCATTAATATATGATATTTGATTAATATAGCTTTTGATATTTGATTAAAGAGCTTCTCAGAAAGAGAAAGCTCTTTCTGACTTGCTTCACTCTGTATAATAGGTTCTAGAACTGAGTCAGCATGTTCCTTTTCTCAGCTGAGGAAAACATGGAGCGCTTCACGAGTCTGTGTGTCCTCCTTGCCCGGGGGCCACGCTCCTCTTCTCTGTATTGTTCCAGTGTTAGTCTATGTGCAGCTGAAGCAAGCCCTCAGATTCTTTCTTGCTACTGGAATCTGAGCCAGCCCATTCTCCCTCTTTCTGGAAGCCCCCTAGTCCATTCATATTCACCCCCACCCTCCCCTCCTGAACCACCTCTGCTCCTGTGAACTCTCTCTTTCCATAGGCTCTTTCCAGAGTCTAGCCTCCCTTCTCAGGCAGCACACAAGGCCTCTGTACCACGGATTCCCACCCTGCCCAGCTCTTTCTAGCAGCTTCCCACAGGCCTCTCCCTGCCACTGCCCCACCCCCAGGAGACCCCTGCTGACCCTCAGAGGTCATGATGGTGATTCGGGCCCCAGCCGCTTGCAGTGCGCGCAGGCCACTCTGATGGCACCCAGAATCATCGAGGGTATAGATGCGGGAGGCAAAGATGTGCAGGCTTATATGGCGGTTCTCCTTCAGGAATGTAGTCAGTTTCTGGGCACAATTGTAACAGGGGCTCCAGGAGATGAAACAGGTGAGCCTGTAGTGCTGATTCCGGTCCAGATTCCAAGAACGGATCTGATCCAGGAAGTAGAGCTCTGCATGGCAGGGTTTCCCTGGTTGATCCAAACCCTACGGAGAAGAGGAAGACAAGCATCCTGTCCTCTGCTGTGTATGGGCTAGCGTGGTGGGAAAGACCGTGGAAGGAAGGCGGGTGAGGCGCTGGCCCCCAGCACGAAGTTAGAATTGGGGCAAGCCTGAGCACCCAGTGAAATGCCATTTCAATGCAGGATTTACACGATCCAGAGGAATGCCAAACCCCTTGAGAGGCAGTACCCCTATGGCTCTGCACAGCTCTGAAACTAATCAGTCTTCAGGCAGATGTTGCTGTTTCCTGCATCACAGAATTGCGTTAATTTTGATTTTTAAACCATTGAGTTTAAGTATGACTCATCTCGATTTCTGAGTTTGCTGGAGTCCCTCTTATCTTGTGCCTGTGATAGGGCCTTCAGGCACCTCACCTAGTCCAGCTGTGCCGGGAGAGAGGAGGCCAGGGGAGCTCAACACTGGCCTCCTGCCATGGAAGTGGGCATTTCCTCCCTGGAGCGACTCACTCTGCTCTCCAGCTCCTCCACGACCCTCCCCCACTAACCCACGGGTGTGCCAAAACTTTTACAAGTGTCCACTCTGGCGTCACCCTGTGCTGAGCCCAGTGATCCCTGGACTAAATACAGCTGGCAGCGGTGGGGTTGTGGGGATCAGTACCCTTGCCAGAATCTCTCAGGCAGTGGGCTGATGTCTTGCCCAGCCGCCCAAGCCCGTGGCGATTGAGAGAGGATCAGGCTCTCTGGCAAGAGCCTGCCCTGGGCAGAGTCCAGGGGAGAACCCGGCCACTTGTGCACATGCACCACCCTCCGTCCCCACCCCCTCCCCAGAGGCAGAGCAGGAGAGGAGTAACCAAGTCATGAAACTCCGGGGTGACACTGGACTGGAGGGCCAGGCCCTGGGTGGCTGTGACTGGCTTCTGACATGTGGCTCAAAGCTGTCAATTACACAGAAAGGGTCCCCACCTGATTCTGGGCAGAGCAGCGGCAGCAGCTACAGGGACCTTGTGAGAGAGCTTATGGGACACCCTGTGAGCAGCCGACAACCTTCTACCCTGAGTGTCCCACTGCGGGAGGGCCCGCCTGCTGCGGGCGGGCTGGGTCGGTCACCTTGTTGCGCACAAAGCCCCTGTACTCGTCCAGAGGGATCGCAGTGTCGCCATCCAGCCTCTCCACCTTGTAGCACAGGTAGGTCTTGGAAGGATGTCCTTGATTGTTGAAGTTCTCAGTGAAGATGTTTTCATCCATCAGGTGTCTGAGGACAGAGGTGGAAGAGGCCAGAAAACACAGGGCTCCTTCTGGGACCACCCAGGGCTCCCCTCTCTGCCACACCCCTTCCTCCTGCACCCCATATCTCTGCTGGAGCCACTAGACCTCCCTCTCTGATCCCCACTAGGGGCTCCCAGGAAGTCAGGGTCTCCCCACAGGAGCAATGTAGGGTGCTCAGAACCTCGATGACGACCCAGTCCTCTGCCTGGAGTCCGACTGGACACAGCCTCTCCATGCCACTCTGCCCCATCCTGGGTCCCCTGTATCCAGCCCTGCTCTGCCGGGCCCCATGAATCAACTTCTTTACCGTCCCTGGCTCCGAGTCCTCTGATGCTATGCTCAGTCACAGCCTGTGGCCTCTTCCTCGAAGTTGTTCAAGCGGCAGAAGCCTTATATATCATCAGAGCACTTGGAAGCTGTTGTGTCAGCAGAGTTGGGCCTCACCCCTTCCTGAACTTGGGCCACTTATGCCACCCATGAACTTCCCCACCCAAATGTCACACCCTCGTGGACAGCTTCGATTTCCATTTCCCTGTTCTGATAAAGGCCCTACCTGGATGCCACCAGGACTGACCGTGGACCAGTGTGGTCTGGGAGGGTGTCTGGGAGGTCATCTGGGGAAGCAGCAGCCAATCAGGCAGGCAGCGAGGGGACCCTTCTGAGTAGGAGATGGCATCTGTACGAGGACCTGGGATGCAGAGACCAGGCTGGGTCCCCAAGGATCTCCCCCACCACCATGCCCCAGTTCTTGCCTTCCAGGGACAGAAGATGTTGTGATTCAAACCAAGCCCTACTCTTGCATCCCCAGCATCTCCCCCATCACTCAACCCACTAAGCGCTCCTGGTTACCCCACCTTCACCCCATAAGTTTCTGAGGGAGGGTCTCTGGTGCCTGAAACCCAGCGCTGGGGGCAGAGGGTGACCTGAGGAGTCTGGGGTTCCCGTTGCTAAGCCTCTGTGCCCTGGAGGACTGAGCCCCCAAATCTGCCCCACCCCCTTCCCAAGTGGCTCCAGCAGCCAGAGTGCTAGGATCTCTCTGAGCTCAGCCCAGCATCAATCGCCCTTCAAGGCTGGGCGGGAGCATCTTGTGGGGAGACCAAGGCAGGGGTCCATCACTGGGAAGGCACCCAGCTCCCACATCCCCAGGGGAGGTCTCCTGGCCAGTGTAGCTCCTTATCCAGTAGCTCTGAGGTCTCTTCTTCTAGAATGTTCTCCAACACCGCCTCCTTCCTCACCCTCCATACCCCAGCCTGGCCAGGCACCCCTGGACTTCTGTTCCCTGCTGAGGCCTGGCTGCCCCTCTCCAATGCAGACAAGCCAACCTAGCTTGTTTCCACATCTGGGGGCAGGGAGAGAGGGGTCCATGTGCCAGTGACCGACCAGCAAATAGCACAGGCAGCTAAGAGAATCCATGTTTGGTGAAGGTTGGAGGGATATCAGAGGTGGCAGTGTTTGACCTTCTCACCAACGTTCTAAGTCTTGAGTCACCCAAGTCACAGAGAGAAGGGATAAGAGGATGAGGAGCTATCAACTCAGATCTGGGTGGGCCTCACCCCTCACTTCTTCCCTCTGCGCCCCCCAGCACCCTCCCACATGCTCTCCCTGGAGCCCAAGGCCCTCGGGGCAGCAGGAGCCCCGGGACCAGTGTACCCCCTCACCATCTCCCTGAGGTCAGGGAGATGCTGGTTTGGTAAAGGCCTTAGTAGAACCTAGTGATGAACATCTGGGCCCAAAATAGCACCCGACACCACTGGTGTGATGACGAGATGAAAGTGTGTGGCTCACCTCCATGAGGAGAGAAGAGGGAAGAAAAGACATCCTGTCCTTTCTGGGGCACGACAGCCCCTCCTCGATGTCTGCCTCCATCACATAGAGTGAAAATGTGGGAGCATTCCCTCACACTGCTGGAGATCTCCACTCAAGTGTGGGGAGGTCCCAGAAGGGAAGGCAGAACCTCAGCCCCCCTGGAGAGGGGGTGGGTGTGTGCGAGGAGCATGAGCCCCCTAGCAGGCGAAGGTTTTGTCCGGTTCCACCACCAGGAAAACTGAGAACAGGGCCAGATGCCCTGGGGGAGCCCAGATTGGGGCCAGACAGGCAGACTGGGCCAAAGGACCCCGGGGAGGGGGCAGAGTGGCTCAGCCCGAGTACCTTGGGACTGGGGAGGATGATCCTGGCAGTGCCAGCCAGGCTTCCCTGTGCAAGTTCCCAGCTCTGGCCTCCTGTGAGTGCCCTTCATTCCCTAGAGCAGGAGGAAGGACGGGATGCCTGTGCCCAGGTCTCAGCAGGATTCTCAAACGCCTCCAGGGTCCCTGTGTCATGGGCAAAATCCTGAGACCAGAGCCTGGGGAGATGGGCCCCCGAAGTGGGGGCCCTGGGGAGATGGGGGAGGGTCTGTCTGGAACTCTCCCTTTGACAGCACCGGGTGGGAACCCTTCTCCCAGTGTCAGCCCACCTGTGCACCTGGGTTTCCCCCTTTGCCCAGAGGGACTACACTTCTGGATTTGGGGGTCACTTCCAAGAATGGAGGGGCGGCTATTGTCAGAGTCCAGGAACCAAAACCAAAGGAGTGGACTGGAGAGTCGTTTCCTTCTGCCAGCCGCCCTCGGGCAGTGACGACATTCTCTGATCTTGGTCAGAGCTGGGGAAACCTGGATGGTGTTTCCCTTTTGTCAAGTCACTCTGTGTGCTTAGGTTTTCCTTTTGGGTCAGGGTCGTGGCTGGGCTGTTTGCTCAGGCACAGTTGTATGCCGGCCCTGGTCTTTATCATATATGCAATTCCTGAGGTCCCACAGCACACCCTAAGGTGGGCCCATCAGCTGTAGTCAAGCAAATTGGCTACATGTCCCCGATGGCTCAGATGGTAAAGCATCTGTCTGCAGTATAGGAGACAGGGGTTCGATTCCCAGGTCAGGAAGATCCCCTGGAGAAGGGAATGGCAACCCACTCCAGTATCCTTGCCTGGAAAACCCATGGACAGAGGAACTTGGCAGGCTACAGTCCATGGGGATGCAAAGAGTCGGACACAACTGAACGACTTCATTTCCAGGCAGGAAGCAATGCAGAAGGCCCCGGGGCAGACACTGCTGAGCCAGACCAGACGCCTCTGGGCTCAGCGCTGTGGTCCGCGTCTGCTCCCTGAGACTTCTGCTCCCAGACTCTCCCCTGGGCAGGGGCAGGGGGACTCTGCCTCTCTATGGCTGCTCCTCTTCCCCGGCCTCTCTCTCTGGGCACAGCCTTAGACACCTGCCCCTTCCCCAGCTCCTTCCCCAGGAACTGGCCCTGTCCTGGGTCTCAGCCCAACCCCTCTGCTGAGGTCCCCTGTGCACCCACCTCCCCTGGTGCCCCCATGCATGCGGTATGAGCCAGAATGTAGGAGTTTGGGAGGATTATTTGTGATTTGAGTAATATATTGGGGTAGGGCACTCTCCACCTGTTAAAAAACAACCCAGTAACGCCATTTGTTGAGGAATAGCTCTCTTAGACAATGTCCTAATGTGCCCACTCACACGGTCATCTAACTGTCACAACAGCCCCCAAGGTTGTCACTGTCCTTGTCTCTATATTTCAGGGAAGGATCTCAAGGGCCGGAGGTGAAGTCCCGTCCAGGGTCCCCCGAGCATGAAGGGGGGCCAGACCCAGAGTCAAGTTCTGACTCTGAAGCATCCCCATAGAAAGCTGACGCAGCTGCTCAGACACCGAGGGAGCGGGAGGAGGGGACCCTGGGAAGGAGGGTCGTCCCGGAGTTTTTGGGGGGGCAGAGCTGAAGGTGAGGGGTGCAGTCAGAACAGGACCAGACCTAAGGAGGAGGACCAGGCTGGGGGCCAGTGCTGGGGATGCCCAGAGGGAGGGGCAGGCAGGCTGGTGGGCCTCAGCGAGGGAGAAGGACAAGTGAGGTCTCAAAATGAATGTTGTTGCTGTTCAGTCGCTCAGTCATGTCCGATTCTTTGCTATCCCCTGTGGACTGCAGCAAGCAGTCCTCCTGCTCGTCACCATCTCCTGGAGCTTGCTCAGACTCATGTCCATTGAGTCAGTGATGCCATCTAACCATCTCATCCTCTGTCATCCCCTTCTCCTCTCACCTTCAATCTTGCCCAGCATCAGGGTCTTTTCCAGTGAGGAGGCTCTTGGCATCAGGTGGCCAAAGTATTGGAGCTTCAGCTTCAGCATCAGTCCTTCCAGTGAATATTCAGGGCTGATTTCCTTTAGGATTGACTGGTTGGATCTCCTTGTTGTCCCAGGAACTCTCAAGAGCCTTCTCCAGCACCACAATTTGAAAGCATCAGTTCTTCAGTGCTCAACTTTCTTTATGGTCCAACTCTCACAACCATACATGATTCCTGGAAAAACCATAGCTTTAACTATATGTACCTTTGTTGGTAAAGTGTGGTCTCTACTTTTTAATACACTGCATAGCTTTATCATAGTTTTTCTTCCAAGAAGCAAGCATCTTTTATTTCATGGTGGCAGTCACCATCCACAGTGATTTTGGAGCCCCCCTCCCCAGAATAAAATCTGTCCCTTTTTATTTGCCATGAAGTTATGGGACCAGTTGCCATGATCTTAGTTTTCTGCATGTTGAGTCTTAAGCCACCTTTTTCACTCTCTTCTTTCACTTTCAACAGGAAGCTCTTCAGTTCCTCTTTACCTTCTGCCATTAGGGTGGTGTCGTTTGCATATCCCAGCCTGGCATTTCACATGATATACTCTGCGATAAGTTAAATAAGGAGTGTGACAATGTACAGCCTTGAAGTACTCTTTACCCAGATTTGAACCAGTATGTTGTTCCATGTCTAGTTCTAACTGTTGCTTCTTGACTCACATGCAGGTTTCTCAGGAGACAAGTAAGGTGGTCTGGTATTTCCATCTCTTTAAGAATTTCCCACAGTTTGTTGTGATCCACATAAAGTCTTTAGCACAGTCAGTGAAGCGGAAGCAGATATTTTTCTGGAATTCCCTTACTTTCTCCATGATCCAACAAAACGTTGGCAATTTGATCTCTGGTTCCTCTGCCTTTTCTAAACCCAGCTTGAACATCTGGAAGTTCTTGGTTCACATACTGTTGAAGCCTAGCTTGAAGGATTTTGAACATAACCTTATTAGCATGTGAATTGAGTGCTATTGTCCAGAGTTTGAACATTCTTTGGCACTACCCTTCTCTGGGATTGTAATGAAAACTGACCTTTTCCAGTCCTGTGGCCACTGTTCTGTTTTCCAAGTTTGCTGTCATATCGAGTGCAGAACTTTAACAGCATCATCTTCTTAGGATTTTAAATAATTCAGCTGGAATTCCATCGCTTCATATAGCTTTCTTTGTAGTAATGCTTCCTAAGGCCCCAGTAAAGTGCCTGTCTACAATGTGGGAGACCTGGGTTTGATCTCTGGGTTGGGAAGTTCCCTGGAGAAGGAAATGGCAACCCACTCCAGTACTCTTGCCTAGAAAACCCCATGGGTGGAGGAGCCTGGTGTCCACGGGGTCACAAAGAGTTGGACACAACTGAGTGACTTCAAGGCCCACTTAACTTCACACTCCAGGATATCTGGCTCTAGTTATGACCACACCATCATGGCTATTCTGGCCATTAAGGCCTTTTTGTGTAGTTCTTCTGTGAATTCTTACCATCTTTTCTTTTTTTAAAATTAATTTATTTATTTTAATTGGAGGCTAATTACAATTTTGTAGTGGCTTTTGCCATACATCGACATGAGTCAGCCACGGGTGTACACATGTCCCCCATCCTGAACCCCCTTTGCCACCTCTTCTTAATCTCTTCTGCCTCCCTTAGGTCCTTGCCATTTCTGTCCTTTATTGTGCCCATCTTTGCATGAAATGTCCCCTTGATATCTCTGATTTTCTTAAACAGATCTCTAGTCTTTCCCACTCTGTTGTTTTCCTCTACTTCTTTACATTGTTCATTGAAGAAGGCCTTCTAATCTCTCCTTGCTATTCTCTGGAACTCTGCATTCAGTTGGGTATATCTTTCCCTTTCTCTCTTCCTTTTTGCTTCTCTTCTTTCCTTAGCTATTTGTAAAGCCTCCTCAGATAACCACTTTGCCTTCTTGCATTTTTATTTCTTTGGGATAATTTTGGTCATTGCCTCTTGCTAAATGTTACAAACCTCCATCCATAGTTCTTCAGGCACTCTACTGGGTCTAATCCCTTGAATCTATTTGTTACCTCCACTATATAATCATAAGAGCTTTGATTTAGGTCATACCAAAATGGTCTAGTGGTTTTCCCTATTTTCTTTAAGTCTGAATTTTGCAATAAGGAGTTCATGATCTGAGTCATAGCTCCAGGTCTTGCTTTTGCTGACCATATAGAACTTCTCCATCTTCAACTGTAAAAATATAGTCAATTTGATTTCAGTATTGACCATCTGGTGATGTCCATGTGTAGAGTCATCTCTTGTGTTGCTGGAAACGGGTGTTTGCTATGACTAATCTCTTGACAGAACTGTTATTAGCCTTTGCCCTGCTTCATTTTGTACCCCAAGGCCAAATTGTCTATTCCCCTAGGTATCTCCTGACTTCCTACTCTTGCATTCCAATTCCCTATGATTGAAAGGTTGTCTTGTTTTGTTGTTAGATCTAGAAGGTCTTGCAGGTCTTCAAGGTCAGAAGCATCAAGTCAACTTCAGTTTCTTTGGCATCAGTGGTTGGGGCATAGGTTTGGATTGCTGTGATGTTGAATGGTTTATGTAGGAAACGAACCGAGATTGTTCTGTCATTTCTGAGACCGCACCCAAGTACTGCCTTTTGGACTCTTCTGTTGACTATGAGGACTACTCCATTATTTCTAAGGCATTCTTGCCCACAGTAGTTGATATAATGATCATCTGAATTAAATTTACCCATTCCCATCCACTTTAGTTCACTGATTCCTAAAATGTCAACATTCATTCTTGCCATCTCCTGATTGACCACATCAAGTTTACCTTGATTCATGGACCTAACATTCCGGGTTCCTATGCAATATTGTTCTCTATAGTGTCAGATTTTACTTTCATCACCAGACACATCCACAATTGAGTGCTGTTTCCACTTTGGCCCAGCCACGTCATTCTTTCTTGAGCTACTAGTAATTGCCTTTCACTCTTCCCTGGTAGCGTATTGGACACCTTCCAACCTGGGAGGTTCATCTCTCAGTGTCATATATTTTTACCTTATCATACTCTTTATGGGGTTCTTGTGGCAAGAATATTGGATTGGGTTGCCATTTCCTTCTCCAGTGGACCATGTTTTGTTCGAACTCTCCACTGTGACCCATCCATCTTGGGTGGCCTTGCATGGCATGTCTCATAGTTTCATTGAGTTGCGCAAGCCCCTTTGCCATGACAAGGCTGTGATCCATGAAGGGGTCAAAATGAATAGAAACTGTAAGTCAATGGGTTTCCCATCAGCTGACTCACAGTAGATAAGGACACTTACCCATCAGAAGGATTGACAGGTGCCAAGGTCCAGGGTTTGCTCTGGGGTGAGAATGATGCCTAGAAGTGGGCAGTTATCCAGAAGCCTGAGGACACCAGCAGGAGGAGTTAAGCTTGGGGATCTGAGCTGCGGGAGCAGGTGAGGACACCTGAATACCAACAGTATTGCATGCTGCTGTGTGGGCTTAGTCACTCACTCGTGTCCGACTCTTTGCGACCCCCTGGACTGTAGCCCACCAGGCTCCTCTGTCCATGGGATTTCCCAGGCAAGAATACTGGAGTGGGTTGGCATTTCCTCCTCCAGGGGACCTTTTTGATCCAGGGATTGAACTACTGTGCCTTCTGCATTGGCAGGCAGAATCTTTACCACTGGAAGACCTGGAAATTTCAACAGCATTGCTGACTGTATGAAATGAGCATTTCTGGGCACAAAGAAGAGAGCCTGAGAGAGAACGTTCGCCTGGCATGAAGGGAATGTGCAGTACACTCACGCTGTCGTGATCAGCAGACAACTCTCTCCTTTCCAGAGCCTGGGATGGACGCCAACTCCTGCTTTCCAGCCCTGACCCATATATCACCCCTCAAAGCCTTTGCAAGGTGTTGAATTTGCACACATGCTGAGCACTTGCTGTATGCACAGCAGAGGGAGCTGCGGTGGATGCAAAAATCAATCTAGAATTTCACAGACCTTTGGTCTCTGCCCCAGAGGTTGTGCTCACCCTCCCAGATCCAGAGCCCAGTGACAGGGGCCAGCCACAGTTCTCCAGAACAGCATCAGGTTGTCTGAGCCTGAGGAAAAGAAACAGCCTCTGGGTGCTTTCCTCAGAGGACTCAGGTGGGCGTGGAGGGTCCTACGTGTGAGTGTGTGTGGCCAGACTCCTCTGAGAAGCAAAGGAAGCCAGGTATGCTGGATGGATCCACAGGTTTCTCTCTCCCTGACCTCCTGTGTCTCTCTGGAGCAGGTGAATACTGGCAAAGTGAATAAGGTCAATAATATAGGCTATTTGTCAAGGGTTTGCTCTGTGCCGAGGGTCACCTGCTGGTACGTGGCCGAGTCACAGCGGGGCCTGGAAGACACACTGGTGGGGGGCCAAGAGGGAGGGCCCTGAGGAGGAAGAATGTGCCAGCACAGAAAGGAGAGTGGGACCATGGCGTGCACCCTGTCTCCAGCTGACAGCCTTTCCTCCAAACTGCCTCGAGCCTGGACACCTTGCCGCATCTCAAGGCCGTGATCCCTGGGGTAACATCTCGTGGCCCACCCCCCTCCCCCAAGATGTCCTGGAACACCAGAAACCACACAACGACAAAAAGGAAAGAAAAAAGAAAAACAGGTCTTGCATATAGTTTGCCAGGGCAAAGAGACGTAGCCACTCTTGGCTCAGACACATAGCACCCGTAATCCCTTACTCAGGGAATTGACAGAAAGAAACGTCCTGGGGTTCCCCAGACACACCCAGACTATCTCAGCTCTGAGCCAAGTCAGAGGACTGTGATGCATCTCATGAGTGTTTGGTGGGGAAGTTCGTCACTGATCTCCTTTGGTTTCAATTCCTGGGCTCCTACCAGCAGCCCTCCTCCATTCCTCGAAGCAAGTGACCAAAATAATCTACAAGGTGTAGTCCTTCTGGGCAAAGAGGGCCACGCAGATGGAGAACGGGTGGGCTTATGCTAGGAGAAGGGCCCCACCCTGGCTGTGAGGGTGCAGGTCCCAGGCAGACCTGTCTGCTTCTCCCCAGGGTCCCCGTTCCCAGGGTCCCATCCTCCCAGGTCCTGGTCCCAGAAGCTGTTCCTAATAAGCAGTTCTCAGGGACCCAGCCTGGTCTCTGCAACCCAGGTCCTCATAGAGATGCCGTCTCCTACTCAGAAGGACTGGAGGTGCTGGGTGCGCAGGGTCTGCTCAGGGTGCAGACTGTGACCCAGGAAGTGTGGGCGCTGCTCAGGACACCCCACTCCCCAGGTCCGTTCTCACCCAGAAACCACCTGCCACAAAAATGGGGGCTGAGCCACCACCCGGAGGACCATGTCTGTTCTCCAGGGGACCAGGTCTAGAGGGCAGAGGGGATGGAGGGGCCTCAGCCCGGGGTGGGGGTGGAGGGCACCCTCCTGGAGGAGCAGCACCCACCCGAGAAGGAGGGCGACACTGTGCTGAGTGTCCACCCCGAGGATGTGGGTGAGCAGCGTGGTTCTCAGTGCAGGTGGCCAGGCTGGAATTCGGGGGGCAACCAGCTCCCTGGGAGGGAGCGCTGGGCCAGGACAGGGGGTGTCTGAGAGGAGCAGGATGGGGAGTCAATGGGACAAAGGGGCAGCCCCTCGGAAATGAACAGGGCCAGCTAGGGGCTGGAATACACAGTCCCCACATTCCTCAGGCCTGGAAGGGGCAGGAAGAGTATAGTTGGTTGGGCCTCTAAGGCAGATACATGTCTCACATCCCGCTGTCTCTGGGCCATCCTGGCCAAGCCCAGTCCCTTAGGGGCCTTTCTCCTCTCCTCTGTGGATTGGCAGGGGGGTGGAAACCTCCGTGTCCTAGCTGCTGGCCTTGCGTGGGGGCGCTCCTCAGGAGGGCTCAGCCCATGGTTCTTTCTCCTCTCCTCCCCAAGGATGAAGGCATCTCTATGAGGACCTGGGTTGCAGAGACCAGGCTGGGTCCCATGAAGGCAGCTGCCTGCCTATAGGACCAGCTTCTCTCCTCCCCACCGTGCATCCCCTAGGCCCCACAGCCCAGTGGGCCCCGGGGAGCTTGGGCCGGGCCATGGCCTGTGCTGGCTGCTGCAGGAGGCTCAGCGATGGGTTTCCATGAAGCTTGTCCTCTGGGATACAGACCCTGTCCTTTGGCTTGTCCCTTTACTGCCTGCCTGGCTGGTCCCTACTGCCCTGATGACTACACTGTCCCAGACCTCACTGGTCCGTGGTCAGCCTGGTGGCATCCAGGTAGGGCCCTTGAAAGAATGGGGAGGTGGAAACCTCTTCATATGAGAATCGGCCAAACTGAAGGGCAGCAGGGATCCATGGCTGATGTGGGAGAGAGGCAGGCGGAGCTGGTGGCTGTTGTCCTCATGGGTGGATGGACGGCTGCCTGCGGGGCACAGGTTGTGGAATGTGGTCTCCTCACTTTTCACAGCAGCACCAACCTTCAGGGAGCATCAGATGAGCCCCCATATCTAATATGGAGTGAAAGATGTCACGTATACAGGTGTTCATACTGATGCCATCTATATGAAGCTCAAAACCAGGCAAAGACTATCTATGATCATAGATAGTCCCAATATAGGTTCCCTCTGGACAGGGATCAGCTGGAAGGGGACTCGAGGGATCCCCCATTTGGGATTCTGGGAACAGCCCCATCTCAGTCTGGTTGGTGGTTACACTGCCTAGAAACCTAAGATTTTGCACTTCAGTTCAGTCGCTCAGTCATGTCTAACTCTTCGTGACCCCATGAATCGCAGCACGCCGGGCCTCCCTGTCCATCACCATCTCCTGGAGTTCACCCAGACTCACGTCCATCGAGTCTGTGATGCCATCCAGCCATCTCATCCTCTGTCATCCCCTTCTCCTCCTGCCCCCAATCCCTCCCAGCACCATCCCTCCCAGAGTCTTTTCCAATGAGTCAACTCTTCTCATGAGGTGGCCAAAGTACTGGAGTTTCAGCTTCAGCATCATTCCTTCCAAAGATATCCCAGGGCTGATCTTCAGAACTTAACTGGAAGTTATACGCCACTTTTTAAAAAATGAAAAAAATTCACAAAGCCTACATTTTTAACAAGGAAAAAGTTTTACTAAAAACTCAAATATAATATCCCAAATAGACTGATAGACAGGAAGGCAAAACAAATTAAAACAGAATCACTGTGATAGCTCTAAGGGTTTTTTTTTTTTTTTTTTTTTTACGAGAAAAGAAGCGGGGGGGCGAGGGGCACTGTTTATCTCCAAAAGACAGACTAAATGTGCTTGAAAATGAAGAAGTGAGGGAGAAATGGGGAAATGGTGTGAGGTAATCCAGTACTTTGGCCACCTCATGTGAAGAGTTGATTCACTGGAAAAGACTCTGATGCTGGGAGGGATTGGGGGCAGGAGGAGAAGGGAACAACAGAGGATGAGATGGCTGTATGGCATCACCAACTTGATGGACATGAGTCTGAGTGAACTCTGGGAGTTGGTGATGGACAGGGAGGCCTGGTGTGCTGCAATTCATGGGGTTGCAAAAGTCAGACACGACTGAGCGACTGAACTGAACTCAACTGAATCCTTATATTAGCCAAAAAAGAAAAAAAAACAGAAAAGCTATAAAGCCTCTGTAATCAAAAGCGTGACATGTGAGCCGGGACCAGAAATGGAGAGCAGGAAAATACCACAAAGAAGTATGTTTGGGAACCTACTTGATGACAAAAGTGGAGTGGCGATTCACCGAGGGCAAAGTGGGCATCATTCATCTGACACTGTCACCTGGACGAGAAATTAATTCTTATGGGGTCTTCACTGTGACTCGAGACTGACCCCTTTTCTACGTCGTTGCTCTGCTTCGACTATGTCAGCCCCCCACCCTTCCCATTCCAACCTTCCCTGAGCCAACAGAAGCAGAAAGCCCCCTCCCCACTTCCCCACCTGCCTCCCTCGGTACCCTCATTCGTTCAGCCAACACCAATTTTATTGAGCACCTTCCAGCACCATGTGTTATTCTAGGGGCTGAGTGTTCGTGAGAAAAAGAGACAGGATTCCTGGCTCCGTGGTCAGCCACAGTCTGTCTCCCCGTTCAAAGTCCAACCTTCCATCCGTGCTCTGGGGTTCACGCCTTCCCTTTCCCAGTGGATTTCTCTTCTGTGGTTTTCGGCATTGTGCCCTGCGCTGCTGGGTTATTCCCATCAGCAAATCACACGCTCAGATATCTCCCACTTTGAAAAACAAAACATCTCCTTTGAGTCACATCTCCCTGCATTCTCTTCATTGCTTCGTGGGGGAAAATAGCTGTAAATAAACACACGTCTATCAAAGAGTGTTCTGCATGCTCTGTTCCATATGCCCTGCTGCCCACCACCTGTGTGCTTTCCTCCAGTGACAGTCCCTGTCCCTCATCATTCCAGGGAAACTGCTCCCGACAAGGTCACCCATGAGCCCCTTGTTGCCAGAAGAAAGGGATATTTTGGGACTCCCTTGATGGCCCAGTGGCTAAGACTCTGTGCTTCCACTGCAGGGGACGCAGGTTTGATCCCTGTTCAGGGAACTAAGATCCCACCTACTGCACGGTGTGGCCAAAAGAGAAAAAGAGGAAGAAAGGGGGTATTTCTCACTGCCCTTCTCGCCCCTCCACCCAGCAGCAAGTGACCCAGCTGAACACGCCACCTTCTTGAGACTCTCTCCTCGGCTGCTGTGGTGCAATCCTGTCCCACGGTGTTCCTCTTTCTACTTACTTCCCAGCTCCTCTCTTCTGGATGGGTTCCCTTGCCTCCATCCTCCGTGCATCCCACTGTCTCTCTGGGAGACAGCCTGCTCTCGGGCACATGGCCCACACCTCCGGTCCTGAGGCTCCCCCGAGTTGGACACTCAGGTACCAGCCTCTTACCGGATATCTACCCCAGATGTCTGATGGGCACTGCACACCTAACCTGCCCAGTAGAACTCAGTGTGAGGTATTTTTCCCTAAAGCTCATTTTTCTCAGATTTCCCCAGCTGATGTCACCGCTAACCCAGCAAGCAGTGAGACTGCGTCTAAACCCAAAGGCCTATCTTCAGTTCTCTTTTCCCTGACATCTAACCCATAGCTGTGTGTGCTCAGTTCTCAGCCGTGTGTGACTCTGTGACCCCATGGACTGTAGTCTGCCAAGCTCTTCTGTCCATGGGATTGTCCAGGCAAAATTACTGGAGTGGGTTGCCATTTCCTTCTTCAGGGGATCTTTCCAGTCCAGGGATGGAACCCTCATAGCCTGCATTGGTAGGCGGATTCTTTCCCACTGAGTCACCTGGGAACCCCAACCCATAACCAAGTCCTACTAATCCATGTTCCCTCTAAACTCACCTTGTTAATCTCCACCCTCACAGCCTCCAATGTCACCTCTCTCTGGGCTGACTGGACAACCTTCTGGCTTCCACTCTTTCTCCCTCTATTCAGCATCCTCAGAGCCTTTGGAGGGAGGCTTTAAACAGGAGGCAAGGCACCTTGATTCAGCTCCTTACCCCCTCAACACACACGCACACAGACACACACACACACAGAGTCTTTTTTTGCAACACTGCATGGCGTACACATTCTTAGATCAGGGATCAAACTCATGCCCCTGCAGTGGGAGCATGGAGTCTTAACTGCTGAACCACCAAGTGCCAGAGTCTTGTATTTAGTATACAATCTAAACTTCTGCTTATGACCAGCTCCCACGACCTCCCTGCCCCAACACTTTGCTCCTCAGACACACTTCTCTTTTCTCTTCCTGCCTCAGGGCCTTTGCACTTGACTTATCCCTGCCTGGAAAGCCCTTCCCCCAAAGTCCTCCCGGGGCTAATTTTTCTCCCTCCTTTCTGTCTCCGTATAGCAGGCACCAGCTATTTAAACAGCTTCCCATCAGCCATTAGTCTCTATTACAGCATCCTGTTCATCCTTTCTAACAATTGCCTCCATCTGGAATTATCTTACCCATTTCCATTTTTTTTTTTTTTTAATTTCCTTTGGGTCTCCTTCCACTATGACATCATTCCCTGAGGTCTGGAGCCCCCTCCACCTTACCCAACCAAGGTACTCAGGAGGTGCTCAATCAGTATTAGTCAGAAGAACAAACAAAAAAGAAAACAAATGAATAAATAAAGTGATGCAGAAATGAAATACAAGCTTTTCTTCCTCTGTGGAAAGAAGGAGATTAGAGAAGAGGAGGGTTAGTGATGAGAGACTCTAAACTTTCCCGTGAGCTATTTTGGTATCACTTGGCTTGTTTCATTAATCTAGCACCTTGTGAATCATTAAATGCTAATAAAGTCACTGTGGAAGAAGAGGTTTCCAGGCTGACAGAGATAGGGAGAGCCACGTTCAGGCTGCCAGGGCCAAAGTCCACTCAGACATCGGATACTACCTGTAATCACATGGCTGGGAGGAGGAATTCTGGTTCGGAGCCAACCGGCAGTGCCCATGGGGGAAGAGGACAGGGGAGCTCCACGGGGGCGATAGAATAGACTTCGCCCTGTACCCAGGTTACAGTATATGTGCTTTCAGTTCAGTTCAGTAGCTCAGTCGTATCCGACTCTTTGCGACCCCATGAATGGCAGCACGCCAGGCCTCCCCTGTCCATCACCAGCTCCCGGAGCTCACTCAGACTCACGTCCATCCAGTCAGTGACGCCATCCAGCCATCTCATCCTCCGTTGTCCCCTTCTCCTCCTGCCGGGGTCCTGCCCCAGTGGATCCAGGGAATTCAAAGAGGAGATGGCGTAGGTGAGGAAAACTTATTTATTTAGAAATATAAAGAGAAATTAAGAAGAAATAGTATAGTAGGAAAATTTAGTGGAGAAAAGATGCTGAATAACTTGGTTTACATGGAAAGCCAATAAAGTTCCAGACAAGGAACTTGCACCATCTACGTTGGGCCGCTGGCACCCACTTGAATATCGAAAGGTGCCCCACCTTAGGCTCCCTTTCGTGTGGATCTTAAAAGCCAGGGCAAGTAAGTAGACTCGTCAAGCCTCCGTGTTCCAGATGGGAATTCAGCTGGAAAAGGAGAGGGAGGGAGAGGGAGAAAAGAGAGAGAAAGCAGACATGGGGGAGCCAGATTTCCAAGAAACTAGTTCAAGAGACTAGTCCAAGAAACTGGTCCATCCTTTATTGTCCACAAACGCCTTTTATACTTTTTATTGTACATAGAGATCAATGGATGATACAAAATTATGCAGTGTCGGCAGCCCTGACTCTTATCGAGACCAGGCTTTTTCTCTGCATACTTAGTTGTATACCCAAGTCTTAGGTGATTTACATCATCTTCTGGCCAGAAGGCCAATTAACATTTTACAGCCCTTTTCTGTTAAGGGTTTGTCAACCAGAAGACTTATTTGTCTTAAAAGTGTTGTTCTTCTCAAAGTCTGGGGCCACTCTCAGAAAGCACTAAATAAAGTTACATTCTTACATAGCAAAGACACAGCAATTTATAACAATGAAAGAAGTACAGTGATTTATAACAACGAGAAAAGTAATTGACTCAAAAGTCTAGTGTTGCTAACATCAAAACTACTATATTCCTTTTCCTATTTCCCAATTACATTGATTAGTATCCTCCAGATGCCTAAAAGACAAAGAATATGGAGGCCTGGCAGCAGTCATTGACTCAACAGTGAAACCCATCACCAATATAATTTTTAGCTCTTTAGAAAAGGCTCTGAATCTTTAAGATGCTTTAAGCTTTGCGCCTCTCACGGTTGGGGGGCTGTAAACAATTCATAAATTGTAAAATTCCAGGGGAACCTGTCAGGCAAGTTAGAGAGCCATCAAAGGGGTTGGAGCTGAAACATTCCTTTCATATGCAGGAGACTGAAGCCCTGAGTTTACGTTTTTTTCCAGAGAATGTCAGAAGAGTGGAAAGCACAGTACAATAAAGCAGGCAGACTCTGGTTTTGGGGGTAGATGTTCAGGAAAACCCAGGGGGAACCCCTGAAGCCAGATCACGCCTTTGCGTTTTATCGGGCTTCCTTCCTCATGACATTTGCCGCAGGCGGGATTCCTCACACTGGTTCCAGGCATCCTCCTGCCCCAATCCCTCCCAGCATCAGAGTCTTTTCCAGTGAGTCAACTCTTCGTATGAGGTGGCCAAAATACTGGAGTTTCAGCTTTAGCATCATTCCTTCCAAAGAAATCCCAGGGCTGATCTCCTTCAGAATGGACTGGTTGGATCTCCTTGCAGTCCAAGGGACTCTCAAGAGTCTTCTCCAACACCACAGTTCAAAAGCATCAATTCTTTGGTGCTCAGCCTTCTTCACAGTCCAACTCTCACATCCATACATGACCACAGGAAAAACCATAGCCTTGACTAGACGGACCTTAGTTGGCTAAGTAATGTCTCTGCTTTTGAATATGCTATCTAGGTTGGTCATAACTTTTCTTCCAAGGAGTAAGCGACTTTTAATTTCATGGCTGCAGTCACCATCTGCAGTGACTTTGGAGCCCCCCAAAATAAAGTCTGACACTGTTTCCCCATCTATTTCCCATGAAGTACATTACCACGTGTCAAATAGATCACCAGTGGGAGTTTGATGCATGACGCATGAAACCCAAAGCTGGTGCTCTGTGACAACCCAGATGGATGGGGTGGGGTAGGAGGTGGGAGGAGGGTGTTCAGGATGGAGGGGACATATGAATGCCTGTGGCCAATTCATATTCAGGGTGTGGCAAAAATCCATCACAATACTGTAAAGTAATTGTCCTCCAGTTAAAAAAATAATTAAAGTGAAAAACACACCACACCACAATGAAAGGAGATAAGAGTTAAAGATGAGCCCCTGAAAACTAGACCTCAAATGATGACAAGTCAGGATTTGTTAGTTGTCCCAGCAAAGGGTTTTCGGTAAAACCTAGATTTCAGTCTGGGCTCTGGAGAGTGTTTCTATGTTAGCAAGTCTACACTCCACACCCCACTCCCCTCATGGCTGATCCTCTGTGGAAAGAGAGGCAGGGAGCAGGAAGTTGCAAAGGAAGGAAAATAGGAGTTATGTGGAAGGATGTGACCAAGCATGAGGAGTCCACAGCGAAGGCCAGGACTCCCCCACCCCCAACCCGTACCCTCTCCTGGCAGCGTCTTCTTTTCTCCGCTTCCTGGGGTTTCCCAGGTGATGAATCTGTCTCCCTCCCTGGAGGACTCCTCTTCTCCTCCTGGCCTCTCCTTGGATCCTCTCTAACACAGCCACGGCCATCTGTCCTCCCCTGGGCTCCTCCCCCGACCCAGGAATGGGCTCTTTCCCCTAGGGTCCAGCTCTGCGGAGGCTCCCAAACCGGCTTTTCTAGCCCAACCCCCTCCAGGCTCCTGGTCTGGATCCTTTTCTGTCTGTGATGCCAAACCCTGTCATTCTTGCCTTTGCAAAGGCTCTGGGGCCTCCGGTATCTCCGTGACTACTGGACAGATGTGTGTTCACCTTCTAACTCTGTAACGAGATTTCAGGGCTTGCAGAAACTCTTGGACCTCTCAGAGCATCGACTGAGGTGGAGCTGAAACTATGTCAAGATGGATTTAGAAGTTCACAACACATGCAGAGAGAATATCCTTGTTTCCAGTCTTATGACCTAAAAGCCAGGTAGCCACGCAAGGTTACACTGGTACCTGTGTGGACACTGTCAATTGTAAGAGCATCTTCTTCACTCTTAAGTCCTGCTTACTAATTATTTGTATTATAACTGCAGCCTATGTGAGCAATGCTTAAAATATTATAACTTTAAAATGACACATTCAATATCTGATTATAGAGAAAAGGAGCCAAATAAAAAGAACAAGAAGAGAAAACTGTACTCAAGAAACCATTGCAGAGGGACCTCCTGGTGGTCCAGTGGTTAAGAATCTGCCTGCCAAGGCAGGGGACACGGGTTGAGTCCCTGGTCCGGGAAGATTCCTCATACCATGGCCCAGTTAAGCCCACGTGTCCCAGCTACTGAAGCCAAAGGGCTCTAGAGCCCTTGCTCCACAACAAGAGACGCCACTGCTACAAGAAGCCCCCATTCCACAACTAGAGGGTGGTCCCCCTCGCCACAACAAGAGAAAGCCCTCACAGCAATGAAGACCTAGCACAGCCAAAAATGAATGAACAACAAATACCAGTTAGTGCCTTACAGTCCTTTTTTCTTTTTTTAAATTTATTTTTAATCGAAGGATAATTGCTTTACAGTATTGCATTGGTTTCTAGCAAACATCAGCGTGAATCAGCTATAGGTTTACTCCTATCCCCTCCCACCCGAACATCCCTCCCACCTCCCTCCCCATCCTACCCCTCGAGGTTGTTACCAAGCAGCTTACAGTCTTTAAAGAAAAGCCCTTTCAGAAATGGAAGAATTGTGTATGTCTACAACTGCAGGATTCCATTCCAATATTTCTCAAAATCTCCCTGGATAGGTTGCCTTTTAGACACAACTGGTGGCCATTTGGTTTCAGTATGTGATACAGGTTTTAAAACTTCATTTCCTTCAACAATGAAAACACCCCTTCCCAGCCTCTGGGGAGACCAGAGCGGCACCTTCCCTCCTGCTTCGTGATCCCCAGATCCACTGCGTTTCATGCACAGCTCCTGAGTTTCCTCTCATCTGCATCAGTACTTTCACGGCCCAATGCACTTACTTTACAAGGTTACGGGGCAAAGCAATAACACAGTGAAGCTGTGGTGTGCATCCTGCCACAGAGACAGAGCTGGCATTTCTGCAGACACCTGGGCCTGTGCCAGCTGTCCCGTTGGAACCTACCTTGGCTGTGGGAATGGTGCCCGGAGCTGCCAGCTATCACGCCCCACAGGATGAATTGAGCCGATCCATATCGGCTACCAGTCTGAGGTAGCCTGATGGCCAGGCCCCTTCTTTCATACAATCACAGTGATTAGTTCTGTACTAAGGGGTGGCAGGCCCACCTGAATACAGGAAAGTGTCAATTTCATGATTAAATGAGAAGCAAGTGACCAAGAGGTAGATAGACGATAGATAGATAAATGATGGAGATGACAGACAGATAGACAGAGGGAATTCTCTGGCAGTTCAGTGGTTAGGACTCTGAGCATTCACTGCAGGGGTCAGGGGTTCAATCCCAGGTCAAGGAACTAAGATCCCACATGCAGTGTGGTATGCCCCACCCCCACAAAGATAGATAAACAGGTAGATAAGTAGACAGACAGTTGGAAGAGAGATGATAGATAGATGATAAAAACAAAGACAGGTAGATGGAAAATAGATGATAGATGATTGTTTGGTAGGAAGAGAGTGCTCGAATGTTGAAGCAAATGGGGAAAAGATTGACAACAGGTGAATTTGGGTAAAGGGTATATGGATGTTCTTCATATGCAATTTATATGCTAAAATAAGTTTAAACAAATATAAAGTAAAATTAAAATGCTCCGTATCTCTAAGGTGGTAATATGAATTGTTTTCTGTCCCAAATTATCTCTGCTTTTCAAATTTCTACCGTGAATATTGCTCATAATAGCTACAGATGCTATATTAAGAAAGAAGTCTCAAAGCCATCATTTCTTCAAGGGTATATCTCACCCCAGGCAGTCTAATAAGGCCCTTACCATGGGAGCCACTGTTTCAGTCTACAAAGAATCCAGCAGGGCAAGCAGGGGCTGACCCTCTGCAGAGTGCTGCCCTTGGACCAGGTGGCGCCTCCCAAGGGCCAGGAAGAGACAGAATACGTGTGGGCTGTAGGAGCCAGAAGTTGAAGAACCGAAGCCACGTTCACCTAGAAAGAGTGCGCTGCTTTTCTCTGCCTCCTCGGATCTTTCTGATCAAGATGAGTTTTGCTAATGCCTTTAAGACCTTAAAGCCTAAGGACAGTGTGTTTCCAGCCTGTGCCTCTGGCTACAGCAACGGACGGGTAATGACAGCCCAACCTTGCTGGACACTGGTCCCTTCAAAACCAGAGATCAGCAGAGTCCAATTTTTCCAGAATCCGGGACAAGAGATGGGCCTGCTTAGCCCCAAATGCCACGTTTTATGATTTTAAATTCTCGAAACTCCACATCCTGAGAGGGTATGGTTTTCTGTTGCTTTAATCTGTTTGGGCTGCTATAACAAAGTCCCATAGACTGGTTGGTTTAAATATACATTTATTTCTTACAATTCTGGAGGCTGAAATCAGGGTGCCAGCAAGGCTGGGTTCTGGTGAGACCCTCTATTAGACGGCAGACGGCTGACTCCTCATATCCTCCCGTGGCAGAGGGCAGAGAGGAAGCAAGCTCTGCAGGGACTCTTATAAGGGCACGAACCCTCATGACCTCAACTAATATTAATTACCTCCCAAAGGCTCCACCTAATACCATCTCATGGCCAGCAGTGTAGGGTGGGGGTGGGGTGGGGTGTTCAATTTTAGGAAAACACATTCAGTTCATAGCATCCTCCAGGACTTCCCAGGACCCTGGACAGACTTGAACCCCACCCTTTCTCCACTGGCAGTGCTGGGGAGAGAAGTGGCCAGGTAGGTATGAGGCTTTAGAACCAGGGGGAAGTTTGCATCTCGGCTGCAAGTTTGCATCTCGGATTCCAGGGACCCCAGAACCTGCCCAGGTATGTTCTGACTCATTGGCTGCTTCACTGCAGATAGAGAGGACAGAGTGGGGAGGACTTAGATTGTGAATGGATCCCCAAAGCTGATTTTTGTAAGGCTATGATTCCCAACTGTCTTCTTCCTAATTCAGAATGATGGGGGAGGGGGGAAGGGTGGGGAATGGACCAGGTGAAGAGGACGAGGAAGGCGCTGCAGACAAGAGCAGAGCACAGATGTAGAAGCCAGGAGAGGCAGGGCTGTGGAGGGGAGGTCAGAAGCACAGCATGCTGATGTCACTGGGACATGACCTGAGGGCCAAGAGGCGTTGAGCTGGTGGTGAAGCCAGGACACAGGCCTTTTTGAAGTTGTGATGAAATATTAAAAAAAAATTTTTTTTTTTACCTTTTTGTTTGTTTGCTTTTTGGCTGCTCCACGTGGCTTGCAGGGATCTCAGCTCCCTGACCAGGGATTGAACCTGACCATGGCAATGAAAGTGACAAATCCTCACCGCTAGACCACCAGGGAATTCCCATAAACTTAACCCTTTTTAAGTAGATGGTTCAGCGCATTAAATAAACACTTTTGTGCAGCAGTCGCTGCCAACCATGTTTCAGAATGTTACCATCTTCCCAAACTGAAACTCTGTATTCATTCCTCAAACTGAAACTCTGTACTCATTCCTCTCGATTCCCCTTTCCTTTCAGGGGCAAAAATAACGTGTCGGATAGTTACTACTTCATGTCTGCAAGTCTTCCCTCATTGTTGACCGGAGACACATTAATGTCACAGGCGTTAGTTTCTGCAAAAATCCCCCTTAAATAAATGAAGTGTTATTTCACTTTAATAAAATGTAAAGGTTTTACTTTAATAAAGTGTTAATTCACAACAATTTATGATTTTTAAAATTTTAGATGTCTCTTAGGATTGCAAAATTAGCTGCCCAATTTCACACAAAGAGACTAAGGATTTTGAAAGGATTGTGGTTATTTGACTAGAGTAGTTATGAATTGTTTCACCCGAAACTTTTGGCCTATTCTCTAAATAAAACCCAGTCTGTTTCAGGTCTAACTTTGCAAGACTGGGCTCCAGAAGCATAGTGAACAAGAAACACAAATTCAAAGTATGACAACTTAAAAGTCAATCTGTTACTTATACAGACTTCGGAATTTTGCAAACTACATAAAGACAGTTGTTTTTTGTTTTTGTTTTTTAACAATGTTGTGTTAGTTTTTATATACAGCAAAGTGACTCAGTAATGCATATATATTCAGATATTCTTTCTCACAATGGTTTATTACAAGATATTGAATATAGTCTGTGCTACAGAGGCCTTTGTTGTTTATCTATCATATATACAATAGTTTGCATCTGCCAACCCCAAACTCCCCAGTACTTGGTGACCACCAGTTTCTTCTCTATGTCTTTGAATCTGTCTCTGTTTCATAAGTTCATTTGTGTTATATTTAGATTCCACATATAAGTGACATCGTATGGTATTTGTCTTTCTCTTTACGACTTACTTCACTTAGTGTGATAATATCTAGATCCATCCATGTTGCTACAAATGGCATTATTTCATTCTTTTTATGGCTGAGTAATATTCCATCGTATATACGTGTGTGTGTGTGTGTGTATACCTGCATATATATGCCACATCTTTATCCATTCATCTGTCTATGAACAGTCAAGTTGTTTCCATACCTTGGTTATTGTAAACAGTGTTGCAATGAACATAGGGATGTATATATCCTTTTTTATTTTTATTTTTGGTTTGGAGTATAGTTGCTTTATGTTGTGTTAGTTTCTGCTGCATAGCAAGCGAATCAGCTGTACGTATACATATATCCCCTCTTTTCTGGATTTCCTTCCCATTTAGCTCACCACAGAGTAGAGTTCCCTAAGCTATGCAATAGGTTTTCATTACTTACCTTTTTCTTTGCTTTATTTATATTTTAGTTGAAGGATAATTGCTTTACAGAATTCTGTTGTTTTCTGCCAAACCTCAACATGAATCAGCCATAGGTATACATATATCCCCTCCCCTTTGAACCTCCCTCCCATCTCCCTTCCCATCCCACCCCTCTAGGTTGATACAGAGCCCCTGTTTGAGTTTCCCGAGACTACAGCAAATTCCCGTTGGCCCTCTATTTTACATATGTTAATGTAAGTTTCCTTGTCACTCTCGCCAGACATCTCACCCTCTCCTCCCCTTTCTCCTCATCCATAAGTCTATTCTCTATGTCTATTTCTCCACTGCTGCCATGCAAATAAATTCTTCAGGACCATTTTTCTAGATTCTGTATCTATTCATTACTTACCTATTTTACACAGAGTAGTGTACACACATCAACCCCAATCTCCCGATTCAACTCACTCCCTTCCCCCTTGATATCCATACGTTTGTTCTCTGCACCTGAATCTCTGTTTCAGCTTTGCAAATAAGTTCATCTGTATCATTTTTCTAGATTCCACATACAAGTGATAGTACATTTGTTTTTCTCTTTGTCTTTTTCTCTTTGTCTTTCTCTGGCTTACTTTACTTTGTCTGACAGTCTCTAGGTCCACTCACATCTCTGCAAATGGCACAATTTCCTTCTTTTTATGGTTGAGTAATATTCCATTGTAAATAGGTACCACACCTTCTTTATCAATTCCCACATTGATGGACATTTAGGTTGCTTCCATGGCCTGGCTATTATAAGTAGTGCTGCAATAAACATTGGGGAATATGTATTTTTTGAATTATAGTTTCCTCTGGGTATATGCCCAGGAGTAGAATTGTTAGGCCAAATGGTAATTCTACTTTTAGTTATTTGAAGAGCCTCCATACTGTTCTCCATAGTGACTGTACCACTTTACATTCCCACCAACGGTGTAGGAGGGTTCCTGTTTCTCCACAACCTCTCTGGCATTTATTATTTGTAGACTTTTTAAAATTTAATTTATTTATTTTAATTGGAGGATAGTTACTTTATAATATTGTGATGGTTTCTGCCATACATCAATATGAATCAGCCTCAGGTAATTCCCCATGTGTCCCCCCATCCTGAACCCCTCTCCCACCTCCCTCCCCACCCTCTCCCTCTTGGTTGTCCCAGAGTACCAGCTTTGGGTGCCCTACTTCATGTATCGACTTCCACTGGTCACCTGTTTTACATATGGTAATGTATATGTTTCAACGCTATTCTCTCTATTCGCAGAATTTTAAATGAGGACCATTCTGACTGGTGTGAGGTGGTAAATGAAGATAGTTTCGATTCACACTTCTCTGATAATTAGTGACATTGAGCATCTCTTCACATGCCTATCGGTCATCTGTATGTCTTCTTTAGAGAAATGTCTATTAAGTTACAGACTATTGTTTGTTCAACAGAACTGAAAAAAATTCTGGCCCACATGGCACTTACTTAGCCCGAGTGACCAAAGACTATTTTATACCAAATTTTAATTTTTGAGAAATGGTTGACATCAATACTATGTGTGTTTTATATGTCAGATTAAGAGTTCATGGGCTTTCCTGGTGGCTCAGTGGTAAAGAACCAACCTGCCAATGCAAGAGACACAGATTCAATCCCTGATCTGGGAAGACTTCACACGCTTCAGAGCAACTTCGCCCAGCAGCTGCACCTACTGAGCCCACAAGCCTAGAGGCCACGCTCCGCAACAAGAGGAGCCACCACAGTGAGAAGCCGGCACGCTGCATCCAGAGAGCAGCCCCCACTGGCTGCAGCTAGAGAAAAGCCCACACAGCAACAATGGCCCAGCAGAGCCAAAAAAAAAAAGTTTACAAGTATATAAAATAGGGTCATGCATTACTACCTCTGGCTTCCCAGGTGACTTGGGGTAAAGAATCCATCTGCTAAGCAGGAGACCCAGGATTCTTGGGTCAGGAAGATCCCTTGAAGAAGGAAATAACAACCCTCTCCAATATTCTTGCCTGGGAAATCCCACGGACAGTTGAGTCTGGCAGGCTACAGTCCATGGGGTAGCAAAGACAGACACAAGTTAGTGACTAAACAATGATTACTACCCCTAAGGACATTATGCATAAGATAAACCTGAGTAGTTATGACAGTGTTTCAGGTGGAAAGAGTCTTATGCAAAAACAGTCTAGTGTCTCTGCTGCGTGGGTCTATATCTTAAAGAAATTTGAGGGATGACTGAGAGAAAAAATATCTTGGTCCATTGAAGATGGATAGAAAAAGTCAGTTTGTGGGATTTTAAATGCTTGCTTAAGAAAAAAATTCAGAACACATGACTTTCCATACAAAGAAAAATAGCAGACTTCTGGATGACCATATCTGATCACACTACATGATTTAAACAGGGATCCCCAACCAGGGTCACAGACTGGTTCCGGTACATGGTCTTTTAGGAACTGGGAAGTACAGCTAGCTGGAGGTGAGCGGCTGGGCAAACGAGTGGTTTCATCCGCATATTTACAGCCACTCCCCATTACTCACATTACCACCTGAGCTCTGCCTCCTATCGGATCAGTGCAGGAAAATAAATGTAATGCACTTGAATCATTCCGAAACCACCACCACCCCACCCCACCCTGGTCCGTGGAAAAACTGTCTTTCACAAAACCAGTCCCTGGTGCCAAAAAGAGGGTGGGAACCAATGATTTAGAATAAAACCATGTCTATGGTTAAAAGCTATTTTCTGCTGTACTCATTCCTTAAATAGCATCAATTTGTGAGCTAAAGTTCATCTTTAGTTCAGCTACATTTATGGCACAAGATCTTGTTTCCAAATCAGTGACAGTAATTTTCCTTAAGTGTAACAGCACTCAATTTTTAGCAGCAATTATATTTTTAAAAGGTTAACAACTTGTAGGACAAAAATATTCTAGCCGTGTTTATTTTCTACCTTTTTAGTCGCTATTTATCACTTACACTATTTGCAGAAAGAGCAATCTACCTACAAGATGGCCTTCCTTGTGCTTCCATCCCGCACCTCATTCAAAGGATTTTCCTTCCTCCTTCCTCATTTCTAACTTGGTTGGTGCAAATGCAGGAATTTCAGATAATACACAAAATACTTGTATATTTTGGATAGAGTGAGTAGCCATTCCCTTCTCCAGGGGATCTTCCTGACCCAGAGATTAACCCAGGTTTCCTGCATTGCAGGCAGATTCTTTACCATTTGAGCCACCAGGGAAGCCCCAAAGGTAGAAAGAAGACAAAAATCCTTAGTTTTACAGTGTCCCCAAAATTAGATATGAGAAATCGTTATCTGTCAAGAATCCTGAGAAGATCGGGCCATTGAAGGTCCCTCTCTGTGCAATCTGATACGTCTGCAACAGTAGATTAGCAAGAAAGTCACCTTAGTCAACTAGTTATGCAAACAGCACCGACAGCAAGTAATAAATATACCTTCTGATGAAAATTGATGAAACCTTTTGTTAATAACACCTTCCGAGAAGTCCCCAGCTCTATGGAGTTATGCTTTGCATTAAATCACTCTTCAGGACTTCCCCGGTGGTCCAGTGGTTAAGAATCCACCTCCCAATACAAGGGACACGGGTTCAATCCTGGGACAGTTCCACGTGCCATGGGGCAGCTAAGCTGGGTGGCATAACGACTGAAGCCTGAGCTTCAAGAGAAGCCACTGCAAAGAGAAGCCCATGCTCAGCAACGAAGACTCAGCACAACCAAAACTAAAATCAAAGTAAATAAATAAAATCATTAAAATAAGTAATTAACCCTTAAGTTATTAGAGGAAATACTCATAGGAAGTGACTAGTGGCAAAACACTCATTGTGAAAACTGAAGCAAATGAGTTGACAAATTCCCGAGAAAAGCCAAGTGACATCATTTGTCAGAATAAATGCTGGACAATACACCACCAGTCCAAACCTGAAATCTGTAAATTAACATGGTGATCCTACCAAGCAAGTTTTGGAATGGATGGGAAATTTCTCCAGGTGCCAGAGGAGCATTTTCACCAGTCTCCCCTCCCCCAAAGGAGTGGCTGAAAATGTAACTACTGTGAGAAAGAAAATGGGAAAATGTACCCACAGGAAGTGGCTCCGACTTGGAGAAGCCATCACGAGAAAACAAACCACAGGCTGATGTCCAATGGCCTCCCTGAAAAACACAAGGGGACGGGGGCAGAGTTAAGTCACCTAAAAAAAATTTTTTTTAATCCAAGTGACTTTGGCCTTTTACGGTATTTTACACAATTTTTTACAAGAGGATTTCAAGCATGTGGGAAACAGGCAAATTGTTTCAAAAAACCCTGCGTGGCCAATTCAGTTTGCCAGTGTCCTTCAGATGTTTGCCAAGGATAATAAAGCCGACTGTTGGCGGTGTCCGGTCCTTCTTCCTCCCTGACGCTTGCTGGAATCTCGAGGAGCGTGCAAAGTCACAAACAAGTGGTTTGCAGGAAAGGGGGCGTGGCGTCTCCATCGCTCGAAAACAGCTCGGCTCTCGCTTGGCAGATTTTCGAGAACCGTGATTGCCTCTTCCACGTGGAATCATTCTCCTCGCCATATTCACAGAATTTCTCCAATCGTCTAATATCTCAGTGACAGTCAGGACTTAAACAAATGTCCTGCGCCGCATTTGTGGCACAAGATCTTGTGTTCAAAACCGTGGCCCCGATGTCCCCTGTAGTAACAGCACTCGACTTTCAGCGGCCATCGTATTCTTCAAAGAAGGTTAACAACTTGGCGTCTTGATGCAGGTCACCTCTGCCCAGGCGTATCCCTCATCTTCCTTTGACGCCAACCTCTTCGTAAACTCCTTCTGACCGCATGGCCAGGTTCTCGCTGCGGCCCCATCCCTCCCTCCCAGCCGCTAGGTCTCCGGCGTGGCTGCGGGGGCAGGTCCCCCGCTCGCTGCTGTTCCGGCCGCAGCCCGACGGGGGGGCGATAGCGAGTCGGGGGCGCAGGTGGCGCGCGCGGAGGGCGGCCAGGCGCGTCTCTGGGGTGTGCTGGGGCCGGGTTGGGCGCCTGTTGCCATCCAGCAAGCAAGGGTCGCAGCCGGCCCCGCACCCTGCCCTCCCCATGCCCAGAGACATCCGTGCCAGGGTAGAACAAGGCTCGGTGTCAGGGACGGCGATGCCAGGGACTCGGCCTACTGCGCAGCAGCGCCGCGCACCGGAAATATCTGAATACTGCATAGATCCTTCCTTGGTGCGAGAGACGATCAACTCAACATCAAGCTTTGGTTTTGTTTAAAAAAAAAAAAGGCTTTTGGGATTATTTTTGCTTGTTGAAAATCCATACAGATAAAATGATGTACTGAGAGTAGTCCTGATTTGGGGTGTGTGGTTGGCAAACAGAAGTGAAAGAATAGAATAATAAGAGGTTGAGAATATACGAATGTACTTCTCTGAAAAAAAAAAAGAAAACCTTGGGGAGTCGGGAGGCGGGGGGTGGAGGGCAGGCCCGCTCGTGGGATTCTTCGGGTCGCAAATAAGGGTAAGCTCTCAGAAAGCGAATATGGCAAAGGGATCCGTGTTCTTCATTTTTGTGCCCCCACCCCCTCTGGGTCAGAAGAAGGCTGGTTATGCCGCAGGAACGATCAGTCTTTGGAATCTCAATGGCTTAAATCAGTGGAGTCTTTTTCTTGCTTGTGTTCGCGGTGCACCGTAGGGGCTAGGGGACCCTCTATCCGGTAGTGCTCGCCAGCCTCCTGGATGCAGGCTGAAGCCACCGAGGCTCCCCCTGATCACTCAGCAGCATGGCAGGGACACTGTACATCAGTCTCCAGCTCTTAAAATTATGGCCAGAAAGTGGTGTGTCACTTTTGCTCCCATTCCCATTGGCCAAAGCAAATCACATGCTCACACCTAACCCCAAAGGTGTGGGAAAATAAAACTTCAGCAGGGGCAGGAACAAGGAGAGTGGGAGTGCTCTAAAGTAGTCCCGATGGCCATCACATCATCCAGTTACTGTGCTGAGCCAACTTCTTTTCTTTTCTTTTTTTTTCCAATTTATTTTATTGAAGTATTTCCGTACTTCATGATTTACAAAGTGTTCATTTTTGCGGTACAGCAAAGTGATTCAGTTATTCATGTATATATGCATCCTTTTTCATATTCTTTTCCATTATGGTTTATCGCAGAATATTGAATATAGTTCCCTGTGCTCTCTATATACAGCGGGTTGTTCTTTATCCATTCTATATTTAATAGTTTGTATCTACTAGTCCCAGACTCGCAATCCATGCCTCCCTCGTCTTCCCTGCCCCCTTGGCAACCACAAGTCTGTTCTCTCTGTAAGTCTGTTTCAGTTCCATAGATAAGTTCATTTGCATTCATATTTTAGATTCCACATATGATTGATATCATATGGTATTTGTCTTTCTCTTTCTGGCTTCACTTAGTAGAATAATCTCTAGGTCCATCCATGTTGCCGCAAATGCTCATCTGTCGATGGGCATTTAGGC
This sequence comes from Nanger dama, assembly GCA_917880005.1. Taxonomy (NCBI): domain Eukaryota; kingdom Metazoa; phylum Chordata; class Mammalia; order Artiodactyla; family Bovidae; genus Nanger; species Nanger dama. The sequence continues at coordinate 9,661,468 of CAKJTW010000046.1, forward strand.
TGCTTCCATGTCTTGACTGTTGTAATTAGTGTTGCTATGAACAGAGGGGTGCATGTGTCTTTTTGAATTATAGTTTTGTCTGGATATATGCCCTGGAGTGGGATTGCTGGATCATATGGCAACTCTATTTCTAGTTTTTTAAGGAACCTTCACACCATTTCCCATAGTGGCTGCACCACTTTATATTCCCACCAACAGCGTAGGAGGGTTCCCTTTCTTCCACACCCCTCCAGCATTTATTACTTGTAGACTTTCTGGTGGTGGCCATTCTGATCCGTGGAGGTGGCACCTCAGTGTAGCTTCGATTTGCATTTCTCTAACAGTTTATCTGGGGCTTCCTAGGTATTCTGCCTGCCAGTGCAGAGGATGCCAGAGACACTGATTTGATCCCTGGGTCAGGAAGAAATCCCCTGGAGTAGGAAATGGCAACCCACGTCGGTATTCTTGCCTGGAAAATTCCATGAACAGAAGAGCTGGCAGCCTACAGCCCCATGGGGTCTCAAAGAGTTGGACACAACTGAGTGACTGAGAGCACACACGCAGAGTAGTTTATCTAACTTCTTTGGGAAGGCCTGAGTGAATAAATAAGCCCAAGAAAGGGAAAGAGGTAAGATAATTGGAAAGAGGTCACATTTGTCACTGTTTTTCTATTGTAGCTCCCTTTAAATGGACAGAGGCCACAGCCTGGCAGAAGTTGGCATCATTGCCCCAGCTCAGCACAAGTATGAGTTGGCTTAGGTACAAAGAATGCACCTGCCTGGTGTGTTCCCTACACACTTAGCCACCAACCATCTCCTGACCACTGAAAAAGCAAAAAGCTTCTATAGAAAGGTCAGAACAGTGGGAAAGAGACTAAAGACAAAGTATTAATGGTCTCACAATTTTGATATATTTGTTCAAAGACTTGCCCGCTTTCACCCATCTCCTTCCACCCCCAGCTCCATTTCTGTCATTCTTTCTCACACACACACACCAAAAAAATGCCTCTATGAAGCTTCAGAACATCAGGAATAAAGTCTTCAGAACTACCAGTTAGAAGAGATGCACTGCCTAGAAAGGAATAAGAATCAGACAGCCCTGGCAGAGGGCTTTTCGCTTGCAAGTTACTGTTTATGTTTGCTATTTTTGAATTACTGTGGCTACTGTTGTGTTGCATTTTCCCCCCTCAGTTCACAAAAATGAATCAATGGCTCAAAAGAGGTTCTTCAAAACGTAAAGAAATGATGAAAATGGCATCATGAATCATCAGAAGAACACAGTTGGCATAATGAATAAATAGTTCTCCAGTGTATCTATGAAATACAAAACTGCATATTCTAACACAGATAAATTCTTGGGTAATGATTTTTACACATGTAGCCATACGTGAAAATTCTGAATATAAGTTCAGTGAAAAATATTTGAAAATATATTTTCAAATGGGCCAGCAATCCATTGCCCCTAGTCCTCAACATGTTACCATTAAAATTAAAACTTTGACAAATAGTAGTCTGAAGCTATTCAAAAAAAAAAAAAAAAGGTTCCATTGTCTTTCAAAAAAGCAACCAATCCAGTTTTCCCGGAACAAACATGAAATAATACTTTCTAAACATAATTAATATCCTTGTTACTAAAAGTGCAAAGGGGACCAAACCATCACTCTAGGCATCGTTTTAAGCTGCTGCCTTCTTTAACAAATGCACATAAAAGTCACACAACTACCAAAAAGGCTGTAAACCAGCTGCAAAAACAATGATAACGACTATTCTTGGAGAGAGAGCCAAAGAGACTATTGACAAAATTCCTTTATCAGATAACACGGTTAGACATTGCATAACATTAAGAATACACAAAAGTATAAAAGCAATTAGTGCGTACACATGCTATCGGATAGTTTTGCTTTTCGGCAAGCCAAAACTGCTCACGTGGGGGTATGAAGCAAGCCCTTGGCATATATGGGGTTCCAACATGAAGGAAAATGTTGCCTGGCTTGTCATTTTGTTTGTCGTGCCAAAGTATGATAAGAGACTCCTCAATTGCAGATTATTTACTTTGTGAGTCATGCGCTGGAAATGGTACTTTAGGATGGGTGCCAGAGCTGAAGCGGCCACGGCTGCCATAGGCAAAGCTCTGCCCTGTCGATAAAAGAGCTTGCCCTTTACATGCTGCTTTATTCACAGAAAAGCGCTAATACTTAGCAAAATGCAGCTGGACCTTGATTACGGGTTAGAGGAAGTTAAAAGCAAAAACTATCATCTAATTCTGGTAGACTAAAATGCACATCTTTTCAGCATATGGGGGGAAGGGGAACAGGTAGTATATAGGTCAGTATGCTTTTGGTTAGGGACAACAGAAACCCAATTCCAAGTGGATAAACAATAAATGGAACTAATTAGATCGTTTGTGATGTCAGGGCTCTGGCTCCATTTCACTGCAGGTGCCTTGGCTCTGTCCCCCTTTGTACTGGCTTCTTTTCAGCTTCCCGTGTGGTAGAAAATGGTTACAGCAGCACCAGTCCCCACACGTTCAAGCCACACACTCCAGACAAAAGAGTGGCTGCATGCCGAATCCCCATAAAAATCCTGAGGTTTACACTGATTGGGTGGGTTTAGGTCATATGTCCACTTCTGAACCAATCACAGTGTGGCTGAGGGGTGGCCCCTCTGACTGCTCCACCCCTTGGGCTAAATAAAGAGAAAAAGCCAGAAAAGAACCGGGGATGGAGCGGCAGGGCGATCTTACAGATACAAATTATTCTCCATTCTTACACACTGGTTTATCTTGTAATTTAAAATCATTGTTGAAACTGGGTTTGTTTTTTTTAATTTTTTTTCTACAGATTGATAATGCGTGGTGTGAAACCTTTGAAGAACTATGCTTAGTAGTAAAGAACCCGCCTGCCAATGCAGGAGATGCAAGAGATGTGGGTCGGATCCTGGGGAAGATCCCCTGGAGACAGAAATGGCAACCCACTCCAGTATGCTTGCCTGGGAAATCCCATAGAGGAACCTGACGGGTTAGAGTCCATGGGGTCGCAAAGAGTCGGATAGCACTTAGCAACTGAACATGCATGAGTGTGCTTTAAGAGGATGCTTCAAGGATATAATACCTAATGACCATCCCTTGCAAATCCACGTTTCCCTTAGTAGCAAATACTTAAACAACTATTACAAATTCGCACCTCCTAATAAGTCTCCTTCATCCGTTTCTGTCACGGGGAAAGGAGTCACTAAGTGGCATGGAGAGAGGTGGAAGCATCAGGGCTGACTTTCTGCTGTGCCATGGTTCCCAGCTCTGCCCACCTGGCACCAGCTCCACAGCGTCAGTGTCCTCGGCAGGTTGTCCTCGCCAAGGCAGCGCCTCTCTCCGCCTCGTCCTCTCTGTTTCTGCTTCTCCTTCTGCAGTTCCTACATTATATCCCTCTCCAGCCTGGTCTCTCTTCCTGCTCAAGGACTATCATGCCTGTCCCAAAATGACCTGCTCAGCCCCAGGGCTCCCTGACCTTCCAGGTCTAGCAGCCAAAACTCACCTAGGAGAACCTCTTAAGTCTAAGTCTCCAGAAGAGAGAAATTGTTGTGCTTGCATCAGGTGTCCACATCTGGTCCCATTAGCTATAGAAGCCTGCGGATCCCACCAGTGTGGGTGAAGAGGGAAGACCACAGCCAAGGGGACACTGGCTCCACAAGTACTTCAAAGTGTGTCTACAGATCCTTTGGACGACATCCTGACAGCCTCTTCTAAGTGTACCTTTCGCAGACAGTTCACGGGACGGCATGGACTTTGCTGTCCTATGAGAGGAGAACAGCACACCAGTGAACCAAGTGGAATCAGGATAAGCTCCCTGTAGGCTAGAAAAATCTCCATTTCCTGCTGACATGAGGGGAGAGCTGGCCTGACATGGATCCAGAGTTGGCTGCACCCCTGAATCTGACTGAAGTCTGGGTGATTGCCAAGCTGATTCATCCAGGAGCTGGAGAAAACCACCGGGCTGTAGCTTAGACCAAGCCTCACACCACATCACCTGACTCGTGTCTTATTCCCCTGCCAGATCTGTTGTGTCTTTATTGGCTCTCCTGATAACTTCTTCTGTCATTGGAAGTTACTCGTTACTTTGGCTGTGCAAAGCTGGAACATGCATGAGGCACTGAGGCAGGAAAAACCCTGGGCCCTGCTGAAACTTGAACTCCAACTCCCCTTCCACCCTCTACTCTGGATGTAAACTCCTGACCCCAAACCCTTATTGGCGATAGTTGCCATCCCAAACCAGCTCTCTAACCTTTTAACATGATCTCCAGACATTAAACAAGATCCTTGGACTTCCCTTGTGGCTCAGTGGTAAAGAATCTGCCAGTCAATGCAGGATACATGGGTTTGATCCCTGATCTGGGAAGATCCCACATGCTGCGGAGCAACTAAGCCTGTGTGCCACAACTACGGAGCCTGTGTTCTACGGCCCAGGAGCTGCAACTACTGAAGTCCGTTCATCTAGAGCCTGTGCTCTGCAGCAAGAGAAGCCACTGCAATGAGAAGCCTGCGCATCACAACTAGAGAGTAGCCCCCACTCACAGAAACTAGAGACATGCCAGCACAGTGATGAAGACCCAGCACAGCCAAAAATAAATAAACAAACAAAAATAAAAGCCAGGAACCTTGGCTTCCTTGACAAAAAATAAAACACGATCCTTTTACAGACTACAAGCCCATTTTTTTTCCCTTGTGGAATTTTATCTCTCTGTCCTTGCATAAAAAGGAAGTAGCAGTGATGATGAGGAAAACAGGGCTTTGGGGGTAAGTAAGACCTGGATTTGAGCCCTCTACCCCCACAGGAGCAATGGGATCCCATTCAGGAGGCTTGCCTCTATGAGCCTAATTCTTGACTAGGAAATTTGTGATAAAACGTTCATGAGAATTAAACTAAAGAACCTAATATCAAATGGCTGAAACAGCTGAGTCTCAAATGTTAGACCTTTTGCCCTCCTTTGGGGAAGGGATGGAAGCAAAACCTATTCTAAGTATCTACTCCACACTCTTTCTCTTCCACCCAAAAGCTGATCAATACCACCAACACTTATTGAACATCTGCCATATACATTGACAAGGTAATAAGAGAATCCAGCATGAATTTTGAACTCCAGGAAATCATATCTCCATATCTCTATCCTCACCTATAAATTTACTATCAGTAGGAAATCATGGGGTCATGTACTTCCCAACCTCCCAGAGGTCTTGGTGACCATAAAACTTTGTAAATGACACTCAAAAGAAATAGTCCCAGTTTCTTCTCTCCAGGAATGTCTCAGCAGCAGGGTTCTCCAAAGGACTCAATCTGTTTTTCTCCTTCTCTCTACCTCTTACATCCTTGCTCACTCGATTCCCAGCCCCTGGGAGGAAATGAACATGAGTCATCACCGCCCCAGTGGAAAGTGGAATAACAGTGCAAGAAAGACCAGTAGCTGTGGTTCAGGACCATGAACAGCGCCAGATGGACTCCCTCCTGGTCCGGACAGGTGAGTCCTCCTAGCCTGGGGCCTCCCTGCATACAAGAGCCATTCTGATGACAGAATGGCTGCCTCGCATTGATTTGGCTCCTGCTGCTGGAGTCACTGGATCTACAGAAGCACTCATGCTGTGAATTAGGATGACAGGCCTCCTCTTGAGGCTGGAAGATGGCTCTGAAAACCAAAATTTCTGGGAACACTTTCCATTTGGACCCATGCATGGAGAAAAGGGAGCTCCAATTGTCAGCTTCGAGGGTAAGCAGATGTAAAGGGGTGGGGCATCTGTGGATTTGCCTAAGAGCTGTTCGTAAGCCAAGTCACAGTGCTTTTCTGCTTTAAGCCTCCTGTTCAAGTTAGTCAGTGACTTTCAGGTTCAAGAGTTCATGGAGGAGTGTCCCAGCAAGGACCAAGCCCAAAGGAGGGCTGAGCTTTTTCTGCTGGCCTTGTCTGTTGCACGTGGAAGGTGACCTTTCCTTCCTCGAGACTCCACTTTTACAGTGATGCCTCTCATAGCAAAACTCCTTGACCAATGTTGCTTCCTCCTCCTACCCCTCACTGAAGGCCTTGGAGAACATGAAGTCTGTTTACTTCATCTACTGTCTGTTTACTCTCTCACTGTCCTCCTTTCCTTGAATCTCAAGCCTCAGGTCTCACCTGCCTGTCTTTGCCTACAAAATCTGCTTCACCATCCTGGACGCTAGACTCTCATCCCTGAGGCTAGCAATGTGGAATCACCTTTGATTCTTCCTCTCCCTCCTCCTCTGTTATATCTGCTAGTGAAAACTTTTATCCTTTCTTTAGAAGTCTCTAAATCAACCATTCATCCAAAATCTTTGTATGAAGGTTTTAAATTATTTTACAGATTGTCAGTTGAAACTGAGGAGGTGACCACACACACTTAGCCTATTCACCCTTGGAGATACTTCCAAGATGATGGTAAAGAATAAAAAGGGAATAAATCCCAAATTAAGAAGAGAATAAAAGGGTAGTCCTAGAAAAGAAAATAATCTGAAAGACTGAAAATAGATGGAGAGGAAAAAACTGATGATGTTGGGTATGCATGGAGAGAAACTCAGCCAGTGAATGAGATTTGCCCCCAAGGACTGCTCACAAAATGGAGGACAGGGCCCAGGCTCAACATTTGAAATCTTGTATCTTGGGTGGATTGTTCCCTGCTTGTGAAAAGAAGATCTAGAGGGAAAGAGGGAGGGAGATAGAAAGTTTCTAGCCAGGCGCTGTGCTAACCTCCCACTGTTCTGTAATGGGACCAGTTGTCACCCAGTATCATAGCAGAACCATAACCACTTGAGCTACTGCTGTGAAGTGGGATCAAGGTTGGGGCCTCAAGGATCCAGCAACTGAAAGATGCTGACAGGGAGGATGATTAAGAGAAAAGGAGGGAAGAAAAAAGAAACAAAAACAAACATTTTCTCTCAAAAGAAGTGTGCAAACCAAAATTCCCAAAGCCTAGAAAGAAAACTAAAGTTAAAAAGAAAGTCAACAAAATCAACGCATGAAGTCACCACGTAGAAGGTGATCTTTCCTTTCTCGAGACTCCCTTTTAGAGCGATGCCTCTCAGAGCAAAACTCCTTGACTGATGTCGCTAAGCTTTGGTGATGCTGGTCCTTATAAACTCCTTGACCGATTAAGTAATCTCATAGAACAATATGACAGTGGCTTGAAAGAAGTACATGGAGAAGATTCAAAGACCTAGATGCTTGCTCTGACTCAAGGTTGGGAGACACTGCCGAGAAGCTTCCTCTGGGGTTTCTGGGAGGCGATGTTACTGACAGAAGCCCCTTGAACGGGCGAGCACAGAGTACAACTTCCCTGCCATTCATCACTTGCCAAGTTCTTGCCTTTGAGAATATTCAGAAAGGTTCTCAAGGAAGGTAACTGAGGCACCCCTGTAACCAGAGGAAGGAAGATCAAGTTGAACAATTAGAACTCAGGTCTGGTGGGGTAGGCTGAACGATGTGCGTCTGAAACATGTCCATGTTGTAATCTCAGAACCTATGAGCATGTTACCATATATAGAAAAAGGGACCTGCAGACATTCTAAAGTTGAGGATTTTGAGATGGGAGAGTACCCTGGATTACCTAGTGGGCTCAGTAAAATAACAAGGGTCCTTAAAAGCCGGGAGGTAAGAGGTCAGAGTCAGAAAAAGATTTGGCAACATCACTAGAGGTTAGAATGGTGTGCTTTGTAGATGGAAGAAGTGGCTGTGAGCCAAGGGTGGCCTCTGAGAAGCTGGAAAAAAGCAAAGAAGTAGATTCTCCCCTTAGAGTCTCCAGAAGGAGCCAGCCTTGCTGACACCTTGATTTTGGCCCAGTTAGACTGATTTTGGACTTCTGACCTCCAGAATTAACAACAGTAAGATAACAAATTCATGTAATTGTAATCCACTGAACTTGTAGCCGTTTATTACCATAACAATAGGAAACTAATACACCGATGAAACAGAATCCAAGTGGATTTCATTTTTTTCAGTTACACACACACACAATTTCTTGGAGCATAAAACATAGTTTTCAACTAAAAAAAAATGGAAGATTATTCATATCCAGTTAGCAACCCTGAAGGTGACCACAGGAAATATCTCAAAAATATGGAGAAAGATAATCCCCCACAAAATGTAATTTATGAGGGAAGGAAGACTCAGTGAACAAAACCAATGGGTGTAATGGACAAATAATAGCTGTTCCAGACGGAGATAAATGCTAACAGACGGGGGAGAAGTCATAATCAAACGTTAGAAGAGAATTTTTCCTGAGCTGGGGAAAATGCAGCTACCAACTGATTAAAAGGCTCACTGAATTCTACCTGGGTTGATGAGAAAGTCACACAGGAGGGCACATCTTGGTAAAATGCATGATCTTAGAAGATAAAATCTTCTAGGCTACCAAGTAGAAAGAACAACTTGAAAGGATGGAGTTCTAGCTTATGGGACGCGGTTTATTCTTTGGGTTTGCTTTCTCTCTCATCACCAGAATGTATGAGTCCAGGAATTAAGAGATAGAAATAAGAGAAGGTCCTCTCACTATTGGGGCTTCTCAGGTGGTGCTAGTGGCAAAGAATCCACCTGCCAGTGCAGGAGACGTAAGAGACATGGGCTCCATCCTTGGGTTGGGGAGATCCCCTGGAGGAGAGCAAGGCACCCCACTCCAGTATCCTTGCCTGGAGAATCCCATGGACAGAGGGTCCAGGCAGGCTACGGTCCATAGGGTCGACTATGGGCTGACTTGGCATGCACCCACCCCACTCACTGTTATACCTAATGACCTGCTTACAGAACTTTTTCTTCCCGTTCCCACAACTCTGAGTACTGTGGATGTGGGCGTGCTACCAGCCGTTCTGGGTCTCCCTGCCACTAAGCCAAGAAAGGGATTGCGGCCTGGGATGATTGATTCTGATTATGAAGGGAAACTGATTTGCTGCTACACAGTGGAGGCAGGGAGAGCAATATCTGAAACCTAGAGGATGCTGAAGCTGAAGCTCCAGTACTTCGGCCACCTGATGGGAAGAGCTGACTCATTGGAAAAGACCCTGATGCTGGGAAAGGTTGAAGGCGGGAGGAGAAGGGGATGACAGAGGATAAGATGGTTGGATGGCATCACCGACTCGATGGACATGAGTTTGAGTAGGCTCCGGAAGTTGGTGATGGACAGGAAAGCCTGGCGTGCTGCAGTCCACGGGGTCGCAAAGAGTCAGACACGACTGAGCTACTGAACTGAACTGAGAGGATGTTCTGGGATTCCCCCTTAATGTTAGGTTGGCCAAAAAGTTCAATTGGGTTTTTGACACGATCATGCAAGAAAACCTGAACGAACTTTTTGGCCATTTCAATTCCTCATGTCAAATCATAAAACTTAATGGAAAACTACAGCAATCAAAAAGTCAGGACCACTAACAATTCAGAGACTTCAGGAATGAAGACTTACGTCACCCCATCAGCTAAAGAACCCTAGCCCGTTGAAAGCAAAGGATATGCAGAAGGAGGAGTAGAAGAAGAAATGGTAAATGTCAACTGCAGCCTCATGACCTGTTATAGAAACAAAGGCTGTATCAACTGTGATTCTCTTCTTCCTTGATTGCTTTATGGGATGTGTGTGTGTGTGTTTCTTCTCTTTCCCCCTTTCCTATTATTATTTTATATAAGTTTTGTTGGGAGTTAACTTTCTGATTTTGCGTTTAGGTAGCAGAATATTCAGGTGTGACTGTGACTGGATTTAGGAGCTATTAACATTGCCCAGAGAGGGATACATGCATGTTAGTACTTTATATCTTCTCATTTGGGGGAGAGACTGGGAATGTCTTTATTTGCATGAAGGATTGTGGCATCAAGTTAAATGGAAACCAAGAGCTGTTTTCTTGCTGTGTGAAAGTCAAAACACATATACAATGGTGACTATGAATGTGAAAAGCTGGGGAGGTGGACTTGCCCCTTCTGAATCTATTGCCTCTCAGCTCGAAAGTGAAAGCCACTCAGTTGTGTCCATCTCTTTGTGACCCCATGGACTATACAGTCCCTGGAATTTTCCAGGCCAGAATTCTGGAGTGGGTAGTCCTTCCCTTCTCCAGGGGGCCTCCTGGGCCCGGGGCTCGCACCGGGGTCTCCTGCATCGCTGGTGGCGTCTTTACCAGCTGAGCCACCGGGGAGCCCGCATGCCCTTCTATATTCTGCGCCGTGATGCTGTGGCTGCCAGGCGAAACCTGCTTCCAGCTCGGCCAGCTGGTGCTGTGTTAGGCTGCCAGTAGGAGACGCTAGGGGAATAACAGGAAGCTGCGTCTGCCCGTTTTCCATCTGCTTCCTGTTTGATTCCCCCTGAGAATCGCCTAGCAATTCATCCTGCAACAGCAACTGATTCCAGTTTGAAGTCATTCCTACACGTGCAGAACCAGCCTGGTCACACCCCACATACACTGGCCAGCTTATGCCCCTCCTCACAAGTTGGGTTTCCAAACCCGTGGGGTGCCTCCTCCATGCTGAATGACACCTGGATCAGCTTGACCTTACCCCTTCCATTAGAGGCCTGAATTTCATTTTTATGGACCCCCTCCTCAAAGTCACTAAGTTTTAATAAATCCAAAACTGTCCCTTTGTTTTCCCAATCCTAGGAGTGATAAATGCATTCTAAAGATGCTAGCAGCAAATCTTAGTTATCTTTTACCCTTTCAGTTACCCAGTTAATGCCTTTGTACCCAGTCAACAATTCTTTCCATTAAATTCTCTCTGCTCAAATAACCAGTTTTTTTTTTTTAATTTCCTAAGTAGATCCTGAATGTTATACTATTCACTCAATATATTCAATGGCTATAGGACTATTCATGTTTTCTACATCCTCCTGAGTCAATATTGTAAGTTATATTTTTCTAGGTACTTGTCCATTATAAAATTTCAAATATATTGGTATAAGTTTACAATATCCCACTATTATCTTATGGATATCTACAATGTATGGAATTATGTCCTCATTTCATTCTGGTATATTATTCATACCTTACTGCTTTCTCTTGATCAATCTTAGCAGAAGGTTACCAAGTTCATTAGTATTTTAAAACATACTCTCTTTGTTGATCTACTCTATTATGTATTTTCTCTTTCATCAGTTCCTATCCTTTATTATTTTTCTTCTTTCCCTGTTTTGGGGATTTGTTTTGCTACATTAAAAAAAAAAACTTCTTGATATGGATGTGTAAATGATACATTTTTACTCTTTATTATTTTCTACTGTGGGCTTCCCGGGTCCCCTTCATGGATCACAGCCTTCTTGTAGTGAAGGGGCTTGTGGGGGACTCAGTGGTAAAAGAATCCTCCTGCTAAATAAAGCAGGAGACACAGGGAAGGTCCCCTGGAGAAGGAAATGGCAACCCTCTCCAGTATTCTTGCCTGGAGAATCCCACAGACAGAGGAACCTGGCGGGCTACGGCCTATATGGTTGCAAATAGTTGGACACAACTGAGCACACACACACATACCTATTTTCTCTTGTATGAAATTAAGGCTTTAAATTACTTTCTAAATACTATTTTAATTGAATGCCACAATTTTCAATATGTAAAGTTTCCATATTGTCTTTCAGTTTAACATTATACTTCATCTTTGACTAAAGGATTATATAAATCCTTTATATAAGGATTTATAAGATGTGAGCATCTTAACTTCCAACTACATTAATAATCTATTATCTTTTGTTGATTTATAACTTGTCTACTATAATCATAGAAAGTGATCTGTGTAATTTTAATCTTTGATGTTTGCTGAGCCTTGTTTTATAGCATAACATATGGTTAATTTTCACTAATGTTCCAAACCAATGAAAAATAGACACATTGGGCTTTATCTAAATTTAAAACTTTTTTATTTTAAAGGACACTATCAAGAAAGTGAAAAAACAACCTATAGAACAGGAGAAAATATTTGCAAATCATATATCTGAAGCTGTTATCTCTCAGCTCTGAAACCACAGTTCTATACTCTGCTTTGTCCAGTATCAAGAATATGTAGAGTTCTTACAACTCAACAACAGAAAGACAAACAAGACAATTTTTAAATAACCAAAGGAGTTGAAAAGACATTTTCCCAAATGGTCAATAATCACTTGAAAAGATGCCCAACATCATTATTCATTGTTGCTGTTGTTTAGTCGCTAAGTCATGTCTGACTATTTTGTGACCAACCCCCTCCCCGTCGGACTGTAGTCTGCCAGGTTCCTCTGTTCATGGGATTTCCCAAGCAAGAATATTGGTGTGGATTGTCATTTCCTTCTCCAAGGAATCATCCTGGCCCAGGGATTGAATCCACATCTCCTGCACTGGTAGGCAGATTCTATCCCTGGAGCCACGAAATCAAATCACAATAAGATATTATTTCACATCCACTGAGATGTCTATAATCCAAGACAGACAATAGCAAGTGTCAGGAAGCATACAGAGAAATTGAAATTCTTGTATATTTTTGGTGGGTATGTAAAATGGTTCAGGCATTGTGGAAGATGGCTTTGCAGTTGGTTCCTCAAAAGTTAAATACAGAATTACCACATGACCCAGCAATTCTACTCCAAGGCATATGCTCCAAATAATTGAAAATAGGTATTCAAACAAATACATGTTTGACAAATGTAGTCAAACAAATATGAACTCATGTTCATAGTAGCACTATTCACAATAGCCAAAGGATGGAAATATCCATGGATAAGCAAATTGTAGTATACGCATACAATAGAATATTATTAATATTCTGTCATAAAATGGAATGAAATATTGATACATGCTACAACACGGATGAATCTAAAAACACTATCCTAAGAGGAACAGATCAAACATGAAAAGTGACATGGTGCGTGATTACATTTACGTAAAATATTCAGAATGGGTAAATCCATGGAAGCAGAAAGCAGATTGATGGTTGCCAGGGGTTGGGGAGAGAGAATGGAGATAAACTGCTTAATGGATATGAGGTCTCCCTTTGAGGTGATGAAAATTTTTTGGAACTAGAGGTAGAGGCTGGTCTTCCTAGGTCCCACTCATGGTAAAAATCTGTCTGCCCATGCAGGAGACATAAGAGACTTGGGTTTGATCCCTGAATTGAGAAGATCCCCTGGAGGAGGGCATAGCAACTCACTCCAGTATTCTTGCCTAGAGAATCCCACAGACAGAGGAGACTGGCGGGCTGCAGTCCATAAAGTCACAGAGTGGGACACGACTGAAGCGACTCAGCACACACACAGCAGTGGGGACTGAACACTTAGTGAATGTACTCAATGCAACTGAACTGTTCATTTTCAGTGATTAACTTAAAATAACTTGATTAAAAATGGACAGAAGACCTGAATGGACACTTTTTCAAGATACCTTTTACTCATACACTGCTGTATTGTCAGTTATATCTCAATAAACTGGAAGAAAAAAGATGCGAGAAAAATAAATAAATGATGACTTTTATGTATGCAAATTTCACAGCAATAATACAGGCAAGGACTAGTCGGGTTTGATATCAAAACAAAATCCAAGTTGCAAAGTAAACAAATGAAAAATATATACTGGGAAAATACTCAAAGAAAGCAGGTGTACATATTTTAATATTCAGAGAGGAAAAGAGACTTCAGGGCAAAAATAGCTAATGACAAAGTGAGTCACTTTATCTCTGATGCAAGTAACACCATTTTCATCAGGAAAATAGAAAAATTCTAACCTTCATTTCCAGCATAGCTTCAAAGTATATAAACATAAAAATGAAAAAAAAATCACAAATAGAAATTGACAAATCACTGTCAGAGTGAATCATTTTTATACAGTTTTCTCCATCAATCATGAATTAATTCAAACAACAAATAATTTTTGAGTCACTACTATGTGCCAGGCACAATTCTTAGCAACTCCTAATATAGAAGAGAGTGATCAAGTCCTCTGTAAATAACAGCAGTTTTGGTCTTTGTTTTCCAATTTTATGCTTTTTATTCATTTTTCCTGGTTCTACTGTATTTTGGACTTCCTTGGTGGCTCAGATGGTAAAGCATCTGTCTACAATGTGGGAGACCTGGGTTCGATCCCTGGATAGGGAAGATTCCCTGGAGAAGGAAATGACAACTCACTCTAAAAATGGTGGAAGCAGGCATCTTTGCCTTGTTCCTGATCTTAACATTTTATCATTTACTAACATCAGACTGGTTCCAAATTGGAAAAGGAGTATATCAAGATGTATATTGTCACCCTGCTTATTTAACTTATATGCAGAGTACATCATGAGAAATGCTGGACTGGAAGAAACACAAGCTGGAATCAAGATTGCCAGGAGAAATATCAATAACTTCAGATATGCAGATGATACCACCCTTATGGCAGGAAGTGAAGAGTAACTAAAAAGCCTCTTGATGAAAATGAAAGAGGAGAGCAAGAAAGTTGGCTTAAAGCTCAACATTCAGAAAATGAAGATCATGGCATCTGGTCCCATCACTTTATGGGAAATAGATGGGGAAATGGTGGAAACAGTGTCAGACTCTATTTTGGGGGCTCCGAAATCACTGCAGATGGTGACTGCAGCCATGAAATGAAAAGACGCTTACTCCTTGGAAGAAAAGTTATGACCAACCTAGATAGCATATTAAAAAGCAGAGACATTACTTTGCCGACTAAGGTCCGTCTAGTCAAGGCTATGGTTTTTCCTGTGGTCATGTATGGATGTGAGAGTTGGACTGTGAAGAAGGCTGAGCGCCAAAGAATTGATGCTTTTGAACTGTGGTGTTGGAGAAGACTCTTGAGAGTCCCTTGGACTGCAAGGAGATCCAACCAGTCCATTCTGAAGGAGATCAACCCTGGGATTTCTTTGGAAGGACTGATGCTAAAGCTGAAACTCCAGTTCTTTGGCCACCTCATGCAAAGAATTGACTCATTGGAAAAGACTCTGATGCTAGGAGGGACTGGGGGCAGGAGGAGAAGGGGATGCCAGAGGATGAGATGGCTGGATGGCATCACTGACTCAATGGATGTGAGTCTGAGTGAACTCCGGGAGTTGGTGATGGACAGGGAGGCCTGGCGTGCTGTGATCCATGGGGTCGCAAAGAGTCGGACACGACTGAGCTACTGAACTGAATTGAACTGAACATGTTTAATTACATTAAAAAAAAATCTTTGAAATAAGAGAATTTCTTTCTATTCCTAGTTTGCTTGGAATTTTTAAAAAATCATAAATGGAAGTTGAATTTTATCAGACATCTTTCCTACATTTGTGGAGATGCTCATGCGGTTTTTCTCCTTTTATCTATTAATGGGATGAATTATACTGCCTGATTTTCCAAAACTTTCCTGGCACAAACCCAGCTTGGTCATGATGCATCATCTTTTGTATGTATTGTTGGATTTGATTTACTGATATTTTGTTTAAGAAAAAGATTGGCCTGTATTTCCTTTTCTCCAGTCATCTTTGGTTGGGATACCAAGATTCAGCCAACTTCTTAAGAAATGAGTTAGGAGTATTGGGGATCTTTTTTCTGTTCTCTGGAAGAGTTTGTGTTAGATTAAAATTATTAAGTCTTTAAATGTTTGGTGACACTCCTGATTTTTTTAAGTTCAGTTCTGACACTCTTTTTAAAGATTTATTCATTCATTCATTTGATTTGATTTTTCGGTTGTAGTGGGTCTCTGTTGCTGCACAGACTTTCTCTAGGTGTGGAGAGTGGGGTCTACACTTCGTTGCAGTGTGCAGGCTTCTCACGGCATCGGCTTCTCCCATTGCAGATCTAGGCTCTGGGCATCTGGACTTCAGAAGCTGGCACACATGGGCTTTGTTGCTCCACAGCATGTGCGATCTTCTCAGACCAAAGATCAAACAGGTGTCCCTTGCATTGCAAGGAGGAGTCTTAACCACTGGACCATGAAGGAAGCTGCCTGATACTCTTTGATATAAAGACATTTGGTCACCAATTCAATTTTTTAAATTACAACATTGTTCACATTTGAAATTTCTCTGGAGCCAAAGTGTATTACTGGTAAAAGCTGTGCACACTCAATTAAACTGTTCTAAATTTCGTTCGATTTAAAATTTCCAAATTATTGGCCAAAAAATGCTCTTGGTAGTCTCTTGATATATTTAAATGTCTTCTCTGTCTGGGGCCACGTTTCCGTTCAATTCCTCTCGATAGTTTTCGGGTGCCACCTCTCCATTTCCTAGTTAGACTGGTCAGAGGTTTGACTGTTTTCTTACTCTTTTCAAAGAACCAGAATTTGGTGTCATTAGTCACATGTACCTTATGGATGTTTTCTGTTTCATTTATGTCTATTCTTCTCTTTTACATTTCCTTCTTTGTAATTCCTTTGAGTTTATTCAGCTGTTCTCTTGCTAACTTCTTGTGTTGAATGTTTGTCTTATTGATTTTCAGCCTTTTTATCTCACAGAGGCCTCCTACATGTTCTAATGTGTGGAATTTTCCTTATCATTCATTTCTAAACATAATCAAAATTTTATTATGCTCTCTTTTTATCTGTGAATTATTTAAAGAGGGTTTTTAAAAAATTTTCTGTATTTTTGTTACTAACTTCATCCTGAATCATGTGGTGGTCAGAAAATGTTATTTGTTCAATCCAACTTTTGTCGTTAACCAAACATTCCTTTTTGATGAGCTAAATGGTCAATTTGCATAAATGTTCCAGGTGTGATTCAAAAGAATGTCACATCACCAGTTACTTGGTGATATGTTCGAGAAATTGCCAAAAGGTGACACTTATAATTCCATAATTCTCATCTTCTCTAACCTCATCAGTTTTGGGGGATGGAGGGCTGCTTGCTCCATGCAAGTGAGGTACATCAGACACAGAGGGAAGGGGACCAGTGAGAAGAGAAGACAAAAAGCCCAGCTGAATCGCATCACGACAAGAAGCCAGTCCAACAAACCCAGAAGGCAGAACATTCTACAGGACAACAGCTTAGTCCCCTCTATTCATGTTAGGAAAATAGGAGCTGTTCTAAATTTATAAAGATTTACGGATGTAAGCAGATCGGGCCCTGGATCCTAATTTAGAAAACCAGCTATAAAGGATATTTGGGGGATAATTGATCTGGGCCTCTCTAAAGCTTGAGGCCCCCCCTTGCCCAGGACCAAGGGCATCCAAGTGTCCTGCCTTTCCAGATGGCCAGTGTATTGATCGTGCCAGAAGAAGGCTGACATCATCATCAACCTATTCCAATGATGATACAAGCTCCAGTTGCCATGATAACAAAATATGGTCCCTAGCACTGGGAGAGTATCTGGAATATGATAGGAGCTTGAAAATACTGTTTTGAATGATTTACCAGTGGATTTTAGAAACGGACTGTTCTTGCTGGGTAGGTTCTTTCTTAGGTTTCTTGACTGGGGCGATGGTTTCACAGGTTTATGCAAAACTCACTGACTGTATACTTTAAATATGTAAATTTATTATAGATTAATCATATCTCAATAAAGCTGCTTTCATTTTTAAAAATATCTATTTATTTTGGCTGCACTGGGTCCTAGTTGCAGCATATAAGATCTAGTTCCCTGACCAGGGATCAAATCCAGGTCCCCTGCATTGGGAATGCCAAGTCTTACCCTCTGGATCAACAAGGAAGGCCCAATAAAGCTGTTTTTAAAAAGAATAAATGAGTGTTTTAAGCATTGAGTTTGGGGATGCTTTATTTGATTGCAAAGGCTTACTGATACATCTCCATTGTTTTCATGGTTTGCTAAAACATTTCCCATCTCATCAGAATGAGAAGCAAAGGCCATTTCCCAAAACGTAAAGTTCAGTTTATCAAGGCTAACAGAATAGATACATCTGAATAGCAGACATCAAACCCATGGGGTGTGAATGTGCCTAAGTGTGGAGTCGTGATGGGATTTTAGGCTCTGAATCCTGAATCACCTTTTAACTGCCCGTGTGTTTGCTCAGTTGTGTCCGACTCTTTGTGATTCCATGGACTGTAGCTGCCCAGGCTCCTCTGTCCATGGAATTTTCCAGGCAAGAATACTGGAGTGGGTTGCCATTTCCTACTCCAGGGGATCTTCCCAAGCCAGGGATCAAACCCCATGTCTTTTACATCTTCTGCCTTGACAGGCAAATCTTTGCCACTGCGCCGCCTGGGAAGCCCAGTTGCCGGTATAACCCTGGACAAATGACCTAATCTCTCTGTTTCAGTCTCTTTACCTGTAAAATGGGGAAGATAATAGCACCTACTTCAAGAGTTGTTTGAACGGAATGAATTAATAGTGAAAAGCACGTGAACTATTCCTGGTGCAGAGCTGGCCTTCCATAAACGTTAGCTATTAATCTCACCAAACTAAAAGGACTTTAGACATTTTTATACATTTTAAGAGGCAGAATCATACAAAATCCAATCAGTGATGTAGAAACTAAGGTCGGAATTACAAATTGCTGTGAACAGAGGAAAGAATTAGGTAATGGGATGATTCAAGCTCAAGGAAATGGACCAAGAGCTCTGAGATCACCCCACAAGGGAGATCTCGAGACATAAATACGTTTATAGATGCTTAAATGGCCGTGGAGGATCACAGGCGAGAATCTTGGCTAAATGTCTCAGATCTTTATGTGACTTTGAATGGTTGAGTAGGTATCCTCAGAAATTGTTTAAGTACTTTTTACCCCCAGGAAGACTTAAGTACAGAAATGTAAAAAGAACAAAAACTGAAATATTACTATTTTCATTTGAAGGCAGTTTTGCTATTTTATATCCTTACATTTAAGGATATAAAGAGAACTTGGCTTATTAGAATGGATTGCCTTGTGATTCCAATTTAAAATATGTAATCTGGTAATTGATCTGCACTTGAGATTTTACTCTTTCATACACAGGACTAGATGGCTCATCGAACTTCAAAGTCGCCATAGTTTTAAGCTAAATGTGTTAAGTTTATAATGATTGCTTAATTACTTGAGAAGATTTATCAGCCTATTCTACTTAGGAAGTTAAGCAAACGTGTATGCTGGATAATACAATAAGAAATGTTTAAAGGAGTTAAGTTTGTAAACGAGACCAAAATTAACAAAGCCTTCTTAAAAGTGATAGCTAAACTTTGCTAGACCTCTAATTAAAACAATAAATTATTAATATGTAAGGAAAATTAAGAGATTAAGGATGAACTAGGGTTTTTCCTTTTGTGTATAACTTTAATAAATTGAATATTTAATTTTAAAAAGCTAAACAAACCCCTAAATAATCTTTTGGCACACAAAAACTCCTTTTAAGGATATCCAAAAACTAATATTAATGTGTATATGTGTGTATGGGTTTGAGTTGTTTGAGACAGTCTCATCACCTCTTGGGGTGTCCCTGGTGGCTCAGTGATAAAGAAGCCACCTGCCAATGCAGGAGACACGGGTTCAGTCCTTGGGTCAGGAAGATCCCCTGGAGGAGGAGAGGGCAACCCATTCCAGTATTCTTGCTTGGAAAATCCTATGCAGAGAGGAGCGTGGTGGGTACAGTCCATGAGATCACAAAGAGTTGGACACAACTGAGCATGCATGCACGCACGCATCACCTCTTACTTCTCTATCTTTGTGGGGCCAACAATAGGACTCATCCCAGCAGGCCCCTCAGCTGACCAACTGGTCTCCTTCAATTCACACAGAAACTGCACACGCATCCTGACTTTGCCTGCTGCAAACACCCATCACCTGTTATGGGTCCCCTAGGATCCAGAGGACAAAAGTGTTCCCAGCCGCCATGAGACTAAGGTTATGGTATACAGTGTCCCCCAGAGTGATGAGAAATGGTGGCATGCAGACCTAATCCGAGGTGCCCCAGGCCTCTGGTTCCCTCCAGGGCTCAGAACCGGAAGATCAGGTACAAATTCTCTTTAGCAAAGTCCTTATGGGCCACCCCCTCCCGGTGAAGGCCCATGCCTGGCAGCAGGATTGCCCGGGTAGAAGAGCTGACCACACAAATCGGGGCATGCACATAAGACTAGAGTGCTCCCTCAGCCCTGGAGGAACGCTGATGAACTTGGCTGGTGACACAGGCCGGGGACAGCCTCCCTCCGCTGGGGGTCTCCACCAGCATGGCTGCTTCTAAATGACATAATCAGGCCGACCCATTCTTTTGTCCTCTGGCTGTGGTTTACCCGCTCACCTGACAAATTATGCCCCTGGGAAATCCCTCCCAGCGATCGTGGGAGGCCCAGGTGTGTCCCCAAGTGCTGGAAATCCCCTTTCCCTCCCACCTTATTTGAGCTGCAGAGCTGGGTACAGTAGCTTTCTCTGCCAGGCATGCAAGTTAGAGGCAAAGCTCAATGAATCCATCAGAGGAATTCTTTCTAATTTAACCCCAAGAAATTTATCTTTTAAAACAGGCCCCAGAACTGCTATGTCACAGCAAGGTTTTGGTCTTTTCTTTTAAAGGTTGGTGTGTGTGTGGACAATTTTTAAAGTCTTAATTGAATTTGTTACAATATTGCATCTCTTTTAAGTTTTGTTTTTTGGCCATGAGACATGTGGGATCTTAGTCCCCCAACCAGGGATGGAACCCACATCCCCTGCATTGGAAGGCAAAGTCTTAACCACTGGACCGCCAGAGAAGTCCCTGATTTTGGTTTTTATTAGCACCCACCCTGGAGACCTCAGGGCTTCCCTGGTGGCTCAGACTAAATAATCTGTCTGCAATGCAGGAATCGATCCCTGGGTTGGAAAGATCCCCTGGAGAAGGAAATGGCAACCACCCCAGTATTCTTGCCTGGAGAATCCCATGGACAGAGGAGCAGCAGCCAGCCTCTCTGGGTCTCTCACTGGCCCACTGCACAGGGGTCGAGTGGGTGGGTGTGGGAAGGGCAAGCAACTCGGCAGAACTCTCAGGATGAAACCCAAAGAAGCACTCGCCTCTTGCTTCTCTTTCTCCCAGGTGCATCCTCCCAGCACCACCTGTCAGGTTGCCCTCACCCTTGCAGTGAAAAAGAACTTGGAATAATTAACATCCCCTCCCAAACAACTAAAAAGTATTTGAAAAGAGAAAAAAGTTTCCCAGCAAAACAGGAAGAGCAGGAAGAGGGCAAGTTTGCACAGAGCTGGCTCCATTCTGCTGGGAGAGGAAAGGGAACTGCTGGGAACTTTGCATTTCTTCCCATCTGTTTTGCATTCGCTAGAAGAAGGAGGGTTCACCAGGGCCAGGGGGCCCACGAGAGCGGGGAATCGTCCATGGATTCCGTCATGGCTCAGGAGTCAGCTTCACCCTATCGTAGCCTGGACCACCTCTCCCCTGTTCAGTCCTGCTGATCTTGCTGGGGACCACCAGCAATCAACAAGCCAGGCAGTTGTTGAAGAGAGAAACAAATCCTTTTACTTTGGGATGTCCTTGCAGAGAAGCTTAACTAACCAGCAGACCAGGGTAATAGCCTTCTCACCCTTGCTCATCTCTCTGTTAGAGGGTGGCCAAGCTTGGAGAGTCTTAACACAGCTCTCTCTTTTTAACCACAGCCTACTGCCTCCTTGGGCTTCCCTGGTGGCTCAGGTGGTAAAGAATCTACCCATAATACAGGAGACCTGGTTTTGATCCCTGGGTTGGGAAGATGCCCTGGTGAAGGCAATGGCATCCCACTCCAATATTCATGCCTGGAGAATCCCATGGACAGAGGAGCCTAACAGGCTCCATGGGATTGCAAAGAGCTGGACATGACTGAGCAACTAACACATGCTCTGTCTTCCTGGACTTACATTCAGGAGGCTGAACTGGGGTTGACTGGAGAAGCAGTCACTGCTCAGTGCTCAGAACCTCTCCACCTGCCCAAGGCTTTGCCTCTACATCAGCCTCGACCTCACTGGGCCATGACCCATCTCTTCTCTCCATGAGCTCTCTCCTGGAGTTTCCTTACAGATATGAAAACAATGCCCAAGCTCTCCTTTGTGGCCTGTAAGACTGTGCATAGGGCCTCTGCCTTCCTGGGAAGACCTCAGTCTCCACTTCAGGCTCACAGACTTCCTTCGGTCCCTCAGATATACCAAGCATGTCCCTGCCTCAGGGCCTTTGCCCTGCTGTTCCTTCTGCTTGGAAAACTCTTCTCCCAGGTCTATGTAGCTGCCTCCTTTTCCTTGTGCAGGGCTCATCTCAGATCTAGCCCCTCAAAAGGCCTGCCCCAAGAACCCTAGCTGAGCACCCCATCCACCTAACCTGTTCTTCCCTACCACGTGATCTTAGTCTTACATTGCTGTTCTTCTTGTCCAGTCACTCAACTGTGTCCGAGTTAGCAACCCCATGGACTGCAGCACACCAGGCTTCCCTGTCCTTCACTATCTCGTGGAGCCTGCTCAAACTCATGTCCATAGTGTTGGTGATGCCATCCAACCATCTCATCCTCTGTCATCCCATTCTCCTCCTGCCTTCAATGTTTCCCAGCATCAAGGTCTTTTCAAATGAGTTGGCTCTTTGCATCAGGTGGCCAAAGTATTGGGGCTGCAGCTTCAGCATCAGTCCTTCCGATGAATATTTAGGGTTGATTTCCTGTAGGATTGACTGATTTGATATCCTTGCTGTCCAATGGACTGTCAAGAATCTTCTCCAGCATCACAGTTTGAAAGCATCAGTTCTCTGATGCTCAACCTTTATGGTCCAGCTCTCACATCTGTACATGAGTACTGGAAAAACCATAGCTTTGACTCTACAGACCTTTGTCAGCAAAGTGATCTCTGCTTTTTAATATGCTGTCTAGATTTGTCATAGCTTTTCTCCCAAGGAGCAAATGTCTATTAATTTCATGGCAGCAGTTACCATCTGCAGTGATTATGGAGCCCAAGAAAATAAAGTCTGTCACTGTTTCCATTGCTTCCCCATCTATTTGCCAAGAAGTGGTAGGACTGGATGCCATGATCTTAGTTTTGAATGTTGAATTTTAAAACAACTTTTTCACTCTCCTCTTTCACCTTCATCAAGAGGCTATTTAATTCCTCTTCTGCTTTTGGCCATCAGGGTGGTGTCGTGCATATCCGAGGTTATTAACGTTTCTCCCGGCAGTCTGGATTCCACCTTGGGCTTCAGTCAGCCTGGCGCTTCACAGGCCTGAAAACCATGCCCTTGTCTTGTATGTTCCATGTCTGTAGCTGCCTTCATTAACAATCTTCTGGAAGGCGGGGATCTACCTGTCTTTTCTCTGTCAAACCTCCAGCACCTAGAATAGTGCTGGGTACATGGGTGGCACTCAGTAATGTGAGCTGGCTGGCTGCCCAGTGTCAGGGAAGCGAGGGGTGTATGCAATTTGGCCCTCGGGGAAGTCACGCTTTATGGAAAGTGATAGCAAGTGACCAAACAGAACTCTTCTGTGCTCTGAGAATTATGCAGGCACTCAAATGGGGCCAAGGACATCTAGCCAGTTCTACCTGGGGGAACAGAGACGGTTTCATACAGGAAGATAAATCAGGACTGTGTTTTGAAAGATATGTAGGTGCTTCCCAGATGAACTGAAGATACGAAAGTGTGGAAAAGCAGGGATCATTCAGAAGACAGCAGGTGGTTTGATGAGACCAAAGGAAGGGATTGTGCAGGGTGAGGGCAGGGAAGTGAAAACCCTTGAGAGGGGCCCCTTTGCCACGAGAAAGGGCTCTTGCTGACTTCTAGAGACAGTGATGAGCCACTGAGAGGGGTTCTCCTTGTTGATATTTTAGCTTCTTCCAGTGTTGAAAAGTCTTAAAAGGAGGAATGACTGGGTCAGAGCTGCTTTTCCAAAGATCCCTCTGCCAAAATTGGCGCTCCCCGCATCCCTTGCCCAATTATGACTGTATTCAGGCATATTTCCAAAAGTCTCTACTGCTCTCCTTCTAAAAATAGTTAGCCTTTCTCTGGGGGCACATAATTTCACAGCACAATATTTCAGAAGGCAATATATGTGCGTCCATTCTTTGAGACTCGTATTGACACCTGACCGCAGATCTTCAGCTTCTTTGTCCGTAGTTTCGTTAAGTCAAATTACATCACACGATGGATCTCACCTGGTACCCGGAGGAGACGAGGGGCATCTCAGCTTCAGCATCTCCCCTGCTTGGATAGAGACCCAGCATTCCCAACAGTGAAATAGAATAATGGTATCCACCTCATAGGATTATTTTGAGGAGCAAATTAGTTAATATCATATGTATAGCTCTTGGAAGAGTCCTTGAAACATGATGAATGCTATACAAAGTGTTTGGTATCCTCTGACCAATACAGTTTTAGTTTCTAGAACTGAGTTTCAGTGGAAGAAAGGCTTATAAGTATACACACTGTGTGTGTGTGTGTGTGTGTGTGTGTGTGTGTGTGTGTGTGTGTGTGTCTTTCTCTAGTTATAAGCCAGACTGGAGCATCAGTCAGTCAGTTCAGTTCAGTCGCTCAGTCGTGTCCAACTCTTTGCAGCCCCATGAATCGTAGCACTTCAGGTCTCTCTGTCCATCACCATCTCCCGGAGTTCACTCAGACTCACATCCATTGAGTCAGTGATGCCATCCAGCCATCTCATCCTCTGTTGTCCCCTTTTCCTCCTGCCCCAATCCCTCCCAGCATCAGAGTCTTTTCCAATGAGTCTATTCTTTGCATGAGGTGGCCAAAGTACTGGAGTTTCAGCTTTAGCATCATTCCTTTCAAAAAAATCCTAGGGCTGATCTCCTTCAGAATGGACTGGTTGGATCTCCTTGCAGTCCAAGGGACTCTCAAGAGTCTTCTCCAACACCACAGTTCAAAAGCATCAATTCTTTGGCGCTCAGCCTTCTTCAGAGTCCAACTCTCACATCCATACATGACCACTGGAAAAACCATAGCCTTGACTAGATGGACCTTTGTTGGCAAGGTAATGTCTCTGCTTTTTAATATGCTATCTAGGTTGGTCATAACTTTCCTTCCAAGGAGTAAGCATCTTTTAATTTCATGGCTGCAATCACCATCTGCAGTGATTCTGGAGCCCAAAACAATACCCCATAAACAGTATGAAAAGGCAAAATGATAGGATACTGAAAGAGGAACTCCCCAGGTCAGTAGGTGCCCAAATTGCTACTGGAGATCAGTGGAGAAATAACTCCAGAAAGAATGAAGGGATGGAGCCACAGCAAAAACAATACCCAGTTTTGGATGTGACTGGTGATAGAAGCAAGGTCCGATGCTGTAAAGAGCAATATTACATAGGAACCTGGAATGTTAGGTCCATGAATCACTGCAAATTGGAAGAGGTCAAATAGGAGATGGCAAGAGTGAATGTCGACATTCTGGGAATCGGTGAACCAAAATGGACTGGAATGGGTGAATTTAACTCAGATGACCATTATAACTACTACTGTGGGCAAGAATCCCTTAGAAGAAATGGAGTACCCATCATGGTCAACAAAAGAGTCTGAAATGCAGTACTTGGATGCAATCTCAAAAACAACAGAATGATCTCTGTTCGTTTCCAAGGCAATCCAAGTCTATGCCCCAACCAGTAATGCTGAAGAAGCTGAAGTTGAATGGTTCTATGAAGACCTACCAGACCTTTTAGAACTAACACCCTTTTCATTATAGGGAACTGGAATGCAAAAGTAGGAAGTCAAGAAACACCTGGGGTAACAGGTAAATTTGGCCTTGGAATATGGAATGAAGCAGGGCAAAGGCTAATAGAATTTTGCCAAGAGAACGCACTGGTCATAGCAAACACCCTCTTCCAACAACACAAGAGAAGACTCTCACCAAGTCTTGGACATTACCAGATGGTCAACACCAAAATCAGACTGGAGCATATACATATATAAATCTCCACTGTCACACACATATCATGTGACAAACAGAGTTCCAGGTGCCATATTTGTGTTATCTCATTATCCTTATAATAAAACTACAGGATGTGCTTACTTATCAGTGTGTGTTTCAGTTGCTCAGTGGTGTCCAACGCTTTGTGACCCCGTGGACTGTAGCCCACCAGGCTCCTCTATCCATGAGATTTTCTAGGCAAGAATACTGGAGTGGGTTGCCGTTTCTTCCTCCAGGGAATCTTTCTGACCCAGGGATCAAATCCATGTCTCCTGTGTCTCCTGCACTGTAGGTGGCCTCTTTACCACTGAGCTACCTGGGAAGCCCTACAAGATAGGCATGAAGAAAACTGAAGCTCAGAGAAGTTGACAACTAAAAGTTGGCACAGATCACATCTGTTTACACCTTCATCCCTCTGTGCATCTTAGTTCCTGGAGGGTAGAAATCCCACCTCTTTCATCTTTGCATTCCCTGAGTCCAACATGGGGAGGGAAGGGTCCAAACAGAGAATGTTTGCTGGGTCTGAATTCATACATATGTTATCGGGTCAAACTTACTCTCAAAAATCTCTTCAATGGCCCACTTATGTGTTCAATATTTATTGAACACCTTATATGCAGAGTACATCATGAGAAATGCTGGGCTGGAGGAAGCACAAGCTGGAATCAAAATTGCTGGGAGAAATATCAATCACCTCAGATATGCAGATGACATCACTCTTATGGCAGAAAGCAAAGAAGAACTAAAAGGCCTCTTGATGAAAGTGAAAGAGGAGAGTGAAAAAGTTGGCTTAAAGCTCAACATTCAGAAAACTAAGATCATGGCATCCAGTCCCATCACTTCATGGCAAATAGATGGGGAAACAGTGGAAACAGTGGCTGTCTTTATTTTCTGGGCTCCAAAATCACTGCAGATGGTGATTGCAGCCATGAAATTAAAAGACGCTTACTCCTTGGAAGGAAAGTTATGACCAACCTAGACAGAATATTAAAAGTAGAGACATTACTTTGCCAACAAAGGTCTGCCTAGTTAAGGCTACGGTTTTCCAGTAGTCATGTATGGATGTGAAAGTTGGATTATAAAGGAAAGCTGAGCGCCGAAGAATTGATGCTTTTGAACTGTGGTGTTGGAGAAGACTCTTGAGAGTCCCTTGGACTGCAAGGAGATCCAACCAGTCCATCCTAAAGGAGATCAGTCTTGGATGTTCATTGGAAGGACTGATGTTGAAGCTGAAACTCCTATACTTTGGCCACCTGATGCAAAGAGGTGACTCATTTGAAAAGACCCTGATGCTGGGAAAGATTGAGGGCAGGAGGAGAAGGGGATGACAGAGGATGAGATAGTTGGATGGCATCACCAACTCAATGGACATGGGTTTGAGTGGACTCCAGAAGTTGGTGATGGACAGGGAGGCCTGGCATTATGCGGTTCATGGGGTCGCAAAGAGTCAGACACGACTGAGCAACTGAACTGAACTGAACTGAGATGTCAGACTGTGGAAGAGGTGGGAGGGACTTTCTCTCACAGAAGCTCCTGCTCCACTGACCTGAGATGCCTTTCTCATTCTTTACCAGCAGGCAACGCCTCTTCATCTTTCAGGTCCCACATTAATTGTCCCCACCTCTGAGACTTCCCAGCCTCCCTTTCTCCAGGCAATGGGATGCTCCCTTATCTAGCAGGATGTTTCACTTTATAGGTCAGCCTGCCTGGGCTATGGGATGCCCAAATAGCTGGTAAACATTATCATTCACTTGTCTGCATTAGATTCAGTACACCAAGTAAAGAAGTCCACTCTTACCAACATAGAAGGGCACCATGGTATGCACTGTCGTCGTTGTTCAGTAACTCAGTCTTGTCTGACTCTGTGTAATCCCATGCATGAAGTGCAGCACACCAGGCCTCCCTGTCCTTCACTATCTCCCAGAGTTTGCTCAAACTCATGCCCATTGAATCCATGATGCCATCCAACCATCTCATCCTCTGTCATCCCTTTCTCCTCCTGCCCTCAATCTTTCCCAGCATCAGGGTCTTTTCCAATGAGTCACCTCTTTGCATCAGGTGGCCAAAGTATTGGAGCTTCAGTTCTGGCCTTTCAATAAATATTCAGGGTTGATTACCTTTAGGATAGACTGGTTGGATCTCCTTGCAGTCCAAGGAACTCTCAAGAGTCTTCCCCAACACCACAGTTCAAAAGCATCAATTCTTCAGCACTCAGCCTTCTTTATGGTCCAACTCTCTCATCCACACATGACTACCAGGAAAACCACAGCTTTGATTATATGAACCTTTGTTGGCAAAGTGATAACAGTATCCATGGAGGAACCAAATAAAACCAAAAGATGGAGGAATGGCTAATTCCCTTTCTTTTTGAGCTGGGACGTTGATCTTCTCCTGCCCTCAGACATTAGAGTTCCTAATTCTCAGACCCTCAGACTTGGGGACTTATCCCAGCAGCCCCTCTGGTTCTCAGGCCTTTCACTACTGGCTTTCCTGTTTCTCCTGTTTGCAGACAGCAGCCTTCTTGGGTTTCCATAATCATAACGTCAGTTCCTATAGGAAATCTCCTCTTATGTACTTCTGAATGAGTGTGAAGTCTCTCAGTCGTGTCCGAGTCTTTGCGACCCCATGTAGGCAGGCGCTTTACCTTCTGAGCCCCCAGGGAAGTCTTCTTATGTATCCCTATATACATGCTATTGGTTCTATTTCTCTGGTGAACCTTGACTAATATATCTAGACTTCCAGGGCATCTGAAACATACCTTTTGTAGTAAATTGAATAAGGCCCCACCCACCAAATATGTCCCCAGAACCTATGAACATGATGCTTTATATTCTTTACATAATATGTAACTCTATGGTGAAAGGGACTCAGCAGATACAATTAAGGTAAGATATGTCAAGATGGGAAGATTGTCTTCAATTATTTGGGTGGGCCCAATGTCATCACAAAGGTCCTTATTAGAAGGAGATGGTCAGTCAGTCAAGGGAAGGCAAAAGTAAAAATTAGAGTGAGCCAAGGAATGCCAGTAGCTTCTAGAAGCTGGAAGAAGCAAGGAATAGATTCTCTCTCTAGAACTCAAAGACAGCGATCTGGGCCTTCTGACCTCCAGAACTGTAAGATGAAACATTTGTGTTATTTCAAACCACTGGCCTGTAATGTGACATCATTGCTGTAATGTTAGAGCAGCCATAAGAAAGGAATACATCTTTATTCCAGCACGTCTAGCAGATGCCTTTCTCACCTCAGAGCTCCTTAGGCCTGGGCACTTTTTTTTTGACAGTTGAACACAAAGCCTGAAAAAGGACTCACAAGAGCTGCTGAAAGAACCAACAAATGGGTTAATGCTTACCGGCTTCATCCAGCTGTCTATGTTCTGCAGCCTGAGAACACACACACATTCATATCCACATAGCTCACCTGTCCAACCACCTCCACCACCCCAGGAGGGCAATTCTTTACTCACACAGAGGCCCACTTTGGGCTGGACAGCAAATAGCTATTTCTTAAGAGCACATGGACTTTAAGAGGGGAGGGAGATCTTGCCCAAGGTAATAACTGGACAAATTAGCAGGCTGGTAGGGATGAGAAAGAGAATTTTTAAGTGGTTGACTTGAAACCACAAGAATTGGGGGTGCACCACAGGACATGTAAAAATCTTTTCCAACAAATCAATAATGAAAGCAAGAGACAGCCCTGATGGGAACCACACCCCAGCCTTCTCCACCTCCGTCTCAGCTTCACCGCAGACAAACGACTGGGTGAAAAAAGTCCACTTTATATTATTTAGGGAGAAAAGTGGATTCCAGCTAGTGTGAACAATGCGATCCCATTCTGCTGAAGAGAATACACATCTATACTACATATACATATAACGTACAAAGGAGCATAGGTACGTGTGTTTATTAGGGATAGGACAGAGGCTCGAAGAAGATCCGTGAAGAGGTTAACGGTTGGATGGAGATTATAGACAGTTGCTTTTCTTTTCTTACTTAAAAAAAAGTTGCAAAGAACAGGGCTGTTTGTGTTCTTTTTTAAAATAAAGTTTAAATAATTCAAAATAAAAAGCAATGGCGCGGTTTGTGTGGCAGGGCTACTTTGTGCCCCTTCCAGGACAGCCGAAGTCTCTCCCTCCCCAAATAGGAAGCTGGGCTGTGGTCTCCCGGTTAGCAATGGCGGAACCATTAGAGGAACTGTAGGCGGCAGAAGGATGACGCGGCCAGGGGGCCTGGGAATCAGAAAACAGACAGACCTGACCGCGAGGGCGGCTTTTGCCGAGTAACCCGAGGATGACCCGCCTCGGGCCCAATCTGGTATGTAGGAAGCCTGTAGTCACCCCGCGGCCTCTCCTCCCTGGACCGCCCCACCACCACCAACCACCGCCACATCTTGCTCGCTGCGTCTTCACCCGACCTCCCTCCGGATGAAGGCAGGTGCCGCCCAAGACCCCGGCCGAAAACAAATCCAGGGATCACCCCGACCTTCCTAGGCCCCATTCACCGCCTCCCCCTACCCTTTCCTGCGGTGGCGTTTTGTTTTAATTCATCTGAACTGGTTACAAAACCACACTCCCACGAATACATAAATAATGGATAAGGGCGGGGGGGGGTGGGGGGGGCAGTGTTTTAAAGAAATTCCCGCAGGGCCTGGCAAGGCAACAGCAAATGCATTTCTGCTGTATCATATTTAACTGTTTGCAAACTTCTGCTGGGAAGCTGAGCAGCGGCTGTAGAAATTCCACCCCCCTTCACCGCCCAGGGCCAAGGAGTGACTTGTAATGGAGGGTTAAGAGGGAGAGGTAGTCAGTGGTCGGGGGCCAGGAAGATGGAGGGGAGGATGAGAAAGTGTTTGTAAGATTGCACCGTCCACAACCAGGCTTCCCGCAAGCCAAGCATCTCCTTCCCGGGCTTCGGGGCCGCGGCTCCCCGAGCCAGGCTAGGCCCCTTTAAGAGCCAGCGCGCGCCCCGGTCCCGCGTGCGCTCACTTTCCCTAGCAACCGCCCCGGGGGAGGAGGAGGTCCTGGCAACGGCGCACCAGCCCGGAGGGTCACGTGACGGCCCGCAGCTGGAACGCGAGCGCGCGCCCTGCCGCGCGCCCGCCCGCCGAGCCTGAGCGCTGCGGCGCGTGCGCGAGCGGTGCAGCACCGGCCGCGGGAGCAGGGAGTATTATGGGCTGTGGGTGCCGCTGAGCAAGATGGAGCTGTCTGCAGTGGGCGAGCGGGTCTTCGCGGCCGAATCTATCATCAAACGGCGGATCCGAAAGGTGAGCCGCCACCCAGGGCGGGACGCCTCGCCCCGCAGCCGAGGCCCGAGTCCGTGGGCCAGCTAGACGAAGCGGTCCCGCTAACCTGGGCTCTCTCGCCCACCCCCGCGCCGTCGCCTCCTCGCGTCCCCGCATCTTCCCCACCCCCACTCTCCCCTTTTTTTCCTTCTCTTTTTCAGGGACGCATCGAGTACCTGGTGAAATGGAAGGGGTGGGCCATCAAGTGAGTGTCACGGGATCCAGGAGCGAGGGGGGAAGGGAGGCAGCGGACATTGGGGCCTTTTTTTTTTTTTTTTTTTACCTTGCAGGGGTGCGCACATTTGCTCCCTCGCATGTGCCTCTGCCTCTCTGGTTTTGTTTTTATTTTGTGCATGTGTAACTCGGCAGGTACAGCACTTGGGAGCCCGAAGAGAACATCCTGGACTCGCGGCTCATTGCAGCCTTCGAACAGAAGTGAGTTTGGGAAGCTGGCAGGGGTGGCGGGGCCGAGGCTCGGCTGGGGCGCCGCGCGGGGAAGCGGGAGGGTCGGGGAGGGCAGCGCGGAGTGGGGCCCGGGAAGGGGCTCGTTTTTAACCTCGGGTGTTTCTCGGCCGCAGGGAGCGGGAGCGTGAGCTGTATGGGCCCAAGAAGAGGGGACCCAAACCCAAAACTTTCCTCCTGAAGGTAACCTGGCCCAGCCCCAACAGCCCCCTCTCGGGCCCCTAGCCCGGACTCAACACGGGGCCTGCAGGGGAGGGACAGATCCGCGGCCGCCCTTGCGGGCGGGCCTTTCGAGAGGAGGCCCCTGCTGGGCAGGGGCTGGTTGTGAGCCCCCGACGAGCCCCTGGCAGGCGGCCCTGGCCAGCTCCAGCTTCTCTGCAAGAGGGGCCTGGGAATGGGGACGAGGAGGGAGGATGATCCTTGCTCACAAAACCAGGGTCTGGGGAGGCCAGCAGGAAGAGGGTGGATGAGGCAGGTGGGGGCCGTCCACCTGCGGGGGTGGCAGGGAGGTGGCCTCTGCACGTGAGAGCTCTGCTGTCCCCCAGCCTTGAGCTGGTGGGGCTCTACCTGGAATTCATGTCCAGAGCAGGAGTGAACGTGATCACCCTCATGGTGCGGAACAGGGAGAGGCTTTTGGGGTGGGAGGCTGCCTCCCTGTCTCCAGCTTGCCTCTCAGGATTTATTCTGCATGCCTTCCCTTCCAACTGGAGGATAGAACTTAAATTTGACCTTAAGTCACTTCACTTTGAGGTTTATCACCCGGGCTGGGCCTCTGGTTTTCAGTTATCCCCAGTTCTGGCTGTGTCTGGAGGTTCTAATGAGGATGGAGGGGGGAGAGAGTAAAAGCATGGCACATTGGCCTTGGCAAAGGAGGGAGACCTAGCTCCAGAGGAAGCCATCTTAG
Source organism: Nanger dama (assembly GCA_917880005.1). NCBI lineage: Eukaryota > Metazoa > Chordata > Mammalia > Artiodactyla > Bovidae > Nanger > Nanger dama. Next base: position 9,693,790 of record CAKJTW010000046.1, read on the forward strand.
AGGTTTTTGGTGTTTATTTATTTTTTAATGAGAAAGAACAGAGTCTGGGAAAGGGAAGTCAAGATGACTCAAGGTGGCAGGCAAGGCTGCAGGCGGTCTCCGTGGGCCAGCACTGTCTTCCCTCTAGTGCTAAGGTTTTCTCAAGGCCCCGTCCCACCCTGACAACCTGTGACTTTGGGGGTTGGCATGGGCAGGGCAGACGGACTCTGCAGAAAAAAAGGCTGTGCAGAATGGCAGGGGCCTCAGAATCTCCAATCTGTCCGAAAGGCTCAAAGCACAGTTGGTGGACTCTCCAGCCCCACTTCCCTCAAAAGGACTGTACATGTGTATAAAGTTTGCCTCGGACTTAAAGCAGAAGTGAAAGAAATAATGGTTTCCAGAATTACATCCTTCTGTGACCCTTGTCTCTAAATTACACACATCGTAGGAGATCCGTGGAGCAATCTTAACCCTTGATGTTTCTTTTGGGAGGGATGGGCCAGAGCGGCTGGAGGCCCGTGGGCTGTGTGACAGCTTCTCACAGTGCAGCTGGACTGCCCTCTAGCGGGGAAGCGGGTAATGGCCATGAGCTTTGATTCAGAATGCTTTTCTTTTTTCAATAGCTGTAGTTCTCGCTGTGGGCCTCATAGTGTTGAGCCCCGACGTGGATTATCTCCTTTCGATCGCTCAAAACCCTGCTATGAAGCAGGAAATGGTATCCCTCTTTTGCAGATGAGAAAATCAAGGCCCAGGGAAGGGAGGTGATTTTACCTGAGCTCCCATCACCCAGCTTCCTAGCTTTATCATGCCTCCTTTTTTTAACCCTGTCCCTCAGGGAGAGTACACACCAGGTTAAGGAGAAAAGTGGACAAACACGGGAAACTGAAGGCTGCAGAGTTGGTGGGGCAGGGGACAGAGAGGCAGATGAGAGGACCTTGATTTGGAGATGAGATGAAATAGATACTCAGCATGAAAGATTTGCAAGGGGTGATGGAGATCAGCTTGGTCTGAACCCAAGAGGCAGTGTGTATAGTAAACAAATCACACTTAGGTAGCACTCACTTTCTGCAGGGAACTACTGTGAAGAGAACAGGAGCCCATGAGGTGGGTTGCATAATCCCCATTTTATACGTAGAAAAACTTGAGACCAGAGAGGTTAAATAACTTGCATGTGATCACAGAGGGGGAGTAATAGAGTCCAGAGCTTTATCTTCCACGTTATCTAGATGTAGTACATGCCAAGCCCTGGGAGCTGTGCCTGTCACCCAGTCAGAGTGCAATAAAGGCATTGGCTGTGGTTACCATTTTTAATTCACAGGCAGACCCAGGTCTCACCTTCAAAGAATTCTCAACCTGGGGAGGGGAGAGGAGGAGGAGCGTAAACTAACTCCCTTTGAAAAAGGATTTAGAAATTACAAAGTAAAATTTTTGTAGAAAGGTTGGAAGCCATACATTAGAAAAAGGTTACTCTCAAAAGCACCACCCCTTGGATAGGTAAGTCTAGCATTTCTAAAGTGATTGCTGTGTGCCAGGCGTTTTGCTAAGCAAGTAACATATACTATCTCATGGTCCCAGGAGTCCCACCAAGCCAGGGTTTCATCCTGGATCTGACGTTTGCCTTGCCTACACCCTTCACCAGTCCCCAGGGACCATGCATCACTGCTAGACTCTGGCAGAACCGAAATTACAGAGGTCCTGGAGCCCTAGCAGCGTTCAGAGGGAATAAAGGCTAACCCCCTGGGTATTGGAAAGAGTGGGGAATCCCCTGAGCTCCCTTGGGGATGGAGCTGCAAAAGCTCTTACTGCCATGCCAAGGAAGGCTGGCTTTCCCCTGCCTTTGTCTGGGAAGGGGTATGAGGGAACCAGCCCCTGGCTCCACTGGCTCTAAGCTGGAGGAGCTGGCAGCCCTGGCACAGGGAGGTCAGGCCCACATATGCTGCCACCTAGTGGCTGGAGGGATTGTTAACTAAGCCACCCCAGGAGACTTGAGACAGAACTTGGAGGACCTGTGCCTCTCCCATGCTCTAAATGACATCCTCACTTATTCAGCATTTAAGTCCACAAATAACCTCTTCTGGGGCTTGTGGTCAAATACACTGTAGTCTTGTCTACCAGGCTACCTCTGGGGTTCTGGTTAAGCATCTAGGCCCATGGGGATGGGTGGTGGAGAGACCCCCTAACCACAGATCGCACTCTTGGGGAGCCCAGAGACTGACCCGTAGGAATGTGCCCTTCCTCTCAGCCACCTCCGCTCTCTTGGCTGGAGACAGTCACTGCCTAACAATCTCCCCGACCAGAAGCCAGGGTATCTGTAAAGAACCCAGACTGGTCATCCATCTCTACCCTCTTTCAGTTCCCTGGGCGCTCTCTGCCTCCACCATTGGTCTTAGCAGTACCCCTTCAGCAGGCCACCTGGGCCTCCACAGACACTTGGGGCATAGCTCAGGAAAGTCAAGGGTGTTTTTTGTTTGTTTTCCTACTGATGCTTCATCCTCTAAGACAGGGACCTAATCTGTGCTCCTCTGGAACCTGTACTTTCTTCCTTGCGTTGGATCACCCTGTACCCTAATTGCCTGTTACCTGTCTTTTCCTTGGAGTGCTGCCCCTCTGGCCGTAGAAGCTGTGTATAGTCGCAGATGTAGCCCCAAGCAGCTGGCAGGTGACTCATTAGCACTTTCTCAGTGAGGGAAGGACTGGCCCCTGGAGGATGACTTACCTAACCTTGTGAGTCTCTTGCCCAGGACTTGGGGTCTCTGAGGGCCCTGCCACACACATCCCGCACCTTCCCTGAGGTAGCAGGTGAGCTGAGTGCAGAGTCCTGGGGCTTTACACATTTCACACCTGGGACTGTGTGCAGCTTGGCTCAGGAGCCTGGTACAGTAAATATCGCTTGCTCCAAACAGACTTCTGCCCAGCCATCCTGCCTCCAGGCCATCTTGGCACAGACTGTGGCGAGGTCCATCCCACCTCTTAGCCCGCCCCCACCAAACCGATGCCAAGGAGGTTTTAGGTGCTGGCTTTGAAATCCGTTGGCACCAGTTTGCTCAGACCCAGGCCCCGAGCCATACCCTGGGTAGACTGATGAATCAGACCCAAGAGGGGAAGTGCCAGGGGCTGGGAGTGAAGAGGAGGGGCCAGAGGTCTTCCCCCAGAGTTGAGGAGGAGGTGCAGCTTGTTCAGAGGCAGAGAAAGAGCTCAGGGCATTTACAGATAGATCCATTGGGCTGGGGCGCAGGGTGGAGCAGGGAGAGATCACCCTTTGCTTTCGGTCACTAAGAATTAGTCCATGGGGAGTGCCAGGCTGGGCCGGATCTTCCCAGGGCAGAAGTGGTCCAGGGCTTCTTTCCATGCAGCATCCTGGCAGTTCCACTTCTGTGTGTCAGCAAGGACAGCCAGTGACTAGTCTGTCCCTCTGGCCCACAGCCGAGCTGGGAAAGTCAAGCCTTGCAAGTTGGGCCTGGATGAAAGTCTGCCTTGCTCCCCAGCCTTCTGCACTTTGCATCACCTGTCTGAACCTGTTTATTTTTATCGCTCAGGCAGGGGTAGGAGCACAGGCTGATTTTAAGTGCCCTCAGGATGGTTTCTTGAGCCAGTACTCCTGGGTGGCCGAGGCAGGGGATGTCCAGAGGTCAGCGGGCAGCCTGAGCCCTCAGCCACCTGCCGCCCTCTGTCTCGCAGGCGCGGGCCCAGGCCGAGGCCCTCCGCATCAGCGATGTGCATTTCTCGGTCAAGCCGAGCGCCAGCGCCTCCTCACCCAAGCTGCATTCCAGTGCTGCGGTGCACCGGCTCAAGAAGGACATCCGCCGCTGCCACCGCATGTCCCGCCGCCCCCTGCCCCGCCCAGACCCCCAGGGGGCAGCCCCGGCCTTCGCCCGCCCATCTCCCCCTTCTCCGAGACGGTGCGCATCATCAATCGCAAGGTCAAGCCGCGGGAGCCAAAGCGGAACCGCATTATCCTGAACCTGAAGGTGATCGACAAGGGCCCGGGGCCGGGCGGCGCCGGGCAGGGGACTGGGGCTCTGGCCCGCCCCAAAGTCCCGTCTCGGAACCGCGTCATTGGCAAGAGCAAGAAGTTCAGCGAGAGCATCCTGCGTACGCAGGTCCGCCACATGAAGTTCGGCACGTTCGCGCTGTACAACAAACCCCCGCCCGGCCCTCTGCAGCCCCCGCCTGCCCGGCAAGACCGACATCGCCGCCTCCCCGGCCAGGGGCTGCTCCTGGCGCCCCCCAGTGCCCCCTACGACGCCCGCAGCTCCAGCTCCTCCGGCTGCCCCTCGCCCGCCCCGCACTCCTCCGAGCCGGAGGACGCACCCCCCAAGCTGCTCCCGGAGACCACGAGCCCGTCGGCCCCCGACTGGCGGGAGCCCGAGGTGCTTGACCTGTCCCTCCCGCCCGAGGCGGCGGCCACCAGCAAGCGGGCGCCTCCCGAGGTCCCTGCAGCTGCCAGCCAGGCCCTTCCCGCCGCCCCTGAGCCGGCTGGCGCCGCCTCCGAGCCCGAGGCGGGAGACTGGCGCCCTGAGATGTCACCCTGCTCCAACGTGGTCGTCACCGACGTCACCAGCAACCTCCTCACGGTCACTATCAAGGAATTCTGCAACCCAGAGGATTTCGAGAAGGTGGCTGCTGGAGCAGCAGGCGCCGCAGCGGGGGGTGGCAGCAGCGGGGCGAGCAAGTAAGGGGGCTCCACCAAGGAGGGGTTGCTGGGGGCACCCTCCTGCCCAAAGTCCTACTCTTGCTCCCGCCCCCCGCACTCCCCGCCCTCAGACAACCCTGCCTGTGCTTTGCTTGTTTCAAAAGGCTCGGTGTTGACCCCGGGATGGGGCTGGGCAGTTGGAGACCCCATGAAGCCCAGTGGGAGGGACAGGCCTGGAACAGGGTGGGGCTGGGGTGGGGGCGAGGGCACTGGGGAAGTCCTCCCTCTTATCTCTTGGCACCTTCCTTGCCCACGCACAGTGGGGCCTGCTGGGTGGCTCCTGGGAGTTCCAGAACCTGGGGTTCAGCTGCCCTCCCCACATCCCGCCCTGTCTCTCCCTAGCTTGCTTCCAGCTCTCGCGCACAGCATCTGATTTCTCGGTGCTAACCCCCCGGCAGCTGCGGGGCTCCTTAGGGGACCCCCCATCCCAGCATGGGCACCGTCCCTTTCCTTCCTCCAGATAACCCGGGAAGGAGGGGCAGGGATGGGGTAGCCAGGACAGAGGTGGAGATGAAGGTGGCCGTGGCCCCTCTCCTCCCCTTTCCCCGTCCCCTGCGAGGGCTGCAGGAGCTGGGCCCACGTTTGGACCACCCAAGCGGGCCCCTGTGGGCCCCACCCACCCATCTCTTTCCTAATTTCTCTCTTGAAGGTGGGAGGGGCTGGCACGAACCTCACCTGCCATGGCCTCCCGGCATCTAAAGGTCCCTCAGTTTCAACCAAAGGTGCTACAAGAACCTGCGGCGCGGACTTCCGGCTGTGCATGCGCCTGGCACCCCAGGCGCTTCCGCGTGTATCCGTATCTGCTTGGGGCCCCGGACCCTCCCTGGCCATCAGCCGGGCCTGTGGCCTGATCCAGGTCCGAGGAGTTTGCTGCGGAGGCCGAGGTTCCCGGTGCACGTGTGCAGGGAGGGGGCGCCTGACCCCCGCCCTTCTCTTTGGGGTGGTCGGCCCTGGCATGATGGGGACTGAGGCCTAGGGGAGACAGACCCCCGTCCCAAGCTGCTGCTTCCTCCTGGCTGTTTGCGGTGAGGAGGAAGCTTGGACACCGTTCTTAGGGTCTCTGGCTTCTGCCCTCTCCGCCCCTTCTCTCTTGCTTGCGATCGCCCAGGCTTTGAAACAGCCCAGCCTTCTCTAAGCAGCAGGAGGCCTCCACTGCTCTAGGCAGCTTCGTTTGCTGCTGCGGCCTGGGAACATGAGTTGTCCATGCCAGTGGCAGTGACCAAAACCCCAGTTTTAGGCCGGGTGCTGGGAGGGCAGATTGGCCAAAGCAGAGGATAGACGAGGGGGCCCAGTGACCTTCAGGAGGGCAGGCATGTGCAGAACCCGGAGTCTGGGGCACAGGGAACGCAACCCCGCTGGCCAGCCCTTGGGGCACTGCCTGGGCTGTTTGGCACGAGTGGGGAGTCCTTACTGGTGGCTCGAGGTGGCTTCCTGGTGTGTCAGCCCAGAACCCGTGATGTCAGAAGGAGGACACAGAAAGGGAATTCCGGGTGGGTAACAAACGCCTTGGTCCTAAGCATGGGGAGGACTCTGTCTTCCGACTCTCCCTGCCAGAGATTGTGGCAGGGTCCTCTGACCCTCCCGAAACACTGATGGAACGCGGGTGGCCACAGGGCTTGGGTGTCTGGAGCTCCTGACCCCTCTCCACCCCGCCTTTCTGTTGCCCTTCTGTTGGCTCCGTGGCCGTCCAAGTGCCAATTGGCTTTGCCCCAAATAAGGGCTGGTATGTCTCCTCTGTCCTTAGAGGGGATTCCCCCCTCCCACCGACCCCCCCACCCTAGGTGCGTGTCCACCTGGGTGCCAGTTACAGGTGTTTCCAGAGACCATAGCAATGTGTTTTCCTGAGAGTCCGTGTCATTCGTGACCTTTTTTGTAAAGAAGTTGTGTTTTCAGAGGTGATTTTATGACAGGAAAGTGAAAGAATTAGTTTTGCAAAAAACAGAAAAAGAGAAAAAAAGAGGGGGAAAAGAAATAGAAAAAAAATATTGTGGGATTCCTATGGGGTTGGGGAGGGTGGGGAGAAAGATATTTAAAGAAAAACTAGTAACGCAGCAGTTGCACAGCTGAGGCGGCAGTGTCAGGAGCGTGGACAGAGGCCCGGGCCCAGCTGGGAGGGCGCCCCACCCCCGAGCGTGGCGACAGCCCCCTTCCTTGGCCCGAGGCAAGGTAATCCCTCCCTCCTGTGCTCGGCCCAGGTTCCACTCTTGTCCCAGCTCAGACGGAAGGATGACCCCTGTTCCCGAAGGAACTTGCCAGAAGCTGCAGGGGCCAGGCAGGTAGAGCTGAGACTGGGGAGGCAGGGGTCAGCAGGAGTTCCACTCTTGCCGTCACCCAGCGTTGGTGGCTCTCCAGGAAGGCTGGTGAGTGGGTACAGTTGGGTTCCTTGCCCCTCTTCATTCCTTTGCCAGCGTGTTGGTCCATCTGGTTCCTCCACCACCACCCCATGGGGGCATCTCCCTCCCCATTGCCCCAATGACCGTGACACCCCCAAGCTTCCCTGGCCAGGTAGGGGTTGCTGCAGGTGTCAGGAAGACATGGGAGAGCCTCCGATGGTGATCATGGTGGGTTGGGGGTAACCCTAGGGAGAGGGTGTGCCCACCCTGTCATCTCTTTCCACAGGTGAGTCACTGCCCTTGACCCCCAGCTGTGCAGCCCTGCCCCCAGCAGAGGCACGCATGCGCATGGCTGTCTCCCAGGTGGGCAGCTCCCCTGGGGGCCCAAATGGGCACCAGGTCAAGAGCAAGCGGAGCCCTCCTTACCTCTCTCCCAGGGTGGCTCTGGGCTGGGCCCAGCAGCCCCCACCACACTTGCACAGACCAGCCTCCCGTGGGCCCTCCCTCCCCTGCTGCTGCTTTTCCGTTTGCCTAATTACCAAGCAGAAGTTGCAGTTTGGTTGGCTTTATTTTTGTATGTAAGAGACCCCTCAAGACCTGGTCTTCTTCCTTGTTCAATATTGGTTGGGGTCATCTCTCCTTAATGCCACCTTCTCGTCACCCCCCATGTCATAGGAAACAGATGAGGTCTGGTGTCTGGTTTGAGGTGGGAACTTGGAACCCGTCCCTGTCTCATTCCCCTCCCGGATATTCAGTTTGCTCGTCCGTGAAATGGGTGTATTGGGCAGCCTGGCCTTTTCCTAAAGCATGGCCTTTTCACCTGTTGGTGTCCAGGCAGCTGCTGAGGATTAGGTGGTGGTGGAGGTTGCTGGCACTGGGACCTCTACTCTCCCACAGCTGCTTTTCATTCTCACCCTGCAAAGGGGTCAGGATTGAAATGGGCTCCAGCAGAGCCCAGTGAGGCAGGCAGAGTGGGAGGGGTCACCCCACTTCCAAGGCCAGGAAACTGGGCCTCTGAGAGGCAAAGCTGCTTCACTGGAATGAAGAGCCCAGCTGCTCTGGCCTTTCGGGGACAACCTTTGAAAGGTGGGGACCAAGGCCTTGGAGCTACCACAAAGCCAGGGGCTTCTGAGCCAGGCAGTCCTGGGTAAGAAGTCAGCCCAAAGGAGGAAGCTGTTGGCTCGGGGAGCTGGGCCACCACCAGCCTTTCTAGCCTCTGGTGGACCCAAGTGGACACACTGCCTTTTTGTGTCTTTAGGGGTTTTGTTGGTGGTTGTTGGTTTTGTGTTTTGGGAGTTATTTTCTTTTCTGGTGTTTTTGGGTTTTTTGCACTTGGCCCATGCCGAACAGTGGGACCCGCCTGGTCAGTTCCACTTTCAGGCTCCCATGCACTAGCCCAAGGCAGCCTCTTGGGGGCTTGTATGGTTTAAGGAATCACTTTTGGAAAAAAAAAAAAAGTGTTTAAAGGTGTTTTTTTTTTTTTTTTTTCTGTCTGCATCTCCTCTCAGATTGAGAAAGCCCAGAATTAGGGGCTACCACTCCAGGAGAGAGGGAGCGTGTCCTCATCCTGGCCCTGTCTTATTGATAGTTGCCAAGACACCAAGATGGGGAGGGGGCGGGGCAGGCTGGGTGGAGACGGAGGTACCCATCTCCCAGGCCTGTGGGGTCACCCCATCCTGCCTTGAAGGAGTCGGCACCCCATTCCAGCAGTGGGTGAGTGCCTGTTGTATGCAGAGCTTCAGCTAGGCAAAGGGGGGCTGTTGGTCTAATGAGGGACCCCTTGCAAGAGGCCACAGTAGAAGGAACCAAGGGTTCTGGGTCTTCCCCCTTGCTATTGGGCGGAGTAGAGATGGAGACTTCTTGTTGGTTTTAATTTAAAAACGCAAAAGCCTAAAGAAATGTATCTTATAATTTTTTAATTTTTGAAAAGCTCATTTAATGAATTGTGCACGAATGAATTCTATATATATAAAATATACATATATAGCTCTATATTTGGGGAGGGGTGCTATCTCTTTTTTCTCTCATTTTAAAAATGAAGTGTTGTTGCCTTTGTCTGTGGTTCAACCATCCAGCTCCCAGCTGGCTAAACTTTGCCTCCGGTGGTTCAAGACAGGAAACTAGTAGGGTGAACGGGAGACGCAGGGAAGGGGGCGCCACCCTGGCGTGGGGCTGGGCCTCCAGGCCCCTGCCCATCTCCCAGGGGTTGCGGGTGGAGAAGCGCCTTGTGCTGGCTGTGGGTTCTGGTTCTGTCCTGGAATCGGCTGGCTCTGGGCCGGGGGAGGGGGTCTGTGCTACTTTCGTCTTGTATGATTCGTTCTGCTGCTCTTCAGTATCGTATCAATGCCAGGAAGGGGGCGCGGAAAGCCTCTTTGGCCCCCAAATAAATTGTCACATTCCGAAGCTAAGCTCCTAGCCCCTGGTCTGTCTCATTTCTTCTGGCTGGGACTGTGATCTAGAAAGCTCAGGCCGTGCCTCCCCCATTGCAGCGAGGAGAGGGGGGCCCTGGCCTTCAGCACTGGTGGGCCAGGGCTCCAGCCCGTTTCCAAGCTCCCCCTCTCCTATCCCGCCTCCACCTTGTAAGCAAGCTAAACTTGAAGGGAGTCCCCACACACAGGTAAAGCGGCGTGTGTGCCACATCTTGGAACCTGGAGACTACCTGGTCAGTAGACACGTGGGGAGGGTGAAGGTCCCACCACTGCCCGGTCCCCAGGTCCTTAGCACCTGCAGAGAGGGCATCCCCGGGGGACTGGATCCCTAGCCAGCGAGTTACCACAGAGCCCAGGAGGGAGCAGGCTAGAGTGGGGGCATGGGCTATACCCTTGCCAGCGGTGGTGGTGGTTCAGTCACTAAGTTGTACCCCAGCCTGTGACCCTATGGACTGCAGCACGCCAGGCTTCCCTGTCCTTCACCATCTCCCAGAGCTTGCCCACACATGTACTTCCCTTGCCGGTAACAACCCATGTTAACAAGAAGCTCTTCAGTTCAGAGAAACCTGTTTCCTGGGTGTTTGTGCGCGTTCTCTAATGAGAATAGTGGACTGAGGACCGTGTCGGACGCCCACAGGGGTCCAAAAGCATCCACTCCCTGCAGATACCGGAGCCCTCACGGGTCTGCTGTGAGCGGCACCTCCGTCCATCCGTAGCCACTCATTTGTCAGGCCTGAAACAGGTGTTGCCTTCCAGCCCTCCCCTTCCCCACTGCTCCCACCCCCTTATTGTGTAAGCCCCAAGGCAGGCCTCTCCAAGGTGTCCCCACCCTGAGCCCCCATCCCACCTGTCCTGACCCCAGCTCCTCTGACAAAACCTCCGTAATCTGCTGTGCCCTCCCGGCACCTCACCTCAGGGGTTGGCAGCCCTGCTGAGAGTCTTCAGAAAGCCCACTGCCCTCAGGATCGTGTCCCAAGTGTCCCCCATCCCCCGGCATGTGTACCCCCTGACACACACACCCACGTGCCCCCTAACACAAGTGTTCCCGCAAGACACACACACTCTACCCAGGGTTGTGTCCAAGTGTGTCCTCGCCACACACACAAACACACACACTCTCTACCCAGGCAGCACGCCCTGCCTGAGCCCCCATCCCTGCCCTGGCCTGAGGTCTTGGCCCTCTCGTCCCTCAAGGGGGGCTGAGTCTTCATCCACAGAGTCCATGCCTGACGCCTTTTCCTCTGTCGCCAGGTTTGGTCCTCCTCTCTTGTTTGCACCATCAGCGAGGCTTGAGAGTGACTGAGCGGTCGACATGGGGCCCCAGTGCCACTGGTCCAGCTGGCCGAGGTCCAACAGGAGTGTGTTTCTGCCCAAGAATGCTCTAGAAACGGAAGTCAGGCAGGGAGGTGGGAAGGTGGGGGGAGATGGGACCCTGGGTGGCGTCAGGGCTGGCCTCCTCCGGGACCCGCTCCCACTTTGTCATCTTGCCCAGTTCAGGGTTCTGTCCTCCAAAAACCCCCATTCGGTATTTAAACAGCAATAACCTGAGTAGTCAGCACACCGGCTGCCTGTCAGGCCTCTGTGAACTCTCTCCCTTCCCCCTCTCGCCCTGTCCACCCTCCCCAGTGCCCAGGGTGATGAGCCAGTGTCACAGAGGAGGGCCAAGGATGGAAGAAGTTCCTTGGCCCCCAGGTGGCACAGTGGAGGGGGACTTCCCCACCCCACCCATATCTCTCTCGGGTTGAGACCATGGGGGCTGCCCTCGTGAGGGGCGAGCATCTCGTTGCAAACACCATGTTCAGGGCTTAGCATCTCAACTGCCCCTTGTCACGAGGCCTGGGGGCCTTCTCGCAGCAGCCCAGTCCACCTATTAGCTGTGGATGAATGAGTGTGACCTCGGCAGCTTCTTAAGGAGGATGGGATAGTTTGTGCCAAAGCTTGGGCAAGACCACACAGCTGGGCTCAGGGAGTCCAGTGTGCCCTGCCTGAGGTGAGTCAGCACCCTGGCATCCTGCCGAGCTGGTGCCTCGTCCACCAGGCGGTGCCCAACCAGCCCCTCCCCTCACCCCACTTCACTCCTGGGTGTCACCAGGAGTGAAGGTCAGCCATGGGGTGCAGCTTAGGGAGCCAGGTAAGGCGGAGGGGTTGAGATGCAGTGAGAATGACAAATTTGCAGATTTATTGTCATCTCATAGAAGCTGGAGAAGGCGATGGCACCCCACTCCAGCACTCTTGCCTGGAAAATCCCATGGACGGAGGAGCCTGGTGGGCTGCAGTCCATGGGGTCACAAAGAGTTGGACACGACTGAGTGACTGAGCGACTTCACTTTCATGCATTGGAGAAGGAAATGGCAACCCACTCCAGTGTTCTTGCCTGGAGAATCCCAGGGACAGAGGAGCCTGGTGGGCTGCCGTCTATGGGGTCACACAGAGTCGGACACGACTGAAGCGACTTAGCAGCAGCAGCAGAGAAGCTGGAAGTGTGCTGCTTTCTCTGTCCTTGTTATGCTGTACCTGAGGTGAAGGGGGGTCAGAGTGGCAGCAAGTAAATGCCGAGCGCCCCCAAGCCGGAGCCCAAGCCTGTCTGCACTCTCTTTGTTCAGGCTGCTGTCCTCTGAGGGCTCACGCTTCAAAAGGTCTCTGCTGGGAGAGGCCAAGCAGGGACAGCTCGCCCATAGGGCGGAGCCCAGAAGGGAGCAGAAGTGGGGGGGGGTCCATCCTCTGGGCATTCATGCGCTCTGAGCCTTTGAGAGTCAGAAGAGGGACAGAGGCCAGGACTTGAAATCACCACGTGAGCCTTAATGAGGCCTGGACATGGCCCAGGCAGTGGGAGGGGCCTGACAGAAAGTGGGCACAGAGATTTAGAATACTGAGGAGTTGGTGATTGGCTTTGAGTGTGGACTTCCTGGTGGCTCAGACAGTAAAGCGTCTGCCTACTATGTGGGAGACCTGGGTTCAACCCCTGGATTGGGAAGATCCCCTGGAGAAGAAAATAGCAACGCACTCCAGTACTCTTGTCTGGAAAATCCCATGGATGGAGGAGCCTGGTAGGCAACAGTCCATGGGTTCTCGAAGAGTTGAACACGACCTCACTTTCAAATGCTGTGAGAGGGACCCTCTGAAATACCTCCTGGGTATCTGGTAGAGGTAAAGGAATGGGTAGTCATCACGGGCTGGGGGGCCGGCGAAGGAGTCAGCCTGGGAGGGAGGTGAGTGTAGTTTGGGACACCTTGGATGTGAATCAGGCAGAGGAGCCAGGAGGAATTTTCACCCAGAGGTTTGAGACATGGAGTGAGTTCCTTCTCAGACTTTCCCAGTGGCTCCAACGGGTTAAAAATCTGCCTGCAATGCAGGAGATGCGGGTTCAATTTGTGATGCAGGTTGGGGAAGATCTGGAGGAGGAAATGACAATTCACCCCAGTATTCTTGCCTGGGAATTCTCATGGGCAGAGGAGCAGTGGACTATAGTCCATAATGTTGAAAAGAGTTGGACACAACTCAGGGGCTGAGCATGCACACCTGCCTCCCGGGTGCTGCTGGAAAAATCAGTCCCTTTGCTGATGAGCCTTTGCCCCCAAGTGCCCCTCAGCTCTGAGATGACTGATCACCAGACATTCTGGAAGGGCCACTGGGGACTTAGGTGCGTAGCTGCTGAAGTCATGGGGATACACAGCCCCTGCCTGCCAACTTTATGCCTTTCATCTCAGTGAGGTTATAAAGTAGGTGGCTGGGGGACGATGAACTCCATCAGATAGGTGAGGAGGTAGAGCAAGGGACTTCCCAGGGTCACTCAGAAGCAGAAGCATGGAAGCTGGATCTTGGGTATGATGGATGGAAGCTTTTAAGAGCCAACTGCTGCAAAGTACTGGAGACACTAAAGAAACCAGAACATTGTTTTAAACACACAACTGAGCTTCCAAGAGAGTCAAGAAATCCCCAGGGACTAAAATCAAACACAGAGGAAGCCAAAATCAGGGTGACAAGCAGTTGCCAAGCCTTCGGGGGGTTCTGTGGGTGGCTTGGGGACAAGGGTGGAGAGGTTGTTAACCTTTGCTGATCTTGGCAATTGAGGAGCTTGGATTTTACATCTATGTTGGGATGGGAGACAAGGCCTTGGGCCTCTGCCGAGAGTTTTGGAACTAAGACACCTGAATGAAGCTGGACCCGTATCCTCAGTGAAAGAGCAAATGGAAAAGAAATAATCCTTTTGCAAAAAGCAGAAGAAGTTGTCAAAGAAGTTGGCTCATTTTTGGCTCTGTTGGAAAAATAAAAATCAAGTCTCTCTTGAGAGATTCTAACTCTAGGCGTTCCCTCACACAAAATTTGAGGTTTGAATTTGCATTGCCCACACGGTCCCAGAACTCCTAAGTCTGAAAATTAATATAAAAAGCAAACACGGGGTGGTTTACACCCACAGAGCAGGTGGCAATAGCAAAGGCAAGCCTCTCTGGAGAGACATTCCCACAGTAAAGGCCACGTGGGCTACTCACAGATAAAAGTCTTGCTAACACGAGCTTTCAATTGCAAATTACAAAACATACAAAGAAGCAAGCCACAAACCGCAGAACAACAAACAGCACATATAGAATCCTGCATCTGATATGTTATTTTTAAGCACACACCGAAGGTTTCCAAAATGATTGTGAATATCCTGTAGCAGGACATGAAGCCAGTCCCAATAAATTTCAGGAAACTGATGTCACAGATCATGTTTAATTTAAAAATCAATAGCAAAAACTTAACTGTTAATTAAAGGCAAAACCTCATGTATTTAGACAGTAGCCCAGATCTCTCATTCCTGTGCATTTTTCTCCCTCCCCAAACTTCTGAAGTCTCTTTAGAACAGTGAGATTCCAGGATGGATGTGAAAGTGTTGGTCAGATGGCAGGCACACAGGAAGTTCACAGCCAGTCTGAGTTGAAGCTGGATGTGGGAACAGGTCCCCCTCTGATCTCTAGATGGGATGGGATCATTAGAGCCAAAGACCAAAGTCCTCTCTGTCTTTTCAAAAAAATGGGCTCAGCGGGTGACAAAGACGTGAGCCTGCATTTAAAAGACAGCCATCAGCCTTTATGAGCCAGAGGTCTGGGAAACATTCTTGCAGACCAGGGTGGGCTGCTAGGAATGGACAGAGGTGGCAGGGGTCCTTGGTGCTGTGTCATAAAGACGAGCCCCCTGCCGACAAGCCCCATGCTCTTTTGGGGGTGGATTTGGAGGTCCTCAGGGGTTCTCTGTGAAGGCTTGGATACTCTTACCTGTTAGCAACGAAATAGGACACACTTTGGAAGAGGCACATGTGGCCTCTGTCCCCCACGGGGACTCATTACAGTGATCGTCATCTCACTGGCTCCCTGGGCCATCCGTGCATGTGCTCACAGCTCAGTTTCCACGCAGTGGCGTCCTAACGGAGGCTTGCTCTTCTCACCATCCCTGACTCCCTCCCATGCTCATCTGCCTGCCTGCCTTTGACAACTCAGGCACTGTAAAGAGACACTTGTCCAGGTTCAAGTGGCCAGGTCGCTCCCCTCTCGAGGCCTCCATGCTCCTCAGCAGTAAAAGAGGCCAGGACTCCTTGCTTGGCACGGTTCCTTGGGAGGACTGAATGGAATGAGTGTGAAAAGCATTTGTTCAAGCACCACATGGGTAAGAAGGGACACAGATCTTCCTGACCTGTCTGGCCAGGATTGACCACTTGTCTGACTTCCCATCCCGGTGTTCCAGCCTCCCGTTCACCAATTCTTGATGCCTTCCTCCCATGGAACAGCTTGTCAGTGGTGGAAGAACAGTGGAGGAGTCTGAGCTCTGCCAGCTGTGTGACCTCAGGCTGGTCACTCACCCTCTCTGAGCCCCTGTAACCTCTTCTGTGAAGTGGAGGGGAACGCTTCCTCTCATCATCTTTTCCAGCTCAGAATGACTCTAAGGGTAACTAACGAGTCCAGAGTGGACTTTTCAAGGACTGACTCATGAAATCCTCAGCTTCCAGAGAGCACAGTGCGAACAACACACAGACAGAGGAGGGAGGAACTGAGGACTCAGAGAGGCAAAGTAACTTGCTCGAAAATTCCTACGTGGTAGAGCTGGGGTGTGAACCCGTGCAGGCATACTTACCCACCAGGCCAGCATCCTCCCTGCGCAGCCTGGCGAGGGCTCACTCACTGGGGCTGGACTGCCTGTCTGAGTGGGACCCTGGGCACATTGCTTATCTCTTCTGCGCCTCTATCTTCCCATCTATAAAATGGAGGGTGAGAGTAATCCTCCCTTCCGCCCGGGACTACAGGAAACTCTGCGGAGGGCTCCAGGGCCCAGGCTCTGAGCTGCACACTCGGGTTTCAGTCCAGTCTGAACCCTCCCACAGTGTAGCCGAGGCAGCTGGAAAGAGAGGTTGAGTCACTTGCTCCAAATGGTACAAACTTGCAAAGCTGGACTTCAAATCCCAAAGCCCCAGCTTCAAAGTCTGCTGTTAACTACCCTGCTCTACCTCCTATGAGGCCTTCAGATTCCAGGTTCAAACCAAATTCCAGACTGCAAATTGGCAGCCCCCCACAGTCTGCCTGACTCACCAGCCTCCTTGGTGGGGGCCTGAACCCTGCACCTCCTCTTTGACTCATCCCTTCCCAGCTAGTCCTCAGCATCGTGACTAATTGACCCCTGAATGGAAAAAACCATTCTGATCCCTCCCTTCCCCCTCAGCTCTGCTGCTCAGTTCAGTCCAGACCCCAAAGGTAAGGATGATCGATACCAAGAATGCCCATTCTAGAGTGTAGGCTTGCAACAGAGCTGGACAAAAATGCTCTTGGTCCCTTAGCTCACTCAGGCTGCGGGGCTACGAAGCCACGTGGAGGTGGGGTTTAGAGACAGTTGGGAAAGGGAGGTGTCTTTAGAGACAGTTGACATCACTCACCAACTTAAGCCAGGTGAGGGCCTTCAGAGAGTAGGAGAGCACAGTAGCAGGTCTCCACTGGGTTTGGGGAGATGAATGACTGGGGACAAAGGTGAGAGTCTGGCTGAGTCCTCTGTTTCTGTGAGGCAGGCAGAGACTGGACTGCTTTGGGGACAGTCTGCACCCCCAGCGCTTGGGGGCCAGGATGCAAGCATATCTCCTGGGGTCCATGCTTGGAACTTTGCAGAAGGTGGCTGGTTTGAGGTCACTGGAAGAGGATCTAACCTCAAGATGATTGGGGGTGGGGATAAAAAGGAAGTGATACATGATTTTATCAGAAGACTTCATGGTGGGTGGGTGGGTTGACCTCGATGATAAGTGCTGAAGAGGGGTTGTGCAAGCCAGGGAATGCTGTGCCCAGGTAGGAAGTGCAGTTGTGACATTCCTAGTGATGGAGGGATCTATGAAGTACCCACAAAAGTGACCCTAATAAAAAAGCACCAGCTCCCAGGCGCTCATCTGACCCACCTGAAAATACTCATCTCCTGAGAACATCTGAACCAGACAAGGCAGACTTACCTTGTTACCTTTCTGTCCTCCCTGCCCTAATCTCCCACCCTGGAGAAACCAGAGGCAACTAGTGGGGGAAAGGGCAAGGGGAGAGCAGGCCAAATTGGGGTCTTAGAGCAGAATCCCACCGTGCCTCCTTCCCCATTATATAGGTCTTTGAGTTTAAGGCAGACTTGAGCTGGGGGAGAGGAGAAGCTTTGGCTAGAGCTTAGAGCTTTGCCATTAAACCCAACTGTTTCAATATCTAAAAGTAGGGTAAAGCCCTGAAGTGACCGAACAGGCTATGAGATATGCCCAAGACCTCATCCAGAGGTAGGGAAGTTTGGGTCAACAGAACATGTTATAGAGCAGCCACTGAGAGTAAAATTCTTTCTGCCTGTTTCCTTTCAAGTACAGCTCATTCTGTGTGTCCCTTCACTGCCTCAGCCTCCTAACTGGCCCTTTTATTTTTCTTCTCCTGTTCCTACCCTGGGCTTCCCAGATGGCTCAGCAGTAAAGAATATGCCTGCCAATGCAGGAGATGTGGGTTCAATCCCTGGATTGGGAAGATCCCCTGGAGAAGGAAATGGCCACCCACTCCAGTATTCTTGCCTGGGAAATTCCATGGACCGAGGTGCCTGGCGGACTACAGTCCATGGGGTAGCAAAAGAGTCAGATATAACTTCATGTCTAAACAATACAATACAACACAATCCTACCATACCCTGACCCCATCCAAGTCTACCAGGGCTTCCCTGCTCATCCAGGGAGACAGTCTATCCTAGTGATCATGAGGTTGGATGTCTGAGTTAGGATCCTAGCTCCTTGACTTGGCAGCTGTGTGGTCTGAAATAAATTGCCTAACCTCTCTGTGCTCAGTATCACTGTCTGCCAACAGGGGGATTGTGATAGCCACACACCTGTTCCACCAAGGCTTCGTGAGGCTTTTAATGATTATTTATAAAGGCCTTAGGAACGTTGTAAGAAGGATCCCAGTGTTAGAGATCCACACTGTTCTCAAATGCTTCCTCCTTGCTGTGCAATCTTGGCAACGTCCCTTTTCTCCCTGTTTCTCAGTTTCCTGAAAAATAAACCATGTGTGGGTACAATTTGTTTGTGGCTGCAGCTAGTGCTGGTGGCTGACAAACTTCAGTGGGGAGGGAGAGCCAAGCCTGGACCCAGCCCACGGTGGGCTGAGAAGAGAGCCAGCAGGCCCTGCAGGCAGGCAGGAGCAGCGAAGGGTCGAGCGAGCGGGGCTGCCCACTCTGCCCTGGCCGCATGCCTTCTGCCTTCTTCTAGCCTCTAGGAGTCTCCCCAGCCTGTCCCCTCTTCCCCTAGGGAATCACCTTGGGTACCCTGGGCTAGATCAGGAAACAGATGGCATTTGAGGAGTAGCTGCCAGGTACCCTTGGCTCCTCGCTGGATGCAACTGAACAGCCATCCAGGTGAGGCCCCAGGTACACACCCCCTTGGTCTTGAGCCCCATCACACACCTCTGTCAGGCCCTGCAGTGTCCACCTGGCCCGGCCCCTCCTTCAGCAGCAGGCCTTTTGTCTTTCACCATCTCCGGAGGCAGCACAGGACTGCTGCTACCCATTTTACAGACTAAGGAAAGAATGTTCCCTAAAACTCAGCTTTCCTGCCTCCATGTGCTCTATCTACAGAGTCAGGGATCATCAGAAAAGTGCCCCTTTGGGACTGCGCTGGCAGTCCAGCGGTTAAGATTCCACACTTCCAATGCAGAGGGCGAGGGTTTGATCCCTGGTCGGGGAAACTAAGATCCCACCCACATGCCATGCGGTGCCACCAAAAAAAATGGAAAACAGCCTTTTCTAGAGGAGCTGGAGTAACAGCCACCAGCTCCGAGGTTCCATCATGCTTGGATGGAAATACACCCTGAACACTGGCAGGGAGCCAGTGACCCAGATACAAAGCAGACGTGGTACCAGACCTCAAGAAGTTCTTGAACTGGGGAATGCAAGTCACCGGCGAATGCAATGAAAACTGGTGCTGGGGCCGCTGGCGAGGGCAGGAGGGGTGCTGCAGATTTAGGTGGGCTCCTGGGCTCTGCCTGGGAACTGCCTGGAGAAGAGGGTAGAAGGGGATGGGACTAAGCCAAAGGCGGAAGGAAGCTCCCAGGACCTACTGCTTCCTCACTGGGTGGGGCTGATTGGCCCAGAACATGCGACATGGTCCAGCTCCCAGATGGACACCCACTGACTAGGGGACCTAGGGAAACGAACGAATCCCTCTGATTTCAACTTTCCTATTGTTAAGTGGGGACAGTCACAGTATGGAGCTCCAAGGTTGCCACCGGTGAGGGTCAGGCAGAGTAAAAGTGCAGGGGAGGAGGAACCGGGGGCATTTGGGATGCTGATGAAATGGTGAGAGCCCCGGCCCTTACGTCCTCAGAGAGAGGACGCGGGCTTATTAGGCAACCACTCCTTCTGGTCCTTCTTGGCTGAACCTGGACTCAAGCTCACATGCTCCAGCCAACTCCCAGGCCCCCCACAAGGAGGACACCCGTTTCCTCCTTGATTCTCAGCTCCTCCCAAGCTGAGAACAGATGTCCTTGCTTCCTGCTTGAGCCTGAGAGGTGGATTGGCTCCTTTTCCCGCTTCCAAGGAAGTAAACACCCTGGATGGAAATCTCTGGGCTTCCCCAGAGAGGAAAGCTCCCTCTTCCCTGGCTGCTGCCCCTCCTCTCTGGTCTGGCTCCTCATCCCAACATCTGATGCTCAGACCTAAGCTTTTCAGGACCTACCTGAGCCCTGCTTCCCCCTGGAAGATCCCAGACTGGGGTGTGTTGATGGAACACATACATGAACCTCAGTCTGAAGGATTCCCCAGTGCTGCTCAGAAAGAGGGTGAGAGGGGAATGAAGAAAGGACAGAGCAACTTTGGAGGAAGGCACTGTAGGCCCCTGGGGAGTCAAGGAAAAGAAGTGAAAAGGGAAATTAACGTTTACTGAGCATCTAATATATGCTAGGAATAAATAAGGAAGAGGGTAGCACGTATTGCAGGGGCTTCCCAAGTGGCTCAGTGGTAAAGAATCCACCTGCCAAGGCAAGAGATGTGGGTTCAATCTTTGATTTGGGGAGATCCCCTGGAGAAGGAAATGGCAACCTACTCCAGTATTCTTGCCTGGGAAATCCCATGGACAGAGGAGCCTGGTGGGCTACAATCCATGGGGTTGCAAAGAGTCAGGCGCGACTGAGCATGCATGCAGCAGATATCAGGCATCTGCTGAGTGCCAGGCATACTGAGTGCCCTGGGAATACAAAGCAGCATGGTAAGAACTGATCCCTACCTCTGGGTTTGTGGGAGGTTTCACATGCAACATTTCATCTGGTCTTCTAATTCTCATTATAATCCTATGAGGTAGGTACCACAGCCCCATTTTATAGATGAGGAGACTGAGGCAGCTTTGATCCAGGGACAGCCCATCCGTGGGTGGAGACCAGCCCTTTGGGATGGGGATGTTTGGAATAGGTGCAGACAGCTCTCTTTGACCCCAGTCCCCACCTCTCCACCCTCTGGGGAAAGGAATTCTTTGGTTCACGAGCACAGCCCCGGTGATGTTGTCTCCAGTCACTGAGAGTTTGAGTATCCACAGGGGCTGGCCCTGGAGACCCCGAGATGAGGATGACATAGCTGGTTCCTGCCTTCGAGGAGTTCACAGTCTTTTGACAGACAGGTAAAGGGGGAGAGGCTGTAGGGGAGGGAAGCCCGGGGGGCTGAGGAAGGCAGGAAGAGAGAGAGTCGTGTGTATCCAGTGTCCATTAGGTACCGGCACTGAGGGAGCCTAGTTTAGGGACAGTTTGGCTGACCAGCTGGCCGGATCTGCCCAGAACTGAGAGGTTTCCTGGGACATGGGACCTGCAGTGTTGAACCTGGGTGAATCAGATCACCTTAAGCCCTGATTTCAAAGCTGGTTCTGCACAGGCCTGTAACAGAAGCTAGTTGCCTGACTAGCGCCCACTCCTCTGATTTAGAAATGACTTTCTTATAGTCTGAAGTTCACTCTGAACAATCCTGCCTCCTCCCTCCCCGCCTGCAGATATGTTGTGCATGGACTTTACTAGGCTGGGGGAGGAAAGAATATTCTCCAGCCCCTCCTCACCGCCGTTTGCTCAGCAAGAGGTGCTAACAGAAGGCAGAGGGAATTTAGACTGCGTGGCAGCGGTAGGAGGCTGTGAATTCCTCTTGGGGCCCTGAGACCAGCTGTGATGGGAACTGTGGTTCATCCTACCAACCCCTACTTCTAAATGTACCCTCAGGAAGAGGGGCCCAGGGGACCTCAGAGGGGCTGCTCCTGGGCTGTGGATGGAGAAGTTCATGTTCATGGAGCAAGGGGTGGGATGTGGCAGCCTTCGAGGGCACCTGTAGGTGCAGCTTTTGTTGGTTGGTTGGTTAGAGCAGCTTTCAGTTCACAGTATACTGAGCAGAAGGTATAGAGGTTTCCCATATCCTCTCCCACCCCTGCGTATGCAGAGCCTCCCCCATTATCCACATCCACACCAGAGTGGGACATTTTTTATTACTGATGAACTGATTTTTATGACTGATTCTACATCATTACACCCAGTGTCCATAGTCTACATTAGG
Organism: Nanger dama; assembly: GCA_917880005.1. Taxonomy (NCBI): domain Eukaryota; kingdom Metazoa; phylum Chordata; class Mammalia; order Artiodactyla; family Bovidae; genus Nanger; species Nanger dama. The sequence continues at coordinate 9,715,260 of CAKJTW010000046.1, forward strand.
GTTCCCTCTTGGTGGTGTACATTCTGTGGGTTTTGATAAATGATACCACTACAGTATCATAGAGAGCAGTTTCACTGCCCTAAAAATCCTCTGTTCTCCTCCTATTCATCCTCCCCTCCCCCATAACCCCTGGCAACCCCTGATCTTTTCACCATCTCCATAGTTTTGCCTCTTCCAAAACATCATATGATAGAGTTATACAGTATGCCGCCTTGTCAGACTGACTTCTTTCACTTAGTAATATGCATTTAGGGTACCTCCTTGTTTTCTCATGATTTGACAGCTCCTGTCTTTTTATTGCTGAATAATATTCCACCGTCTGGATATATCTGTTTAGTTATTCATTCACTTACTGAAGGGCATCTTGGGTGCCTCCAAGTCTTAGCAATCATGAACAGAGCTGTTGTAAACATCCCCAGGCAGGTTTCTGTGTGGACATCACCCTAGCTTTTGAACCAAAGCCACCCTCTTCTGGGGAAGTTCTCAGTTAACGACTGGACATGAAAAAGTTACTGGGAAATGGGCATTTCTGCCCAATGCCAAACTTCCCTGATGGGCACTGTTGGCCCCAGAGTGCATGCGTGCTCAGTCATGTCCGACTCCTGTGACTCCATGGACCGTAACCTGCCAGGCTCCTCTGTCCGTGGGATTCTCCAGGCAAGAATGCTGGAGTGAGTTGCCATTTCATCCTCCAGGGGATCATCCCAATCCAGGGATTGAACCATTGGCTCCTGCACTGGCAGGTGGATTCTTTACTGCTGAGCCACTGGGGAAGGCTGTTGGCTCCAGAATACCCTGTTAAGATGGCCGAGACTTTGTCAGATCTGCATGGAGGTCTGAGGTTCAACCTGCCCAATTCTTCTTTCTCCTCTGTGTCTTTCACAGGACTTAATCTCCTATCAACCACGTGCATATCTAATGCTATCTTAGAGTCTGCTTCCTGAAGGACCCAACTAAGAGATTCTACCTCTAAAATCAGTCCATGATCTATCCAGTTTTCTCCATTATCATGACCTCCAAACCACTCAGTCCTCTCACCTGGATGGTTGCATGGCCCCCTACCTGGTCTCTGTGTTTCCTCTCCTGTCCTTTAATAACCCAACCCCCCACACAAAACTGCCATTGATCTTTTACAAACACAAATCACATGGTGTTACTTCCTTGCTTAAAGCTGACCAATGGAGCTTACCAACAAACCCATTCCCTCCCCTTGGCCTGTAAAGGCCCACATGACCTTGCCCTGACTTCCCCTCCAGTTTCCTCTCTCCCCAAGTGTTCACTCTGCTCCAGCCCCCACCGGCCTTCTTTCTGTTCCTGGAATCTATCAAACTCATTTCTGCCTCAGGGCCTTTGCACTAGCTGTTCCCTCTGCCTGGAACACTCAGTCCTTCCCCAAGTTTCTCCATGGCTGGTTTCTGAGGTCATTCAAGTCTTAGCTAAATGCAGGCCTTTTCTGACAATCTTATAAGCAATGCCCATCTCCCAACACCCCTCCCACACTCCCCACACACTTCCTATAACTTTCTATCATGTTACTTGAAAAATTTCCTTATTGTTCTCAGTACTATTACATTGCTCATTTAATTATTCATTTATTTACTGCTTGCCTCCCCATTAGAATATAAAACTGTAATTCTGTCTTGTTTCCAGCTCTCCCTGGTGCCTGGCACTATGCCTGGCCCAAGCTCAGTTCAGTTCAGTCTCTCAGTAGTGTTCAACTCTTTGTGACCCCATGGACTACAGCACACCAGGCTTCCCTGTTCATCACCAACTCCCAGAGCTTGCTCAAATTCATGTCCATTGAGTTGGTGACGCCATCCAACCATCTTATTCTCTGTCGTACCCTTCTCCTCCTGTCTTCAATCTTTCCCAGAACCAAGGTCTTTTCAAATGAGTCAGTTCTTTGTATCAGGTGACCAAAGTACTGGAATTTCGACTTCAGCATCAGTCCTTCCAATAAAGATTCAGGACTCATTTCCTTTAACATTGACTTTAACATTGACTTTCAGACCAAGGGACTCTCAAGAGTCTTCTCCAACACCACAGTTCAAAAGCATCATAAGGGTGGTGTCATCTGCATATCTGAGGTTATTGATATTTCTCCCAGAAATCTCAATTCCAGCTTGAGCTTCATCCAGCATGGCATTTCGCATGATGTACTCTGCATATAAGTTAAAAAATTAAGGTGACAGGATACAGCCTTGACATACTCCTGCCCCAATATGGAACCAGTCTTTTGTTCCGTGTCCAGCTCTAACTGTTGCTTCTTGACCTGAATACAGATTTCTCAGGAGGCAGGTAAGGTGGCCTGGTATTTCCATCTTTTGAAGAATTTTCCAGTTTGTTGTGATCCACACAGTCAAAGGCTTTGGAGTAGTCAATAAAGCAGAAGTAGATGTTTTCCTGGAACTCTCTTGCTTTTTCCATGATCCAACAGATGTTGGCAATTTGATCTCTTGTTCCTCTGCCTTTTCTAAATCCAGCTTGAACATCTGGAAGTTCTCAGTTCATGAACTGCTGGAGCCTCACTTGGAGAATTTTGAGCATTACTTTGCTAGTATGTGGGATGAGTGCAATTGTGCGATAGTTTGAACATGCTTTGGCATTGCCTTTCTTTGGGATTGGAATGAAAACTGACCTTTTCCAGTCCTGTAGCCACTGCTGAGTTTTCCAAATTTGCTGGCATATTGAGTGCAGCACTTTAACGGCATCCAAAGTCAGTCTCAAAACATATATTTTGAATGAATGACTATACTTATTCATTTAGGGCAGAATTCCCTTTCCCTAAGGTTGTAATGAAAGTGAAGGAATGCAAAAAAAAAAAAAGCAAGTGAAGGAATAAAGAACCTCAGAGACGTGAGCTTCAGAAGGAAAATGTGAGGATGTTTCATCTTACGAAAGTTCCCCTGAGAATCCTATTGTGGCCATCTCTTGAGGAATTCTGTGCTGGGATCAGGAGGGCCTCTCCCCAGAGCTCCAGAGAGATGGGTTTCAAGTCCTCTCTGACCTAACTTCTCCCCTCTGCCTCCAGCAGCAGCCAGTGCTATCTGTTGGGGGATCTAGTACTGCAAACATTCACCAAGAGGCTGCCCTGGGTGTGGCCTCCTGCTGGATGCTGGATAGAGATGAATCAAGGAAGAAGGATGGGTGGCATTCCAGGCAGGGGACAGCATGAGCAAAGAGAGACACGGGAGACAGTCTGGTGTGTGGGGAAGTTAGGCACAGTTTAATGCTGCTCCCAGCAGTGAAGATGGGAAATGATGCTGGGAGGGTGAGCCCTGCCAAGTCTTGTAAACCAAGAAAAGCTAACATAATAAGGCCCAACATTTCTTAAGGCTTTCCATGTACTACTAGTATTCTCCCATTTTACAGACTGTAGAACTAAGGCACAGAGAGGGTGGTGTCAGGTGCTGTCAAAGACCTGGTACTTTACCCTCTTTGCAAACTAGGTCACACAACTGGTAACAGGTAAAGGCAGGTTTGAACTAGGTCTTCTGGCTTCAGAATCCCTGCCCTTAACCACTAGGTGCTAGTGCCTTAAGGAATTTGGACTTTCTTCCATAAAGGGATGGGGATGCATGCATGCTCAGCCACTTCAGTCGTGTCCAACTCTTTACGACCCCATAGACTATAGCCCTCCCTATCCCTGGAAATCTCCAGGTAAAACTACTGGAGAGGGTTGCCATTTCCTTCCTTCTCCAGGGGATCTTCCCAACCCAGGGATCTAGCCTGCATCTCCTGCATTGCAGGCAGATTCTTTACCACTGAGCCACCAGGGAAGCCCCAAAGGGATGGCAACGGGAAGTCACTAATAGGTTTGTAAGCAGGAGAGGGACATGTTCATATCATAGGTTTAAAAAGTCATTCTAGGGGATAAACAGATCACTTTGAGCAACTCCAACCTCTGGACCCATGTATCCAACTATTCCATCACTCCTGGAGCAGCTCACATAAAAGGGGCACCATTTGGTGCCAAGGCACAGAGGCCTGCTGCTCTGGGCAGTAGGCCCCTCTCTTGGCCTTCTCTGCCCTCCAAGATAAAATGTGAGTGATTCTGTCTTCACAGAACACACGTAGATGTACCAGGAGTCCCAGCGCCTCACGTGCCTGCAGGACTTCAGGCACCCTACTACCTGTCTGCCTTCACCTTCAGAGAGCCTGGCCCACCTCTCTGTCGGGAAGATGCTTCCTCCAAGCTGTGCTGCTTGGCAGGTTTCCAGGTCACTGCTCCAATGAGTGTTAACTCACATCCATGCACAGACAGCTCTGGGGGTTCATCGTGTACAGAGCTGGCATTTGATTTGCTCCTACTTTACAAGTCAGGTAACCCTCGACTCCCAGAGATCAGGTAAGCAGGGCAGGCATGATCCTGAGGCTGAGGTTGGGGTGGAGTGTGTGGAACATGTGCCCAGGGACCCCTGGGCAGGATCTCAGCAGCCACACGGGGCCTCCCGGGGCTGTTGATCCTGAGAAATGTTCTGGTCTCTCCCCACCGCTTTGCTGAGAACACACCACATCCCTGGCGGTCCAGTGCCCCACTGTGGGCCTTCTCTTCAAGTCAAGAATGCAGGCTTGGCAGAGAGACAGGCCTGGGTGCGGCCTTGGCTCAGGACTGAACTGGGTGTGGCCTTGGCCAGTCCTCCCATGAACCACAGCCCCTCTCCTCTATCCCAGCCTTCTGAACTCTCTCCAAGTCCTGGAAACCCACGGCCAAGAAATACCTCATGGAAAATTGGAGATGGAGCTGGATTCTGAAGGATGGTAGAATTTTTTTAAAACATTTTTCATTGCGAGTTAATTTGCAACAAAATGTGTATATACATTTTCAACAGGAGACAGTACGTTTCCTGCATCACCCTGGCACTACAGCCCGCTCCCATGCCCGCTTGTTTGTTCCAGTGCCCAGTCCACCTGCCCACTGGGCTTCTCCATGCCAGTGTAGACTGCAGTGGGAGAGGGGTCTTCTCAGCGACCCTTGATGTTCTGTGCTCCTGAAGATTCAGAGGGGGGAACTTCTGAGACCACAGGGAAAAAAATATTTTTTTTTGTATGGGGCGAAGGGGAGTCACCTCTGCTCTTTCAAGGGGTTGGGGTGAGATTGGACGGTTGGGTGGCCATAGTATAACTAGAGGTTGGGTCAAAATCTCCAGTCCCCTCCCCGCTAACACTGGCCTCTTTCCTAGCTCTCCCTAGGCCCACCCCAGCTCCATCGCATAGTCTGGGTCCACTCAGATGCACCTGAGCTCAAATGCTGCTCCAGCGCATACTAGCCGCGTGACCTTGGACAGCGACCTGACCCCTGTGGGTCTCATTTGTACTGGGAACGTGTCCACGGTGAGGCTTAAATGTGATCAAACCCCTGGCTCTCTCAGCACAGAGCCCGGCGTGGAGAAAAGCTCCTCGCAAGCTAGCAGACGGCCTGGTGGGCTCGGAGGGGGCCAGAGAGCCGTGGTGGGGTGGGGCGGGGGTCGCCCAGGAGTCCCGCCACCCGGCTACAGGGTCGCCGCCCTCTGCGAGGCGACGGCGGCGGGCTGAAGCTCCCGGCGCTGCCCCCGCCCCTCGCCGCATCCCGGGCGGCGCCCCCACTAAGCGCCCGGCACGGAACGGGTGTGGGGCTGGGCCAGGGCCGGCCCGGGGGAGCCGGCGGGGCGGGGCCGTCGCGCCCTGCTCCCCCCTCCCCGCTGCCCGCCGCCTTCTCCTCCTCGCGCCGCCGGGGTTCAGAACGGCGGCAGCAGCGGCCGCGGCCACAGCTCCGGCTCCAGCTCCGGCTCCGGCTCCTCCTGCGCCCGGGCCCCGCTCGGCCCTGCGCGCCCGGGCCCCGCGCCCCGACCCCGCCGCCGTGCCTGCCGGGGGGCCTCGGGCGCCCCCCGCCGCCCGCCTCACGCTGAAGTTCCTGGCCGTGCTGCTGGCCGCGGGCATGCTGGCGTTCCTCGGTGCCGTCATCTGCATCATCGCCAGCGTGCCCCTGGCGGCCAGCCCCGCGCGGGCGCTGCCCGGCGGCGCCGACAACGCCTCGGCCGCCGCCGCGTCCCCGGGCCCGCAGCGCAGCCTGGAGCGCGCTGCACGGCGCGGGCGGCTCGGCCGGGCCACCCGCGCTGCCCGGGGCGCCGGCGGCCAGCGCGCACCCGCTGCCGCCCGTACCCCTCTTCAGCCGCTTCCTGTGCACGCCGCTGGCGGCCGCCTGCCCGTCGGGGGCCGAGCCAGGGGACGCGGCGCCGGGCGAGCGCGAGGAGCTGCTGCTGCTGCAGAGCACAGCAGAGCAGCTGCGCCAGACGGCGCTGCAGCAGGAGGCGCGCATCCGCGCCGACCAGGACACCATCCGCGAGCTCACCGGCAAGCTGGGCCGCTGCGAGAGCGGCCTGCCGCGCGGTCTCCAGGAAGCCGGGCCCCGCCGCGACACCATGGCCGACGGGCCCTGGGACTCGCCCGCGCTCATTCTCGAGCTAGAGGATGCGGTGCGCGCCCTCCGGGACCGCATCGACCGCATCGAGGTGAGCGCCGCGCCTCGCGCCATCGGGGACCCGGCCCCCGGCGCCGGGTGGGAGGGGCTCGCGGAAGTCGAGGGCATCCCCGGGTCCCACGGCCACTGCCGGCTCAGGGACCCTGGAGGCGGGGGGCCGCCCTCGAGTCTGAGTCTTGGGTTTCCGTCTGTGCAAAGGGGATGGTTGGGCCTTCCTCCTAGGGGAGAAGGAAGTAGTCAGGGAGGGCACACAGGCCGGAAACTCACACTGACTGCGGCTCATTGAGCACGCGGGAAAAGCTCGCTGCTGATCCTTTTTCTTCCAGGCGCCTCTGTAAGCCTCAGTTTCTGAGTCTGTAAAATGGGTATAACGGTGCCCACTTGTAGTGTGGATTGATTAAAATGTAGATACGTGAAAATGCTCGGCACGTACCAAGACCTCCTTAAATGTCCGTTTCATTTCCTTCTTTCAGACATCCCCAAAACAGCATCAGCCACACACTCAGTCCCCTGTGGTCAGGAGATAGGAGGGCTGTCTGAGGGACTCGGGGTCGTCCTCTCCTGCAGAATCGCAGGGAACGGTGTCTCATAAACCAAAGCCGGATGCTCCTCGCCTTCTGCGCCTCCTAAGGCCCCAGCTGGGCTCGGACCATGGCCATGGACAGCAGAAGCTCGATGGCTCCAGCCCTGCCAAGATGCCAGGAAGCCGGCGCTCTGGGCTGAGGGCTGAGTGGAGAGTAGGTCCCATCTGGGTTTCTCCCCTCCAGTCACCTTTTCCAGATGTTCCTGTCTCAGGCTTGGAGTCAGACATGAGGGGCCCAATAGGGGCAGTCCACCCTTGGCTGTCCTGTGACCCTGGACCAGCCATCTCTCCTTTGAAGCTGCCAGACCTCTGCCTCCCTCTGAGAACCTATTTGGAGCCACCTGGAGGGGAGCTGGACAAATTAGTCAGGACAGACATCCAGAGACCCTGACCACTCCCAGCATCCATGACTTCCAGACTGCAGGGAAGGGGTTCACAGCAGAATAGGATCCATGGAAGGAGGGGGCAGAATGAGGCCCAAGCACCGGCTGCCTCCTTTATCACCTCCCCCTAAACCGAGTGCAGCTGGTGAAGGGGGGACAGTGGCTGGAAAGAAGGAAAGGCAGGGACTCTTCCCTCTCCATGGCTCTCTCAGTTAAATCCCCGGCAGAGCAGCACAGGAGATGCTGGTGTGGAAGCCTGGCCTTACCCATGGCCCAGTGGCCCTCCAGAAAGTCTGTGTGGTGTCTGCACCCACCCCGCAGGGTGTCAGAGCACAGCCAGGCAGCTGTCACAGCCAGCCCCAAACCTGGAGTTCAGAGACCTCCTCACAGAGAAGACCTCCTCTAACAGACCTCTCACAGAGGTCTCAATTTGAGTGACTGCTGTTTTTATCATTAAGTTTTAATATTACTAATTTTTCAATACCCAAAATTTAAAATGAGAACAAATCTTCCATTTAGGAAATAGAGTTTATTAATGTAGAAAAAAAAAAATCTGGTCTTCAATCAATTTCCTCTTGCCTGCCCTAGCCCCTGCCCCCACACCCAGATGGCTCCCATGGCTCCTCCCACGTCTGGGGTTGGCAGGGCTGGGCTTGCCCTGGACCTATTCCCCCAGCATCTGTGCATTTGACAGGGTGGGCTCCCCTTCAGTTAGCCCGCTGAGGTTTGGGGGATCCTAGTGGCTGGGGTTCAGCACCAGGTCAGCCTCCTGGGTGGAAGAAGTGCTGCTTCCCTGTACGCATGCCTGCTTTCTGAGTGCAGGGGACATGGAGGGGCTGCCTGCCCACCAGGACTGCCTTGTGAGCCTGCAGCAGCCAGAGCCAGACTCTTTGGAGTGTTTGACAGTGGCTGGGACTTGGAGCCCAATGGACTTGGGATCAGACTACTGGTCTCAGCTCATGCACCTTTCAGCCACTGACTAGCTTCCCTCTTCCCTTCTCATCCAGAAACCTCAAAAGGATGCCCTTCAGGGTCTACTTTATCACCACTAGTCACTCTCCCACCTTGATTCTCCAGAAATACTCATGGTGTTGAGTTGGTAAATCGAGCAGGAACATTTCAGTCCTTCTCTTGCTGGTCCCCTCTCTGACATCTGACCCTACAGATCATTTCCTCCTACAAATCTCCATGCCCTGGGCTTCTAGGTAGCTCTCATCTGCCCCCTCCTCCCTCCCTGCTTCTCTGTCCCCTCTTGGGTCCTCCTCCTTTAACATGTGCACCTCTCCTGGCCCTCCTTTTGCTGTCCCTGGCAGAACTCAGCCACACCCTGAAGCTTCCAACACCATTCCACCGTAGTGCCCCCAAGCCAACTTCGTCCCCAGCCCAGGTTTCTCTCCAAGGTTCAGATCAATAGGTCCAATTGCTTCTTGAGCACCTCCCCCTGGGCATTCCACCAGCCTCCTACCTTCACCGTGTCCCAACCTGAACTCAGGTGCTCTGCTAACCTGCTTCTCAGGTGTACCCTGAGAAGCCATACTTGGCTCCTTTCTCTCCCTCCTCCTCCCCGTCAGCCTCATTTCTCTGTGGATGCTTGCAGCAGCCCCCTTGCTGGTCTCCCACCTGATCAGGCACACCCCTCCATCCATCCTCCTCCAGGCCACCCCAGGGATCTTCCTTAAGCCCACCATTGGGCTCCCCTGTGATAGCAGACTCCAGCCTGCTCCCAGGCTGCCATTTCACTTCCAACGTGTTTCCCAGTTCCTCCTTCTTCTGCCCAGATTACCCTCAGTTTATCTATACTCATCATTTAAGTCTGCTCTGAGGACACCTCCTCCCAGAGGTCCTCCTTGATTACACTCTGTCCCTTTCCTGTCCCCACCCCTGCACATCTCAGCACACCCCTGCTCCTCCCCACCTCTTTGCATCACCCCCTTCCCCACTCCACTGGACTGACTGCTGAAAGGGGAGAAAAGTCTCTCTGGCCCACCCTCTCCCTGCAGACCTCAAGTTGGAGTCACATTTGAGGGCTTAGGAGAAATCATTTGTCTTGTGTTTTTATCTTTGTTGTTGTTAATTGAAAAAATGTCAAAAGATTTAAGGGAGGGATTACATTTAGTTCCACCATTTTATTCGGTTTTGAAGCCCTCCCCCTTTGGGTCCTTGATCAGAATGTGGACATTGTTCCCGAGTTGCTGGGGTTGCTGGTAATTACCCTTTAACAGTGGCTTTAAGATCCTGGAGCCATCTCAGCCTCCTCCATCCATCAGTCCTTTGGCTGTCTCCTGTTGCTGGAGATGTAGGTTGTTTCTAATTATTTTTTCCTCTGGATGCTCATTGCAGGATCGATTTCATGCAGATAGTTGTTTTTTGTTTTTTTCTTTTTAAGTCAATTGAGTTATTTCTTTAGGCTGAATTCCCAGGAGCGGTGTTACTGGGTCAGATGATATTGACTTTTATGGCTGTGGCCAAAAACCTCTTTCCAAAAGGGCCATTTGTGTGGCAACCAGCCATGTATGTATGTTGCAGTGTTCTGTTTTTGCACTACTTTATGTGTAAAGCGGAATTTCTAAATTGATTTAAGTGGCAATTCTTTGACATAAGCCACATTCTTAATCCTATGTGGCAAGCTAGTGGCCTCTCCTCGTCTTGGGGTGGAAGTGATGAAAAGGACCACCCTGATGATAGTCACAGAGGCTCCTGGACTATTGTAACAATTAAAGCTCACATTTCCTGAGAGCTCACCATGTGTCAGGTGCTGTGCATTATCTTATTTAATCCTGATAAAATTTCCATGAGGGAGATACGATTCTATCCCCCTTTAACAAATGAAGAAACCAAGGTTCAGAGTGGTTACGAAACTGGCACAAGGGGACATAGCATTGGAGCCTGGATTTGCCTCTGTCAGTGTCTGGCCCCAGAGTCCTTGTTCTTCATCATTAACTCTAGGTCCATCTGAGGGATCAGGCCTCAACTTCCTTCAAGAGAGTGAGGAAGACAGGTGAGGGAAGTGGCTCTTGTGCAGTAGCCTGGACCATTTCTGAGTCAGAGCATCTAGAGCAAGAGTGATGAGGACCAGTCCTCAAAGGCTTCTCCTGCTGGCTGGCAAGATAATCAGGAGGCCAAAAATTAGGCACTTAGTGCATATTAGCCTTAAAGCAGCCTGTACATTTTCCCATCTTACAGATAAAGAAATGGAGGCTCATAGACTCTGAAGAAACCAGAGCCAGCTAAATCACCACCTGCCCTCCCTACCCCCAGCTTCTGTTTCCCCTCCATAAAATGATACAGTGGGTAGATGCTCCCTAACCACCTTGCAGCTCTAATATTCTCTGAAATGGGAAGACCGTATGGCATAAAGTTGAGTTCTTCTTGCTTGAGACTTTAATCGCTTTCTCTCTCTGTGCGTCAGTCTTCTCATCTGTAAAATGAGTAGAAGGAGGGGCTGGGTGTGGTTCAGGCCCTTTGGGCTCCAGATTCTGAATTCTGAATTCTTCAGATGTTTCCTGATTAGGAATTGTCATCTGTGCCCTGGAGGCCTCTCCTCCCTGGCAGGACTCCCCCTGGGAAAGGAGACCCCTCCTGCCTGTTCCAAGCCTGGCAGGAGCCACTTGGGCAGAAGACAGGGAGGGGCTTACGTGTGACCCTTTCTTTTAAGGTGTATCTTACATTCAAGATATTTAAGAACTCACATATCATACTTTAAAAAGACACAAATCTTTTAAAATGTATTTATTTTTAATTGGAGGTTAATTGCTTTACCATATTCTGTTGGTCTCTGCCATACATTAGCATGAATCAGCCATAAGTATATGTATGTCCCCTCCCTCTTGAACTTCCCTCCCACCTTCTACCGCACCCCAGCCCTCCTGGTTGTCACAGAGCACCTGCTTGAGCTCCCTGAGTCACACAGCAAATCCCCACTGGCTATCCATTTCACACATGGCAGTGTACATGTCTCCATGCCACTCTCAGTTCATCCCTCCCTCTCCTTCCCCCACAGTGCCCACAAGTCAGTTCTCTATGTCTGTGAAAAAGACGCAGATCTTAAATGCACAGCTGCGTGAAAATATATGCATGGGCACACCCATGGAAGCACCGTCCAAATAAGAATCAGGACATTTCCAGCACCCTAGAAGGCTCCTTTGTGACCCCAAAGTCCAGGCTTCCCCAGAGGCACCGTGATTCCAGTTTTCATCGCTGTAGATGAGTTTTCTCTGTGTTTGAACTTCCATCAGATCGACTCAGGCAAGCTGCAGCCCTTCTTGTCTGGTGTCCTCATTGCATGTTGACCTTCAGTCATGGTGTGTGTGTGTTAGTGGTTTACTTTTCACTGCTGTGTAGTGTTTCTGTGTGTGGAAACACCTTACTTACCCATTCTCTGATGGACGTTTGGGTTGTTCCTGGCTTGGGATTATTACAAATCAAGCTGCCGTGAATGTCCTTGTGATATCCCTGGTTGGTTAAAAGTCCTCATTTCTCCTGGATGTATCCCCAGGAGTGGGATGCTTGGGTTCCAGGAGAGGCATATATTTAGCGCTAGGAGGCTCTGCCAAATGCTTTTCCAAAGTGGCATCTAAGTGTTTGCACGCCTACCTGGTGTGAAGCTTGTCAACCTTGCTGTGGTCATTTTAAAGACACTCCCCGTTCTGGTGGGTGTGTAGTGGACTCGTCGTGGTCTCAGTTTGTCTTTCTCTGGTGATTCTGATGCTGAGCACCTTTTCGTGTGCTTATCATCCATTTTGTGAAGTCCTTGCCTGTGGGGGTGGACCACGGTCAGGGGCTGGTGCACCCCACCCCCGAGTGACAAGGCCAGTCAGACACTTGATCCCCACAGAACCTGAGACAGGGATTGAGGCAGCCAACCCAAAATGGAAGCTCTTAGGTGCCCCCGCCCACCCCCGCATTTGACTCCAGGGGAAGCTGAGGCTCAGAGAGGCTGAGTGACTTGCCCAAGGCCACACAGCATGTTGAATGCTGAGCCAAGATGACAACCAGGATTTTCTATGAAAATAGGCTGAGGGTGGGGTCTTCAGTCTCTGCTGCCAATTTTGGCCCAGGGCCCAGAACGTATGTGGGCAGGCAGGGCCAGGAAGGGATTTTGTGGCAGCTTGATGGGGAATATGTGAAGGGAGAGGAAAGGGCCTGGGTTTGGCATGTCTAGTCGCTTGCTCTGAGGCCTCAGAAGCCTAGGAGGGTATATGGACAGAGCCTCATGGAGCCACTCCCCCTTCTCCGGACCTCCCCTCCTGCATGCTGACTGCCATGACTTGGCACCCTCAGTGTACAGAGGTCCATTTATCTGTTTTCCATTCCAACTGCAAAGTGGAGTGGGGACCAGGACAAAGGTTGGTCTGGCCTCTGCCAGCTGCCCTCCTGCCCCTCCCCTGCCAGGGTGAGATGGAGACAGAGAAGCTTGCCAGGCGGGCTCCTGGGGAGGAAGTGGGGAGCAGGACGCCCCCCTCTGAAAGACCTTCCCTCGACTCACCCCACCCTGTCTGCCAGCCTGTTCTGAGAGCCTTACAGTTTAGTCCCACAATAACCAGGGGATTGTTACTCTCCCCATTTCACAGATGAGGAAACCAAGGCTCATGGAGATTAAGAACCTTGGCCAGGTCACTCAGCTGGGATTTCAGTCCTAAGCAGTCTGGCTCCTGGGCCCACATCCCACTCAGTTACTACTCACTACGCTCTTCTTGGTGGCTCAGATGGTAAAGAATCTGCTTGCAGTGTGGGAGACTCGGGTTCGATCCCTGGGTTGGGATGATCCCTTGGAGAAGGAAGTGGCAACCCACTTTAGTATTCTTGCCTAGAAAATTCCATGGACAGAGGAGCCCGGCCAGCCTCAGACCACGTGATCACACAGAGTCGGACATGACTGAACGCCCAACACTTCTTCCACTTTCACGCTCTCCTGCCTCTCAGTATCAGGAAGCAGTGAAAATGGCTGCGACTCTCTACCGGTCATTTTCACCTGCCAGGCTCTGCGTATTTTGTCATTTTTGTCAATACATATATCCTAAGATGTAGATATTATTATTCTCATTTTGCAGTTGAGGAAACTGAGGGTCCGAGGAGTTGAAGAGCTTGCCCAGGGCCACAGATCTAGTAAGTGGGGAGCCTGGGAGTGACGCGAGCCTTGTCTGGCCTGAGAGTCATGCTGGTGCCTGTCGTCGTGTTGCCACAGTGCCTGGTGACGAGTGAATGGATGGATGGAGAGTGAGGCCTTGCAGTCCCTCCAGAGATACCCTCATTCCCTCCTCTCTGGAGCACCTTGGCTGAGGCGTCAGGGAAGCTGCCATCTGCTGAGGGCGAGGAGGCACTGGCCAGAGGAGGTGGAATGGGGGGCGGGAAGAGTGTTCTTGGCAGAAGGAACAGCATGTGCGGAGGCCCAGGGGTGAGAGGGAGTTAGGGACAGCTGGGCCTTTCAGTTGGAATGAAGGGTAGCCTCTAGGGGTGTGTAGTAAGGGCCGAGAGTAGAGAGGCAGGGTATTGATGTAGGAGAGGAGGGCTGCTGAAGGGCGTAAGCAGCGTGGCTGGATTTGCACTGTGCTGCCTGCCTCTCTGGCTGCTGTGTGGAGAAAGGCCAGAGTAGGAGCCTGGGGACGGTGGCCTGGACTGGGGTTGTCGGGGGAGGACAAAGGAGCCGAGTGAGGCTGTGGTTAAGATTCTACCCTCAAGACTCTGCTTTTGGATCTTTCCCCCATTTTTTAAAAGAAAATTATTAGGGACTTCTCTGGCAGTCCAGTGGTTGAGGATCGCCTTCCAAGGCAGGGGGTGTGGGTTCAATCCCTGGTCGAGGAATTAAGGTACAACCATACCATACCCAGCACAGCCGAAACAACTTTTAAAACAAGACAGACACTAAAGTGTAAAGACTACCATCCAAGTTCTCACTGATGCTCAAGACCCGGACAGTTGCAACCGGCTGATGCCCCTGAGGGCCTCCCCTGTCCCAGCCCCAAGAGAGAGTCACTGCTGTCCTGAATTTGAATTTATCACTCCATGCATTTATTTATGCTTTTATAAATACATGAGTTGGCTTTGAATCTTTGTACCATTGTATGAATGATATCCAACTGTTCTTCTATAGCTTGCTTTTTTTCTCAATATAATGATTAGACAAAAACATCTACAGTTGAAGGTGGAGGAGGATGGGCTTCTTGAAGAGATGTTTAAGGAGTGTTAGTAATGATCATAATAATAGCTGACACAGAGCCCATCGTTTGCCAACTCTAAGGGCATTATATCTGTTAACATTTCTCACTGCAGTGCTATGAGCTATTATTTTTGTACCCTTTTTGCTGATGAGGAAACTGAGGCAGGGAAGCTTTCCATAACAAGGTCAGTGGGTTGATGGAACCTGGGTGTGAGCTGGGGCAGACTCACACAGGACTTAGGGGATGAGCCCATATGGGAGATAGATGGCCTGACCCACGCCACAATCACCAAGCCTGCTCTCTGCCCTCTTACCCCTGGAGCTGGGCCCTGTGCTGTCTGCGCAGAGGGGAACTGTGCAGAGGGTGGAACCTTGACCATGAAAACCAGCACCTTCCCCTCTGCCCCTCATAGGAAAGGAGCAGACCCCGCGTGGGGACAAGGTGGCAGGGTCTTCTCCACACCCTCCCAGCACCAGACTTCCCCCATTTAGTCAGGTCCCTCCATCCAAGCCCCTCTGCAAAGCTGCCCCACACCAGGGTTTGACACCACCTACCAGATCGTCCCAGCCTTCTCAAGGCCACTGAAACCTCTTCTGCTGGCCCTCGAGGCAGGCAGGACAGCTGGCACTGTACCCATTTGGCAGACCAACAAACTGAGACCCAGACTATCAGGGCAGGACCAAAGAAGGAGAAGTTCTGGAGTCAGAAGGGACTGAACTGAGGTCCTGGTTCTGTGACTTGGCAGTGTGTGACCTCGGGTAGATGGCTTCACCTCTCCGAGCCTCTGCTCTCTCATCTGAAAAGCAGCCCTCCTTAATTCCCCAGATAGTTGAGAGGGCTTGTGGAATGTTTGCACGGTGCTTCCGGGAGTGCAGGACTTGGCACACGGCACGCGGGAGTGAGGACAGCTGCCTCCGTTAGCATCTTGTTACCGAGTGCTAATGAGCCCAGCACGTTAGCTGAGTTGGACCGGAACCCTGGGCTCTGGCTCCAGGCCCCACGTACTTCCACCAAACCCCACCCCGGACTCCCAGCACGACAAGTGTGGGTTCCGAGCCCCCATCAGGACCCGCGTGGGGTGATGGCGTTGTCTCCCCACTATCTTGGGCTGGAGGCCCAGTTGGCGTCAGGCCCGGAGCCCACGCGTCACAGCCTCTGCCCGCAACAGATGGGTAAGTGGGGGGAGTCATGTTCTTCTGATGCAGACATCAGGGTGGGGAGGGGCCACACAGGATCCAGTGAGCCCACCTCCTCCCTGGCCTTCCTGCCGGTGGCAAAGCTGGCGGCTCTGACAAAAGAACAGCCTGTGTGCCCACCTCCCTCGGCCTGTGCCATGTCTCCTCGCAACGGCATCTGTGTGAATACCACTTGACGTCCTGTTCCTTCCCTGGCATGTCTTTCTCCCTCTGAAGGAGGAGGACTCTTTGCGGGAGAGAGAGAAGGCTTTGGCTCCAGAGGGGTCAGCTTTGCTCAGCCCCTCAAAAGGACTTCTTCCTCGGTTTTCCCATCTGTGAAATGGGGACACTAAGAGTGCCAACCAAAACGAGTGGCTGTGAGGATTCATGAATAAATACCTGGAAAGTGCCCAGGGGGCACCTCCTTCAGAAGTGTGCCCCTCATGCCCAGCTAGGCCCAGTGGATGGAGGGACAGTGAGGCTAGAAGGGGGCCCATTCCAGGAGACCCGGCCCCGGCCCTTCCAGTGCTGATGTAGACGGCACTTCATGAGCTAATTGCCTCAGCCTAAGGTTTCCCGGAAGTCCCACTGCCTCAGATGCAGTGGGTGGCTGGGCCTGTCACTGCATGAGCTGTCTGTGGTCAAGGAAAGATTCTGGAGGTAGCAAGCTCCCTGTCAGCTGATGTATTCACGCCTCACAGTTTGCATTTTTTCTTCTTCTTTGGCCACGCCGCACAGCATGCAGGCTCTTCATTCCCTGGCTAGAGATCGAACCCAGGGCCCCTGAAGTGGAAGCATGGGGTCTTAAACCACTGGACTGCCAGGGAAGTCCCATGCATTCTGCTTTTACACTCCACAAGGATCTGTACTTCCACTGTTTCATGCTTACATCTGTCTTGCGGATGGGCAGAGTGGGGCCGGTTTTTCCTATTTTACAGAAGGGGAAACTGAGGCTTTGTGTTTAGTCAGCACCAGAGTCAGGATCCGTGGGCACCTGGGGAGTTCCAAGGAGCCCTCCAGATTCTGGACAGTGAAGATGCCTGTAATAAAGTGGGGCCATGTGTACTGAGCAGTTCATCCATCCGTGCCCCACCCCCCTCACCTGGGCTCCCCACCTAGTGGGCCAAGCAGGTGTCTGCATAGGTGGATGGCTGTGCCCTCCCACGTGGGACACTGTGGGGGATACAGGTGGCCACACTGGGTAAAGCTGGAGCTCCTACTACGCACCATCTTTTAATCCTGACCACAGGCCTGCAAGTCCAACACTCCAAGTCCCCACTTTATAGAGGAGGAAAAATGACCCCAGAGAGATTACCCCACCTGCCCCCCACCTCGGGGTGGAGTGGCGGAACCCAGTGCGCGGTCCCATCACTGTCTGTGGTGGCAGCTGCCTTCTCTCTGGTGCTGAGTGTGGCAGTGACACTTGGCCTGCACTGCTCTCCCCACCCCCAGCACTTTGACGCAGGGGACACATTTATCCTCTCATCACAGGGATAGGAAAAAAAAAAAAAGAGTTCAGCAAGGTTAAGGGACTTGCCCAGTGTCACACAGCAAATGACTGACAAGGTCAGGGCTGGGCCAGTGAAGCTGAGCGGGGTCTCTTGTGCTTGCCCCCGAGCTGTGGGGCCATCCCTGTGGGCGCAGGGTGCTCAGGGAATGCTTGGTTGTGCTCCTGGTTTTCTGTTTGGCCCACGGTAGGTGCTCAGCGAATACCTGCTCGGTGAAGGAATCGTGAGAGTTCAGTGAGCTCAGGTCTGGGCCTCAGCCTGTGGTCGGGGCCCAGGGCAGGTGAGTGGGAGCCAGCAGGGCCCTTGGACAGCGAGGAAGCATCAGGCTGTCAGTAGGGAGCATGGAGGAGGGGAGAGTGGACAAAGCTTGTCTAATTTGGCTCCTAGAAGCTCAATGAATTATTCATTTCCTACTCATCTTCCCGTGAGGTGTCTACCAGAGACTGTCCCCTCCCAGCGTCAGGTCTTGTGGCCTCGGCTGCCTTCCTCCACCCCAGAAGGGGTTTCCTCCAGCAGGGGAGGGGAAAGGAAAGACTCCCTGGCTTCTGTCCCAATTCTTCCCGCGGGGGTCTTAAGGCAGGCCAAGGGGGGACTCTAAGACACTTTGTCCTCATCCTGGGTGGGATGGGGGGTGTCTGAGACCACCCTTGAACACCCGGCTCTAGACAGGCTCTGCTCACAGGCATTTACCACCTAGTCATCCCCACAACCCTTCTAAAGACTTACAGTTGTGCCATTTTGCCTGAGAGGAAGCAAGGGTTCAGAGAGATGGAGGCATTTGCCTCAGGCCGCACGGCAGGTTGGTTCTTGAGCTGGATTTGAGCCCTGGGATGCCTGCCTCTGGAGTCTGTGATCTTAACCACCCATCACAGCAGCACTGGAACCCTATTCCAGAAGCCCCCTGGTTTGTGCCCTGGGTCTGCCCGGCACCCACACAGAGTCTTGAACCATCAAAGGCTTGGCGTGTGAGTAAGTGGTGATCAGGACAGTCCACCTCTTCAAGGACCCGTCATGGTGCGGCCTTCCAGTGATGAAGGGCTCGGCGGTGGCTTCCAACCCCATTTGCACACTGGGCCTTCTGGGGACTTCTGAAGCCCCCCACTGCTGGCCCCCATAGGCTGAGACGCCCTGAGGGCAGGAGCCAGCCTGCTGCCCACTCCCGTCCCACACCAGCGCTGGAGACCGCCTGCTGCTGCACACGCAGTTCACGCTCACTGCCTGAAGCAGGCATTGCCATCCCACTATACGTATGGGGAAGCTGAGGCTTAACAGGGGTCACTCAAGCAGGGCTAGTGGACATCTCTGGGACTTTGCCTCTTTCTATCCTCCCTCTGACTGACTTCGAATGTCCCTTTCTCCGTCCGTGAGCAGCAGGAGCTTCCAGCCCGAGTGAACTTCTCAGCTGCCCCAGCCCCTGCGCCCGTGGTACCCACTGCCCTGCACTCCCAGATGGACGAGCTGGAGGGGCAGTTGCTGGCCAAGGTGCTGGCGCTGGAGAAGGAGCGCGTGGCCCTTGGTCACAGCAGCCAGCAGCAGCGGCAGGAGGTGGAGAAGGAGCTGGACGCCCTGCAGGACCGTGTAGCCGAACTGGAGCACGGTGGGTCCTGGGCCCCACAGAGGGCATGGTGGGCAAGGGCATGGTGGGCGAGGGCATCCTTGGTCCCTGGATGGTCCTCAGGGTGGCAGATTCACTCAGAAAATGTTTCCCAGAGGTTAAAGCTAGATAAGTTGGTGAGGAAGAGGCTGTGAGACAGAGAGAATGATTGAGGTGTTTTGTTACCATTACCATTTAGCATTTTCTGGCACATTTTCACCCAGTATTCCGGGGAGTGGGCTAAGTACTTGATATGCCAGCTGGTTTAATCTTCACAGACCATACAGGGGTGGCTCTGTTTATTACCCTCTAATAATAAATAAGGCTATAAATAAATAAAATTTATAATATTTATTATAATTATTAAATATTATATTTATAAATAAGAGTATAAACAAATATTTATAAATAATAAATAAGGAAAATAAGGCTCAGAGAGGTCAAGTGACTTGCCCAAGGTCACACAGCCAGTAAGTGGTGGATCTAGACCTTCAATCGGGTCTGACTCTGAAGTCCCTGCACTTGTCACCCCCAACAAGAGTGCCTTTGGCATCAGAATTTTGTCCTTTGTTTAACACCTGGGCCCGGCACCACAAGGGTCATGAAATCATGGCATGTTGTGCATCATACAGGTGTGAGCGTGAGGAAATCTGGCTCCTCGGTCCACAGCTGTCGCCGGTTTGCTCTGTGACCTTGAAAGTTCACTTCCTCTCCCCAGGCCTCGTTTTCCTCATCTGGAAAGTAGTTTAGGACTCGTGAACTCTCAGGGAGCTTTCATCTTTTAAACTTGGTGAGGACCACTCTTGAGGCTTATAGACAAGGTGAGGTTACCAGGGGCTAGAAGCCCTCATTCTGGAGTGTGCCCTGCCTGCCGCCCCCATCCGTGTCTGCTGACCCCCACCGTGTTTGCCTTGCTCCCCCGCTCAGGGTCCTCAGCCTACAGCCCCCCAGATGCCTTCAAGATCAGCATTCCCATCCGCAACAACTACATGTATGCCCGCGTGCGGAAGGCGCTGCCTGAGCTCTACGCCTTCACCGTCTGCATGTGGCTGCGCTCCAGGTCCGGCGGCACTAGCCAGGGCACCCCCTTCTCCTACTCGGTGCCCGGACAGGCCAACGAGATTGTGCTGCTGGAGGCAGGCCACGACCCCATGGAGCTGCTGATCAATGACAAGGTGAGTGGGGGCTGGGCAGAGCCGGAGGGATGGGGGTGAGGCAGGGGGGCCCTTCCAGGAGCGTTTGCACTGCGCTGGTCCCAGATGGATGGGGCCTTTCCATTCTCCTGCTCAGCAGAATCAGCACACACGAAATACCTCCAAGATGGATGAACTCATGCCAGGCTGGGTTCTGGGAATTCAAGATAAGCCAGACCTGGGGCTGATAGGATAAGAACTCCTGTCCAAGAGAGGCTGTCAGTGGTGGTGTGCCATTTACAGAGGAGCATGTGGGGATCACAGAGATTAAGAGACTTCCCCAGCAGCCCAGCTGTGGGAGCAGGACTGGAAGTGTTTCCTACAGCTGGGCATCTCCAGGGTCCCCAGGGCCCTGCTCATTCTCCTGAGCAAAGAGAGAAGCATATGAGGTCCTAGGACCTCTCTGGGGAGGGAGGTGAGGAGCGAGGGCAGAAGAGCTGGTGGATTCCGTGTCCCCCTCCCCCTGGCAGTCAGCCCCATGCCCCTCCCCCTCACGTGGCGAGGTACCATGGTCAAGCTCTGGCCTGAATGCTGGATTTGAACCCTAGTTCTGCCGCTCACCCACTGTGTGACTTTCGACTAGTCACTTACCCTCCCTGTGCCTCAGTTTCCTCATCTGTAAAGCAGGAATAATAATAACCCCAACTGTACATGGTTGTGATGAGAATTAAATGGCTTAAATACATGTAAATGGCTTTGAGCAGAACCTGGTGTTTAACAAACGTTGATAAATGTGCCCCATTTTTATCATTCCAAGTCCCGTGCTAGTACTTTACCCCTATTGTCATCCTTGACCCAACAGCCCCAGGAAGTAGGCACCCTATTATCCCCATTTTGCAGATGGAAAAGCTGAGGTTCAGTGAAGGCAAATAATGCACCCTGGCCACAAAGCTGGTGAAGGGGTGATGATGTGATTTGGGGGTCTTGGGCTCCACTGTTCTGCCCTCGGGTCACCAATCTTCCCCATGCCCAGGACTCCCACCCCGTCACCACTCTCCCAGGAGTGGACAGGGAAGGACAAGCTGGGGAGGCAGGGGGGAGTGATGTAGCAGGGGCATGGTGATTAAGGGGGAAGCAAGGTGAGCATCTTATCACGCCATTCCCCCGCAGATATCTTCCCCAGCCTGACATACTGCTTTGGGTCTTGATGGCATGCTGGTCTTTTGAGACGCCCTTGGCAATGCAGAGAACATATACTGCACCCACTTGTGACCAGCCCACAGCCACACAGAGCTGCTGGGAGTGGCTGACACCCAGCAGAGCCCTGCTCAGCAGGAGGTGCCTTTCA
This sequence comes from Nanger dama, assembly GCA_917880005.1. Taxonomy (NCBI): domain Eukaryota; kingdom Metazoa; phylum Chordata; class Mammalia; order Artiodactyla; family Bovidae; genus Nanger; species Nanger dama. The sequence continues at coordinate 9,736,601 of CAKJTW010000046.1, forward strand.
TGGTGTCCTGGAGGAGGAGGAAAGAGATAGGCTCAGGGGACAGTGAATTTCCCCTGTGGCCCAGTACACACTTACCCTCTAAGTCCATCAGAGGGTAGCTAGATGACATCTAGATCGTGCCATCCAGTTCCCCTTCATAACCCCCTGGCTGCCATCCTTGGCTCTGCCCATGGTAGCAGTCAGTTCTAGTATAGGAGAAGGAATTCAGCACCCTGGACAGGGCACAGTGAGGCAAAGTCTCTCAGTCGTGTCCAACTCTTTGAGACCCCATGTACTGTAGCCTACCAGGCTCCTCCATCCGAGGGATTCTCCAGGCAAGAGTACTGGAGTGGGTTGCCATTTCCTTCTCCAGGAGATCTTCCCAACCCAGGGATCGAACCCATGTCTCCCGCATTGCAGGCAGACGCTTTACCATCCAAGCCACTAGGGAAAATTTCCTGACATTCTGGTGCCTTCTGAGTACCAGCCTCACAAACTACTCACAGTTCTCATTTTATTCCAGCCTCTAATCCCTTGCCCCTGCTGTGCAAATCGACTTCCACCTCCAACCTTGGTTTGCCTTACAGTGGAATTTCCAGAGCTCATTATACTTCCAGATGTGTTTAGATTTCACATCTTCTGTTCCCCACACTCCTCTCTGCCTCTGGGCCTTGACAGCTTCTGTGTCTCCCACATGGCCTCTATGTTACTCTGTTTTGTGATATTGTCGCTGAAGTCCTCCTCTCCTGTGCAGACTCAGCTCATTTTAGGACCGGATCCATATCCCCCGGTGTCCAGAACAAGGCCTGGCATCAAGTAGGCCTCAGAGAATACTGTAATAAATTGTGATCTCAGAGAACCTAAGAGATGAAAGAGCCCTTTGGGAGCCCCAAATCCACAAGCAGCAAGTACCTTTCATCTCACAGGCCAACTCCAATCAATCAGCAGTGCCTTCCAAGAGCACTGCGATGAGAAAGATTCCGAGGGTGAGTCTAGGCTCATGATTGATTAGCCATGTCTGCCTTGGGTGGAATATGAGGCAGAGGTGGCTGCATATTTGCCACCCTTTGCCCAAGCCCCTGACGTTATGGATGAGGAGACTGAGGCCCAGGGAGGAAAGAGCAACCTCCCCAGGGTCCCACAGGGGGTTGTGGTTGGCAGTGCTTGGCCTCCCGAGTACATGGCTTGTTCCATCATTCCCAGCACTTCTTGAGCCCAGCTGTGTGTCAGGCACTACGTGAGATATTCAGGGAAGGGAGGCTTGTGAGATACAACTCCCACATTACAGGCCTGTTAGAGAGTAAATAACCTACCTAGAAACCAGCAAAAACCAGCACTGAGTAGTCCCTTGTGATCTGAGTGAAGTGCCTGATGATATTGCTACATTGTGGGGAAAGAGGAAAGAGCGGCTGGAAAGACACTGGGTGGGGAGGACAGGCAGGGTCAGACCTTGGGTCAGCCCCTGGAAGGAGGGACACTGGTCTTCCCATCCCCATCCCACTGCTCCAGCCTTGGGGCCTGTGGCACCTCTGACCCGGGGCTGGGGGACCTGTTTCCAGGTGGCCCAGTTGCCCCTGAGCCTGAAGGACAATGGCTGGCACCACATCTGCGTCGCCTGGACCACAAGGGATGGCCTGTGGTCTGCCTACCAAGATGGGGAGCTGCGGGGCTCTGGTGAGAACCTGGCCGCCTGGCACCCCATCAAGCCTCATGGGATCCTTATCCTGGGCCAGGAGCAGGTAAGGGTCAGGGTGGGATGCAACTAGATGTCCCACTCACTCCAGGCGCCTCAGGAGGAGGGGGTAGGCGGAGGATCCCTGAGAGCACGGAAGGGAGCACTCAGTCTGACCCAGCTATTCTGCACATGGGCAGACTGAGCGAGACTGGCCCAAGATGGGGGGACCAGAACCTTGGGGCGGGACCAGAACCTTGGGGCGGGGCTAGAGCCTAGAGGGGGCGGGGGCTTCAGCCGGGACAGCGTTCCGACTCACTGAGCACCAACCTGCCTATCTTTTCTGCTCCCCTCACTCCATGTCTTTCTTGTTTCTTTCTGCTCTTTTGGTCCAGGATACCCTAGGCGGCCGGTTTGATGCCACCCAGGCCTTCGTGGGTGACATTGCCCAGTTTAACCTCTGGGACCACGCCTGACACCAGCCCAGGTCCTGGGCATTGCCAACTGTACGGGGCCACTGCTGGGCAACATCGTCCCCTGGGAGGACAAGCTAGTGGAGGCCTTTGGGGGTGCAACGAAGGCCGCCTTTGATGTCTGCAAGGGCAGGGCCAAGGCATGAGGGGCCACCTCGTCCAGGGGCCCCTCTCTTGCCTGCCAATTCAGGAACCTTCCGGGGCAGGAGCGCATTCCCTCCTTAGCCTACCCTCACACACTGGTCTCCTTTTTGCCCCACTCCTGGCCATGCCTCCCCTTTCCGCCACCTGTACCCACACCTCCAGAACACCCTGCCCTTGATAGCTGTCCCCCTGATCCCACTTGAATGGAGATGAGCAGCTCGAGTCAAGAGGTCAAGCCTGGCAGGGCCTGGCAGGGGGTGCATCGCAGCACCTATGGCTCTTGCCCCACCGCGGGCATTAGAGTGGTGCCATCTCTCAACCCCATGTCCCCTTACCCATCAACCACAGCTGATTCCACTGACCTCACAGCACCATCCATGGGACTGTGTACAGGTGAAGGGCCCACTGTCTCAGTGGCAGGGATGATTATCTGTCCCCTTTCCTCCGTGAGGCAGGCATGCCCCCTTCCTCTTCAGGGCCATCATGGGCTGTGGAGCTGTCCCCCAGCTGATAGGGAATGACAGAACCACACTGGAGACTCAGACTCACCCCCTTCCATCTTTCCACCAGCTACCAGTCACGGGCAGGGGGATCTTGTGGAAGCTTCTCCCCCACCACCCCCGCCCCCACCTGCACCCCTTCCCTCCTCTTTCCTTGTTTCTTTGTGTGCTTAATGGTTGCTTTGAATGTTGGTTCCATGCCTGGCCCAGCCCCACCTCAATTTCCAGGACATTCCCTTCCCAGCTCCAGCCTGGATAGTTGGGGGCCAAGATCTCAGGAGGCCCACCTATGGCTGTGTCCACTGGCATGGTCACCTTGCCCCTTCTCTGACCAGAACAGGGCCTGGACCACTTTAGCCTGGGCTAGGGACAGCGTGGGACAGAGGCATGTGCCCCACGAGACCCAGGCTCTAGCAGAGCCACAATACTGACCCGCTCTGCATGGCCCTGCAGCCTTTGGGGAAGGAAAGAAGCAGAGAGGGCAGGGAGAAGCATGGAGTGGTATGCAGAGCTCTGGATGGGAAGAAGGAGTCCCTGGTTCCTGGTCTTCTCTGCTGCCAGCCTGCTGGGTAGTCTGCTGACAGTCCCTGCTCTCTCCTTGCTGGCCATCCTCATTTGTGAGTTTTGGTCATTTCTGAGAGCTCTCCGGATCAAAAGTAGGATGGTCTGTGATTCCAGGTGTATAGGGTGAGACAAGCCTGAGAACCTACCTAGGTGTCAAGGGGCATAGCAGGGGAAGGCCATGGGACTGGGCAGCAGGTGGGATCTGGCTAGGCATGGGTCAGGGTCAGCGGCTGGCTCCAGAGAGTCAAGGGCAAGGGTCAAAGCAGACCAACCTTATACACAGATTGTTAAGGTCAGCTCTTCTGGATCACCCCCAGCCTGGCACCCTTGCCCATCTGAGTCTTTCAAAGGGCTGGTGGCTTACCTGGACCCTACCCTTGAGTCCCCACCAGCTTCCCCAAGACAATGGAAGAATATCAGAGCTGAGAAAAGCCACCCAGTATGACCTCTTGTTGCTCATATGAGGAGGAGCTCAGAGAGGGCAAGTGACTTGCACAGGCTCACACAGCTCAGTGGAGCCAAGCCAGGATGAGAAGCCCGTGCTCTTTCCCCTACTCCATACTTCTTGCCCTTGAGAGGCTTTTGAGTCCAGCCTAAACCTAAGAGGATGGACATTTGAGGGGTCAGAATGCTTTCCAACATTCCAACAATGCTTTTCAACACTGGACCACTTTCCTGTATGAAACATACAGACATATTGTCATTCCCACCCCCCAATCCCTGGAAGGTAGGGTGGGAGAGGTGTGATCTCCCAGCACTTTGGCAGGAATGGAGAGCTGAGAACACTGGGGTCCCTCCCTAATCACCTACCGGGTGTCTAGACAGCTGTTGGCTACTTAAGTCAGATGGGCACTGGTAGATTTTTATTCCTTTGGTTCCCTGAACCTGCTCCCCACATTCATTTAGCCTGAGGCATGATGCCCGAGCTACAGACTGTGGGGTGCAGGGCCACAGAGGCTTTTCCAAAGCTTGTTGCTTCCAGCTCCCAGATCCTCGTTTCTGTTTCAAGAGGGCAAATAGACCATTCAGCACTTTCAGCCCAACTCCCCTAGAAGGAGGGATGGTGCACTTTAGCCAGAACCTGCCGAGATCTAGTTGCCCTGGTAACAGCCAATGACATCAGCCCCAGTGCTGGGTCAAGCATCTCATAATGACATACGCTGTTGCTGGGGTGATGGCGAAATTTGGAACCTAGATTTCAGGAACACTGGGCTTTATTGGGTTTATGTTATCGTCTTTGAGGGAGCAGCTTTTGTGGAGGCCTTGGGGAGAAAGAAAGAATCTTAGGAGGTGATAGAACTTGTTTGGTCACGCGAGCCCACCCAGAAACATCACCCCAAGTCCTTTATGCTTTGTCATGGTGATCGTGAGACTTCTGACCTGTGCTGAATCATCCTGGTCAGCCCTCCAGAGGGAACAGGAACAAAACCAGAGATGTTGCCATGGAGGCTCTGAGTTTGGGCCATCAGTGAGTGGCCTGGGTCCCTATTTACATTCCAGAATGATGAATGTCCCAAGTCTCCACTCCTCTGTCTACTGATTATCCTTCTTTGCTGAATGCCTGTTGTTTGGACTCCAGCTTTGACCTTCAACTACTCCCAGGCACAGCCAAAAAGATGGGGAGGGAGAGGTGCTGAGCTGCGTCCTCAAGCTACTCCCAGCTGAAAATGAGGCTGGAACCATGTCTGTTACACGCTTGTAACGTTTCCATGCTGGGCACCTCACAGGGATCAATTCATTCACCCTCACAACAGTTCTAAGTAGGACTGTTCTTAGTCCCATTGTACAGTAGAGAAATGGAAGCCCAGAGAGGTTAAGTAATCTGCCCATGTCAATCAGCCCACAAGTGATGGAACCCAGAGTTCAAAGCCAGTGACATCCAGGGCCCACCCTTTAGCCTGAGGGGACAGGCGCTACCATTGCCTGTGGAGTGGGATTTGGCTATCTACTGCTCCTGAGCCTGTTCACCCCGGCCCAGAGGAACACAGAGGTAAGGGATAGACTGGGCCCTGGGCCAGGGTCCCCTTGGGTGAGGCCAAGGGAGGGTTCTCAGCCCCTTCAGGGAGCACATCCCTGTGAGGGGTGCTCACAGCCCAGCCCTTCTCACTGGCTGGAGTTTCCAGGAGAGCTGAAGGGAGAGAAAGTTGGGTGTCTCCCAAGAGTCCCAGGCTGCAAAGGGGAGAGCTGACCCTTTTCAAACCCCTGCTTTGGGCCCAGTCCTGAGCCAGGTGCTTCACAGCTCTTATCTGCCAGACTTTCCCACCTTGTGGCACATGGTGCCCCTAACCAACATCCCAAGAGGCCGATCACCTTGCCACATCTATGCAAGACCTGGGACTACAGGCGTGGACAGGAAGGGCTCCCAAACCCTCTTTTTATGGATGAAGATGCCAGGGCCCAGCGCGGATGAGCAGTCTTCGGGGATGCCCAGCCCGGACACTGGGAGATCTGAACTCAGCTTGCTGACGCTGCATTCAGTGCTCGCTCCATCATGCAGTGGTCCTAACCCCCCACCTAAATAGGTCCCCTCTTTACTGTGTTTCCCAGCATCCTTGCTCTGAGCAAACTGGGGAAGGGACACTACCACCACCACCCTCTCCCCCCCGCGAAAGATGGCATCGTTCTCTTCACCGTCTTTGTCCCAGCTGCCTGCCACTCCAAACCCTTCCCCCTGGCCCCTGAGCTTGCTGGGTGGGGAAGGGGCTCATTTGGGCCCAGGCTGAGCAGTGAATGAGCATGTCGAGCTGTCAGACTCTGTGAAATCAGTGCATCCTACTGGCAACCCGCCTCCCCCCGCCCCGCCTGATTTTGTACATAAAGTGACATGAGATGCAACATGTGTGTATGTGTGTGTGTGTGCGCGCGTGTGTGTATGCTATGTCATGGTTTTTGTTACTTCTTGTTTTTGTAAATTTGAATGTCCAAAATAAACGTGATGTTTACTCTGAGGCTCTTCTTGCAAAGGTGGGGCTACCCTGGGGGTGCTGGGCAGGAATGAAGTGGCCACTACTTGGAGCAGGGCAGTAGGTAAAGAAAGAAGGGGCGCCACTTCACCATAGCAAAGCCCCACCCAGCCCCACCTGTGCCCCCTAACCTGGCAGGCTCTGCCGGGTCCCAGGGACAGACACAGCCCTGTTTACAGGATTTCTGCAGGAAGGATGTAAAGAACACGGGTCCCACATGGAAAGTGTCCCAGTTCTGATAACTGGGCTTTGGCCTCATTCCAAACACCTCATTCCCACCTCGTGCCCCAGTTACGGGATCCCAGGTTTCTGACTTGTTCCCTGAGACCCAATCTGCCCGAATTACTTGCCTGGGTCCCCAGAGCATCCCTTGGGGTCCTGGGGAGATGGGCTGGTGGAGTGGGAGGAGCTCTGTCGTATTTCAACCTGTCCCCTCCTCACGGTCTACCTGGACCCCTGTGACTCCCGTCAGAGACTAGACTGACACTCAGCGTCAGGGTCTGCTACCCGCGCCCACCACTCCAGGGCTCAACCCATCCCTGAGAGGTCTTGACCTGGTCCCCAGCCCTCTCCGTGCAGACCACCTCAGGGGCAGAGCCTCCCACCCTCCTGCCCCATCAATACTGTCACTGCTCCTAGTTAGACCTCGTCCTCAGATAGTCCCTGGGAAATGCCAGGGGGCCAGTCTGGGGTTACAGGAACTCACACCAGTAGAACAGCCTTCTCAGGCTTTTCCAAAGTTTCCCTAACTTCCAACAAGAGGAATTCACCCCCATGAAGCAAAGGGTATAGCTGGAAGCAGCACTTCAAACAGGAAAACCATGTTTGAAGTCCACTGAGTAATCTGAAAATCTCCCATGCTTTCTGCATTCTACTCCAGAACGAATCCAGATTTGTTTTAAAACATTGCTTTTCATTGCTTAGCATTGAGCAAAATGAAGCTGCAGGCAGATTTGCTTTGTTGATCCTCTCTTCCACCGGTTTCCTGACAACACCCTCTTTCCCTCTGTCCCACTCAGCTGGCACCATCCAGCCATGGTTAAATCCTGCTGCCCACCTGCTTCCCCCAGCACCTGCACATCTGAGCACTGATGTGGAGAAGCACAGGGCTCTGATGTGCGCTGACTCTCATTTTACATTCATGGTCAGAGGTCGCCAAGGAGTGTTTCTTCCTTTCTAGCTAGTAAATTCTCTCGAAGAAGATAGGATCATCTAAACGCACGTATTTTTGCCACACGAAGTTTGGCAGTACATAAGAAATGATCAGACATATCTGGAGACAAAACTGAATGACTGAAAATCAAGAGTGAAAAAAAAAAATTTAAGGGCTAATAGCCCTACACATGTGATAAAATTGCATGGAAGTAAATAAATACACTATATTCAAGACAGGCACATATGCACACATCTACGCACATCCACATGAGTACAAGGAAAGGTGTGGAAACTGGAATAATATTGTATCAATGTATCTTGGTAATAAAATTGTATTATAGCTTCACAAGATGTTACCACTGATGGTAACTAAAAAGGGAACATAGGCTCTCTCTATTATTTCTTACAATTTAATGTGAATCTATAATTGTCTCAAAATTAAAAGTCTAATTTTAAACAAATCTCTATAGGAGATTCATATGGTGGAGTTATGAGACCCAGGCTTTGAAAATAATCATGGTTAATATATCTAAGAATTCAGAGACAAATAGAATTTTGAAAGAGAATTGTAAACTAAAATAATAATCAAACGAAAATTCCAGAACTGAAAGATACATTAACTGAACTTATGAGCTTAATAAATAAGTCTAACAGCAGATCAAACACAGCTGAAGAAGGAATTGTGCTCTCCATCAGAGGTCTCGAAAGAAATACTCCTTAATGAAGACTGAGGGGAAAGAACAGAAATTTCAGAGGGGAAAAAGCACAAGATTCATATGGAACATGATGAAAAGCTCTAACATGAGGAGCTCCAGAAAGGGAGGGAGCAAATCGGGCAGAAATGAAATTTGAATAGACAATGTTTCCAAGGGTACACACTTTCCATCCCTAGTGCAGGCACATTCCACATGACGGGGCAGCTAAGCCTCTGCATCACAATCACGCAAGGCCGCACACCCTCGAGCCCGTGGTCTGCAACAAGAGCGGCCACTGCAATGACGAACCTGCGCAGCGACTGGAGAGGGCCTCCCACTCACCGTATCTAGAGAAAGGCCACACACAGCCGCGAAGCGCCAGCAAGCCAAAATAAACAGAGAGAACCTCAGGGAACTTCAAGGATGAGAAACACAAAGAAAACCGTAACTGGGACTTTGGTAGTGAAACAGCTATAAATCAAAGACAAATTCTTGAAAGGTCCCAGAGAAAAAAGATACATGATCTTCCAAGGAGCAACGACCAGAGCGACAGCTAACTTGTCAAGAGAAGGGATGGAAAAAGGAAGACAATAAAAGGCTGAAAGGAAGTAACTGCCACCCTAGAATTCCACATTCACTGAAGACCCTTCAAAAATGAAGATGGCATTGGGGATTCCCCGGCAGCCCCTGGTTAGGACCCCATGCTGTCACCGCTGGGGCTTGGGTTCAATCACTGGTTGAGGAACTAAGATCCCACAAGGAAGATGACAAAAGATGTTTTCAGACCAAAAAAAAACCATAATATTTATCACCAAGGCTTTTTGTTATCAACAGAGTTTCTCTTAAAGGACAGACTGCTTTAGGGAAAAGGGGAAAATGGAAAGGAAAAGGAAATATGGAAATTCCAATGAAGAACAAAGGAGAGGGGGAATATGTGGATGAATCTAAGTTAATATTGATTGGGAAAAAAATGTGTCTTATGAGCTTTAAAATTCATGGCAGCAACAGAATTAAAAAGTGGGTAAATACAACTAAAATATCTTAATGTCTGCACGGTCCTGGAAATAGTAAAACTACTAATTTTATAGTATCAATATTGAATTCTCCTAGGGTAATCAGTAAAAGGATTGTAAAAAAAAATGTAACTAACAAATTAACTATAGGAGAAAAAATAGAAAAATAAAAATCCAAAGAAGGCCAGAAAAGGAAAAAAAGAAAAAGGAACACAGAAAGGGAGGGATAAGTATAACATAGTGAAGTTATTGATTTAAACCTAAATTTAACATCAGTGGTTAATTATATTAAATGTGAAAAGATAAATATTCCAATGAAAATATTAATATTGTCAAATTGGACTTTAAGTCTATAAAAAAATAAAATAAGTCTATAGAAAGGTTGAAATTAAAAGGATAGAAAAATATGTACCATGCAAACACTAATTCAAAGAAATTTGGTGCAGGGACTTTCCTGGAGGTCCAGTGGTTGACTCCGGGCTTCAGTGCAGGCTGTTGGGTTCCAGCCCTTGTCAGGGATCTTCAGTCCCACGTGCCACAGAGCTCAGCCAGAAACGAATAAATGGACATAATACGCTGATATGGTTAAACTTAGCTCAAAGCAGACTTAAAGCCAAGAAGCACTGCTAGAGACAGAAGGCCCATTTCATGATGATAAAGAGGCAGTCTCTTAGGAAGAGATAATTATAAATTTGCATGTGTGTGTCAACACAGCTTTATAGTTATATAAACTAAAAATTGATAGAAACAAAAGGAAAAGTTGACAAATCCATAATTGTAGTGAGATATTTTAACAAACCTATCTAAATGATTTACAGGGCTAGCAGGAAAAAAAATTTCAGTATAAGTATGAAGCCCAAGCTGGAATCAAGATTGCCAGGAAAAATATCAATAACCTCGGATACGCAGATGACACCACCCTTAAGCAGAAAACGAAGACAAACTAAAGAGCCTCTTGATGAAAGTAAAGAGGAGAGTGAAAAAGTTGGCTTAAAACTCAACATTCAAAAAACTAAGATCATGGCATCCAGCCCCATCACTTCATGGCAAATAGATGGGGAAACAATGAAAATGGTGACAGACTTTATTTTCTTGGGCTCCAAAATCACCGCAGATGTTGACCACAGTTATGAAATTAAAAGACGCCTGCTCCTTGGAAGAAAAGCTATGACCAACCTAGACAGCATATTAAAAAGCAGAGACATTACTTTGCCAACAAAGGTCTGTCTAGTTAAAGCTATGATTTTTTCAATAGTCATGTATGGATGCGAGAGTTGGACTATAAAGAAAGCTGAGTGTTGAAAAATTGATGTTTTTGAACTGTGGTGTTGGAGAAGACTCCTGAGAGTCTCTTGGATAGCAAGGAGATCCAACCAGTCCATCCTAAAGGAGACCAGTTCTGATGCTGAAGCTGATACTGAGGCTGAAACTCCAATACTTTGGCCACCTGATGCAAAGAACTGACTCATTTGAAAACACCCTGATGCTGGAAAAGGAGGAGAAGGGGACGACAGAGGGTGAGATGGTTGGATGGCATCACTGACCCGATGGGCATGAGTTTGAACAAGCTCCGGGAGTTGGTGATGGACAGGGAGGCCTGGCGTGCTGCAGTCCATGGGGTTACAAAGAGTCAGACACGACTGAGAGACTGAACTGAACCGATAGAACATCTGAACAAAATGGTGAACAGACTTGACCTAACAGAGCAACTACAGAGTAGACATTCTTTCCAATTCTGTGTAAAAATTTTACCCATACTGACTATAGGGAGTGAAATAATGCCCCTCCCCCAAAGATGTCCACATCCTAATCCCCCAGAATCTGTGATATGTTCTCACGTGGCAGAGGGAAAAAGTTTGTGGATAGAATTAATGTTGCTAATCAGATGACCATGAGATAAAGAGATTAATAAGGATTATCTGGTTGGGCACAAGGTAAACATAGGGGTCCCCAGAAATAAAGAAGCTGAAGAGTCCATGTCAGAAGAAGGCCGGAAGTCCCTAGAAACTGGAAAAGGGAAAGAAATAGCCTTCTGCAGAGACTCAGGAAGGAACACAACTCTGGGGACTCCTGATTTTAGCCTACGGAGAGCCATTTCAGACTTCTGACTCTAGAACTGTAAGAATAACAAATGTATGTCATCTTAAATCATGATTTTTCCATTTTCTATGACTGGCAGCCAATGGAATTGCTGGTTCCAGGGTGTCCGTCATTAACCGTCCTAAACAGTAGGGGCAGTGCATGAAAAGGCACAGCCAGAACATGGGCTGGATCCCAGGGATCGATGTGAGCTGAGTCTGAAGAAGCAGGGGAGGATCCTATCTACCTCATGTATTTCTGGAAACATTTACTAAGCATCTAGTCTCTGCTAGGTCCTGTGTGAAACACAGCGATGTGGAGATGAACAAGACAAAGTCCTTGCTCGCAGGAAGTTCACGGGGAAGGACGGAGAATTAAAATCAAGTAGAAAACAGTGGAGAAGAGCAGTAACAGGCACGTGCCCTGGATGAGATGGGAGTACGGAGGACTTTTCTGGTTGCAAGTGACAGAATCCAAACATGGGCAAGAGAAAACCAAAAACGTATGGGCTACTAGAGTGAAAAGGAGGGATGGGTAGAGGCAGAATGTGGGCAGAGAGGATGCAGGGAGGTGAGGAACGGCATGGGGTGTATGGAGAGCCACGAGAGCTGGGGTGGCTTGGGCATAAAGCACAGAGGAGATGGAGGTGCCCACAGGCCACACCATGGTGGGGGCCAGCCTCAAATGCCAGGCCATTTGGATGTTATTTGGTAGGCAATGGGCAACTGTGGAGGGAGGGAAGCAGTTGTTAAAGTGAGGAAGAGAGGGACTTCCCTGGTGGTCCAGTGGCTAAGACTGAGTTCCCAATGTAGGGGACCTGGGTTTGAGCCCTGGTCAGGGAACTAGATTCCACATGCTGCAATAAGACCTGCTGCAGCCAAAATAAATAAATACATTAAAAAAGAGAGAGAGAGAAATGCAGTGCTGAAACTTGGGTGTTAGAAGTATCGCGCTGACTATGGTATGGAGGGTGGATCAGAGAAGGGCAAGACTGCAGTCAGGCATTCCTATTAGGAGGTTGTTGCAATAATACAGGTGGGATGGTGGTGCTGTGTCTATGAGGAGTGCCATCAGAAGGGGCTGTGAGCAGAACACAGGAGTCAGAAGCAGAAGGCTCGTGATTGATTTCAGGCGGGTGATGCTCATGGGAAGGGAGAAGGACAAGATTCCCTGATTTATTTTTTATTCTATTATTTTAAAATATTTATTTATTTTTGGCCATGTCAGGTCTTAGTTGCAGCTCAGGGGCTCCAGCGCATGTGAGTTCAGTAATTGTGGCTGGCAGGCTTGGTTGCCTCACAAGGCATGTAGGATCTTAGTTCCCCATCAGAGATTGAATCCACGTCCCCTGCACTCGTAGGTGGACAATTCTTGACAACTGGACACCAGGGAAGTCCCAGATTCCCTGATTTCTGATGGAGGCAACTGGGAGTGGGGTTAATGCCAGTGATCAAGATGGGGATGCAGGAGAGGAGTTTGGAGAAAGATGATGGACTCAGTTTACACTGAGTATAGAGGGTTTGTGGGACATTCTGGTGGAGACAGTCAAGGGGCAGCTGGATATTTAGGCCTATAACTCCAAGGAGAAGCCTAATCTGGAGAGAGAAGCACAGGAGCCATCAGAATCTACAGGGACATTGACAATGGAGTCATTGTCAGTTTGCTGGCTCTGCAGCCTTCTTTGAAGATGAGTTTAGTCGACAGTTTTACCCCAGCAGAGTGGATGGGTCCTGTAAGATAAAGACTACAAGGGTCTATTGTATTCTGCTCTTCAGGAGGTCACTGGTAACCATGGAAGAAACAATTTTGGTGGAATCGTGGGAGTGGAAGCCAGATTGCAGTGGGCTGCAGGATGAATGGGAGGTGAGAAAGAGAAGCCAGAAAGCGTGGACCCCTTTGAGGGGAAGTTTGGATGAGAGGCGGAAGCAAGAGCTTCATCCCCCTCAAAGGCCACCTTCCCCTCTCCTGGAGGAACTTGGCAAAGAGGATTGGGAGACTCTGGAGGCTGAATCAGATGTTCCGTGGACCCCAGAACACACCAGGGAGGCAAGCTGGGAGTCGCCAAAGGCCTAGGGAACCTTACACTTGCAAGCCTCAAACCTAAACCTGCTGCACCTGCCTTCACCCACCTATTCCAAATCTAGTCTGCCATCTTCTCCAAGTAATCATCCATAACTCAAGTCTTCCCGTGTTTCTGCCCTACCTACAATCCTCCAGCAGCTACTTCCCCCACTCTCACCTCACCTCCCTGAACTGGCATTCAAAACCCTACTTTCCAGAGTTCCCTGGCAGTGCAGTAGTTAGGACTCAGCACTTTTGCTGCTGTGGTCTGAGTTCAGTCCCCAGTCAAGGAACAAAGATCTCACAAGTCGTGCAGAGCAGCCAAAAACAAACAAACAAAAAACCCTACTTCCTTGCATTTTCACCTCCAGTCTTCACTACCCCCTCATACTCTACCCAGGCTTCCTGGAGCCACCAGAAGTCCCCAGTGAACTCTGCTCTCCCACCTTCATTAGCCTACTAGTCATCGTAGACTCAGTCAACTCAAACACCACCTCCTTTGAGTTAGTTATTCCTTCCTTGGAGAGAACCAGGACCTTGCCCACTCCTCCATCAGAATTCAGGTAGAATGAATTACTCTGTATCTATTTGTTGACATGGCTTTCCCCACACTGGACCACGCTTGCTCTGGGACCAAGGTCCCCATCTTATTCCTCTCTGAATCATCAGCACCTGGCGAGGGCTGAGTTCCCAGCAAGTGCCAAAGAATGTGAAGTTGAGATCCACCCAGAGTACCCATCATGAGAGGGTAAATGTTTAAAATATGAAGTACTTAACTGACCCTTTGATCCACCAATCAAAACTTGAATCTGCAGGGTTCTCTCCCTTCCCCCTTTCCTTTCTCCCTAATTGTACTAATACATTCAGATTAATTTCTCCTAAGGGAAAGAAAAGGCAGGCTCTGGACAACTATATCTTTAAGTCAGATGCTACAGTGTCTCCTATGGACCAGGCTGAGGCAGCTCTATGAGGGTGTGCCACTGTGCAAGAGCCCTGGGTTCCTTCTCCAGGAACTTAACCTTGATTTTTCCCTTTACAAACTATGTAACCTCTCTGAACCTTAGTTCCGATGGATGTGGTTATGAATACTATTACCTAAAAGAACTGTGGAGAGAATCAGGTGCAATACTCATGCAAAAGCCCCACAATGATGTTACTTTATATTAGGCTTTTGTTCAGTTCAGTTCAGTTGTTCGGTTGTGTCCAGCTCTTTGAAACCCCATGGACTGCAGCACACCAGGCTTCCTTGTCCATCACCAGCTCCCGGAGCTTACTCAAACTCATGTCCACTGAGTCAGTGATGCCATCCAACCATCTCATCCTCTGTCATACCCTTCTCCTGCCTACAGTCTTTCCCAGCATCAGGGTCTTTTCAAATGAGCCAGTTCTTCGTTTCAGGTGGCCAAAGTATTGGAGTTTCAGCTTCAGCATCAGTCCTTCCAATGAATATCCAGGACTGATCTCCTTTAGGATGGACTGGGTGGATCTCCTTGCCGTCCAAGGGACTCTCAAGAGTCTTCTCCAACACCACAGTTCAAAAGCATCAATTCTTTGGTGCTCAGTTTTCTTTATAATCCAATTCTCACATCCATACATGACTACTGGAAAAAACATAGTGTTGACTAGATGGACCTTTGCTGGAAAAGTAATGTCTCTGCTTTTTAATATGCTGTCTAGGCTAAAAGTTGAACATGACTGAGAGACTTCACTTTCCCTTTTCCCTTTCATGCATTGGAGAAGGAAATGGCAACCCAGTCCAGTATTCTTGCCTGGAGGATCCCAGGGATGGGGGAACCTGGTGGGCTGCCGTCTATGAGGTCGCACAGAGTCGGACACGACTGAAGAGACTCAGCAACAGCAGCAGGTTGGTCATAGCCTTTCTTCCAAGAAGCAAGCTCTTTTAATTTCATGGTTGCAGTCACCATCTGCAGTGATTTTGGAGCCCAAGAAAATAAAGTCTGTCACTGTTTCTATTGTTTCCCCATCTATTTCCCATGAAGTGATGGGACCGGATGCCATGATCTTAGTTTTCTGAATGTTGAGTTTTAAGCCAACATTTCCACTTTCCTCTTTCACTTTCATCAAGAGGCTCTTTAGTTCTTCGCTTTCTGCCGTAAGTGTGGCCTATTAGTGTCAGGACACCAACAAGTTGCATTTGCTGTTTCAGATGACTAAAAGAAACTCCCAGATAATACTGCTCTTTCAAATTTCTCTAAAATGGGAACTTCTGTTTATGCCCGACTCCTCAGGCCCACTTAAGACAACTATAAGTGAAGCTCCGCCTCCTCAATCTGTAAGCCACGCCTCTTTCCGTACAATTTACGTTGTAGGGCCCTTCAGTATTGATTGACATCTTGGTTCACCAATAAGAAGTAAGAGTCCCGTAACGTCCGGTGAGTGGGCAGGACTTCCTCGCTGTTGCTAAGACACTCTTGTTTCGCTCCTTGACAACCCTGGCGGGGGTGCGCTCGCTGAGGCCTTAACTCCGGCCCCCTCGGGAGCAGGTGAGGCCACGGGGTGCGGCGGGCAACCGGGCGGGGAGGGCCTTCCCGAAGCGGGGCTGGGAGGCAGTGCGGGGCGGGCGGAGCCTCGCCCACCGCCGAGGCCCCACCTCAACCTCCTGCCTGTTGGTCCCCAGTTCCAGATCCTCCCAACCCCCATCCTCCCCCAACCCCAACACTTCGGGGACCTGCGAGCTCTGTCGAGACAGTTTCGCCGTCGCTACTCTGCAGGCCCTCCTGAGATCCCCTCCAGCTTCATGTTCCCTCTTCCTCTCTAACTCGACTCCCCTGCACCTTGAACCCCCATCATTCGCAGAGTAACCCCCTTCTCCCGCGGCTGGGCGAGTGGTCGCTGTCGCCTCCTCCCAGACCGCTTGAGTTGGACAATTGACGACTGTCTTGGAATCCAGGCTGCTCATTTCCCTCTTTGGGCCTCAGTTTCCCTATTTGTAAATGAGAAGTTAGGTTGAATGATCCCTAAGGTCTCTTTGACTCTGACGTCCCAGGATGTGATTCTTTGACCCAGCTGTAGACTTCCCCGAGGACGTGATCCTCATGGGAGGTTTGGAGTGTAGTGAAAAGGACTTTGTTGTGTTGTTCAGTCTCTCAGTCGTGTCTTCCGACTCTTTGCGACCCCATGGACTGCAGCACACCAGGCTTCCCTGTCCTTCCTTCCTGGAGAAAAGGACTTGGCAAACCTAATTTGGATTCCCAGCTACAGGACCCTAGCAAGTTCTCTAATCTCCCTGGAGTCCAGCCTGAGTATATACAGAATTAGGATACTATAGCACATCTCCTTGGTGGAGTCTGAGAATAATATGAACTTCCTTCTTTTGTCTCATATTTCTGCGCATTTCCCTCCCTCTGAGAATCACCCTGTTTCTCCATTTCACCCTCCAATTCACATCTCCAGCTCAGATATTTCTCCTGGGCTTCCACTGTTAGTGAGACTTTGGGGGTGGGGGTTGGAATAGAGATTGCTTTATTGATGTAGTGATTGGACTTGGGAGCAGGGCTCCCCTCCTCCCCCTAGTAATCCATGATTGTGTGATCCCCTGCTCCTGAGGAGATACCTCCATTTGCATACCTCACCAACAAATTAAACTCAGTAATTCAAACATCAAAGCATCCCACATCTCTGTCTGTCCATCTTGTTCTACCTGAATTCTCCAGTCTGTCTCAGTTAGATCACCATCCTCTTGGGGCATTATCTGCCCCTCTGCCTTGCTCATCCCACTTAGGCATTGTCGCATCTTTGTTTCTGCCTCTGCAAGGATCTCATAGTCTCTCCATGTCTGAAGCCATCATCCTGATTCAAGTTTTTAATGCCTGTCACCCAGGCCATCACTATAGCTTCCTGACTGGTGTTCCTACCCCCAGTCTCTCCTCCTGTTAACCCACTCCACCAGAGTAATTGTCAAAACACAGCCATGTCACCAGCCCCCAGGAGACCTCCAAAGGACTTCTCTTTCTCCACTAAAAATAACCATATTTCTTAAGCCTGGGTCTCAGGGCTCTTCTCCACATCCACAACCCCATCCCAGCCTCTTTCCCAGCATGCCTCCTCTCCTCATTTGCCAGGTTCTGTCCTCTGGCCAAATTGGACTGTTGGACTTTGCCATAAAACCCTTTGAGCTTTCTGCTTCCACATCACCGTGTTTGCTCATCACTCTGCCTGGAATGTCTTCCTCACCTTGCCCACCAGTCAGGATTCCCACTCACCTTTTAAGGTCTGACTCAAACGATGCCCCTGCCACCAAACGCTCACTGTCCTCTCCCCTGTCCTCTAGAATTCTCCTCTTCCCTCTAGATCTGTGTCTGGCTGGTGGCACTTCCTGTTCTCTGCCATGAACCATAGTTAGTTCCTTGGGTTTGTGTGTTGTTCCCTCATATTAGATTGTATGCTCCTTGAAAGCAGAGACTCTCACTTGCTTATAGCAGAGCAGTTGAAAAAACTTAGTCCCTAAAGTCATACCTCCCAGAGTTGGTGATGGACAGGGAGGCCTGGTGTGCTGTGCTTCATGGGGTCGCAAAGAGTCGGGCACGACTGAACGACTGAACTGAACTGAAAGTCATATATGGCGGAGTGCATCCTGGCTCATCCATCCATTTATTAGCTGGGTGGGAAGTCACTTTGCTTTGCTCAGCCTGAGTGGTCATCAGGGAAGTAGGAATAATAGTGCTTGTCTGATGGAGTTCTTAGGGGGAGCAAATGAGATCCTCTGCATAAAACACCCGTCCTGTTGCCTTGCTCAAAGTCAGTGCTCAATAGATGTTACTGAAGGGATTTGATAGGGCCCCCCTACCCAGGGGGCAAATGAAATACAGTTTAATTAGAGTTTAGATATTTGTGGGCTTCTCCCATGCGCCAGACACTGGACGCTGCTCTGGGGGCATCTACAGGAGAGCAGAGCAAGTCCTTCATCCCCGGAAGATTGTCTGGACTCACGACGCACTGCTGAGTCGTGACTGGCTATGAGACGTCACCAGTAATTAGTGATTATGAATGATTTTTTTTAAAAAGTAACTCAGTGCTAATTCCAGTTTATTTTTGTGATAGCATCATTCTTAGTCACTTACGTTCAAATCTGTTCTCTTGAGTGAGAAAGGGGGAGTAGGTGTGAAAGAGGGGGTGGGGAAGGGGCGGGTAAAAGATTTAGTAATCCACTGTCCGTAGTAAGCAGCTGTTCCCTTTGATGACTGTGATAGTTAATGCTATTTGTTGTACTTTATATCTTGACTAAAGTGTTTGGATTGCATCCAAACTTGGGTATGTCCATGAGGGAGAACCATATGAGTCAGTATGGTTTATTACATCATCTTATACATACAGAAAATGTCTTGATCTCTATCTCTCCATCTCTCCATCTTTCTTTCCCTCCCTCCCCCTGGTTTAAGGCACATCAGAAGTTTTCACCAGACATCAGTGAAATGAAAAAAATATAAGGGGGATGTGAAAAAACAAACCCAAACCCTTTGTGTACATGAAAGGTAACTGTCTTCTCGAAGATTATTCTTTATCCTGCAATCATCACTTTCTTACTCTTGAAATTTTCTTCTATAGTAGATGATGCATTTCAAAGTGATGGTGAAACCTAGATGGTCTGTGTTGTTTCCTGACTTCCCTGATATCTTAGGTGAATGCCTTCAAGTCCTCAGGTTCCTTTCCCCTCACCTTACGAGCCTCGCCTTTTGTTTGCCAGGAGGCGGAGGGCAAACTTGTCAGGGGAGGGCAGGAGGATGTCCGAGGTGCAGAGGGCATGTGTGGCCTCACTGCGGCCGGAACCAGCAGGTCTGTGTGGGCAGGAGTCTGGACTGCTGGCTGCCAAGGATGGACACTGTTTGTGTTACTGTCTTGCCTCCTACTTGCTCGGGACAGGAGAGAAAGCACAGAAGGTAGAGAAGAGTAGATAAGGATTCGGATCCTGGCCAAGTCCCCCAGGCCAGTCCCCAGACCTCTCTGAGGTGCCTTGTCTGAGAACTGCGAGCGGGTGTTGCCCCCACAGGTTGTACTGGGATGAAATGAGACAGCAGGTGTGAAAGCAATCACTCACTCCACCAGAGCTCCCCCAGCCCAACTGTGTTTGCAGAATTCCCTTGTGACTCCTTCCTGCCTCAGTACTAAGGGCACAGAGCGGGAGCTTGACGAGTATTGGTTTGTTTGCCTGAACGTTTCGCTGTTTAGTTGGCTGGGATTCAAAGAAGGACACTTCCTCCCACGCCAGGAACAAAAGCTAACATTGACTGTGAAGTAGAGTCTGTTTTTAGACCCCGTTTCCAGATGAGAAAACTGAGGCCTGGAGAGGTAAACACTTATCCGAGACAGTCTGAGGTGTGAAGCCAGACCTTCCTGTGGAGCCTGTACTCACAACCATGAAGCTGTGCCCCACACATGTCCCCCATCTCTCCGATGCTGGAAAGAGGCCAAGGCGGCAAGCCGTGGTCTGCGAACCAAGCTTATGCCAGGTGCTGAGTAGCTGGAGGGGGTGGTGAGGCGCCTGCTGGCAGATCCTTTTGGCCTTGTTTCCCAGAATTCATTCATTTTTCCTTTCTCCTTTCCACATCCCCCAACCCACTTAAGGATTCTTCCCAAACATTTCAGAAGCAAAAGAATAAATAGTGACTGAGGTCAGTGCCCACAAAAGAACAAAGGACACAGGCTTTGACAAGATGATGAGATGAGGAGCCCAGCTCATTGCTGAGGAGAAGCCTTGCGTCAGACATGGGCGAGGCTGCGTAAGGCTCCAGAAGGGACCTTGGGTGAGAAGGAGAATAAAGGGCAGAGAGGGAGCAAGGCTGACACTGGCTCTGTGTGCCCAGACGGGCCCTGGGGAGAGTCAAGGTCTGCTACCCAGCAGATGCGCATGCCCTGGCCAGCAGCACACTTAAATTATTAAAAGGCTCTCTTTTAGACCTGACGCAACTGCTTCCTGGCCTGGACCTGTCAGGCACACACTCATTGCATGGAAGATTGATAAGGTTATTAAAACTTGAGTTGTGCTATTTTGAGTAACATTCTTGCAGCAGGGTTTTAAAATCGGAGCTGAATGACTCTAGCTGTACTATAATGATACAGTGTCATAAAAATTCTACCTTTTTACTTTTGGAGACACCTTGTCTATAACTGTTCCTTTTCATTCTGAGTCTCATCCCTTTTGGATCCCCAGAAGTGTGTGTAGAGGTTAGGAAAAGCCACTTGCAGTCATGACCTTTAATAAATGTGGCCGAAGTCCTGGCTGATAATGTGGTGGTGATAGGAGCAGCGTGGTGCTGGGTGCAGAGGGCCCTCCGGTTTCCACATGCTCATGTGCATAGATACTTGGTGCCCATGACAGCTCCCTGAGAAGGACAAGGTGGGACCATCCCATTTCGCAGAGGACACCAAGGCTCAGGTGTCCTGAGCCTCAGGCTGCAAAGCAGGGAAGAGGGCAGAACTGCTTTCGGTTTTAGAGCTGGTACCCTAGCCTCAATGCCCCACTTCATAGTCTTGAATCTTCTCTTCTCTATCAGGTGATGTCACCCACCCCTCACCCCCCAAAAAAAAACTGTCCCAGTGGCTTTCCCACTTTGTTCCTGAAGAATGGACTTTGATAACACCTCCAAAGTGTGGTTTCATCCAGGATTCCACGTGCTAAAGCAGAGTCCGACCAGTGGTTACGGACCCTGAGGTCCCTGAGGGCAGACGTGTGCACGGTTGCCTCTGAGCTCCCCTCCACGCTGGCACTTGTTAGCCCAGAGGCCGAACTGAATTGAATCGGATTGAAATATTCCGGTGGAAGCGGCCTAAAGCAGCTGCTTCAGCGTCATAAATTGTTCCCACTTGAAAGTCTCAGGAGACAGCAAAGCTTACAAAGGATGTAATCCTTTTACATCAGTGTAGCCCTCACCTTCTGTCACCCCTTGATGATGTGGGGGTGGAGGCAACAAAGTGGCCTTTACCAAATAACTGCAAGGACGGGGGTGGGGGGTGGGGGGTGGGGTGGATTGGGGCCTTAATAGGAACGAGAAAAGACAAGATGATTCACTGCTTTTTGTGAAATAAAGAAACTAAAGCAGAAAGTACAATGATACCGTACTTGGTCGTTTGCCAGCTTATATGTAGAGACAAACAGACACAGCTAATATCTGAGTGGTACAAATGCCCAAGATGGTGAGATAAGAGGAGCCGTCTCTCTGCTGGAAAACCAGAGCATACCCAGGCAATGGGGGGAGTACCCCCCGCCAGGCAGAGGGTGATGCCAGGCTTCCAGCTTTGCTTGAGGGGGCCGACCACATGGAGAAGTGCTGAGGATTTTTGCAGCACCAGAGAGGGGGATAAACTTGAGAGCACCGCCCAGAAAAAATGTGCCCAGAAACCTCAAGGCTTAACCAAACAAAGATCAAGTTAGCGCTGGACGGGGAGACACCAAAAGGGACGCTCTAACATTCCTCTCACTGCTGGGACCAAGGGAGCTGTGCTAGTGGTCGTGCCTCAGGGGGCGAGGTGTGTGGGCGCCCACCTTGTGTGCTTGCTGTGTGCAGGCCCTGTGATGTGAGGACAGTGTTAGGATCACCTGTGTCGGAGACCATCCCAGGTCAGCTCTAGCTCTGCCACTCAGTAGCTGAGTGACCTTCAGGGTAGTGATGCCTCCCTTACATGCAGGACCTAACTCATGGGGTGGTTGGTGGCGCAGGGCCAAGTAAATGCATGTGGAATACTTGGAACAGTGTCTGGCCTGCAGGAAACCCAACCGATGTCACCCGTCATTACCTACCTGTTCATTACTATGCTGGGCATCTTCAGGGTTCAGGGGCTGTGCGATGAAAATTAAATTTATTTGGAAATGTGAGCGATGCTGGAATATTATAACATTATTTGGCTGTATTTGCATACCAACTCAGTCCTATCCAACTCTTTTCAACCCCCATGGACTATAGCCCGCCGGGCTCCCCTTGTCTCTGGGACTCTCCAGGTAAGAACACTGGAGTGGGTTGCCATTTCTTCCTCCAGGGGATCATCTCAAGTCAGGGATCAAACCTGCGGCTCCTGCATTGCAGGCAGATTCTCTACTACTGAGCCATCAGGGATACCCATTTGTCCAATAAGGATAGTTAAAAGGGGCTTAATGATGTGGTGGTTCGTTTTCATTTATATTAGTTGTACTTCTGAGATTAAAAGTTCTTTGAGTTATAGGATAAACTGACTTGTAGGATAGAGAGAAACACTGAGTTTCAAGTACTGCTTCCAGTCATTTAGGATCCAGGCCCATCTTTTAAGGAAAAGCCCCATCTGTTTTTCTATAAGATTTGGAAAGAAAAAGAAATCTACACATGTATATTAGGCTTTATAACTTTTCCATCATATCCTTGTGTGAATCTCCAGGGAGCCAGAGGGAAGGAAAAACAGTTTGCTGGGTGTTTGCTGAGTGCCTACTACGTGCCTGGCATACGCCATCTCATTTGATTCTTGTAACAGTCCCATGAGGTAGATGTGACCACCTTTATGTTACTGATGAGGAATCTGAGGCCTCAAACCACATAACTAGTGAGCGGAAGGACCAGTAACTAAGGCCTGAGCCTCCCAACTCCTGGGCCAGCTGGACAGGACAGGGTGGCCTGAGCCGGGCTGCCTGGCACGCCAAGGAGGGTGCAGAGCAGCACTGGCCACATTTCTCCTCTTCTAGAGCCAGGACCTGCAGAAGGAGGCACTTGCTTGCCCATAAGCCCAGGACTGTTGGACACGACCTGACATTTCACTTCCTGACCACGTCTGCCAGGAAGCAAGGGCGATGTACATAGTAGCCTAGCAGAGAAGCCAAGTTCGTTAATTGCAAGCTGAAGGCTCCACCCTCGGCCTGGCCCACAGTCAGTATTTGTCTGGATAATGACAGTGTGGGCTTGCAGCATCGTACCAGCGTGTTCTTAACTGGGTCCCAGCATCTCATGTTGACTCATCCTCCCGTCTCCAGACTTGCTGGCCATTTGGAAAAGGATGTGGAGGAGTTGAGACGGGGAGGTGTCAGATTGCTACTGAGACATTTCTAATTTGTGATGTATAGTTTTTAAGCCAACTTGTTTCTCCTGGTTTTTCCTGTTTTCTACAGCACCCCTTGGGGAAAGACATTTTCTGCTTCCACCAAGCTGGCAGGGCCTGCTTCCTGAATCTCCTGGGTGTGTCTTAATTACCAGTCCCAGCACCTCCTGAAAGCATCCCTCTCTCCTCCTGGTCACAGTGGAAGTATCATGGGAGAAACAGAAGGGAAGAAAGATGAGGCTGATTATAAACGACTGCAGACCTTCCCTCTGGTCAGGGTAAGGCCCGGGGGGAGGGGGCAGGTGGCCAGCAGGGCCCAGGAGCCTTGGGGAGAGAGAGAGGTGAGGGGGAGCTTACCCCTGCAGGATAGCATTGGGAGGAGGTTATGGCAGGCTCTGCTGGCCAGCCTAGAGATGGAAGGGGCGCCCACAGTGATTCATTCTTTCATTCATCCATTCATTCACTCAACAATTATTTAGGCCACCTACTACATATCGGGCGCTGTTCTGGGCACTGTGGATTTGGGAGTGAACAAGACAGAAGCCTGGCCCCCCGTGAAAAAAAGGTTTGAAGAACATAATTTCAGGTCACAAGTGCCCTGAAGAAAAATAAAGCAGAAGTAAGGAGCTGGAGAGTAAAGACTGGCTTCTGGAAAGGGCTCTCTGATCAGAGACCTGAATCAAGCTAGGGAGCACGCCTTGTGAGAGTCTGGAGAACATTCTCTAGGCAGGGGAAGCAGCAGGCATGGAAAGCCTGTGCAAGCTCAGCATCTGAAAGGCGCAGGAAGGCCAGCGTGGCTGGAGTGAGTGCCAAGTGAGGGGGCAGTGGACGGGAGTGTCAGTGTGACAGCCGGGCCAGCCTCCCAGGCCTGGGGGCCACAGTGAGAAACGGGGGTCCCACCCTGACTTCAAAGGGAAACAAGGAAGAGCTTTCAGCAGAAGAGTAGGAGTCTGGTGATCTGTTTAACGTTTCTGAGAGAGCCCTCCAGCTGTTGGATGGAGAATGGATTTTAGGGAACCCAAGTGGAAGCGGGGAGACCAACCAGGATGCTACTGCAGAGACCCAGGGAGAAAGAGGGTGGCTGGGTCCAGGTCACGGAGCAGAGATGGCAAGACACGGTAGGGTTTTAGACAAGTTGAAGGGAGAGCAATAGAATTCAGCAACGCACTGGATGCTGCGTGTGAGGGAAAGCAGGCCAAGGGCGACTGCCAGGGTTTGTTTTGTCCTGAGTGTGGGAGAGAAAACAGTGTCGGGTACCAAGAGGGGGAAGATGGAGGACTAGGTCAGGGAACATCAAGCGCTATCTTTCAGACTTCTGAGGCTAGCAAGTAGGCAGTTGGACATAGGAATTCAGAGCCCCCAAAAGAAGTTAAGGATGAGCATGTGGGAACCCTGCCCACCTAGAAGATGTCTGCATCCACAGGGCAGGGCGGGATCCCTAGAGAGCAGGAGCTGAAGAGGCGAGGGTGGAAACGGAGCCTAGGGGAGGAGGGCACCCAGAGAGGTCCAGGAAGAAAAACAGGGGCCCCTCAGAGCGGCTGCACCATCTCTTTGGATGGTGGATCTGCCTGGATCTGAGCCAGTCAGCTATGCCCTGAGGCTGCTGGTAAAGTGTCTCCATGGCCAGCGTGCCCCTGCCTGGGCCAGCCACCTTCCCCTGTGTGTCGCTGGGACACGCTGGTTGCACAGGGGCCCCGGGCGTAAGAGCCCACGCAGCCTCGCTCGGTTCCGTCAGCAGACAGGTCACCTCTCTGGGCTCTGCCGTGCCTTGAGCTTGGGGTGTGAGGCCAGCCCAGAAGCTGGGTGAGAAGCTCAGGCTGTCTGTGTCTGTCCCCTGCCCTGCCTCCAGCACTCCGACATGCCAGAGGAGATGCGTGTGGAGACCATGGAGCTGTGCGTCACGGCCTGTGAGAAGTTCTCCAGCAACAACGAGGTACTGCCATCGGTGCGGCCCCTCGTGTCTTGGGTGACCCCTGTGGCCCCAGTCCCCGCAGCCAGCTACACAGAGAAGCTTTCAGAGCCTGGGGAAGGCCGGTGAGAGCAGGGGCTGGCGCTATCTCGGGCACTGACTCAGTGCTAGAGGGAGAAGAGCCGGGGGACTTTCTGTGATGCTCCTGTCCACGTGCCCCGTCTCAGGTGGGCTGCAAAATAGGTTACCTTGCCCCTTGGCTCCATCCCAGTGGAGAACAGAGGCCCGCCCAGGCATTCATTCATGTATCCATTCATCCATTCTGCAAAGATGTTAAACACCATCCCTGTGCCAGAAACGGTCCTAGGTGCTGGCGACACCACAGGTAGGCATGGACACAGGAAAAATCACTCCTCAGTCTGCTGGTGAACAGGAAGGGACCCAGCGTGGTGGCAGCCTGTGGGGGAGGCAGGCCCTGGCCACTGTGCACCCGCCAGGCAGGCCCAAGCTCAGATCTCAGTCTCCAGCCCCTTCCTAGCTCTTTAACCCTGGACGGCCCGTTTCCCAGTCTGTGCCAGGGGATGAGGATGCTGCCTCTTCGCTGGGTGGTCCTAAGGACAGACGCTCTGGCATGACGTGGGTGAGGCCCCTAGCATGGCGGCGGGCGGGGCAGCGCACAGCAAGTGCCGGAGCCTGGGGCTTCACCCCGAGAAGGCCGGGCTTCCGCCCCTCCCGAGCCCTCTTGAAAGAGCGAGCTCAGGAAGGACGAGGGGCGCAGCTGTCGCAGCTGAGGGAGGCAGGGCCAGCTTCTCTCCCAGAGCCCACCAGACGCGCCAGGGAAGGCCCTGTGCTCCCTTGAAGCTAGCCCTGAACCCTCGCTGTGACGATGGCGAGCGGTCCATCCGCAGCGTGCGCTCAGGGGCGCTGGCGCATTGAGGGCTGAGAGCAGCCTCCGAGCTCCAGCCGCCGTCTCAGGCCCGATGCCCCGCCCTGCCGCCTCACGGGTGTCTTCCGACAGCGGAGGTAGCTGCGTAGCCGCCCTGGTAGGAGGGGCCGGGAAACCCTGGCTGAAGGTTCCGAGCGGAACCGCCCACTCTCTCCCCTAAGCTGCCCCCGACCCGCCCACCCCCCGACGAGCCTGCTCTCGTTGCAGAGCGCTGCCAAGATGATCAAAGAGACCATGGACAAGAAGTTCGGCTCCTCCTGGCACGTGGTGATCGGCGAAGGCTTCGGCTTTGAGATCACACATGAGGTGAAGAACCTCCTCTACCTGTACTTCGGGGGGACCCTGGCTGTGTGTGTCTGGAAGTGCTCCTGACACACCGTCCCCCGCCCTTTCCCCGCCCCCGCCCCGCCCCGCAGGCCTTCCCCTCTATGCTGTTCCCCTGGGAGGGGGAGCAGCCGTGGGCAGGTCCTGACTTTCCAGAGGAAAGCTGGGGCCTTTTCTTCGCTGTCCTGTGTGCCGTGTCCTGAGCCGCGCCCGCGCGCGCATCCGCATCTCACGCTGAGTCCCTGGGTGTGAGGGGCAGCAGGGGAGGGCTGCGAGGTGGGGTGGGGGTGGGGGACAGGGCCAGCGGAGGGGCGGGGAGTGGCATTTGTTTCTCACAGGGACCTGCCAAGCCCCTACGCCTTCCCACACCCAGCACTGTGGGCAGGCGTCCGCCTGTTCTTGTCTTGATGGGGCCTGTGTGCAGATGGCCCCGAGGGAGCCTCTCCTCTTAGGGGGTCACTAAGGGCCTCTCTCCTTGTCTTCTGGAGAAGCGGTGACCCCCACCCCCAGAAGCCCCTTTCCCCATCTGGCCCCTGGCTGAACAAGCCACCGCGTCGAGACAGCTCCACAACCCCTGGCTTTGGCATGAGGACCAAGCAGCCTGCCCCCGCCCCGTCCCCGGCCCTCCCCCCACCTTGCCTCCACGTGTGCAGTTGGTAACCAGGAGCTGAGGGTGCGGGAACCGCGCCTGCGCGGTTTCTGGAAGTGTCACTGACCTCCGGTGAGACGCCTGGGCCAGGAGCGCCCTCGCCGAGAGGCCTGTTTCAGCAGGGAAACCTGGCCTGCCACTTACTTCTCATCAGGGACCGCATGCTGATTTGTACTTCTTATCTTTGCTGGGTTTTCTATATTCTTTTTGAGTGTGGGGAGAAGGGTTTTAGTAGAAGGGTGATTCCTATTTTACACAGCGGTCTTATTTATATATAAATGTCTTGGTTTTTACAATTAAAGTAACCAAAAACTGACCTTGATCTTATAGTCTCTTTGGGGGGCGGGAGCCAGGCTCAGTATTGTCAGGCTGTGTGGGGGTCCCAGGAACCCATTGAGGCTGCTGGTGTCTCAGCGCCCAGGCCCTGCGCCTCCCCTGCTCCGTCATGCTGCGGGCCCTGGGGACACTGACTCGGGCACCCTAGTGGCCAGACCGGGCCACCGCAAAGACGCTTTCAGTCTCACATCGTGTTGTTCCATTCAGAGATGTTTCTTCAGCGCTGAGGGCCGGGTCCCCCAGGAGTGGGGACACCAAGATGGAGAAGGCACAGACCCTGCCCTCAGTGAGTTCGCGGTCTGTGGAGGAGGAACACAGGAACCGAGTTGTTCCAACTGGACTTGAAAAGTGATGAAATAAGAGAAGGGTCTTCCCTGCTGGTCCAGCGGTTAAGAATCCACGTGCCAGTGCACAGAACACGGGTTCAATCCCTGGCCTAGAAAGACCCCACATCCCGTGGAGCAACGAAGCCTGGGCAGTGCAGTTTTGTCAGGCTCTGAGCGTGGGCTCTGAGGCCTGCGCTCTGTAGAGCCTGTGGTCCGCAAGGAGAGAAGCCACCTCCACAACTAGAGAGCAGCCCCCAATCGCTGCAGCTAGAGAAAGCCCGAGCACAGCAAGGAAGAGCTGAAGCAACCAAAAATAAATGAATTTTTTTAAAAGAGAGGACAGGGCATGGTGGGGGTGGATGGAAGGCCTCCACGCCCAGCCTAGGGAGTGTTGGGAAGCCTCTGGTGGGGTGGGCCCTGAAAGCCACCTCTCAAAGGAGAGAGGGGTTTTCCCCAGGGAGGAGGTGCTCCGGGCCAAGTGACAGTGGGAGTAGATGCGTGGCGTGAGGGGCCGCCCTGCAGACCCAAGAAGCCCCCTTCCCCCAATCTGAGTCTCATCCCTAGAAGTGCCAGGTCTGGGCAGACCTGGGCCAGCCTGTCCTGCTCCCCAGCCTACCTTCCCTTCCTGAGGTGGCTCACCAGGACACCCAGGCCTGGAAGCCCTGGGCCCTGGCCCGGTCATGGCCTCCTTAGGCTTCAAGTCCATTTGTCATGGGATCTGTCGACAGCTCTGCTGTACAGCATCCTATCCCTCCTCTAAGTTCTACCCAGAGACCCAGGCAGCTGAGCAGGGAGGGGTCGCGGCGGACCACTGGTGAATTTCACAAGTGTTCGCTGAGTTGCTGCTGTGCATGGGGTCCTGAGAAAAAGAGGAGGAGGTCAGGGTCACCGCCCCAAGGCTGGTCATCTAGACCTAACTGTGGTCATCTGGACCTAACTGGCCATCTGACCCTCTGGGACTTGTAGGATGGGGTTCAGGGGGAGGGCAACTCCTTGACCTTGGACCTGTGCTGACCTGAGCTCGGGGCCATACCAGGTGCTGCAGGGGGCGGCTGGCGAGGCGTGCAGATGGGAATACAAGGAGGTGGGCGCTGAGGCCTGGAATAGCCACAGTTTATTAGCTGCCGCCTTGGCAGCTGTTCTCGCCTCTAATCTGTCACACGTAGGTGCCACAAAGTAAGCCAGGCTCAGCCCGCATCCCATGCGGTAGGGTGGCAGCCAGGGAGTGTGGGCTCTGAGGTCCACAGACCTGACTCAGGCCCAGCCCTGCTCTTCCTAACCTCGCTAGCCTCAGTAGCTTTGTCTGTAAAAATGGGGATAAAATGCACCAGCTCCTGAGGTGGCTGAGAGCCTCAGGCCTGCCCCCCGGAGCAGACGGCCCCCTGCCATGCACACTGTGTGCTTGGGGGTGCTGCCGTCTCCCAACCTTGGAGATGGGAACCCTCCTGACACCCAGCTGCCACAAGACAGGGCAGAAAGTCAGCACAATGCTGCTGACTTCGGTGGCTCTCCTCTCTCCCCGCTGGGACCCGTGCCAGCCGTGGTCACCCTAACCATCCTCCCAGTCCCCTCCCTGCTCACGGCCAGAGATTCAACAAGCCATTGCTGACAGGGACTGAAAAGGAGAGGGTCGTGACCACTGAGCGGCACGCCAGAACACCCCAGCCTTGGCGACAGGCGGCTGGCAGGCCACTGAGGAAGGCAGACCCAGGAATGGAAAAGCGGGACGCACTTATAAGGCATCTGCCGGAGGGAGAGGGAGGGTGGGGTTCAGGGGAATGTGGGGTTTGGGGAAAGAGGCGCTGTCACTGCCCCCAGGGCGCTGGGGAAGGTGTCACAGAGGAGGCGGCATTGAGCTAGGCTGTGGCTTTCCCAGGGGAGGGATGAGATGGGGAGGGGAGAGATACTTGGGGAGGGCAGCCTCAGGTGAGGGAGGCCAGCATGTTCAGAACAGCAGTGCCCGAGGAAGCCACCGAGATGGATGTTGAGTGCGGTGGAGGATGTGCGAGCGGAGTTCCCAAGAGGGCGGAAGGAGGAAGAGGTTGAGGACAGTGAGACCCCAGCTGCTCAGTGTCCCCGCTTGGCAGGCTCTTGGGCTCGCTTCCTTATGACGTGATGTCCTGCATCCTCAACAGACCTCCAAGGTGGTCATCACTGTCCTCATTTACAGATGAGGCTGGGTGGGTGAGAGATCTTGCCCGAGTCCAGCTAGGAAGCGGCTCTAGCTGGGACCCAGACCCCCCCGCCTGCCAGCCTCACCAGCCCTGCTCATCAGAACACCAGCTGCGTTCACAGACCCGTCGCCCAGACACCTCAGTCCCCTCTGCCGGCTCAGCGTAGGGGAAGTCGGCAGCCTTTTCTGGATATGTTGTGGCACCAAGTCATAGGCCCCCCCACCCTCGGGGGCCCCAGCCCTCTGCCTGGGAGAGCAGAGAGTGCTTGGTCCCCTCCACCAGGACCTGCACAGACCCCAGAAGCCAGGCCTCCCCAGGATTGAGGGTGGGAGGGGGCAAGGAGCACCGAGGCTGTCAGAGTGAGAAGACGAAGGGCAGGGGCTGGGTAGCAGGGCCCCATGGCAACCAAGACGGTGGGCACGCTGCCAAGGGGGCGAGAAGGCTGCCTTTAAAGCTGGCGGTGGGCCCGTGGAGAAATCTTCTGGTGAATATTTAATGCCGTCTCGGAAGTGATGCGCAGAAGCTCCAGGGTCCTGTTTAACCTACTTCCTGCTTCTCCTGAGAACAGAGCCTTTGGGGCAGGCAGGTGGTGTCCCCTGGGGTGGTGGGGGTCCCTGGCCAGCATCTCGCCCACCTCCAGCCAGACTGACAGAGGTGTGAAGTAGGGCTTGTTAGTGCCTTGAGAAGAAGGAGCAGGAAACACTGATAATGTCCTTCAGATCCTCCCCCAAGTCTGGGAGGGGAATTGTTCAATTTTAGCCAGAAGCCACCACCCTGTTCTATTTTCCTTTTGTTCTCCTCATCTCATATTTAAAGTAACCGCCTCCCACTGCCAGCTGCTGTCTTCAATCCCTAGGAAGGCGGGGCGGGGGCGGGGTAGAAAGGGAGCAAGCTTAGGAGGTAGAGGACCCGAATTAGTATTCGTAATATTTCCAAACTATTGGGGGTCCCAAGTGTGCCGGGCATCGCCCTAAACATTTTCTAAACTGTCTCATTTAGTTGCTACATCCACCCTGTGAAGAGACTGTCGTGTGCGTGCTAAGTTGCTTCTCTCGTGTGGAACTCTGCAGCCCTATGGACTGTAACCCGCCAGGCTCCTCTGTCCATGGAGTTAGCTGGGCAAGAATACCAGAGTGGGTTGCCAATTCCTCCTCCAGGGGATCTTCCTGACCCAGGGATCAAACCCGTGTCCCTTATGTCTCCTGCTTTGGCAGCAGGTTCTTTACCACTAGTGCCACCTGGGAAGCATTTTCCAAACTGTCTCATGCAGTTCGTACATCCACCCCCTGAGGAGATGCTGTCAGCGCCCCTTTTACAGATGAGGCATTGAGGCCCAGAGAGGTTAAGCTCCAGGTCACACGACCAGGATTCACCGCAGGCCCACAGGGCACCAGAGCCCAGCTCTCCAGAGGTCTGCCCGCCACAGGACAGCCACTCAGCTTCTCAGATCTGTTTTCTCACTTGCAAAATAGGGCTCCCGGCTCCTGCCCTGCCTCTTCTTGGTAGGGCACCAAGGAGACAGTGGTCATGAAGGTGGAAATGCCTGAAAGTGGGAAGTGCTGATCAGGAATTGGGGTCAGGGCCAGTCTGGGGAGCCCCCGTGAGCCCTGGGAGACGTGGGAGTCTGGAAGCTTGGGCTCAGCGGGCCAGGTAGGTAGCTGCCTCCAAGGCCCTGTTGGCATCTGGGCTCTGCAAGGTCATGGTGTGAGACACAGGGTGACCACACACACGTCCAGTGGCTGAGGATCCCAAACAGCCGGAACCAGAGGCTGTCCTTCCATCCTGAGCTGGGAAGGACTATCCTGATTGCAGACACTTGTGAGGACTCCGCTGTTGCTGAGCACTCTCCAAGCTGCGTCTGTCCTTCGAGCCTCAGAATGGCCCAGGGAAGTGAGCCAGGCAGACTCTATAAGGGTCTCTGCCCCAACAGTGAAGAAATGGCCTCATAGAGAACTTGGGATGTGCTGGGATGGGGGGCTGGCCTGGGGCAGAGGTTTCTCCTCTACACACCAGTAGCCTCAGAGACGTGGGAAGGGTACTGCCAACTCTTCTAGGACTCCTCCCCCAACTGCAGTCCCTGAACACTCCAGGTTACTTTGTGTTCCCACTGTGCCTTATCGTCATATCTACACCAGCTACATTTTATTGACTTGGTAGAGATATGTTTTATCTCTCTAGCATAGGACCTGCTATGTATCAGAGGTGCAATGTGACTAGTGAGCAAGTGAATAAAGCTGGTTAGAGGGATGTATAGATGGATGGATGGATTATGGATGGTTGAATGGATGGATGATGGATGGTTGGATGTATGGATGATGGATAGTTGGATAGATAGAAGATGTATGAATGGATGAGAAATGGTTGGATGGATGGATGGATTATGGATGGTTGAATGGATGGATGATGGATAGTTGGATGGATGGATGAAGAATGGTTGGATGGATGGATGGATGGATGAGGGATGGTTGGATGGATGAACAATGGATGGATGGATGGATGGATAAATGGGTGATAAATTAGCAGTAAATTCTCCAGGAAGCTCAGAGCAACAGGGTACATGAGCCAAACACACCAGTGATGGCTACACCAGGGGCATCCCTTTATTTCTGATGCCCTCAGCCAAATCTCCAGGCCCCTCAAAGGAGACCTCAAGTTTATTTGGGACTCAAAAAGTCACCACCCTTTGAGCTGATTAATAAGAAAATACAAAGACTCAGAAGCAGCGTGAGTTGATTCCTAAGGCGGGAAGAGCTTACTAAGGAGCACCAAGAAGGACATCAGGGTTGCCATCAGACCTGAGTTCCAACACCAGCTCCACCACTTGCTGGCCCTGTAGCCTTGAGTAAGTCCCTTCTCCTGAGCCCCCTTCTCTTCAGGGGTAAGAAGGAGTGAAGCCCTTGCCCTCCTAGCCCAGAGGTCATGGGGAGGATTAAGTGAGTGGAGCAGCCCCAGGAAAGGGGTCAGGGCTGAGCTCCTGCTATTAAAGCCTCTGCCAGAGCATCGTCATTGGCTAAGCGAGCCATCAGCCAGGACCCTGTGCCCCAGGCGGGCCTTTTGCCTGCTGGCCTGATGCTCTTTCCAGCCATCACTCAGCAAGTATTTAATAAGCTCTGGAGATGCCAGGCCCTGTGCAGAGGAAATAGGCCCCCACCCTGGTCCCTGCCCTTGGGAGCACGGTCTAGGGGAGATGAACTCTAAAGGGGCTCCTGGAGAACACTGTGCGGGCCAAGTGCAGGGAAGCCGGCGGGTTGTTCAGGAGTGTTCTAGGCAGAGCCCCCCGCCAAAGCCCCCAGTTGCCCTGGGCAGGCACAAAATCTCCCCCTTGAACACTGTGTGTTCTAGAGCTCTTTGAGAGCCACAGGGCCTTGCATTATGTAACCTCTTACAGGGCTGAGCACAAGGCCATGCACACAGCCGGTGCTCAGTGAATGTTTATCAAGTGAATGTCCTCATCCTCGTCTACAAAACCTTTCAGCACATTCTTCGTGCTGCTTGCACTGGGGCCCAGGGACACAGGACCGTGGGGCAAGTCTGGCTGCCCCTCGCCGGAGGAGCTTGCAGTTAGGCAGACATGGGGGCCAGCGGGACAGCTCCGTGTGTGATGTGTGACCGTGGCGGGTGGGTGAGCCCAGCAGGGGTGCTGAGACCAGAGGAGGGACACGACGGAAGTGGACGTGGAGCTCAACACACAGGGAAGGAGCTGAGGCAGAAGTCAGGGTGTGCACACTTGTTTCAGAAACAAGGCTATTGGGTGGAGCAGGGGGCAGGGGAGACAGCCAAGAAATGGCTCCAGAGAGGCGAGCAGGGCCAGGGCAGAGAGGCGGGCAGGGCCAGGCCTTTGCGGGCCTCCTTCATGGCAGGAAGGATGAGGTGGGGGCCAGTGAAGGAGGCGACAGCGTCCACCTGGCAGGGGCAGGCTGGGGTCTCAGGGCGAGGCCTGCACCAGGATGGAGGGAGGGTGCTGAATCCAGGGAGCGCGCGGTGGCCAGCTGAGCGCTGGGCACACAGGGCTGGGTGGAGGGCCTCACGCCTGCTGCGCTCAGCCCTTCCTTGGGCTGGCTGGTCCTTGCACTTCCCCCCCACCCCGGCTCAGAGCCCCTGTGAAGCTGGCAGGGGCAACGCCACCTTGTTGATGTACCCGCATCTTCGGAGGTTTGCCAAGGGCCAGGAGTGGGGCAAGGGTAAGCATTCCATTCCTAAGGAATCCAGAGCCCAAACCTGCCTTCCCCTTGGTCCCTTGGTCCCTTGACCTGCAGCCCCTTCTCTTGTCAGTGCCCCTAACCCCACCCTGCCCCACCCGGCCAGGGCTCCCTCCCTTGGCCGCCTCTATGGCATCCCCAGGGCCTTGGGCACTCTCTGGACTCCATCTCTGGACAGCCCTCTGGGAGATGCCCTCCCTTCATGCCTGAGTCCAGGAGGTGCCGCCTCTGATGATCCTCACAGTATTAGCATCCCCTTAGAGAATGCCTGTGCGGTCCAGCTCCCTGGCCTTGCAGCTGCTTGAACAGTGGCCACGGTGCCCCCTCCAGCTCCTGGGACTCCTCTCGGTGGCCCTGCTGCTACTCTTGGCTTTTCCCTCCTCTTGGGCCCCTTTAGGTGGCCTTGTCACAGCCAGGGCAGCCCATGCCTGACCCCCCTCCCCTGCCCACAGCTTGGCCAGAAGCCATGGGGGCTTCAGGAGCCATAGGATTTCAAGGGTGGCAAGGGATCCTTGGAGAAGGGGGTGCTGCCCAACAGAGCCTGGGGGCCACAACCTGGCAGCCGGGCCAGGGCAAACAGGGCAAGTCCTCTGCCCACCCCATGTACACAGCCACATCAATGCCGGGGCAGAAGGACAAGCTCTTCTGTGTCACATCTAGGAGAAATTCCCTGAACAACAAGTGGGAGTGTCGAACTCAAGTTCAGGGACTCAAGAGTGGGGCTCAGCCTCCTGGACCCCTCTGTCCTCTCTCCCTACATCCCTCTCGCTGGATGATGTGCCCGCCACTGGGCCAGTCCCTGCATTCAGGCGGCTCCACTCCCTGGGCCCAGGCCAACAACCCCACTCGCATGGTGAGTGCGGAACTCCCAAGGGATGGGGGTGCCAGGGAGAGGCCTCGATGCCCAAACTGGCCAGGAGGTCCTCCCAGAGGAGGTGATATTTGAACTGGGCCCAGAAGGGATTTCTGCAGGTCCCAGGGAGATGAGGAGGAGTCACAGCACTGCAGCTGAAGTCACTGTGAGTGGGAGTGGGCAGAGCTGAGGAGGGGGCTGGGGGAGATGTCCAACTGCCATCAGATCAGCCATAGGGAGTTAGGGGAGGGCGTCCAGACAACCAGGAGAAAGGACTCCTCTCCCAGCTTGGAGGGCTGAAGGGAGACAGCCAGAGAGGGCCAGTCACCTGCCCTGCAAGTCAGTGTGAGCTGGGCTGTGGGCTGTGTCGTAGGTGCAGGTGACCACAGCCTCCTAATCCAGCTCCCCACCCATATCTTTCCCTACCCAGACCAACCTAGACAACATATTAAAAAGCAGAGACATTGCTTTGCCAACAAAGGTCCATCTAGTCCAAGCTATGATTTTTCCAGTAGTCATGTATGGATGTGAGAGTTGGACTATAAACAAAGCTGAGGGCCAAAGAATTTATACTTTTGAACTGTGGAGTTGGAGAAGACTCTTGAGAGTCCCTTGGACTTCAAGGAGATCCAACCAGTCCATCCTAAAGGAAATCAGTCCTGAATATTCATTGGAAGGATTGATGCTGAAGCTGAAACTCCAATACTTTGGCCACTGGATGCGTTGGAAAAGACTCTGATGCTGGGGAAGATTGAAGGCTGGAGGAGAAGGGGATGACAGGGGATGAGATGCTTGGATGGCATCACTGACTCAATGGACATGAGTTTGAGGAAGCTCTGGGAATTGGTGTTGGACAGGGAAGCCTGGCGTCCATGGAAGCTGCAGTCCATGGGGTCGCAAAGAGTTGGACACAACTGAGCTACTGAACTGAACTAGAAGGGCCACGTGCTCCCCGGTTTAATCCCCGCCTGATAGATTCCCCAGTGGCCCAGGACAAACCCAACTCCTCACCTGGCCTGCAAGGTGCAGCATGGCCTGGCCTCTCTGCCTCTCAGGAGGATCAACTGCCTGGGTGCCCAGGGCCAGGCCTGCCCCTCAGGCATGGGGTTCCAGGGTTAGTGAGGGCCAAGCCAGAGCCCCTGGGGCACCCGCCTCATTTGGTGATGCTTCCACATCAATGGAGATGAGTTGTACCCGCAGCGTGACTGGTTGAGCCCTCCCAGCGGGAGGAGATGGCTACCAAGAAGGTGGTGGCCTCGGGAAGCCAAGTGCACCCGGCCCCCATCCTCCCTGCCCACCAGCCCTGCCTTTCCTGACCCCCATCTCCACCTTGCAGTCCAGAAGTCTGGGGGAACCCAGACAAAGCGGCCCCAACAACAGGAGGCCCTCTTCAAATCCATGTGATGAGGACCTCGGAGGGGTCCTTTGGGGGTGGCCGAGGAC
Source organism: Nanger dama (assembly GCA_917880005.1). NCBI lineage: Eukaryota > Metazoa > Chordata > Mammalia > Artiodactyla > Bovidae > Nanger > Nanger dama. Next base: position 9,773,072 of record CAKJTW010000046.1, read on the forward strand.
TAGCCGTGTGTCCCCGGGACCAGCCACCCCTCTCTGGGCCCATTTCCTTCTCTGTGCCCCAAGGGTCCCTTTCACAGTGTCCCTCAGCTGACCCTCCGAAGATGGTCTTTCTCCAACACATCCTGCTCTCTGCAAGGTGAGTTCCTTTCTGCACCGCTAGGGGTCCTCTGGGTGGCTGGATTCACGGCGGCTGACGGTGCGGGGCGGCCTCTCGTGGCTACATGTGCGCATTACATGGCTCCCTGGCGACTGCCTGCTCCAGGACCTCAGGACGGAGCTGGGGGACCCGCCTGGCTCTGTTCATACCCTGCCCTCCTCCCAAGCCTGGGGAGGGTGGGGACCACAGCCACCTCCTCAGGTTCATCAAGCCCAAGTGGGAAAAGTCATGAGTCATTCGGACCTGAATTCCTTTGGCTCTTCACTCACAAACATTTTTGAGCACCTACTGTGTGCCTTGCCGGTGTAGGTACCGAGGCAGCCACCTAAGAGCAGGTGGGTCCCCACCGTCACTGAAGTTATGGTCCAGCCAGGCCCCAGCGCCTCCACTTCACACTCTGAACCCCACATTCCTCCTGTAACTCAGCTCCATAGTCCCCACCTTGCAAGACTTAACCCCACCCCCACCGTCCAGGGAAGGGGTCCCGTTAATGGAATCTGATTGGGGAACTTTTCAAAACAATGAAGATCCTCTCAGAGAGTGAGGGAGCATTCTAAAATTTGCCTTTCAGGACCCCTTGGAATTTTCTGTTCAGTGGGTTCACTTCAAGTAAGGCAGTACTGAACCCCTCCCCACTCTGATGGCCAAGCCAGGCCAGAGCATGTGGGCCTTGGTGCTGTCCCCCAGGCCCTGGAGGAAAACACAGGCTGCCAGCCCCTCTCAGCCTCCAGGGAGCCCTCCCAGAAAGCAAGAAGGCAGATCCTCGCACTTCATTCTGTGGCTGGGTGTGTCACCTCTGGCGCAGAGCCCCGCATCCCAAGACTACAGTCACTCTGGGGAGGGACTCTTACCATGCTCCACATTTCACCCTAAAAAGGAAAAACAAAACAAAAAACCCAGCCACTCATACATCTGTGATTTACCTGGTGAGGACGCTGAAGCACAGAGAGGTTTAGTACCCTGCCCAGAGCCACACAGCCACAGGAACTGTGGAGAGGGCGGAATCCAGAGAAGACTGCAAGTTCAGGGCTCTTCAGAGACCCCAGGCCTGTTTTCCTGGACCATCTGGATCAACTTCAGATAGACCTGCCTTGCCTGCCTGTGGACCAGTTTGGGAAGGAAGCCAGGGAATCAGTGAGTTAAGTAAGAGGCTCCGTGTCAGTCCTCATTTCATCCTCACCATGGTCCCTCAAGACAGATGGCGCCATTCCACTTTTTTTTAAATTTAAATAATTAATTTTATTTTTGGCTGTGATTGGTCTTCCTGGCTGTGCACACGCTTTCTCTGGTTGCTGTGAGTGGAGGCTTCTCTTGTTGCAGAGCCCCAGCTCTCAAGCGGCCTCAGTAGTTGTGGAGCACAGTCTTAGTTGCCCAGTGGCAAGTGGGATCTTCCCGGACCAGGATCAAACCCGTGTCCTCTGCATTGCAAGGCAGACTTTTAACCACTGGACCACGAGGGAAGCCCACTATTCCACTTTTGACAAAATGCAGAAACCAAGGCCCAGGGATGCAAGGCCACTCCCACAGTCACACAGCTCTCTCACAGGGGCTGGACTTGGTCCCTGACACTGCGGGCAGGAAGCTGGGACATCCCCTCCACCAGGACTGGGAGATCTGTGGCCTCCAGTGAGGGGTCCGACCTCTGGGCTCAGGGTTGGAGGGCCAGGCAGGGAGTGGTGAGGGGGCCTTTCCATCCAATGTCAAGCTGACCCAAGACCAGGAGCCCCCTGCCAGTTTCCGACTTTGAGCAACATAATTCAGAACTCCCGGCCTTTCTCTTTGCACCTCTGCTGGCCAGGTTCCCGGTAGCCCTAGGCCCCTTGAGAGTAGAGACAGGTCTTCTGGTCTCCTCCAGCTTCTCGCAGCCATGGGGTTCCCTGCCCCACCTCCCCCTCCAGGGACAGATTTCTTCCCCTGACATTTGGCCCAATCCTGGGGGCCACTTGCGGGTGAGAAACGGTGTCACTGTGTCAGACACTCTGGCCTCACCATCTACCAGATGCTCACCTTGGACAAGCCCCATAATTTCTCCAAGCCCAGCTTCCTGTAAAGGCGACAATCACCCTACATCCTACCTTTCAAAGATTTTAGTGAACTACTAGGAGGTAAGAAGTGCCAGAGGCCTGACTGAAAGGGAAAGAAAGTGTTAGTCACTAGTCATGTCTGACTCTTTGCGATCCCTTGGGCTGTAGCCCGCCAGGCTCCTCTGCCCATGGGATTCTCCAGGCAAGAATACCGGAGTGGGTTGCCATGCCCTTCTCCAGGGGATCTTCCTGACCCAGGGATCGAACCCGGGTCTCCTGCATTGCAGGTGGATTCTTTACCAGCTGAGCCGCCAGGGGAGCCTGACCAACAGGCACCAAGTACAGGCAGTTTCCTCCCCTTCCCTTTATACTGGGGCCAAATCCTGCATTTCAGGAGGGTCCTCTCGGTCATGAACTGGAAGGTGGATAATGTCAAGGAGATCTGAGATGTCACTGCTGATAAGAGAGCCCTGCAAAAGCTTCCTCACATACCCCGATGACAGGGCCCACTTCTCCAGAGTCTCGGGCCTGGGGAGGCAGTGAATTAAAAGCCCTCCTCTTGCTGAGACTCCCGCTGAGGCCTTCCCCCACCCCAGATTGTCTCTCCACACCGGCCACACCCTAGGGATTCTCCCTGGGAACCCTGCATCCAGCGTAGACGCCAAGGCGGTCCTCTGGACTCCAGCCGCTCAGTCTATACATTCCTGGCCAGCCCCAGAGATGGAGCTCATACATTGGCCTGTATCTGGCAGGGGACAGGAAGGCAGGGTGCAGTGAAGGGACTCATAGACCACCCTGGGGTCCAAGGAGACTTCCTGGAGGAGAGGCTATTGTCACTAGGATTTGAAAGATTTATGAGTGTGTGTGTGTGTCAGTGTGTGCGTGTGAATTAGGTGAGAGTTAGTGGAGAGAGGAAAGGTGAGATGGGTTGCCAGGTGGAGGTCACAGCACCAACAGAGGGATGGAGCCTGGGAACAGCCTGACAGGTGTGGAAAGCATTGCCAAGGCTGTTATTAGAATTTTTAAATATTAATTTGGCTGCGCCAGGTCTTAGTTGCAACAAGTGGGATCCAGTTTCCCAATCAGGGGTGAAACCCGGGCTCCTTACATTGGGAGTGTGGCTTCTTAGCCACTGGACCACCAGGGAAGTCCCTCTTATTGGAATTTGAGGAAAGAAACAGACTGGGGACCGAGTTTGGAGAAGTGGAGTGCCTGACCAAGCATCTCCAGCTGGTGGCTCAGCCTGCTGATCCCAGGCCCGCGCTCTTTCTCCTACCCCAGGCTGGCTACCAGAGGGCACGGTTGTCAGAATCTAGGCACAGGTGTTGCTGGGATCTGGGGAAAGTGGCAGAGACCACATCAACCAAAGCAGAGTCAGAGCCCAAGGGAGTCACCTCTTCCTGGCAGAATGGGGCAGGGGTCCTTCTGTCCCATCATCCCACCCCCAGCTTGGGGAGGGGCCAGGGCTTTGCCTGGAGGGGGCTGGTGAGGGACAGGAGCCCCAGATGTGGCCCATATGGCGCTGCCTGCAGCCTCCCACCTCCCGCAGCAAATAACTGTGTATATGCCCCCTCCTGCTGTCGAGAGCCCACTCTGTGCGCTGGCCCCACACGTTGGAGGGCCCTGAAGTCCCCTTTCTGCCCAAAGCCACCCTGGCCACATGCTGCAGCTGGTACAGCCCCCACACGGATGCTCCTACAGCAAGAGCAAGAAGGCCAAGTGAGTCAGGGCAAACCTCTCCTCTAGAACGGCTCTGGGCAAGGTCATGGGCCCTCTTCTCATTGCCTAGCACCATTCCCTGGCTTCTCCTCTGAGGTCTAAGCCAGTCACTGGTCAAAGGGAAAGAGAAATGTGCTTTAGGAATCAGAAGGCCCTGGCTTTGTTAGGCACTGGCTGTGTGACTTTGGATAAATCATGTCTCTGAGCCTCAGTTTTCTTATCTGTAAAATGGAGACAACAGTGGGGATGGTTGTTACTCATTCATTCTACAGATATTTACTGAACACCTACTATGTGCCTGATGTTCAATGAGGGACCGAGGGTATGGCAGTGAACAAAATGGGTCAAATCCCTGCCCTCAGAGTGCTTTTAAGTGGAGAAGGACTAGCAGTAAGTAACAACCGCAGCTAAGTAAAATGCAGGGTGTGCTCAACGGTGACCTCATGGGACGATGAAGCAGGGAAGGGGGACTGGATGGAGGAGGTGGTGTCACAGTTCTCAACAGGGTGGTTTGAGAAGAACAGGGCCTCACTGGGAGGATGGAGAATGAGCCAAGTGGCCATCACAGGAACGGGCTCCAGGCAGGGGAGCTGCAGAGCCAAAGTTGAGGTGGGGTTGAGAGTCACGTGGGTGCAGCCCCTGGTGTGGTCCAGGCACTGGCTCTTCTCCCCACCAGGAATCAGGCCCCTGGAGGACAGGCATCGTGGTCTGGCTCACCAGGACCCGCAGGCCTGGCACATGTCAGATGAATTCATCAGTGGTCTCATCATTTATCAGAGAAAACCGAGGCCCGGAACAGAATAGCGTCTGAGCCAAACTCTTGCCCTGAGCTAAGGGCACATGTGGTATTAGGGCCCCGTCTGCCAGCAGCCCCCAGGCTCTTCTCAGGACGCCCTGTGCTGTCTCGGCCACTGCCCTCCTGCCTTAACCCAGCCTGGCCTGGCTATTTCCCCCATCACTGGGTCAGCGTGGGCTGCCCAGTGCTGCTGAGCCAAGCTGCACCCCATTTCCGGGCCTCTCAGGCAGAAGGGGAACCTGGACTCCTGTGCCAGGTCCAAGGGCCTCCCACCTGCTCCCTGGCCATCCTGGACTTCCTCCTGAGTGAGACACGGGCTCTGGGAAGTCGGCCAGGCCAGTTGTCCTTTTCGTTTGCTTGGTTTGTTTTCTGGCAGCAGAATCCTTTTTGTAAACTCCTTTGCCCAGGGAACCCCCATGTGGAGAACAGACAGTACAGAATGGCTCTGGCTGAGGGGATGGGGGAAGCCTGGCTTCTGGGAGCCCCTGAGCCCCTCATCTTAGGCCACACTGGGTGAGTTGCTGTCTTGGCCACCTGCTCATCCCCCTGCAACCATGGGCCAGTGGGCCTCAGAGGTCTGACTCTGAGCAGCTGGTCCATCTGGCTGTTTGGGCCCGCTCCCACCAGGCCTGTCCTCTGGAGCTGGGTGGGCCCTGTAGTCTGCAGCCTCCCACGCCTGGGGTCCCAGCGGCCTCCCTGCCACCCCCTCTGGCTCCCCTCAACTGGCTTTAGGTGGCCCTCCTGACCTGAGCATTTCTAGGGTAACAGTAGCTGTACGTCATCTGCATACATACACACATATACAGTCACATATATATGTCATACATGTGTGACTTATAGTTGCTGTCATATATATACACAGTCACATATATATGCCATACATGTGTGACTTATAGCTGCTGTCATATATATACACACAGTCACATATATATGCCATAAATGTGTGACTTACAGCTGCTGTCATATATATATACACACTGTCACATATATATGTCATAAATATGACTTACAGCTGCAGTCATATATATATATATATACACACACACAGTCAGTATCTGAGATATATATATATCTAGGGGCTCCCAGGCACTCCTTGGAGTGTGTGTGTGCCTGTGTGTGTCTCAGCGTGTCTCTGTGTCTCTGTGTGCCTGATGTGTGTGTGTGTCTCTGTGTGTCTCCGGTGTTAGCCACATCAGGTCTTAGTTCAGCATGTGAAACCTTTAGTTGTGGCATGTGGGATCTAGTTCCCTGACCGGGGATTGAACTGGGGACCCCTGCATTGGGGAGCACAGAGTCTTAGCCACCAGACCCCCAGGGAGGTCCCTGCTCTAAGTCTTTAGTGGGCAACCCCCTCACTGTTACCCAAGTGACCCCACAGACCCTCCTACCTTTACCTGGGAACGCTCCTGGGGGAGCCCTTGCCAGATTCTCTCCCCCTTCCCTGCCTTACCCCCTCCCGAGGGAGCCTGCACCAGTACTGTTGGGAGAGATGCCGAAATATCGGCAATGACAGCTTCCTGCTACACCTGGACGACAACTGGAGGTTAGGCCAGGGCCAGCAGGGGCTCCTTGGGAGTGTGCGTGTGTATCTTCGCATGTCTCTGTGTATGTGTCCCCTGATGTACGTGTGCCTGTGTGTGCCTCCTGGGTTGTCTGTATGTGTTTTTGTGTATTTGTGTGTCTGTGTGTGTGTTAGTGTGTGTTGGGAAGTGACCACAAACTTCCCTCTATTTTTCTAAGTGCTAAGAGAGCAAGGGAGGGCTGCCCCAGGGAGGGGGGTGACGCTACCCAAGCTCTGAAGACATCCATGAGCCACCATAGGCGAGGGTCAGACACGGACACTGAGTTTCAGGCCCGGGGAGAGACCCAGAGGATATCCTCTTTATCCTGAAATGTGTAACACAGATTCATTCAGTCAGTCATAATATTTCAAACAATTTTTGGAAGAAATTCATTTGAGATCAAGGTCATTTCATGTAACCCTCACCGCAACCCCATGAAGCACCATTGTCCCCAGAGAGGCAGCTTCGAGGTTTCCGCAGCCCCTGCTCCCGGCTGCTGCCACTAACAGCTGCTCCTGGTTCATCTGGGCTCATCGTGGCCTTGCCCCCGCACACCCTGCCCGCCAACCCCGTCTGAGGCCGTGGCTGAGTGGGCTGCGTTGACAGTGCCCTCCTGGTTCCCTCCTGGGCCTGAGGCCGGAGTAGCTCCATTCAGAGAGCCTTGTGGCCGTTGGTGACCTGACCGCCCTCCTCATGGTTGGGACAACTGTGATGGCCTCAGGAGGGGCCCCAGAGCCCCAAGAGCTAAGGGCGTGGAGTGTTTCTAACAGCCAAAGCTGGGGTTGATTCTCTCTCCTCCTCGAGCTCTTTCCCTGCTGCCCAGGGTGTCTTTTTTTTTTTTTTTGGCTGCACCATGCAGCATGCAAGATGTTAGTCCCCGACCAACCTCTCACCTCCTGCAGTAAAAGTGCAGAGTCTTAACTCCTGAACCCCCAGGGAAGTCCCCAGCCAGGCATCTTTGCCAGCCGCTTCAGACCATAGTAGGAGGGGGCAGCCGGAGCCCCCGCCCCGTGAGGAGTGTTGTTATTAAGACACGAATCAAGTCAGGAATCCTGCCAACTGTCGTGAGCCTGAACCTCAGGCTCACCATGCTTCACAGTCTGGCAGGTCCCCTCAAAATCTATGTGCAAATAACCAGTCTTTCACTGATAATGCACGCAAGAGGCTTGTTAGTGACAAAACATTTGTGAAGAGGAGGGATCCTCCTTCACCTCCCCTGGTCAAGCCAAGAAGCTCTAGAGAAAGGAATAACCACCCCCTGACTTCTTAGGGGTCCTCGAATCAGCCAGCACAAGGCTGGGCAGTGCCCAGAGCACCGGGTCACAAACGTACAGCGGAGGGCAGGGGGACCTTGGAGGAGGTTGCCTGTGTCCTGGACATGCAGGTGCAGACGGGCCCGCCAAATGAAATGGGGCGATCAACTTACAAAGCAGGAGCAGCGGGAGCAAAGGCATGGAGGCCAAACACCCATGGAGTATTTGAGAAAGGGTCAGTGAGCTGGGGACCCCCAGGACACCCCAGATCCCATGATTGGCTAGGAGGACTCACAGGGCACGGCCCAGCATCGTACTCATGGCTATTTCACAAAAGGATATGGAGCTTAACCAGCAAAGGGAGGGTCCTCCCTGGTGGTCCAGTGCAGGGGGTGCAGGTTTGATCCCTAGTCCGGGAACTAAGATCTCATATGTCACATGCCTCCCCCAAAAAAAAATCAGCAAAGGGAAAGGACACAAGGGCCATACTGGAGGAAACCAGGCTCAGGCCTTACGAGAGTCACTCCCAGTGGAGTCACCTGTGCTTAACGTCTTCAGTGACAAGCTATGACCACACGTGAAGAGTTGTCAACAGGGGAAGAGTTGTTAGAGACCCAAGGCTCAAGATTTTCACTGGGGGCTGGTCATGGATGTACCCTCTGCCTGGCATGTACCCAAATCCAGACTCCCAGAAAGAAAGCAGGGGTTCAGCATAAACCACGCTGTCTTCACCAGCAGTTTACCCTCAGTGGCCTCTCTCATCAAGGAGTGATGGGAACTTCCTGAAATCCAAGTGTCCAAATGCCAGCCCAGGTCCAGCCGTGCAAGCAGGCCTTTGTCTCAGGCCTGCTGTGCCCCTTCTTTTTCTGCATGGTTAGAGTGGAGGTGGGGAGGGAGATAGGGGCTGGGTGGGGGGCAGTGGAGGCCACGTCACAGAAGGCCTTTGAGGCTGGGCTGGACTTGATAGTGGGGGTGATTGAGCCACTGACAGGTGACAAGCTGGAGGCAGGTCACAAGGCCCCAGCCTGAGCTTAGGGAAGATCCTTCTGGAAGCTCTGTAGAGGCTGGGGTGAGAATGGGTTATAGGGAGTGAGGGGCAGAAGGTGGCTCAGGTTCCAAGGAACCTGTCCTGGCAGGGAGACTGGCCGTTAGGGGTGGGGCACAGGGTTGGCAGGGACCCAGCTCTGGAGCATCTGGGCTGGGAGCTGGAGACAGGCCGGAAGAGGAAGGCTGAGAAATTGCCTGAATTACAAATAACCTGAGCCTCCTTGGGTCCTAGGGCGAAGCTGTTGAGGATTAAACACAGGAAGATGGAGTAACAGAGAAGCAGGGGGCTGGACATGAGTGCTTGGAGCACTTCAGACAGAGAACAGAACAGGGGGCTTCCTGGTGGTCCAGTGCTTAGACTCCACACTCCCAATGCAAGATTCCCAGGGTTCGATCCCTGGTCAGGGAACTAGACCCCACGTGCTGCAAGTAAGAGCTTGCATGCCCCAACTAAAGATCCCACACGCCACAACTGCAGAGCCCGAGCTCAACACCAAAGATCCCAAGTGCTGCAGCTAAGACCTGTTGTGACCAAAAAATGAAAATAAATAAAGAAATAAATACCCTGACTGGAGCCGCAGGCACTGCGCTGGGTGTGGAGGCAGATAACTCACTCTCCCACACATCCTGGGGGCTGGGAAGGTTCTGGGAGGGTGATCAAAGCAAAGAACGGGGCAGCCATGGCCAGTGGGAGGGCTGAGCCTTGGGTGGGCTCTGGAAAGGACCCCAGAGGCAGTTCATTCAACCCTTGGGTGGGCAGACTGAGGCTTGCCTGAGGTCACCTCACTCCCAAGTGGTAGCCCACATCTACCATCCGTGTTTTGCATACGCACAGGCATGCACATAGGCACACACACACCCCAGCTGCTAAAGGCAAGTCTGGTCTTGGACCAGTGGGGTGGAGGGGCAGACCCAGGCCATCCCTTGTTGATCCCGTCCTCCCCTCTCACTTCATTCTTCAGCATCAAGAAGACAATCTTGATTGTCAATTTTCTTGAGCCCACGGCTCCTGACCACCAGGTCCTACAACCCGAGGGATGACACATGAGAGTCTGTGAGCATCTGGAGGCCCCCGGGCTGGCGAGTGCAGCCATGCTTGTATGATGCCCAGGGGAACAGGTTGGGGGCCTTCAACTGTGTGGGTGGAGAGCTTGCCAGACAGTAGGCCTGAGCCTGGCAGGCGACCACGTTTAATCTTTGCAGCCCTGTCTCGCCCCACCTGTGCGTTACCAAAGCTGGTCACCCAAGATTCCTCATACACGGAGGGCTTTGGCTCTCAGAAAGCAAAGCCTTCAGGAAACGGGCAGTGTGGGAGGTGGTGGGCACAGGAGGAGGACTGAATGAACTGGGGCCCCCAGATTGAAACGCCCTCAGCCATGACCCAGGCCCACCCGTCCTGCACCCTTTCTGGGACCACACTGAGCACTGAGCGACTGAGAATTCCTCCCCAGGTGGGCTGCGTTGCTGATGGTTGGGTGTGGAGTGACGAGGGCCCCTCTGAGGTCGGTCCTGTGTGGGAGAAGCAGGCCGACCACACCAACAATAACACGGAGGCAAAGCCTGGCCCCCTCGTGAATCCTCGTGCAGCCCCTTGTCCCCAGGTCTTGGAGAGTGGGGAAGAGTGGCAAAGACATTCCTGTAGTGCAGGTGGGAAAGCTAAGGCTGGGGAGCGGAGGAGGGGGCTGGGCAAGTGATGGGGGTTTGGCTGGGGTTGTGCTTAGGACATCTCAGGTTAGCCCGGGGGACAAGAGTGAAGGATCCAGGGACCGTGCAGTGGGCATCATTGATCCTGCGATGTCCCCATGATCTGGGTGCTCTCCCTGCTGTCCCCTCTGTCCCCTGGCTACTCCTCCTGCCCTTCTGGTCACTGTCTCTGGCAGCCTCTCTGACTCCCCAAATCTGGGTGAGGGAGTCACAGCCAGACACTGACACACAGCAGGCACGATGTCAGGGCCTGTCGTGCTTACAGGGCCATGGAAATGCTTTGATTCTTTTGATCAATTAGAAGAGGGGACTAAAATTTGAAGGGAAAAAAGAACTCAAAAAAAAAAAGTGGGAGAAATGGATATAACCCATCCTGGATTCTTTTTTTTTTCCTGGAAGAAGGTGCCCATGAAAGTCATACTGAGGCCCTGATCATGGGGGCCCCTGAGAGGCCTGTGTGCCTCCCAGGGCCTCACTGTGGGGATGCTCGCTCAATTGCCTCCCTCCAGCAAGGGTCACGTCTTACTGTCAGAGCAGGCTCGAAGTAGGCACTGGGTGAATAAAGACAGGCTTATAAACAGAAAAGTGGTTTACATTGACTGAGCTCTTGCCCTGTGCCAGACACTGCACTCAGCTCCTGTGAGGCAGACACATTACTATCACGCCCATTTTACAGATGAGGAGGCTGAGAAAGGCTGCAGGACTGGCCCGAGCTATTTGCCAGGGGAGCCCGAGTGTTGAGCCTGCACCAGCCACATCCGGCCCCAGCCACATCCCCATGGGAGGTGGAGCAGCTGATGGATGTGTCGTTTCCAGGAGGGACAACCTCACATAGACATCAGGCAAGCCTCTGATGTCAGCCTGTGAGTCCTGACCCACGGGCCGGTGCTCTCAAAGGCCCCAGTGCCACCCTGACCTTCCTCCAGACCACACAGCCCATAACCAGGTGCTGTGCCAGGGGAACTGGGGGATGATAGATGATGACTGCAGCTCACAGGCGCTGAACACCAGGCACCAGCCCATCCAGTCTTCGTGGCATTCCTGAGGGGCATAGGGGACTCTTATTCCCGTTCCAGAAGCCAGCCTGAGAAGTACGCGGAGAGAGGGAGGTGGGACACATTGCTTCTGCCTTGGGAACTTGGAAGCAGAGAAGCAAGCCCTCGTGAGATAAGAGACCTGTTCAGGCAGAGAAAGAAGGACATTCCAGGCCCAGGCACAGCCTGAGCAAAGGGACCCCGGGGCAAGGCTGCGGAGGCTCAGCTCGGACGGCGAGCCAGGCCACAGGAGGTCTCCAGCTGCTGCCTTCGGAGGCCATGCAGGGGAGAGGGCTGTTTGAAGATTGGGGAGGTGCGGTCAGGCAGGTGCTTGGTGCGCGTTTATTGTGCATTCATGAGGAGTGGAACACTGTAATAGGCGTGGGGGAGCAGCAGTGACCCGCTAGACCTGCCTGGGAGAGTCCCTCTCGGCGGGGGACCCACAGTCTGTCCCTGGCGCCCCGCTGGTTCCAGTAACCTGGATCCATCATCTTTCCCTCCTCTGACTGGACTTCTCCTTCCATAAAACAGGCTTAACCACACCTGCCACCTGGTGACGGAGCTCTTTGAGCTCCCTGGATAAAAGATCCTGTAAATACAGAGCCTGGTCGTCAGACTGGGTGGAGCAGAGTAGGGAGCCTACATCAGATCCTCAGGAGGCAGAGAAACAGCCCCTGGGGGGTGCTGAGGGGGGCACCAAGATCCTCTGAGGTTACCGTCTCTTGATGGTTGTCAAACGTATTCCTACAGTCAGCAAGCCTGACATTAAAGTCCCCTGCCCGGCCCCCCGCCCCTACAGAGGCTACTCTGCCTGTGATGCTTAAATGACAGACGCCACCACCTTGGCAGCTGATGGGTGTGATGGCCGGAAGGTATGGAGGAGCCTTGGCTGCAGGGAGGTGGCTGCAGTGTGTGGATCTGACACAAGCGTATGAGCGCCTACCAGGACCCATCCTGGCACAAGGGTCAGGAGTCCAGTGGGAGGCAGACAGGGAGAGGGCTCATCCAGCCATCATGTGGGGGATAAGGGGGAAGCCAGGCCTCTGGAAGCACAGGAAAGCTATCTGATTTGACTTTGCAAGCAAGCAAGCTCAGTTGTGTCTGACTCTTTGTGGCCTTATGGGCTGTAAGCCCACCCCATCCCTCTGTCCATGGGATTCTCCAGGCAAGAATACTCGGGTGGGTTGCCGTTTCCTCCTCCAGGGGATCTTCCTGACCCAGGGATCAAACCTGAGTCTCCTGCATCTCCTGCATTGCAGGTGAATTCTTTACCGCTGATCCACGGGGAAGCCCAATTTGACTCTGAGTCCAGGACCAACCCTTCTCCCTTCATCTCCCAAAGACCATCACGGCAAAAGCCCTTTATGCTGAAGCAGCACCTCTCCTTGCCTGACCTCACACCTGAGGAAACAGGGGCCAGGGAACCTTGGTGATTTGTCCTGGGTCACACAGCCAGACATGACAGTTATTTGCATTTTACGAACAAGAGGTAAAGTGGCTCACAGAGCAGACACAGAGCAGGCAAGCGGTGCACCCAGCCTAGACCCTGGGCTGTAGATCATGCCTGCCTGCTACCTTTGGCCAGAGCCTAGTCCAGTGCAGTTTCCCTGGTAACTCAGATGGTAAAGAATCTGCCTGCAATGTAGGAGACCCGGGGTTCAATCCTGGGTCAGGAAGATCCCCTGGAGAAGGGGATCCTCTGCCAGGCAGAGGCAGGGGGTCTGGGCCCCTCTCACTGAGCTATTCCTCAGCACAGAGCCAACTTCCCCATGAAGAAGGGCAGGTTCAATGCCCAGGATACAGGGTCCTTCGGGGCCCACAGAAATGTTTTCATTTCTTTGAAAACCAGAAGAAAAATTGAGTATAATATTAATGAATACTAATGCATCAAGTCTAGATTACAGTCATCTTTCTACCCGTGTGGTTGTAAAGTATAATTTAATTTTTTTAATGAAGGAAGGGGCCACTGAAGCAGAAGTGGCTGGCAATGGAGAAAGTCACCACGTGGCCTCATAGTAGCAGCCACATTTGTCAGCCTCCAAGAATCTGTTCCAACTGGGGCAAAGCCTGCCACTTCCACCCTGCCATTGTTTGTGAAATGATGATGGAGAAAGGAGGAACAAGAAGAGAGCCGTGAAAAAGAGAGAAGGGTGCTGGGAGAAGACTGGACAAATGAGTGGCAGCCGGACAGAGAGGGAGTCTGAAAGTGCAGAGCACTGCTGAAGAAGAGAGCAGAGAGGCAGGGGCAGCAGAAACAGGGAGACAGGGCTGTGTGTGACTGCCCAAGTCTGAACAGATCCCATCAGAGAGGACGGTCAGGACCGAGGGAGGAGCCTGGCACAACCATGGGAGCCTTGAATGACAAGCCCAGGGGTTTTCCAGGGGCCCTTATTATGTTTCTATTCCTGCCGTAACAAACGACCACAAATTTGGTGACTTAAAGCAATAGAGATTTGTCCTCTCATAGTTAAGAAAACCAGAAGTCCAAAATCAAAATTACTGGACCACAGTGGCTAAAACTTCTTGCTCCCCAAGTAGGGGGCCTGGGTTCGATCCGTGGTCAGGGAAATATTAATAGATCGCATATGCTGCAACTAACAGTTTTCATGCTGCAACCAAAGATGCATGTGTCCCAATGAAGGTTGAGATCTTGAGTGCCGCAACTAAGGCCTGGCTCAGCCAAATAAATTACTTTTTAAAAAAATCACTGGACCAAAGTCATGATCAGTAGGGCTTTGTTTCTTTGGAGGCTCGAGGAGCGATTCCGCCCTGGCTTTTCCCAGCTTCTGGTATCTGCCAGCATTCCTTGTCTTGTAGCCACACACTCCAATTTCTGCTTCTGTGGCTGCGCTGCCCTCTCCTCTTCTCCTCTGCCTCTCTCTTCAAAGGACACTGGTGATTGCATTTAGGATTCACCTTGATAATCCAGGATAATCTCCCCATCTCAAAATCCTTCCATTTAATTGCATCTGCAAAGACTATCCATGTGTGGTAACATTCACAGGAGCTAAGGATTAGAACCTAATATCTTTGGGGCCCATGGTTCACCTACTACAGGCCCACCGAGTCAACATAATTTAGTCAGGGCTGCCTCCAGCCAGCCTGTGGGCATGGCTCTCTTCTGTGGCCAGTGGAAGGCACTCGGCCTCTCGCTTTACAAACCAGCATATCCTGGGAAGGGAGCCCTTCTGCCAGGATCCCTGGAGAGAAGTGAAGCAGGGTGTGCAATGGAGGTGGCAGGATATGGAAACTCCATTGGAACTGGCTAGGGCAGAATGGAGGAGTTAAGCACCTTGGGGAGGAAAAGGTGTCAAAGAGGGCCCCTTCCCCTACTTGGATGCTGACTCTAAATCTGATTTTAATTCTCATTTAACTCATCCCATGTTCACCAGATACTCAGACCGGAGCCAGCCCTTGTCTTCAGGAAGCTCAAAGTCTTAACCCCAGAAGTAAGCACTGTGGTCTTCAATGGGCTGTTAGTGCAGGTTACACTTTTCCAGGTGGGGCAATGAAGACCCAGGGATGGGTGGGGGTGGGGTGGGGGGCTCATCTTTGCCTGGAGCTGGCTGAGCACAGGACTTCCCATTTCTTCAGTCCTCTGACCCCAGCATCTTCCTGTCTGGATTTCGTCACTTTGAGTCTCTTCCTCTTGGCGCTTTAAAAGTGAAATAACACCGTTTCACCTTCTCTTAGCACAGGAAGTGCTTCTCCCAAGTGGGGCCCTTTCTGTTCCTGTAGAGCTGGCTCGTGGGGGAACCAGGGCCCTGGACCCTTGGAGTCAGGCAGTGTATTTATTATTTACTCAGTATCTATCAAGCACTTATTCCACAAGCAGATCTGAGTAAGGCATAGGAATAGATAGCCAGTCTTGCCTTCTCAGCACCAACTGGGGCAAGTAGTGTCCTCCTTAAAATGGAAAAAAAAAAAAAAAAGCTTCTGCCATGAAATTTCAGAGAATCTTCTAATCTCAATTTTGCCTTTTTCAAGCTGTGTGACTTTAAGCAAATCACTTAAAAACTCTACGAACCTATTTCCAGACATGCTTTTTTTTTTTTTAAGAGAACAATTAGGCATAAGCCTCCAACAATTTTAGGGAGGGGGAGGTCCCCTAAGTGCTAACTATGTTCTACCCCTCCAGGTGGGCCCTAGGCCATCAGGGGTCCTCAGTGTCCCCTCCTCTCCACTTCCTCGTGCCCTCCTCAATGCCTTTAAGGTTCTGGCACCCCGGCCCTATCGAGTCAGCTTGCGGAGCACTGGGACCCAGAAGATCGCGGGTGGGGTTAGGCGCTTGAGGCTACCACCAAACCCAGAGTCAAGTGCACAGTCAGGCCGGCTTCAGCCGGGTACCCCAGCAGGGAGAGGTCGCAGCCCTCACCGGCGCCTCCCACGCGCGGATTCTGGTCTGGTCCTGCCCCCGCCCGCTGGGCCCACGCGGCGGGCGGGGCGAGCTGGGGCCTTTGTGTTCAAACCGCCCAATGGGCGGTGGCAGTGGGCGGTGACGCGGGCGGAGTCTGGCCAATGGGTTGCGGCCTGTCAGCGTTGACTGACAGGCGCACACATACACACTCGGCCACGCGCGCGCCGTCCGGACCCACTCGCGCAGCGCAGTTCAGCGCGGGCCGCATTGTCCGCCTGCCAGCCCGCCTGCCTCCTCTCCCTGCGCACCCCGGGTCCCCGCGCCGACCGCCGCTCCCCGGATTCCGACGCGGTAAGGGGGGGCGGCGCGCCCGGGCGGCGCGGCGGGCCTCGGAAGCCCCCGGCCTTGTACTGAGCAGCGGCGGAGGCAGGTAACAGCCGGCCGTGGGCCTCTGGCGGGCGGACGCGCCGGGCGAGGGTGATGGGCCGCCCTCGCCCCCCTTCCCCGCAGGTCCCGGGCCGGCCTGACCCCGGGGTCATCGTCAGGCCGCACCGGCCAGAGCCGAGCTGCCCAGGCCTGGTTCTTCCTCTCCAGCCAAGCTGGGCCAGGCTCCAGCCCCCGCCCGGAGCACGCCCCTGGGCCAGTCGAGAAGGGCCAAGCGCCAAGGCCGTCCTGACTCATCGCCGCGCCGCCGGGCCCCCGCCTCCGGGACTGGCCGCCCCACTGGTCGGTCCAAAGGGCGGATGTCTCCGGGCGGGACTTCCCCGGGCCGAACCTCCCCGGGAGGGGGGAGCGGAGACTTGGCTGTCCAAACCGGCCCAGGCCGGTGCCTGCGTTTTCGTGCCAGTTGGGCAGTTTCTAGGGACTGGCAGTTCTCTGCTTCTGCCGCCGCCTGTCAGAACTCTGGGAATAGGGAGGAGGCCCATTTTGTTCAGTTTCAAAAAAAAAAAAAAGGGCAAACAAATAGGGGGCGGGAGTGTTACTTAGAGCAGAGAGGCAGGGACAGGCGCGTGGTTGGTAGAAAAAAAAAAAGAGAGAGAGAGAAAGAAAAATCTCCCGCAGGTTCAACCAGTAGGGTATGAAGCGGGGAAGAGAGCACCTGGAGCGGTTTGCCCGTCCCAGGAGGGAATGCGGTGTGTAAACGTCAGGCGGAGAATGCCAAGATCTAGGTTAAGTCGAAAGAGTGGCTGGATACTGCCAAATAAGTTTGTGATGAGGGAGGGAAAGGTGGAGTTGAAAAAAGGATGTGGTCAGCTCAAAAGTGAGGCTGCTGCTGCTAAGTCGCTTCAGTCTTGTCCGACTCTGTGCGACCCCAGAGACGGCAAACCACTAGGCTCCCCCGTCCCTGGGATTCTCCAGGCAAGAACACTGGAGTGGGTTGCCATTTCCTTCTCCAACGCGTGAAAGTGAAGTCACTGGGTCGTGTCCGACCCTCAGCGACCCCATGGACTGCAGCCTTCCAGGCTCCTCCGTCCATGGGATTTTCCAGCCAAGAGTACTGGAGTGGGGTGCCATTGCCTTCTCCGAAAGTGGGGAGGGATGTTTTATTTGAGGGTATCTTAACTGTGTGTGTTGCTGGGGGCGGTGTCTATTCTGATATGCAAAAGATTTGAGCTCCTAGAGGCTCACCTCTTGTTTTGTTTTGGAGGACAGAGCCTTGCCCTTTTTCATCTTGTGAAACCCAGGCTGTTTTTGTGTTAGCAGTTACCACAAACTGTTTTGTGATAGCAGAACCCTAGGAGAAAGACGAAAAGGCACCCCTCTGGGAGGGTATGTACTGCTGATGGTTTTCAGCAACCCCTCCCGCCAGCCCCGCACACACACACACACACACACACACACACACACACACACACACACACCTCTCCATCTATATATTTCTTTGTATTCTTGCCAACAGCAGCCTGACTTCTGTATAAACACTTTTGCTTTGTTCCTGCCCCAGGGCAAAAGCTTCATCAACTTTATCAGGGCAGGGTTAAGAGGAGGAGCCTGTGCCTGTGTGGGCTTCTGGAGCCTTCAGGTAGGGAGGGCAGTAGTGGGGGTGGAATTTCCTTATAAGGAGTTGAGTACAGAAAAGTACCCAGGCCAACTTCCTGCTGTGGCTACTACCAGTCATTCCCTTTACCAACCGTGGCTTAAACCAGGGACGATGCCAGGTGACCATCCTACCTGTGAGGACACCTATAAGTCCGAAGACATGAGACTGCTTATATTCCAGAAGAGAACTTTGTAGAATTCTCTAGCCAGACCAACTAGATCTGGTTTCCATAGTGTGAGCTGGGTTGTGTTAAGAGCCTATGGCCACTACACAACCCAGAGAAGTAATAATTTAAGTATCAAACAGGAGCGGCTTCCATGGTGGCTCAGTAGTGAAGGATCCACCTGCCAAGGCAGGAGGCACGGGTTCTCTCCCTGATCCAGGAAGATTCCACATGCCACAGAGCAGCTAAGCCCATGCACCACAATTACAGAGCCAGCCAGTGCAACAAGAGAAGCCACTGCAATGAGAAGCCCTCGCGGCGCAGCAACAGAGATGGAGCACAGCTTAAAAAAAAGTATCAACCAGGAATATTAGAAGTGATAACAAGTCACAAGTACTACTAGGGCCAAAGTGTAACAGTGACTTTGTAACACAGCCCAACAAAGGCACCATGTTTAGAGTGCTCACACTGGTTATCAGAGGTTCTGAATTTGGGTTTCTAGAGCTGAAAGGTTTATTAATCCCCTTGTGTTGTAGGATGCCGCCTTTTGCCAGGTCTTTTCACCTTGGCCTCATCCCAGAGCCTTGGTTTCCACCCACTGTGGTGACTGGTCTGGCTGGTAAAGGCTGACAGTAATCTCACACAGCTGCTCCACAGGCCTGTTTTGTTAGTTTGTTAACCAATATTTGTAATGTAACAGGTCTGTCCACAGCTTGTTCCGAACATAATTTTTTTTTTTAAAGTCGCTCAGTCATGTCGGACTCTTTGCAACCGCATGAACTATACAGTCCGTGGAATTTTCCAGGCCAGAACACTGAAGTGGGTAGCCTTTCCCTTCTCCAGGGGATCTTCCCAACCCAGGGGTCGAACCCAGGTCTCCTGCATTGCGGGTGGATTCTTTACCAGCAGAGCCGCCAGGGAAGCCCAAGAATACTGGAGTAGGTAGCCTATCCCTTCTCTAGCAGATCTTCCAGACCCAGGAATCGAACTAGGGTCTCCTGCACTGCAGGCGGATTCTTTACCAACTGAGCTATCAGGGAAGCCCTCTGAACATAATAGAGGCTATATAAGGCTCTCAGTGGGGACACAGCAACACCTTTCTGAAACAACTTGAAAACTTCCTGGTGGAGTGGAAAGACCCAGGCCCCAGTGCAACACACTGTGCCTCTGTCACTTACAGCCTGGGTTACTGATCTATGGGCAGGTTACTGATCCTCTCAGCGACCCCAGGTTCCCCCCTGTACAGTGGGAGCAGTGATACCTCCCTTGATCATAAGGATCAGAAATGAGTATGTCAGGAGCCCCATACCCAGGAGGCATTTAACCGAGTGTTTTATCACCACCATCAGCATCATATCAAGAGGCACTGATGTTGCAGGCCAGTAATCACTAATGGGCTAGGCGTGCAGGCTCCAGCAGAATGTAGGTGGGGGTTACCCTGAAAAGGCTTTCTAGAGTCAGAGTTTGACTGGGGCTCTGAATCAATGGATACAGCTACCAAGAAAGAAATGCACGTCCCACTTAAGGGAAACAAGCTAGAACAAGAATGGGCACAGCTTTAGGGACTGGGCAGCCCAGTAAGACGGCTGGACTCGAGAGTCTGTGCAGGGCAGCAGTGATGAGCAGCGTTTATTTAGCACCCACAGCCTACCTAGCAGGTGCCACAGGCTCCGCCTCGTGTCAGAGGTTGCAGAAGGCGTGATTCTGATCTCGGAGCTCAGCATCCAATAATTTGAAAGTTTGGAATTCCTGTGAACCTGCTTTGAAAGAGGCTGGCAGAGTGCAGAGGGCTGCAGGTGGGTGGGGCGGGGATGCTTAATCAACGCCGAGTCTGGCCCACATGTCAAGCTCTTCGGTTGAATGCACAGGGGAGTGTGTTCGCTGGGAGGCTGTCTTGTCCCTCCTTCCCGCCCCTGCCACCCTGGCCCCAGGGAGGGGCTGAGAGCAGCCCCGAGCCTCACCTGACCGTCTTTCTCTCCCCAGACTCCCTTCAGGGGAAGGGTCCCCCCCGCCCACCTCATCATGTCTCGGCGAAGCCAGCGCCTAACGCGCTACTCCTCCCAGGGTGATGATGACGGCGGCAGCAGCAGCAGCGGAGGGAGCTCAGTGATGGGGAGTCAGAGCACCCTGTTTAAGGACAGCCCTCTCAGGTAGGGGCTCACCTCCACCCCCAGCCCGCGTGGGTCCCCCGACCCACCGAGCAGATGTCTTGGACCCTTCACCGTGCTGCCTCTTCCCTTTGTGACTTCCATGGGCAGAGACCAGACCTTGCCCATGTCCGGTCAGCTACACCAAGGGGGACAGCCACATCTCCGAGGATGCCAGGGCCCAGCGCTGTTTCTTCTCTCTAAGCTGGGCTGTCTCATATTCAGAGAACAGGAAGTGGAGAGAGGCAGTTTCAAACATAAGCTAGGCCGGAAACCCCAAAACTGAGTGCTGGGCTCACAGGAACCTCTTCTGCTGTGGATGGCTGTGCCAGACCCGTAGCCGCCTGCCTCCCCATCCATCCATCTGTAGGGCCTCAGCAAGGCCAGCGAAGCAGCTGAGGACATTAACAAGTTCAAGGGCACCTGGGATGTGAGCTAAGGCAGGCGTCCCCCTCGCATCCTGCCCCCTGGCAGGTGCAAGGCCCGGATGACAGCCCCCTGAGGAAGCTTTGAGTAGCTCTCTGAGGCCAGGTCGACATTGTCTGGGTTTTCAGTGGGTGGCAGAAACGACTAATCCATCAGGAAGCATGAAAGAATGCTGGGGCTTTGAAGTCGAGACCTGGATTTGAATCCTGACTCCCTCACTGATCTTACCTAACTGCTTGTGAGATTTAGAGATAATGGGAGCACAGAAAGTACCTGCTTTGCGTGGCAGTCAGTAGATGGGGGTTGTTAGTTGCCTGGCAATACAGCTACCCACCCGACCCCCACCTCCCCACGCCACTCACCGTAGGAGGGCACAGCATTCCAGGCCGGCTCACCTGCCTGCTCCGGCCTCTCCCCTCCTGGCTGACCTCCCACAGGACCTTGAAGAAGAAATCCAGCAACTTCGAAGCGCCTCTCCCCAGCGCCACAGCTGGGCCCCCTCCTCGGACACACACACCTCCTACTACAGCGAGTCCGTGGTCAGGAGTCCTACATCGGCAGCCCGCGGGCCGCCTCCATCGCCGCCTCCCTCACCAGGAACTCCCTCCTCGACGACCCCTACTGGAGTGAGTATCCGCAACCCTCCTCCAGGGCTTTGGCTTCCTTTGGAAATTTATGGTTCAAAATCCACCCCCCACCCCCACAGGGGGTTTCCTACCCACTGCTGGGCCAGAAGAGGGGCGCCCCACCTTTGGAAATCCTGGGGAGAGCAGCCAGATGTCTGAACTCCCAGGTTCTTTTAGATGATGAAGAAGCCACAAGTCTGCTCTAGACTTGGGAGCCAGCGGGGTGGGTCCTGGTTCACCCTTCCTTGGACTCAAGGGAGCTCAGGAGGGGCTCAGAGTAGATTCCATCTGCCCATCAGAGATGCTCCTCAGGGTGTCCCCAAGAATACCACCTCCCCCTTTGGAGCATCTGCCCCAGGAGAACCCCAAGTTCTTCCCTCGGCAGGTGAGGACCTGCGGGTGAGGAGGAGGAGAGGCACAGGCGGCACCGACAGCAGCAAGGTCAACGGGCTCCCCGGAGAACAAGCTCTCCGAGGACTTCCTCGGGTCCTCCTCGGGCTACTCCTCCGAGGATGACTACGTAGGTAGGCGACGTCCTCTTTCCCCAGGCTCGGGAGGCACTCCACCAGGTTCCCGGGGCCTATGGGAAGCCGGGGAGGGCGCCTGACAGCTTGGGAGAGCACCCGTGTCTGGCTGGGCGCCGCTGCTGGGCCACCGTGGCAACCGAGCCAGGCCAGGGGTGGTCCTGGATATGCTGGGCTGCGATGGCCAGGCTCCACGAGGCCCTGAGCAGCCTGTGGCCAGCCCCCTTGTTTTGATGTTTCCAGCAAGTGTTCAGCATGCGCCTTCACACACAGGAGGTGCTTGATTCCTTAGTCCAGTTCTGAGTGGCTTGAGGGACTGCTGGGAAGCAGAGGGAAGCAGCCAGGAGTTCGAGGGAAACAGAATGTTGGGAGCCGAGCACGTCATTGCAACAGCGTTTATCGACCTGCTGCCCGCCAGCCTGAGTCAGTTGGGGACACAAAGGAGAGCGACACGCGGTCTCAGCTCACAGGCAGAGGAGCAGACAAGTCACCGTCTCCCACATTCCAGGGCTCTTAAGAAGCAGGACAGTGGTTAGGATTCTCCGCTCCCACTGCAGCGGGAGCGGGTTCCACCCCCGGTTGGGGAAGTTAAGATCCCACATGCCACGTGGCGCAGCCAGAAAAAAAAAGGCATGAAGACAATGAGCTGTTCCCTCCTTCCCCCGCCACCCACAGGCTACTCGGAGACAGACCACCGGGGTTCAGGGTCACGACTGCGGAATGCTGTCTCCCGGGCAGGCTCTTTGCTCTGGATGGTGGTCACCTCTCCAGGTGGGTGCGGACCGCTCTGTGCATGATCGCGTCCATTTTCTCTGGCAGTTACTTTTGCCCGTCCTTCTGCGGTTGGGCGTCCAACTCTGTTACAGAGACTGTAGCGTCACTGGGAGAAGCTTGTTCCAGAATAATCGCTGGGAGCCGAGAGCCACAGGAGCACCCTTGCTTGGAAGCGGGATGGAGGGCGTTGGCTGCACGGGCGGGCGGGCGGGTGGGATGATGGGAACTGGGAGGCGTTGGACAGGACAGAGGTGCGCTGGCTGTCAGGGTTGGGGTTGGGGCAGGGAGGGCCACGGGGAGAGAGCCGCAAGCTGATGGTTCAGGGTGGCACTTGGGCTCCATGGGCTCTCTTCCAGGCCGGCTCTTCGGGCTCCTCTACTGGTGGATCGGCACCACCTGGTACCGCCTGACCACAGCTGCCTCCCTCCTTGACGTCTTCGTTTTAACCAGGTGAGCGAAACTGACAAGGAATCAGAAGGCCCTGGGCAGGGGGTGGCCAGTAAAGCAGCTAAACCTGTGCGGGATCGTTTCTCGGAAGAGTTTTCCCCAATACTTGGTGCTTGTATTAGAGAGCGTGGAGTGGACACCCAAAGCTCAGCTCTGCCTGATAGAGGGTGGGACACAGGGTCAGGTTTTGCTCCTTGAATTTATAGCTCATCAGGGAGCATTCCGGAATGCGGGTTCTTGTTTCTTCTCGGCTACTTCTGCTAAACACCAGCCCAGCCACTTCGGAGTCTCAGACAAGCTCGGCCTTACTCCCACGGGCCAGGCCTTAGGCTCTAGCCGGCAGGTGGTGTTCCCAGCATTGAGGGTGTGGTACCCTCAGCCCCCAGTGTTTCCCATGCTGTGTTCAGAAGCCACGAACAGGTGCGGCCTGAGGATGCTGTGGGTCTGTTCCCCAAGTCCCTGACCCAGCAGAGCCAGAGTTGGGGAGCTGGTCCTTGGGCAGAGGAAGGAACACTGAACCAGGAGGTTAGGGTCCCTCTGGCCCTAAACCTGGTTGGAGTGGACAGCCAACTGCTTAAAAGATGAGCAAGGATGAATTCATGTCACCAAAAAAGGCTCCTCGTTTTTCTAAAAGAAATATTGTCTGTTTAAGGAATTAACTTTTTTTTTTCTTCTTTATTTGCTTGCCTATAAGACCTCTATGTATAACAGTTTTAGGCTATTCAAGGACCCCGGGATTTATTTTTAATAACATCAATACAATTCAGAGTCAGAACTGTCCCCATCACTCCAAGCTCTGCAGGTAAAGCTCTCAGCATCCAATCTGGCCCTGGCAAGATGCGAGGCTTGAGGGTGTCCCCTCCGACTGTAGCTCAGCACTCTAGGGACTCCCTGAGGATACCCAGAGGCCCTGGCGGCCTCTTGACCCCTCCGCCCGCCCTCTCTCCCCTCGTGTGGTCCAGACGCTTCTCATCCCTGAAGACGTTCCTGTGGTTCCTCTTGCTACTGCTGCTTCTGACCGGCCTGACCTATGGTGAGTCGCCCACTGTCACTGGGAAGGGAGAACTCTCCATGTGGAAACAGTGCTGATGAGCCAGAGGGGCAGGCAGAGCGTGCGCTGAGGGTGGCGCTGAACAGAAATGTGAAAACTGGAGGGACACTGAAAAGCTACAGTAAGCAGAAAGACAAGGCGGGGTCAGATCAAGCCTGGGCAACATCCTGTCTGGCTCTCCTGGGCCCTCTGGTGATCAGTGGATGGAAGGGGCAGTGCCCCAACCCGCCGATCTTGTCGTTGGTTTGGGTGGCTCTGTTGGACTGCCTGGCATGTCCAGAGTATCCTTGGAAGCCATGGGGCCAGAAGATGCCCCGTTACAGGAGTGCTGGGGTAAAAGGCAGGGACTCTGACACTGTCATTAGCACTTACTTTCCCTCCATTCCAAGTTAGGGTGTAGCGGGGTTAGTGAATTATTATTCCATCAAGGCTTCAGCTGTCTTTAAGATCAAAACAATGAAGTAGGAAAGAGAAGTAAGAGCACTTTTTTGCACCAAGATACTAAATTACATTTCTTTTGCAAGATGCTCAATGTTGTCCTGATCTCTGTCATTGAACTTTCACATTTTTTTTTTACAGTTATAATCATAACACTTTCCTATGAGCATCCCCTGTGGCCCCCAGGCTCAAAGTTACCAATTTATAACTAAAGACCATGCTTTATTATTATTATTATTTTGAGTTGTTTTTTTAGCATCTACCAAAGTTGTATTTCTTTAATTTATACCAAAGTAGGACATCTTTCCAAGTGTTGATTCCCTTGCTGTTATAAGAACAGCTTGTTTCTATTCAGTGGAAACTGGGTGTCACTCTTAAAACAATAATAATGACTTTATGATCATATAGCATTATGTTCAGGAAGCACATTCCCTCGTGTTATCTCAGTTTGTTTCACCATCCCCTCATGGGGTTGGCGGAGCCAAGATCATCATGGCCTCATGAGGAGATGCACATAGAAAATCTGAAAGGCAGAGGGGTGGAGTGACCAGCTCAGGAGGGCAGTAAGCAAAGGTCTGTCCGGAGGGTCTGACTTAAAGCCCTGTGGTCACGTGCTTCCCATTGCACCTGCTCAAGGCCAACAGTTGTGTGGCAAGCGTGGCA
The DNA here is from genome assembly GCA_917880005.1 of Nanger dama. Classification (NCBI taxonomy): domain Eukaryota; kingdom Metazoa; phylum Chordata; class Mammalia; order Artiodactyla; family Bovidae; genus Nanger; species Nanger dama. The sequence continues at coordinate 9,798,025 of CAKJTW010000046.1, forward strand.
TCTAACCAGGCTGGAGACCCCACAGCCAGTATGACTTCTCCAGGCGCTGTCGCGACATGCATACTTGTACACAGACACACGCACATGCATAGCTCAGGAGTAAAAACAGGTGGCCCCTTAAGCGCTATGTCTTTGTGTGGCAGCCGTGTGCTCTGTTCTGGGGCCACAGGCAGCCTCTCTGAGTGGGTGGATTCTGTTCCAGTGACAGCTCAACTATGGCCAACCATTAGAGTCACCTGGGGAGCTTTCAAAACTCATCGCAGGGGGATCCGCCCAGGCCAGCAAGCTCACTCCCTGCCAGGTGGGGCCAGACGCTGTTGGAGAAGCTCCCTGAGTGATTCTGCTGTACAGTACGAACTGAGAAGCACCTTCAGGGCCTCTGGGTTCCATCCCTGGACAGTCCTCAGCTTCCAGCGATTTCCTGCAAGCCTTACGATCTATGGAAAGATGAGGATTCCTGAGGGGATGTGAGAATGCTTATACTCTGTGATCATCAGGTGGAGGTTGCTGCCTTAGTGGGGGACCTCCGTCCCTTGTACTACCTTCGACAGGAGCGAGGCTCCCATGAGTGAGACAGGCTAGTGACGAGCGCTACTTGTGCACCTGCCATGCTCCCTGGCGTGTGCCTCCTCACTGGGCCCTGGCCCCAGTAACTATCCTCTCCTCTGTGTGCAGGAGCCTGGTACTTCTATCCCTTCGGGCTGCAGACGCTCCACCCCGCTGTGGTCTCCTGGTGGGCCTCAAAGGGGAGCACTGGGCAGCGTGAGGTGTGGGAGTCCAGAGACTCATCCCCACATTTCCAGGTGAGCATCTTAGGGCCGCAGCACCTGTCCCTCCCCACCGCCGTTGGCCTGCATTTGCCATGACATTCCTTGCCCGCCCTCCTCACACTCCCAGCGGGTGAGATGCTGCCTATCTCCTAGGACACCTTCCTTTCTCTACTGTTGGTGGTGCAGGGGCTGGGAGGGGAGGCCGGGGGGGGCATGAGTTTTGCCTGCACTTAAATGTGACTCAGACCTGTCCTAAAGTTAGTTTCCATCCTAAGAAGCACAGAAAGCAGAAGGAAAAGAAATCAGACAAATTGCTTTCTTCCTTTTTTAATACAGTATCACAAATATTTACTGAGTATCTTCTGGGAGTCAGGTAATATCCTGGTCTGTTACCTACTACCACCAAAATCAGTGCCTTAAGAGTACCAGCACTGGAGGGTCACCTGCAGCAGTCCAGTGGTTAAGACTCTGCGCTTCCACCGCAGGGGACACAGGGTTGATCCCTGGTCAGGGAATTAAGAGCCCGCAAGTGGCACAAAAGAAAAGTGCCAGCATTGGAGTAACTTGTAAATGCACAGGTCCTCTAGGTAGCGTTTCTGGTCTGAGCAAGGGCAGCTGATCTTGGCTAGGCCCTCTGGACTAGAGCATCCGTGGTGGACTGGCGGGTCAGCAGGGGCGGCTGGTCTAGGCCTGGCCGGGCTGTACCTTCAATGTCCGGCCAGCTAGCCTGGGCTTGCTCTCACAGCAACCAGGCAGGGTTCCAGGAGGGTGGAGTCAGGCCAGATTTCAAGGACTTCACTTCTGCCACATGCTGTTGGCCAGATTCAAAGAGCGGGGGAAAGGGACTCTGCCTCTCGTGGGAGCACCTGGGAAGCCGTACTGCAGAGGGTGCAGGTGTGGGGAGGGCAGGACAGTGGCCATTTTCTGCACCCTGTCAGAGACTAAGGATGGCCCAGGCCATGTCCTCAGGAGGCCTGCGGTCCAGGGCGGGAGGGGTGATGCGTGCACAGACAGCAGCAGTGTGTGTGTACAGTTTCTGGGCCCTGCGATGAAGATGTAAAACTCTTTGTCCTCTAATTACTGTTATGTGAACTTTGCTTGCATCCTGCTGAATTTAACTTGGCCGCACATTTTTAACCATTTATTTTGGTGGATAGTACTTTCCTGACCGTGATTTATTATTTCACAAAATAATGTATTGTGGCATCTTTAACTTTTTTTAATCACTAGTAAAGACAGTTCAGTTTCAGGACCAGCTTTTCTGTAAAATGGGGGAAGTAAAGGATGAACCTATCTTTGTATTTACTTTCATCTGCATTAAAAAGTAGTTGCCTAGGAAGGGTTGGTGGTCAGGGCTCTGGGTGGATGGGGCAGAGGTTAGGACCTTGACTTTGCTGCTTGCTTCTTGAGTCATGCAAATACTGCCTAGTTTAAAAATGGAAGTTTTGAAAGTTGAAAGCCCAACCTCTGTTCCCAGTAGGCTCCTGCCTTTTAATCGAGTCGACAGGCTGTGTGTTTCTGGGACTCCCTTCCATTTCTCTTTAGGAAGCTCTGTTGGCATGAGTCCCTCACCTCTGTGGCTTTTCCCTCCCCACCCCGCCAGGCCGAGCAGCGCATTCTGTCCCGGGTACACTCGCTGGAGCGGCGCCTGGACGCTCTTGCTGCCGAGTTCTCGTCCAGCTGGCAAAAGGAGGCCATGCGGCTGGAGCGCCTGGAGCTGCAGCAGGGGGCTGGCGGGCAAGGAAGCGGAGGTGGTGGCCTGAGCCACGAGGACACCCTGGCACTCCTGGAGGGGCTGGTGAGCCGCCGCGAGGCTGCCCTGAAGGAGGACCTCCGCAGGGACACTGCTGCTCGGATCCAGGTTGGGGACAGGAGCTGAGGGGCCTTACAACCCTCTGTGGGTGACACCCTGGGTGTGTGGGGTGGAAGGGGCGAGGCCCCACACTCCCTGACATGAGAGAGACTGCAGTGCGTTGTCATTTCAGGGTCAGACGGCTCTGCCACTTGGCAGTTACCTTCTCTAAGCCTTACTTTCCTTCTCTTTGCAATGGAGGCTCTCCTGTCTGCCCCGTCCCTGGTCCTGAGAACAAGAGGTTGTAGTGCATCTGGCACAGTGCCGTGTAGGTGTGGCATATCATGCAGGTGTGCAGTTAAGACCGAGAGGAGTCTTGCATGTTTCCAGAAGGCACTGTAGCAGAAAGGCTAGGAGCTGAAGTTTGCAATCAAACAGGCCTGGTTTGAATTCCAGTTACACCACTTACTGGTTTTAAGTGGCCCTCTGAGCATGGCTCAGTAGAATCCTCAGCCTCTCTCCTATACCTGATAGGAAGAGCTGGTCACCCTGAGATCAGAGCATCAGCAAGACTCAGAAGACCTTTTCAAGAAGATTGTCCAGGCCTCACAGGTTGGTGAGCTTGGGGCTTGATCCAATTCATCATCTCTTCTTGGGCTGAGACACCTTGGCCCCAAAGGGTCTGCTTAGACATAGAATGGGGAGAAGGATGTGTAGTCTCCTGACTTCTGCTTAAACTGAATCCCCTGGGCTGGAACAGTCTGCAAAGATGCCCTGGGAGTGTGCCAGAGGACAGGAAGGGCTACTTTCAAGTGGCCTGGGCATAACAGGCTGAATGAATGAGTGAACGGCTCAACGCCTGAGCACAACAGTTATGGAATGAGACTCGCATCAGGACATCAACTGGGAGGCCAGCTTGACATTTGCTGGAACAGCCAGGAGGCCCTGGGGAGGGGATATGGTTAAGCAGAGAGACCCCAAAAGGAACAGATCCTGCTCTGGGAGACTGATTGCTGTGAGCCCGACAGTCCTTGAATTGGTGCCTTTTTCCCGCTCATAGGAATCTGAGGCTCGACTCCAGCAGCTGAAGTCAGAGTGGCAAAGGTAACGGGCGCTGCCGTCTGTCCTAGGCTTGCTCATCTCCAGCCTCCCCATTCCCACCTCCAGACAGGACTAGGGGGCAGAAACCCAGAGCAGAGTTCTGTGTCCCAGGCTGAGAAGATGGCGGAAACCTGGCTCAGGACCGTCTGCTCAGAGCCTGTCCTTGAGAGGCAGTGGTGGTCGGGGCAGGGGATTGCGGGCACTGCTGGATAATCGGGGCTCCTGGGTTCATTTATAGGTGCACCATCCTTTCTGTGCAGCCTCATGCCGGCTGCCTCCCCGTGTCCCGGACGCCCATACTGGTGGAGAATCTGAGAGCTGAGGCAGTGAATTCTGGATCTGGGCTTAGGAGGGAAGCAGGATAATAACTAGCTCCTTGGGATATGCAGGCCAAGCGTAGGCACCAGAGCTGTGTTCAACAGCCTCAGTTTAGAACCCCCAGAGCAGGCCTCACACTCATGTATATCAGGTGCCAACTAGGGGATCCTCTCGTTTGCCTCAGTGCATCCTTACCCCTCACTGGAGACCCACAGCTTACTCTTCTGCTTGGGAGTAGGATGACCCAGGAGTCCTTCCGGGAGAACGCCATGAAGGAGCTGGGGCGGCTGGAGGGCCAGCTGGCAGGCCTGCGGCAGGAGCTGGCAGCCCTGACCCTGAAGCAGAGCTCGGTGGAGGACCAGGTGGGGCTGCTGCCCCAGCAGCTCCAGGCCGTGCGGGACGACGTGAGTTGGAACCCTCTGGGTTCCCGGGAATACCCCTCCTCTGCGCCAGTCCTGGGAGTCTGTGAGGCAGAGTGCCTCCTGCCCCTGCTCTGGGCACAGACACTGGCTTTCTCTGATGGAAGTTCTTCCCGTTTTCTCACTGATAATGTGGAGGGCTGTTCCTCTTTCCTCCTGTGGCCTGAGCAGTCAGGTGCCAGCCCTCCCCTCGCTGGAGTGACTACAGAGGGGCCTGTACCCACTGCCTGGCCTCTAGACGCAAGCCAGGCGCCGCCCCAGCCCCCTGCTCCAGGCCGGCTAGGGCCCTGCGGTGGCAGCTTCCACCTTCCCGGTGAGCCTCCCAGAGTGAGACCTGGTTTTGGTCCCTAGGTGGAGTCTCAGTTCCCTGCCTGGGTCAGTCAGTTCCTTCTTCGAGGTGGGGGAACCCGCACTGGGCTCCTTCAGCGAGAGGAGATGGAAGCTCAGCTGCGGGACCTGGAGAGCAAGATCCTCACCCACGTGGCCGAGATGCAGGGCAAGTCGGCAAGGGAGGCCGTGGCCAGTCTGGGGCTGACGCTGCAGAAGGAAGGCATGATTGGGGTGACTGAGGAGGTGAGGACTCTGTCCCTGGACCCCGCCACCCTCCCCCACCTCGCCACACACACATACACAGTGCTCTCCTGCTGGGAGACATAGAGCTACACAGTCCCACCCAGCCAGTTCCCTGGCAGGTTCCAGGACCTAAGTAACATGCGGAAGCCTCCGATGTTTGTTTTGGGGCTGGAGTGAGGGGGCAGAGGGGCGCCTGGGGAAGTGCCACATGTGTCTGGACACCAGGGTGGCGCAGGCATCAGGGGGCTCGGTCTGCGGGTCTCTGGCCCCTGACAGTGGGGCACAGAGATGGATGAGTCGGCTTCCCCATCACAGCTGCTCTGGCGCCTGTGTTTTAGCAGGTGCACCGTATCGTAAACCAGGCTCTGAAGCGCTACAGTGAGGACCGCATCGGGATGGTGGACTACGCTCTGGAGTCGGGAGGTGTGTCTAGCTCGCCTCCCTTTGCTGGGCCCCCTTGCCCCACACTGGCAGGCCCCCTGGCATCTGCTGGGGCAGCCGTGGTGCTTAGCAAGCAGGGCTTGAGGTCAGCAGAAATCAGCCAACCCAGAACTCACCATAAAGGCGAGTGACTGGGAGCAGGCAAGATATAGAGCGCCACCTTTATCACCAGGGCGGGGCTGATGCTTACTCTGCTCCATGGTCTGGGTCAGATGTAAAGACTCGTCCCTTGGCTGGCAGCTAAGCCCACTGCCTGGGTCTCCCTCCCCTGCTAGTGTCCAGCCCCAGGCACCCACCCTGCTTTTCTTTCCTGTCTTAGGGGCCAGTGTCATCAGTACTCGATGCTCCGAGACCTACGAGACCAAGACGGCCCTCCTCAGCCTCTTTGGCATCCCCCTGTGGTACCACTCCCAGTCTCCCGAGTCATTCTCCAGGTGGGGCCCTGAGCGCCTCGTGTTGCCTCCGTGGCTGTCCCACCCTGGGTCATAAAGAGCTGCGCTCAGGGCAGGCTGTCTTTGCCACCTGCCACGTGCTGACCTGCCTTTTTCCCTCCAGCCAGATGTGCACCCAGGCAACTGCTGGGCCTTCCAGGGGCCCCAGGGCTTTGCTGTGGTTCGCCTTTCTGCCCGCATCCGCCCGACTGCTGTCACCTTAGAGCATGTGCCCAAATCCTTGTCGCCCAACAGCACCATCTCCAGTGCCCCCAAGGACTTTGCCATCTTTGTGAGTATCCCTCCTGGGGGCTGGGTGCTCTATCAAGGGTAGAGGTCATTCTCTGGCTGGGGGCAGGGCGCAGATATGGAAGACAGTACCAAGGTGGGAAATGGCAGTTCCGTGTTGGCTGCCTCAGGCTGCAGAGGAAGAAAACCGGAGGCCTAAGACATTAAGCGACTCGTCACAGATCACACAGCAACCCTGTGGCCAGAGCTCAGGACCCCTGCAGTCCCCAAGGAGGCCAGTCCCTGCCCTGCTGGATGGCAGGGGGCCAAGGGAGCCAGGAGGGAAGGCCTTCCCGCTGGCACAGGGCTAAGGGCAGGGTCCTCCCTCCATCCTCAGGGCTTCGAGGAGGACCTGCAGCAGGAAGGGACGCTCCTCGGCCAGTTCACCTATGACCAGGACGGGGAGCCCATTCAGACGTTTTATTTTCAGGTAAGGAACTTTGGGTCTGCTCGCAGAGGTGGGATACGTACTCTCCCATCCATTCGCCAGATGTTTTCCAAGTACTTACCCTGTGCCAGGCACTAGGAGTCCCAAGTGAGAAGCCACAGCCCAGCCCACCCACAGCTTGAGATAGGAAACAGAGAAAACTGCTGAAGCGGCGTGGGGCAGGGCCCTTCCAGGTGGGGGATGTTGAGGAAGCTGTGAGGGCAGGTGTTGTGAGTGAGTCTGTGGCCCAGCAGGGTGTCACGTGGCACAGCCTGGCTGGACTCGACAGGGGCCTCTTGCTTCAACCTGAGTGGACATCGGTCTCCTAGGCCCTTGTGAGAAATAGCTTCCCAGGCTCCAGCCCAGGTGATCTGAGAGCCACCCCAGAGGAGTCCAAGTGTGGGAAACTGGGTGAGGTGGGGGAGGGGCCGAGGCGGGAGGAGAGGCAGGCCTGGCTGCCAGGCCAGAGAATTTCAGCTCTCAGCCGAAAACGAGCGTACAGGACCAAGGCTTGATGGGAACTTGACAAAAAAAAAAAGAAACTCTGCTTAATTCATGGTGAAGGAATTCTTTTTCATCATCAGTATATATCAGACTCTCCTACAAGATAGTCCTGCTCATGGTCAAAAGGAGCTCCTGTGCATTTTTCCCAGTTCAGGATGCATCGTGCGTGTTCAGTTGTAAGGTTGTACTTCTGTGGCTGTGAGTGCTTCACGCAGCCTTAAATGGTGCGTTCCGGCCCCTGCAGGACCTCGGAAGCCTCTGGGGCTTCTTGGCCCACCAGCTGGAAACTGTTCCAGGGCCTGAAGACAGGATTTTTGAAGTCTGGTTTCTCTGCAGAGGCCTGACGGAGGGGTGTCTGGTCCTGGGTGTGGCCGTCTCCTCTCCAATCTGTGAATTCTTAGCCCTCCCTTCTCTCTGCAGGATCCTAAAATGGCCACATACCAGGTGGTGGAGCTGCGCATCCTGACTAACTGGGGCCACCCCGAGTACACCTGCATCTACCGCTTCAGGGTGCACGGGGGAGCCTGCCCACTAGGCCTTCTCGGTGCTGCTGCCAGCCACGCCCCCTCTCTGGGGTTAGGTGCGCAGCACCCCGACTCCCCGCACATGCTTGAAGCGCACTGACTTCCAGGAGCAAGAAAGGAGCCCTGGTGCAGTGGAGATGAAAGAACACGCGGGCTTTTCCTGTGCAGCGGGCGGCTCGAGTGGTCAGCAGGCTCCATTCTCTCTCTTCCTTCTCTGCTCTCCGCATGCCAAGCACTGGGCGTCTTCTCCCTCCTGGGAGGGTGTATATATGTAGCATGTCGTGGGGACTGAGGTGGGAAGAGCGGGTGATGCCCGTGGTCCAGCAAAGGTGGACCAGACCTGCCTGCCCCTGGCCTATGTGGAGGGACTGACACCTCGAGAGCTGCGCAGAGGAAGCAGGTGCCAAAGCTGTGGGGGAGACAGGCTAGGGCCTGGGGCAGCTGAGCTGTGCCACTTCTCTCAGTGAGGGGGTGCTCAGGGTGCAGGTCGGGACTGGTCCCCAGGCACGAAGCTCCTGGAAGAAGGCGGCTGGGCTCCTCCAGACACCAGTGCCATCAGCCAAGGCCCACAGCATTCCTGAAGGGCTTCTGTACACTGTGTGGGTCCTGGGTCAGGGGTGAGCCAGGGGCTTCTTGTACCCTGGAGGGTCTGGTTCCTGGGAGCCTATAGGGGCCCTCTGCTGGGGACACCAGTTGTCTTCTCTCTCCTGATGCTGGGACTAGGGTCCGCTCTCCTCCCCTCTCCTGCTTGGGCCCACCTGGTCCCCAGAGCAAGCTTGCCACGTTCCCCCAGGGTGTAGGTGTCCAGACCTGTCTTTGGGGGCAGCCAGCAGTGTTCATGGAGCTCCCTGGGCTCTTGTGGTGGCCCAGTGACATGAGAGTGACATTCAGGGTGTTGCTGGGGTAGACTCTTGGCCCTGCCCCCACCCTATCAGGCCCCTGATCCTAAGCCATCCCTGGGGGGCTCATTCAGCTCTTGCTTCATCATTTCTATTCTGACTCATTTTCTATGGGGAGCAGTCAGGGGTGGGGGGTGGGAGGGTTGGTTAAGGATTGGGGGCTGAGGTGGGAGCTTTTGGACCCAGCAGGCCCTGCTCTATTGTGTATATATTTTTCAAGGTCTTGTTTTTTTAACTGAGAAGCTAAGGGCTTGATTTCTAGCCCCGTTCTGTGGGGCCTTGGGTGAATGCAGTTCCTTGTAACCTGGCTGCCAAGAGGGGTCTGGGGCACTGGTTCTGACTCTGTGGTTCATTGTGGCCTGTGGGGAGGGGACAGGAAGGGCTGCTGCATAGGTGGGTGCCCTTGGAAGAGTTCCTAGGAGATGGGGCTGGAGCAAAGGCGAGGCCCCGCGGAGCCCCTGTGCTGTTCCAGCACCAGCCCCTGCCTCCAGACAACCAGGTTTTGTTTGCGCTCTCCTGTCACAAATGCTGCACTATTGGTTCTTAATTTTTTTTTATCTCCAGATTCTAATTTATGCCTATGCAAAAATAAATTATGCCCAGGGTTAATAGAGTGTGTGTTGTGGTTTTTATCTGGCCATTGCATGGGACTCTGCTCTTGGGAAAAGAGAAAGGATTCTTAGCCTAAACAATGTCGCACAGGCTTATCTCCTAAGCTTTAGAAACCCAGGCTTCTCAGCTGTGATGTTAGATGGGACCTGAGGCTGGCCCTGTTCTGGTGACTCCTGGGTTTGATGGTGGCAGGAGAGAGGGAGGTGGCTTTATTAGCCACCACTGATGTCCACTGGGAAGCAGGAGGCTTGTCCTGCGTCTCTCAGTGGAGCAGGAAACAGGAGTGACCCACCTGACTCTCAGCTTGTCTAGTCAGTGTCGCAATCTCCCTCCACAGGAGTTAGACCCTTGTCCCTTGTACCTGTGTTGGGATGGGACGAGGTGGGTCCCCTGAAGAGTCAAACTCTTGCCAGTTCCAGGGAGCAGGTCCTGGCCCTTCCCTGCATGTATCTCCCCAGATTCAGTGCCTCCAATGAGCAGCTCCAGGTGACAGGGGTGGTTCCCCATCTGGACTCAACATATGCCTCATCCTGACCATGGTACCTGGCTCAGGGCTGGGCCCCATCACAGCTGAGAAAATAAAGGCAGGAACAAGTCAGCAGGGAGGAGCTGGAAGGGAACTGCTATAGGAGAGGGTGCTGGGTAGGATCCACAGCCAGGCCCGAGGCTTTGGGCCAGCCGCTCGAGCCCTCAGCTCTCCACACCAGGACAGAGCCAGTCCCAGAGTGCACTGCTCAGCAGCTGCTTGCTTCATTGCCTCCCGTCTCACTTAACACCGGCACTGTATTTACCACCATTTTTCAACAAAGACCATATCCCTAAGCAGCACCAGTAAATGGTCTCTGGAACCGACCACATACAATCAGAGCTCAGGGCCTCTGCTCATGCCCTCTGGGGCCTGTCTGTACATATTCAAATCTGATGAGTCCTTCATGGTACAACCTGCCAGGGGTGGTTCCCCGTCTGGACTCAACACACACCTCATCCTGACCATGGCACCTGGCCGTCTTCTCCATGGTCCGTTTCATGACCCCTTAAGTTAAGCCTGCTCTTCATGCACCATGGCATGCTCCTGTTGCCTTATTCTGGGGCTGGGGAAGTCAGGAGGCCCGAATAGTGGGCCTGGATGATTTCAAACAGGCCATACATGCTAACTACACTGCAGAAGGTCAGGATTTGCCATTTAAGATGACTGGATTAACAACTTTTCTTCATCAACTACGAAAGGGCTGGTGGTTTGTTCCAAATAGTGGGTAGGCCTGAGACTCATACGGGACCTTTGCAGTCCCAGCCAATGACAGTAAAATGCTGCCGTCAGTCCCCTGGCTAGCAGGTGGGGGGCCTGGTGACCACAGAGATAAGACTAACCTGAGTGTGTGAAGGCAGAGGCCAGAGTGGAAGCCATAGCTTCTAAATGTAAAGGAAGTGGTTATGTTCACAGAGGCAAGAGACTGCCAACCAGATGTAGTTCTGCCTGTTTCAAGGTCCCACATCAAATTCCACAGCACCTGCCATGGGAACCGAGAGCAGGTGCTACTCCTCCACCCGGAACTCCCACTATGAGGGCACCACTGGGCAGCGGCCCCTCTAAGCAGAACCGGAGTCAAAAAAGCAAAGGGGAAATAGCCAGCAGACAAAGGAACCAGGGCCGGCTGGAGGGCGTGCTGGAGCGGGTGACCAGAATGGCTGGGGGCTGGGGCACTGCTCCTGAGTTCTCTTTAACTGGAAAGACATCACTAACGCCACCTCCCTCACAGATGAGAGTGAAAGCGGTGAAAGTCAAAGAACATGAAGCGAGGGAAATGCCTGGCATCCCAGCTGCACAGCAGAGCCGAGTCCATGCCACATTTCTCCTTTGGAGCCTGTGCCCTGGCTTGTGGCCTCTGCTATGGACTTGGGAGCCAGCGTGGGTGAGAAGCCATGTGGTGACCACTCAGCGGGTACCTCCCACATGCTGGGAACATCAGGACCTCACGCTCCTTCTCTCGCTGAATCCTCACAACCTGATGCAGGCATTCACCCTCTCGCTGTGGATGAGGAAGCTGAGGTTCAGAAGATGCCAGTTGGTCCCTGGGTCACCGCTGGCTGAGAAGCCTGGGTTCTTGAAGCCACACCTGCCTGGCAGGAGAGGCTGGGCTCCCGTAGGCCCCGCCGGCGGCCGGGGCTCCAGGGCGGGCAGAACAATGGAGGTCCCCGTGGCAGCGCCTCCACCTGGAGGGGCTGGGCAGGGAACACGACACCATCAACTTGGAACAAACTTTTATTTTGTGTGCTGGTCTGGTCAGTCCATGGCCACAGGTAAGTGGTAACTAGAAATAGTTAAAAGGAGGGGAGGAGAGGGGACCAGCGGTCTGGACGCAGGAGGAGTGGTGAAGGGTTGGGGATGGAGGGGAGGTGAGGCTGAGGAAGGACCCAGCCAGGTAGGTGGGTGTCCCAGGCTAGAGAAAGAACAGAGCTCTGCCCACCAGTCCACCCTGAAATGAGCGCTTAGTCCACAGCTCAGGCCAGGCTGGTTCGGGGCCCATGTTGCCCTCTCTGGCGTGGGCAACACCACCCCCACCCCAAGCAATGATTCTTCCTGAGGGCGTAACACTCTTGAGATGGGTCTGGAAGAATCTTATTAATACCTCCTACCTGCCCTCCTTGTACTCCAATTAGAGCTTCCCAATCGGGGCTCCGGCCCTTCACTCCTGTGCTCCTGTAGCAGCCACGCTGGGGCGATGTAGGCAAGGAGGGGTTCTGTCCCTGCCTCGCTCAGAACAGTCGGCACCTTCACCAAAAAGATGGGCTGCTGAGCGTAAGCCTGAGCGGGCGGCCCCCAGTCCTGGTCCTCAGTGGTCCGAGGCCCAACAAGATTCAGAATCCAAGTCCAAGCAGGAGGCAGCCCAGGGAAGGGCGAGGCGAGAGCCCCCACAGTGACAGAACTGGCAGAGGAGGGGTTACCCCAGTCAGCTAGGCAAACAGAAGATTGTCTCGGAGGGGCAAGAAAAGCCATCAGCTGTCTCTAGGTCAAGGGTGAGGGTCAGAGATGGGGGAAGGAGGATCCTACAATCCAATCACCAATACCCTCCACACATCTACAGGTTACAGCTTAAGAGCTTTTGGCATTAACTGTTTGGGAGTTCAAGAGGAACAAGAGGGGCAAAGAGATTAGGGAACCACCACTCTCGGCTCTGCTAAGATCCCCAAGTGCCGGAAGGAGGACTCCAGTACCAGCAGACACTCCCACCTGGATGCCCGCAGCTGGCGGCTCCAGGCGGAGAGAATGGACACAGGGTGGGGGTGGGGGTGTGTGTCAGTCCGACAGCCCCGGAAGGTTCACACAGACACACAAAGACGGACGCACAGACAGGCAGCCAGCTAGCTCCTGGAGGCCGGTGGCCAGCCACAGAGGAAAAAGGAGAAAGACGCCCAGGGCCCTGATTGGCCGCACTCCTGCACCTCAGACACACACCCCCACACACAACCACACGCACACTAGATAGAGAGATAGATATATAATAAAAAGAATAAAAACTAAGGGCCCAGATGTACAAAACAGGTGTGAGTGAGGAAGAAGGCAGGGAGGAGGGTGGGAGATGGTCAGTCCTCTCTGGAAGTCTGGCCACCTTCCTCAGCTTATAAATTACAGCCCCCTGGAAAATGGGGGTAGGGGGAATGATGAGGCTCCGGGTTCGGCCGGGGGAAGGCGAGTGGCGCCAGGGCTGCTCTGGTCCCTCTGGCGGAGCCGGGGCCAGAGCACTAGGATCCCTCGGGTGGCGGAGGTGGGCCGGGGAGACTCAGCAGCCGCTGGCAGGAGTCATGCAGGCCCCCTGGGACTTCACCTTGTGACGCTGGCCCCCCCGTCGCCGGCCCCCACTGCTGGGCTTGGGCTGAAAGAGAGAAGGAGGAGCTTGAGAAGCAGTGGCCTGCTGGGCCCGGGGCAGCACAGGGCACAGAGGGGCCTTGGGAAGCGGGGGCTGCCCATGAGTGAGTGGCTGTCTGGGATGGAGAGAGCACCCACCCTGCCTTCCTCACAGGCGGTGGGTCCCAGTGATTAGGGTGTGAGAAGCAGTTCAGGGGGCACACAGGGGTGGCAGCGAACAGGTACCACTGCTGACAGGTGCAAAGGGAAAGCGTGCAGAGGAGGCAGAGAGGAGACTTGACGGGAGGGCGGGGGGAGAGCAGGAAGGAGGGTTCCAGGCAGAAGCTCTCTCTCCAGAGAGGAGTCAGGGAAGACTCTGGAAAGGAACAATGTAGGGGCACCAGGAGAGGACTCCAGGGCCCAGAGCTGCCAGAGGTTCTGGAGTGAGAGCCACACTGACCGGGGCCCGAGGCCACTCACCCCTCACATCACGTCGGGGAAGGGGCCCAGAAGGACCCTTGAAGGCAGCATCTTTTGGACACCTGGGGCTGCAGTGTGCACACATCACTTGTGTTCTTACACACACACCACTCGCTCTTATTGTGACAGGGAAACTGACATTTTTTTATTCTAGTTCATTAAAACTAAATGCTGGTCTGACTCATTAAGTTGATTTTACGTAGGCCACATCGCCACATCTCAAGCTTGAAAACCACTGCTTTAAGAGACCAAAAGCTCCCACTTGGAGAACACTTACAGGCCTGGAGTGTGGGAGACACCCACCGAGGAACGCAAGGACACGGCAAGCTGGTAAAGGCTGTCTGGGCTCTTCTGTGAGTCGCCTCCTCCCCCACTCTTGCCCCCCGCCCGCCTGAGCTGGCCGGGGAAGCACTCACCTGTGGCTGGAGACTGCTGGATGCAGCCAGCTGGGTGGCCCCTAGGGAGGAAGCTTCATCTCCTGGTGGGGGACCCCCACTGTGGGCCCCTCCAGCGGGGACCCCCTCTTCTCTTTTGGGCGGGGGACCCTTTTTCGTCGATTGCATTTTTAATCTGCTGGGGCTTGGAGTTCATTGGGGAGTTGTTGGTGGTCTGCAGGAGCTGCCAGAACCAAGCAGGTGGGGGTGAGACTGGAGTTACCAGCCATGACATGGGCTCAGCTGCCCATGCCCCAGCCCGAGGTCTCGGGACCTCCCACCCCTGGTCTGGCTGGGTCTGGGTACGGCAGGCGGGGGCCGGAGGGTGGCGAGATGCCCTCTCCACTCAGTGCACTCGGGCTGCCACGGTCGGGGCCAATGTCTCACCAGTCTCCGCCCAGCCCAGAAGGGTTCCAGGCTGTTCCCCACCCCGGCTGCTCTTTCCACAATCTGTGAACCCCAGCATCTGCTACTCAGCTCAGCTCCCAGGCTGGGGGTCCAGCCTGCCCCTATCATCAACCGTACCTCCTGCTGCCCATGGAACAAGAGTCTGGGGCAAGTTTTCATTTCAGGCTTCCCAAAGAGACCAAGTGAGTCTCCCAGGAGCTGGAAGCCTTTGGAGTGCTGCCATCAGAATTCTTAAGAGCTACCACCCAGGAAGGACTGACTCAGAGCCTTCCCTGATGATCCCAGTTCAATCTCAAAGCAGGGAACAGGCCCGGCTGCATCCCCAAGGGTACTAGAGCACATGCTAGTAGCTTCAGCCAAACCCTTAGCCAGTCTGAAGCAAGGAGGCCTTCAAGGACACGATCCTCCCCTCTCCCCAATATACACTGCAGGCCCAAGGTCATGCGGATGGGCCTAAGGCCATTCTGGAGAAAGCGAGCCTGAGCCTTATTTCAAGATCTCAGACAGGATGTACGGAGCAGGGGTCAGACCACTCTCTCAAGGGCCCCTACTCGAGGCCACGGATAAAGTCTGCAGAGGGTGTGAGGCAGGCTCCAGGACACAAAGAGCTCATCAAGCTTGTGCCCCACTGCTGGCCAGCACTCGCTCCAGCTGGACCCACTACTGTGAGGGCACTGCCCCAGCCACGCCACTGGAGCCTGTGCCTAGCTTCTCAGAAGCTGACCCCGCCTAGGCCAGGAAATTCTCCCACCATTCTCTCCTACCGACGACTGCCATGCCTCAACCCACACCTTCTCTCCACCGTGGTCGCCACCAAAACCCAGAAGGACGGGAGGTCTAGGGATGCCTCTCAGGGCAGCAGAGCAGCTGGCACTTGGTAGGATTTCATGGGGCTTCTCAAGAAGAGCGTGCTATGCTCCCAGGCTAGAACTAGAAGCCCCTGGTACTTCCTGCAGGCAGGCAAGGTGGTCTGCCCGGCCCTACCTTAGTGATGGTGCCCACGGCCTTGGTGCGGCCTTCCCGGAACACTAGCCGCTGGTCTATGTGCAGGTACTCAGGGGTCTTGATGAAGCGGAAATGAACGGTGGCCTTGTCCCCAGTGCGCAGACAGTCCTTATCCATGCTTAGGATGGTGGCCGTCTGCCTGATGCTCCCACAGTGCACTGCCAAGGGAGCCAGGAGGTCAGCAGAGGCCTGAACCACCTAAGGGCCTCAGGGCAGGGGAGGCAGTGAGTGAAAGCATGAACTGTGCTTGAGCTATGTAGCAGGCTAAACCTGGAGGGGCTGAGTGTGGCTATGTGAGCTGGAGGCCTGCTCTCAGATTGATCCTGCCTCACACTCTCCCACTTTGTCCTCCCGTTAACAGACCCCGCTGGTCCCTGGACCCACCATCCTAATTCTTGAACACAGGCACTCTGTTGGAATGAGTTCCTTCTCTGGACTTTGGGCTTCTTGATGGCAGTGCCCTCACCTACCTTGTCTTTGTCCCCCAGCACCTTAGCATCACTGCCTGGCACACAGCGGTGCTTGGCAGATGTCCGCTGAAGGACTGAGTGTGAGGACCCTGAGGGCAAGTCTGAGTTTCCAGTGCCCAGTGCAGAGCCAGCGCTTGGTTAGTGTTTACAAGAATAAACAGACCACAGGCTGCAGCTTGTAGGTGGAACAGAGGGGATAGCGTCACTAAACAAGACAGAGACCCGACTCTTGGCTGCAGCTGAAACTTTAAGGTGAGGGCTGCTGGAGCCAGGGACTTCCAGCTGGCAGTGCCCTTTGACACCTACCCATGGCCTGGTACCGCGGGCTGATTGTGGTGGGGTGGTGAAGGACCAGGATCTCGGCCTCAAACTCCCAGGAAGCTTGGGGATTCAGGCGTGGAGAAACCATCACCATGCCCTTCCGGATGGATGAGCGCTTAATCTGAAAACAAGAGGGAACCCCAGACCTCAGGGACAGTAATGCCGTCTGGCTTCACGCCCTGGTGTAGCAGGGCAGGAGTCCCTCTGGGAACTGGGACCAACAGGGCCTTGACCTCTCACTGCGCTGGACCACCAGCTTTCTAGGGCAGACTGTCTCAGGAAGACTTTAGGGCTCCGTCCGGGGGTAGTTACTGGGGGGTCAGGAAAGACTTCAGTCAGAAAGTGTCATTTCAGCCAGACCTTGTGGATAGGCTAGAATTAAGTGAGTGGCGGAAGGGCAAAGGCAGGCAAGTACTCAAGTGGGAGAAATAGGGTAAGCACAATACGACTGATGGAAAGTACAAAGTCTGGCGTTGCTGGCTAATTTGTTTGGTGGGGAAAGTGGGTGACCCAGGACTCAGCAGTCACCCCAGTCCCCTGCCCCAGGAACTGAAAGCTGAATGGCAAGAGAATCTGCAAGAGACCTCAATAGCCCCAGGTAGAAAGACCCTCTGCAGAGCAGGCAGGCCCCCAGCTGACCTCACCCCGGGTGCAGGATACCATGGCCAGACACTGTGTGGAGGAACAGAGCTCAGGAGGCCACAGGCCTGGGTTCAGGTCCGGCATGCTCCCCAAGAGCCTGACAAGTCTCTCAGGCTCTTTGAGCTTCAGTTTCCTCATCTGTAAAAGTGAGGTCAGCACTCCCTGCCTTGCAGAGCAGCTGCTGAGAGCTGGAGATGAGTCAGAGCCCAGCGTGATGCAGAGCCTGAGGGAGCTTGTAGCTTTCTCCACACTCACCTTCTTTAGTGCGAAGGAGGCAGTCTGGCCCCCGCGCACCTCCTTGACAGGCATGCGCTTGCGATGGATGGATTTGACCGCAATCGACAGGAAGTTACCCAAGGGATCTGGGCCCAGCAGCAGCGTATCGTTCAGCTTGATCAGGCCCCTCAGTGTTGTCCCAGACACCACGGTCCCCACACCCTGCAGAGAAGACCCCAGCCCAGTGAGTCCATCTGCAGCACAGGCTGGCCCCAACAGCCCGGGAGGAGCACCTCAGTGCCCCAACCCTGGTTCAGCCCACTGAAACGCACGCACCGGGACGGAGTAGGTGTCATCAATCTGAAACTCGGCAGGCTCCTCCTCCCGGTAGCTGGTGCGAGGGGAGAGCAGGTTGAGGAACATCTTGAGCAGGTCGAGGTTCTCGCCTGTGACGTTGGAGATTTGGAATATCGGGCACATCCTGGTGGGGGGGCGATGTGGAGACAGAGGAAGAAAGGCGCGCCCGTGGCGAGCATCTGCCTGAGCCGGGAGGAGCAGCAGCAGGCCTCAGGCACGGCTGCTGTGACTGAGGGTGCCCCCGCCACCCTGCCACCAGCCTCCCAGGCTCCGCCTAGCCCACCGTCCCGTGCCTAAGGCCTCCTCTCCTTTCACCATTTTGTCCCTGAAATCTGTCCCCTCCTCTCTTGTCTTGGCACCACTGCCCTATTCCGGGCGCTCGTGAGTACCCCTTCTTCTTACAGCGCATACATCCTTAAACCCTTAACCAACTCTCCACTGACGAAATACCAGCTGGAATCCTTCCTCCCAACACCCCTACCAGTTCATTTCTCCCAGAGTCCTGTATTCCAGCTGGACTGGCGAATCCTCCCTTCTCCTCAAAGCTTTTTTCATTCCCATGCACTTGTTCACTCTAATCCGCCTGCCTGCACTCCTTCTCTCTTATCCAACTACTAAATCCTCTCATCAGGGAACTGTATTCAGTATGAATAGCCCGTCTCTAATGCCGCTTCCTTCCAGAGAATCCTTCCCAGATGGGTACCCTTGACTCTGAGTTTTCAGAAAACTTAAAAAAAAAAACACTGAAGTATAGCAGTTGATTTACAGTGCTAAATTCTTCTGTAAAGTGACTCAGTTATACACATACATATATATTCAATATATATATTCTTTTCCATTAGGGTTTGTCATAGGATACTGAATATGCTACACAGTAGAACCTTGCTATTTATCCATTCTATATATAATAGTTTCCTGCCTATCTGCTCTCCATGGTTAATCGAACTTCTCAGGATCAGGAATTACATGTTTGCTACATCTAGAATAAGGAATGTATAGAACAGGCATTCAACAAAATGAATTGAAATGGGGCCAACTGAAACGTCCCCCCTCTGCTGGCCAACTGGTGGTACTAAAGACAGTGCTAGGGCGGAGAGAAAGGAAGGCCAAAAGTTGGGCTGCTCTGGGTCCTGTAGCAAACAGCCCCAAGACTACGGGAGAAGCAGCGGAGTCAACAAAATTCACTACTACCAAGAGACTATCTTGACCAAGGAGCCAAACACCCTGAAGACAAGGACTGTGCCTAAGTCAACTCTGAGTCCTCAATGCCTAGATGAAAAGCCCAGCACAGAACAAACATCCCATGAATATTTATGGAATCAAGGAATTCCCTGGCAGTCAACCACTTTCACTGCTGGCCTGGGTTCAACTGTGGTCAGGAAACTAAGAGCCCAAAAGTCATCCAGCACGGCCAAAAATATATATATATTTATAGAATCAAAGGACATACTAATGAGTAAATGCCAAAACTCATCTGTGATTAGAGAGCTTTTGAGAAACAACAGTATTAAAAAAATTAGGGACTCCCTGGTGGTCCAGTGGCTAAGACTCTGCACTCCCAATACAGGGGGCCTGGGTTTGATCTCTAGTCAGGGAACTAGATCCGGAATGCCGCAACTAAGACCCAGTGCAGCCAAATAAATAAAATATATTTGTTTTACAAGTCAATAGAAACAGTTATAAAAATGGCTGTGTATCTATCAAACAGCAGCCACGCACAGCGCTAAGCGCTTTACATAGATCACTGCCAACACTTACGAGAGCCCTGTGAAGATGATAATACCCATTTCACAGATAAGGACGCTGACATCTTAGCTAGTACTCCCACTTCAGTGAGGCCAGCACCTCATAATCTGGGTCACCTCATACAGCCCCTGAGCAACATCGCTGAGAGCAGAATCTATTTCAACCAATCTCTGTGCCTGCGCCCAAGTGACTGCTCCCTACCCATTACCTCTCAGAGCTGAAGTTGGAGGCTGTAACAATCACATCATCCTTGCTTTGCACCAGCACAGGGATCTTCCGGCAGCCTGGTGACTTCAGCAGGCGCTGCAACAGCTTCAGGGTTTCTTAAAGGGTGAAATGGAACAAAATTAGGGGACACAGCCTTCTCTTTGGCCAGGCTTCCAAGGCAAGACAGGTCCACTCATTACTGACGCAGCAGGAGACAGACAGATGCACAGTGTTAAATGCCATAATGCCTGGAGAAGAGAAGGAGGGTCAACACTGGGTGAATGCTTGCCAGAGTAGGAGGACACTGATGGGGAGTGTGTGCTGAGGCCACAGGTCTGAGACCTGTCGGGTTTCTCCAGAGTCTCTAGAAGACTCACATCCTATACGCAAGTGACTTGGGGGTCCATAAGAAGGACAGTGTTGTTCCCAGAATGCTGTTTCCTGGGAAAAAAATTCATCTGACAAGAAGATCTCTAGGATGTTTAGACACCTACAGAAGCCCTTAGGAGGCCCTCCAGAAGGATCCTTCTCTAATTCTCTCCCACCATCTCTAGCCTAGTCTTGCAACTCTGTTTTGAAGCCTTTGGTTGCAAAAGGCTAGACTCTCTGCCCAAATGTCTCCATATATGCCTAGCTTACATGGTAAAACCTAACCCCTTCTGCCTAGAACCATCTGAAAAGAGATGCCAGATTAGGAACTTCAAGGGTCCTGCATTTGTAACCAGAAGGAACAATGAGCAGGAGGTAACTCTAGGCTATACTCAGACCAAGAGCCAAACAGGGAGGAAGAAGTCTCAGGCCAAGGTCTACGCACAGTACAAGGAAGCAGAAGGTGCCAGGCTGCCGCCCTGGCGGCAAGTCACCAAGGAGCCACCATGGTTGACTGTGCCAGACTGCTGCCGCCTGCACTTACCTTGTAGGATGTTGGCAGGACACATGTCAATCTTGGTGACCACCACAAACACAGGCACGTTGAGGGCCAACGCCAAGCCCAAGTGCTCCTTGGTCATCCCTACGATGCCAGCGTTGCTGCCCACCTGCCCCAACACAGAAAGGACTATCAGGACGAGGAGCACAGAGAGTGCTGCTGGGTGGGCACAGGGGGCTCAAAGAAGGCTGAGGGAAGAGAGCACCCTCCTCTCTGGGACCAGTATAGGAACGGAACACAGGGGGTGCGAGTCTTTGGCCGGAAACCAAACAGCTATAGTTGAAAGCTGGGCTGGGCTGGGCACAGACAGCTTTAACCTCCCATGCAACAAGACGGCCTATCAAAATCTGAGGAGACTCGGAGGAAATTAAAAAAAGACAGACTCAGTCTGGGAAAAGAACTGTCCAGAGTCATCAAAGCGGATTCAGTTTAACATCCCTGGCCCCCAGTTACCCTATCTATAAAATGGGAGGATAATAGTATTCACTTTAAAGGGTTCACTTGAGGTTTAAATAACCAAGCATGTGTCAAAGGTCCACACAGAACTAGCAGGAAGTAGGTCTTCAAGCAAGAGCCTCTGTTACTACTGCTATCCTTCCTTCCTGTAACAATAACCATTTTCAAATATCATAAAGGCCAGTTACATGAATTAATGCACATGCACAAGTGTGCCTGCAAAAGAAAGAGGAAATTCTTCTCCACTGATATGGGGTACTCTCTAAGATATGTCTGAAGGGGAGAAAAGCAAGGTGGTGTACAGTGTGCTAACACAGAGTGGCGATTAGATCACTGAAAAAAAGCAGCTGTAAGACATCCAGGGGAACATCTGAGATAATGGAAATACTTCTAGACTAGATACTGTATGATATCAGTGAACTCTTATTCATCTTAGGGGCAAAAACAGTAGCAGACTGTGCACCCAAGTATTTTAGGACCTGTGAGAGGCATTTCAGGTGAAGAATCACAGTGTCTATAATATAATCTACTTTCAATATACACATGCTTGCTAGTATGATTACAAAATATCTCTAGAGGATGTATAAGAAACTGGCAGTACTGGTTGCCTCTGGAGTGGAACAGAGGCAGGAGAGAGACTTCTCACTCTGAAGTGGAAAGTCTCTAAAGTCCTTAGGTACCTTTTAATTTTTGTACAATATGCATGTATTACTCACTAGAACAAAATAAGGTTAAAATTGCGGTGACATATTTATACAGGGCTTCATACATTCCAAAGTGTTTTCAAGTGATGCTCCCACTGGTCATCATGGTTCCCAGGGGAGCGATCACCCCACCAACACAGAGGTCCCACACATGTTCCCTCTGCCTGCACCACGACCCCTCTACCACCTTCCTCCTAAATCTTCCCATCTCTCCACCACCTTTCCTAACCTACCCAGACCTGCTTCTTTTCTTCCAAGAGGGATAAGAGAACGTTCTCTCTCTGCTGTCTCTATATTTTCAAGGTTTTTTGTTGTTGTTGTTTTTTTGAAATTGATTGCCATGAAACAATAATCAAGTATTTCATTGTTTTCTACAGAGATTTTTAGTATTTAGTTACTGACCTAAAAGTCAAATAATATATAACATCTCATCTGGGGTGAAGACATGTCCATTGATCACTGTAGCCATGTGGGAGACCAGGTTTGATTCCTGGGTTGGGGAGATCCCCTGGAGAAGGAAATGGCAACCCACTCCAGTATTCCTGTCCAGAAAATCCCACAGACAGAGGAGCCTGGAGGGCTACAGCCCATAGCGTCGCAGAGTGACTGACACACACTAACTGCAGCTCAGTTACAAAAAACGCTCATTTTAAACTGATTTCTATACCCTTCTTAATTTTAATCCAACAACTGCCCCAAATACACTCTACGCTCTTCCTCTAAAACCCCTTTGGGAAGAGCAGCTTTCCTTGGCCAGTCAAGGTTGGTAAGGGTCCTTTGCAACGTCCAAAGATACAGGAGATGAAACCACACTGAGATCCTAAGAACCTTGGGCAGAGAGCTGACGAGTGTTCACACATATGCTCTGCCTCTCTTTGCTCTCCAGTCTGGAGAGAATTTGCCAGAGAACCTGTTCGTTGGGCAACTTGATCAAGTTTGTGCTGAACAGATGCTTTCATTTACTACACTTATTAATACAGGCAGCTGGAGGGACTGGGAAATGGGGAAGGGCTTTGAGAAGGATTTGCCCAAAGAAAACCAGCTTGTTTGCACTCCATGAAAGCTGTGAAGTTGTGACCAAGGCTGTGGGCCTCACAGACTTCTACCCTCTGGCCAGGAAGACCCAAGAGAACCAGCTGTGGGATTCACAACGTGATCCAGCCCAGAAGCCTCTGCTCCCGTCCCTCTTCCGTTTGCCTACGTGGTGAGGTGCTGGAAAGTCTATTCCCACCAGACTGTGAGTGCTGTGGGCACTCAGGGCAGCCTGCTCACGGCTCTATTTTCAGGCCTGGCACAGTGCCAGGCACACAGAAGCCTCTCAACAAGCAGCTGTAAGAGGCGGACACCAGTCCCAGGCTTCAGAAAAGACCACCTTCTAGCCCCTCAGTGGCTGCCCGTGCTCTCGCCTCCACTTTGCCCCCAGGCTGCCCCGTCTCTGAGGGTGCTGCCCAATATCACCTCAAAAGAAACCGACCCCAGGAGGAAACACCTTTCAGAGGTGTTTCCTTTCAGAAGGTAGTGAGAAACGCCCTAGGAGAACCCTCCTCTACACCTCTCTGAAAACGAGATCTGCAAATGGCACCTTGGTTTCTCTTTGAGGATCTCTTCCTGGCCTCACCTAAGAGAAAGATCAAGGTACACCCTTGAGAAGACCAGGCACCCTTGCAACACTTGTCGTCCTTATCCGGTTTCAAAGCCCTAAACCAAAAGGATCTTGCCTCAGAACAATCGTAAACACTTGCATACCACCACATCCAAGGAGCAGAGCCGAAGCCCCCCGTCCTTCTCAGCAGCACCTCACTTACCATGAGCATGCAGAAGTCAGGCAAATGGCCGGTCATGCCAAAGACAGTGGTCTTCAGGTACTTCTCATGGCCGGCCAAGTCGATGAAGGTAATCACCTTCGTGGACTTCTCACAGATCTTTGTCCACTCCAGGCTGCCGCCGTGGCTGTCTGGCTTGTTTACCACATTTCCTTCACTGTCAAAGCCCAGAATGTCGTTGCCCACGCTGCTGGTGCGGCCCGACTCAATCTCATGTTTGTGGCGGAAGAGTTTCTGGCGGGCAAAACCTCGCCCATTGTCCAGCTCCCCGTGTGTCAGGACCCCCAGAAGCGTGCTTTTGCCAGCATCCACGTTGCCCACAACCGCTACCCTGTGTGTACACAAACCCATACATTTGTGTGAGAGCTGGTGGGTGAGTGAGAGTTGGTAGGTGAGTGAACTCCAGCAACTGGACCTGTAGGGACAGGCTCACCCCTGAGCATCTCCAGTTCTCTGCTCCTTCGCGTCAGAGGTGAGCACGTTGGGAATGCTCTTTGGAGTTGCACCAAGGACTAGAACATTACTCAGAAGGAACTGAGCTCCCCGACAGGAGCCCTATAGCCAAGAGGGGACCACGACGCTCTCTTCCATGACCGGGGTTTCTAGCCGCCCAGGCTGAGGGGAGAGCAAGTGCCCCCACAAAGTGGCCACAGAACACAGGGCTGGCCTCCTTCCCACCTTTCCAAATGGGAGGGTTTAAAGATGAAAAAGTATGGAAACAGAGAATGAGCCATTGATGTCACTGGACACTCTTTTCAGGCCTCGAGAAGTAGAAGGACAAAGTAAGTATGCCCGGTGTTAAAGGCTCAACCGCCGCTTCTGTGGTGCCCGGGGCCCCGGGGCCATGCTGCAGGGGCCTGGCGCCGTCCGGGGCCCTCACCTGACTTCCAGGAAGTCATTGTCTCCTACTCGTTTCCGGACCAAGTAGTCGCGCACACGGCCCCCGGCCTCTTGCCGCTCCCGCAGGAGGATGACGTCAGCCTCTATCTGCTCTGCCATGCTCTTCACAGTGGCGTAGGAGGCCTCCATGTCAGCTTCACTCAGCCCGTACTCAGTCCCATCTGATGACAAGAGTCCACACGTCAGCCTGCCACCAAATCAGCCAGTTAACCACCCCTCACCAGGGCCCCACCCTGGGCACTGCAGAACATGGCTGTCTCTCTACCTGATACTTCAACGCTCGGGCACATGTGGAGTTCATAAGTAACAGGGCTTCCCCGTTAAGCAGACCAGTCATTAATCCCTTCAATGGTAATCACAAAGACTCTCCCAGGTTTCATGCCAAGTCTCAGGCTGGGTACTGGGAATACAGGTGCCCCTTGGCGGGTTCACAGCCCAGCGGGAGAGACAGGAAATTAATTAATTGCCATACAGCTTGAGTGCTGTACTATAGAAAGGTACAAAGAGAATGTAAAGCATGAGCAACTAGCATTGCCTAGGGAAGCTGAACACAGCTTTGCAGGGTGCTGACTCCAAGCTGGGACTCCGAACATGAAAAACAGGCCTGCAGAGAAAGGAGGGAAGACATGATAGGCAGCAGAGCAAAGCATGGAGCCCAGCAGATCACGGCACATTCAGGGACCGAGAAGCAGCTTGGTGTGCTAGGGAGCAGGATGTCAAGTGGCGGGAGACCACGTGACAGGTGGAAATGGTTAGGCAGGTGAACACACACATATACCAGGGAGGGAAGCCTCGGTGGTTACACGGGGAGCAACGTGATCAGATCGCCGCGGGACAGAAAGATCTCTTGAGTAGCAGTGTAAAGCGTGTGCTGGCAAGCGAGAGACCAGAAACGGGAAGCCAAGTTTAGGAAGGAATTCTAATAACACAGTCAAGAGATAACAAGGACAGGAGGCAAAGGAAAATAGGGAGAGAATTTACTAATGGCTTTAGGGACAGATTTTTCACGGAGGTGGCTCTGGTGAAATGTCTAGCAAGGAGCTGGAAAAACTGAGTCTGAGCTTAGGATGAGGGAGGAAGGACCAATCAACCAGTAATTTATGGAATGCCTGCTGTCTGACAACCTGGTCAGGTGCTTCCCGCCCGGAGTCATATTTAATTCCCACAGTAGCTGCCTCCACTTTCCTCCAGCCTGTCTCCCTGAGAGCAACCCTGCTCCTTCCCTGGGCTCACCCCCAGCATGTGCCCCACCTCTTTTCTCTTCTGCCTCCTAAGACTCTGCAGCTCCTCTCATCCGCCTCCACTTCTCCCCTTACAAACAAGTTCAAGTCATTCCTAAACTAAAGGAGACCCAATCTCTCTTCCTGTGCCCCAGCAAAATGTACTGTGCTACCATCTCCACCAGAGGACACTTGGTGACTGTACTTCCTCACCACCTACTCACTAATCTGATGCCTCTGGAAAAAAACTGGCTTTCAAGTCATCAGAGGCCTTCCACTCCCTCATCCAAAGTCCTTTACTCAAGCCCTGCAGAGTCAACGCCACTGGCCACGGTCCCTTGGTTGACTGAAGCACCTCGCTCCCACTCTGCTTGACTATAACCAGAACTCTGTTTTTCTTTTATTTATTTACTTTTGGCCATGCCTTGCCACATGTGGGATTAGTTTCCTAGCCAGGGATCGAACCAGTGCCCCCTGCACTAGGAGCTCGAAGCCTTGACACTAGATCACCAGGGAAGTCCCCCAGATTCTTCTGCTTCACCTCCCGCCCCTCTGGTTCCTCCTTCTGTCTCCTCTCCTGGCTCTTCCTGCTCCTCCCCCTAGATGCCAGCCTTTTTAAGTAGTTGGTCAGTGGCCCTCTTCTCTATCCTTGAACATTCCCCTCAATTATCTGAATATTCTATGGTTTCCACTGTCATTTGAAAACTACAAAAAACATTCATAACTAGTCCTCTTCCCAGAACTCTATCTACTCCCTTTTAAACAACAGCACAAAAACTAACAGCATTAACAAAGCATTTCAGTCCTCCCTGTAGCCCTATGAGTTAGGTACTACTGCTCCCATTTAGTACTGGGGTACACAGAACCCAGAGGTCTCAGAGCTGGGAGGGAGCAGAGGGGCCACGGGTCTTCTGATTCCACACCTAGAGCCTCTTCCTTTGGCAACGGCTCCCCTAATGCCAGACCAGTTCCTCCTCCTGCCTTGCCTGTTTCTGATGACACCACTATCCTTCCAGTCACCCAAGATTAATACTCATCACTCTAGTCCCGCCAAGTCTAGCTTTCCTCATTCCTGCTCTCCTTTCTTTGCCAGTCCAATGTCACCAGCCTGATTCAGGCCCTTATTTACCTGAATCACCACAAGATCCCTAACTGGTCTTAACAAATCCCATCTGTTTCCTCCGACCCATCCTACATAGATGCACAAGCTCGAGTTCCTAAACATCGTACAGCTCTGACGTTGTCACTTTCGAGGCAAAACCTTGGAAGGGTTCCCCAGGCCCAGCAGCGTCCAGTCCACACTGCTTAGAGGTGTCCACCATCTACTCCACCCTTTCCCCATCCTCCCCTCCTAAATTCTGTTCCAGTGCAGATGGCCCAGTCGCCACCCCCTCATGTTCTCTGCACTCTGCAGCTCCACACCTTTGCTCGTGTATCTCCTACCCTGGAAAGCCAATCGGCACATCTCCACTTGCCAAAAGCCTACCCACTCTGCTCCCTTGTGACATTTACCATGGACAGTGTTTGGGATGTGTCTTCACCCACTATATGCAAGCATCTCGAGGGTAAAGGACCGTATCTCAAATGTCCCTGGACACTCCATGAGGGGTGCCTTTCTTATACTGAGTCCGCAAATGTCTGCAAAATGCTAAAGCAAATGAACAAAGAGGGAGCAGTTGGGTCAAGGAGCTTCTAAATGCATGACCAACTGAGCTCTGGAAATCTTCTGGATTAGAGAAGGGCTTGGAACTGTTCCTGAGGCTGCCTTGCCATTCTGGCCAGATCCCCAAACTCTAGCCAAACTTTTCTGCTTCTGTTACATTGGAAAGCAATGCTTTCAGGTTCTATCTCACACCAGGGGGCAATCAACAGTGCCACCTATCCATCCAGGGCTCCCAGTATTCTGTGACTAAAAATACCCCCAGTCACATCAGCCTTCTCCAGCATGTCCTCACTTGGTAGGAGTGGAAAAAAAAACAAGGAGAAAAGTTAGAGGTCCAATCACTAAGGGCCACATATTAAGCCACACGGGAAGCTAGTCAGATTTCGGTCCTGCCTCCTGACTCACCCTCCTGCTCAACATGCAGCAAGGGGTCCCCAAACTTTTAGGATACAAGTCTAAATGCTTTGGCATGGCATTCAAAGACTCTCAGAGCTGGGCCCTGACTACCTGTCCAGTCTCCCTGACACTCCCAATCTCACTCTCATTCCCACTTTACTGAATCACCTCTGATCCACCAAATACTCCACAATCACAATGCCTCCATGCCTCTGTGCTCACTAACTACTGCCTCCACTCATCTAGGAAACTCCTACTCATCCTTTAGAATTCACTCATCGGGCAGCTCCTCTTTCAGAAAGACTCTTAAGCCTTCTCTGACCCTGCCACAAAGTTATAATACTCCTCTCACATTTCCTGAACTTTTAATGTAGTACCTAGTTCTTAGAAAGTCATGATTTAATATTTGAGGAATGAACAAGGTTCTTTTTGAAAGAGATCTCATGGTAAATCAATTATAACCTGGAACCATTTACAAAATGACTAACTACCAATACTAGCTAAGCATTTATATAGTGCTTACTATATGCCAGGTGTTACTCTTCACCATGATACCATGGGCTAGATTCTGTTATTATCTCCATTTTAAGGCAAGGGAAAGAACCCATAACGCAAACTCAGACCTGCCAGGTTCTAGAACCTGACCTAACTACAGAACTTGAACTAACTAATCACGGTGCCTCGTTTTAATATCAATCTTAAGAATGTATATTTAAAGAGCACAATCCTCCGCCCCTGCTTAGAATTTTTTAAAACCTAATTTATTTATACAAATTTCTCTGGAGGGGTGGGGGGCAGTGGGAGTGGTGATACTATTAGCCCTATTTTACAGATGAAGGAAGAAGTAAACAGAGGGGAAGCACCAAATACATACAAAGTCAATGATGAAGTTGACCCCTGGGGCTTTGCATCTAGTTCAGTCTTCCATTTGAAGTTGAACTTGTTTAACTAGTTGCAATCTTTTTCTACCTCTAAAGAATTCCAGCAGGAAAGAGTCACTATGAATCTAATAGTATCCAATTGGCAGATGCCAAGATAATGCTTGGGTGTGTAAGATACATGTTACTGAATGTTCTTATGCTTTGCCATGGGAGGGTTAATTAACTGTGAGCCATCAAGGTTTGGTAAAGTTCACTAAGAGTTCATATTAAAGAAGAAGGGAGCAGCGGGGGGCTTTACAGGGCTTCCTGGTGGCTCCAACTGTAAAGAATCCACCTGCAATGCAGGAGACCCGGGTTCAATCCCTGGGTTGGGAAGATCCTCTGGAGTAGGGAATGGCCACCCACCCAGTATTCTGGCCTGGAGAATTTGATGGACAGAGGCACCTGGCTGGCTAGGGTCCATGGGTCACAGAGTCAAACTCAACTGAGCTTTAAGAATCTGCATCTTCAACAAACAGTCCCAAGACTTGTCAGAATTGACCCAGATGTGGTTTTCTTCAATTTTATAAGTTTGAAGTGATCTTTGAGTGGTTCATCCTATTACAGCAGGCCAGATGTGACACAAAGGCTTTTCAAAAGGCTACCAATGAACCCTTAGTCACCAAATGGAATGGCTTTTTCTGAACCTAACTCTCCCTGCTGTCTCTGTAGCACTTGACAATGCTGACCATCTCTCTCTTGACATGAACCTCCTGCTTTGCCTATCTCTCTGACCATGCCTTCTTTAAAGTGATAAGACCTGAAACTGGGGAGGTGGCAGCAGACAGAAAGGAAAGGATAAACATGAGAAACATTTCAAAGGAAGGCAGAGCAGTATCGGGAGATCAAACCCTTCTTCCTTGTATCAATTTTGCAGCATTTCTAAATGCTGTTTTCTACTGAAGTTAATTATGTATATACCATCTTTCCTTCTCAGGACAGGGGACAGATTTAAAGTGTCCAGTGTTTTGAAACAGTATCAAGACCTTAGAAGGATACTTAATAGATATTTGTCAAACAGTTCAAAACTGATTTTGAGATTTCTACCATCTTAGACTCACACTGTAAAAGAATTATTACCTGTCTTTATAAAAAGCTACATTCAGTAAAGAGAACTAGTCCTTTAATGATGCATGGAGGCCTACTGAAACTTGCAAAGACGACAGACAAGGTGTAGTACAGGCTAAATTGATATCTGTTAAACAAGCCCAGCTGCCATTTTAGCAAAGATAATGTCTAAATGAAGATAAGAGTAAGCAGGCTTTGCACTGAGAGTATAAACTAGGAATGACCGGGGGTGGGAAGCCCAGGATATAATCTGGGATTGTCAAGGGGATGGCCTTCCTCTAAAACAATGGGCCCCTAAAGTGGAATAAGAGGATTGGAGGACAATAACAAGTCCCTTCCAGAATAGCAACAAGCCTACATATGTGATAGGATCTCACAGCTATTCCCATTGAATGGTCAGTGTGGACCAGGGCAAGGCAGCCTTGCTGAAGAGAGAATTCTGGATGTCCTTTTCTTGCTGACATCAAGAAGTATCACAGAGGTTCTCTGCTAAGCACGCAACAAGTAGCAACGGGATTGGTAAATCAGACTTGGGGGGAAGACCTAGAACTACCTAGGGAAGACGTACTTCTAGACCTAATTGTGACTTACTCTATTATCTCAGACAAGAAGTTTCCTTGCTCTGTGCTTCATCACACCTTATGCAAATGCAGGGTACTGGAAGCAGAAACGAAGCTTCTGTAAAATCTCTTGGAAAGTGAATCTTTAAAGTCAAGCACATTGGGACCACTAAGGTGGGAATTAACATTATCACATCGTACTTTCACATTCTCCCAAACAGTTCTGCAGACACTAAAGAATCACTGCAACTGAGACACACGAACAAGAAAAGTTGATAAAAGCGGGAAAATGTGCTCTAAATAATGTTTTTAAAAATAAAGTGAAAGGAAAACTATGCTCACCTGATCCCTGCCCAATGACATATATGGTCTCTCCGCATCCCTCGTCCATCCTCTCCCACATTTGCCGAAGTAGGCTGTCATACTGCTCTGATGTAGGGCTCACTAGAACCAGCTAGAAGAGAAACCAACAACCTTAGGACCACACTTACTAGAAGAGCACCACAGCCAAAGCAGATCAATAGCCAAAGACCCTGACTGAACCCCACTGCGCCCTGACCAAAACTAGCTTCACAGCCCTCTCATGGCCTCTTTGCTTCTCCTCAAATAGCCTTTGGGCTCAAGGCCTTACGAGTATGTTCGAACCCCAACCCATAGAAAAGAGGGTGTGAGCAGCCTGCCTCCTGCTGCTTAACAGGAGGGGCAGGACCCACAGGGACTGACAATGCGGCATTGTAGGTAGAAATTAATGAGCAGTGCTTTACACCTACGTGCCAAGGTCTTCTACCTGCAGCTTGCCATTCACAGGACAGGGATCTCATATGCTGCCATGCTCTCCATCCAAGGCCAATGGTTCCCATAACAACATAAGAATTCTGTTCCATCTTGCCTTGGCTATCTTGATTATTTAGGAATTGGCAGTAAAAACTGCTGCAAGATTTATCTTTATCAACAAAACACCCTTACCTCTAAGATGGGTATCAACACTGTCATTTTCTGAATTTCTTCCAGTAACATTAAAATATCAACCACTTATTTGAGGAGGCTGTTTACCAACAGGCATGTCAAATCCCATTCTCTAACTGTCATATGTGACCTTGGACAAAGAACTTAACCTCTGAGTCTCAGTTTTTTAGTCTACAAAATGGAGATATTATTACCTACCTCCTAAGGCCACTGTAAAGACCAAGTAAGATAACATGTAAAGCATCCACTCCACAGCTCAATAAGTGGTAATTACAGTTTTCCCCACCCAGTCATTCCTAAATGAAACTAGATACCACAATTCACTAATTCTCTCTCTCTTTGGAAGCTCTCAGTCTTATGTCCATCTCCACATTTAACTATAGCAAGTACATACACTTACAGCTTCTAACCTTTCCCTCAGGAATCAGTCTATTTAACCCATCTCCTCTCTCGTCACATCAGTTTTTTTCAATATCATCAATATTAATTTACATATAGCATCTTTAAAATAATGAGAAGGACTTCTTCAGCTTCATGACGAAGACACACCTCCCCACCCTGGAACAATAAATAAGTTGGTCAGGAAATAAATTTGTTTGCAACTCTGCTGGGCCATTTCCCAGTTTTCAGGCTTCTTCAGCACCTTGGCCATGAACTGACATCTAGTTCATCTGCTTCCGAGTCAAGTGCATCTTACAATTTCCTGAGTTGACTCATCAGAGCCTGTACTTTGAACCTAGGTGCTGGGCCTTCTGCATTGTGTCCCATTGCCTCATACACTTCCCCTGATCATCCTCTCTTTGAATCTGGCCAGCCTCATTATGGCATTAGAGGCACCAGAGAGGACCCTGTGCTAAGGTGGAGTGCTGGCTTCTAAGTGCTCAGTGGAGACTAGAGGGAGAGAGCTGTTGGTTTCAAGTTCTCTCCAGTTTAGATCAAGTTTTGTGCAGTTCTGTCACCACAGACTAAAAATCACAAATGTTTTCAAAACTCATTAAACATCTCTATTGTAAGTATCCAACAACAGGTAGGAGGTGGGATGGGTGTGCTGTCTTGCATCAGCTGCTATTTAATCTGCACAGAGAATCATCAGTTCCTTCAATCCCCTTCAAACATTTACTGAGTAGTAAGTAACCGGCAGTGTAGTAGATTTCTTACATACGTTTCTCATTTTTACTACGTATTTGTACTAAAAAAAGATGAAGCTGGAGCACTGAGAGGTTAAGACACTTTCCCAAGGTCACAGAACCTTTTTAACTGGCAGGGCAGGAAAGGGAACCCAGCCCAGTCCGACTCCCAAGCTGGCATTCTTTCCTTTAGCAACGTTAGAAACCTTCAAAATGCCAGTCCCAAATTATACTTAATTATTTATCCCCGCCCCCACCAACGCCAAGCAGAAGGCTCAACCTTTAAAATCCTGCCCACCTTCGCAAACGCTAAGAAAAGACGATCTAAAACGTCCTTCATTATTCCAGCCATACAAAATAAGGTTTCTTTCCCAGAAGACGAAACTAGGGTCATGCCCATCTTTCACTTTTGTTTTGGGTGGATTTCTAAAGGAGACATTCTTGATCGAGTGACTACTTAATATTGCCTTTCTCGACACCAGGAAGAGCCGCAGCTGCCTCCCGGCTCCCCCTCGGACTACCAGATCCTCCCGCGCTCGCCCTGCCAGAGCCACCTTCGACCCTCGGCTGCCGTGGACAGTCCACGGAAAGAGTCCCTCTCGATCTCCCGGGGAGGCGGCACCGCGTGGGGACCGCCACTGCGCGGGCAGCTGCCGGCGTCGGGCGCCCGCGTTCCACGTGGCGGAGCCGAGGGGTTGTGATCTCGGCGGGAGCCCGACGGCGGGGAGGCCGGGTGGGCGCCACCAGAGAAGGACGGCAGTGTCCGCGGGCAGCCGGAGCCGCCCCTAGCCCGCCAGCCCGCCGCGCGTCCCGCACTTACAGGTGGGCGGGCTCGGCCCCTCCCGCCCCCGCCGTCGCCCCAGAGACGGCTCGGCCCACCGCCCGGTTCCCCCTCAGTGCCCGGTCCCCTCAGCCGCCGGCGCCCGGGGCCTACCTTGCTGGTGAGGTCCAGCTCCGGTTCGCCGTTGAGCGCCTCGCCGTCCTCGCTGCAGTCCGAGTCGAAGCCGCCGTGGAGCCGGGCGGCAGCCGCCGTGGCTCTGGCCGCCCCCGGAGAGCTGGGCTCGGGGGCGAACATAGAGGCCGGGACCGGCGACTCCATCGGGGAGCGACTCCGCTCCGCCGCCATCTTTAATAACTTAGGCTAATTCGTAGCCGGCCTCCCCTCCCTCCTCAGCTTATTTGCCTAATCTATGCGCGGTCACGCCCCCAAACCTTATCAGAATAATTTATGCGAAACTTCTCCCGCCGCGTAGAGGGTGACACGTATCTCTAGCTAAGAAACAATCCACCGGTCGTCTCGGCCACCAATCGCTACAGCTCGTTCAAGTACCTAATGAATAATTAATGAGGTCCAAAGCCCAACAACAAAAGTCTGGGACGTCACGCGCCTTGATCGTAGCTTTCAAGTGGGCAGCACAGTGTCCACGCTACCGGCCTGGAGTCTTCCTGCCAATGGGAGCAGAGCGGAGTACGACTGACACATCAGACAACCAATAAGAAGAGAAATACACACCGAGTTTGCCCTTACCGCTCATCACTCCCCTAGTTTTCAGAGGCGGTGCTCAGCTTCCAAATCCTGCAGCCAGATTGTCGGGGGCGGAGAGCCTTCCGATGATAGACAGGGGAAAGGCCCAATCCAGTCTTCGGATAAGTCCCGCGCCTCGGGCCACCGCCCACGGAGATTGTAAACTGCGCCAGGCACCTCCCACTCAACTCAATGACTTCGGGCTGTCACAGAAGACGGATTTTCAACCTGCTGGCAATCTCCAGGCAATTTTAATAGGATCGATGCCTGGAGTACTATAGCAGCCAGAGCGCGGCAATTAACGCTGACCTTAGAGAGAAATCCCCATTCATTGTCTCTGCGGAGAAAGCAATTACACGACCAAAATG
This sequence comes from Nanger dama, assembly GCA_917880005.1. Classification (NCBI taxonomy): domain Eukaryota; kingdom Metazoa; phylum Chordata; class Mammalia; order Artiodactyla; family Bovidae; genus Nanger; species Nanger dama. The sequence goes on from CAKJTW010000046.1 coordinate 9,831,878, forward strand.
AGGCAACCAGCTCAAACAGAAGCCAGAAGTTATCTCACCACATTTGTAAACGGAAAGGCGAAACTCTAGTGTCTGCTAAGGTAGCTTCCTATGGGAGATTCTTCCAGTGTCATCAGCTGTGGAAAACCCCAACCCAAAACACTATCAACACCAGTTCTACTGTCTTGAATTCTTCTTCCACAAGACTGAAGAGCTTGAAGTTAGTGATTAGTCAAACTCTAACAATGCTGGCCACGGCCACTCGTCCCAGGCAGCAAGCAAGTAAGAGCAGCCATTTGAGTTGAGAAGATAACATAACCAGGTTTAGGGGTCTGAAGACACAGAGTTTAGTGAGCAAGAAGCAGAGTTCCAAAGAGCCTTCAGTTCCAAGGATCTACTTGAGTTAAGCGACAACTTCTTGTTCCTGTTTGCAACCAAATCTGTACAAATACAGCTGGGAATCTGGAACAAGAAGTCATCCAACTTCAAAGGTTTTGATAATAGTTCAGTTTTTTTCTTCTGGAGAAATTGCTCACCATTATCCTACATATATCTCCATTAGATAAAAATATTAAAATCCCAGTTTGTCGGAAGAGCTAATTATGGCATTATATTCTAGAATAATATTGATATTGAGACTCTTACCAACTGGCTCTTCCAGAAGGAGTTCAAGTTCAGAATGTGCTTACACCTAATGGTATGCACTAAAAAAAATGCCCTTCTCACTACACGGCTTTACCCCAAAAATATATATATATATATTATCAGAGAAGGTACTTCTTTTTTTTTTTAAAGAAATCTTAAAAAAATTTTTTTGATCTTTTTTGTTTGTTGATTTATTTGTGGCTGTGCTGTGTCTTCATTGCTGCTCTCAGGCTTTCTCTAGTTGTAGTGCACAGGCTTCCCATTGCCTGGGCTTCTCGATGTGGAGCACCAGCTGCAGTAGTTGCAACTCATGGACTTATCTGCCCTGCGGCACGTGGGATCTCCCCAGACCAGGGATCAAACTGGTGTTCCCTGCATTGCAAGCCAAATTCTTAACCACTGGATCACCAGGGAAGTCCGAGAAGGTAGTTTTTTAAGAATCTGAAATCACATTTTAGAGAAGGAATTCCTTATCACGTTTACATCCTTTTTCTGAAGACACGTTAGAACTTAAGTTCAAATCCTAGGTCCACTACTTACTAGCTATGTGACCTCCAACAAATTAATCTGTGCTTCAGTTGTCAGCCCAAGGAGAAGTATGAACTTAACAGGATAGTTCACAGTAAATCAGCTAATATAAGTAAAGCACTTAGAACAATGCATGCAAGCCTCAGTAATGAATCTTTTCCAAGTATAACTTTAATCCTTAGGTGGCTTACAAATTATACAAAATTCAAAAGTTGCGTCAATCAGGGCAGAGGACTCCCAACCACACAGGCAGGCACACAACCTGCTAAGTGCTAGTCTGTACAGTCACTTGTTGGTGCATGCTCAGTCACGTCTCTTTGCGACCCTATGAACTGTAGCCCACCAGGCTCCCGTCCACGAAAATTTCCAGGCAAGAATACTGGAGTGGCCTGCCATTTCTTATTCCAGGAATCTTCCCTGCACAGAGCTCAACACCCAGACCTCTTGCCTCTCTTGCACTGGAGTGCAAATTTGGAGTGCCTCCAAAATCTGGAGGCAGACTTTTACCACCGAACCATCTGGGAAGATATCACTTGTGTTAAGCCCAGCCAAGATTTAACACCTAACTAAATTGCAGTTTCAGCCTCTATCAGTAGAATCTTTAACTAATCATTACTGAGCTAATCTGCCTTCCTATAAGGGGATGTGCCCTTCCAGTGATACAATCTACTTTCTTCTATTAAAAACCTTCCATTTTGCACAACTTCCAGGAGTACCTTTCTATTTATTAGCTGGGATGCTGCCAGATACATGAGTTATTTAATAACTCAATTAGATTTTCAAATTTACTCAATTGAACTTTGTGTTTTAACAGTGAGTTCTGTTGAAGCAGATAAAGAAATGACAGAATCGTTATTTTATTGTTTTTCGAACTTTCTGAACAAAAATTCAAAAGGGAAAAAAAAGCGGGGGGGCGGAGATTCATGCGAGACTGAATTCATCTTCCTGATCCACACACTGCTCTCAAGACAGACCTAGAGAAAATTCAGAGGAAAACTCTATGGCCGCCACCATAGACCAGACGGGAACCTGAAGGCAAAAGGACGGTGGTCTGTGAGTAGCAAGCCGAAATTCGGCACCAAGGAACTGAAATGGCTCGCAGCAAGAAACTTAGCACGCAGGAGCTCCTGAAAAGGGACGGCGGTCGGGCCCACTAACCAAGAAAATCTGCGCCCGACCGCGTCAGTAAAGTGCTGTGAAATAAGCTGGTAAACGGCGTGCCTAGATAAACATAAAACGGTCGGCGCAGTAAGACTAGTCCGGGTTCGCGCAAACATCAGCCCCAAAAGCCCGGTCAGAGAGAGCGGACGGGTGGGAAGAGCCGCTGAAGTGCAGCTGCGGGCCGGGTCGCCGCCCTGGAACGGAGCCGACGCCTAGAGGAGGGATGGGGAAGCGAAGGGCGGAACAGGCACCGGGGTGGGATTCGCCGGGCCGTCTGGGTAGCCCAGCCCCTGAAGGAACAGAGCTGAGGAATCCGGCACTTAGCTCTTCCTACGGCGAGCTAGCGCCCCTGCCGCGGCCGCCGAACTCGTAAACCCGCACCCCTAGGAGACCCAACGCAGCCCACACCCTGTTAACGGAACCGCCGCCGCGCCCCGAAGCCGGCGCCGCTGATGTCACGCTGACGTCATACGTGACGCCGCGGCGGGCGGGAGCGGGGAAACGGCGAAGGAGGGCGTTTCCGGAGCACGCGCCGGGCGGGGACCATTGACGTCGGGCTCAGGTGCGTGCGTCGCCTGCCCGCCCGCCCGGAGCGCGGCCCAGGTGGCGGCCTGCAGCTCCAGGTGGCGGCCCGCAGCGGTGAGAGGGCGAGCGGCGGCAGGCTGTCCGGGCGGCGCGGGGACCGAGGTGAGTGGAGCGGCGGGAGGGCGGCTCGGTTTTTGCACTCACGTGACGGGCGGGGAGGTTGGGGTGGGAGCTGCGAGCTGGGTGGGCCCAGGCCCCGAGAGCGAGGCGAGCTGTCCGGCCCCACCCCTGACTGGCCTGCGCGTCGCCGCGAAGGACCTTCGCTGGGGCTGGGGCAGGACCGCCGCGCCGCTTCCCGGGGCAGCCCGGTCCTCCGCGGTGGCCCGCACGACCGCCGGAGCTGACAGGAGTTGTCTTCTCCGTAGGGCCGCGTCGAGAGGGTGAGAGTTCGCGCTTTCCGAAGAAGCTGCGTCCGCCTCGGCCTCTTGAGGTCCCGCCGCACCCGAGAGGATGGAGAGCCTCCGCCGAGGCCGCAGCAGGGCCCGCGAACCCACACCAGCCAGCCCTCGTTAGCTGCTCGAAATTTGCGTTTTATCCTCCGCTAAGGCCTTGTCTCCCGAGCCAGTGGCTTCGTGGTTCCAAAGCAATGGAAGAAAAGGAGCGATGTGACCGATTTCATTCGGTCGTCTTGCCTTGAGGCCTGGTTGGCATTTGCAGAGAGAAAATACAAGAAAATCGTTGGGTTTTTTGGAGGGGGTGGAAGAAGGAAAACAAGGTCTTTGATTTTCCATGGTTTTTTAAAACTTCTGCACTTTGACAGTGGCGGTGAAATACACTAATCCAGAAGTTATCTTTTTGTTGAGAAGAGGGGGATTATTTTTCCTTTTGAGTCTAACCTTTTCTTCTCCCCGTGACAAAGCATAAATCATGGACACCAGAAAGTAAAGTGGACCTCAGGAATTCTCAAAAGACTGAGAAGCTTACGTTCCTCCTCGGGAGGGAAGGGTGGGGTGTTTTTAGCCCTCTCTGGAACCTAAAAGGAAAAACATGAGTTGCGTGCCATGGAAAGGAGACAAGGTCAAATCTGAATCATTGGAGCTGCCCCAGGCAGCACCCCCACAAATCTACCATGAGAAACAGCGCAGGGAGCTCTGTGCTCTACACGCCCTCAATAACGTCTTCCAGGACAGCAATGCCTTCACCCGGGAAACGCTGCAAGAGATTTTCCAGAGGTAGGAAACTCCCCTTCTCGTTGGGGTCTTTATACATACAGTTTTTGCTCTTTATGAATTTCTATGCATGGGGCAACTTCTCTGCTGCATAAACCTTCTTAGCAGGTGTAAGGGACACAGGAGTGGGAAAGAGAATCAGGGCCATTTACTGAGCACCACCAGTGGGCTAGAGTCAGTGCTAAGAGCCTCAGTGGTGTTATCTCAAGTGATCCCCTCTACGAATCCATTGGAATGTGTAATTATTTCCATTTTGTGGATAAAGACAGGGCTCAGAGAAGTTCAGTAATTTGCCCAAAGTAACATAACAAGAAATGAAGCCAAGGTTAAATCCAGGTTTGTTGCTGTGCTGTTGACCACTGTGATATTAATGCTGCTCAAGTCCTGCACTCCAGGAGTTTAAGAGTCTAGAAGGGGAACCAGATAGGTACACGCTCAATCACCTGTCATCAGAGTTGAAATGTTGTGGGTTCCATAAGAAAGTTCTTGCACAATACTCAGCTTCTCTATGAAACCATGTGCTGGCCTTGGTGCTTTTTATATGGTGTTTTGTTTAGCTCTCTTAGTCGATTTACTGTCTCTATTTTACTGATAAAGAAAGAGGAGGAAAGGTCAGGTACTGCCCAAACAGCTTTGAAGTAGCAAAGCTATAATTTGAAGCTGACTCTAGGTCCCCTCCCCTTTCTACTTCATTCCAGATGGCCTTGCTTATCTACTTTGCAAAGTGCTACCAGACAGGTTGATAGAAGTTCAGCTTTTTTCTCTCAGCTTTGATGTTTAAAAATTTTTCTCTCAAAGAGTTTGAGAAATGGTTCGGCAGTGTCTGGATGAGCAGCATGTCTACAGTCCATAGCAACTTTGGCAGTGAGCCTGTCTCACTACTCCAGCTTCTAAAGAGTTATCCTGCTCAGTTCTCAAGTGCGGAGAAAGCTCAGGAATTCTTCAAGCGATGCATGTTGGCAGTTACAGAAGATCCTTCTCTGACTCCATTCAGAGATGAAATTATGGTCCCAGGAAGGCCTGAATTACAGTTGAGAGCAACCTATCTGGGGTGATTTTTGAAGCATAGGTATGGACCATTTACCCTAAAAGAACCATAGGCCCTCTTTTAAAAGAATGTTAATTTTGTTGTGCTGACAAAGTTATAATGAGGGTAATTATTTTCCAAGGTCAATAATAACCATAGTAATGCCTTAGCAGGGCAGATGTGTCCTTTGCATCATAGCCATTACCTGGCAAGTAGAATGAACTCTCTTCAGGAAATAGGGCCCTGGGAGATGAGATAATTTGTCTCAGATTGTTGGAGGCCAGTCCTTTAGACTGCTTCCATTTGGCCAGCCATTAATATATCTTCTGATTGAATATTTGCAAATTATTTCCTAATTGAAGACTAGGGAGAAGGAAAAGACCCTGAGTGCTTGAATGTGCTTAGTACTTTGAACTCTGACAATCTTACAACCTTATTAGGAGTGATCCTAGGAAACCAGAATTCACCTTAAGCAATTTACCCAGTTTCACTCAACCAGCAAAAGTGAAGTTTCTGTGTGTCCATTCAGAAGTTTTTCACTTCGATAAATTTGGCCCAGGTCAACATGATGATAATCACTAACACAGATGAGCACTCACTCTGTGCAGAGCACTGTTCTGAGTGCTTTCCTTGTGTTAACTCGCTCCTGAGACCCATCTTACAAGGTAGATCCTGTTACTTCTGATTTTTCCAGATGAGGGAACAGAGACCTATTAATCGCAGGATTTGGACCCAAGCTTTGTGAATGGAGGACCTGCTTTCCTAACTGCCCTGCTCCTTCCTCAGTATTGGGAAGGGGTGTCAGAGCAATTATATCGTCAGTAGCCACTCACCCTTCTGGGAAGTTGGGCCTGGGTCTGAAGATTTTGGCTGTGATTATAAGCTGTTTGTGGATAATAGGAGGACTCTTTCAGCTGTGTTTTCCCCAGTTGAAAGAATGCTAAATATTTGCTAAACTCACATAGAACCAAAGTTCTGTTCCTGGCTTTTGAAGCTTTAGCAAGTTATACTGCATTCTCCAGTTACCTGTCAGCATGATGTAAATGTCCATGTAAATACGAGAATATTTGTACCCTACTACTCGAGAGGTGGCATTCTGTACAGAGTATTTAATATGGGAAGATTCTGTGTGAATACACAGAAACAAAGAAGTGTGAAAGGGATCAGAGGGGGGAAAAGGGGAGAAGAGGTGAGGGAGAGAGGATAGAATTTTTTAAGCAAACATTTACTAGCTGCCTGCAGTGTGCCAGGCACCACTCAGCACTGTAAAGAAAGCAAGCTGAAGAAGACTTAGCCACAGAGAAGTAATACAGCTCAGAACTGTACATTGACCCAGCTTGAGAATAGATTTAAGTGAATTAGAACTTTGGAATTTAGAGCAGTTTAAAGGGAAAAAAATAATCTGTTTGGACCTTAACAGAAAAGAGTAATGTTGACAGTAATGTTAACTAGATAATTTTAAATTCCCAGATCTAAAGTTCTGTGGTGTTTTGAAGATGTTGATAAATGGTAGAAATGGGGAAAAGTTTTGATTAGTGCCATTTGTTGAGAGGAAGTCCATCCTTGTAGTTGAATTCTAGCCAGGTAGAAGAAATACAAAAGCAGGGGTGGAGTTTCAGTGCAGTTGTGGGTATGAGATGACTCATGGTAGAAATGGAAATGAATAGGGATTTGGAAAGGACTAAGCTAATGACAGCAACACAGGGACAGGGAAGAGACAGTCAGGTGTGACAGGCTCAGTCCAGGATTTGAAGATAGTGGTCGCGATTGTAGTAATAGCAGAGAGGTTGTTGGAGAGGATGAACAACTGACATTGGAGAAAAGGTCAAACTATAAGGAATTATAGATACTGGTGAACATCCTCTACCACAGAGAAGCCCTTCTACCCCCATTAAAAAGTCCCTGAGCACACATTTAAAGGGAGGAGCCACATTAAAGGTATGGTGGTGTAAACTGAGAAAAAGTGTTGGTGAGTGTTAACCTCTAGAGATTTAAATTTTCTTATCCAAGGGCCAGGCAGACTCCTCCTCATCGCCACCACCTACAGAATCCTTTGGTGTGCCTGGCCCTGTAATCTGTGCTTTATGTATTTAAAAATTTAAAAACACGTTAGGAGGTCACAAGCCATATTTTCTAAGGTCACACCTCTTCAGAACTGAAAAAGGAAAAGATTGAGAGAAAAGGAATTTTGATGAAATATTTCCACATCTCCTTTTCATTGAAACTTGAAACATCACCTTAGACAAACAAAGTGGTAACTAACCACAAGAGAGGACCAGAGGCTTAACTGAGGACTCAGACATCAGTGGGAAACTAGAACCCATCTTCATTTGTGGATGACTTCACATCTCAGGGCTCTTACGTCTACCTTGGTGACAAAAATGAGAGGCTAGTGTATAGTTCAGAATCTCTATAGAAATTATTAATACAGTCTGTAACAGAAATTCGCTGCAGGAATCTCAAGAAAACATTTCACTGAGACAGTAGGATTCCCATGGGATTCAGCGGGAGCTGTATTGAGGTATCCAGGAGACTGTTCAGTGTAGCTTTAGGTTTAGAGGTAGACTTCTAGCTCTGCTACTTACTAGCTGTATGTGACTGTACAAGCCACCCTGACCTCTGTACCTCAGCTTCCTTGTTTACACTGTGGGGTTAATCTCAAGATTGTTGGAAGGATTATGTGATAAATCTCTTAAAAGGAGCCAACACAGTGGGCAGCTGATTATTGTTAAAGTAAAAACAAGTACTGGTTTCATGGGCACAATGGATAGATCTCACTTCAAAAATTTTTTTATCTTTTTTTTTTTTGGCTGCACCCAGCCTGCAGCAGCTTAGGTTCCCAACCAGGTGTTGAACCCATGCTCCTGCACAGGAAGCACCAAGTCTGAACCAGTGGACCACCAGGGAAGTCCCTGGATTCCACTTACTCAAATGACCTCTCCTCTAGGATTGAGATGGAAACCATTCTTGGCCTTTCCTATATTGATTGGTTTGGCAAACACATGGTTATTCAGTTGCTAGTGCCCAGCTATGAGAGATACAATCACCTCTTCACTTTGGGCATTTATTTATTTAGCCACTCCTCCATCAGCTGTTTCATTGGACAAGTGTGAAATAACTGAATTCTTCAATGGTCCAATAAGATAGGAATAGTTCCCATGTTTACAGGTAAGCTAACAGGCGTGGAGATTAAATCTCAAAATTGATACTGATGCTGCTTGGATGTGAACTCAAATATGTGTGGTCCTTAGATCGCTCTCTTTTTTCCTACTACATTGGCGTCAAGAAGGGTTTCATGGAAAAGGTTAGGTGTTAGGTGGAACTTGAAAAAGCTTTAGGATTTAGCTTGGAACAAGGACTAGGCTAAAGAAGAGAGGCCGCACGGTCATGGCACCTGAAGTACACTAAGCCCAGTGAAAGGGAAACAGCACATCAAGTAGGCTGCGAGGGCCGGAGTTGGCCAGCGAGGCAGCTGGCTCCATCAGCAGCTCTTACGTAAGTAACTGAAATGACACTTTGGTGAATGTGGCAGGAACATACAGGCTGAGTAGGTGGAAGGAGTGTTTGGAAGCACAGAGGTCAATTTAGGAACCTGTTTCAAAATATCCAGGTGTGAGATAAGGGGCCTCCAGTTAGGGGGAGAGAGTAGGAATAGACAGGCAAGGGTTTGAATCTGAGATAGAAGATGTAGGACAAGGGGAAGACGCCCCTGGAAACTCTAGTCTTCGAAGATGCACTTCAAAAACTGCAGTCAAGGATGTTTGGGAACTGAAACCTTTTACTACCCCGCCTCCCCAAACCCCACCCCCAGCCGCTGTCTCCTGGAGGCTCAAGGTAAATATTGGCATTTTAGGGGCTTCAAGGAATCCTGCAGAAAACCTGTTTCCGTGATTCATTCAGCTACTGTACTGAGCACCTTCTGTGGTCCTTGGGAACACACTGAGGGGACAGCACTAAGGGTCAAGCCTGGTAGCGAGTTAGGTGGCAAAAGAGGTGGAAGACTTGGCAGTTTCTCTACTGGAACCTTCGTGCATCTACTGGCTGGAGACTTCACTGAAGGGGACAAGACGCTGTTGAAAAGTTGGTGAAAGAAAGCAACTCGATATATCTTGAGATAGGCTTTCTTCCATAGGCTTTCTCATTTATCCAAGTGTCCAAGAATGCACTGAGAGCCTTTATCCTATCAAGCTACATTTTAGACCCAAGCCAAGGGACTTGGCTGGCCTTTCCTCATATTAGCCCACAGGCAAGTCAGAAAACATATCCAGTAGTAACCTGGGCTGTAATTAAATTGGAGCAGGTGGATGTAAGAGGAAATGACTGGGAGAAAGTTAAAGTTGGCCGGTGAGAAAAGGTCTCTAGGGCAGTAACGCTTGAGACCCACATGATGAGGAGCAGGCCGAGTGGAGATGTAGGGGAAGAGCATTCCAGACATCGGAGACAGTGAGTGCAGAGGCCAGAGAGAGAGAGCTTGTGTGTCCAGGTAGTAGACAGAAAAGGTCTTTGTGTTGGGAGGTAGTGATGAGGTCAGCAGAATCCTAAGGGTCTTACAGACCTGCCAATGTCATTTGGATTCTATTTAAGTGCTTTGGGAGCCTTGGAGGGTTTAAGCAGCGGCAAGAGTATGTTGGAAAAATACCGGTATGGTTGCTGTGTGTAGAGTCTAAGTTCTCTTAAGTTTTTAGAGTTGACTGCAAGATCTGATTCTCTTCTGGAGATGGCAGTTAGCAGCCTCCTAGATAGCCACTCTCCACCTGTATTCCTGAGGGACTCACAACATCTCCTTGGGGTGAGATGTGTGCTGCCCCGCCTTTCTGCGGGTGCTGGCCTGCGCAGCTGGCAAAAGCAAATTAATAAGGTCGGAAATGCCTCCAGAACTGACCTTATCTGAAGATGGAGGAGTGGCTAAAGAGGCCTGACTCAAAGATGGCTTAAAGCCAGCGAGCGAACCAGACTGCAGTTGAGTTTTGCTTGTCTGGTGGCAAAAGTATTTTTCAGTTGGTGTATTTTCTTTCAAATTCCAGTATTTCACACACATGTATATTTGGAATACCTTTAGGTGGTTCATGCATTTCAGTTTAATAACTGTTTTTAATCTCTTTCCCTGTGGCCCCAGTTCATACATTGATGTTAACTGTGTGTAGGCCTTTGAGTATTTAATAATTAATAATTACCAAGTATGCATGCCTTAAATAGAAAGCATTTAAATTGTAAAAAATAAAACTAATGACAGATACTACCCATGCAAATCAAAATATCAAATACTATTTTCTAATGTTAAAAAAAAAAGGCTGTATCAAAGCAGGAAGATCAGCAAAGAAGAGTTCAGAAAAGGGAATTCTGGGGATTTCATAAATGAGAGATTTTTCTTTATATCCATTGAATTCACTGTAGATGCACTTTCTACATGGCAGGCAGATAGGCGCCACCACTGCTGAATTACTGTTTTGCATCAAAAGAAAGATAAATCCCTAGACAACAGGAGCCCAGACTACAAAATACTTTAGTAAAAAACTGGTTACATTAACTTGAGTGGACAGCAACAGGCTTTCAGGGGCAGTGGTGTAAAGTGTCTTCTGTCCCTGCCAGTGTGGGGCCAGGAGGGCTTCGGCTGGCCAGCCAATCTCAGCTTCCCTCCTGTCGCGTTTGCAGGTTATCGCCAAACACCATGGTGACCCCCACAAGAAGAGCATGCTGGGAAATGGGAACTACGATGTGAACGTCATTATGGCAGCACTTCAGACCAAAGGCTATGAAGCTGTTTGGTGGGACAAGCGCAGGTAATTGAACCAGGCTTGACTTGAAGGGATCTGACACTCAGATGGAAAGGAAGCCAGTGGTGGGGGTTACAGCCAGGGAATCCTGGGGAGTTGGCTGACACCGTGGAGCCTGACTCTGTTTCTGTTCTGCAGGGATGTTGGCGCCATTGCTCTCACAAACGTTATGGGCTTCATTATGAATCTGCCCTCCAGCCTGTGCTGGGGTCCCCTAAAGCTGCCACTCAAAAGGCAGCACTGGATCTGTGTTCGAGAGGTGGGAGGTGCCTACTACAACCTCGACTCCAAACTGAAGATGCCTGAATGGATTGGAGGCAAGAGTGAGCTCAGGTACCTGTGTGGCTGGTGTAGTGGCAAGTTGAACTTATCTTTGGGTATTTGACAAGGCAAGTGTGAAATTCCTAGCTCTGTGTTGTTACTTAGAATCATAGGGTCTTAGATTTAAAAGACTTGAATCTTCCATGGGCCCAGAGGATGTTAAGTCCCCTGGTAGAGAAGTGCCATTACCTTGGATGCTGGCTTTTGGGTTTGGTGGGACTGCCCTTGTGACATTCTCCAACTTAGACAGTTGTGACAGGATAGCTGCCAGTTCAGAGAAAGGAAGACAGACATTTGGGCCACAGAGGGCTAAATTTTCTTAGGACCAAAAAAGGAACCTTTTCCCCCTTTTTTTTTTTACAATTAGAAGTTCTTAAGAATACTTGGGGCTCTCTTCCTCACAGAACTGGCTACTGTTGGCAGTAATATATGAGGATGAGCAAAAGTTCAGATTGGAAATTTAACTGGAAAGACTGAGAGGTAACCAAACGTGGAATGCTCCAAGAACAAGACGACTAGACTGTGTTCAGGACTGCCAAGGGTATAAATAACAAGGTTACTGCCTGGCAGTGAACATGTGGCCCCAAGACTGGCATTTGCAGTTTTACTAGCATTTCATTTTCTCTTTGATGTACCGTTTTTTTCCTGTAGGAAATTTCTAAAACATCATTTGCGAGGAAAGAACTGTGAACTCCTGTTGGTGGTACCAGAAGAGGTGGAGGCCCATCAGAGTTGGAGGGCTGACGTGTGATGCAGCCCCCAGCCAGCCTCCTGCCACCTCAGCCCCTTGAAATCCTCCGTGCTGTGCTGCGGCCTCTACCATGGGTCTGCCCTTGCCACTTCCCCAAACATCTCATCGGGTTTTTTTCCCTCCGATTTGACAGTGCAATAGGACAGACATGTGGACTGTTAGAAGAACCAGCCAGCATTACTTGCTCCTGGAAAAGGAAAGCAGGAGCTCTGTGTGCTTAGGGCGAGCTGTGGAGACCTTGGTTTTATTTTAGAGAGGAGAAAGGAAGGTGGGTCTCAGCTGCCTCTCCCGGTTTCTGTGAGGGCTTGGCAGAGGTTCTGCTGGAGTTCACTGCTGCTCTGACCCCCGGGGGATGCTGCCTCCCCGTCCCCTTCCCTGGCAGCCAGTGAATCTGAACACAGTCCAGACAAAGCCCATGGGACTGGCTTGAAGGCCTCAGAGCAGAAAGGCCTCTCAGGAAACCATCTCCAGAGCTGCAGCAGCCACACAGCATGCTATCTCCAGCCCTCAGTGCCACCCTGACCCCGTTTTTAAGAGTGGTTTATGGCCATCCTTGAAGTTGGATAATGAAAAGTTGTCTAATATTCCATGCTGGGTGGTTGAATCCTGCAATATTCTAACATGACAGGGTGAGCTAGATACCTAAGAGGATGTGGCCAAAGCCAGGCTGGGGACAGGCACGGACAGCCTGTCTGCCTCACTCCAGCTTCGTCCCTGCCACCCCACTGCACTGGTTAGGAGGTTTGGGGACAGAAGACAGGCCAAAGGGCAGTTTTCCCAGCTGACCCACCCTGGCAAAATCAGAAAAAGAAGACTGCCTTCACCATCAAATTCTACTAGTTTGAGACAGCATTGGCAAGGGAAGTATTGTGAAGTTAAGCCCTCAGAGATTTGGATCAGCTCAAATTACAAGTCTTAGGCTTGGAGTCACTCTGGTGACCAGAAGGAGAGCCCTCACGTTGGGTAGATATGTGCATTCTGCTTAGGACCTGGGTTTGTCATCTCTCTGGAGTCTCCTTTACAGATCAACTGAGAATTGACCCCCAACCCCACCTCTTTAAATAGCTATAGGCCACTTTTCTCCTGGTAACTTTGGAAAACAGGAGAAGTGTTAGACTACACCGCCTGTCACCAAAGGGGCCGTGGTGGTCTCAAGGCAGGGGGTAGGCAGAGGTGGCCTGTTCAGCCCTTCACAGATCAGTGGTCTTGGCAGGTGAGAGCTGCCCTACTGGCCAGACTCCTCTCCAGCAGCAGAGCCAGCCTGGGGCTTGCATGTCCAGCCTGAGCAAGCTTAACGGGACGAAGCTGAGGCTTTCTCCCTGCTGACTGGAGTGCATGTTTACACCAGCACTTTTTCTGCACATGTATCTTCAATCCCACAAGGCCAGTTTTTTAACGCTGAGTAACAGAGGCCACCAAGCAGCTACTGCGTTTAACACTCTCAGCAAGTGGCCGCAGTCTCTTCTGCACCATTTTCTACACCAGACCTGCTTGGCACCACAGGGAGCTCGTCACCCCTGCACAATGACATTCCAACCACCACCAGCCAGAAGTTACAGCCAACCTTGCTGACTGTCACAAGCAGGACCTTGGGTCCACTGGCACTGTCAGTGATGTAAGCCATTTCCTGGGAGGAGGAGAGAACTCGCCACCAGTCTGCTTGGGCCTGTGCAGACAGCACTTCAAAGGAGTCCTCATGCACTTGGAGGCCATAAGCCAATGGGATATGCAAAGACGCTTAACCATTTCAGGGCTGGTTCCTCTGTTCATATCCAATTCTGGTGCTTAGGAACAGGGACCTATGCTGATGCCCAAGGGCAGAAAGCCCCACTTCCTTTAAGGAAGTGGGCAGGCCTGACCCTGATGCCCAGTAAGGGGCAACCCTAGGCTTTTTGTTTTTTCTTGCTTTTATTCCTTTTTGTTGGCCTTGTGCTGGGTTTGTTTACAAAAGATGTATTTTGTTTAACCAAATATTAAAAATGGAAAACTCCATACATAAATTTCATATGTCTGAATCCTGTAACCATGTACATTTTAAAATGTGAACTTCAGTTTTAAAAGGCATTCACAACTGCTCTAAGTCCTCTTTCAGAGACATACTGTGCTTTGGTCAAACCTCTCACTTCAAAAAATCGGACAGAAGATTCACCAAGTACGACTTGATTCAAAAGAAATCTAAGACATTTCTCAATTTAACTTAAAAACCAGGCTCCACAATATGAAGAACCCTAACCGTCATCTGAGTACAAGTTTTCTTTACTGACAAGTCATATATTTTCCCGATTAACAAGTAGATCATGTGTTTCAAGAGAGCCTGGGAGGCCTCAGCATCAAGTACATTGCAGGATTCTAAGTGGGGCTGTCTAGATTTGAATTCAGATCAGGCATTTTCTGTTCAGCCTGGAGCAGATCATTTAACCTTTCTGGGACTGTTTTCTTATGCAAAATGAGAATACTACCACCTCTTAAATTGTATAATACAGTTCCAGCAACCCACATGAAAGGCTTAGTATTGTTACTAGCACAATGCCAATAAAAATGTATGTTAAGTGGAAAAACTACAGAGTTCAAAGATAGGGCTACAGCTGGATTCACTATTAAGAGCTCATCAGCAATTACAGTTGATCCTCAAACAGCACAGGTTTGAACTATGTGGGTCAACTACATGAAATTTTTTTCAATGAATACTACAGTACCACAACCTATGGTTGAACTGCAGACATAGGGCTATTGAAAAAAGAAATGCACAGACTTGACTGCATGGAGGGTTAGTCCCCCAAACCCTTTATTTTTCAAGGGTCAATTGTATTTTTTAAAAAAGAACAAACCCAAGATGTACTTGCTGCCTTCCTATTCCCAGACTAGAAATCAACGCTGTCATTCTTTACAAGCCCTTTATGACTTTTTCCGGACTTGCTGCGTGGCTATGCGGAATCTTAAGCTTCCTGACCAGGTATCAAACCTGTGCCCCCTGCAGTGGGAGTGCAGAGTCGTAACTGCTGAACCACTAGAGAATTCGCCAGGTGGCTCAGTGGTCATGAATCTGCCTGTCAATGCAGTTACGATCCCTGGGTCAGGAAGATCCTGGCAACCCACTCCAGTATTCTTGCCTGGGAAATTCCATGGATAGAGGAGCCTGGCGGGCTACAGTCCATAGGGTCACAAAGAGTCAAACACCTAGTGACTGAAACGTCATTGTAGACAGCAAGTACATGAACCCTATGCTCTGCTGGCAGTCCCAAAAGTGATTGCTGGAACTCAAGAGAGGTTCTTGGACAAAGAGGAATTTTTACCTTTTGGCCTTAAGGGTCAATCAGTATTAAATGGTGCTGCTGGCTTTGGTGAGAGAAAACATGAGGGGCAGCTTTGTCCTGCTAAATGGTCCCAGTAATTTCCAGGTATGTATCACAAGCACTTGGAAGACATTTTTTGTTGGAATCATTTTTTTTTAATATTTAAATACAAAATGTGAGCACTGACTTTTTTTTTCCTTTTTAGACACATATACACACAAGTCTAACAGCCAAAATATTGGAGGAAATGAGCTCCTGCTCTGTCCTCCAGTCCTCATCTTGTGGCTGAAGCTGCCAGCCCTCCCTCCATCCTTTCCAACATACACAGAAATTCACAGTGGCTGCTTTGCAGCAGAGCTGTAATTAATGCATTTTGTATTTTATCTTGTGTGCACATCCCTCCCCAACATCTCCATTCTATTAATGGTCAGGAGCACATCCTTCTCCACGGCATCAGTTCCCACCCCAGCAACGGAATAGTGAGATCTTCCACCAGGAGTAATTTAGTGAGGGGGGGTGGGTGGCCAGAGCTGGAGTAACCGTCTGCGTTGCTGCACTCTGGTATCAGCATTGAGGAGAGAAGAAATAAGTCAGGACAGTGGAGGGCACAGCTGTAAGTGAGGAGTCTCCACGAGCCAATGTGGGGATAATTCCTGCCACCAGGTTTATAGAGCAATGTGCCAAAGTTTAAAAAAAAAAAAAAATCCAATAATCAGCAGTTCAAACACTATTGAATTTTCAAACTTCTTCCCACCAAGAGAGGTCAAATATAGCAGTAGCAATCTAGATTTTTCCAGGAAGTGAAGGTAGAGCCCCGGGCATTCCTCCTGACAGCCCTGTATTAGGCCCTAGAAGTATCTGAAAAAGAAAAGGAGGGGTGTAAGGCACTGTACAGACCCAAGGGTCTCATTTTCACCATTCCTGTCTGGGCAGACAAAGTCTATGAAAACAATGTTGTGAAAACAATGCTCAGGTACCCAAAGGGCTTGGGCCAGATCCCAATCCTGCATGGCACATTAACTGCCCTACCTAGGTGCTGGAGGAATAACAAACTTGTGTCGCCACTACTGGCAAAAAGCCCAGGGTCTGGGCTCACCTGCCGTTGCTGCAGCTGCTGTTGTTGCTCCATCTGCAACTTCTCAGTTTCAAAGACGACCGGAAGAACCAGGATCATGAAAGAAGTGGTTCCAATCCACAAGGCTGCCCTGGAAAACCTGCACAGGGAGCATGAGCGTAATGGCGAGACAAAGACAGCTCCCCAAGCAAGAACTAGTAACCAAACCTCTCACCGTACACACACCTACGTTTTTGATAAACGTGTTCTACCCAACCCCTGCACCGAAACCCTGCCACAAACAGGAGGAGCAGTTCTGGGGGCTGTACGTTTAATAAGAGTCTGAACTGAGGTCTCACAATGGTGCTTATATTACACGTTATCTCACATAATCTGATCCTCACAATGACTCCCACCCGATAAGAAGCCTCACTTTACAGAAGAGAAAATCAAGACCAAGAAAGGTTAAGGTGGCACCAATCCAAGGTCACTCAGTGATCTAGGTGGCCTTCAACCCAGGTCTGCTGCTTCCAAGCCCGTGTTCATTCAGGGCACCTCGATCACGCCAGGCACATCCAGTCTTGGCCCTTGTCCCTTACCTGTACATTTTTTGAGCCACGAAGAGGGAAAGATCAAAAGTGGCTCCAGCCGCGGACCGGACCCTCTCCGGGAACATCTCCGTCAGACCCCACAGTCTCTCCGACAGGGTTTCATCTAGCTGTGGTGGAGGAGTCGTGGATATGGGCCGAAGCTGCGGCGATCACCCCCCGACGCTGGGAAACCTCGGTCCCAGCAGGGCCTCCACCCCGCCTCCCGGAGACGCCTCCGCTGGGACTTCTCCAGGCTCCGCGAGGCGCCTTCGCCCAGATTCCGCAGCACGCGGATCCCACACCCCACTCCCTGCCCACACCTCCCAGCCCCTCTCTGCCCTGCAGCGCTCAGTACCTCCTCATCGTCTTCCTCCTCCAGCTCCTCCTCAGGCTTCTCGGCATCGCCTTTCGGAAGCAATTCGTCCGGGGAGAGAGGCGCCCCAGGCCCGGCGGCGGCGGCAGCCATGGCTGTGGGGGACACCGGAAGCGGAAAAGAAGAGGCGAGTGCAGCGGCAACGGCGGATAGAGCAGCTCTTCCGGGAGCCGGAGGTTGGAGGACTGGGGAAGAGCGCCGTCCTGTGGCGGATTGACTTCACCGGCCTTGAAAAGGCGGACGGAAACGTGACAAAACTGGAAAACTCGTTAAGGCAGAGTCGGGTGTGCCGGCGGTAATTCTGTTCAGTGGGCTTAGGGTGAGCCCGGAAATCTGCATTTTATTAACAACGAGCCTCCCAGATATCACACTAGATCTGATAGAGTGCCTGATGAACTATGGAATGAGGTTCGGGACATTGTACAGGAGACAGGGACCAAGACCATCCCCATGGAAAAGAAATGCAAAAAAGCAAAATGGCTGTCTGGGGAAGCCTTACAAATAGCTGTGAAAAGAAGAGAAGCGAAAAAGCAAAGGAGAAAAGGAAAGATATAAGCATCTGAATGCAGAGTTCCAAAGAATAGCAAAGAGAGATAAGAAAGCCTTCTTCAGCAATCAATGCAAAGAAATAGAGGAGAAGAACAGAATGGGAAAGACTAGAGATCTCTTCAAGAAAATTAGAGATACCAAAGGAACATTTCATGCAGAGATGGGCTTGATAAAGGACAGAAATGGTATGGACCTAACAGAAGCAGAAGATATTAAGAAGAGATGCCAAGAATACACAGAAGAACTGTACAGAAAGGATCTTCACGACCTGGATAATCATGATGGTGTGATCACTCATCTAGAGCCAGACATCCTGGAATGTGAAGTCAAGTGGGCCTTAGAAAGCATCACTGTGAACAAAGCTAGTGGAGGTGATGGAATTCCAGTGGAGCTATTTCAAATCCTGAAAGATGATGCTGTGAAAGTGCTGCACTCAATATGCTGGCAAATTTGGAAAACTCAGCAGTGGCCACAGGACTGGAAAAGGTCAGTGTTCATTCCAATCCCGAAGAAAGGCAATGCCAAAGAACGCTCAAACTACCACACAATTGCACTCATCTCACATGCTAGTAAAGTCATGCTCAAAATTCTCCAAGCCAGACTTCAGCAATACGTGAACTGTGAACTTCCAGATGTTCAAGCTGGTTTTAGAAAAGGCAGAGGAACCAGAGATCAAATTGCCAACATCCGCTGGATCATGGAAAAAGCAAGAGAGTTCCAGAAAAACATCTATTTCTGCTTTATTGACTATGCCAAAGCCTTTGACTATGTGGATCACAATAAACTGTGGAAGATTCTTCAAGAGATGGGAATACCAGAGCACCTGACCTGCCTTTTGAGAAATCTGTATGCAGGTCAGGAAGCAACAGTTAGAACTGGACATGGAACAACAGACTGGTTCCAAATAGGAAAAGGAGTACGTCAAGGCTGTGTATTGTCACCCTGCTTATTTAACTTCTGTGCAGAGTACATCATGAGAAACGCTGGGCTGGAAACTGGAATCAAGATTGCCGGGAGAAATACCAATAACCTCAGATATGCAGATGACACCACCCTTATGGCAGAAAGTGAAGAGGAACTAAAAGCCTCTTGATGAAAGTGAAAGACGAGAGGAAAAAGTTGGCTTAAAGCTCAACATTCAGAAAACGAAGATCATGGCATCTGGTCCCATCACTTCATGGGAAATAGATGGGGAAACAGTGTCAGACTTTATTTTTAGGGGCTCCAAAATCACTGCAGATGGTGACTGCAGCCATGAAATTAAAAGACGCTTACTCCTTGGAAGAAAAGTTATGACCAACCTAGATAGCATATTCAAAAGCAGAGACATTACTTTGCCGACTAAGGTCCATCTAGTCAAGGCTATGGTTTTTTCCAGTGGTCATGTATGAATGTGAGAGTTGGACTGTGAAGAAGGCTGAGTGCCAAAGAATTGATGCTTTTGAACTGTGGTGTTGGAGAAGACTCTTGAGAGTCCCTTGGACTGCAAGGAGATCCAACCAGTCCATTCTGAAGGAGATCAGCCCTGGGTGTTCTTTGGAAGGAATGATGCTAAAGCTGAAACTCCAGTACTTTGGCCACCTCATGCGAAGAGTTGACTCATTGGAAAAGACTTTGATGCTGGGAGGGATTGGGGGCAGGAGGAGAAGGGGATGACAGAGGATGAGATGGCTGGATGGCATCACGGACTCGATGGACGTGAGTCTGAGTGAACTCCAGGAGTTGGTGATGGACAGGGAGGCCTGGCGAGCTGTGATTCATGGGGTCACAAAGTCGGACACGACTGAGTGACTGAACTGTGACTCTGTTTTAACCAGACCTCCTTGTTGCTGTTGTTGCTTAGTTGCTAAGTCCTGTCTGACTCTGCGTGTCTGACCCCATGGTCTGCAGCACATTAGGCTTCTCTGTCCTCCACTCTCCTAGAGTTTGCTCAAATTCACTTCGATTGAGTCGGTGATGCCATCCAACCATCTCATCCTCTGTTGTCCCCTTCTTCTCCTGCCCTCAGTCTTTCCTAGCATCAGGGTCTTTCCCAAAGAATTGGCTCTTTGAGTCAGGTGGCTTCAGCATCAATCCTTGCAATGAATATTCAAGGACTGATTTCCTTTAGGACTGACTGGTTTGGGAGACCTCCTTGGGAGATAGATAGACTGCCTGGGGACCTCCTAGATATTCCTTCTTAATCTCATCAAGGGTCACAACTCTTTAGGAGATAGCCTTCCTGTTTTAAACAAGTTTCTATTGTTTTATTTTTGGCCTTGAGCCACGTGGGATCGTAGTCCTCAGACCAGGGATTGAACCTGTACCCTCTGCAGTGGAAGAGCAAAGACTTAACCACTGGACCCCCAGAGAAGTCTAGATAACTTTCCTTCTTAATCTTGTAAAATGCCATGATGACCTATTGATCTGGATTGTGTAAACTGTCCATAATATGGGCCTTATGGGACTTCCCTAGTGGTCCAGTGAGAACAACTCTGTGCTCTCAATACAGGAAGCCAAGGTTTGCTCCCTGGTGAGAGAACTAAGATGTCACATACCACAAATACTGAGTTGGAGTACCACAGTGAAGACTCAGTGCAGCCAAAATAAATAAATATATAAAATCTAAAAACAACCCCCTCCCACAAAACTCAATAATAGGGGACGTCCCAGGTGGTCCAGTGGTTAAGACTGTGCTTCCACTGCGAGGGGGCAGGGTGCTGGTTCAATCCCTGATGGTGGTGATGGTTGTACAATACAATGAATGTATTAATATGACTTAAGTGCATGCTTTAAAATAGTTAAGATGGTAATTTTTATGTGTTTTGCCACATAAAAACTTTTAATTCAAAGCCAAAATGTCATAATAACAACAAAAAAATCAGAACTATCCTCCAAAAATCCCCCTAAAAGTGTCGGGGGTAGGGAAGGGCATCTTCTTCCCCCAACCCAAGAGTGAATTCGAGGAGGAGCTGCTGGGGAGGAAGGAGGGAAGGCGTCATTGATTATTTTAAGGAGAAATGGCTCCATGGCAACAAAGGAGACACATGAAGACTGATGGCAGCCCGGAGCCTCTGCTGAGGGACAAGTTGCAGGTGCCATCAAGTGAGGGGTGATGTCCCATGCTGGGTACAAGGGTGACTCTGCCATCTGGATGGGGGGGGGTCCCATAGCTCCCATCCCAGCTTCCATAGCTTCCACCTTTCCTGTTTCTCTTGTGTCCGAATGTGAAACTGGCAATACGGCAGTTCCTAATTTGGTTTGGTTCAGTCAGTGTGGGACATAGATCCCTTTGAGAATTTTACAAAAGTTCTAAGTACCCTTTCCCAAGAAACCATACACATCAGCCTGTATCTGTACAGTTATGCATATGGATCCCCTTAGTAGGCCTCAAGCTTTAAATTTTTTTTTGTTTTAGCATTTCTTTATTTTTGGCTGCGCCGGGTCTTCATTGCTGCTTGGGGACTTTCTCTAGTTGTGGTGAGAGTGGACTACTCCATTGAGGCGTGCGGGCTTCTCATTGTGGTAGCTTCTCTTGTGTGGACCACAGGCTCTAGAAGGCTGGCTTAGTTACCATGACACATGGGATCCTCCCAGAGCAGGGATCAAACCTGTGTCCCCTGCATTGGTAGGTGGATTCTTAACCACTGGACCACCAGGGAAACCCCCTTCTCTGGTTTTTGCTCTCCCTCCCTCACACCCACAGAACTTTCTCAGTTTTTCAATAACAGTTCTTCCCTAATGACACTCAGCTCAGAAATTTATAAGACGGTTGCAGTGATTACAAATGATAGCAATCATTAAGTAGACAGCACTATTTACTTGGGTGCCCCCCACCCAAGTAGTAGATTTGGTCAATAAAGCTTGGAGGAGGAAGCATTTTAGCCAGCATCTGATAGATGTATCTGACAAAAAAGTAAGATCTTGAAGGTATATAACTTTTTTTTTTTTTTTTTGGCCACACTGCATGGCTTGAAGATCTTAGTTCCTTGACCAGGGATTGAACCCAGTGAATGCAGATTCCTAACCATGGAACTACCAGGAGACTCCCTAACCACATAGCATTTCAGTGTGTGTGGGGGTGGGGTGGGGGTGGGGGTGGGGGTGGGGGTGATCAAAAAGATTTATAGTAGTGAGATATGGCTGATTGTTTTTCCCATTTCGCACAGATTTTCATTATCCTTGACTTATCCTTTGTGCCCAAAGATAATAAACAGTACAGTCCAAATCTCATCTATAACAGTATTAAGGTAGGTATCATGTGAACAATGAATACTGCTTAATCAAAGTGGCTTAATCAGTAGTGGCTAAGAGCTAAATCCTCATCTTCTTGACTTATCCTTAGATTCAGCTCACACAACACATCCATCAGCAAACACTGTGGCTCCACCTTCACTTCCAGCCTAGAATCTGACCACTTCTCCTTAACTGCCACCTCTCTGGTCCCAGCCTTGCCCCCTTCCATCTGTTCTGACACACAGGGAAGCCAGAGGGATTTTTTCTGTCAAATAAAAGTCAATCGCTGTTCCTCTGGTGAAACTCACCAATGGCTTGCTTCCCTCCTCACCCTAAATACAAGCGCTTCCTCACTGCAGAGCTGTCCCACATGGCTGAATCCCGCTCAGGTGCCAGTGGGGGTGCAGGGGGAAACCAGAGCCCACATCACTGGGGCCATGAAACATGCCCGATTCCAAAGCTTTCAGTCCTGGATGCTTCCTTCTAGATGGGTCATCTTCTGGGCTTGTTTCTTCATCTAAAAGCAGGGGATGATGATAACAAACTTGAAAATTTTTCATGAGAATTAGAAACATAGCCCTTCTTTGGTTTATGTCCCAGTAAACCTGTCTCATCCTTCTCATCCTCTGCCACTTCCTTCTCCTTTTGCTTTCAGTCTTTCCTGGTATCAGGGTCTTTTCCATTCAGTTGGCTCTTCGCATTAGGTAGCCAAAGTATTGGAGCTTCAGCTTCAGTTTTTCCAATGAATATCCATTTTGCTAGCATTTTGCTAGCCTGGAAAACTATCATAAATCAAAATATAGTTTATACTAAATGTGTATCACTTTTGCACCATTCTAAAGTCAAAACATTGTAAGCTGAACCATCCTAAGACCACTGAACCACTGTCTACAGGTGTCCAGCATCCAGGGTGCACAGTAAATGGTTGCTAAAGACACTGGTTGAGGAATAGGAAACTCTCCATTGATCCTATTATTTGCACATGAAAACTTGCAGTCTCATCCAGTATCCTTTCTTAGTGTCTTCCTAAGTTAGTCACCAGGAAGGAAGATTATAGGCTGGGGCTTCTCTATCTACCCCACAGGGAGCTGGCCCTGAGGATGGACTACATGAGGCAGCCACTCACCAGCTCCCCTCTTTCACTGTGGGCTGTGGATGACAGGTTCCCACACTTCTGCTCTGATTCCAGACCAGCTTTTTGAGTTTGGTTCCTTATCTGCCAACAGGCATGCAGACTGATATGCCCTGCTCTGCAGGGCTGAGCTGAGGAGCAAAAGAGTCTAAGCAAGATCCAGAGCCCTGTCCCAGGCGGGTAACGGGCGTCCAGAAACAGTAGCCATCCCCTGTCTAAAGCCTGGAGCTCCATGTCCTGCCCCCAGGGTCTTCGCCCTGGATTTTGGAAGCTGGATTCTGGAAGCTGGACTCCCTCTTGCTGATTTTGGCTGGCTCCCTCCACCAGCCAGAGAAGCCCAGCTCCCTCTAAGGGTACAAACTCCCACTTGGGGAAGCCAGCCCTCTATCCCAACCACTCAGTCCCTGCCAGGTCCAGGTGAGTCCCAATACCCGGAAAGAAGGCAGGGGATCTGGGCAGAATGACTGTTTTGCTCTAGCTCAGCCTCTGCTGATGCCCAGGAAGCTGGAATGCTTCTCCTGTGATGGGGACATTTCCCCCACACCTAGCGCATGGTGCATCCCAGGATTAGCACCCAGCCTCCATAACTCACTTCCTCGGGAACTGAGGCTTCTTTTTTCAGTCACTTTGGCCACAGAGAGATTAGATAACATCATTTAATTTTAAAAAGTAGGGTAGAGAGGAAAGTAGCACAAAAATATAGTGTTGCCGTAGAATGTTGGCGCTGGCTGCCGGGATGCTGAAGCCAGAGGAGGTTGTGGATCTGGGGGAAATTAGTGTTCTTTGAAGGAGCGAGAGGATGGGCTGGAGAGAAGAGAAACAGGACAGCCCCCTCATCTGAGACCCCCACAACGAGAGGGCGCCATACCCCAAACACCGACGTGAGGGGATGGTGGGATGATCTCCGTCCCAGGAGGATGAGCCAGGGCCATGGGCATTTGGGTGTTAAGTGACTGGAGAAAACCCAAAGGCTTCTGTCACAACCAGACCTCCTGGGGAGGTCTCCCCTGCCATGAAGCACAGGACTGGCCTGGAATCCACTGCAGTCACCTTCCTCCCCCAACCCAAGGGGGCCGGTGCCTTCTGGCCCCATTATATGATGCTCTCTACAGGGACCTGATCCCTCCGTTTGGCTAAAAATACCCTCAACCACATTCCCCTCTTCTGATGAATGGGGTTCCCCCTGTTCTCCAAACAGATGTCTTTGGGGGTCTTCATCTTCTCCGCCTGCTGACGCTCTTCAGTTCATCCAGCTCTTTTTCCATTAAGTGGGATTCAGCAGTGGTCTCCGAGAGCTGGAAGAAGAGCAGCAAACCGTTAAGCGACAGGGACATTTCACGGCCATGACACAGGGTGGCAAGGTCAGCCCTGTGCGCTGGGCAAGGCCCCCTGGCATTTCTCTAACGTTGCCAGCGCCTCCACAATGGGAACCCCTTTGTAACTGGGCAGAGAGTAATCTCCTGATGACCCAGGGCCTCAAGAGCTTGTGGAACATTCACCATCCATTCTCTCATCACTTTTGATCACCTAGGATTGTGTGGCATTCACTGTGTTAAGGACACCAGGTTTCAGGGGATGCAAAGAGCAGATATTGGTGATTTCAAGGCTAAAGGACTAAGTTGCCTCTGAGTCATGGCTCACATAAAAATGGCTGAAAAGAACGCCACTCCCTCATCAGGATCCCTCAATTGTCTCTGGAGGAGAGGGTGGAAGACGCTGCAGACAGGGATGGAGAGACATAGACTCCAGAGGTCAGCTGACTGTGAAACAGAAGAGCTGTACTTCCCAAGCCAGATGCTATTCCCAGAGCTTTACTTGTATTAACTCAGTAATGAGGTGGATCTGCTTTTCGGGCCCATTTTACTGCTGAAGACACTAAGCTTCTTCACACAGAGTAGTTAAGTAACTTGTCTGAAGTCACACAGCCAGGGGTGAAGCTGGGTCAGGGACCCGGGCAGTTTAGCTACAGACAGATGCTCTTAACCACGACAGGGTGCTCTCCTGCCTCTTGGCGAACCTTCACATACACCTCTAGGTTCAACAGGCTGTTTTAAAAGCCACAAGAAACCGATGCCAAGAAGCAGTGTGGCTCTCCGCAGGTCTTGGCCAGGCTCTGGCTAATGGCTGCTTGGTGCCGGTCCCTGCCTAGCCAGGAGCAGACTGTCCTTCACTCCTGAATGCCTTCCGACCGCCATTCCTCCCTTTATCTTTCCTTAAATACCCCTTCCCTTGACGGGCTCCTGAGTGGACAGAATGAAGCTCTCTCTCCTTTGCGGATGCCAGGCCTGGACAAGACTCTAATCTCTGTCCTTACCCTGAGGCCTGTCACCGTGTTTACTGTCCTTCTCTCAGTTAAACTCTGAGCCCTGGAGGGTGGACTGTGTCTGCCTTGGCTTCCTATCTTTGGATTCAGAGCAATGTGCCTGGGCAAGCTGGCACTCGAGAGTGTGGGCTGGATGAAATGACTCGTGGTGAAGCTGCCCAGGGAAAGCCAAGGCATCGCCCCTCGGCCGCCCTCCTCACCATGTCCAGCAGGATGTCCACCTTCAGCCGCAAGAGGTTGTTCTCTTCTTCCAGCTGCTGGTTCCGTCTCCGCAGGCGCTGGGCCTCCCTCCGGTCCACACCTCCACTAATCCCCGTCTCTGGCAGAGGGGCACAACCAGCGGTCACCAAGTGCAGGCTGCCCTCCACCATCTTGCTGGGGCAAAACGGCAGGAAATGCAGCCCACCTGCTATCCACTGGCCATTTTCAAACTTCAGGCTCTGCCCGGCCAGGTTCATGGTGGGGGTTCCGTAGTCAAGGCCCAGTTCCACCTCCCGCGTGGACCGGTCCAACTGTGGGTGAGACATTCACGCCGGCAGCAAGCAGCCACAGTGCACGGGCTTGTGCTCCAGCACCCCTTCTGCTAGCTGTGAGACCCCCTGCATGCACTGGGTTGCATCAGACTCTTTGCAACCCCCACCAACTGTAGCCTGCCAGGCTCTTCCGTCCATGGGATTTTCCTGGCAAATATTGGAGTGGGTTGCCATTTCCTCCTCCAGAGATCTTCCTGACCCAGGGATAGAACCTGGGTGTCCTGACTTGGCAGGTGGGTTCTTTACCCCTGTGCCACATGGGAATCCCCGACTATGTGACCCCCAACAACTCATTTCTTTTTCTCTAATCATAACTTGGGACATTTAATAATTTTTTTTTCAAATAAAGTCAGAAAATTAAATAAGGTACCAAAAACTTTTAAACTATTAAAGAAAAGTACTGCTTTATATAATAGGTATTTTCCAGAAAATCTATATATGCTGAAATTTGCAAACTGAATTATTTCATATCTATAGGGCACTTGGCAGTTTAAGAAGTCTCACTGTAAATTTTTCATCAGGTGAAGAATCCTTTTTAAATGTAAGCCTGAGCCATCACTTGCTTCCTATGGAACTATATATGTCCTGGAAAAGGCATAAAATGCTAAGTCCCAATTAGTGGTAGCAGCTGTTCTTTAATGTGTTTTTCGATGTTTCTACAGCTCACTGAGCGCCCACCATGGGCCAGGGCTGGTACTGGATATACAGAAATGAATGGAAACCCTCTACCCTCGAGGAGCTTAGAAACTGCCTTTGGAGCTGTGGCAAATCCTTTTGACTGTTTCTAATGTTGGCAAAACATCATCCTTTGAGAATGAATTTGTTCTCAGACATGACTAAAAAACTGATTCCTCGCCAAGTCTTGGGAATCAACTGAAGTCAAAATGGATAAGATCGTTTGGTCCCCAAAATCATAATGAGAACGACTGTCTTTTAAGGTTCTTGAACAGCTCTGATAATAATTTCCAAATAGGAGTTAAGACATGTTTTCAGCAATAGCAATCATACGAATTAAAAGGATACCCTCCCATGAGCATGCCTCTGAAGGACCACACTTCGGTTAAGAGGTCAGGCTTGAGGCTCTGTTCACACTGCACACCACTGTTGATACTCACATTATGCAGGTTGAGAGAGAGGCCGACTTCCGAGGGGGCGTCTTCTTCGGACTAAACGTACTTCCAAAGAGAGGCATCTTCAGCCTGATGAAGGAAAGGTCAATGCTCCCTTCTCCCAGGGTCAGAAAAAGTCAAGGGGTACAAAGAGTTGCATCAGTGCCCTTGTGCCCCTGTCCTGCCATCATGTAAAACACACATTCTGTCATGTGACCACTAACTATCCTGGTGACAGCTCCCCTGTGCTGAGCGCTCACCATGTGCTAGGCAGCACGCCCAAACCTTGGCAACATCTCAGTCCTTACAATCGCCCTTGGTTCAGCTCCTCTAAGTATACCTATCTGCCAGATGAGGTTTAGAACGACTAAGGGCCTAAGTGGGAACTGATATTTGAACACAGGTCTGTGTAACTAGTCTATGCCAACCACAGGCAAGTGCCTAACTGGCTGGTCTTAAGTTTCATTAAAAACTGGCATCACTAGATTCATAGTCTAGACCAAGGCACTAGAAGGATTCTCAAGAGACAGCAAGGAGATCAAACCAGTCAATCCTAAAGGATATCAACCCTAAATATTCCTTGGAAGGACTGATGATGAAGCTCCAACACTTTGGCCACCTGATGCAAAGAGCCAACTCATTGGAAAAAGACCCTGATGCTGGCAAAGATTGAGGGCAGGAAGAGAAGGGGGTGACAGAGGATAAGATGGTTGGATGGCATCATCAGCTCAATGGACGTGAGTTTGAGCAGACTCTGGGAGACAGTGAAGGACAGGGAAGCGTGGTGTGCTATAGTTCATGGGGTCGCAAAGAGTTGGACACAACTGAGTGACCGAACAACAAAGGCATGAGATCCTTACTCCTGGACACTGGTAAGACTCACAACTAGGGCAGCAGCTTCTATACATACTCCATTGTAAGGAAATAAAAGCCTTTTTCTGAGAACTTGTCTTTTTGCTTTCTTATTGGTTTCTTTTTGATTAAAGAAGTTCTTGATTTTAATGGGATCTGACTTATTAAATTTTTTTAATGATTAGTGGTTTTTATTTCAGAAATTTTTGCCTACCCTAAGGTCATGATATTTCCCCACATTAACTTTTAGAAGTTTTCTTCTTTTAGCTTTCACATTTAGGACAGCCACTCATCTGCAATTAACCTTTGTATGTGGTGAGACGCTGGGCCACGCTTCATTTCTCTCCCTGTATTGCGTGTGTGTGATTTGCTCAGTGGTGTCTGACTCTTTGCAGCCCCATAGACTACATCCCACCAGGCTCCTCTGTCCACAGAATTCTCCAGGCAAGAATACTGGAGTGGATTGCCATTCTCTTCTTCAGGGGATCTTCCCAACTCAGGGACTGAATCCTGGTCTCCTGCATTGCAGGCAGACTTTTGACCATATGGGTTACCAGAGAAGCCCAATTTTATGTATAATACACAGACAGCTCAACAAGATTCCCTCTGCGAAACCGTAGAATGACGATAACAATAATGAAAGCACAAATGAGCAAAAGAAAGCAGCAGAGCTCTCACCTTTCCTGCTCCCAGGGATGAACTCTTCCTTCACCACATTATGAGATAAAAACGGTAATGAGTTTATCATCTCTCGCAAGAAATTGGCCAAAAAGAGAGGAAACTTCTCAAGACTACTTGAAACAAGGCTTTAGATCAACTAACTCATAGTGGGTTTTCATCACAATTAGCAAGACATATATTCACTAAGAACACAAAGAAAAAACTTTGCCCTATTTTCAGTGATGTAGAAATTAATAGCAGTAAAATTAATGACAAAGCTTAGAAGCTTCTTTAGAAGCTTTACAATATAGACATGCATGTGTGAGCAGAAGTATATGCACACATGACTTACAAATAAAATACATAAGACATTTAGGGGTATGTGCTCATGAGTTTTACTGGTGTGTGTTTGTGATTAAAAACACAGACATAGAAAAACAGACTTGTGGACACAGTGGAGGCAAGAGATGAGACAAACTGAGAGAGGAGCATGAAACATACGCGTTACCATATATAAAAAAGATAACTAGTGGGAAGTTGCTATATAACACAGCTCAACCCAGTGCTCTGTGACAACCTAAAGGGTTGAGATGGGGTGGGGGATGGGAGGGAGGTTCGAGAGAGAGGGGAACATGTGTATACTTATGGCTGATTCACAGTGTTGTGCAGAAACCAACACAACATTGTAAAGCAATAGTCCTCCAAAAACAGTGGTAGACCCACAGCCTGAGAGATGGCATTTGGGCTGGGGCCTAACACTTTAGGACTTGGACAAACCAGAATGCTTCCATCTTGATGGTGGGTGGGACAGCAGTGGAGACCAAGATGCTGAAGGTCTTTAAAGCTGTGCTACTATGTCATCCAGAACACCATGGAAGACCCTGGCATTGTTTCTGCAGGAGAAAAGAAAAAGCATGGAACAGGGAAGACAATTATTCTTATGTCCACAGAGGGCTGAATAGGAATGAAATAGGAATATCCAGGGAGAACGGTTTTAACCCAAAAAAGAAAAGGTCATAACAAAAACTAACAAACTAATATCACTTCTTGAGTATCCATGAGAGGTTGGACCCAATGCTGGGGACAGTTCATATATTTCTTTTATTCCTTGCAGGAGTCCCATAAGGTAATTTTCCTATCCATATCAGAAATGAGAAAACTAGGGCTCGAAGAAGTTATCCAGTTTTCCCAAGGTTCACAGCCATTGTCAGTTGGCTAAACACGTATACCAAATTATCCTTGTATTAATAACTGGTGGGGTACATCATAAAAAGAAGCATTTTCATCCATCATGTTGGCAACATTTAAGAGATCAATAGTACCATGTTGGTGAAGGTATGGAGACAAAGATACTCTTGGTGGAAACATAAGATGCTATCATTTTTTCCATTAGGCAAAACCCAGTAAAGTTTTTCAGGTGCATCGTTTTTGGCCAGCAAATCTACTTGTAAAAATGTATCCTCCAGAAAGAATTGGACATGTTCACACAAATATTCTCCATTGTTGGTAGCAGTCAAAAATAAGAAACAGTGCAAAAGGTCTGCCGATGGTTGGTATAGCCAAATACATTATGGCACATTATTATAAGGGAACACTAGATCGTTAAGTAAAAACAAAGAGATAGTCATCCGTGTACTTACTTGAAAAGACATCCAACACACTCTATCATTAAGAAAGTAAGTGATAGGGACTTCCCTGGTGGTTAAGACTACACACTTCCAATTCAGGGGGCATGAGTTCGATCCCTGATCGGGGAACAAAGATTGCATATGCCAATGGTATGACAAAAAAACCCAAAAAACAAGCAAGCAACAGAACAATGTATATATTATAATCCCACATGAGAAGACAAAAAAAAAAAAGAAAGCAAGAATATAGGTCTCTAAATAAAAAGATCTAGAAGGATAAACACCAAACTGCACACAGCGGTTAAATCTGGCAAAGGAAGTAGGATGGTGACTTAACTGAATTTGCCATTTTTAAACAGATTTTTTAAATTTTAATTTTTTTAGCTGTGACAGGATCTTACTTTCCCAACCAGGGATGGAACCTGGGCCCTTGGCAATGAGAGCATGGAATCCTAACCCCTGTTCTGCCATCCTAATCCCTGAATTTGCCATTCTAAAGGTTAAAAAAAACACCCCAAATGGCCAAATAGTGGCAATTTCATGTTACAATATAAAGTCATAGTAAAGAAATATGCCTGTGGATTTAATGAATTATTACAATGATAATATATTCACATGTAACTTATGAAAACAAACCAAACTAATGTACAAATAACCAGATAAGAAGCAGTCCCTGCCCCCCAAGCACCTGGAGACATCTGAAGAAGGAAAAATAAGCCAAGTTGTTTGTGCAAAGCCCCCAGTGGTGCTAAGAACACTAAGACTGAGCATAGTACCTGGACACAACAGACCAAGTTCTAGGCCCAGTTCTGCCTCTCAGTTGCCGCCTAAACCTAGGCCAAGCTGCTTTAGTCTTCCAGGTTTTAACTTTTTGCTGACTGGATGGACTTTTGCAAAATCTAATGCCTATGCCCGGTGATTTGTTATGTAAGTGAATACATCTCTGGTCAATAACATTCAGGAAACAAAACCTCTCTGGTAAATAAGGTGTTCACAAGGGCACTTCACTCACGATCTCAGTAATTCTCGTAACACTTAAGCCAACGCCCACCATCAATATATTTCAGACAAGGAAAAGGAAGGGTCTGGACTAACTTTTAAGTCAGATCCACTCATCCATAAACAACTCCGGCTGAGACCCTAAGATTCTGGAACATCAGTGTGAACCAAGAGGTACCAGCTCTACCCCTGGCCCCAGGCAGCCCTCTTTCCAGTGAAATTTCCTGGAGAGAGGGAGGGCTCAGCACAACGGAAGCGAATGGAGAGCATCTGGGTTCCACCGGTCGCTCTGCTGTTCACCCCCACTGGGCCCCTGCACTTACTTCTCTGGGCCCCAGGCTTCTTTATTTACAATCAGGGCTTCCCTGCTAGCTCAGCTGGTAAAGAATCTGCCTGCAAAGCAGGAGACCCCGGTTGGATTCCTGGGTTTGTAAGATCCACTGGAGAAGGGATAGGCTAGATCAAGTAATTTTTCCCATCCACAGATCAGAAAACTGAGGCTTAGAGAAGTTAAGTAATGTGCCTCCAGTCACGCAGTGGGAAGGCGGTGAAACTGGGCTTCAAATAAGTTCTACGCCTCTGTGCTGATGATAGTAATCACTTCTTCACTATGCAATGCTTTATCGTTTGCAATAGGCCATAAAATACAGTATTTTCTTTTAATTTAACAAGAAAGTGAGAAATAAGTCTCTAGCTTTCACCATAATCTCAAAGACTTCAGAGCCAAGCAAGTACGTGCCACGCAGGTACGTGGCCACCTCGCAGGGCCGTTAACTAACCGCAGAGAGCGTTCATTCGCGCGCTCTCGTTAATTACCTCCATCGCTGACCTACGAGGGTAATTACCACCCCAATTTACAAACCAGAAAACACACTACGACAAATGCGGTGCACCGCCTGCGGAGAACCCGGCCCCCGCCCCTGCTCCGCGCCCTCCGGTCGCTCCAGCTGCCGGGAGGCCCTGGGGAACGCCGGTGTCCCACCCTTTCTTGGACCCTCGGGCGATGCCGGGCTCAGAGACGTACCTGACGTGCCCTAAAGTCGGGGGTTCCAAGCAAACCCCCGACCTCCCGCCTGGTACCCACCAGAGGCCAGTCTGCCGCGGCCAGAGCAAGAGCGGGTGTCGCCCGGCCGCCACGCGCATGCGCGGGCGCAGCCCCGCCGGATTCTACCACCGAGAGGTTTGGGGGTACCCGGCCCCGGGCGGTCCCCATCGCGACCCTATGCGAAGCGCCAGAAACTCATGAGGACGGCTCTTGACATACTTAATAGACTCCACAGAGGCAGTGTCTTCTGGAGTCACTTGGGCTATAGGCAAGGTCGAGAAACCACACTCACTCTCTCCGCAAACCCCCTTGGTCTGGTCTCTCCCCAGCCTACGGGGACCGTCGCCATGGTAACGGCGTGCACGCGAAGCTCGCGATGCCCCCCCATTGTTGTGAGAAAAGGTGCAGGTGCCGGCTGTGGCCCGCGTTGCTGGGAGAACGTCCGGACTTATAGTAGCAAAATGGGCCTCTCCCAGACGTCCTTCCTCCTCTTCCTCTTCCCAGATCACAAAACAAAGGGTACCCCTTCCTGGTGGATGTGGGGGCCAACAGGTCTCGGGTGTCCCATCCAGAACTTCACAGGGTCCCCTGAGGGCCCCGTGGCGGAATGGGCACCGCCGAGTTCCGCGGATTCCGCCTGCAGTCTTCAGGTAAGATGAACAGACACAGACCATGAACCTGCCTTCCCACGCCCCATCTCTCGTCGGCTTTGACAGGTGGGGGAGACTGAGGCCAGGAGAAGCTTCAAGGTCGCACCGTGAGCAGGGTGCAGAGAACTACTCGAGAAAAGAGTCCAGATCTCCTAAAATCCTAAGTGTGTGTTTGATAAACATTCCATTTGATAAACGAAGAAACTCGGGCTCATTCAAGGGATATTTACTGGGTGCCTAGTGAATGCACCAAGTCATCCAACCAGTGAGGGACAGGACCCATGGGTCTCTGGCTCCACGTGCAATTTTCTTCCAACTATACCTTACTTCATTGAAAAGGGGAAATTTCCATGTCCTGGAACCAAACTGCCTGGTCTAACCCAGCACCATCTAATGGAAACATAACGTGGGCCATACATAATTTAGAATTTTCTCAGAGCCATATTTTTAAAAATTCTTTAGAAAATCAGGTGCTATTACTATGAATAATGTTTATTTTCACTCATATGTCCCAAATATGATCATTTCAACATACAATCAATATTTTTTTCATTTATTCTGCTTTAGGGTTTAAATTTTAATTAACTAAAATTAAGATCTTAGGACTTCCCTGGTGGTCTAGTGGCTAAGACTCCACGCTCCCAATCCAGGGGGCCCAGGTTTGATCTGTTCAGGGAATTAGATCCCATGTGCTGAAGCAAAGAGTTGTCATGGTGCAGCTAAAAGGTCCCACGTGCCACAAGGAAGATCAAAGATCCCATGGGCTGCAAGTAAAACCCGGTACAGCCAGATAAATAAAATAATTTTTTTAAAGATTTTAGTAGTTGGGTCACACTGACCAAATTCCAAGGACTCAGTTGTTACATGTGGCCAGTGGCTACTGTGATGCACAGGTCTAGACTTTTCCTGTCCTTGTACTCTGTGCCCCTCTGCTTGGATGGTATTTCCCTTCCTCATTTATCTAAGTAGCTCCTGCTCTTCCTTCAGGTTGTGACACCTTGACTAGGTTGGTCTCCACTATTACGTCGTCTCTCACAGCACTGTGTCCCTCCCTTTGAAACAGTGCCTGTGCTCAGTCGCTAAGTCACGTCTGACTCCTTTGTGACCCCATGGGCTGTAGCCCACCAGGTTCCTGTGTCCATGGGATTTTCCAGGCAAGAATACTGGGGTGGGTTGCCATTTGAAGGAGTGGTCAGTTATAATTCATGCTTCCCAGGTGGCACTAGTGGTAAAGAACCCACTTGCCAATGCAGGAGACCAAAGAGACTCAAGTTCAATCCCTGGGTCAGGAAGATCCCCTGGAGAAGGAAATGGCAACCCACTCCAGTATTCCTGTCTGGAGAATCCCATGGAGAGAGGACCCTGGTGGGCTACAGTCCACAGGGTCACAAAGAGTCAGACACGACTGAAAGCAGCTTAGCACTAGCACATAATTAATTAGCACTTGTCACCTCTAGTTGACATAAGGTCCATTAGGGCAGGGATCAAGTCTGGTTTAGTTCAGCATCCTGTCCCCCAGTAAGAATGAATTGCTGATTCTGTTGGGCAGTCAGTAGGTAGTCACTTAATGACTGAACGTTAAACTGAAGAAAAGGCTGCCTGACTACAACCTCAGGGTTGTTCTAACTTAACATGTTTAAGTTAAAACATTTAACTTTAAACAAAGGACTTTCAAATCTCATGTGCAAGAATATGTGCTCCATGAGAGCAGAATGTTTTTTATTCTTCCACTCATCTGCCCCTAATATACAGCGCAGTCCTGGACACAGGGTAGATATTCAATGAAGTTAGTGTTCTCCCCATCCTCTGTTTCTCCCCAAGTAGTGACAGTAAAAACTTTTATCATGCTTCAGAGAATACTTATCCTAAAATACTTATCCTAAAATCCTTTCTGAAAGATTCAGAAAGGAACAGAGACTTTAAATGTTTCTCTTAAGCATAATATTCAGTTCTCCCATTAGACATGAGTCAGTCAGGTCAGTTGCTCAGTCGTGTCCGACTGCGACCCCATGAACCGCAACACGCCAGGCCTCCCTGTCCATCACCAACTCCCAGAGACTACTCAAACTCATGTCCATTGAGTCAGTGATGCCATGCAACCATCTCATCCTCTGTCGTTCCCTTCTCCTCCTGCCCTCAATCCTTCCCATCATCAGGGTCTTTTCAAATGAGTCAGCTCTTCGCATCTGGTGGCCAAAGTATTGGAGTTTCAGCTTCAATATCAGTCCTTCCAATGAAATGTTAAACAAAAGCAAGAGGCTTCTTAATAGAGCTCCCCTAAGCCTGGCTTTTCAGAGAATGTGTTTAATTTTCCAGTTCATGTTAGGGCGGGGTGTGGAAGAAAACTCAGAAGCGCTGTATGGCTAAAGGCTAAGAGCAGAGTATTGGCCTGGGCCAACCTTTCCTACAATCCAGCTGACTTGGGGCAACCCAAATGGATAACCTCTTTGGCCCCAAAAGAAATGTGATGAGTTAGAAAGGGACTCAGGGAACTTTCCTGGTGTGGTGATCCAGTGGCTAAAACTCTGATCTCCCAATGGAGGGAGCCTGGGTTCGCTCTCTGGTTAGAGAACTAGATCCCACATGCTGCACGTAAGAGTTTGCATGTCACGACCAAAACCTCCTGCATGCTACAGCTAAGACCCAGTGCACCTAAGTTAATGTGAAAAAAAAAAAAAAGGAATCCAATACGGATTGAACCTACTTCCTAGAGGGTAATTTGCCTAACAAAGAAAGACGCGGAAGCAAATTCTAGTTTAGGATTGTAAGTGCTGTAACAGTTGCAGGCAGAATCCTCCATCGGAGAAGGTGTGGCACCAATGGCCTGGAGTAATTCAAGAAGGTTTTCTAAAGGATGCATCACCTGGGCTGATTGAATGGGGGCAGCGGCATGCACAAAGGCACGGAGCACACAGCATAGCAGGGACCAGGAAGAAGCTGAGTGCAGCAGGCGTATAGGATGGCTGGCTGCGGGGAGAGAGCAGAGTAGAAGGCAGGAACCAAAGGAGAGGCAAGGAGACTGGTGAAAGGGCACCTGGTTCTATTTTTTTTCATTGAACTATACCTTTTCTCTCTCTTTCCGTTATGTATGAGCTTCTTGAGGGCAGATCTGAATCTTTTACTTCATTATAATCAGGCCTATACCCCCAGGCCCTGGACAGGGAGGACCCACAGCTGGTAGTGATAAATTCCTCCTGGCCAGGAAGCAAGGACCCCAGAGAGCAGTCTGGCCAGCATATTCCAAATCCAGGAGGAGAAGTAGGGATGGGGCCACTGGAGAGGGAGCAGAAAGCCTCAGGTCTATCAGGAGCCTCATGCTGAAGGAATGGACTGCCCACCCCAGCGTCATAGCAGCCCAGGATCTGAGAGCTGAAGAGGGTCCTAGCAACCTAATTCACATCTCTGACTTTATAGGTGAGGCTTAGAGAGGCAAAGAAATTTGACTGCACTTCTAGTTTGAAATCTGGCTTGCTGAATGGTCTAGAGCCCCAGTCTTTTCAGCACTCTGGTCTCCTTTGGGCTTCCCGGGTGGCTTAGTGGTAAAGAATTCACCTGCCAATCCAGGGAGATGAGGGTTTGACCCCTGGGTTGGGAAGATCCCTTAGAGAAGAAAATGGCAACCCACTTCAGTATTCTTGCCTGGGAAATCCCATGGACAGAGAATCTTGGCAGGCTACAATTCATGGGGTCACAAAAGAGTTGGGCATGACTTAGTGACTAAACAACAACAACAGTCTCCTTTTGTTTATTTATTTGGCCTTGCTATGTTGATTTCAGGATCTTAGTTCCCCAACCAGGGGTTGAACTTGGGCTCCTGGTAGTGAGAGCACTGAGACCTAACCCCTGGACCACCAGGGAATTTCTAGTCTCTTTGTTTTAAAATTAGGATAATTTTCATCAGAGGGTGATGGTGGGGATTGGCCAGTAGAAAGCAAAAGTGTATATGCCTTGAAGTTTTCAGTTAGGAACGTGGTACATATATACAGTGGAGTATACAACACCCCTAAGATAAAAATATGGTGGTGCAGTGGTAGAGAATCCACCCGCTAAGGCAGGAAATGCAGGAGACTCAGGTTCTTTCCCTGGGTCGGGAAGATCCCCTGGAAAAGGAAATGGTAACCCACTCCAGTATTCTTGCCTGGAGAATCCCATGGGCAGAGGAGCCTGGCAGGCCTTAGTCCATGCGGGCACAAAGAGTCAAACGTGACTGAAGCGACTTAGCACGCACGCTCCAGGCATCTTGTGTTCAGC
Source organism: Nanger dama (assembly GCA_917880005.1). Taxonomy (NCBI): domain Eukaryota; kingdom Metazoa; phylum Chordata; class Mammalia; order Artiodactyla; family Bovidae; genus Nanger; species Nanger dama. The sequence continues at coordinate 9,869,074 of CAKJTW010000046.1, forward strand.
CTGAGGTTACAATGCTGCGCCTGTTGTGGGGACCTCAGTTCCTGCACAACTCAAAGGTTATGTGTATCTCTTGAGAAGCATGCACACACGTGTATGTAAAATAGAGAACTAATAGGGATCTACTGTGTAGCACGGGGAACTCTACTCAATACTCTGTAATGACCTATATGAGAAAAGAATCTAAAAAGAACAGATATAAAACCGATTCACTTTGCCGTACGGCAGAAACTAACACAACATTGTAAATCAACTCTATTCCAATAAAAACAAAAGAAGCAAAGGAGAAAAAAAAAAGAATGGGTTTCTCTAACAAGTCTTTATTCCCCCATGTTGTATGCGGCATGCGCCTCGCCATCAGCCCTGCTTGCAAGATGAACATGGCTGAGCTTTCTAAGTTGGTTCTGTGCTTATTTCTGATTTCCAGGAGGCTGGTTGAACAGAGAACAAGACCACAGAGGGGGAGTGAGAGGCTCCTAAAAGTGAAAACTTAATTGTTGGTCAGTGTACAAGGAAGCGGACAATGGCTCACTTCAGGAGGTTGGACGTCATCAACTTCACTGCGTTGCCAATGGTGCCACTGGATGAGCGTCTGGGTGTTTCCCTGATTGCGCAGAACGCACTAAAGGATGCCACGAGGAAGAATCTGAAGGACACTGTGCCCTGTATCCTTCTGTGGTGCCATCTGCAATGGAGACAACACGCCTGCACAGAGGTATCTATCATACGCCACTTACTAACTTGTTTCTTATGTGTTTGTTGATTTTCTTCAATTATTTAAGCTCCACCTATCCTCTGAAGAATTTGAGGCTGCGAAGGAGTGTTTGACTTGAGTTGGTTTTACTAAGATAGAGCAGAAAGAGCACCAAAGGAAAACATGCTGGAAATATTTGTTGAAAAGATGGGGAAGAAGAGGGAAAAAATGCTCCATTCCCCCATTGTCTCCTTTCCCTTCTACCTTCCAAAGAATTAAACTTAGAGATAGAAACGAAATTATAGTCCAAGCCTCAGAAGAGTCAGCTGAGTACTCAACTTATTTTTTCTTTTAAAAAAAATTTTGTTTGTTTGTTTTTGGCTGTGCCATGTGACTTGCAGGATCTTCGTTCCCTGACTAGGGATTGAAACCAGGCACACACGGCAGTGAAAGTGGGCCAAGTCCTAACCAGTGGACTACTAGGGAATCCCCTTTCTTTCTTTCTTTTTAAAACTCCAGTTAGGGACTTCCCTGGTGGTCTAGTGGTTGGGACTTCACCTTTCAGCGCAGGGTGTGCGGTTTGGTCCCTGGCCGAGGAGCTAAAATCCCACATGCCTCACAGCCAAAAACCAAAATAGAACACAGAAGCAATATTGCAGCACATTCAATAAAGAATTAAAAATGATAATAACTCCATTTGACCTTTCTAACCTGCCAGCACCTCTGCCTGGGCCAGACTTTGCCCCTTCTGGCATCATCCAGACGCTACCAGAATCTTCCTTCTCTGACTCTGGCCTCATTGATCTGGATCTCACTTCTGACCCTGAACCTTGTGTGTCAGGGACTCACAGAATCCCATCTCTGGAGGACCATAAAACTCATGCAGCAGATAGAGACCGTTTTTGGTTATAAATAAGTCTGTCCCTTCTCTACAGAGCTCACTTTCGAGTCATGCTCCTGCCAGCCAAGCTGCGTGTATCTCTCTGCATCACCTCCCTTTCCCGGCCTCTCCAAAACCCTTCTCAAGATGAGCACAAATGATCCCATGAGGATCTGTTTCAAGGTTGCACTTTCCTGGGCCTTTTTCTAATGTGCCCTCTCTCTTAATCCCACACTCATCGCAACCTAAGCAATCCATTTCACTCCCTATGATTTGTCATGTCTCTCCTTGGCACCTTCACTTGTCAAGTATCCTCCAACTTGTAAGAACACTTGAGGGTAATGGAAGTAACAGTGAGTCTGGCTTTACGTGAAGGCTGTGAGGAGTGATGGATTATGAGGCATTTACAAAGGATGTATCCTAGACCACTTGAGACTACCACACAAAGAAATGCAAACGTAGAGAGGGTAATAAGAGGGGCCGTCAAACTGAGCAGAGATTTCAACAGTGATAAACAAGATTGAGATGCCCTTGGACCCAGGCATCCTTCACCTGAAAATCTCTCTTAAAGGAATAATCCCAAATAAGGAAACAGCTCTTGGTGTGACTGTGTGCATCACAGAGTGATTTATAGTTGCAAAAAATATAAACAGCTTAAATGTTCAATACCCAAGGGACAGTTAAGTCTATTAAGATGCATTCTCTAAAATGAATTTGTGGACTGCCATTTAAAATATTACAAAGATTATGGAAAATGATTGTAATAACAAGTGGGAGAGAAGTCAGAGTAGTAACTAACACAGGCACACACTGATATTATAATTATATAAAAAGGTATGTATGTAATAGTGCTAGAAGGAAGTCTCCCCAGATCCTAGTAAGTTGTTAGGTTGGTAGCATAATGAGTGATTCTTTTTCTGCTTTTCAAGGTGTCTAGAATGTGGTTAATTTTTGTTTACAGTTTTTAAAGCAGCTCATTTAAGGCAAGATAAAAGAAGTGTGAATGTTTGCAGAGAAAATAATGGAGTGGGGAAAAAGCAAGGAAGGCAGTGAGCTGCTGTCCTGGCTGGGCTCCCTCAGCCTATTGCGTCTGTGTGTAATCATCGCCCAGAAAGTTTCCTTAACAGGCCCACCTCCCAGTGTGCCTGGTTGGCTCCATTCAGCAGGTGAACCAGATGATTGCTGATGCAGATCTGAGTCCCAACCCGCTGGTGCACAGCCTGGTGAGTTTTGAGTGCTAAGGTAAGGCTTCCAGGAAGAAAGGAGTCTAGGGACCCCTTTATTAATTTGAAAGCATGTTTGCACAATAGAAGTCTTAAAGACATGTTTCTTTAAATTCATAAACTTTTATTTTTATCTATATAAAAGTCCTATTTTTTTATATAGGATTTGGCTACAGCAAAATCAATTTGACTCTTCCCTATTCCTTATTTCAGTGGCATTTTCATCATAGTAAACATGTGAATATTTTTGTACATGTATCTTGGGACTCATTTGCAAGTGTTTCTTCCAGATAGAGCCCTGGAAGTGAAATTTAAAATTTTGATGGATACAGTCAAGTTGCCTTTCACAGAGGTTAAGCCACTCTTTACTGAAGCTGGAAGACCACGAGCTTTAGTTCTCCCTCACCCCCTGTCAAGCAGAGCCTAGAATTGAATTGTGAATAAAAGTAAAATACACACACACTATTTGGAACAATTTTGTTTAAGTTCAAAAGCACTCTGTCTCTGTATGTGTGCTCTGTTCATGTGCATGAGGGTGTATGTAGCTCCAGAGGCTTAGAATAAGACTGTCAGAGTTTGAATTCCTGCTGCTTACTGTTCTCTCACATTCTGACATTTGGTAAACTATTGAGCCTCTGTGAGTCTCAGTGTCTTGTAAAATGATGATAACATTGATACTATATCTACTTCATAGATGTACTATTATATATGCAAGAATTAGATGAGTTAAGTAAGCTCAGTTTCTCAGTCATGTCTGGCTCTTTGTGACCCCATGGACTGCAGCACGCCAGGCTTCCCTGACCATCACCAATCCCAGAGTTTACTCAAACTCATGTCCATCGTGTTGGTGATGCCATCCAACCATCTCATCCCTGTCATCCCCTTCTCCTGCCTTCAGTCTTCTTCAGCATCAGAGTCTTTTCCAGAGCATCAGAGTCTTTTCCAGTGCATCAGGTGGCCAAAGTATTGGAGTTTCAGCTCAATAGCAGTCCTTCCAATGAATGTTCAGGACTGATTTCCTTTAGGATGGACTGGTTGGATCTCCTTGCAGTCCAAGGCACTCTTAAGAGTCAATCTTCTCCAACACCACAGTTCAAAAGCATCAGTTCTTCGGCGCTCAGCTTTCCTTATGGTCTGACTCACCTTAATAGATGAGTTAAGACTCTCAAAACCCTCAGATGGTGCCTGGCTCTCAGGAAGGACATTATTTATGTGAATGTGTAGGGAAAGAGTCTGGAAGGATAAATGCCAAATGGAGTCAGTTCTGGAAAGGGAATGAGATGGAAGATGAGTAGTTTTTACTCCAAGTATGTCTGTAATGTTTAGGTTTTTACAACAAGACTGTATTTATATGTCAGTTCTGTGGGATTGTTCTGATAATTTTAGAGCCAGGAAAATGAATATTATCCTTCCAGTAGCAGGATCTGGTGACTTTTCAAGGCTGCCCAGCATCGGCACAGCTTCTCGGTGTTCTTCACTGCCAGTCAGAGCAGGACGGGTCTGGCAGGAGCAACTGTGGGTCCTCACATGACCTGGAAGAAGAGGGGCTTTGTCCTTCCTGCTTCTCTGTCCAGGCAGCCTATCTGGGGGCAGGTGCTGACTGCCTGCTGCCCCCCGAGCCCTCCCCTGGTGACCCTAACCAACCTCTGTTGACCGCAGTGTGCCCTGACCTTTATACATCAGCCTTGACCACGTCAGCATCTGAGCCAGACTGGTGTCTCCAGGCTCCACGCTGCCCAGCCAGAGGGCGTCTGGCACAGCACCAGACACATAAAAGTGTTCAGTAGATGTGCAGTAGGTGAGCCATCTCCTTCTGAGATCAGACGCCCCTGCCTGCTTTACCCCAGCCATGTCCTGTTTCTGTTCCTTCTCCCACGCCCGAGTGTGGGTTTCTCCTCCAGTCTCTGGCCATGAACTTGCCTAGCTCTGCTTTCCAGTCTCCTTCCCTCAGGAGCTTGTACCTGCATCACTGCAGCTTCGCCATTCACTCCCACAGTAGGGAGTAGGGCATACCTTCCTCTGCCTATAGGCCACAGCCTCTGAAAAGGCCTTCCTTGCACCCTCCACCCCGAGACCAGTGTAGGCGCCCTTTCAGGGGGCACTCCTGACACCTGTCCCCCCACCCTCAATAGCACTGATTTGCCTTGGTCACCTCGCAGTCACGGGCTTCTCCCCACTAGTCTCTGAGCCCTCGGAGGACAGAGACGGGCTCTGATGCTCATGGCTGCATCCTCAGCACTGGCCCAGTGTCTGACTTTCAGTAGATGCTCAGGAAATATTTGTGGAATGAAGGATAGGTTTGCAAATTTGAGCTTCTCACCTGTATTTCGGTCTCAGATTCCTAGTTACCTAGAGCAGTGATACCTAAACCTAACTGATCATCAGACTCCCTGGGAGCTTTTTGAAAAACTAGAAGTGAAAAGGGCCAGATGCAGACCTGTGTGCTGTGTATCCTTCATCTGAATCAGTACAGAATACCCCTAGAAAACCTCTAGACAGCTATGCAAGAAACTAAGAATCTTGAGTGAGCAGTAGAAAGGAGACTTCTTACTGTGTTTGATTTTGTACCATGTAAAATATTTATTGTTTTAAAATTTTAAATAGAGAACAATTCATAGCCACAATAAATAAACAGTTCAAAACCCAATAAGGAATGATATTTACTCCAATAAGGAATCAGTTCAGTTCGGTTGCTCGGTTGTGTCCAACTCTTTGCGACCCCGTGGACTGCAGCGTGCCAGGCTTCCCGGTCCATCACCAACTCCTGGAGCTTGCTCAAACTCATGTCCATCGAGTCAGTGATGCCATCCAACCATCTCATCCTCTGTCATCCCCTTCTCCTGCCTCCAATCTTTCCCAGCATCAGGGTCTTTTCTAATGAGTCAGTTCTCATCAGGTGGCCAAAGTATTGGAGCTTCATCTTCAGCATCAGTCCTTCCACTGAATTTTCAGGACTGAATAAGCATCTCTAATAAATCTGTATATCTGAATAATTCCCTAGCAAGTCTGGTCACCAGGCAGGTTTGGGAGTTGCTTCCTAGGAAACAGCCCTATCTGTTGGTCCTTCTGTCATCTCAAATGCAAACTCAGGTCTCATCATTTTTTGCCCTAAAACTTACTTTTCCTCCAGGATTCAAAGTTCCTTTCTGTTCTTTCTCTGTGGAAATCTCGTGTATCCTTCCGGGCCCTGCCAGTGTCAGCTACAGTGACATCCTGGTGGGTGGCAGAGGCATGGCTGTATTGTCACGTTGACACTCACCCATCCGCTTCATTCATCCATCGTGCCTTCTCTGATGCACGTGACTGGGGCAACAGTGTTGATGCAAAGACTTAACAGTGTGACTCTGTCCCCGGCAGGCCCACACACCTGCACACATTCCAGTACCTTTAGCTCATCTCGCAGGCCAGGGCTGCCAGTTGAGGAGGAAGTTAGCGGGAGGCTGGAGAAGCATTTCATGGTTTATCAAGCTAAGGAGAGCTGCCTCCTCCTTTCTGGCCAGTCCTCTCTGCTCCAGCCCATACTGATCCCACTCATTTCAATCCTAAATGTTTAAGACTTTATTGTCCCCTGTATGATGATTTGGTTCTCTGAATAGACTAGAAATTCCTTGAGGGCAAAGACATAGAATCACACTTGGTTAACTTCATTATCCCAGCTTCGCTGGGCTGGTTGACAGTCAGTGCACCTTGTTGGCTCACTGACATTCCGTTTTTCTTTCCTCCCTTTTATCAGGGCTGGGGGAGTGGGGAGGAGGAATCAGAGATCAAGAGAAATCTCTTGAGAGGTCAGGGGTATGGTGATGATTAATAATAATAATAATAGTTACTATTTATTAAGCAGCTCCTATCTGAAAGCCTATGGAGTGCTAGTGTTTTAAAACGCATCAGATTCTTTATAGTGGTATCTCAGCCTTATAAGAGCACTGGGAGGTAGGTGTTATTCTCCCCGTGTACAGAGGTTAAACAGCAGCTTGTCTCCCGTGGAGCCATGATTGGAAGCCTGCTCCAGATCCTATGTTCCTCGGGAGTGTGGCCAGGAGGAGGGGCAGCGTGGGAGAAGGTGGGGTGGGGGATGTAGTGGTGGTGACCCTCAGGGGGATGAGCTCAGTGACACATGGGCACCAAGACCCTACCACCTGGCAGGGAGACAGCAAGGCCCTGCCACAAACTTTGCTCCAGGCCTTTTGTGCACCGGCAGGAGAAATGGCCTAGTTCCTGACCCCTGCCCTCCCCTCAGATTTGCACTAAAACCCCTTTTCTTTTTGGTTTTTGAAGGCAATTGAGAAATATGAGATGGAGAAGAAGGCTTTAAAAAGAGAGCAAAGTCGCGGCGGCTTGGCAGACAGAGGCAAAACTCCTTTCCTGTAGATGATGGTGTTTTTGTGGGGTTTGGATTTTTTTTGGTGTCTGAAATGTAATTGAGTAGGAATGGAATTTCAGGTGAGAGTATCTCTGGCCTCTTCTGAGAGAGCCTTTAATCTCACTTCTTGGCATCAGGCAAGGAAGGAGGGACAATACCATTTCGAGACGACCTGCTGGCGGGCACCTTGCACCAGGTGTTTTCATACCGATCACCTTGTTAAAGCTTCCTAAGACCCCCTACCTGTGAGGCAGCTGCCTTCGAACGGGTTTTATACTTGAGAGAAGGCAAGGGAACCACTTTCTGAGAACCATAAGGCTTGTCTGCTGCAGGTCTTAGATTCACCCCAGATTGACTTCAAAACCCATGTTTTATCTGCTTGTCCTGACTGCTTCTCTGAGCTCAAAAGCAGTCTGATCAAATAAGGAGGGGAGTCTTAGCAAGTTAGCGACTCAGGCAAACTAATAATGTGTATGCCATCTGGCTGCTTAGGATGAATGAAAAAGCACAGGTATGATTACCACACAGCCATGGGCAGTCCCGTGGTTACTCACATCCTATTTCTCTTCTTTCATTTTCCTGCAGAAAAGAGCGAAGGAAAATCACAGTATATTTGCAAGGGCTCAGAATTCAGGAATGTCAAATCTTTCACTATCAAAAGGGTAAGGGATCTCTTGCTGGGTCGGTTTCTGCTGGGCCTGAACTACATTTCATTCCCAGGGAAAGGCCCCTTAGCACCTGGATGGTAATTATGTAGGAAAATGGCAGAGTACCTGTTTTAGAAAATCTGAACCAATCTCACCGTCCGATTCAGTGGACAGGAACTTGGGCAAACTCTAGGAGATGGTGAGGGACAGGGAGGCCTGGCATGCTGCAGTCCATGGGGTCACAGAGAGTCAGCTACAAGTTGGTGATTGAACAACACCAATGTACTTTAGTAACTTTAGAATCTCTCATAACACCTCAAAAAGGTAGAATCAAGAGGATTCCAGAGGTCAGTTGTCCGTTTAATTTTAGAACTTAGAAGCTGTTTATCCTTAGACACAATGAGTTCAGCTTCAGTTCACACAGAGCCACCGTGCCGCAGAGCTCCCAGGGGTGCATTCCCACAGCAGTGGGGGTTTTGTGGGTCACTGCAGACACCCCAGGGAGCGGACAGCCAGGAGCAGTCAGAGGACCTGTCCCGCGCCATGCAGCTTGCTGGTGACAGAGCGCCCTGCCTCTCGCTCAGGGGTGTCTTGCTCTCTCAGCGGCCCTTCCAGTAGCACTCTGGCCCCGTCTCATAGCCGCCCCAGTTAAGATCCTCCTGAGTGCTATCACTTCAGTTGTGTCCGACTCTCTGCGACCCCAGTGAGCCTGTAGCCTGCCAGGCTCCTCTGTCCTTGGGATTTCCCAGGCAAGAATACTGTAATCGGTTGTCTTTTCCTCCTCCAGGGGATCTTCCAGACCCAAGGATCAAACCTGTCTCTTGCCTCCTGCTTTGGCAGGCCGGTTCTTTACCACTAGCGCCCTCTGGGGAGGCAAGATCCTCCTAAGCTCCCTCTTTAAACTACCCAGCTCATGTGTATTCAAGCCTTTAAATGCTAGAGAATGTTACCCTTTTTCACCTTATAGCCTGGAAAATTCCCACACAGCATAGAGCCTGATGGTTGTGGGTCTACATGGAAACTGTCATACGACCCATGATGGTGGCCGAGCAGCTCTAGATGTCCTGTCCAGAGCAGCACAGCCAGTACATGGGGGAGCTGACCTCTGACGCAGAGTCAGTGCAGTTGATTACTCAGTTCTCCATTGCCAAGGCCATCGCCCAGTTACAGAGGAACTCAGTGCCTCAGGACGCTTCCAGGAGGAGCCTTTGGGTCATGGTTATTGATCTCCTCTTCCTACTTTTCTGTATTTTTACATTTTTATAGTCATATTTTTATCCAAAAATCCATTTAATGATATATGTTAAGAGGGTGGGTTAAGATATATGATATATGTTAAGAGGTGGGTTGGTCATATCCTTTGACCTTAATAGTGCCATTTTGAGAAATTCATGCCCATTTTGAGAAATTGATGCCAAGTAAATAACATTAAAGAGGTGAACCATGTGGTCCCAGTTAGTAATAATACTAATTTGAACTCATCTGTGAGTAGTTAATTAAATTGTAGCATGTCTTAACAAGATATACTACTTTATATGATAAATTTGAAGACAGACAATGTGAAAAATCTAAGGGGATAAAGCAAGACATAAAAGTGTGTATGCATATATGTATCGTAAAATGATTGAAGTAACACATACGTATTTATATACATGTGCTCAAAGCCTGAAAGGAAAGTAGAAATAATGTAAATATCTGTTGGATAAGAACTGCTGGGATCACGCACACACTCTCATTCTCTTCAACATTCTCTAAGATTGTTAATACTATCGCCATGATAAAAGGAGAAGATACTGTATTGTTTTAAACTGTCAAAAATGAGGGACCCCATTTTCATATTCTGTTTTTGTCTTTAGAAAACAGCAGATAAAAATCTCCTGGCAGAGCTGTACCAGTACCCATCCTTTGACGACTCTAGGCCAAACAATCTTCCAAATGGGGTGGACTTCTGTGATTTGGTGGGCAACGTGATCCTGGCTGAGAAAAACCCCTTAGCAGCAAGGTAAGAAGAGAGAGCCCTTGGGGCGCCCGCCTGCACAGGACACACTGCTGTCCCAGTCTTACACCCCAGGGAATTGAGTCGGGCAGGGAAGCTGCTGAGGGCCACACAGTTTGCAAGTGACTGAGCTGAGATTAGACCGACGACGAAACCGACATCCTTTCTCCCAGTGCTCTAGGCTCTGAACTGTGCTGATCGCATGACCTATTAGTGTAGCATCTTGAGGTCACACCCTTGTGATACATGTTAATTAATGATGCATGAGTTTCTTCTGTTGTCAGTCACTAGGTTGTATGTGGGTAACCTTAATTTTTTTTTTCTTAATTAGACAATAATTAGAATATTTACTTCCTGTGCCCCGTGGTTACGCCTTGGGGAGGGTCACCAGCTTGGAGAGCCAGGTTCCTTAGGAAGGAGAAAAGTGGAAGTGAAAGTCACTCAGTTGTGTCCAACTCTTTGCAACCCCACGGACTCTAAAGTCCATGGAATTCTCCAGGCCAGAATACCGGAGTGGGTAACTATTTCCTTCTCCAGGGGATCTTCCCAACCCAGGGATCGAACCCAGGTCTCTCGCATTGCAGGCGGATTCTTTCCCAGCTGAGCCACAGGGAAGGAGGAAAGGGAGTATTCTAAGGCCCAGAGAGCTTGCGTGTGTGTTAGACAATGCTGGCCCCTCAGGAGCTGGGGGATAGTTGTGAGCAGGGGTTGACCTGGGAGGAGGCCCAGAAAATTGTCTCAGCCATCTTCCAGCTGTGCCTCAATGCCCCTCACAGCCCCAGGGTCCCCAGAACAGCTGCGAGCATTGACCCCTCAGCTCCTAACTAGCTCCCCCCACTCCTGGCACCCAGCTTTTCAGTCTCTTCTGTCTGTACTTCTTCCTGCTTCAAACCACACCCGCATCTCGCTCTGTCCCGCCTCTCTCTCTCCTGTCCTTTCTCTGCCTTCTCCTCCTCCTCTTCATGATTTTCTCCCTGCTGCCCTCTTTCAGGCTGTGTCTCTGCCTCTGTTCTGTCTTGCAAGCTGACTTCCTAAGAGCAATGATCTGTTTAGACCAGTCACTGCCCAGTGTGACAGTGCTCTGCTGGATTTCCAGTGCCACGCTCCAGCATGGACTGTGGTCACTAAGCAGATGACTGCCTTTCACTGGGTGCTGGTGCCCAGGGCAGGCAGTGGGCACCCTGGGATCAGGTCCTGGACCCCCTGCCTTCTTTAGCAGAAAGGTGAAGGAGCAGCAGGCACTCAGAGCATCACATTCTCTCCAGGGCAGCGTAAAAAAGATGTTCACTATGTGGTTTTTATGATAACAAGGACCTGGAAGGCATTACATCTTGGAGATTAAGTAGCTGTCTGCACTCTCATTTATTCTTCTGTAAATAGCAATACAGTAGCCTCTACCTTGAAGTATTATTATAAAATTAAATAATGTACATAAGCACACAACACAGCACTTAGGCATAACTTCTCAAAAAATGATCATTTTTATTATCAATGTTATTAGAAAAGTTTAATGATAGAACATCAGTACAGTCATTTTTGGTTTATATATGGACTACTTTGCCACTCTAATGAGCATTTATAAAGAGTGTATTTTAACATACTGTGCTATGATATTAAATGATGTTAAATGAAAAACATCAGTTTGTAAAACTCTGTGGTACAATGTTGTTATGTCAGCACACAGGAATATCTGGGGTGAAACCATTCAGAGGTATCCCCAGCGTTCTCTGAGTGATAGGATGGTAGTTTTTTTCTTTCTTTATTGCAATATAGTTGATTTACAATGTTGTGTTAGTTTCAGGTATACAAAACTGTAGTTTTTTCTTCTTCCTTTTTCTAAAATTTAAAAGAGGAAGGAAGACATGGAAAATGGATGGTGTGTTTCATGGATCCACTGTTCCTATGCCACCTTCTCCCCATCCTTGTACCCTTGACAGGCCCACTGACCCTCTCTGGAACCTGAGCTCTCGTTCCACGTGCTGTGTGGGTGCCCCCAGGATGGTGACTGCTGTGCTAACTAACGTCCCATTTCTCAGGTCGCCTGGGAAATGTTTTCCTTAGACCTCAGTCCCAAGAAAAACTGCATTTCCTGGAATGCTTTTAGTCTTATATCTGATGCTGGCTCCTGCTTTTCTTTGGCTCCCAGGAAACCCAAGACAGATATGTGCCCTGCCTTTAAAAGGACCCTCTTCCATCCTGCTTGGGGGCCATGCCAAATTTATTTGCCTCCTCAGATCTTTTCCTCCATCCCCTCCCTATGCCCTCAGCAGCCAGCTTTGCCTCTGGCTCAGAGCACCTGGGGTCCAGCCCTAGACCATGAGTTCACTCGTTGAACCCTCACAGCCGTTCTGGAGGTCAGGACTGTCGTCACCATCTCCGTTTCCTAGAAGAGCACAGACAGATTCAGTACCATTGGTCAGGGCCCTGCAGCCAGTTAGTGTAAGAGCTGGATGAGAATCCAGGCAGCACGGAGTCAGTCTGCGCCCTCTACCCCTCTGACTGTCCTGCCTCTCCAAGGAGACATGAGGAATGGCAGAGAGGACTAAACCGAGAGCAGGGCTCAGAGCGCTCTTTGCTACCAAGGGTGGCTTGCTTATACACTCTGCACGCAGCTTCTGGAGGCTTGAAGGGACTGCCAAGACGTCTTTCCCTTTGCTTCCAGGACACACTCTGTTCCTCCAAATGGTAAGAGGAGAGGCAGCCCGTGCATTATCTCTGGGGCCAGGCTGCCTGCTTTTTGCTTTTTTTTTTTTGCCCGCAGTATGTGGCATGTGGGATTCTTAGTTCCCCAACCAGGGATTGAACCTGCGCCCCCTGTATTGGAAGCACCAGGGAAGTCCTAGGCTGCCTGCTTTTGAGGCTCCCTGTCTGTATAAGAATTCTTAGGCAAGAATTCTAACCTTTCAATCCTCACTTCCCTCTTCTATACATTGGGGATAACAGTTTCATCATTCAGCAGCAACCACAGAGACAGACAGTGAAGAAGTGAGATAAGGAATGAATGGCATGGGCCAGCGCGAGATACATGGCCGCTGTTCCCTCCTTCCTGAGCCTCCCCTCCCCCTCCCCACATCCCGCCCCTCCAGGTAGTCACTGAGCACCGAGCTGAGCTCCCTGTGTTATCCGGCAGCTCCCCACTGCCTCTTTTACACGTGGGAGTGTATATGCGTCAGTGCTGCTGTCTAAGTGCATACCCTCTTCTCCCTGCCCCTCTGTGTCACAAGTCTGTGCTCTACGTCTGTGTCTCTATTCCTGCCCTGCAAATAGGTTCATCAAGATCATTTTTCTAGATTCCATATATACACATTAATATATGATGTTTGTTTTTCTCTTTCTGACTTACTTCACTCTGTATAACAGGCTCTAGGTTGTTGTTGTTTTTTTTTCAAGTTGACCCCAAAGTATTTTGACTCCAAAGATGATTGGCGGGGAGGTGGTGTGATTAATAACAATAACAAGCCATAGAACGTGGGCGGAAAGGAAGGGTTTGAGTGGAGATGATTATGAATCTGGCTGTAGCTCCAGGTAAATTTTGAAGGATAAATAAATAAGCAATAATAACATGAATTGTGTTTCTCTCCCAGTCTTTCTGTTCAGGTCGAGAATTAGAGAAGTTTCTCTCTTCCCCTTCTGTAAGAGCTATATGGCTGGATAGCTTCTGGTGGATCTTTCATGAAAGGTACCAGGTAAATGCAAACCTGGTTGCTTCTCTTCTTTGCTTTTTTTTTCTGTGGGACAAACCCCAGCCTCTTTTTATGTTTTTAAACCCCGGCCTCTTTAACATGGGTTCTCAGCCCCTCTGATTCCACAGACCACCCATGGACCACACCTCATCTGCCGCCCTCATCCTTCCCCACCCATGCCTTCTCGAGACACCTTGGCTGGAAGCATTGCACCCTGCCTGCAGCACCCCTGAGCTTTAGGAACTGGCCCCTGTCACGTGGCTGCTCAAGGGCAGGGCAGAGAGCAAAGTCAGGACCTCCTGGCTCAGAGTTTCGGGTGCTCTTCTCAACACCCTGCCTCTCTGTACATGTTCTGTAGGTCCTAAAGCAAATGTGTGTAGCATTTAATAAATAATATGAGATTAAATACCTTGCAAATAAGATTCCTAAAAATGAGAGAAACATTTAGTTAAGGTTCTCAGCCCTTGACTGTTTCAACAAGTAATTCTTGTAATGTCTTCTCTGTTTGTATTCCTGGTAGCCAAAGAAGGAGGTCCAGAGCAAGCTGTTCGACCGGATAGCCCAGAACTATGCTTTTCTTTTGTTTTGTGAATCCAGGACCCATTACGAAGAGGCTCTCTTAAAAGTGAGCATCAACCACTATTTAGGAAAAACAAATCATATTAGATAGCTATTCACTGCTCATTCCAAGTTAATGCCCTTAACATTCTTTCCATAAGAAAGTAATTAGTAGTAAGTTGTGGTATCTTCCTTCATATGCATGCATGCTGCATGCTAAGTTGCTTCAGTTGAGTCTGGCTCTTTGTAACTCTATGGACTATAGCCTGCCAGGCTCCTCTGTCCTTGGGATTCTCCAGGCAAGAATACTGGAGTGGATTGACATGTCCTCCTCTCGGGGAATCTTCCCATCCCAGGGATTAAACCCACATCTCCTGCATCTCCTGCATTGCAGGCAGATTCTTTACCCACTGAGCCACCTGCGAAGCCTGATAGTTTCATATACTGACTTGTAATGCAGCAGTGAGAGATTTTATTTTCTTGGGCTCCAAAATTACTGCAGATGGTGATTGCAACCATGAAATTAAAAGACTCTTACTCCTTGGAAGGAAAGCTATGACCAACCTAGGTAGCATATTCAAAAGCAGAGACATTACTTTGCCAACAAAGGTCCGTCTAGTCAAGGCTATGGTTTTTCCAGGAGTCATGTATGGATATGAGAGTTGGACTATAAAGAAAGCTGAGTGCAGACGAATTGATGCTTTTGAACTGTGGTGTTGGAGAAGACTCTTGAGAGTCCCTTGGACTGCGAGGAAATCAAACCAGTCCATCTTAAAGGAGATCAGTCCTGGGTGTTCATTGGAAGGGCTGATGCTGAAGCTGAAACTCCAATACTTTGGCCACCTGATGGGAAGAGCTGACTCATTTGAAAAGACCCTGATGCTGGGAAAAATTGAGGGTAGGAGGAGAAGGGGATAACAGAGGATGAGATGGTTGGATGGCATCACTGACTCAATGGACATGAGTTTGGGTTGGCTCTGGGAGTTGGTGATGGACAGGAGGCCTGGCATGCTGTAGCTCATGGAGTCACAAAGAGTCGGACATGACTGAGCGACTGAACTGAACTGAATGCAGCAGTTCCAAAAAATGAGGTAGCTCTATATATACTGATTGGGAAGATATAGTGATATATTTTAAGTGAAAAACAAAGCAACTTATACAACTCCATATTATAAAAAGTATATATATGTATGTGTGCCTATGAGGGGGAAAAAATTCTGGAAAAATATTTGCCAAACTCATGGCAATGCTCATCTCTAGGGAATGAAAGTGAAAGTGTTAGTTGCTCGGTCCTATTTGACTGTTTTTGACCCCTTGGACTGTCGCCCACCAGGCTCCTCAGTCCATGGGGTTCTCTAGCCAAAAATACTGGAGTGGGTTGCCATTCCCTTCTCCAGGGGATCTTCTTGATCCAGGAAAACTCAGAGAATGAGGTTATAAGAAACTTCCTTCTCTATTTTATTTATTTCTATAGCATTTAAATATGTGATTTCAAAATTACGAATACACATCTATACTTTTTATATACGTGTGTATGTGTATATGCGGGCTTCCCAGGTGGCTCAGTGTTAAAGAATCCACCTGCCAAGCAGAGGACATGGGTTCAGCTCCTGGGTCGGGAAGAGCCCCTGGAGGAGGAAATGGCAAGTCATTCCAGTATTCTTGCCTGGGTAAGCCCATGGACCGAGGAGACTGGTAGACTACAGTCCATGGGGCCACAAAGAGTTGAACACAACTTAGTGACTGAACAACAGCATGTGTATATATATGTGTGTATGTATATTTATATACACTAAAAGGGTTGCTAGAAGAAAATATGAGTGAACATTTATATGATTTGAGGATGGGGAAGGACTTTCTAAATATGACCCCAAGGGAATAACCGTAAAAGACTGATTTAACTATTAATATATAAATTGTTTAAATTACTGCAAAGAGGCAAATGAGAAATTATGCAAAAATACTGGTAGCATATATGCCACACAACATAAAGAAGCCCTACAAATCAGTAGGAAAAATGGACCAGTGGACAAAGTACATAAGCCAGAAATTCACTAGGGAAGAAATACAAATGGGAAAAAGTTCATCTTTGACAACAATCAAAAATATAAATTAAAGCAATAATCATTCAATTCTCCTTTTTACCTGCTAGATTGCATAGATTAAAAGTGTCACTCCCAGGATTATGGAGGATATAGGGCTTTCCCTTGGAGAGAGTGGAAAGTAAATTGATACAGATGTTCTGAAAGGCACTTATACTGATAAAGCGTCTGCTTAACAAGTCACTTAGGCTGTCTGTGTCTCAGTTACATCATCCATAAAATGGGGATAATATTAATAATGCCTCTCTCACCAAGTTGTCCTAAGGATTAAGTGAGACTGTGTTTGTAAGACATCTGACATCACCCAGCACTTGATGGGCCCGCAGTATATAATAGCTGCCATGATTACTATTATTATACCATCTAATACAAGTCATAACCTAATAAATAGTAAAAGGTGCTTTCATTCATGCATTCAACAAATTTTTAACTGCCTAATATATGCCACATACTGAGCTAACTTCATAAGAAAGTATAATTACTCTGCATAATTTGTAATGCAATGTCTTAGAAACATGACAATATCTTGTCATGTTTAAGTAAATTTTGAAATGGCCATTCACACAATATTATGAAGGTCACTTTTGGAAAAGAAATTCCAAAGAGTTTATAATAACCTGGGGAAGTATTTATGTTATGATGTTAAATGAATAAAGCCATATATAAATGTATAATTTGAGCCTAAGTATAGCTGAAAAGAAACAGCAGTACCACTTGTGCACGTAAAAAAACTCAGTAAGTAACTTAATCTTATCTCTGGGATGGAGCAAGATGGGCATGTCAAATGTGCTTGTCATCTTTGAGCTACTCTTTGACCAGGTGGTAGAAAGGGCTGTGGCACCCCACTCCAGTACTCTTGCCTGGAAAATCCCATGGACGGAGGAGCTTGGAAGGCTGCAGTCCATGGGGTCGCTGAGTTGGACACGACTGAGCGACTTCCCTTTCACTTTTCACTTTCATGCATTGGAGAAGGAAATGGCAACCCACTCCAGTGTTCTTGCCTGGGGAATCCCAGGGACGGGGGAGCCTGGTGGGCTGCCGTCTCTGGGGTCGCACAGAGTCTGACACGACTGAAGCAACTTAGCAGCAGCAGCAGCAGAAAGGGCTGAGCCACAGACCATGTGCAGAGGAACTGGAGGAGAGGAAGGTTGTTGGCCAGCACAGCATGATGCTTGAGGTGTGGTCTCCACGTAGGATAAGGGGTCCACCTAGATATGTGGCAGCTGCAGATGGAAACTGCTCCCCTCGTGGGACTTCCCCAGTAGCACTAGTGGTAAAGAACCCACTTTCCAGTGCAGAAGAGATGTGGATTCGATCCCGGGGCAGGAAGACCCCTGGAAGGAGAAGGCAGTCCACTCCAGTACTCTTGCCTGGGAGAATCCCATGGACAGAGGAGCCTGGCAGGCTACAGTCCATGGGGTCGCAGAGAGTCAGGCACAACTGAAGCAACTGAGCGTGAACACTAAGCATGTGATCAGGAAGGTAGCCCAGTGCCAGGGAGAGCGTTTTATCACAGGTCCTGTCTGAAGTCAGGGGCTCTTTGCTGGCTGTGGAAATGTCCAGAACGTTGCCCAGGCCCCTTTTGCCCCCTAGAGGTTGCCATCGCTTCTGAGCAAAGCCCTGTACACCAGCTTCTGCTGCTGCTTCCTCAGTCCTGGTTCAACACGCATGAGTTCAAGTCTGACATCTGCAACACGATGAGCCTGTGGATTTCAGGTGAGAGGGGGCTGCTTTCTCCTGGGAAAGCCATTCCAGATACACGTCTTCCACCAGAGCCCAGGTGGGTTCCTGTTTGCCATCCCACATCCTCAGTGAGGCAGTTGTCCTTTTCTCTCCTGACAAGCAGGAGAGTATCCCAAGGAGTACCCATGAGCCTGCTTCCTCAAGCAGTCTGAGACGGTCCTCGTCCCCCTTTGTCCCTGGCTGCATCTGCAGGGGGCAGGTTTCAGCAGTCCTGCCCGGTAACCATGTGCTGTAGCTGGGTGGACCCAGGACCCCCTGCCCTGTGCTGGCCAGGTGGTCCTACCTTCCACCCCCAGTGTGACCCCACGTGACCCAGAGTTGTTCTCTCTCCCTAAAGTACACCGCAGTGCCAGTTTGGTGTTTGCTTTTCAACTGTCTTTCAGTCTCCTTCCTCACTCGCCCTATCTCAACCCAGATATCTTCTAAAGTCATTGAAAGCTGAGAAGTCCCCTGTGGACTGAGTGCTGTGCTAAGTAAGCACTTTTACATTTCCTCCTATGTTGAGGATCACTTCCACGTCAGGAGATGTGGTCGAACTCACAGATCTCAGCATACAGTTGTATTTATAGCTAAGAATTATTATTGCAATGGAGTGAGGATACATAACCAGATCCTAAGGGGACAGACAGGCAGAGTTTGAAGGAATTCATGTGCAGGCTTCCTCCTCCCACTGATGCAGAGCCCCTTATCCCAATGCAGTGAACATGTAGCCACACGTGTGTGATGGTTTCTGCCCAGACGCCCATTAGAGAAACAGTGCCCAAAGTTTTTACTGGGGGCTGCTCATGCAGGCACCTCTGTCTATCATGTACCAAAATTCCAGGGAAGTAGATGGTTAGCATTAGCTACGTTGTTTTATAAGCAGTCTAGGCCCCTGAGTCATTTGTGTCAGGGAAGAAAATTTCCCCCAGCTTTATTGAGATATAATTGACATACGACATTGTGGAAGTCTAAGGTGTACAGTGTGAAGATTTGATGCACGTATATGTTGTGAAGTTTTTACCACAAGCAGATTAGTTAACACATCCTTCACCTCACGTAATTCCCAGTCCTTTTAACACATGCAGCATTGAGAGCAGGCATTCAGACGCAGGCGCCCCCACTGTGAAGCTAAGTCTTTGACCAGTATACCGTCTCACCTCCCCTTCTGACTCTGTCCTTTCTGTTCTTTCTTCCTATTTCCTTTTTTGTCCAAGGCTGTGCCTCCTCCCCCAGTTGACCCCCCAGTAATAAGCCTTCTGTCCACTTACTTTGTCCAGTGGACACAGGAGCTAGTATAAGGGCTTGAATTTTTTAAGTGATCTTTGGGCTTTTCCTTCCTACATCAAAGAACTGAAGGAGATAGTGGAATTTCTGTACTGTCTGAGGATTCAGACTCCAAGAAATCAAGACTCTGAAACACATGGTTTCTTTAAAAGAAAGGTATCAGCCCCTAAGCATCACCATTCGACATTTCAGGCAAAGCCATTTCTGGTACTGAACCAAATATAATAATATGTTGAACAAAGCTTTACTAAGAGCCTGTTTATCATGTGCCAGATCCAATACTAAGCCCTTGAGGTGCAGAGATGGACCAGACCCAGCCCCTGCCTTCAAGGAGTTCCAGTAAAAGCAGAGAAGATAGACAGGAAAAACAGGGATGGTTCCTTCACACCTACATAGCACACGGCAGGTTCACATGTCTGTGGTGTGATCTGACCCTCACACTGTCGGGATGGCAGGGTTGGCCTCACATCTCCATTCTCCAAATGAAGGAACCAGTCTCACGGAGAGGAAGTGGCTCATGCCAGGCTACAAGGCCAGCATGGGGGAGGGCTCATGCTGGAAGCCCAGTCCCCCAGGACCAGCAGGGGCATCGGGGGCCTCGCTCTTCTGTTCCCTGCCTCCTTTCTTCTTTTGCAGCAGTTTTCATGACCACTCTTGACTCCTTCTCAGGTATATATCCTTGCCCACACAGCTATAACAGCTGGGACTACTCAAAACTGGATCCAGAGAGGTTCCGGAGAGAAGAATTAATGTTCCAGAGAAGAAGACTGCTGAAGGGTAAGGTGCCAGCTAGAGACTACCATCCCCAGTGCCCGCTGCCACATCCAGCTGCCACCTAGTCCAGGCAGTTGCTATGCTGTGCTAAGTCGCTTCAGTCGGGTCCAGCTCTGTGCATCCCTATGGACTGTAGCCCTCCAGGCTCCTCTGTCCACGGGATTCTCCAGGCAAGACTACTGGAGTGGATTGCCATTCCCTTCTCCAAGGGATCTTCCTGACCCAGGGATCAAACCGTTGTTTCTTACGTCTAACCTGCATTGGCAGACAGGTTCTTTACCACTAGTGCCACCTGGGAATCCCCTAGTCTGGGCAGGGGAGGGACCTTAATACTGAAATCCTCTGACCTGGTTCTCTCTCAAGGCTAGCGCTCATGTACCCTAAACTAGCCTCCAGCAGACATCATGGACACCCAGGAATTTCAAAGTAAAAGAAAAAAAATAATCTCACCTGGAAGTTGTCTTCACACTTAATGACATTTCGGTGAATGTTCAAGATTTACTCGTTTCAGTTTTGCAAGGTTCTGAGTTTTTGTTTGTCTTTTAAAGCCAATGCTTTTTGTTTTCTTCTTATGAGTTGAGTGCTTGCCCTGTTTACCCTCTGCAGACATTATTTCCTTTAATTGGCTCATCAGCCCTTTGAAGTAGTAGTATTGACACCCTTTCACAGGATCAAACATGTTAGGTAATTTGCCCGAGGTCACTCAGCAGATAGAAAGAATGAGAGAGGCTCTGTGTTGCCTGATGCCAGTCCTCTTGCTGTTGTTGTAGCCTCCAGGGCTTCCCTGATGGCTCAGAAAGAATCTACCTGCAATGAGGGAGAACAGGATTCGATCCCTGGGTGGGGGAAGATCCCTGGAGAAGGGAATGGCTACCCACTCCAGTATTCTTGCCTGGAGAATCCCATGGACAGTGGAGCCTGGCGGACCTGACTGAGTGACTCTTTCACTTTCATAGCCTCCAGGGAGGGACTGTCGCAGAGTTCCTGCTCTGGTGACATCCTCAAGACAGGAAGGAACTGACGAACTACTTTCTTTCCTCTTCCCTAGGAAGAGACATGTCTTTCCTCACTGCTAGGAAGTACTCCGTCTGGAAAGCCACTCAGAACAGGAGGACCTGCTGCCATCACGTAAGTGTGAGGCCCACACCCAGACCTTTGGAGCCCCCTAAGCTTCAGTGACCTGGAGAAGGAAGTGGCAACCCACTCCAGTATTCTTGCCTGGAGAATCCCATGGACGGGGAGCTTGGTGGGCTACAGTCCACGGGTCTCAAGAGTCGGACACGACTGAGCAACTTCACTTTTCACAAGCTTCAGTGACTTCTGGTTGGTTGCACATCTCTGCATTCCTTGCCCTGTCATCTCAGGGAGGGGCCCTGGATCTGGGTCCTCAGGTCTGCAGGGATGAGTGAGGGCGCTAAAGGGCAGGCGGAAGTGCCGGGACTGGGAGGAGAGAGGAAAGGAAGCCATCTTCCAGTGTCAGCTGCAGCGTTCGTATCTTTGCATCTTCTCCTCCCCGTGAGCCTCATCTCATTCCGTAGCCTGGACATCCTCCCCACACCTCCCTGCTCCTCTCCTCCCGGTCCCGCTTCCCTCCTGTGTAGCGCCGGGCACCACCACCCCTCTGACTTCCACTTCCAACACCCCGGTTGGAGCTCCCTTCGCCACTGCAGGAGGCTCCCATCTGCCTCAGGCTTTCCATACCCCTTCAAGTTTTTCGAAACACAAATCTAATTACATTATCCTGTCCCCATCGACCCTAAACACGGTCCTCTCTCTCAGCCTTCCACGCCTCAGAAGGGGCAGGGGTTCGATCCCTGGTCAGGGAACTAAGATCCTGCATGCCTGCCACAGGGCCTAACCAGAAAAATAGAAAAAAAAAAAAAGAAGCAGCAGCAGCAGTCAGTAGGAAGGCCCTCGCCTGCCTGCCCCGAGACCACCTGTCCCCATCTGTGCCCTTGCAGTCTGCTGTCTAGGTGGAAGGGCCCTCGCCCTTGTGCTTGGACCTCACCCCTCAGCTTCCACTCCTGCACTTGGCACCATCCTTTTTGCAGCATCGTTCCCCCCTCAGCCCCCACCCCACTCGCTGCAGTCTGTTGGTTCACTCCCATCGTTGAATAGTCCTCTAGCATCTGTTGCCTTTACAGAGAAAACCCACTTTGTCTCAGCCACCCCGTTTCTTGCTGCCTGTCCCCCAGAATTTCCTGAAAGACTCGTCTGCCCCCCGCCTCTCTTCCTCAGCCACCCCATGGTTCCTGCCCGCTGTGCTCTTCTGCACCTGCTCTGGCCAACTTGGCCTGGCCCCCAGTCTGTTCCCTCTTCTGGTCTGTTTCATATGGCTGGTTGCTCTCATCTCCTTGAAATCCTTTTTTTCCTCTTAGTTTCTTTGTTATCAGACTTTTCAAGTGTCTTCCTCTCCGGCCGGCTGCCCCTCCTCTTGTCTTCCTTGCTAGCTCCCTGTCTCATCAGTCAGTTCTGTCCTGGCCCCTTCCCCCTCTATCTAGATATCCTTTCCAGGTGATTTCATCTGGTCTATTGGCTTTCTTTTCTTTTTTAAAATGTATTTATTTATTTTAATTGGACGATAATTACTTTACAGTATTGTGATGGGTTTTGCCATACATCAGTATGAAGTGGCCATAGGCATTCAAGTGTCCCCTCCATCCTGAACACCCTCCTCCTACCTCCCTCCCCACCCCATCCCTTCAGGCTGTCACAAAGCACCAGCTTTGGGTGCCCTGCGTCATATATCAAACTCCCACTGGCAATCTATTTTACATATGGTGATGTATATGTTTCAATGCTATCTATTCTCTCAAATCATCCCACCCACCCTCTTCTCCCACTGAGTCCAAAAGTCTGTTCTTTATGTCTGAAAAAATATGGAATGCTTCATGAATTTGCATGTCATCCTTGCGCAGGGCCCATGCTAAGCTTCTCTGTATTGTTCCAACTTTAGTGTATATGCCGCCGAAGCGAGCACGGTCTGCTGGCTTCCTGCATGCCAGTAACGCCCAAATCTCCCTCTATACCCTGGCCACACTCAGGACTCATCTGGTCTGTCCAACTGCCCTGTTGGCTTTCCCAGGAGGCCCTCAACTTAGCAAAGCAGGGGCGTGGGGAGATGAGCCCTGACTCCCAACCCGCGCGACACTCCTCTCCTGGCCCGTGGCCGTAGCCTCTTCTTGAGCTCTGTTCTTTCACTCTTAGCCCCAGCTGCTCTCCACACAACAACAGAGTGACCTTTTTCAGACACACACTGGCTGAGGTTGTTCCTGGCTTAAACCTCACCAGCTTCTCCAGTGCCCCCAGTCCCCTGAACCCAGCCTGAGTTGCTCTGCAGAGTTCAGCCACCTCCACCTCTGTCTCCTGCCTCCTCACTTCCATTCCCTCGCTGCGCTTCCTTCTGCCTCGGGGACACTCCAGGCCTGTGTCCAGTTGGGTCACCAGCTGTCACCTTTACCTGGAACGTGCTTCCCTCAGGGTTCCTGAGGGAAAGGGCTGCCTCCTTCTTGCCCTTCAGATCCCAACTTTCTGTACCTTAGCGGTGTCCCTGGCCCCCAGTCACTCACTGTTATCAAATTGCCTATGATTCCCATACAGTACATATCATGCTCCCTGCTATTCTTTTTTTTTTTTTCCTTGTCTGCATGACACGTGTGATTCCTAGTTCCCCAGTAGGGATCGAACTTGCACCTCCTGCATTGGAAATGCAGAGTCTTAACCACTGGACTGCCAGGGAAGCCCCCTGCTAGTCTTCCTGCAGGATTCATATGTTGTTCAGTATCTGTCTCCCCCTATTAGAATATAAACTCTATGAGAACAGGACCTCTTTTCCTTTATCCCTCTTCTATCTCAAGCTCATGCAATAGAGCTGAGCACAAAGATACTCAACAATTATCTCTTGACTTTACAGAGGAGGTCATCATGTCAACTCTTCACCCCTTGCTTAGCATATAATGTGCTTAGTCATTCAGTTGTGTCTGACTCTTTGCGACCCCATGGACTGTAGCCCGCTAGACTCGTCTGTTCATAGGGATTCTCCAGGCAAGAATACTGGAGTGGATTGCCATGCCCTCCTCCAGGGACTCTTCCCAACCCAGGGATCAAACCCAGGTGTCCCACTGCTCTATAAATGTCAGGAGGCTTCCCAGGTGGCTCAGTGGTAAAGAATCTTCCTGCCGATGTGGGAGACACAGGAGACTCAGGTTCAGTCCCTGAGTTGGGAAGATCCCCTGGAGTAGGAAATGACAACCCACTCCAGTATTCTAGCCTGGAAAAGTCCATGGATAGAGGAGCCCAGCAGGCTACAGTCCATGGGGTTGCAAAAAGTCACAAAGAGTACAACTGAGCATGCACACTCGGTATAAATATCAGCCTCCAGAAGTATAGACAGAACAGGCACTGTGGAGGGACAGCTGTCACTCCCAGACCGAGAACAAAATATTATTCAGTGTTTCTGCACTGCCTGTCACAACTGTGTCAAGCAAATGTATTTTCTTTGTACTGGAATACATAAAATCTTCTGACAGTTATTTCAGAAACCCAGCTAAGAGAGTCCATTTTTCTGCCCAGAAATAGAAATAATCAAAGCTTTCCAACCTTAAAAGCAGCTGAAGTTTTACTGGGCAAACCAGAATGGAGAGAGTCATCGAATTCCACGGTGGGGACAGAGCTTCTTTCTTTTTAGCAGACACGCTTTCCCATCTGCTCTGGAAGATTGTTGGCTGTGTTCAAAATGTGCTTTTCAGTGGCAGCAATCTGTCTGGGAGTCCACAGATGAACGGACGAGTGGCAGAGTTTAAGTCTTACCCTGTGGTATGCCCTATTCCAGCTTCATGTTGAGAATTTGCAGAGTGGGAATAAAAAGCATCTAACTGTGTATCTGGCTTCCCCTGTGAGGCTCAGCTGTAAATAAGGGCTCCTACCTATTAGAGACTGAGTCACTTGTTCACTTAATAAATATGGGAGAACAGTCAAATAAGACCTTTATTAAGGAGGAGTCGTCATTGTAGTTCTTATTTGTAAACAACAGAAGCTAATCCAGCTGCTTTAAACAGGAAGAATATATTATAATAAAGAGTATTAGTGGTACTAGTATTAGTGGAATAATAGTAATATAATTAGTATTCAGTTCAGTTCAGTCGCTCAGTCATGTCCAACTCTTTGCGACCTCATGAATCGCAGCACGCCAGGCCTCCCTGTCCATTACCAACTCCTGGAGTTTACCCAAACTCCTGTCCACCCAGCCATCTCATCCTCTGTCGTCCCCTTCTCCCCCTGCCCCCAATCCCATAATTAGTATTAGTGCTATAGTAAAGACTATTAGTGGCACATGGTTCCCCAGGATGGGCCAGGGCGTTAGTTTCAGAGGCCGTGCCACCAAGGATGTTGTGCACTGGCCTATAGTAATGGGGCTAATGCCCAGAGCTCCATTCTTCTTTCCTTGAAAAGCCACTTGCTCCTGTTACAGTCTTTCCAGAAGCTAAAGTCTGCTTGGTTCCTCACTCCCTCACGTTGCCCATTTCCATCCTAAATTCTCAGGCAGGTTTACTGCATCTGAGGGTGAGAGCCTAGGTAAAATGTCTGCGCTCAGCCACAGAAGCTGGGAGAGTAGCTGAAGTCTCTCACTTACTTTGGGGCCTGGGTCTTATGTACATGGAGAAGGAAAAATGAAAGTGTTAGTGACTCAGCTGTGTCCAGGTAACTCTTTGCGACCCCATGGACAGTAGCCGCCAGCCTCCTCTGTCCATGGAATTCTCAGGCAAGAATACTGGAGTGGGTTGCATTCCCTTCTCTAGGAGATCATCCAACCCAGGGATCAAACCCAGGTCTCCCTCACTGAGGCATATTCTTTACAGTCTGAGCCACGAGGGAAGCTCATGGAGTACACTGGGAACGTGTGACAAATGACACCTCCAAGATGTGCCATATGAGTTGAGAACCAAAGGACGAGACGGAGTCAGCCATTAGAAAAGGGAATGAAAAGAACCTTCCAGGAAATGAGAACAGCATGTGCAAAGACACTGAAGCAAAAGTGGGCAGTTGATATATTCAGGGAACAGGGAGAAGGCCAGTGATCCTGTAGCCCAGTGTGAGTATGGAAGAGGGGCAGGGATTGATCCTGGAAAAGCAGCGGGGGCTATACCCTGCAGTGTTGGCTCAGCCACAGTACGGTGTATGGATATAGTTTCAGGGCTACAGGAATGTGATGAAATAGGGCGTGACATCTGATTTCTATTTTTAAAAGGTCACACTGTCTTCTGAAGATGGAGAATATAATGAAGTGGGGAGACAGGACCCCCGTTAGGAGGCTTTTGCAGTTGTCTAAGGGCTTCCCTTGCGGCTTTGCGGGTAAAGAATCTGCCTGCAATATGGGAGACCTGGGTTCGATCCCTGAGTTGGGAAGATCCCCTGGAGAAGGGAAAGGCTAACCACTCCAGTATTCTGGCCTGGAGAATTCCATGGACTAGTCCGTGGGGTCGCAAAGAGTCAGACACAACTGAGCGACTTTCACTTTCAAGGAAGAGGCAGTGATAGCAGGAGGCAAGAAGCAGAGAGGCCTAGAGTGTGTTTTGAGGATATTGACCTTTCAGGATGTGCTAGTGGATGGCTTTGGGAGTGGGGTGGATAAGAAGGAAAGGGAGGAGTCAAGGATGTGTTCCAGTGTGTGGCTTACGCAGCTGAACAGGGTGTGGGGTTTGTGAGATGGAAAGTGTGGGTCTGGGGTAGGAGACTATCAAGAGTTCAGTTTTGAACTTGTTAACTTTAAGATGCCTGTGAGAGGTGCAAGTGGAGATGTCACATGGGTAGTGAAACATCCTAGGCTAGACTGAAGGAGAGGCCAGGGTTACAGAAAAAAACAATTGCTACCCAAGTTTTATGTATTTGTGACAAAATATGGAAACTACGAGTGTGTGACCACTGTGGAGCCCTAGGCCCAGGCGGGAAGACATACTAGGCTTGGTTCCAGAAGAGCTAAATTTTCGTCTAGGTGAGGCCACCTGTCAGGTAGATAGCTTTATCAGTTCTAGGCTTTGTGTAATTGTTTATAAATGGGCATCATGGCTGGTATTTTTAAAGTTACTTAATTTTATTTTTGGCTGCATTGGGTTTTTCTTGCTCACAGTTCAGTTCAGTTCAGTTCAGTTGCTCAGTTGTGTCCGACTCTTTGCGACCCCATGAATCGCAGCACACCAGGCCTCCCTGTTCATCACCATCTCTCGGAGTTCACTCAGACTCACATCCATCGAGTCCGTGATGCCATCCAGCCATCTCATCCTCTATCGTCCCCTTCTCCTCCTGCCGCCAAACCCTCCCAGCATCAGAGTCTTTTCCAATGAGTCAACTCTTCTCATGAAGAGTACTGGAGTTTCAGCTTTAGCATCATTCCTTCCAAAGAAATCCCAGGGTTGATTTCCTTCAGAATGGACTGGTTGGATCTCCTTGCAGTCCAAGGGACTCTCAAGAATCTTCTCCAACACCACAGTTCAAAAGCATCAATTCTTTGGCACTCAGCCTTCTTCACAGTCCAACTCTCACATCCATACATGACCACAGGAAAAACCATAGCCTTGACTAGACGCACCTTAGTCGGCAAAGTAATGTCTCTACTTTTGAATATGCTATCTAGGTTGGTCATAACTTTTCTTCCAAGGAGTAAGCGTCTTTTCATTTCGTGGCTGCAGTCACCATCTGCAGTGATTTGGGAGCCCCAAAAATAAAGTCTGATGCTGTTTCCACTGTTTCCTCATCTATTTCCCATGAAGTGATGGGACCAGATGCCATGATCTTTGTTTTCTGAATGTTGAGCTTTAAGCCAACTTTTTCACTCTCCTCTTTCACCTTCATCAAGAGGCCCTTTAGCTCCTCTTCACTTTCTGCCATAAGGGTGGTGTCATCTGCATATCTGAGGTTATTGATATTTCTCCCGGCAATCTTGATTTCAGCTTGTGTTTCTTCCAGCCCAGCGTTTCTCATGATGTACTCTGCATAGCAGTTAAATAAGCAGGGTGACAATACACAGCCTTGACGTACTCCTTTTCCTATTTGGAACCAGTCTGTTGTTCCATGTCCAGTTCTAACTGTTGCTTCCTGACCTGCATACAGATTTCTCAAAAGGCAGGTCAGGTGCTCTGGTATTCCCATCTCTTTCAGAATTCTCCACAGTTTATTGTGATCCACACAGTCAAAGGCTTTGGCATAGTCAATAAAGCAGAAATAGATGTTTTTCTGGAACTCTCTTGCTTTTCCATGATCCAGCGGATGTTGGCAATTTGATCTCTGGTTCCACTGCCTTTTCTAAAACCAGCTTGAACATCAGGAAGTTCACGGTTCACGTATTGCTGAAGCCTGGCTTGGAGAATTTTGAGCATGACTTTACTAGCATGTGAGATGAGTGCAATTGTGCGGTAGTTTGAGCATTCTTTGGCATTGCCTTTCTTTGGAATTGGAATGAACACTGACCTTTTCCAGTCCTGTGGCCACTGCTGAGTTTTCCACATCTGCTGTTGCTCACAGGCCTTCTCTAATTGCTGCAAACTGGGACTCCTCTTGTAGTGGAGCACAGGCTCCGGGCTCAAGGCGTCAGTAGCCGTGGCTCCCGGGCTCTAGAGCACGGGTGTAATAGTTGTGGTGCACGGGTGTAGTTGCTCTGCAGCATGTGGGTTCTTCCTGGACCAGGGATCGAACCCATGTCCCTTGCATTGGCAGGCAGATTCTTAACCACTGGACCACCAGGGAAGCCCATGATTGGTACTAATTCTTAAAAGATTCAATCCAGAGAGAAGTGCTGTCCCATACATTGTTGTCTAGCCATGTCCTGTCAGAATGAATTCTCATTTTAACCAGAATTTCCTCAAGTTCCAGAGCAGAGGTACATAAGGGTCATTTAACAATAATGACCCAAATTCCTGACGCTCATTGCTGTACCTGCTGATACCAGATCTGCCAAGCCCCCCGTCCCTCGTGGCCATTTCTGGGCATCCCCAGACTGAGTGTCAACAGTGGCTCAAAAGCTGGTCTCCCTGCTGCTCTTTTCCATCACAGCTAAGCATTCATTGTGCAGAATCTGAGCGGCAGGGTGACAGAGGCGGAACGGTCCCATCTCCACTGTGCTGCGGTGGGAAGGGGGTCCCAGAGGAGTCTTAATTTATGCCCCCACCCCAACAACAGTGCCTCACATGCTCAGAGAGGGGGTTGCTGATCAGAACACATGAGAGTGGGTGGGAAGATAATTTAGAGAGTCCACCATGTGCAAATTTTCTTTGTGTGTATCCTATCCTAGCATTTCCAGCATCCCTGCATGGTAGGTCATTATTATCTTTATCTAACAAAAGGAGAAATAGACTGAAACTGTTGAAAACCTGCCCCAGGCCACATGACTAACTTCAGCCGACATAGAAAGCTATTAATCTGAGCTCTTTCTGCATCATCCTACTGCCTCTCCAACAAATGCAAAGGTCTAATGACTCCAACCACGTCCATCTCCTTGTGACTATTGTCCGTTCCATGACAGAGCTCTCTGAAGCCTGTAATCAATGAGTGTGATGCTTCACTGAGCTCTGGGAGTGTCTTTTCTCTAACAAATCCGAGTAACCACTTGGACACTGTAAAACACAGCTGCTGTTGGACAACCAGCTGCATGGTGGATGGGAAGTCCTTTCAGCTTTCTTCTTCCCATTCAAATATCATATTTATGTAAAAGCAAAGTGATGATTGTTGAGGCTGGAGGGCTGTTTGTCTGCCACTTGGTGGGCCATCTGTTTAAGACTGCCAGACTCCTACTCATCTTTAAAGACAGAATGAAAATGTCTTCTCTCCTTGGAAGCCCTCCAGCTCTGCCCCAAACAGAATCAAGCATTCCCACTAGGGCTTCCTAGAATACTCTGCTGGTACTGCTTGTGACAGATTATCAGCTGTTTCCCAATATTTGTTGTTTCCTCCCCCTGTAGAAAAGAGAGAGACTTCCTGAATGATCCAGTGGCTAAAATTCTGCATTCCTAATGCAGGGAGCCAGGTTTTAATCCCTGATCAGGAAACTAGATCCCACATGCAGGAACTAAAGATCGTGCATGCTGCAGCTAAAAACAGGTGCAGTCAAATACATAACACACATGACATAATTTTTTAAAAGAGAACCTGTGAAGAGAAGGTTACATTTCCTTACCTTCCTTCTATCCATGTGTAGCCATGTGACTAAGATCTAGTTAATGAGATATAAACAGATGTGCCATGTGGCAGTTTCTGGGAGTCTTCCTAGAAAAAAGGGAAGATTCCTTTATCTCTGTCCTTTTCTCTATTCTGCTGCTTGGAATGAGAATGTGATGACTGGAGCTCTAGTTGCCATCTTGGACCGTAAGAATGAAGGTCCTATCTTAGGAAAAGTGGAACAGAGCTAGAAGAAGTCAGAGTCCCTAAGAGTTATCACAGGAGAAATAATGTATAAACCCTGAATTGCCTACCTTCAGACTGTTACATGGGAGAGACATTGCTACCTAGTTTGAATCACTATTAATTTCAAGTCTCTGTCACTCATGTGCAAACCCTAATCCCGAGTTATATTACCTCTGTAACAAATATGTGTTACTTTCCAATTACCTTAGCATAATTGTTTATCGTCCCTGCTAGACTCATAGCTTCTCTCAGCAGGGACTAGGTTTCAGGTTTGGCTCAGTGCCAGACACATTAATAGTTGCTCAATGAAATGTCTTCTGAAGGAGGTGTGGTGAGTGAGTGCATAAACAACCATGCAGTGTCTGCAGAGAGCACTTCAAGCATGAGCAACAACTGCGCTTTGCATTCATTAGCTGACTTAATCCCCTTAAGAACCCCATGAGGAAACCGAGGCAATCAAGACATTCATTGACTTGCCCAAGATCACAGGCCATTGTGACAGGGCAGAGACTAGAACCCCAGTCTGCCTCAGGCCCCAGCTCACGTGTTTTCTACATCTCTTTCCCCCATGCTCCCAGGATGGAGGGCTGCGATGTTGAGCTGTGCCTGAAAGGCCTCCCTTACGTACCTCTGCTGAGAACAATGGAAGATACCTAAGAAATTGCGTGTATACTTTTTGTATTCCTCTCACTACCAGTTTTACTAAATTTGTTCTTCTGTGATTTTTGTGTGTGTTTTCTCTCTCCTGGAGTCTGCTGATATGAATTCAACCAATGAGAGAGCCAGTTCTGCCCAGAAAAATTCAGTGGATGGCCCAAAGGTACATTAACCATCCAAAGGGAAATGTAGGCTTTTGATTGAGTTATTATCTTCAAAACCCTAGTTTCTTGTTCTTTTTTAAAAACCTAATCTGCTGTCCTCATTTACACTTATGGTTCCAGCCTTGGGTCTTGGAAGTAGGCAACATCTTGTGAGAAGACATAATTGTCTTTTCAGTTCGGTTATCACTAATTAAGTTCCACTTTTGTGATAATGAGTTCAGCACAGTGTTGGTATCTGTGGGGAAGAGAGATGGACAGCACTGGAAAAAGAAACCTAAGAGATGATTACTGCTCCTCTCCCCATCAGAAAACAGAATTTATCGAGTTAGAAACCTATTTGTGCCTGGGTGTTAATTTATTGAGTGGGCCAAAAGTTCATTTGGGTTTTTCTGTAAGATAGTGTAGAAAAACCTATAAATGAACCTTTTGGCCAACCCAACACAAAGGTGACTAAGGGACTACATAGGTCAGTGCCATTAAAAGAAACTTCATATTCTCAGTTCTAGAAATGGGAGGCATAGCTTGCCATGCAGGGCTGCAGGAGGAAGCTCCAGTGTTGTCAGGAGGCGGAAGGGAGTAAGGGGAAGGCATAAGCCACAGCCTTTACTGGAATTTCCTTAGGAAAGGCCAGATATGACAGTGTAAACAGCATAGGATTGGCTATATTGAATAATTCTGGTGGGCTTTAGGGCATAAAGGCTGTCCCTAGTTGTCTGACACCTGGACCGGGATGATTTAAGTCAGGAGAAATATTGGCTTGGTGTGAGAGTTAGATGCTTGCTCCTTGGAAGAAAAGCTATGACCAACCTAGACAAATTATTAAAAAGCAGAGACATTACTTTGCCAACAAAGGTCCATCTAGTCAAAGCTATGGTTTTCCAGTAGTCATGTATGGATGTGAGAATTGGACTATAAAGAAAGCTGAGCATCAAAGAATTGACACTTTTGAACTGTGGTGTTGGAGGAGACTCTTGAGAGTCCCTTGGACTGCAAGGAGATATCCAACCAGTCCATCCTAAAGGAAATCAGTCCTGAGTATTCATTGGAAGGATTGATGCTGAAGCTGAAACTCAATACTTTGGCCACCTGATGCGAAGAACTGACTCATTGGAAAAGATCCTGATGCTGGGTAAGATTGAAAGCACGAAAAGAAGGGGATGACGGAGGATGAGATGGTTGGATGGCATCACTGACTTGATAGACATGAATTTGAGTAAGCTCTGAGAGTTGGTGATGGACAGGGAAGCCTGGCGTGCATGGGGTCACAAAAAGTCGGACATGACTGAGCGACTAAACTGAACTGTGAGAGTTAGATAAAGAGAGTGATTCAGTTATGGCCTCTGGTTCATGCAGGAGATATAAACAACTTTGGTCATTAGTTTGGCCCTGTAATTAATGGATGCCAAATAGACAAATACAGAACCTAAGAAAACTGTGTTAGAATATAAACTCTTAAGTATCATTCTAGATTATTTCACACATCATCAGTATTTGAAAAGTTAAGCAATCTTTTTTCTTGATGGAGAAAGGGAGGTGCAAAAGAAGTATGTAAATTCTATCTTAGTAAAACCATTTAAAAAACCCTCAAACTTGGGGATCACTCATTGAGAGGTATAGAGGAGGTTCCAAATAGAGGTAAATATTTGTGGGAGACTTTACAAGTCCCCCAAATCTACATATGTATTCAATTCATGTAGACTTATGAGTCAAAGAGGAAGAATTAAAGGAAATTAGAAAATATTTTGAACTGAGTAGAAATGAAACCCCTTTTTCTAATCTGAACAATGTTATAGAGTTTCTTCTGAACACTAAGCATTCCACAACTGTTTTAGATATAGTGATTTTATTTTTTTCTGTTTGAGTTATTTGTACTTTGTAACTATTATAAATAATGCTGCTGTGAACATTCATATGCAAATGTTTTATGTAGATATATGTTTTCATTTCTCTTGGGTATATGTACACCAAGGGTGGAATTGCTGGGTCGTAACAGAAGCAGAAGATGGCAAGAATACACGGAAGAACTGTACAAAAAAAGATCTTCACGACTCAGATAATCATGATGATGTGATCTCTAATCTAGAGCCAGACATCTTGGAATGTGAAGTCAAGTGGGCCTTAGAAAGCATCACTGTGAACAAAGCTAGTGGAAGTGATGGAATTCCAGTTGAGCTGTTTCAAATCCTGAAAGATGATGCTGTGAAAGTGCTGCACTCAATATGCCAGCAAATTTGGAAAACTCAGCAGTGGCCACAGGACTGGAAAAGGTCAGTGTTCATTCCAATTCCAAAGAAAGGCAGTGCCAAAGAATGCTCAAACTACCACACAGTTGCACTCATCTCACATGCTAGTAAAGTCATGCTCAAAATTCTCCAAGCCAGGCTTCAGCAATACGTGAACCGTGAACTCCCTGATGTTCAAGCTGGTTTTAGAAAAGGCAGTGGAACCAGAGATCAAATTGCCAACATCCGCTGGATCATGGAAAAAGCAAGAGAGTTCCAGAAAAACATCTATTTCTGCTTTATTGACTATGCCAAAGCCTTTGACTGTGTGGATCACAATAAATTGTGGAGAATTCTTCAAGAGATGGGAATACCAGAGCACCTGACCTGCCTTTTGAGAAATCTGTATGCAGGTCAGGAAGCAACAGTTAGAACTGGACATGGAACAACAGACTGGTTCCAAATAGGAAAAGGAGTACGTCAAGGCTGTATATTGTCACCCTGCTTATTTAACTGCTATGCAGAGTACATCATGAGACATGCTGGGCTGGAAGAAACACAAGCTGAAATCAAGATTGCCGGGAGAAATATCAATAACCTCAGATATGCAGATGACACCACCCTTATGGCAGAAAGTGAAGAGGAACTAAAAGCCTCTTGATGAAAGTGAAAGAGGAGAGTGAAAAAGTTGGCTTAAAGCTCAACATTCAGAAAACAAAGATCATGGCATCAGGTCACATCACTTCATGGGAAATAGATGGGGAAATAGTGGAAACAGTGTCAGACTTTATTTTTGGGGCTCCCAAATCACTGCAGATGGTGACTGCAGCCATGAAATGAAAAGACGCTTACTCCTTGGAAGAAAAGTTATGACCAACCTAGATAGCATATTCAAAAGCAGAGACATTACTTTGCCGACTAAGGTGCGTCTAGTCAAGGCTATGGTTTTTCCTGTGGTCATGTATGGATGTGAGAGTTGGACTGTGAAGAAGGCTGATCGCCAAAGAATTGATGCTTTTGAACTGTGGTGTTGGAGATGATTCTTGAGAGTCCCTTGGACTGCAAGGAGATCCAACCAGTCCATTCTGAAGGAGATCAACCCTGGGATTTCTTTGGAAGGAATGATGCTAAAACTGAAACTCCAGTACTTTGGCCACCTCATGCGAAGAGTTGACTCATTGGAAAAGACTTTGATGCTGGGAGGGTTTGGGGGCAGGAGGAGAAGGGGACGACAGAGGATGAGATGGCTGGATGGCATCACGGACTCGATGGATGTGAGTCTGAGTGAACTCCGGGAGATGGTGATGAACAAGGAGGCCTGGCGTGCTGTGATTCATGGGGTCGCAAAGAGTCGGACACGACTGAGCGACTGAACTGAACTGATGTTTATCATTTTGAGGAACTGCCATACAGCATTCTAAAGTGATCATCATACATATTTTAAAGAATGTAAGAGGAGAAAAATACAGTGTTATATTTACTATATACAACCAGATAGGTTTACAATATATATTATGC
Organism: Nanger dama; assembly: GCA_917880005.1. NCBI lineage: Eukaryota > Metazoa > Chordata > Mammalia > Artiodactyla > Bovidae > Nanger > Nanger dama. The sequence goes on from CAKJTW010000046.1 coordinate 9,903,950, forward strand.
ATTTATTATTTATATTCTATATTACTGTATGTATTGTACTTATGATAGATAACCAGGTATTTACAGTTTCTGTTGCTTTTCCTTCATTTCTGAAGTTCCAGGTTTCCCTCTGGTATCACTGTCCTTCTTACATCCCCTCCCCCTACCAAAAAAATCCTGCATTTAAAATAGACCTGCTGGCAATTAGTTCTCTTGGTTTTCTTTCTTCTGATAATGTCTTTATTCCACCTTCATTTTTGAAGGATATTTTTTCTGGATATAGAATTCTGGGTTGACAGTTCTTTTCTTTCTGTACTTTTCAATGTTGTTCCACAGCCTCTGGTCTCAATGGACTGATAAGAAATCCACAGTCATTTAAATGCTTGTTTCCTTTTCTCATCCTAGCTGACAATTCTGTTAATCATTTTTTGCTAATATTGTACTGACAGAGCATACCTATCAGACTCCGGTTTTGAGGACACCCACAAAACAAGTCAAGAGGATATCAGCAGCAAGAGAACTTGAGAATATGCTTCCTAAGCAGGTGAGCACGTGACTGCAAGTTTCATAGTAGAGGTGGCTTAAGAGATGCTAGGAGTTCTGGCTAGAAAATTTAGGTCTGTGAACATGGCAGAGTAAGAACTGGGGCGTTTCTGATTGTAGACTCGGTTAATAAAGTAAGGAAATCTGCAGATAATTACTGACTGAAGCTGGCACAAGTTTGCGTGAGCATTTAGCCTGGATTTCTCCAGATTTAAATTATTTGCTTGAAACTCAGGAGCTTGGGTGTAATGGAAAGAGAACCCTGGGCCTCCGTTTCCTACTCTATAAAACGTGGGCAATAATTCCTAGGTCCTGGTGGTCTTATGAGGTTTATCTGAGGTAGCGATGATAATTAACACGTAATAAACACTTAACTATATGTCAGGCATTATACTAAACCTGTGGAGAAGGAAATGGCAACCCACTCCAGTATTCTTGCTTGGAGAATCTCATAGACAGAGGTACCTGGCAAGCGACTGTCCATGGGGTTGCAGGAGTCGGACACGACTTAGCAACTAAACCACCACCACCACCACCATACTAAACCTGTGCATACAGTATATTTTATTTTACTGTCACAATCCTTTGAAACAATTACGCCTGCTATTCTTTAGTTTATTAGTGAGGAAACTGATGCTCAGAGCATGCCGAAACAAAGACCCAGCACAGCCAAATAAGTGTGCATGTGTGTGAAGTTGCTTGTGACCCTATGGACTGTAGCCCACCAGGCTCCTCTGTCCATAGAATTCTCCAGGCAAGATTACTAGAATTCTGGGTTGCTATTTCATAATGGCACAGACTGGTCCTCACTGGGAGATGGGGCTTTAGGAATTATGGGACTAAATGATCTATGAGTTCCCTTCTGATTCCAAGTTGCTGTGATCCCAGTAGGATCTTGCTAAAGAGTAGTGATTCCCAATTGGGGCAGTTTTGCCCCCAGGAGACATTTGGCCATGTCTGGAGACATTTCTGGTTGTCACAACTGGGTGTGGGGGCAAGAGTACTACTAGTATCTATTCCATGGAGACCAAAGATGCCACTCAGCCCTCTACAGTGCCCAAGACAGTCTCCCACAGCAAAGGATTATCTGGCCCCAAATAGCCAAGTGCCAAGGTGGAGAGAGCCTGCTATAGATAAAGGAAGCCTCATTAAGCAATGAAAATGAATAGGATTAGGGACTTCCCTGGTGGTCCAGTGGCTAAGACTCCACCCTCCAAATGCTGGGGGGGTGCCCAGGTCTGGTCCCTGGTTGGGGAACTAGATTCCACGTGCTGCAGCTAAAGATCCCACATGCGACAGCTAAAAAGATCCCATATGCTGCAACTAAATGAAAAGAACATGCAACTAAGACCTGGGGCAGCCAAATAAATATTTAGTAAATAAATACATGTGTTTTTTTTTTAATTAAAAAATAAAGTAAAATAAAACAAAGTAGGATTAGAGAATAATGTGATTAGGTGCTGCTACAGTGTTTATTCATGAGACAGAATTTTTGTCTGGTTAAATTATAACCACTTCTTCAAAATAAAAAATAAAAAAGTAGTACACAATCACTACAGACATTTTGGAGAAAAGGCAGAGGAATATAAGGAAAGAAAACAAATCACTGTCAGCCCCTGCCTGTTCTCTTTCCTGATCTCTATTCAGCATCTCAAACACAGAACCTCCCAAACAGACCTCTTGACTGATCTACTCTGTCAACCTTGTCTTCCCCAGACTTTCCCAGCTGGGCAACTGGCACCTAACCCTTTAGAGTCATCCTTGACTCCCCTTTCTCACACCTACTTTGACTCCTTAGTAAATCCTGGCAATCCTCCTTTTACAGTATAATCAGAAATTCCATCACTTCTCACCTCCCTCCCAACTACCCAGCCCCAGCCCCAGCACTAAGCAAACCACTTAGAGGCCTCCTAAGTGCTCCTCTTGTCTCCATGCTCACCCACTGCAGCCATTTCTCCACACCTCAGTTAGAGGGATCTTTAGAAAAAAACTAGATCATGTTGTAACCCAGCTCAAAACCTTCCTGGTGGCTTCAGTCACACTTAGAAAATTCTAGCTCCTTTCCGTGGCCCAGAGACCCCACTCCTTCTGCGTCATCATTTGTTCTCTTTTGAGCCATGCGGGCCTGTTTTCCATCCCTCCGCCACACCAAGCTCCTGTCTGTCTTGGGGTTCTCTTGCACTTGCTGTCCCCTTTGCCTGGAACATCGCACAGATCTTCCTTCCATTGTTCAGGGTCTGCCAGGATCGCTCCTCCTCAAGGCAGCCCTCCCTGCCACTCCATGGAAAAGATTCCTCTCCTCCCCAGTCTCCCATACCACCACCCACACCCCTTGATCTGCTTGATTCTTACCTGAAGCCCTTATTATTCCATAGTATCATGTACTCTCTTACTTGTTGTTTAGTTTATTGTTTTTCTCTCAACTATAATACAAGCCCTTTAGGGCAGGAATGTGTCTTATTATTGGCTGATATGCCAGTGTCTAGATCAGTGTGTATACATGGTAGTCACCCATTATATATTTGCTGAGTGAGTTGCTAACATTTTAGGAACTAGGCTTCTAGTCTCTCATCTATCTTTTTTGGCTGATTTATTTCATATAATTATATTTATTTTATACAATATACATAATATTATCTACCTAATTTTGTATCTTGATTTTTAAAATCACTATTGCCTCTGAAACTGTATTTTAGTACCAACTCTTAGTAAACATTTTAATAGTGGCATACTATTCCTTTGGGTAGAGATTTCAACATCTCCTTGAACATTTAGATTATTCCAATCTTCTGCTGTAGTAATTATCACTGTAGCAAACGTCGTAGTGCCGAAATCTTTTTGCTTGTGGTTAATTTTCCTTAGGATAGCATCCTAAAATGAGTCCTAGATAAAAGATATGAGTAACATTTCTTAGTATATACTGTAAAAATGACAGTACCCTTTATTTTACTCCCTCTCTCTTTCCTACTCAGTCTTACCCTGCCTGCAAAAGCCCTCCGCTGACTCCAAACCTCTTCAACATTTATGGGAAGAGCCCTCTGGTTGTGTACTTCCTCCTGAACTACTCCACCCTGCAGCAGCATGGCCAAGACCTGTTGATGGTTAGGAGAGAAAGAACCAAGACCATCCCATATCCTTTCCACCGTGGGTTAGACACACATCACTCCAGATCCCTGCTTCCCCTTCCCCAAAGCTAGGGTGAAGAGAGACACATCTAACCCTCAGCACAGCACCTGACACATAGTAGGGACCTATCAAGGGTGACCACTGATACATGCCTATGGGTCAGAATCTTGCTCATTTTAATTCAAAACCTGCCTCATGCTGTGTGGGACCCTGGGCAAGTCAGATTTCCCTGTGTGTAAAATCTCTTCCTATCTACCATAAAGAATGGGCTACTTAAGGACTCTAACATACTTTGCAATTTACTAATGCCACCCAGATGCTCACTATCCCCACCTTATATATTGATCAGGAATTTTGGTGTCTAGGTGTGTGTTTCTTCTAGCATCCTCCTCATATACACACAGCCCTCCGCAAGACCCATTAGCAAATTCCTGGCCCCACTGACATTTATCCTAAAGATATGGTCAAAACCCAGATCTTAAGAAAACAAGTGTGATATGTGTTGGCTTCTGAGTCTTAGCAGTTTCCATAGAGGGTCAGAACATGGGATCAAATAGACCCAGATTCAGGAACCAACTCAACTGCTTACCAGCTGAGTGATCTTAGACAAGTTCCAGCTTCTCTCTGAGCCTCATTTTTTCACCTGTAAAATGGGGATAACAGTACCTGCCTCATAGAGTTGTAATGTAAACAGGTACAGTGCCTGGCAGGTAACAAGTGATTGAATGAATGTTACCTGTCAGCACAGAACTTTGTTATTTATAAAATGCTTTCCCTTATATCACCTCATTATTTTGTAAGGACAGTGTAGTGTAGTAGATGGAGCCTAGGTTGGGGATACCCACCCCTGGATTTGAGTCCCAGTTCAGTAGCCCACTGGCTTCAAGATCTCATGTGCGCACCTTCAACTCTAAGCTCAGTATCTTTATCAACTCATTCCTAAAATGAGGATAGTCACACCAAATCAATAGTGTTGTGGCCAGGATTAAATGGCATAGAGCTGGTACTAAAAAAAGTAGTAACCATCATTATTATCATTAACAGCATCTGAGGTAGGTATTATTATCCCTATTTTATAGATATGGCAGTGGAGGCACAGAGGGCGACATACATTGTCTGATGTCCCACAGCTCGTGATGAGTGTAACTGAGATTCTGACCAGTTCAGAAGGGGTGGAAGGGAGGGGAAGGTAGAGAGAACTTTTCACCATTTTAATACAAACATGAGATAGGAAATCAGAATTGGGCCTGAAAGGAAAGGAAGATTGGAATCCTTTCTATTTACCACTTTGATAATAGAGTAAGAATTTTAGATGGTAGTCTAAAATAAGCACTTCTAGGCCTTCCAGGAGCTTCCTAGTTGATGCAGTGGTAAAAAATAAATCTGCCTGCTTATGCATGAGATGCAAGAGATGTGGGTTCAATCCCTGGGTCAGGAAGATCCCCTGGTGAAGGAAATGGCAACCTGCTCCAGTATTCTTGTCTGGGAAATCCCATGGACGGAGGAGCCTGGCGGGCTACAGTCCACGGGGTTGCAGAGGATCAGACACAGCTTACCGACTGAGCATAGCACACAGCCCCTCCATCAGCAGGAGGGGAGAAGGACTTTATTAAAGATGGGAGAGTGGCCAAGCCATGGAGAGGCTAGGCTTTTTCTTTTCCAAGCAGGCCACGATCAAGGTCATGGAGGGTTTCCTGCTCAGATTTCTAGAAGCAGGTCAGTTTCCCCACTCAGGCATCTCACCTCCCTCCTCCCCGTGCCCTGGACATATCCCACCAACAAAGCTGAGTCAATACCAACTGATAGTTTAGGGTTTTCCTTGACATTAAAGCCACTGAGTCCACCCTGACCTATGCTGAGGTCATCAAGCTGACACTGAGCAACATGAAGAAGCGGAGGGCAAACTTCCACCAGCTGAACTGGCTTCACTGGCGTGAGTGGAATTATTTTGACGAGTACCTGAAGGAGCTGCAGGACAACTTCCTCAGGTATTTAAGGGGCCTTGGAGGGAAAGAGGCGTGGTTTCAGCATTTGTCTATTGCAGCATCTCACGCTGATTTGTAACTGGGGTCCAGCCCCGTAACCCATGCGTTCAGAATATAAATTCCACAATAACAGAGACCAGGTCGGTCTTTTTTTTACAAGTTATTTTTTTTTTCTTGACTACAAAAACATTTATGCACAATGAAAACAAAGAACCTGGAAAAACACCTACAGGTGCACATTCACATTGCCAATATTTTTCTATAAATCCATCCAGTCTTTTTTCCTGGGCACATATATCTATATCTGCTGCTGCTGCTGAGTCGCTTCAGTCGTGGCCGACTCTGCGCGACCCCGTAGACAGCAGCCCACCAGGCTCCCCCGGCCCTGGGATTCTCCAGGCAAGAACACTGGAGTGGGCTGTCATTTCCTTCTCCAGTGTGTGAAAGTGAAGTTGCTCAGTCATGTCCGACTCTTCGCAGCCCCATGGACTGCAGCCTATCAGGCTCCTCTGCCCATGGGATTTCCCAGGCAAGAGTACTGGAATGGGGTGCCATGGCCTCCTCCGGTATCTGTATCTCCAGAGATGCAATTGGTGAATCTAGAATAGGAAATTCTATAAGACAAATAAACTGGTTTCTTCAACACATAAAAAGCAAGGAAAATAGAAGTGGAGGGAGGAGGAGCTGTTGTTGTTTCGAAGACACTGGAGAGATATAGTAATCAAAACATTGTTTGGATCCAGACTTAAATCAACCAGTTGAGATAATTATCTCAGTTATGAGATAACTGGGGAAATTTGAACATTGACCTGGTTTTAAGTGATATTAAGAAATTTCTTTTATTAGAGTGTTCCTTTCTTAAAGATATTACAATAATTTTGTAGTTATTTTTTAAAGAGTTGTATCTTAGATATATCATGAAGTATTTATGGCTGAAATGACACAGTGTCTAAGATTTGCTTTAAATTAACCCATTTGGCATGGGGACAGGGAAGCAAAGGAGAGATGAATCAAGATTGACTTCATATTGATAACTTTTGAAGCACGATAATGGCTAAATGATGTTAATTATACAACTTTCTTTACTTTTATATATGTTTAAATTTTTCAACAGTCTTTATTGTTATTCCGTAACAATAATGGAAGATGACAAATGCCCATGTGGAATATTAGTTGTAGGTGGGCTAGGACTCTTCGGGGATGTCAATTACCACTTGTTCCCCTAATGTGCCTCCCTTGTGGCTCAGTCAGTAAAGAATCCACCTGCACTGTGGGAGACCTGTGTTCGATCCCTGGGTTGGGAAGATCCCCTGGAGGGAGGGCATGGCAACCCACTCTAGTATTCTCGCCTGGAGAATTCCCAAGGACAGAGGAGCCTGGCAGGCTGCAGTCCATGGGGTTGCAGAGTCATACATGACTGAGGGACTAAGCACAGCATCTGTAATGTAGCATATCCATTTGGAGCACTGGGATTGAAGGAGGACAGACTGAAGCTGCAGACACAGCTCTGTCTCCACCCTCTCTATGAATTAGGTCCATCATTTAGCTCATGTGAGTCTTGGATACCCCATCTGTAAAACAAGGACTCTACTAACAGAGTAGTTGTGTGGGTTAAAGGAGATGTCTAGGTTGGTACCTGGCTCACAGGAAGTGCTCAGCAAATGACGGCGCTTAGAGATAATGCAAACCCACGCCACTCTTCTTGCCTGGAGAATCCCAGGGATGGGGGAGCCTGGTGGGCTGCCGTCTATGGGGTTGCACAGAGTCGGAAACAACTGAAGCGACTTAGCAGCAGCAGCAGCAGCAGCAGAGGTAATACATGTGACCTCATTCCCTGAAAACTGCAGGATCCAAAGCAGTACCAGGTCTTGGAGTTGGAAAGTTTGCTACTGGGGAGGCCTAGAGCAGTGTTCCTTAGAAAAAGCAATCCAGGGACTTCCCTGGTGTCCAGTGGTTTAAAATCTGCCTTGCAGTGCAGGGGATGCAGGTTTGATCCCTGGTCAGGGAACTAAGATCCCACATGCCTCAGAGCTACTAAGGCGGTGTGCTGCAACTACTGTGCACACGTGCCACAGATAGGACCCAAGACAGCCAAACAAATAAATAAAAATAAAGTAAATAAATATACAAAGAAAGAAAAGGCAGTCCAGGAGCTACCTTGCAGGGATCTCTGCTCTAGGTGGAGAAAGAACCTAGTTAGCACATGCAGTTGGAGCTGCAGTGAAAGAGCAGGATCAATTGCTGCTGCAGAACTTAGTTTCCTTGTGAGTCAGAGCCGTGATCCTTAAACTTGTATGGGGGCCAAGCACCCGCAATTCAAAACACTCTTTGCAGAATTTTATGAAATGTTTCAACATAATGACCCTGTCATACAAGCTAAAGATGCTCTTACTAGTGGAAAATAGGCGCCTAAGACAGGTATTGGAGAAGAAAATGGCAAGCCACTCTAGTACTCTTGCTTGGGAAATCCTATGGACAGAGGAGTCTGACATGCTACAGTCCGTGGGATCGCAAAATTGTTGGACGTGACTTAGCAACTCAACAACAAGACATGTATAGGCTTCAAAATCCCAAGAAATGACAATATAGGAAATACTACTCAGTTGCTCAGTCATGTCCGACTCTTTGTGACCCCATGGACTGTAGCTTGCCAGGCTCCTCTGTCCGTGGAATCTTCCAGGCAAGAATAGTGGAGTGGGTTGACCTTTGCTTTCTCCAGTAGAAAATACTATCAAGGATTTATGTCCAAGTTTTCCTGTTAGAAAATGTCATCACAACAAAGACAAGTGCAGTTTGCTGCTTGTTTGTCTCTCCACTGCAAGCAGAAGCTGGCTTCAGAAGGTTAGGAAAAGAGGATGCCAAAAATGAGAATGTTGTGCCAACATGATTTTTTTTCTTTTGACTTGGGGAAAGATGTTGGAATAACCACCAGTTCAGGCCAAGGTCAACAGTAGTTGCTTACTACCAGTCTTTTTACATCTATTCCATAGCAGCAGAGAAGTATCTGACACCATCTTAATTCACTTGAATATATTTTTATTGCTGTTTTGACTACCTTGAATGTCCATAGCTTGTTTCTTCATTGAATAGAGGTCTACTCACCTTTCAAAGGTCAGCTGGTGTACTTCCCAATTCCACTGAAAACCTTCTCCTATCATAATAGCAGCAGCAGAAACTGACATTTACTGAGCACTTGCTGTTATTACTGCCAGGCCCTGTGCTGATCGCTTGACCTGTGTAACTCAGTTTATCCTAAACATTATACTTGATTCTATTATTACCATGTTGAGATGAGTACACCAGCAAGGAGAGGTTAAGTAACTTGCTCAAGGTCACACAGCAAATGGCAGAACCCCAAAATGAATTCCGCTTGCCTCAAGTTCATGCTTCAGCTTTCTCTCAGATGGTTGGTTTTCCTCACCTGTCTTCTTGAGTACATTCCGCTGAGGCAGGGACAATGTCTTATTTCTTTGTACCCACCAGGGCCGTATGACTCCCAGCACAGAGCAGGAGCTTGGTGACTGAGTTGCTGCTGTATGGCCAACTTTCTGCTTCAGTCAGTTGCTCTTGACAGATGTAATGAATGAATTTGTAAATATCCGCCACTTTTTCATGTGAAGACAGAGTAAAGAGTAAAAGATAATGCTGACTCTTTAGTCTTCTTCCATGTGTCTTTGTGATTTTCCCACAGGGAGGTGAAGAATATTGATCAAAGAGCAAAAGACAAAAAAAAGGCAAACCACGTGTTCATCCAGGCTTCAACCCTCCTTGAGGATACTCCTGGAAAGAAATCCAGAAGAAGTTATCAGAGGGCGACTGAGTTTATTTTGAGGTTTGTTTGAACAAAGGCCATAGGAAAAGTAGAAATGTGAACATTGTAGGAATTCTTAATACATGGAAAGATATATATATATATAATATTTTTATATTATAAAAGTCCACTCACTTTTATGTGTTAATCACTCAATTCTCACTTTATTTTTATTGTTATTAATGGTAACTGTAAGGGCTACCAATGACCTTGTACTTCCTGTATGCCAGATACTTGTACTTTATGAACTGTTTGAGTCAGAGCTCTTAGGTTGCAAGTGCCACAAAACCAACTCAAACCAGCTTGAGTGGAAGGAAAATCTCATGGTTTTCATGACTGGAAAGACCACAGACAGACTGGCTGCAGGTATGATAGACCTGAGGGCTGAAAGATTTTTACAGATTCTTTCCTTTTGTTTCTTTAAAAAAATGTGTAATTTATTTATGTAGGCTTTACTGGGTCTACACGTGGGCCTTCTCTAGTTGCAGTGAGCAGGGGCTACTCTTCATTGCAGTGCCAGGGCTTCTCACTGTGTTGGCTTCTTTTGCTGGAGAGCCTGGGCTCCAGGGCGCGTGGGATTCATTAGCTGTGGTGGTTGCAGGTTCTAGAGCGCAGGGGTAGGGGGCGGCTCAGTACCTGCAACAGTTGTGGCTCTTGGCTCTTGGGCTTAGTTGCCCTGAGGCTTGTGAAATCTTCCTGGACCAGAGAGCCAATGGGAGTCATGTATACTGGCAGGCAGATTCTTGTCCACTGGATCAGCAGGGAAGTCATCTCCCTTTCTTTTATGACCCTCTGCTCCTGTGTGCTGGCTTGCTTTTCAAGCTACTTCTGCCCTTGAAAGAAAAGACCCTGATGCTGGGAAAGATTGAGGGCAGGAGGAGAAGGGGACAGCAGAGGATGAGATCATTGGATAGCATCACCAACTCAGTGGACGTGAGTTTGGGTAAACTCTGAGAGTTGGTGATAGACAGGGAGGCCTGGCATGCTGCTGTTCATGGGGTCGCAAAGAGTCAGACACAACTGAGCAACTGAACTGAACTGCCCTTGAAAGAAAGAGCACCAAGAACGGCCCCAAGCCTATGTCCTTACAGTGTATGACCTGAAAGAAAGAGAGACATCCTTTCCCAGCCTCCATAAACTAAGCCTCATAAAAGTCTCTGATGGTGATGCCAAAAGCTCAGCCTCTGAACACCAGTGCCAAATTGAACCCCAGAGACAGAGTTTTGGATGAAGTAGAAAAGAAGAGACTTATTGTTTGCCAGGTGAAGTGGGGACACAGTAGGCTCCTGCCCTCGAAACTGTGTCCTAACCCAGGGGGATTTGATGAATTTTATAGCAATTTCTCTTGAGTTTTCTTTGACCTATGTGTTGTTTAGAAGTATGTTGTTTAATCTCCAAGTCTTTGGGGATTTTCCAGCTCTCTCTCTCTGCTACTGATTTCCAGTTCGATTCCATCTTGGTCTGAGAGTAGGCATAATGTGATTTATCTTTTTGCAGATTTGTTTAGGTATATTTTTTTGGCCCAGAATTTGGTCCATCTTGGTGAATGTTATGTGTGAGCTTTCAGAGACTGTATAATCTGCTGTTTGGGGTGATGTAGTCTACACATGTCAATTACATCCAGTTGATTATTGGTATTGTTGAGCTCAAGTATGTCCTTACCGATTATCTGCCTGCTGGATCTGTCCATTTCCAATTAGAGGAGTGTTGAAGTCTCTGACTATGATAGTGGAGTCACCTATTTGTCCTTGTTTTCAAGCAGTTTTTCCCTTGTGTAGCTTGATGCTGCTTTGTTAGGAGCATACACATTAAGAATTGTTATGTCTTCTTGGAGAACTGACCACTTTATCATTATATAATGTCCTTCTTTATCCCTGATAACTTTTTTGCTTTTGAATCTGCTCTGTCTGAAATTAGTATGGTTACCCTTGCTCTCTTTTGATCAGTATTAGCATGGTGTGTTTTTCTTCATTCATTTACTTTTAATCTATAGCCATATTCTCTTTTAAGGAGCATTTCCAGAAGTCTCAAACAACATTTACACTTACATCTCATTGCTAGAACGTGAATGCATGGCTACAGCAATATCTTTCTTTTTAATAAATATTGTTTAAAAATATTTAAAATGTTCTTTTGTTAAAATAAAAATGATTATGATTTTATAATATTAATGAGGTACAACTTACCATAACATTTGCCCACTTTGCCAGTGCAATTCAGTGATTTTAGTAAATTTACAGAGATTTGCAACAATTACTGCAATTTAGCTTTAGAACTTTTTCATCACCCTAGAAAGATCCCTCATGCCCATGTGTAGTCAATTTCTTTTAACTTCTCCTTTTTAATAACCTCCTTGAAAATATCATATAACATTACCAATTTATTTCAAGGGCCAGATATTAGTCAGATGGTGATGTTAGTCAAAGGAGACTGGGAAATTAGTTGTTTGTTTGTTAAATCTGGGTACATTACCATCTTAAAAACTGGCTCCATTGCTAAAGTGAAAGGGAGAGTGGATGATGAGTTGTTAAATAACCATCTCTACCACAGATAGATGGTGTTATACTCTCTCCTTTCAGAGGTAAAGAAAACAAAGCATAATGATTTGAGAAATTTAATGAAGGAAAACTTTCAGCCTTCTAGTTGAAATTTTACTTCAAACTGGGAGGAAATTTTCCTTCCTTCCTTCACATTTTAAAAATAATAGTTCAGCTTGAGGCCCACCTGTTTGAGCCACGGAATCCTGTAAGTTCAGTGGTAACTCATTAGCAGTCTTTCTGATATCCAGATTAGATTCTCAGAAATACAAAAAGCCAACTAATCTAATTCACCAATATTATTATTATTCCCTCAGACATGACTATCTTTCAATTACTTCTTTTTTTAATTGAAGTATAGTTGATTTACAATGTTGTGTTAATTTCTGCTGTACAGAAAAGTGATTCAGTTATACAAAAAAATAAATTCTTTATTCTCTCCACTACAGTTTGTCTCAGGATATTGAATATAGCCCCTGTGCTGTACAGTATGAAAGACTTTGTCATTTATTCATTTTCTGTGTAATAGTTTATATCTGCTAATCCCAAACTCCCATTTTATCCCTCCCCCATCCTTTCAGTTTACAGCTTTTCACCCTTACTTCTTAATCTAGCTAACCCCTCAGTAACCCTTAAAACCCAGCTCAGACATCACCTCCAGGAAGTCTTCTGTGATTTATCCACTCAGGGTATTGTCCTGTGCTTTCCTGATCACATCCCACAGAACAGAGCATATTCTAGTCACAGATTTGCTTGTCCATAAATTGAGATTTGTCCTTGAGGTCAGGAATACTGCCCTAGGTGACCTTTTTCTTCCTCCAGGGCTTAGCACCCAACAGATCCTCAGTCAATACTTAGAAGATGAATGAGGGAGTCATTGCCATGTGTTCAGCACTCTGCTTCAGTTATTTGCTGTTGCCAGTGTTTTGGCTGATTTGTAAACTTTTTTCTTTCAATACTTATCAAGATTCTAGGGAAACCTTTGAAGAGATCACACTGAAGTTTTGAGCCAATTTTTGTAAATGTCTTTTTGTTTCCCCCACAGGAAGGAAAAGGAAGAGAGGGATGGAGAATGGAAACAGAATTCGACTGACTCTTCCGTCTCACCATCAAGCACTGATGAAGTCTCTTCCCTGTAGGAACCTGGAAGCGCCTACAAAATTTCTGACGTTCCTGCTAATATGAGAACAAAAACAGGAGAAAAAGAAACTTGTGGCCAAAGACTGGGAAATAGAAATAAATATTCCCAGGATAGGGGAAAGATTCCACTATAGTTTTTCCTAGGTTGAGTGAAAAGCAGGAGTGGGGAGATTTTTCCTTAGGTCACTACATTTACTCATGCATTTACTCTTTTACCCATTATTTTACTCATATAGCTAACAATATGAAGTGGTGGCTCAGACGGTAAAGAATCCGCCTACAGTGCGGGAGACCTGGGTTCTGTCCCTGGGTCAGGAAGATCCCTTGGAGAAAGGAATGGCAAACCACTCCAGTATTCTTGCCCAGAGAAGTCCATGGACAGAGGAGCCTGGAGGGCTACAGTTCATGGGGTCGCAAAGAGACAACTGAGTGACTAACACTTTCACTTTCTTTATAATAATAATGGCTACCAATTTAGTGCTTACTCTGTGCCAAGCATTAAGCTAAACACAATACAAACATGTACGTGTGTGTTCAGTTGCTAAGTCATGTCTTAATTCTTTGTGACCCCATGAACTGAGCCCTCCAAGCTCCGCTGTCCGTAGGATTCTCCAGGCAAGATACTGGAGTGGGTTGCCATTCCCTTCTCCAGGGGATCTTCCCAACTCAGTCGGGAGCAGCAGAGGCAAAGACTCAGACGCAGCAAGAAACATGGCAGGAGGTCAAGGAAGTATGTGAGGGGCTCTAGGAGAGATGAACCTGGAGAAGATTCCTGGACAAACAATGAAGGAATTTTCTAAGCAAAACCACTTTGGTATCTAAGTGGTGGGAATCCATGAACCATATTAAACAGGGAACCACATGGCCATATTTGGACTTTTCAGGTCCTGGTGGCAGATGGTGGGCTACATGATGGAATTATGTATGTACTTCAGGGGATTTGCAAAGTCTTCCACAAGCATCTATCTCTACTTGAAACCCTGGCTATCTTTTTAATCAGTAGTCTGCAAGCTTTTGGAGAAGGCAATGGCAACCCATTCCAGTACTCTTGCCTGGAGAATCCCAGGGATGGGGGAGCCTGGTGGGCTGCCGTCTATGGGGTTGCACAGAGTGGGACACGACTGAAAGCTTTCTTGATCTTATATCTCTCTTAATAAAACATTTGTGAGAACTCAGCTAACAGCTTGTTACAAAAATTGCACTCTTCCAGACCCCCTTGCCTATTCCACAGCAACACTTTCCACTTTCTTAACTGGTTGTTTTGTTATTTGTTTTCCTCCATATGTTTAAATACCCTGGTGCTCTTGATTTTCCAGTGTTAGGCATTATCTATTGAATTCTCACAAAAGGTGAGGACTAGATTCACACATGCAAACACTTTCCCTCTCCCATCCTGCCAATATGTTTCTGTTGTGATTTTGGCTGGTTCCTTAATCAGTATTATTATACCATCAACACCATTACCATGAGCTACAGAATAAACTTTCATTGTTTTTGTTTCTTGCAAAACTCTTTGCTGTCACTGGAACTAAGTGTCTTTTTCAATCTACTTGTTTTCTTTTTTTCCTTTTTTAATATCCTTATCACAGTCTATCTCCAAATTCTCCCAGTACATTCAGACACTTTACATAATCTATCAGTTTCACCTCCATTTCCAGCCTTCTGATCTACTTCACTCTAGGTGGTTCATTTCCAGGCTGTTTATATAGTGTTGGGAATTCCTTTCTTCATTCTCTTGATCACATTGGTTTTTTAACCTACTTCTCTTTGTGTCTTTATGGTTCACCCACAGAAAGGTGATCAAGAAGTCAAATCCAGTGCAGAAAAATGAAATAGTCTTTATCCTATCACCTTCCATCTCACCTGCATGAATCCTTGTCTAAGAATCAAAAGAACTTTATGGATGAAGTCTTCACGTGCTGTTGGATTTACTCTAAAATAGAAAGAAGAAAACAAAAAATAATACCTTTAGTCATTCCCCTCCATAGGACAAAGAATATTAAAGTCTGCTCCTACCTGAGCCAAAGTCAGAATTTAAATTGGCGTAAAGTGACCTCATTCATTCATGTATTTGCTTACTAATTCTTTCATTCACTTGTTTATTAATAATAACACTATGGAGTATATATAGGTATGTATTATATGTATCATATAATAGTAATCATAGGAGACATCATTTCTTAAGTACTTACTAAGTCCTTTCAGATATTATCTCAGATTTAACCCCTTTCCCCTCTTTGCCCCTAGGTGGGTGTTGGTACCTCCATTTCTCTGAGGAGTACACTGGGCCTTGAAAAGAGGTTGAGGAGGTGTTCACTAGGTGTCTATCTTATGCCATGTTTGCACACACTGGGTTCTGTTGATACAGAGATGAATAAAGACATAGTACTTGACCTACAAGAAGGGGGAAGATGTATAGACCAATAAATGCATTTAAGTTGTGCTAGAGATCTGTGGGGAATCCAAGAAAAACCAAGCCCAGAGAGGCTTCACCAAGGCTCAGAAGTACAGGGGTCAATGTATAGAAGGACCTGCAGTTGGGGCTGAGGGGCTCGACCTTTATCATATGGATCTCAAGGCACAAGGGAGTAACCTGGTCTGTGTTAGAATAGTCTGCCCAACCCAGCCAAGAGGGAAAAAAAATCAAGCAAATGACTGCCTGAACCAAGAAGCAATTAACTACATTCTTGGAACAGATGGTGTCTCCCTCAGGTAACATCTTCACTTGAACTTGAGTGTGATTCTAGGTGACCCCCTTGGAGAATATTACCCACGTAAAGGAATGGAAGAAGGGTAAAAGGGAAGAGCTCAAGCTTTGGGCCCAGAAAATTCAGAACTTTGGATCCCTGTTCTGTGTCATAGTAGATTTATGACCTTAGGCTTAGTAGCTTTTGTGATTTTACTTTTCTGAATTTGTTTTCTTGAATGCAGAAAGGGAGTGTCTGGCTAGGAAGGTAGTTTTGGGTTGGTTAAATGAGATAATTTATGCAAAGTTCCTGGCTTAGCATATTTCACTTGATAATTGCTACCAGCTATTGTTGTTTGTTATCATCATTACTGTTAAAAGGTATACTCTTCTCCTGAAACCAGGACATGTCTTTCAGGATAATCCTTTGCACAACTTGGATCCCAGATCATGCCTGCTCAGACCCCTTCCAGAAGTTACTGAAGACTCATAACCATAGGCCTCTTGGCAGTTCAAGATGAAAAAAATCTGTCTCTACTTCTTTGTAAATATTAGAATGGAAAATTGTGGTGAATTCTTCACACCCTTTATAAAGGGGGAGGGGATAAAGTGCCAAAGGGAACATTTAAGAAGCACTAGCTATACTATGGAATAAAGCAAAAGAGTAATTGTGTAATACACCCATTCTGTCATTCCTACAGCTTGGAAGTAAGGAAAATCAGATGTTAAGCTAGAAAAAAAGAAGTTAAAATCCTATGGTCCTGAGTTTGAATTGATTATGAATTGAGGATATATTTTATCTTTAGTTACTGTTAGTTGCTCAGCCCAACTCTTTGTGACCTGATGGACTGTAACCTACCAGATCCCTCTGTCCATGGGATTCTCCAGGCAAGAATATTGGAGTGGGTAGCCAATCGTCATGTATGGATGTGAGAGTTGGACTGTGAAGAAGGCTGAGCGCTGAAGAATTGATGCTTTTGAACTGTGGTGTTGGAGAAGATTCTTGAGAGTCCCTTGGACTGCAAGGAGATCCAAATGGTCCATTCTGAAGCAGATCAGCCCTGGGATTTCTTTGGAAGGAATGATGCTGAAGCTGAAGCTCCAGTACTTTGGCCACCTCATGGGAAGAGTTGACTCATTGGAAAAGACTCTGATGCTGGGAGGGATTGGGGGCAGGAGGAGAAGGGGATGACCGAGGATGAGATGGCTGGATGGCATCATGGACTCAATGGACATGAGTCTGAGTGAACTCTGGGAGGTGGTGATGGACAGGGAGGCCTGGAGTGCTGTGATTCGTGGGGTCACAAAGAGTCGGACACGACTGAGTGACTGAACTGAAATGAACTGAGCCATTCCCTTCTTCAGGGAATCTTCCTGATCCAGGGATGGAACCTGGGTATCCTGCATTGTAGGCAAAATCTTTACCACCTGAATCACCAGGGAAGCCCTGTCTTTAAAAACAAACGAATCGTTGCCTAAGAAATGCGTGTAGAAGTGGCTAAAGATAGAGGAGGAGAGGAGGAAGAAATTACAAAGGGGCCCAAGACAACTTTTGGGGATGGTGGTTATGTTCACTGTCTTCATTGTGCTGAGGGATTCACAGACTTTAAATCTGTTCAGTTTCTTGTATCTCATTTATATCTCCTTAAAGCATAAACAAAACAAAAGCTAACTTGCTCAGTCATGTCTGACTCTTAGCGACCCCATGGACTGCAGCCCACCAGGCTCCCTGGTCCATGGGATTTTCCAGGCAAGAGTACTGGAGTGGGATGCCATTGCCTTCTCCAGTCATGGACTGAAGCATGTCAAACATGTTTTCATCCACATATTCATATCATTACTTAAAAAAAAATTAATTGGTCACCGTTGAAAGATGCTAGGAGACCAATTTGTTATTTTGAAAACTAGCAAATAAAGGAAACAAATCAGTATTTATCATGCCATTCCCATATGAACTGTCAGTTTCAGTTCAGTCGCTCAGTCCTGTCAGACTCTGCGACCCCATGGACTGCAGCATGCCAAGGCTCCTTGTCCATTACCAACTTCCAGAGATTGCTCAAACTCATGTCCATTGAGTCGGTGATGCCATCCAACCATCTCATCCTCTGTCGTCCCCTTCTCCTGCCTTCAATCTTTTTCCAGCATCAGGGGCTTTTCCAGTGAGTCAGTTCTTCACATCAGGTGGCCAGAGTATTGGAATTTCAGCTTCAGCATCAGTCCTTCCAATGAATTTCAGGGTTAATTTCCTTTAGGATTGACTGGTTTGAGTCTTTGCTGTCCAAGGAACTCTCAAGAGTCTTCTCCAGCACCACAGTTTGAAAGCATCAATTCTTTGGCACTCCGCCTTCATTGTAATCCAACTCTCACATCGATACATGACTACTGGAAAAACCATAGCTTTGACTATACTGATCTTTGTCAGCAAAGTGATGTCTCTGCTTTTAATATGCTGTCTAGGTTTGTTAGGGATTTCCAGGTGGTGCTAGTGGTAAAGAACCCGCTTGCCAATGCAGGGAACATAAGAGACAGGTTCGATTCCTGGGTCAGGAAGATCCCCTGGTGAAGGGCATGACAACCCACTCCAGTATTCTTGCCTGGAGAATCCCATGGACTGAGGAGCCTGGCGGGCTACAGTCCATGGGATCGCAAAGAGTCAGACACGACTGAAGTGACTTCGCATGCACACACGCTAGATTTGTCATACGTTTTCTTCCAAGGAGCATCTTTTTAATTTCATGGTTGCAGTCACTGTCCATAATGATTTTGAAGTTCAAGAAAATAAAATCTGCCAGTGTTTCCATTTTTTTCCCATTAGTTAGGTTCTCATTAGTTATCTCTTTTATACACAGAAGTGTATATATGCCAATCCCAATCTCCCAGTTCATCCCACCCATCCCCTCCCCTCCTGGTATCCATACATCCATTCTCTACATCTGTGTCTCTGTTTTGACAGTTGGTTATTTGAATGCTGTCTGTATATTTGATATTAAAATTATTATTTTGGTGGTGTGATAATGGTGTTATGGATATGCATTTAATTTACAGATGAAATTATATGACATAGAATTTCCTTGAAAACCATATGAAAGGGAGGAAGTGGACAGAAGTATAACTGAAACAAGACTGGTCATATTTTGAAAATTATTGAAGCTGAGTGATGGGGATGTAACATTTTACTTAAAAACAGTAAAGGCATTGCTGGGGACTTGTACTTTTAAATGTATTTTCACGGGTTATTTTATCTTCTCTCATGAAGTAAATGTGAATGAAGTAAAATTTTCCCCATTTTCAAATTGAAGACTTTCTTGGTTGAAACCACCATTACCCCTGGCTTGGACTTTTACAGTATTCTCTGAAGTATTCTCTTTGCCCTCTCTCCTGACTCCATTTTCCAGATAGCAGCCCAAGTTCAGTTCAGTTCAGTTAAGTCGCTCAGTCATGTCTCACTCTGAGACCCCATGAATTGCAACACGCCAGGCCTCCCTGTTCATCACCATCTCTCGGAGTTCACTCGGACTCACACCCATTGAGTCAGTGATGCCATCCAGCCATCTCATCCTCAGTCGTCCCCTTCTCCTCCTGCCCCCAATTCCTCCCAGCATCAGAGTCTTTTCCAATGAGTCAACTCTTCGCATGAGGTGGCCAAAATACTAGAGTTTCAGCTTTAGCATCATTCCTTCCAAAGAAATCCCAGGGTTGATCTCCTTCAGAATGGACTGGTTGGATCTCCTTACAGTCCAAGGGACTCTCAAGAGTCTTCAACACCACAGTTCAAAAGCATCAATTCTTTGGCACTCAGCCTTCTTCACAGTCCAACTCTCACATCCATACATGAGCACAGGAAAAACCATAGCCTTGACTAGACGGACCTTAGTCGGCAAAGTAATATCTCTGCTTTTGAGTATACTATCTAGGTTGGTCATAACTTTTCTTCCAAGGAGTAAGCGTCTTTTAATTTCATGGCTGCAATCACCATCTGCAGTGATTTTGGAGCCCAAAAAAGTAAAGTCTGACACTGTTTCCACTGTTTCCCCATTTATTTCCCATGAAGTGATGGGACCTGATGCCATGATCTTTGTTTTCTGAATGTTGAGCTTTAAGCCAACTTCTTCGCTTTCCTCTTTCACTTTCATCAAGAGGCTCTTTGGTTCTTCTTCACTTTCTGCCATAAGGGTAGTGTCATCTGCATATCTGAGGTTATTGATATTTCTCCCAGCAATCTTGATTCCAGCTTGTGTTTCTTCCAGTCCAGCGTTTCTCATGATGTACTCTGCATAGAAGTTAAATAAGCAGGGTGACAATATACAGCGTTGACGTACCCCTTTTCCTATTTGGAACCAGTCTGTTGTTCCTTGTTAGCTGTCAACAAATGCTACCTTTGTTTTCTGAGAGTTCCTTTTTTCCTAGTACCTTTCACTCCAGCAGAACAATTTGCAGCTCCCTAAATAAGCCTCTGTGTTCCCTGTGCCCTTACCCCTGCCCAGCTGGAAAATCCTTATTCTTTCAGTCCCCAATAAAGGGTCACCACCTCCATGAGGATCTTCCACAGAGAGGTCTACATGGCTCCCATCTGTATCTATAATCCCTCTTACCTCACCCAGTTTGTTATTATCTCTTTCTGTATCTATCTTCCCTACTAGACTCATTTCTCCTTGAGAGCAAAGACCTGTCTTTATCTTCATATCCGGCAGAGAGCTGGGTCCAAGCAGTGTTTAATAAATGTTGGTTAAATAAACGGTCACAAGCATACCTCTCTAGGCAGCTGTGTGCCAAAGTTGGAATCTTTTCAAATTTGGAAAGAAATCTAAATAAATGAGAAAGCCTCAAATGACTGATATGTATGTATGTGAATATATGCTATGCAATTGCCTATAAACTTATCTATAACCCACAGGAGAGTTTTTATTTTGTCTGTTATTGAATCTCTGGCACCCAGCACCTAGCACAGTGTCTGACAAATATTGTGTGTGTGTGCACACGCGTGCATGCGATTAGTTGCTCAGTAGTGTCCAACTCTCTGTGACCCCATGAACTGTAGCCCACCAGGCTCCTCTGTCCATGGGATTTCCCAGGCAAGAATACTGCAGTGGGTTGCATTTCCTTCTCCAGGGGATCTTCCCAACCCAGGGATCAAATCCACATCTCCTGCACTGGCAGGCGGATTCTCTACTGCTGAGCCACCTGCGAAGCCCTTGTCAAATAGAAGGGATTCAATAAACATTTTAAAAACTAAATGCTAATTTAAAAGGAGATATGCCCAATCTCATTCTCTTTTTGTAATGACCCTTCATTCTTTAGCTTTCTACTAAAACATTTTTCAAATTTGAGCTCTTGAAACCAAGAATACACACATCTAGAGGTACCAGTTTGGAAAAAAAAATACATGGTGGAATTATATGACTTTATTTGATTATAAGGTGGTTGTCCACAGAGGGGCAGTACAGTGCAATGGTTTAAAATTCAGGTTGCTCTGTAATTCCACTCTCTGTTCTCTGTTTCTTAGAGTATCATAAAATGACACAAATTTTTAAAATTTTGTGGAGAGCTCCTGGACTTGCTAAACTTATTGAGAAACCCGAAAAGGTAACTGACACAATTACTGTTTGGTTACTAATTGACACAAAGCCTTGGTTTGCCATGCCTTGTATCTAGGATAGGAAAGTAGCATTTTGCCATGAAGGATATAGTAATTCTTATAAGGTTTTTATGGCTTCTAAGTTTTATGTCATACTTAAAAAGACTTTTCTTACTCTGAGATAGTAACATTTTTTCTCATGCTTTCTTCTAGCACTTTTATTTTTCAGACTTAATTTCTTGATCCATTTGGAATTTATTTTAGTATAAGGTGTGAAGTATGGTTCCAATTTTATTTTTCTTCCAGATGACTACCTAGTTTGTTCCAACACCATTCACTGAATTCATTTCTTTACAAATTTGAAATACCACCTTCATTATATTCAGAATTTTTGTAAGATGTTAAAGACTAGTCTTTTTTGTTTGTTTTTTTGCTCTGATGTGAGTGAAAAGATTTTCAAGTGTACTTTTTAACCACCCCAGGGTTTTGGATTTTTTAAAAATAACTTTTTAGTTGTATATAGCCATCAATATCCTATTCAAACAAGATTTTTATACTCACTTCACCAATTTGTCATTACCAAGTTCATTTTAGTTTCTTTAAGTGTACTGCACACAACCTTCAAATATTATGAACACTTCTCTCTCCCAGCTGTCACTACACCAAACTACATATGTTATATTTCCCTAAATGATCTTGCTGTGCTCTTTGCAGCTCTTCTGTACAGTCAATGTCTCCATCTAACAAGTTGCTCAAATGTTACCATAATTATTTTAGGTGAGGCCCAAGGTGAAAGCCTATTATGACCATCCAGTTCATCTAAAAATGGGCATTAGTTTCCATTTAACCTGAACAGGTTATGTTTCTGGAAAATAACAGATTTTGAAGAACTATGGCAGTCATTTGTTGGCACTTTAAACAGCCCACCTGGGTCGGGGTGGGGGTGGGGGGGGGTAGTCCTACAAAATGCCAACTGCTATTGTGGAATTTTTTTTGCTATTTATTCCAGCAAAGAATGATTCAAACACTGAAGAAAAAGGGTCACCCTGTACTAGGTCTTGAACTCAAAGAACTATTTGTACAGACACTCATCCAAGACACATCACAGCCTCTACCTCAACAGATGCTCTTTGAAATGTTTCATGACTCCTCAAAAGTCAGTCTCCATTTAAGGGGAGGAGTATGATGCTGCCAGAGACAGCTATGCTGGCATGAAGTCTGGCCTAAAATTTCTATTTAAAAGCTGGACCAAAATATGTTTGGCTTCTGTTGGCTACTTAAAATTTCAAGTTAAGACGAAGAAATATTACTCTCCATCCTGAATGGGCCTTGGGTGCCTCACAGAGTAGAGTGGTAGATGGTAAGAGAGTCACAAAGAAAGGAGAGAAATTAGGAACACTGACTGAGGTATTAGGTACAGATGATGAAGCCAGATATGAAAAACTTGGAGTGAAAAGAAAAGCCTTGAGCAGGAAGAACCATCCCCACCCCGCCCCTGCCATATTCGACCTCCTAACCCCAATATCCTGATTAAGATAAGTATTCTGCACGCCACCTGTGACCTGTCAGTCACCTCTGCTTAGCACCCCCTCCTCTGCCTCACAGTCTTCCACCTCCTGACCCTTTTCCAGTGGCCTCTCTTCACCTCAGAACCTAAGGGCCACACCTAAGGGCCTTTTCTCTCACTGCAGCTTGTTTTCACCTCAGTGCCCATCTCAGTTCAGTTCAGTTCAGTTCAGTTGCTCAGTCATGTCCGACTCTGCGACCCCATGAATTGCAGCACGCCAGGCCTCCCTGTCCATCACCAACTCCTGGAGTTCACCCAAACCCATGTCCATTGAGTCGGTGATGCCATCCAGCCATCTCATCCTCTGTCATCCCCCTTCTCCTCCTGCCCCCAATCCCTCCTAGCATCAAAAGTCCTTTCCAATGAGTCGACTCTTCGCATAAGGTGGCCAAAGTATTGGAGTTTCAGCTTTAGCATCAGTCCTTCCAATGAACACCCAGGACTGATCTCCTTTAGGATGGACTGGTTGGATCTCCTTGCAGTCCAAGGGACTCTGAAGAGTCTTCTCCAACACCACAGTTCAAAGCATCAATTCTTTGGCGCTCAGTTTTCTTCACAGTCCAACTCTCACATCCATACATGACTACTGGAAAAACCATAGCCTCGACTAGACGGTCCTTTGTTGGCAAAGTAATGTCTCTACTTTTGAATATGCTATCTAGGTTGGTCATAACTTTCCTTCCAACGAATAAGCGTCTTTTAATTTCATGGCTGCAATCACCATTTGCAGTGATTTTGGAGCTCCCCAAAATAAAGTCTGACACTGTTTCCACTGTTTCCCCATCTATTTCCCACGAATACCCCCTAATTTCGATGCATCGCCTCAGGCCCCGCTTCAGATTCCGTTCCTGACCTCAGCATCTCCCTCCCGCTCTAGAGACGCCCCAGCCTCCGCTCCCACCAAAGCGCGTCTCCTCTGTGCACTCTCTGCACCTCAGCGTCGCTCCCCTCACCCCAGCGCGCCACCCACACAGGTTCTTCCGCGGCTCCTGGAAGCGTTCCCGCTAGACGCTCCCACGGCCCGCACCTCCGTTCCTCCGCAAGTCTAGGGCCCGCCCCTCAGTCTTCGCCCTGCCCTGGAGAGGCCGCCCCCGCGTCCTGGCCCCGCCCACGCCAGCCCAGCCTAGCAGTTTGGCGCCAAACCTCTGGGTCTGCGACGTGTTGGACGCCTGTCTCTGCGTTCTGGTTCCGAGTCAGAATCCCTGAGGATTAAAAGCCCCGGCCGGGGGCGGGATTCGAATACCTTGAGAACCTGGGGGAGACTGTGGGTACGAGTGGTGTTTATGGCAAAGGGGAAGGCGGGTGAAGAATGTGAGGGGAAGTGGGGGCTTCCTTTCTTAGGTCGAGCTCGACGGCCGTTGCTGGGCCCTAGGCTGGTGGCTTTGTGCTTTTCGGCTCCCATCCCCACCCCGTCGAGTGCTCTTGAGGGGTTTCCAGAATCCTTGTTTTAAACCAGGTCGGACCTAAGTCTTGAAGAGGCCTCCTCGGGGCCCCTTATGAGGAGTCCGGTGTCAGGAAAATGGCCGGTGGGTGGGGAGGCGGTGAGCGTGACCTGGACCGACCGCTTCTGGCGCCTTAAGCCAAGGTGTTTGGGAGCCCTACTTTAGATTCAACTGTTCGTTCCATCAACTGCTATTTGAGAAAGATGGAGAACAGTCTTTTTTATTAAGAAAGGAAGGATAGTCACAGAATTTGGGTTATCGTGTATATGATTAGCTATCTTGAGTGAGGGACCGCATTCCAGAAGATTCCGTTTACATTGTCTTCTCGAATACTTTCTTGTACTAGGTGATAACGACCCTACTTTTGCCTCCGAAGTTTGTTCCCTACTGGGCTGGGCCCCAACTTAGTTTGGTGTTCAGTGAGGAGATGAAATAGAGCAAAACTGATTATTTGGACCACATTTTCTAACGAACACAGTCATGCCTTGTAGATTACTGACTTAAAGGCTTTATCTGCTTATTGGCCCTAATATTTTATCATTAAAATACTAGATTATTGTTGTTTAGTTGCTAAGTCATGTCGGACTAGTTTGTGTCCCTATGGACTATCCACTATAATTTTAAATCTTAAAATCATGAAGCTAGTTAATATTATAAAATGAAATACATCTAATGTTTTATGAAACAAAAAAATATGTTACAAGAGAGCTCGTCATCATTCCAAAGCAGAAGGAGTCCTCGTACATGAGAAAAAATAATATCTTTTTATTTAGGATAGACTTAAGTTCTAGGTGCCAGGGAGGATGCAAGGAAGACTTAAGGTCAAAGTTCTTAGACTGTTAACAAATACACAAGTTTAATATCATTATTTAATTCTAAGATTCTACTTCTAAATAACCTTCCAAGACAACAAAAAAGATATTGTTAGTCATGATTAACTGTGTTATAGGAAATCAAAAGATGATACAGTGTGGCCATTTTTGAGGAAATAAACTAGTCCCTCACCCACACATAGCACACCAGAAAAAGAAATAATGCCACAGGCTTAGGAGAAATAAGATAGGCCAACCTAGTTATGGAGAAAGCAATGGTACCCCACTCTGGTACTCTTGCCTGGAAAATCCCATGGACGGAGGAGCCTGGTAGGCTTCAATCCATGGGGTCCCTATGAGTTGGACACGACTGAGTGACTTCACTTTCACTTTTCACTTTCATGCATTGGAGAAGGAAATGGCAACCCACTCCAGTGTTCTTGCCTGGAGAATCCCAGGGATGGGGAGCCTGATGGGCTGCTGTCTGGGGTCGCACAGAGTCGGACACAACTGAAGCAACTTGGCAGCAGCAGCAGCCTAGTTATTCCAAACTAAATTTTTTAAGG
The DNA here is from genome assembly GCA_917880005.1 of Nanger dama. NCBI lineage: Eukaryota > Metazoa > Chordata > Mammalia > Artiodactyla > Bovidae > Nanger > Nanger dama. Next base: position 9,929,719 of record CAKJTW010000046.1, read on the forward strand.
AATTTTTAAATTTAATTTTATCTATGTATGGCTGCTCTGGGTCTTCCTATTTGCTGTCCTTCTCCAGTTGTGGCCAGCAGGGGCTACTCTTGTTGCTGTGGGCAAGCTTCTCATTTCAGTGGTTTCTTTCGTGTGAAGCCAGGCCCTGGGCACACGAGCTTCAGTATTGTGGTGCTTGGGCTCAGTAGTTGTGGCTCATGGGGCTCTAATATTTGTCTAATTATCTTTCTGGTCCTTGATGACTGAAATGAAAAAATTCTATGGGCAAAGGATTTTGTACTGTATGATCTGTGACAACTTATTAATATTTCTTGTTTTTCCAGAATTGATTATTTTTCTGCTGTTCACCCTTCAATATGAAGGAGGATCAAGTTGTGCTGGAAGAACCGGGATTCCAAGATGAAGATGTATGTCTAGAATGTTGAAAGATACATAGATATTCAGTCATTCTACAAAAATGGAGTTCCTTCTCTGTTAACTACTACTTTTAGAAACTTAACTACTATTTTTATTTATTAGAAATAAAACATAGTTCTGGAGAGAGGCACTATTACAAATATGTAACAACTTGTTTGGCAAGGGGAGCTAAGATTAGCTACTTAGCAGCTGGCATGAAAGTATTTTAATAATTTAACAATTGGTATGGCCATATTGGTACCAAATAGCAGAGGAAGGAGTTCAAGGTCTGGTGGAGAAGACTGAGAAAACATATTTAAAAATAGCTTGTGTTGTTCCACTCTTTTGGATTAAGGTCTTAAAAGTTTGGAGAGACTGTTGGAATTCCCTGGTGGGTCAGTAGTTAGGACCCTGTGCTTCCACTGCAGGGGGCTGAGTGCCATATTGGGCTTCCTAGTGCTTTCAACGTTGGCACTGCTTTTAAGTATGCAACAATATGTTTGAAAAAGTATTATTGATCCTACCTCAATTTGTCTAGAGAAGTGGAATTTGAGGTGATTTGAAGTGACTCATAATGCTGAATTAAGCCTTTAAAATATGTGAAACAGTTGGATATAAAGAATGAACACTCTTTTTTTCCTGTTCCATCTCCTTTAGGAATCTTTGTTTCAAGACATTGACCTGTTACAAAAACATGGAATTGTAAGTATTTTTCAAGACTCTGAAATTGTCCCTTTGTTTCTCAGCCTTGATCCTATTGGCATTTGGGACCAGGCAATTCTTTCTTGTCTGTCTTCTTCTCTGTCCTGTGCAATGTAGGGTGTTTAAGTAGCATCCCTGATTCCTAACCACTTACTCTATTCCTAACCACTTACTCTGATTCCTAACCACTTATTATCCCATTTGACCCAAAGAGGAAGCCTCTGGTTGTGACAACCAAAAATTTCTCCAGACAATTTTAGGTGTCCCCAGGGGACAAAACTGCCCACAGTTGAGAACCACTGGCCCAAGGGAAGGCATTCAGAGCTATCTACTGAAAATTTACTTTCTGTGTCATGAGATTAGAGTAAATACAGTTCAGTTCAGTAGTCACTCAGTTGTGTTTGACTCTTTGCAACCCCATGAACCGCAGCACACCAGGCCTCCCTGTCCATCACCAACTCCCGGAGTTCACATCCATCAAGTCAGTTATGACAGAAATCCAGGCTTTAAGTAACAAGCTAGATGAATTTCAATAGCAATCAGTTGACAGTAAAACTTCTTTGATGCCACCCTTTGAAGCCCTCACATTTACTCTCTTTCAGTTGAATTTAGAAAGTTGGAGCAAGAGAAAATGCTGGTTTTTTGGTTATATAGTTATTTGCATTCCCCAAGGGTAAAGAAAAAATCTTAAAAGATTTTTAAAGAACATACTGGTAATGAAGTTCTGTAGAAAGAAGGAGCTGAACTGAGGGGGTGAATGTGTGATAAATTTGTTAGCTTTTCTACCAACAGACTCTTCTTTTGAATTCCTTGTTACATTGCCATGGTCTCACTAACATTCTTGGGGAAATCAGGGCACAGCCAGAACATTTGGCAGCATGCTGGGTATGTTCTACTGAGATATTTCCAGAACATTTGGCTACATGGTGGGTGGGTTCCACCTGGCTGCTTGTGTAAAATTGGCATCATAATGGAAGTAGATGGACATGAAAGCACATGACATAGTATGGGAGCTTTTCAGGCTGGCATTTTCTCAATCTGCTGCACCCATTCTTTTACTTATAGAATGTGGCTGACATTAAGAAACTGAAGTCAGTAGGCATCTGTACCATCAAAGGGATACAAATGACAACAAGAAGAGCCCTATGTAATGTCAAAGGACTCTCAGAAGCAAAAGTGGACAAGATTAAAGAAGCAGCTAACAAGCTGATAGTAAGCAAAATCCATTCTTTGTTGTTTTAGCTTAAATGGGCCCTGGGAATCTCTGTAGCCTTTCTCATTATGTACACTAGAAACTATTGTGAGAACTGTGAGTTCCTGTGGATCACCATATATTATATACCCTATGTTAACTTTTCATCATGTAAGTTTCAAAGCAATAATTTCTGAAAAAAATGAGACAGAGGTTAAGAGACCAGGAAAACTATGAAGGCAATCATTTTTACAAAACCTTTTATTTTTGTCTCCTTTTATATCACTTCTTCCTTTTCTGTGCCTCTGTCTTCTTTTCTTTTTCATTTTCTGTCCAGGATGTGCTGCTTGCAAGATCTTAGTTCCATGACCTGGGATCAAACCCAGGCTCCCAGCAGTGAGAGTACCAAATCGCAACCACTGGACTACCAGGAATTCCCTCCTTTTCATATGTTTTTACCTTCTTCCTCCTAATTTTTTTGTACTATCTCCTCAAACATTGTGGCTGTTGTGAAGCACTCAGCACCAAAGAAATTGCTCTCTCCTGTTATAGGCATTTGATAAGAGAACATTGTATTTGAAAAAGACTAACAGTGGCTGGGTCTACATTTGTGCAGTTAAGATAGATATGACCAAGAATGTGCTCATTGAGGCACCTGAGCATAAAGCTAAGTGAAACCTGTACTTCGTACCTGGGTCCATAGACCATAAGAGACCTATGCTGCCAATAGGCTCCAAGCAAAAGCACATGCCTTTGACCCAAGTTTTTGCATAGCTCTTTTGGGGGCCACTGGAGGCAGCACCTCTGGGAATAACAGTGTGCAGAAAGGCCAAAGCCTCTCTTTGCAGAAGAGCAGACTTCTCCTTTTCTACTTGTGTGTAAGAAAGTCTCATTCTCACCAAGTCCTAGAAACTCTCTTCACCAATAGTCAACTGTTTCCTTCCAGATGCAAGTGTCAGTGTGGCCCTGAACTTGGAGAGGACACAACTGAACTGGTCTGAACACAACTCAGTTGCTCTATATTCTGAGTACTCTTGGGCTGTATACCCACAAGGCAGTTCCATAACTGCCAGGGTGTCTAATGAAGCCCTAGTGCAGTACCCAGGGTTTGAGATTTAAACTGCTCCTTTATAGCTCAAGGCATTAGTCTTCTTTCCTTTGGAAAGTAATTCTATTACCAAAGGTACCCACTAATGCACCAACAGTCTAATCCTCTCTCAACTGAAACTTTTTTCTTAGAGAAAGAGATTGCGATATAAAGGGAGAGACAGAGACAGTTAATTTCATAGTACAGTGTTATGTATCAGAATGATCTGGAGTGGCTAATAAAGAACACAGAGGGCCAGCCTCATTGAATGAAATCAACTGAATCACTTAGTAAAGTACAAGTCTACTTTATGCCATAAACGTATCTCATTTAACCTTTACAGCTTCCCTATGAGAGAGACACTATTATTATCCCATTTGACCCAAAAGAGGAAGCCAAAGTACAGCATGATTAAGTAGCTTACCACACATTACACAACTAAGAAGTGTTGGAGATGTAGTTTGAACCTTGGTAAGGTGGCTGTAGAGCCTGTGTTCTTACCCATGATCTTGTGCTGCCTTCAAAGACAAATGAACTGTAGCTTATAGAAATGATGACTGAGAATCAAGTATATAGTTTTTGGCAGCATTTGAAATTATGAGATTCATCTTATATCTTTTTTTAACCTTTCCTTTTGTCTTTCTGTAGGAGCCAGGATTCTTGACTGCATTTGAGTATAGTGAGAAGAGGAAGATGGTTTTCCATATCACCACTGGGAGCCAGGAATTTGAGTATGTATTCATATTTTTTATAACCACTAAGCACAGTCTTTAGAATACTACATTTCTTTTCTCTGAGTTGTTATTTTGACTATAAATAATAGAAATAGCTTCTTACTTTGCAGAATTTTTTTCCCCTCAAACGGCAACTGAAGCAAATAAATTTAGACTACTTGTAAAAATGGGATTACCTTTTCTTACAAGAAATTCAGACCCAAAGTATAAGTAGTTTCTGAATCAGTCTATATTAATCAATAAGCCATTAAAGAAATCAGTTTAACTTTTCATTTCCTTTTATTCTCCATTGATCAAGGAAATTCCATTTCACTTTGGTTTTCCTTAAAAATCAATTGTTAGGGACTCCTCTGGTGGTCTAGTGGCTAAGACTGCGAACTCCCAAGGCAGGGGAGCCAGGGGCTCAGGTTCCACCCTCCTCAGGGAATTAGATCCCATATGTTGCAACCAATTAAAAGAACCTGCATGCTCCATTGAGGATCAAAGATCCTGCATGCCGCAATTGAGACCCGACACAACCAAAGAAATATTTATAAAAATTCAATTGTTAGAGTGAATATTTTAGAAGAAATAATCCAATGTTTTTGCTTTTCAGCATCAGCAGTTTTAACTCCTCCCCACCTTTATTTTTTCACCATCTTATGATTCCTGAGACATAGTCCCCATCTTCCCAATGCACGTTGACTACAGTGTGTGTGTGTTTTTCCCCTGCCTTAGTAGCAGAATTACTATTTTCTTAAGTTAGAGAAGTTTCCAAGAGCAATTTGGACAAAGCAGTATTTCCTCAAAGTATTCCTCAAATACTCAATACTTCCTCAAAACCTCACAAAAACTCCAAGAAAAAAAAAGAGTTTCATAGTCAAATATGCCTCCCCATTTGAATGTCTGCTAGGCAACTCGGACATCACAGGTCCAAAACCAAATTTCTGATATTTGCCCCAGATTTGCTCCTCCTAAAATTTCCCTCAGCTCAGATCTCTTTCCTAATCCTCAGATCAGAACCCTTAGTGTCATCCTTGGTGCCTTTTTACCCCCTCACACACTAACTCCAATCTATTAACAAATCATGTCTGCTCTGTCTTCAAATATATTTAGAATAAACCAACCAGTTTCTTCAACAAATAAATTATATATATATAATAATTTATAATATATTATAAATTCTATATAAAGAATAGAAAAGAGGTGGAGTCAGGGAGAAGACCTAGAGATTAAAAGGCATTTAAAAGACATGTCACTTAATCTCAATATGTAGATATTATTTTGGATCCTAATTCAAACACACTACAGGAAGTAAGACATAAGAGACTGAAAATTGAACACTTACTAGATAGTTGATATTAAGGAATTACTAATTTTTTAGATGTGAGATGGTAATGCAGTTATATTAAAAAATGAGAGTCTTCATCTTGTAGAGATACCTACTGAAATATTTAGGATGAATTGATATGTTGCCTAATATCTGCTTAAAGTAATATGAAAAGGGAGGGAAGTGGTTGGCAGTTTATATGGGAAAAATTTTGACCATGAGTTCCTGGTTGATAACTGTTGAAGCTGAGGGATGGTACATGATGGTTCATTATTATAATGTTTTTTGTCTACTTTTGTTTATGTTTGAAATTTTTCATAATACAAAGTTTATATGTATAGTTTTCCTATTTGTATCTATATGTGTACAGAGAGGGAGAAAAAAATGTGAATTTAATTACTTCTCACAACCTTCTCCTTTGTTACCTCACTGGTCTAAACCACCTATTAATATTTCTTCTGGATTATTGACAATAACTTCTAACTAGCTTCCTTCCTTTAGACCTTGCCCCTACCATTTATTCTTCACATAGATGGCAGGATAAATTTTTTTTTATAATTTTATTTATTTATTTTTGTCTGTGCTAGGTCTTCACTGCTGGGCGGGCTTTTCTCGAATTGCTGGGAGCAGGGGCTACTCTTCATTGCGGTGCACAGGCTTCTCATTACGGTGTCTTTCTTGTTGCAGAGCACAGGCTGTAGGGCTCATGGGCTTCAGTAGTGGTGGCACTGGGCTCAGTAGTTGCGCTCCAGGGATCTAGAGCGTAGGCTCGACAGTTGTGGCACTAGGGCTTAGTTGCTCCGCGGTATGTGGGATCTTCCCAGACCAAGGATTGAACCTGTCCATGTCTCCTGCACTGGCAGGAGGATTCTTCACCACTGAGCCATCAGGGAAGCCTCTGAATAATGGTTTTAAAACATAGATCAGATCATAATACTCTTCTGTCCAAAACACCGTCATGACTCCCCAGGCTCACTCAGTAGAAGCCAAAAATCCTCTCTAATCTCAAATCTAAGCTCTTATTTGTCTTCTGGTTTACTGTGTACCAACAGTGCTAATTTTTTTGCTATTCCTAGAAAATGGCAGACACACTCCCACCTCAGGGTGTTTGCACTTAGCATTCGCTCTGCCTGGAACACTCTTTCCTCATTATGTACATGGCTTGCTGTCAGATTTTTCAGGTCTTTGCTAAAATGCCCATGTCTCACTAGGGCCTTCTGTGATCATTTTGTTTGAAAATTTATTTGAAAACTTCCTAACTTCATCCTCTGCACCTTTTATCCTCTTTCCAGATCTAATTTTTATTCATACCATTTAATAATATCTGACATACCACATATTTTACTTGCTTATGTTTATTGTCTGTTCTTTCATCAGAATGTAAGCTCCACAAAGCGATGGATCTGTCTCTTTTGTTCACTGCTTTACTCCAGTTAGACACAGCTGAGCACTGAGCACATACACACATTACTCCAAGTGCATAAAGCAATCTCTGGCACAAACTAGATGTTCAGTAAATATTTGTGGAATAACTAATTGACTGAATAAGCAAATAGTAAAATACGTTGGGGAAGTGCAATAAATGTATTTCTCAGAGATTTATACATTTTATTAAAGGATCTGAATTCCTACAGTGAAGTAAAAACACCTGTTTAACCTAGCATTGCCTCAAATTTTTAAAATCACAGAACCTTTTGTTCAGATAAGAGCTAAGGAAGAGTCTTTGGGAAATCTTGCTCCAAGACTAATTGGTCAGGTACTTTCCTGGTGGTCCAGGGTTAAGAATACAACTTCCAAAGCAGGGGACATGGGTTTGATCCCTGATTGGGGATCCCACATGCTGCCTGCACACTATGAGAAGAGCCCATGTGCCACAGCTAAGACCCAACACAACCAAAATGGATAAATATTTTTTAAAAAGACAAATTGGTCAAAGTCAGGTTGATCAAAATAATTTGATTCAAATGATGACTTAATATTCTCCAGCTGTTCTACTACATCATGGTTTAAGAATCATCTGGCTGGACTTCCTTGGTGGCCCAGTGGTTAAGAAACCTGCCTACCAGTGCAGGGGACACAGGTTTGATCCCTGGACCAGGAAGATCCTGTATGACATGGGTCAGCTAAGTCCATGCGCCACAACTGCTGAGTCTGCATGCTCTAGAGCCAAAGCTTTGCAACAAGAAAGCCACTGCAGTGAGAAGCCAGAACACCAAAAATACTAGAGTAGCCCCACTCACTGCAACTAGAGAAAGCCCACGTGCAGCAACAAAGACCCAACACAGCCAGAAGAAACACACAAATAAGTGAAAAGTTTAAAATCTGGCTTAGAGAAATTATTACTCTATATATTACTTATATATTATTAAGTAATATACATTATTATTTATATATTATTGGGGCTTCCTTTGTGGCTCAGTGGTAAAGACTCTGCCTGCTGCAATGCAAGAGACCTGGATTCGATCCCTGGGTCAGGAAGATCCCCTGGAGGAGGGCATTCTCTAGTACTCTTGCCTAGGGAATCCCATGGACAGAGGAGCCTGACAGGCTGCAGTCCTGCCAGGGTCACACAAAGTCGGACACAGCTAAAGCGACTAAGCAGCAGCAGAAGCAGTATATATTATTACTTAATATATTTTTTCTTAAGCTGCAAGCCCATTTATAAATTTGACAAATTTTAAGGAACTTTTCTAATATGGTTAACCAAATTTCCTTGAATATTTTAAACTATGTTTATAAATTTATTATATTTCTCCTCAGAACTTTGCTTGTATGATTACTAAAATCTTTTCAATTACTTGAATGTCTTATAAATTTAATACATTGCAGGCAGATTCTTTATGATCTGAGCCAGCAGGGAAGCCCCTATAAATTTAATAAATTAAACTTATAAGTTTAGTGAGCCTTAGACACTCTTAAATGTTCAAATACTGTGTATAAAGTTAGCTACCATCTTAGAAACTTCAGCTTTTTATCATTTAATCAATTACAGGCTAATGTGTTATGTTATAAAAATATCAAATTCTCAAACTATGAGAATTTTCAAGTACCAAATATGCACAGTTTATTCCCCAAATTAACATGAAAATAGTAATCTGTGAGTTTGATTTTTGTCTCTATTTTAAAATCTTTCAAGATTTAAAAGCACTATTTCTATTCCTAATACTAAATTTTCCTCAGTTTCCCAAGGGAACAGTTATGCTATCCCAAGCAATTTGGGGTACACTTTCAGTTGAATTGGGGGTTCATTTTTTCAGAATATCCACCAGAAATTTTGTCTTAGATTTTCCAGGGCTATAGCCATTTCTCTAAAATTTTTTAGGGTGGTTTTTCTCAAGATGAAAAATCAGGACAAGTAAAACTTTCTTTAATAATTGGTAGGCTTATAGAACCTCTAAATAAAAATCTAAATAAATTCTAAATATAGAATCTCTAAATATGCCTTTCAAATGGAGTGGTCTCTCCAGCATGTCCTTTAGATTCTGTTTATGCGGGTCAATATCTAGATTTTTTTCTTTTTTCATTGAAGTCCACAGCTCTCACTAAATTTGTGGCCAACTTCCAACATTGCTTCAATTTACAGTTAAGTTACTCTCAAACTATGTAAATGTACATCTGTTAAATTATCCACATCTCTTAGAGCTCTATCTGATCTGTGACCATGTCCCAAAAGTCATGCTAATACAAACTACAAAGATTTTTAAAGTGCTCCTACCAGATCTTAGGGCAATTACTATAGTTAATATTTGTTGTATTAAATGAATGAATGAGATTGTTTAACTTTAGATTTTTCATATCGAGAATATATATCAAATGCACTAAATCACTGAGTTACCAATTAAGTACATGCTGTCAAAATCTGACAGTTATTTTTCTAACTGCTAGCAGTACCTATCACATCTTTGAATATTTTCTAATCTGACATGTTCTTCATAGAATTTGGCTTGTGTGAGATATGTCAATCATGGTGACAATCACTGGATTCTCCTAATATCTATTTTCCATGTTTCTCAGTACTTTAAAAAATTTGGATATTTGGTTGACTTTTAGAAACATAGTCCCAGCACAGTATGAAAAACCATTTATTCAAACCTCAGTTCAATTCTAAAGAATAATGAAATATAAGGCCTGCATAGCTCATTTCCTGTTGGTAGACAGGAATGGGAACAGCAGGACTTATAGATTGTTTTGTTGATCACCCTACCCATGCACAGTATAACCTGTGATCTAAGCAGGTGGGAAGCCATTTGTTCAGCCAAGAATGTCTGTTTATCTTGGATAGATAGAAAGATATATAGATCAGTTCAGTTCAGTCTCTCAGTTGTGTCTGACTCTTTGGAACCCCATGGACTGTAGCACACCAGGCTTCCCTGTCCATCACCAACTCCCAGAGCCTACTCAAACTCATGTCCATCGAATCAGTGATGCCATCCAACCTTCTCATCCTCTGTCATCTCCTTCTCCTCCCACTTTTAATCTTTTCCAGCATCAAGGTCTTTTCCAATGAGTTGGTTCTTTGCATCAGATACATAGTTAGAAATAATACCAATGATATTAGCACTTTCTCCTTTCTTGATATTTCTATTTCTGTTCCTGTTACTGAAGCTTACTTTCTATTTCTAGTAAGTTGCTAGGAGGTGGAATTGAAAGCATGGCAATCACAGAAGCTTTTGGAGGTAGGTAAAAGCTTAATATTTTGTTATATGAAAAATATATGTATGTATACACACCCATATCAATGATAAATTATATCTGTTTTGGAACTTATGATGAAATACCAGTTATCATAATGCAAGATCTTTCTGGGCTACAATTAAAATATTTTCCAACATTAACAGATGAATTTTATTGACATTTTTCATCTTTTTATCTCTGATTCCTTTAGAAGAAAATTTTTCCTCTCATACCTTCAGAAAGTAGTTGTATAATGAGACTGATCTTATTAATATTTTTAAGAAATGCATATTTCAGGAACACAGAGAATAGATTTTTCTCTTTGTTGTATCCTCTATTAAAAAAAAAGTTGGAAATTCCCTGGCAGTCCAGAGGTCAGGACTACATTCTCACTGCTAGGGGCTGAGTTTGATCCCTGCTTGGGGAACTATAATCCCACAAGCCTTGTGGTGCAGCCAAAAGAAAAAAAGAAATCCATGCATAGCTATTTTATGTACTGCTCCTGACAGTTCCATTATTTTCAGTCCTCAGAGAACCAAATCTGTTTTTTTGTTTGTTTGTTCAGTGTTGATGTTTCTGCTGACTTGGAAAAATAAATCTTTGTTTATTTCTGTTGACTCCCAGTCTTAATGGCTTGTTGTTGTTTGGTCGCTAAATCATGTCCGACTCTTTGCAACCCCAAGGACTATAACTCGCCAGGCTCCTCTGTCCTTGGGAGTTCGCAGGCAAAAATACTGGAATGATTACCATTTCCTTCTCCAAGGGATCTTTCCCACCCAGGGATTGAACTGCATTTCCTGCATTGCAGGCAGATTCTTTAGCACTGAGCCACCTGGGAAACCCATTTGAATGACTTACCTTCTTGTGTGTTTATAGATATTTGTGAACATATTTCTTGATTTTAATCTGTTGTAGTTCAATAGGCCTAAATTGGTAGAGTGGGTGTGTTTTTCTCTAGAGAGTATTTGCTTTTGTTGGTAGCTAGGAGATACCACCAATTTGAGGTTGGAGGCAAGTCTGGCTCAGAGGTTAAAGCTTCTGCCTGCAATGTGGGAGACTTGGGTTCGATTCCTGGGTCGGGAAGATCCCCTGGAGGAGGAAATGGCAACCCACTCCAGTATTCTTGCCTGGAGAATCCCATGGACGGAGAAGCTTGGTGGGTACAGTCCATGGGATCACAAAGAGTCGGACACGACTGAGCGACTTCACTCACTCACTCATTCACTCTGGGATTCCTCTTGAGGATCTCAGATCAGTGGGGAAAACTCCAGGCTCTCTTTCCTGTGGTGGAGCCTTACACTTTCATTTATATGATTATTCCTAAGAAAAATTTGGTTTTTACTATCATCTAAAGGACAGTTCTGAAAAGAAAACCTTTAAAAGTTATTTTTATTACTGGTATTCATATATGCAGAATCCATTCATGACATAGAGGCACTTGGTGTATGAGATTTGACAGTTGGAAAAGGAAACCATACTCTGAGACCATATCTAATCCTTATGAAAATAACCTAACTATTAACTATTTTTTCCCTGTGTTTCACAGAATTTCGAACTGGAAAAACCCAACTCTCTCATACCCTCTGTGGTAAGGATATATAACAAAAATGATAGCAATAATAATCATAGCCATTACTTACTAATCTACTTTGTGCCTGGTACTTTCTATAATATCATGTAATCTGAACAAACTTGCAAGGAAACTAAAACTCAGAGAGATTACTTAATTCCCCACGGTTATACAAATACCAGAGCTGGTCTGTGAATGTGTGATACGTGAGGTCATGTTGTATGTACTGCAGTCTGAACACCTGAATGGAAATAGGGAGGAGGTAAATGAATATATGAATGTATTGGTGGAGAGAGGTATTTGTTCATGGCCTTGATTTTTCTTATTCTGTCTTTTGTATATCATGTTTATAAGAATATCACAGAATCTATTGGAGCTTTAGAATTCCTTACTTTCCATAGTGTAAGGGTGGAACTAAAAAGACTTAAAATAGGCAAAAATATCTCTTTTACATAGTCATTGTACTGCATTTCTTAGACCTAAGTAGAAGGAACATGGGTAAATGTTTAGTAAGGGGATTCTGGAATCCAAATAGTTCTGCCCTTTATAGCTGCATGACCTTGGTTAAGTTGCTTCACCTTTCAGGTTTTCCCCATCAGTAAAATAGGAATAATGATAGGGCCACTTTAGGATTGTTTTGAAAAATAAATGAAATAATGTGTGTGCTTAATGTAAAATAATTCTTTAGTGTTAATACTATATATAAAGAAAATACATTTAAAATTAATGCATACATTAATTGAAAAGTTACTTAAATGAGTTGCATAGCATAAATTATATTTGTGATTATTTCTTATAGGAGGAAAGTAATATTTAAATTCCACCTCTGTTCTTTTAAAAAATTTTTATTAAAATATGGTCGATTTACTATGTTGTGCCAATCTCTACTGTACAGCAAAGTGACTTATTTATGCACATATATACCTTCTTTTCTATTACGGTTTATTGCAGGATGTTAAATATAGTTCCCTGTGCTATACATTAGGACCTCGCTCGTTATTCTACTTCTGTTCTTTAAGAGAACTAAATTTCATGAATATCTCCCATTGTGAAAGATACTGTGGAAGAATACTTATAATTTTACCACTGGTTAGTAATATAAAAATATAACATGCTATTTAGAACTATTATTTGCTAGATGGCTAGAGAGTTGCAACCAGAATAAATCCCATGTTAATTTGTATATCCATTTGTACAAAGTTTATTCACTCTTGTTAATATTAATTAATTTTTAATTGCTTCGTAGTGACAGCTCAACTTCCAGGAGCAGGTGGCTACTCAGGAGGAAAGATTATTTTCATCGATACAGAAAATACTTTGTAACCCTTTTATTTACGCAAATTGCAAAATAGTGTGATATAGCACTATTACTATAAAAGAGAATTTGTTTGAAATGTGTCATTTTTATAACTATCCTGTAAACCAATAATAGTGAAAAAAAAAACAAGGGTAAACAGTTGCTAGTTGAGTTCTCAAATCACTTTTTTCCTCTTAAATCTTTTTAAAAATTGTGTTTTTTTTTAATTGACATAGAGTTGATTTACAATGTCATGTTAGTTTCAGGTATACAGGAAAGTGACCCAGTTATATATATATAGGTATACACACACAGACACATATGTATATATACACACATGTATATTGTTGTGATTGTTTAGTCACTAAGTTGTGTCCAACTCTTGTGACCCCATGGTTTACAGCCCACCAGGCTCCTGTGCCCATGGGCTTTCCCAGCTAAGAATCCTGGAGTGGTTTGCCATTTCCTTTACCAGGGGATCTTTCCAGCATCTCCCACATTAGCAGGTGGATTCTTTACCTCTGAGCCCCCAGGGAAGCCCATATACATACATATGTATACACTAAGTGTTAATCACTTAGTTGTGTCCGATTCTTTGTGATTCCATGGACGGTAGCCTGCCAGGCTCCTCTGTCCATGGAGTTCTCCAGGCAAGAATACTGGAGTGGGTAGCCATTCCCTTCTGCAGGGGTTTTCCCAACTCAGGGATCAAACCTAGGTCTCCTGCTTTGCAGGCAGATTCTTTACTGTCTGAGCCACCAGGGAAGCCCATATGTGTGTGTCTGTGTGTGTGCGTGTATATATATATATGTTCTTTTTCAGATTCTTTTTCCTTATAGGTTATTATAAAATACTGAATATAGTTCCCTGTGCTATACAGTAGGCAGTAGGTCCTTGTTGTTTTATATAGCATATATATGTTAATTCCAAACTCCTAATTTATCCCTCCCCACTGCTTTTTCCTTTTTGGCAACCATGCTTTTTTTTTTTCCTATGATCAAATCATGTTTTATTTAAAAAGGTTTCACTTCTCCAAATGGGTTTGGTATAAAATTAACAAAACAAATACATGAGAGGAAATTATATCTTATTTGTTTTTTAATCCTCCTACTTCTGCAAAGATTTAGATTAATAATTAGAAGATTGTTGACTCATTTAAAGTCATGGTCTCAAATAAAGGAAAGTTCTGAACTGAACAAAAATAAGAAAAGAAAAAGGAAAGAACCTATTTGGGTAACAAAAAGAATTGCAGTTTTGTTGAAGTATGAAGTTATTTCAGAATGCAAGGCTGGAAATGTGGCTCTTAGACATGAAGGGCCTTAAAGCTGGATGATGGGTGTAAATTGGATACTTTTGCAGTATTCTAGGCAAATAATGAGAATTGATGACTGTACTTGATTGACAAAGGGAAGAGAGGTTTTGGGAAACCATTCATAGGTTTGTCTACATACTCAAGAGTAATGATGACAGAATTCAGAAGCTCATGTTTCAGAGGAAAAAATGATGTTTCATTTTAATATGTTGAATATGAGGTACAGACAGACATTCATATGGCAGTTGAAAATGTTGGACTCAGCTTCATATGGATGGAATGGCCGGGGAAAAGCAAGAGAGTTTACAGAAAGAGAATTGAGAGCATAACTTTGGGGCATGCCTATGTCTAGAAAGAGGGGATAGACGAAGTAATCTGGTTGTGGACGCCAAGCATAAGGAAAGTTTCAAAAAGAATTGGGACTTTCCTGGTGGTCCAGTGGTTAAGAATCTGCCTTTCAAGGCAGAGGATGTGGGTTCCATCCCTGGTCAGAGAACTAAGATCCCATATGTCCTGGGCAACTAAGCCCTCACCACAACAAAAGAACTTGCCTGCAACAACTAAGACCCCGTGAAGCTAAAAAAAATTTTTTTAAAGAAGAAAAGGGGTTCCATACAGACAGAGGGTATAAACTGAGAAAGATCACTGAGATTTGCAATTAGGAGTCCAAGAGACCATTTGCAGTAAAGAAAGATGATGGAAGCTTGTTGCAAATAAACAGTGAGGAATTGAGGTAGTGTGTAATTAACCAATAAATAAAAGAAGAAATAATGATAGTTTGAGGAGCTATCAGGTTCAGAAGACGTTGCTTTTAACTATAGGACAGAAGCAAGAGTTGCTCAGCTGGAGTTCAGCTAGTTTCAGAAATAGTTGATTAAATATGGTTCTTTGAGAGGGAGGAATTGTTCTTGAAGAATATCTGCCACTATTTGGCAATTTGGATTTTATCCAGAATAGTAGAAACAGCTAAGAGCCTTGTGTAAGAGGGAATGCAGGGGAACAAGGACATGCAAGGGCCCAAGTTAAATGTTATTCTTTCAGTGTCTCTTACATGTATACTGCTCTGTCTTGATATTTTTCTTTTTATGTGCTTATATTTTGCCTACATAATTATATTTTACACTTACTTATGGCATATATTATCTTATGACTCCTTAAATCCTCCATGGTGCCTTGCACTGGTAATTGGTTAATATGCTGATAATTCCATATGCTGATCTGCTAAAAACATTGGCTTGAATGTAAATTGGCTTGAACTTCCCTTTAGCATAAGCCCAACTTTACATTCCTGATTATATAGTCACCTGGTTTTATAAAAACTGACATAGTGAAAAAAAAATTTTTATCTCTTTCAATTCCTTGTCTTCTTTGACTTGTCTACCAATAACATTTGCGTATACTCAGCATCAGTAGAAGATTTTAGTGGCTGTCACTGTAGCTCTGAAGAAAACATATATAGTGCTGTAGGATGACTGGGATGGAGAAGGCAATGGCACCCCACTCCAGTACTCTTGCCTGGAAAATCCCATGGATGGAGGAGCCTGGAAGGCTACAGTCCATGGGGTCGCTGAGGGTCAGAACCTGATAGCTCCTCAAACTATCGTTATTTCTTCTTTTATTTATTGGTTAATTACACACTACCTCAATTCCTCACTGTTTATTTGCAACAAGCTTCCATCATCTTTCTTTACTGCAAATGGTCTCTTGGACTCCTAATTGCAAATCTCAGTGATCTTTCTCAGTTTATACCCTCTGTCTGTATGGAACCCCTTTTCTTCTTTAAAAAATTTTTTTTAGCTTCACGGGGTCTTAGTTGTTGCAGGCGACTTCACTTTCACTTTTACTTTTCACTTTCATGCACTGGAGAAGGAAATGGTAACCCATTCCAGTGTTCTTGCCTGGAGAAACCCAGGGACAGGGGAGCCTGGTGGGCTACTATCTATGGGGTCACACAGAGTCAGACACAACTGAAGCGACTTAGCAGCAGCAGCAGCAGCATGACTGGGAAATGCTAAAGACAGTTCAACATTTACTGAACTAGTTCCTAGTGTCAACAAATAAGGTTATAGATGGTCCTTGGTTTATACTTCCCTGGTAGCTCAGCTGGTAAAGAATCCACCTACAGTGCAGGAGACCACAGTTCAATCTCTAGGTAGGGAAGGTCCCCTGGAGAAGGGATAAGCTGCCCGCTCCAGTATTTTGGGGCTTCCCTGGTGGCTCAGACGGTAGACACTGCGTGTAATGCGGGAGACCTGGGTTTGATCCCTGAGTTGGGAAGATCCCCTGGAGGAGGGCATGGCAACCCACTCCAATATTCTTGCCTGGAGAATCCCCATGAACAGAGGAGCCTGGCAGGCTTGCAGTCCATGGGGTTACAAAGAGTCAGACATGACTGTGCGACTAAGCACAGCACAGCATAGTATGATCAGTATTAACACAGATACCGTAAACAAAGTGAAATGAGTCCATGGACATGCATTTTATCTTATGTCATTTTAGAAAATATTGGGATCACCAAAGATCTAAAAGATGTTTGTTAATACTCTTTATAGTCCAGATAGATATAAGTGATTGTTAGCATCTTCCAGAATACCTTTCCAGGTACACTGAATTTGTCCCCTCTATGAATTTACTAATTTCAGAATGCTATTACAACTCCTTTAGAAGAAAGTGGATTGTAAACTTGAAATAAATGAAAAACTATATGATGATAATTCCTTTCTGTACCCTTAAAGTGACTTTTTGATCCTTTGGTTCATATAGTCAAATTTATCATTTATTGGCAACACGTGATTAGTGGTATATTAAACTGTTGTGTGTTGAACAAGTGAGGAACGTGAGTGAATTAATTCACTTTGAAGTGACTTGAATTATAATTCAGTGATATTATCTTCATAGAAGAGGTCTATTTTTATAGAACTGGGAACAAAAGAGATTCATAAATCTTAATTTCTAGTTTTTCTCATACCTGATTTGCTGCCTACCTCTGAGTCATTTGCCTAATCTCTGTCAGTGTCCTCATTTGTAAAATGTAATATAGGCCATAACAACTCACTTACAAGGTTGTTGTTTAGATTAGATAATTTAGTATTTAAATTCATTACTGTCTCATTATTTCTATCACTGTTATTACTACCTAATTAAGGCACTTAGGAAAAATAAAGTCTGATATAGATTTTAGGTGATTATTAGCATCCTCAGAATACCTAAGCAGGTAGAGTGTTTTGCCTCTCACTTACTTAGAGCATTATTGTTTGTAGTTGTTGTCTAAATTTTTGGAATTGATTTATTGGATCCTTAATCTGGCATACCCAGCCGTCCAGATCGCCTTCGGGACATTGCTGATCGCTTCAATGTAGACCATAATGCAGTCCTGGACAATGTACTTTATGCACGTGCATATACTAGTAAGAACCCCATGCAACTGGATGCTTAGGCTGTTTCTAGGTTGGCAGCACTGATGTATTATTTGAGTGATACTTTATTTTGACATTATTCTTTTCTCTTTCTATTTTGTTTTTCTCCAGATTTATTTAGTCAGTCCACAGATTTTATTATCTAAGTCCTTAGACATTGAAATGCTCTCAAATTATTTCTTATTCTATGTCTTTGAAATGGACAGTAACATTCTTTTGGATAAGGTATCATTTGGTATGTATGCTACCATATTTAATAAAGTAATAATTAAGAAATCCTTCAGGGGCTCTCTTTTGCTGAGTTCCAAGGACGTACATGATCTTAGTCTCTGCTGCTTCTAGCTTTTATAACATTTTCCCACTGCATTTCCCATCAGGTGAACATCAGATGGAGCTACTTGATTATGTAGCAGCAAAGTTCCATGAAGAAGCTGGCATCTTTAAGCTACTGGTACAAGCTTTTAAACACTGTTCAATCTGCAGCTGTTTAGCATATTATCTTTCTTCTGTTGATTCTAGTTCAAATTAACTTCCATTTCCAAATGCAGTATTTATTTTTACATTAATTTTGCACAGATCATTGATTCAATAATGGCACTTTTCCGAGTGGATTTCAGTGGTCGTGGGGAGTTGGCTGAACGGCAGCAAAAACTGGCCCAGATGTTGTCACGACTCCAAAAAATCTCAGAAGGTAGATGTTTAAAATAAATGGTGATATCAGAATAGCATCTGTGACTGTTTGCTGGATAAGCTTTGCAGAGAAGCTCAGAATAATGTCAGGAGACAATCTGTTTTTTAACAGATAAAATTTCCTTCGTGGGGATATAATACTTTTTTAAAACCAGAAATACTGATTCTAAAACAATAAAGTATCTAAATAATATAATAATAACTATGTTAACAGTGAAAAAACAGGAATGTAATCTTGTTTATCAAAGAAATTCATGGCACAGTGTTTCTAAACTCTGAAATCTAAGCAATGAACTTTTAATATTTATATTGCCATTCTCTTAGTTTCTTAATTTTATTTCTTGTTGCAGAATATAATGTAGCTGTGTTTGTGACCAATCAAATGACTGCTGACCCAGGAGCAACTATGACGTAAGCCCCAATATTCTGCTTTTGTATTTCACAAAAGTTAATATCAAAAGGGTTAAAGTGGAAAAAACAAGGGTTTAGAGTGTAGAATAGGAAATAATTCCAAAATGATCAGTCTTGATATGGGCACAAATCTGTCACAAATCATGTTTTGCACAGTGCATATTACTTCATAATTGCAAATATCACTTATTTGTTATCCAGATCTATTTGTCTCTAGTTCTTTGTAAAACAAAGCAATATTTTAACTATTTTCAGAGATATTTGAGGTTCTTTTTTGTCTAAGATTAAAAGGATATTGGAGAACAATAAGAAAAAAATCTTGGAAATAAAAATTTATATACAAGATACATGAATGGTTTCTTACAGGGGGGAGGTGACATTTGTTATGTGCAGGAAGTGATGTGGAGACTTCTCTCACCAAAAATACATGAATGGTTTTTGTTGCACCGATAAGCTGTTAGCCTGAAAACAGAAAAACAGGCTCTCTACAGGATATACATGGGGTATATTTGTAAGAGGTCCTATGAGAGAAGTCTCCTATTTGAAGAAACAGAATTTCAGTCCATGCTAATCCATGCTAGAAATACTCATTTTTTTGTTGATGTATTGTGCACATAACTTACATATTGATGCCTCTTCTTGAAAGATGGCAGTGAATAGAAAGATAAGGAGAGTGAAAGTAGTCTAGTGAAACAGAATTCTAAGAAAGGTTAGTTGCCACCATCAAAAATTTTGAGCAGTATGTATCTGGATAAGCAATCCAAATAACCCTGAATCTATGTATTGCTTTTTTTTTTATGTATTGCTTTTTTAAAGATCTTTTCAATGACTTTTTATTTATAATTTTTAGCCAGAGAAAAGTTGCAAGGCTAGCACAATAAATACACAAGTAATATCATTTGCCTAGGTTCATCAGTTGTTAACATTTTGTCATATTTTTTTCTATGTGTTTGTGTATGTGCATGTGTATGTAAAATCTATCTATATACTACATATGTACACGGGCTTATATATGTATGTATATGTTTTGTGAACCCTTTGAGAGTTTTTTCCCCTGAATTATTGAGAATTATTTGCAGACATCATGACACCTCACTTCTTAAACTTCAGCATATCTCTCCTAAGAAGAACATTCCTGTACATAACTACAACATAATTAACACAGTCAGGGTGCTCCTTTAATACTGGTGTACTAGTTGTCTAATATACAGTTATATTCAGGTGTCTCCAGTTGTTCCAATAATAGCCTTTGCAGTTTGAAGGAACATGCGTTCCATGTACTTGTCATGTCTCTTTAGTTTCCATTAATCAGAACAGCTCCTCAACCTTTGTTTTTCATGACATTGATGTTTTTGTTGCACCATGCGGCACACAGAGTCATCAAATCCATGCTGCCTGCATTGGGAACATGTGACATTTTTGAATAGCACAGGCCAATTGTTTTTCAGAATGTCTCTCGATGTGGAGTTTATTTTTCTTCATTATTTTCTCATTATTTAAAACGTTAAACACATTTGGCAGGAAAACTATATAAGTGATGTTTATATATCACTTTTTCATATATCATATCAAGAGGCACACTCAGTTTGTCCCATTATTACTGATGTTAAGTTTGATCATGTAATTAAGATAGTGTTCACAAGATTTCTCCATTGTAAAAACCTTTCCCTGTTGGTAATTAATAAGTAATTTCTGAGGTGATACTTTGAAATTTATGTATCATGTTCTGCATCCATTGATTTTAGCATCTATTGGAGATTCTTTTGTTTTTAATTGATTTATTGGCTGCACTGGTCTTAGTTGAGGCACACAGGATCTTCCATCTTCACTGGGCGTATGAGTTCTTAGTTGCAACATATGGGATCTAGTTCCCTAATCAGAGATCAAACCCAGGCTCCCTGAGTTAAGAGCACAGAGTCCTAGTCACTGGACCATCAGAGAAGTCCCTATTGGAGATTCTTGTTTAAATCAATTATTACTGTGATGGCTGCAATACAAAGTTGTGTTACTTTAAAACTGAGTCACTCTGTCATTTGTTAGCAGATAAATCAATCATTGATATATATAAGAAGATATTTGATATAATATTGTAAATTCTGAAAATTGTTCTGAAATGAATGAATGCCTAACTCTTTAGGCATTTTCTGAACTCATCCTAAGATTATTGCTGCATCTTCTGCAGTTTGATATAGCTCTTACTTTTCAGTACCATTTTTATTTTCTACTTAATTACAAGAGATTCCAGTGTGAAAAGTTTTAACTACATGAAAGGTTTTAAGCACTTTTTTTTTTTTTTCGGTTTGGTCATTGTTTTTGGTCTCACCTTGAGGCATGCGGGGTCTTGGCTCCCTAACAAGGGACTGAACCTGAGCCCCCTTCAGTGGATGTGTGGAGTACTAACCACTGGACCACCAGGAAAGTCCAAGCATGTTAAAATGCCTGGGGTGAGAGAAATTATTTATTCATTCAATATATATTTATTGAAAATATACTATGTAACAAGATTCTGGGAATTCACTAGTGAACAAACGAGACTATCTGCCTTGCCTCCATTAGGGAAAAACAAAATACATGATGTCCATTTAATTTAAATTTTAAAGTCTTGAATATGTCATACAAAGTCTGTAGTCCTTCAGTGGTTAGGGCAATCTCTGTTTTATGTGGTGTCTTTCATACACAAGACATGAAGTACTTCACAAAAAGGATAATTTTAATCTGAAGAGAAATGGAAGATTTTTAAGGCTCACTTTAAAAAGAGAAAATGACTCATTGGCTCAGAGGGAGGAAGTGGGTTGCATTCAAATAAAACAGTACAAGTTAAAGAGCAATGTTCTTTCTTCAGGTGTTGGGAGGGAACATTGAAGAGGCCCAAACTGTCGATCTAGAGTTAGAAGGCAAAAGAAGTCTGGAAATTAGGTCAGATAGGATTCTTTTTCTTATATTTGCAAAAAGTTTCGAAGAGAATCAGATCATTTTGAATTGACTCCAGTAAGAGAAAAATAAAGAGGTGACAGAAAGAAGATAATTGAAGAGTCAGAGAGCAGAGGAGATTGTAATGAAGGAAGCTAGGTAAAGAGCCAAAGAAGGTAACAAAGGCTAGTATTTTTGCTTGGTGAATCTGCTTTGAAATAGCATCTCCTCCACCTAGCCGGGTTATACTGAAACAAGTATCACTATAATTAGTATATTCTAAAATGTATTAATATTATGACAATATAAATCAAATGCATGTGCTGTAAAGCACATAAATTGCCACAACTAAATTAAAAAAGAAATTTTAAACTAACGAATTCCAAATGCTATTAGAATACTTTCCATAAAGAAAATATCTTTGTTTCTCAGTATTAAGGAACTCCAAGCTGCAGCTCTCCTGGAGCCTGTCAGAGAAATACCACTATAATTGGTATGAGTCGCCAAGTACACTGACAATAATTGAGGCTTATATCCCATGCGTTATACTCGATGGCACATTGTATTAAAAGGAACAAAATTATAGAGGCGAGGAGCTGCCATATGATACAGCAGAGCAGTAATTCCTAGATAAGGCTCACAGATACAGATTTTAGGACTAGAATGATCCAGTTGATAAAGGCCTGGAAATAGTCAAAGTATCAGCCTGTGAAGCTCCATACCACAGCAAATAATCTATTAAGCAACAAATAAGACCTTGATGTCCCTCTATGTCATTTGTGTATTTGTTTCCCTAAAACAAAAAGTCATCTTAGAATGTTTACAGTCCTGTAAATGTGCAGTTTATTCTTTAAGGATGTCACTTACTGATTCTACATCATTAGTATAAATGATTGAGGGCAGGAGGAGAAGGGGACGACAGAGGATGAGATGGTTGGATGGCATCACTGACTCAATGGACATGGGTTTGGGTGGACTCCGGGAGTTAGTGATAGACAGAGAAGCCTGGTGTGCTACGATTCATGGGGTTGCAAGGAGTCGGATACGACTGAGGGACTGAACTGAACTGAAGAGGCAACATGGTAGAGAAAAAATACTAAGCCAAGATAACTAGCATGCTGACCTTGTGCAACATTTAAATTATTTGAAATTAAGAGCGCTTATATTTATTGGTTGCTTCAGTTCAGTTCAGTCACTCAGTCGTGTCTGACTCTTTGTGACCCCAGGAATCGCAGCACGCCAGGCCTCCCTGTCCATCACCAACTCCCAGAATTCACTCAGATTCATGTCCATCGAGTCAGTGATGCCATCCAGCCATCTCATCCTCTATCGTCCCCTTCTCCTCCTGCCCCCAATCCCTCCCAGCATCAAAGTCTTTTCCAGTGAGTCAACTCTTCTCATGAGGTGGCCAAAGTATTGGAGTTTCAGCTTTAGCATCATTCCTTCCAAAGAAATCCCAGGGTTGATCTCCTTCAGAATGGACTGGTTGCATCTCTTTGCAGTCCAAGGGACTCTCAAGAGTCTTCTCCAACACCGCAGTTCAAAAGCATCAATTCTTCAGTGCTCAGCCTTCTTCACAGTCCAACTCTCACATCCATACATGACCACTGGAAAAACCATAGCCTTGACTAGATGGATCTTAGTCGGCAAAGTAATGTCTCTGCTTTTGAATATGCTATCTAGGTTGGTCGTAACTTTTCTTCCAAGGAGTAAGCATCTTTTAATTTCATGGCTGCAGTCACCATCTGCAGTGATTTTGGAGCCCCCAAAATAAAGTCTGACACTGTTTCCACTGTTTGCCCATCTGTTTGCCATGAAGTGATGGGACCGGATGCCATGATCTTTATTTTCTGAATGTTGAGCTTTAAGCCAACTTTTTCACTCTCCTCTTTCACTTTCATCAAGAGGCTTTTAGTTCCTCTTCGCTTTCTGCCATAAGGGTAGTGTCATCTGCGTATCTGAGGTTATTGATATTTCTCCTGGCAATCTTGATTCCAGCTTGTGTTTCTTCCAGCCCAGCGTTTCTCATGATGTACTCTGCATAGAAGTTAAATAAGCAGGGTGACAATATACAGCCTTGACGTACTCCTTTTACCATGTGCCAAATGCTTTCACTTATCATCTCATATAATTCTGATATCACCCCTTCAAAGCTTGCCTGCTATGCTGTGCTTAGTCCCTCAGTCATGTCTGACTCTTGGTGACCCCGTGGACTGTGGCCCACCAGGCTCCTCTGTCCATGGGGGTTCTCCCAGGCAAGAATACTGAAGTGGGTTGTCATGCCCTCCCCCAGGGGATTTTCCCATCCCAGATCAAACCCAGGTTTCCTGCACTGCAGACGGATTCTTTACTGTCTGAGCCACCAGGGAAGCCCAAGAATTCTGGAGTGGGTAGCCTATCCCTTTTCCAAGGGATCTTCCCGACCCAGGAATTGAATTGGGGTCTCCTGCATTATAGGTAGATTCTTTACCAGCTGAGCTACCAAGGAAGCCCTAGCTAACCTCCTAGACTTCCCTACTCTGTGAAGCCAGTCTCAGAATGTTGCCACATTTCTCCCCATCTCACCACCCAAAACCCAGAATTCTGTCTTCAAAATTTTTTAAAATGTGTATATTTTTCTGCATAGTTTGAGAGGAAATAGTGGGTGGGGTTATTTAACAAAACTTCTTACACATACTGTATCTTTTGAAGCTATCCTTTTTTTTTTTTGCCAAAATTCCGCTCTTTTGGCAGTACTCTTCTATCTTCCTCTAATCTCAAAACATCCTCCTTACTTTTAGGCATGTTCGCTCAGTCTCTTAATGGACTCCCCCAAAATTCCATCTTTAAGCTTGCCCCTTAGCAAGTCAAAGGTACCAGGAGTGCCAGTTTTTTTGCACGTTTACCCTTGCCTGGACCGCTCAAGATCTCCACTCCAGCCAGTATTTGAGGTAGACACTGTTGTTATTCCTAATTTATAAAGGAGGAAACCGAGGCTTAGAGTGCCTACTTGATCAATCACACATTTAAAAAACAGGAGCCAGAATTTAAACCTAGGTATCTAACTGCAACGCTGATGCTCTTTTAGCCTCACTGTGCAGTTTTTCCTATTTCATCTCAGAAAAATACCACCTGCCCTACCATCACCATAATCTTATGCTCCCTGCACCATGATTTGAAGTTGAAAGATCAGGAGATTCTTTGTCTTGCCGTCAACAATATAACATGCTGTATCCTGTTCAACCAGAGCAGGATAAATGAAACAATTTTTCTTGGCCTCTCTATTCCTAATATCTGCCCCTGTCTCTTCCTTCTTCTCATCATACTCCCTCATCCCCTGAGAAAGGGAGAAAGGAAGAAAAGATAATATAGAAGAAAGGGAAATAAGAGAATAGGCTAAAGGAAGGATGTGGGTGGCTTTCTGAAGCTGTTTTCACTTGGTCAGAAATAGAAGTAAATTAAAGCCCCTCTAAATCAATGTGGAATGGTATTATACCTTCTTGCCCTTTACCTCAAGACATGTTTATAATTGCTAGAACACTCAAGAAGTTCAAATAGGCTTGAAGAAAAAATTCTTGATTTACATGTCACTGAAAGAGTGACTCTTTTAATGGAATCATTTAGTTAAATAATAATAGTCTCCATTTATTGAATGTCTTTTGTGTGCTGAGATTACTGGAAGGGTAAAGCTAATGCTTTGTAAATGATCTGGCACTGTTCCTGGCATGTAGTAGACTCCTCGTGAGTTGTATTAAATACGTCTTGAATCTTCACAACCGCCCTAAAAGTAAGAGCCTTTTTTGGTTCCCATTTTACAGTTAAAGAAACAGATTCATAAAAGTAAATAATTAGCCCAAGGTAACATAGATAGTGAGTCAGGATTAGGAAAGCAGATAATAATTTCAGTTACTGGGTTACTGCCTTATCTAAACTATTTCATTTTATTCTTACAACTACTGTACCAGTTATGTACAGTTATTATTCTCCATTTAAAATCAAAAAACAGACATTGAGAATGAATAATTAGTTTCTTGAGGTCATATGGCTGGCTGGTAAGCCAAAATTTGAACTCAGGTCTAACTCTAAATCTCTTATGCCACACAGAACATTAAAGCTGTATATGCCAGGAGAAAGGTTAGCGTGCTGTCATTTGATAGACTTTGGAAGGATGTGCCCATCACCTTGTTGAGTTGACCAGAGTTCAGGGCCCTTACCCTTACAGAGGATTGATTTGGTCATCCACTGAGAACAAATCCATTTCTTAGGGGCAGACTCACATTAATCAAATTGAAACTCAGTGAAAGATCAGAGGGCCAGTTTACTGATAAAGAAAAATGTAACTTCATTTGAGGTTCTTATGACTAGGGTATTCTCTCTTTGTGGGCAGACCTACAGACCTTGGATTCTGTAGGCAGAATCCAAACTTTAATCCAAAATTATTTACTAAATATGGAATCCCAGCAAAGGGAAATAATTAGATGAGCTAAAAGAATGTCTGCCACAGAGTAAGGACTCAATAAATCTTGGTTGTTACTGTTATTGTTAATACCTGTCCACACCAGAGCAGAAAGGAACTATGACTCTCCTAAACTTACAAGAAAATTTTTATATGTGTACATTTGTGCATTTTTCTGGGAAAGAGTTTATATCTTTTATTAAATTATTAAAGTGTTGGTAACTTACAAGGAAAGTCAAGAGCCATAAATTCCCCATGAATTCTACACAGAATCCTGAACACTTTGATGGAACGAGTAAAATTTGAATTGGTTTGATATTCTCTAGAGCTAAAGCTATTTATTGTGCTGTGTTGTACTTTGTTTTAAATAAGTATAACCTCTTACATTATGAGTTATTTTTAGGACATTTTCTCCCCATGTTATTTTTTCTATTTTGATTTCTTAGCACTTTTGCAGATTGTGTCATTTATTTCCCATTTTGTTCATTCAAAATTATCTCTCTTGGAAATGAATGTTCGTCCCCTAGTAAGTATATCTGATCTCTCAAGAGTGTCAGTATTTGTAATAACCTTGTAATCATAATTTATTTTGGAATCCATATGATCATAGTAAGAGCTTATCTCTCCTGTATCCTATTTTAGAATAAACTTTAGACATCAGCAATAACTACATTTCTGAGACTTTTCTCAAATTCAGAACTATACAACATTGAAGGCTTCCAATGTACAGTTAATGAGCAAGAAAGAGGTTTTCAATCTGCTTTTATTTACATCAGAGCATCATGCAGAAGGGTTGGGTATTTCTTATTTGTCCCTTGCCATTCTCCATAGAAAAGTTGCCTTGTAATCGCAGGTATTTTTGTATATGGTTCATATGATGAAACCTGAAAAATGTTCTGTTAATTCAGTTTTCAAGCAGCCCAAAAACCCATTGGGGGACACATCCTGGCGCATGCTTCAACAACAAGAATAAGCTTGAGAAAAGGAAGAGGAGAGCTGAGAATTGCCAAGATTTATGACAGGTAAATATTTTTTATTCTTAATTAGATTATTGTGCATATGATGTTATATAGAATTACTTCTCCAGAGAGGCTATAATTATTCCAAGGGCAGACCCTACATGCTTGAATTTCCTTCTCAAAAAGTATTAAATTCATTGGGAAGTCCCTAATATGTACTAGGTTCTAGGGATTCGGGGATTTTGTTGACAAATAGGCTTGGTCCCTGACCTTCCAAATCTTACGGTAAAGCTGGGTAATGAAATAATTGATTTCCACTTTCAGTGAGGTAAATGTAGGGAATGTACAGCATGCTATAGGGATGTTCTTTCTGCTAGTTTTCTTTTCAGGTTTCAATTTAAACAGCACTTCCTCAAGGAACATTTCCCTGACCCTTACAGTCTAGGCTAATACTCTATATTACACCTTATATTCTTTCACAGTACTTATTTAATTAATAGTTATAAGCTTAGATTTTACCAATAGTAAACCTAAAGTGATTTGAATTGAGGAGGCATTGCTTACCTCTTCCTGAGTGAGCATTGCTGCTGACCCTTCTCTGTGGACCTCCCCCATTTTTGCCTGTCTGCCCTTGGTTTTGAGCACTTGTTTGAGTCCTGAGGCTGGTGGGCATGGGAGGTGCTGTTGGAGCTGGGCTTCAACACCTAGGATGCTGTCGCCCAGCTGGTAGGGTTGCTGGGCTTCAGGACTCCAGCTCCAGCTCTTGCCCCTCTCTAACCTGAGAGAGCGCCTTGAGCCCCTGAAGCCAATAAACGCAGAGAATAAGAAAACAATCTTTAGAGTGAGAAAGCTAATATTTCAGCCACTTAGAGATGAACTGCAAAACAAGAGCCTGGCATGGGGCTGGGACTAAAGATTTTTATGGAATTTTTCAAGATTTGCAAGTATGGAGCATGGAAGGAGACTGGTGCTTTTGTTGTTAAAAAGCAATAACCTGTCATGTCCTGTAATGTTTGCATAGTACATATTACCCCTCTCCTGTCTCTTGCTGCAAAGATGGTGCTAGAATGTTCTGGATGGTCATGTCACCTTCAGCTTCTCCTGTGGAGACTGAAGCCATTGGGGTTTTCTGTCCAAATTCAAAAGGAGTCATACATGAGTATGTATGTATATACATATGGGTTGTTGTTCAGTTGCCAGGTCATGTACCAGTCTTTGCGACCACATGGACTGTAGCACCCCAGGCTTCTCTGTCTTCCACTGTCTCCTGGAGTTTGCTCAAATTCATGTCCATTGAGTCATACTCATGTCCATGGCTATCTAACCATCTCATCCTCTGGTGCTGCCTTGTCCTTTTGTCTTCAGTCTTTCCCAGTATCAGGGTCTTTTCCAATGAGTCAGCTATTCACATGTATATATATGTGTACATGCATGTATTTTATATATATATATATATATATATATATATATATATATCATGGGCTTCCCTGATAACTCAATTGGAGAAGAATCTGCCTGTAATGCAGGAGACCCTGGTTCGATTCCTGAGTTGGGTAGATCCCCTAGAGAAGGGAGAGGCTACCTACTCCAGTTTTCTTGGGCTTCCTTGGTGGCTTAACTGGTAAAGAATCCACCTGCAATGTGGGAGACCTGGGTTCGATCCCTGGGTTGGGAAGATCCCTTGGAGAAGGGAAAGGCTACCCACTCCAGTATTCTGGCCTGGAGAATTCCATGTACTGTATAGTCCATGGGGTCCCAAAGAGTTGGACACGACTGAGTGACTTTTACTTTCATGTATATAATATATAAACACATGCAAATATATGAATAAACTTTGACAAAGTAATTGATGTTCATGGTAAAAAAATCAATAAAATCAAACAGTACAAGAAAACAGTTACAAGCTTAGTGGGTTTTTACAGAGAAACGTATTACACTTCAGCTGTTCTCCATTCTGGGGACAGAGCAGTGAACCAAACAAAAAGACAAGACTCTGCCTTCATGAAGCTTACATTCCACTGGTAATGATTCATGTATATCATCCCCACTAGACAGTAAATACCCTGAGGACAGGGACACTATTCTCTTGCTTACCACTGTATTCTTAGTGCCTCAGACATAACAGAGGCACAGTATTTGTGACTGACTGATTAGCCAGTCTTGGGCAACAAGGTAGAGATTTGTAATAACTCTTAACCCTAGGGAGAAAAAAATCAGCCAAAAGAAACCACATGAGCTCTTAATCTGGTTTTAGCTATGAATCATAGTACTTATTATGTATTGTAATTAAAAATATTAAATATTTAATAATCAGTTCCCCTATCTATCTGGGTGGCTTTTGGTTTGGTTTTTGTTGCTGTGCTGTGTCTTCATGGCTGCACACGGGCTTTCTCTAGTTGCGCAAGCAGGGGCTACTCTTTGTTATGGTGCTCTGGCTTCTCATTATGGTGGCTTCTCTTGCAGTGGAGCACAGCCTCTAGGGCACTCGGGCTTCAGGAGCTATGGCTCATAGGCCCTAGAGCATGGGCTCAGAAGTTGTGGTGCACAGGCTTAGTTGCTCTGTGGCATGAATATCCCCAGACCAGGGACTAAACTCTTGTTCCCTGTATTGGCAGGTGGATTTTTATCCACTGCACTACCAGGGAAGTCCCTCTATCTGGTTGTTATTCAGACCATTTCACGTTTCATCACTGGTCCTCATAGAGTATGATACATATGCAAGTGCTATGTTTTGTGGAGCTTCGGCAATCTCTAGAAATTTTTACAAATGAATTTTGTTGAATTAAGTAGAGAGTAAGATTGTTTCATCTTTTACTAAAATTTCTTGGTTTATATCTTGGACAGATTGCTATGCTTAGAACTTTCCCAACTAACTATCTTTCACCCTAAATTGTAATCAGCCAATTACATGTACATCTCCCTCACTACAATGATTGAGTCTGGTTTACTGATGTCCCAAGCACTTAGCATGGTAGTTGGCATCTAGTAAGAGCTCAATAACTATTTGTTGAATTAACGAATGAACTCCGTCTACATGTTCAATCATTTGTATATTTAATCAAGTCTTCTAAACTTTAGGAACAAATAACCCCTGCAGTTTTTACGGTCCTAAGAGAACACTAGGGTTCTGCAGGTTCAACAAAGGATAATTTAAATTATAATTATGTCAAATATCCATAAATTTGAATAAAAATAGCAAAACCAGATCAGAACTTTAAAAGTCAGAATAGTTTTCTGTGCAGCTTGTACTTCCTTCTTTATGAGTCCTAAAGATTTCTCACAAAGAATTCTCCTTGACTGTAGAAAAAACACTTTGATAGAGAAGATCATGAAGCTAAAAACGATAGCAATGCTAGCTAACACTTACTGAGAGGGTTCTATGTGCTAGGCCTTGTGACAAATGGAGATTATTATCTCCATTTACACATGAGGAAGGGCTTCCCTGGTAGCTCAGTGGTAAAGAACCCACCTGCCAATGCAGGAGACACAGGTTTGATCCCTGGGTTGGGAAGGTCCCCTGGAGAAGGAAATGGCAACCCCTTCCCAATATTCTTGTCTGTGAAATCCCATGGACAGAGAAGCCTGGCTAGCTACAGTCCATGGGTTCCCAAAAGAGTTGGACACAGGGACTAAACAACAATAACAACACATGAGAAAACCAACGTCCCAGGTAGTTAGGTTGCCATTGCCCCTCTAGAGTCTATTTTAATCATAGACGCCAGAATGATCCTTTATAACACCAAGTCACGTCATATCTGTCCTCTGTTTAAAACCCTCCAATAGCTCCACCCGTGCTTAGTGCTCTGAAGCATATAACACACATACATACATTCATTTGTCAATAGACATTGGGTTGTTTGCATCTCTAGACTATTGTAAATAATGCTGCTATGAACATAGAGGTGCATGTCTCTTTTTGAATTATGGTATTGTCTGGATATATGCCCGGGATTGGGATTACAGGATCATATGGCAACTCTGTTTTTAGTTTTTCAATGAACCTCCAAAAAACAAAGGAACCTCCATACTGTTTTCCATAGTGGCTGTACCAATTTACATTCCCACCAACAACGTAGGAGGGTACCCTTTTCTCCAAATCCCCTCCAGCATTTGTTATTTGTAGACTTTAATGGACATTTGACCACTGTGAGGTGGTACCTCAATGTAGTTTTGATTTGCATTTCTTTGATAATTAGCGATGATGAGCATCTTTTCATGTGCCTATTGGCCATCTATATGTCTTCTTTGGAGAAATGTCTGTTTAGGTCTCCTGCCCATTTTTCAGTTGGGTTGTTTTTTTGTTATTGAGCTATATGAGGTACATACCATTTAGAATCAGTAAACCCCTAAAGCTCTTCTGCACAATGCCTGATAGTGCACTGTAAGAACACCCAGTTACCCTGTTGCCTACTTCCAAGTTTAGGGTAATTTTCTTGACATCCAGAACCTTAGAAGTTATTATATAGAAGTTATTCTATAAATGTTTGTGACAGTTGATAATACTTGTAGATAAATTCTGCCATCCACATTTAGCTGTACCAACTCACATGTCTCAGGAGACTCAGACTAATAGGAATATGATGCCTGTGACATGAATACAGTATTTATAGCAATAGAGCTTTTATAAACTTCTGTTCCCTTGTATTCTGTTAGCCCTGAGATGCCTGAAAATGAAGCCACCTTCGCAATAACTGCTGGAGGAATTGGGGATGCCAAGGAGTAGGTGGCAAATTGATGCAGATTGCTTCTTAGTGCTTATTAGGAGCTGAAGAAATGGAAAAGCAGTCTTAAATTTCACATCTTGAAGTAAGAGTTTGGTTTTTTTTCATGTGTTACTAATGGAAAGTCAGCAAAAGAGATTTAACTCATATTTAAAAGTCTCTGATTTATAATAACTATACATTATATGTCAGTTCAGGAATATAAATATGTATATGAATGAATAAACGTTTTGAGAATTAGTTAGGGAGGGATTACCTCACTTTAGTTTTCCAAAGTGAGCCACTAAGCAGATGGAAAGTCTAAGAGCTCAGAAATGTCCCCTTCTCCTGCAACTTCCCCATGAACACAGAAGTGAATAAATTTACAAAGGAGGGAGGAATGTTTACAGGACACATACAAAAAAGCTTTTTATTTATGATATCAAACTGTACATTCACATTTTCAGCAACAGAAATGAAACTTTAAATTAAGCTACATTTTTAAATCATTTGACTTTTAGACAAATTGAAGTTATTTTTTTTTAATGTACTTCTGATTGGGAAGATAAAAGCAAAGGTAATTAGGATCTTTACAATTTTAGGTAGTCAATATAGTGTGACTTTTATATTTTAAGTTTTGGGTAGAGAATTCAAAATCTTTTTAAAAATACTAAGATTAATTGAAATGTAAAATTTTTGTATACTAATTTTATAAATGTGTAAAAATATTGTTTTTTTCTAAGTGTTAAAAATAAAATCTGGTTTTCAAAATGTATGTATAATAAAAATATTTATAAGTTAAAACTAATAATATTTACACTGACAGTCTTTATAGGTCTCAAAAGGTTTAATTTCTTATGTTGCATCCACTTATATGAGAATTCAAGTGCTGAAAGTACCATTTCTTACAAAAGGTATTTGATTATCCATTAAATCATTCACTCACCAAATGAATGTTAAATCTAAACAATCTACAAAAGAAGCATCGTTCCTGCCCTCAAAAGAATGTATATACTAGTTGAAAGGAACTCCTAATGTTTATGAAAGAATGAGAGAGCAAATGATTAAAAAATACTTTGGATTCTATGATTCCAGAAGTGGGGGAGGAACAGTTAAGCTGTGGGATAGCATATGCAGATGTATAAAAGCTAGGATTTAGGAACAGAGGCCAACTTGGCAAGCAGAAATTGTTTATAGTGTGAAGTAATGGGAAATAAGAACTTTAAATTTTACTATTATTTTTAAATCTCAGAAGCTGCTCCTCTGAATAAGCAGAAGTTAAAGTCATTTTATATTTTTGCAAAGTCACTTTTGGCCTTTTTCAGTGTGCAAATATAAATGCACACTTTTTTCCTGAGGAGGGGAATGTTTTACTACTTGATAAAAACTGAGCATTTCCAAGAGATTCCTTGGTATGGCAGTCCTTGGAGAGGGAATGGACTAATCTGTTTAGGAGCCCAGAGCTTTCTTAGTAGGACAGGAAATAAAGCTCTTAAGATTTGAAATTCAGGAAAATGTTCTAGGTTAAGCTGAGTACCCCCAGAAAAGAAGAATTTACCCATTGGTATAGAGGTGGAAACACAAGGACTACGGTTCTGTGGGAAAGGCTGGTTTCAGTGTGGCACATGGCTAAGGCTGGAAACCTCTCTGGATCCAGCCACTCTTATATGTCCTGCTTTAGAGAACAGCAGCTAAGCATGTGAGTGTGCACTAAAAAGAAAAAGCCTATAACCTTGAGGCCCAGCTTTGGGAAAGCATAGCAGATTGTGCAGTGCCCACTGAACTTTTCTAGGCCAGGTTCTATTTGTCACCATTGACCAAAGTATTAAGTCTTTCCAGTCTTTCTCCTCCATCTGACTATAGAAATAACTTTGGCTTCTTATTCCAAGGGGCAAAAAGAGATGCTGTTGGTCAGGACTATTGTGATTGCAAGCCACAGAAACTCAAACTAGCAAATGCAAGACATGAATTCATTGGCTCAAGAGACTGAAAAGTCCAGAAGTAGAGGTGATGACCTTAGCTATCCACGGCTGGAGCCAAGATGTCTGACAGAATCATCAGGACATTTCTCTCTGCCTCTGTCTTCTGCTCTGCTCATTTGCATGCTGCTATTGTTCTTTCTCAGGCTCTCCCCACATAGTAAGTAGCCAAAATGCTGCTTGTAGCTCTAGACTTAATCCCACTAGAAAAGGCATGCCTTTTTCCTCCATAGATTATTCATTCTGTGGAAACAAGCAAAAACCACCAAATGAGAACAGACGCTATTTATTCAGAGTTGCTACAGCCAGAGCCCGTGACCTTAATTTGCTTTTGGTAGAGAAGCAAAGGCAGGCAGAAGAATGGGAATGCTTTACAGAGGAAAGAAGGAAAGGCTTCAGGTATGCTCTGATTGGAGGCTGTTGGCATGGAGAGTTGGAAGATTAATTTGGTAGAGATGTGGAAAACAGATAAAGGAAATAATACTGGCATCAGGGAGCTAATTTAGGAAACAGTTATGATAAGTCAATTGTTAGGTGATAAAGAATGGGCCTGGGGTGGTAGCAATGAAATGGATAGACAGTTCAAAAAGGTAGTTAAGATTTAGTGTGAGACTGAATATAAAGAGAGGAAGAGAAGGCAGAGTCACAGGTGACTTGACAAATTTCTTTAACCTATGAGAGGAGATTATGTTTGTATTATGAATACAAATGAAGAAGTGTCAAATAAAGACTAGGGACTTTACCTAGGAGGGTAGATTTCTATTAGTTTGCTAGGGCTGCCATAATAAAGCACCACAAACTTAGATGGCTTAAACAACAGAAATTATTGTTTTTGAACTTTTTATTTTGTGTTGCAGTATAGCTGATTAACAATGCTGTGATGGTTTCAGGTGACGAGCGAAGGGACTCAGCCATACGTATACATGTATCCATTCTCCCCAAACCTCTCTGTCATCCAGGCTGCCACATAACATTGAGCAGAGTTCCATGCGCTATACAATAGGGCCTTATTAGTTATCTGTTTGAAATACAGCAATGTGTGCATGACCATCCCAAGCTCCCTAACTGTCCCTTCCCCCAGCAACCATAAGTCTAAACAACAGAAATTATTGTCTCACAGTTCTAGAGGCTAGAAGGCCAAGGTCAAGACTGGTTCCTTCTCAGGGCTATGAGGAGAATCTGTTCCATGCCTCTCCCCTAGCTTCTGGTAATTTTCAGTATTCTTTGGCTTGTAGAAGAATCACACTGATTTCTGTCTTCATTGTCACGTGGTTTTTTTCCCTGTGTGCCTGTCTTTCTGTCCAAATTTCTTCTTTTTATAAGTATACCAGTCATAATGGATTAGAGGCCCACCCTACTCCAGTAAGAACTCAGCTTAACTAATTACATCTACAGTGACCCTATTTCTAAATACAGTCACATGCTGATGAATTGGGGTTAGGACTTCAACATATGAATTTTAAGGTGGACACAAAGAAGTACAGCAAGAATCAGACACAGTTAATGGTCAAACACCAGGATGTGCTACATACAACCTGAACTCAATACCTGCTAGTCAGAAACATGGAAGGCAAGATCTGGGGAAACCTAGTATATATTTAGAAGATGAAGAGTTTGAAATAAAGAACAAAGGAAAACAAGGACAGAAAGCTAGGAGATCAGAATAGGGTGGTCAAGCCAAAAATAGGGAATACAGTACACCAGACTCAGAAAAGGGATATATTTCATGGAGAGGAGAGAGATCAGAACCTTAGACACCAAGTTTCAGCCAGTTGTCTCCTTCACCTGACTCAGGCTTGTTGGATATGGTGAATGTTTATCACTGTTTGGTTGCACAATTTCCCTTTATCCATCATAATAACACTCTGGTTTTCTTTTAGTCACCTCTTCCCAATTCATGTAGTCTATCCTGAGACATTGGATACTGAGCAACAGTCGCAAGGATGAGAGCATGGATTAGAGGTCACTAATACATGCAGTGACAGAAAGGGCAGGAAGGCTGGCAGCAGTGGCACTGACCTGAACAAGCTGTTCCTGCTACTAGACTGCAGGCTTCTGACTCCTAAACTGCACAGTTTAGACTCCTGTCCTTTCCTATGGTAGTTCTCCAGCCTCCTGACAATTCAATGACTCCTAATGTCCTTCTGATAAATTTATCTTTGCTTCACTAGTCAGAGTTGGATTCTATCACTTGCAGTCTAGAACTCCAACCAAGGTGACAGCCAAATGCTGCTTCTGGAAAAAAGAAAGCCAGGAAGGACTTACTTAACACTCAAGTGGATGATTCCTCATTATTCATATACTCTTCTATACCAGTCTTTAATATTTTAAAAAGAAAGTTGTTGAAAAGACTATTAGAATTTTACTTGACTGAACACAAAATAGTATCTTTAAAAAAAATCAAGGTTTATTTTTCTCTTGTAGACAGAAATCTGAAGCCAGGCAAGTCCATAACTGTTACAGTGGCTCTACTTTGTAATTAGGACTCCAGGCTTTCTGCTTCCATCCTGCTCTTGGCTTCCATTTTCAGCATCAGCTCATAGCCTAAGATGATAATGGAACTATTGTCAGAGAGATCGAGTTGGGGAAATAAAAATGAAAGGTAAAAGGGCCAAAAGGGTCCTTTCCAGCTGAGTCAGCTCCCTATGAAGCCCTCTCCCAACATAACACTTGTGCTTACATCTCATTAGCCTGAAACTCAGTCATATGGCTCTTTCAATATACAAAGACGTGGGAAATACTGTCTTTTGTTGTAAGCAGCAGTATCCCCAGCTGAAAATCATAGTTCTATAATTAAGAAGGAAAGAAAATGGCTGTTGGTAAGCAACTACCAGTTTCTACCACAAAATCTTTTACTTTCTCAGCAGTGACAAATTTCTCAAATGTCTATTACTATATACAAGGCAGAGCACTTCAGGAGTTTTATACTTGTACCAGTGAAGCTGGTTGAGGAGTATATCAGTTAGAATGCCCTCAGCTGCAAGTAGCAGAAAACCCAACTGAAAGTAGCCTAAACAATGAGGAAATATGCTATCTCATATAATAAAAAGTGTAGAAGTCAACCAACAGCTATGTTAGTTAATTCAGCAACTCTATAATATCATCAAAGGTTCATGCTCTTTCTTTTCACTTCCCCTCATATGGTTATGGAGAAGGCAGTGGCAACCCAGTCCAGTACTCTTGCCTGGAAAATCCCATGGACGGACGGGCCTGGTGGGCTGCAGTCCATGGGGTCGCTAGGAGTCGGACGTGACTGAGCAACTTCACTTTCACTTTTCACTTTCATGCACTGGAGAAGGAAATGGCAACCCACTTCTGTGTTCTTGCCTGGAGAATCCCAGGGATGGGGGAGCCTGGTAGGCTGCCATCTATGGGGTCGCACAGAGTTGGACACGACTGAAGGGGACTTAGCAGCAGCAGCATATGGTTATAGGTCTCTAAAAGCCCCACTTTGGTCAGAAGATGACTATGGAAGTTCTGCCTTCACATCTTAACTTGAAAACATCTAGAAAAAGACAAGGTATTCTTTCAGGAGCAAGGAAATAGCTCACCCATACAGCTGCATTCAGCTTGTGGTTTGGCTGGAGGGTCTAAGATGGCTTTGCCTGTATACCTGGTATCTTCATGGGGATGGCTGAAAGAGGCTTCTGTCATCATTCAGTAGTCTAGCCTGAGCTGCTTTACATGGCAACTGGGTTCCAAAAGGACAAATGCTTAGCAAGCCTCTACTTGCCTTATGCTTGTTGCTGTCTCATTGTCACACAAGAGGTCCAGAGTCATTGTGGGAGGGGATTACACCAGGGCTTGAATACCAGGAAATGTGCTTTCTTGGAAGTCAGACAGTACAACAGTCTTCTACAGGGTACTGTTTTGAGCCCCTTTGGGTTGGGGCGTTTGTCTTCAAGAACTTAAAAATATGGTCAGGGATGTGAGACAAACTCTTGGAAAATTAAATAGAAACTCATGACTTAAGTATTTAAATAACATTTTAAAGACTATGGAAGTCTGAAGGCAGGCCCAGAGAAAGGGGTTTCAACTTGGAAAAGCTAGTTGGATTTTTTTTCCCAGGAGATTTCATATGGTGGTGAATGTTCCGTGCCTCAGGGTCAGGCCTTCAGCGTTCAGTATGTTTAGTGCCCTGGGTGCATGCATGCTGAGTCGCTTCAGTAGTGTCCAATTCTTTGCAACCCCGTGGACTGCAGCCTGCCTGGCTCCTCTCTTCATAGGGATTCTCCAGGCAAGAATACTGGAGTGGGTTGCCATGGCCTCCCCCAGGGCATCTTCCCAACCCAGGGATCAAACCAAGGTCTCCAGCACTGCAGGCAGTTTCTTTACCATCTGAGCCACCAGGGAAGCCCAAGAATACTGGAGTGGGTAGCCTATCCCTTCTCCAGGGGATCTTCCCAACCCAGGAATCGAACTGGGGTCTCCTGCATTGCAGGTAGATTCTTTACCAGCTGAGCTACCAGGGAAGCCCATTTAGTGCCCTAGTACTGGTTAATTTCTAGAGAAATTAACTTCAGCCTGACTAAACACACAAGCTGCCAGGGAGAGTATACCAGGACGCCAGTGACACTGAAGAGTAGAATATAATGTCAAACAGACCAGATGTGATGGTTGACATGAACAGCCAGCCCACTGCCTCAGTGAGCAAGTTCATTTGAAGCTAAATATGCTTGATGGACACAGATTCAGAATAAGCCTGCTTGGACATAAATTTTGAATTATTTAATGGGTTTTGGAAGCCCATTACATTGATCTTCATTCATATGTATATTTTCAGTGTATTATGAAGTGCGTGAGTGTGTGCTCACTCGGTGATGTCTGACTCTTTATGACCTCATGGACTGTAGCCCACCAGTCTCCTCTGTTCATGGGATTCTCCAGGCAAGAGTACTGGAGTGGATTGCCATTTCCTTCTCCAGGGGATCTTCCCAACCCAGGGATTGAAATCGAGTCTCCTGCATTGGCAGGCAGGTTCTTTACCACTGAGATACCAGGAAAGTCCCCTTCATTACTCTGAGCAGGAGTCATTTTAAGGGGAAACAACAGAGCTGCAGCACTTCCATAAATTCTCAAACATGTCTAGAAAAGCAAAAGCCCCTTCTTTTGATTCCAACTGATTTCCACCTGATACCAATATGAACCACCTCCGGATCAGGTAGGGCTGTGTGTTTATTTGGGATTGATGTCCTTGTTTGGTACAGTCTTTTATCAAAGATAACCCTAATGCTAGTTGGTTTTCCTCTAAGTATGTGCAAATTATATTTTGCCTTTGTGATCAAAATTATGTAAATACCAGAGTTTTCCTTCTCACTAATATCTTAGAGACACCAGTTGGTATTTAACTGACCTATTGATGTTTTCACTGTCTTTATCCTTATGTTCTAATTGTTGATGCCAGTTTGTTTTTCTTCACATTATTAAGTCTATTTCTAGAATACAATTGACTGTAACATAATTATACACTTTGGGGTCAGTTCTCTTCCTTTCCATTCTATTTCTTAGAAGGATGTTGCCAACTTTTCTCTCTGACTCTCCACTCAGCTCCGTATCTTTTCAACACTGCTGAATCTATCTGAGCAACACAGAGTAATCTATTAAAAAACATTAACCCACCTCTCTAACTCTTGCTCAGCTACTGAGTTTGGTCTGTATTTTAGCATTTACCTGCTCCCTCCCTCTAGGTTTCCCAGGTGGTGCTAGTGGTAAAGAACCCGCCTGCCAATGAAGGAGATACAAGAGATGCAGGTTCAGTCTGAGTGGGGAAGATCCTCTGGAGGAGGACATGGCAACTCACTCCAGTATTCTTGCCTGGAGAATCCCATGGACAGAAGACCCTGACAGGCTACAGTCAGGGTCGCAAAAAGTCAAGCACGACTGAAGCAACTTAGCATGCACTCCTTCCCTCCAGGCTTTGAGGACTGACTTTCCTCTTTATGCTTGTCAGAAGCAAACCAAGAATCTCAAATCACCTTGGTTTTCTTCAAGGAAAAAGAAAGACTTGTCTGTATTTCCCAGCAAAGACAAGACCCTTCTATATAGTTCAAGAGACTCCCAGGCACCAGCAGGCATAGTCTAACTGGCAGGTCTGATCTTTAATTCTTGAGCCCTCTTGAGCCCATTTAATGCGAAATGCTAGGCTGGATGAATCACAAGCTGAAATCAAGATTGCCAGGAGAAATACCAACAACCTCAGATATGCAGATGATACCACATTAATGGCAGAAAGTGAAGAACTAAAGAGCCTCCTGAGGAGGGTGAAACAGGAGAGTAAACCTGTCTTAAAACTCAAAAAAACTAAGATCATGGCATCCGGTTCCATCAATTCATAGCAAATAGATGGGGAAACAATGGAAACAGTGAAAGGCTTTATTTTCTTGGGTTCCAAAATCACTGTTGATGTTGTTGTCAGCCATGAAATTAAGACACTTGCTCCTTGGAAGGAAAGCTGTGACAAATCTAGCAGGGACATCACTTTGCTGACAAAGATCTGTATAGTCAAAGCTCTGGTTTTCCAGTAGTCATGTATGGATGTGGGAGTTGGACCATAAAGAAGGCTGAGCACCAAAGAACTGATGTTTTCAAACTGGTGCTGGAGAAGACTCTTAAGAGTCCCTTGGACAGCAAGGAGATCAAATCTGTCAATCCTGACTATTCACTGGAAGGACTAAGGCTGAAGCTCCAATACTCTGGCAACCTGATGTGAAGAGCTGACTCATTAGAAAAGACCCTGATGCTGGCAAAGACTAAAGGCAGGAGGAGAAGGGGACGACACAGGATGAGATGGTTGGATGGCATTGCTGGCTCAATGGATATGAGTTTGAGCAAACTCTGAGAGATAGTGAAGGACAGGGAAGCCTGGTGTATTGCAGTCCATGGGGTTGCAAAGAGTCAGACACAACTGAGAGACTAAACAACAATTATCGAAGGTGAAGTCATTATCTTATTTTCTTCCCCCACTTTGCCCATACAAAACTTTTTTTACTTTTTCTGGCTTCTCAGATTTTATTCTCCCATTCCCATCATTTAACACTGTCTTTTATTTTGCTTTTTATTTTTGGAGCATAGAAAGCTTTTGAATTGTGGTGTTGGAGAAGACTCTTGAGGGTCCTTTGGACTGCAAGGAGATCCAACCAGTCCATTCTGAAGGAGATCAACCTTGGGATTTCTTTGGAAGGAATGATGCTAAAGCTGAAACTCCAGTACTTTGGCCACCTCATTCGAAGAGTTGACTCATTGGAAAAGATTCAGATGCTGGGAAGGATTGGGGGCAGGAGGAGAAGGGGACAATAGAGGATGAGATGGCTGGATGGCATCACTGACTCGATGGACATGAATCTGAGTGAACTCTGAGAGATGGTAATGAACAGGGAGGCCTGGCGTGCTGCGATTCCTGGGGTCGCAAAGAGTCGGACGCGACTGAACTGCACTGAAGCAAGGAGAACAAGTGGCTCATGTTGAAAAACTCCAAATTCCCCAATGGTTTTGGGGGAGAAGTTTTTAGGCAAAATCTGGGGTGAGGACTGCAGGGTGGGTGACTTTCTTCTGACTGGTGAGGAGGTAGCAGGATGATGTTCCAGGAATTTTGAGCTAAGCTTGAAGTTGCCATCCTCCACCTAGGTGGGGGCCTTAGTTCCTGGGGAGCCCTACAGGGTCCTGCTCAGTTTCAAACCAGGATCAGATTCCAGAACCAAGAGATTAGAAGAAAGAACATCATCCACCTGGAGTCTGAAGTTCATCAAAACCCATCTTTAACAAATTAAAATAAGAACCATTTGGTTTCAGGACTGAAGCTCAGTAGGTATTTGTCTCATCTCATAAAGAATCAGTGAGATACAAAGTGAGAGGTTGAGAAGTGTATCTGTGTATTTACTTAGAGAGACAGACATTCCATAGATAGAATGGATCCATGTCAAAAGGCAAGAATGGCCTTGGGAGAAACATGGCCCACACCATCTCAGAAGGCAAAAGGCAACACTATCTTTAAGTTCATTTATATTCAACAAACCAAAGAGGCTTCAGCCATTAGGATTCCCTAACTTAGAAGGCTGCTAGGGAACTATAACAATTTTTTGTCATCAAATAATATTTTCTTCTCCCACACTAATTAGAAAGGTCCATGTGCTGAGGCAAAGGGCACTGTGGATGAAGCATCCTGTGCTTTCCTAAAGATAAGTGCCAAACATTTGTGTGTGAATGTAGTATTTGTCACACCTTGTTAATTATAATCCCCCTTTCTCATTTAGAGCTTTCAAAATGTATTAATACTGTTATTCTCTGAGTCATTCTCTTTAATTCTGTTTCACCCCTAGTGAGCTGACTGTACAGTCTGTACACTCTTTTTCAGCCAGCGTGTGTGTGCTGTGTGTTGAGCGGAGGAACTGAACAGCTGCCCCCGTTATCTATAAAGAGAACAGAAAAAAAAACCAAAAAAAAAAAAAACCATTTTCAGGTGGTGTCTAAGTGCCACAGGACAGGAGATCACATAGCTAAGATTCCAAGGTGGGGGGAGGGGCAGAAGCAAACCTTGAGTTTTCCTATTTGCATGCCTGTAGAGGGATTAACAAAAAAATAATCACAAAGGTTGGGGGAAATGGAGAGGGGGTGGCGGTAGTAGAGAATAGAGATTTGTTAAAGCAGGGAGGTGAAGA
Organism: Nanger dama; assembly: GCA_917880005.1. Classification (NCBI taxonomy): domain Eukaryota; kingdom Metazoa; phylum Chordata; class Mammalia; order Artiodactyla; family Bovidae; genus Nanger; species Nanger dama. The sequence goes on from CAKJTW010000046.1 coordinate 9,972,146, forward strand.
GGTTGGAGGCAGAATTTGGAAGCCCTGAATGTCAGACTGTGGAGCTAAAGCTGGGTCTTTAGGTCATAGGAAACAAGACACTTACAGACTAGCAAAACTGAAAAACACCTGGGATTCCATTCTTCTCAGCCTCTTTAATACAGAAGTCACTAACACACACATTCTATTAGTTAATAATCAATAACTCTGTGCCTAAATTTCTGCTTGGCAATAATTGGCTGGACAGTAAAGCAGCTGTTTTAGATGAAGCATGGGTCTCCAGCTCCCTCAAGCCCTACCTGGTCTGTATTCGCTTTTTAGATGAATGGCCTTCAAATCATACTCGCTAAAAAAATTCTGAAAAAATAGGTTGCTGCCAAAGCTTTTAAAATTATCAGTTTAAATTGTTTTAAAGGATGTAATTTATGATACACTGAAACATTAACATTTTTTAATGAAGCTGTCATATCACTCTTTTAAATGGATCCCAGTTCAGTCACTCAGACATGTCCGACTCTGCAACCCCATGGACTGCATCACTCCAAGGCTTCCCTGTCCATCATCATCTCCAGGGACTTGCTCAAATTCATGTCGATCGAGTCAGTGATGCTATCCAATCATCTCATCTTCTGTTATTCCCTTCTCCTGCCTTCAATCTTTCCCATCATCAGGGTTATTTTCCAGTGAGTCAGTTCTTCGCATCAGGTGGCCAATGGAATTTAAATACCATGCTGTTTGATACCAACATCATGCTTTAAAAATACATGAATACGGAACTTCCCTGGTGGTCCTTTTCATACTGAGAATGCTCAAATTACCGCACAATTGCATTCATCTCACATGCTAGTGTGATTAGATTGACTTGTTTTCTGTGAGTATGGTTTCAGTGTGTCTGCACTCTGATATCCTCTTGCAACACCTACCATCTTACTTGGGTTTCTCTTACCTTGGGCATGGGGTATCTCTTCATGGCTGCTCCAGCAAAGCGCAGCCGCTGCTGCCTACCTTGGACAAAGGGTATTTCCTCACCACCACCCTTCCTGATCTTCAACGTGGGATAGCTCCTCTAGGCCCTCCTGCGGCCTCGCAGCCACCGCTCTTTGGATGTGGGGTGGCTCCTCCTGGCAGCCACGGTAGCTCCTCTTGGCCATTCCTGCACTGTCACAGCCTGGCACTCTCCGCTGCTGCCCCTGACCTCGGACATGGGGTAACTCCTCTTGGCCGCTGCCCTTTGGGCATGGGGTTCTCCCGGCTTCGGCCCCTGACCTCGGACGTGGGGTAGCTCCTCTCCGCCGTGCTTAGTGCACCAGTCGCAGCTGCCTGCGCTTAGTGCAAAGAAATAGAGGGAAAGAACAGAATGGGAAAGACTAGAGATCTCTTCAAGAAAATTAGAGATACCAAAGGAAGATTTCATGCAAAGATGGGCTCGATAAAGGACAGAAATGGTATGGACCTAACAGAAACAGAAGATATTAAGAAGAGATGGAAAGAATACACAGAAGAACCGTACAAAAAAGATCTTCACGACCCAGATAATCACGATGCTATGGTCACTCATCTAGAGCCAGACATCCTAGAATGTGAAGTCAAGTGGGCCTTAGAAAGCATCACTAAAAACAAAGCTAGTAGAGGTAATGGAATTCCAGTTGAGCTGTTTCAAATCCTGAAAGATGATGCTGTGAAAGTGCTGCACTCAATACACCAGCAAATTTGGAAAACTCAGCAGTGGCCACAGGACTGGAAAAGGTCAGTGTTCATTCCAATCCCAAAGAAAGGCAGTGCCAAAGAATGCTCAAACTACCGCACAATTGCACTCATCTCAGATGCTAGTAAAGTCATGCTCAAAATTCTCCAAGCCAGGCTTTAGCAATACGTGAACTGTGACCTTCCTGATGTTCAAGCTGATTTTAGAAAAGGCAGAGGAACCAGAGATCAAATTGCCAACATCCACTGGATCATGGAAAAAGCAAGAGAGTTCCAGAAAAACATCTATTTCTACTTCATTGACTATGCCAAAGCCTTTGACTGTGTGGATCACAATATACTGTGGAAAATTCTGAAAGAGATGGGAATACCAGACTACCTGGACTGCCTCTTGAGAAATCTGTATGCACGTCAGGAAGCAACAGTTAGAACTGGACATGGAACAACAGACTGGTTCCAAATAGGAAAAGGAGTACGTCAAGGCTGTATATTGTCACCCTGCTTATTTAACTTCTGTGCAGAGTACATCATGAGAAATGCTGGACTGGAAGAAACACAAGCTGGAATCAAGATTGCTGGGAGAAATATCAATAACCTCAGATATGCAGATGATACCACCCTTATGGCAGAAAGTGAAGAACTAAAGAGCCTCTTGATGAAAGTGAAAGAGGAGAGTGAAAAAGTTGGCTTAAAGCTCAACATTCAGAAAATGAAGATCATGGCATCCAGTCCCATCACTTCATGGCAAATAGATGGGGAAGAAACAGTGCAAACAGTGGCTGACTTTATATTTGGGGCGCCAAAGGCACTGCAGATAGTGATTGCAGCCGTGAAATTAAAAGACACTTACTCCTTGGAAGGAAAGTTATGACCAACCTAGACAGCATATTCAAAAGCAGAGAGACATTACTTTGTCAACAAAGGCCCATCTAGTCAAGGTTATGGGTTTTCCTGTGGTCATGTATGGATGTGAGAGTTGGACTGTGAAGAAAGCTGACTGTCAAAGAATTGATGCTTTTGAACTGTGGTGTTGGAGAAGACTCTTGAGAGTGCCTTGGACTGCAAGGAGATCCAACCAGTCCATCCTAAAGGAAATCGATCCTGAATATTCATTGGAAGGACTGATGATGAAGCAGAAACTCCAATACTTGGCCCCCTGATGTGAAGAGCTGACTCATTTGAAAAGACCCTGATGCTGGGAAAGATTGAAGGTAGGAGAAGGGGACAGAGGATGAGATGGTTGGATGGCATCACCAACTCAATGGACGTGAGTTTAAGTGGATTCTGGGAGTTGGTGATGGACAAGGAGGCCTGGCGTGCTGCAGTCCAGGGGTCAAAAAGAGTGGGAACCAACTGAGTGAACTGAACTGAACTGGTGGTCCAGTGGTTGATTCCAGCCTTCCACCGCAAGGAACCATTTCCATCCCTGGTTGGGAAACTAGGATCCTGCATGCCTCGTGACCAAAAAAAAAAAGTTAAAGAGTTGAACATTTTACTAATATATGGTTCATTTTTCTCTTTGAAATCCTATTTTCTTTCTAGAATTTTATATTGTAGTTTCATATCAAATGCCTTATTCATCATTTCATTTTCTCTGTGTATTAAAATTTCTTTTGGATTGTTATTGCAATTATTGAAACGCAATTAAGCAAAGCAATATATTACAACCTTAATAACTGTCAAACAGGAAGTAAATTTTTTAATGGAAATGCCCTTTTAAAAGAGACTAAAAGTAGTATCCTGGATACTAATAATATACAGGATCCTCCTATATCCATGGAAAAATATTATCTTGTCAATTTTTTTTCTCCTTTCTATAGCCATTAAGAGCTGAGAAACTTTGATCACACAGTTTAGTAGGTGGGACTGGAAAGAGTTTTGTTATGGTAGTGTCCCTCAATTATTTGATCTTCTTCCAAGTCATAGGGCAGAAATCCAGTAATCTATCTTAAGAAATTAAAAGATCAGCTGAAAATTCCTTGTAGTCCTCCTTCTCTTTTGTTGAAGACTAAGAACCAGAATTCTTCTGATTTGCAAAAGGATATGTTATGAAATCATTACTCTTTTCATAATATACAGTTCAGTTCAGTCTTTGTGACCCCATGAATCACAGCATGCCAGGCCTCCCTGTCCATCACCAACTCCAGCAGTTCACTCAGACTCATGTCCATCGAGTCCGTGATGCCATCCAACCATCTCATCCTCTGTCGTCCCCTTCTCTTCCTGCCCCCAATCCTTCCCAGCATCAGAGTCTTTTCCAATGAGTCAACTCTTCGCATGAGGTGGCCAAAGTACTGGAGTTTCAGCTTTGCATCATTCCTTCCAAAGAAATCCCAGGGCTGATCTCCTTCAGAATGGACTGGTTGGATCTCCTTGCAGTCCAAGGCACTCTCAAGAGTCTTCTCCAACACCACAGTTCAAAAGCATCAATTCTTTGGCGCTCAGCTTTCTTCACAGTCCAACTCTCACATCCATACATGACCACAGGAAAAACCATAGCCTTGACTAGATGGACCTTAGTCGGCAAAGTAATGTCTCTGCTTTTAAATATGCTATCTAGGTTGGTCATAACTTTTCTTCCAAGGAGTAATAATCTTTTAATTTCATGGCTGCAGTCACCATCTGCAGTGATTTTGGAGCCCCCCAAAATAAATCTGACAGTTTCCATTGTCCTTCTATTTGTCACCTCTGAGATTTTGAGTAGAAGAGAAATATTTTTGTTTTTAAAGTGAAAGGGTGCAATTAAAAAAAAATTTCTCAGTCATATCAATTTTAGAAAAGACTATATATAATGGGACTTCCTGGTGGTCCAGTGGTTAAGAATCCCCCTTTCAATGCAGGGAACACTAACATCACACATGCCACAAGCTTATGAAGCAAGTAAGCCCTCCCAGGGCAACTAGAGAGTAGGTCCACTTGAGTCAACTAGAGAAAGAAAGCCCATGTGCAACAATGAAGACCCAGTGCAGCCAAAAATAATAAATTCTTTTAAAACGTCATTTGATCACGAAGGCCTTCTCAAGACAGCCCATGTAAACACTTACAAGTATACGTCGTTCCGCCCCCCCACCCCCATCACTATCCCTTTTCTATGCTTTAAATTTGCTTTAGTTAGCAATTGCCTGATAGTGTCTCTCTTCCCCCACTGGAGTGTTAACGGCACAGAAGCAGGAACTCATTTGTTCACTGCTGTGCCACAGTAGCTGGCACAGTGTGTGGACCATTAGACCTTCTACACTTGGTCCAGTAAATTCATGACTGTCCATTTTCCTTACAGCCTAAGTGACATCATCTCGTAGGTCAGGTCCTTCCCTCATGTTGCTTGCTGCTGCCTGCTAAGTCGCTTCAAGTTGAGACCGACTCTTTGCAGCCCCATGGACTAGCCACCAGGCTCCTCTGTCCATGGGATTCTCCAGGCAAGAATACTGGAGTGGGTTGCCTTCTCCAGGTGATCTTCCCATCCCAGGGATCCAACCCGTATTTCTTATGTCTCCTGCACTGGCAGGCAGGTTCTTCACCACTACTGCCACCTGGGAAGCCCTTTTCTTAGGCTACTTCTCTAACAATTTGGGAAATCACGCAGAAGAGTAGGAGACCCCACTCAACCCCCTAAATGGGGGCTTTACCACCTATAGAAATAAGAATCGCTCAATAAGCTACTCCGCAAGGGCCGTAGCAGCTGACAATGTCTGGCCAAGCTTGTGAGACTTTAAAAGTGAAATTGCAAAGAGAAGGAAGCAGGGAGAAGGAAGTCATCTTAGATGGAATTGAGAGAAGGCAGTTTAACCTGTTTCCTGTTTTAAAAAATGTACTTATGCCTTCACCTTTTCAGTGTCTGAAGACCACCGCTTTTAAACTAAATCTTTTCCTCTGGGGAGAGCGCGAAGAGCCAGTTACGGGTCTTCTGAGGCAGCGCCATTTAAAGTCGGGCCAGGGTCCTCAGCGTCTACCTTAAAAGAGGGCTCCACCCACATTTCAGCTCTTTGTTAGTCAACCCTGTCCAGTCAGGTACAATGTAAATATTCTGTTCACAAAATGCACTTCAGTGTGAACGAAGCGTAGGATAGCGGTCTAATTCAGCTGGGACCTCGGCGCCTGACCAACTGCTCCTAAGAACGGACCAGGCGCCTCCATCATGGCCGCCGGCGACAGCGCTAAGCGGCAACTGATAGGAAATGGCGCCGGGGCGCGCGGCCAGTCTCGTCAGGTCCAGGGCGATGGGGCCAGAGGGCTGGCAAGACCGTCTAGGAGCGCCGACCAGGGTCCCCTGAAGACGGTCTCGGATTTTAGCACCTAGAAACCCTGAAAGTTGACGCCTGCAATATGGAGGACGGTTATTGTCTCTGCAGACCGACTTGTACGGGCAGGCCCTGATTTCGTCGCGCGTCGGAACCCGGCAAAATCCTCTATTCTCTAAACAGAATGCGTTACGCACACTGCGCATCTTCGCAATAGTGGGCCGGCTAACGACGCCAAGAATGTTACGTCGCTCTCGCCCTCCCCTCCCCACCCCTAGTTCTGGTTCAGGAGGCGCGAGAACTCTACGACCAATCCGTACTTTGTTTTTCTGCTACAGACCGCAAAGTGCGTCCGTCTCCGCAATTGGCGTAAAACGCTTCCAAGAATACCCGTAGTACTCCGCGAAGCCCTCGGGCTATTCCGCGACGCTGTTTACGTATCGGCTCCGACGTACGTAGCGTTAAGCTGGAGCAGTCTCAGCGCCGGCCGCCATTTTGTGCAGTCGCTGGGAAGGGAAGGAGACGCCTAAGCCGCGGCACTGCCGGGTTTGAGCGTAGCCAAACCTACCCACTGCTTTTATAACCCCGATTCTCTGTGTTTTGCTCCCGTCTCCGACGAGAGAGGCGGCGACGGTGGCGTCTGCGACGGGAGACAGCGCGTCGGAGCGAGAGAGCGCCGCGCCTGCCGCCGCCCCAACAGCGGAGGCGCCGCCGCCATCGGTCGTCACCAGACCGGAGCCGCAGGCCCTCCCGAGCCCGGCCATCCGTGCCCCGCTCCCAGATCTCTATCCGTTTGGGACCATGCGCGGAGGCGGCTTTGGGGACCGGGACCGGGATCGTGACCGTGGAGGGTAAGGGGGGAGGAGGAGAGGAAAGGCCTTGTGTGCGCGGGGGCGGGGAGGAGGTTGCTTCCTGAAGAGACCGCAGCCTGCGGTCAAGCGGAAGACTGGGGAGTTGACTGCGGGCCCAGAAGCTAAGCTCCCGACTGGGAGGCGAGGCGACCCGGGACTTAATAGCAGTTCAGTGCGCGGGCCTCTTGTGGGCCCGGGCCCCCGGGTCGCTGGCGGGGCGGTGGGGGAGGGGGCGGCGGCTTGGCGACGCCCCAGCCTCCGCTTGCGGACGGTCGTCGTGGCGCGGCGCGGCCGGGCCTCAGCCCCACGGGCAGCAGGAGGGGAACTCTGGAAGCGGCCGACCCAGCCCGGGCCTCCTCAGTTTCCCGGCGTTCGAGCCCGGCGGATTTGAGCAAGACATTTGATCTCTCCAGGGCGAGTGTTGATCTTGAAATACGGATGTTCTTGCTGAGAGAGAAGGGATGAGGTCTCCGAGTTCACCCTGGGAAAGTCTTTTTAACGGCAAATGGCTTCCCCTGTTTATGGAACTGGAAACCTGGTTCGAAACTAGAGACTTTTAAGAAGCGGACTTGCAGATTTTAAAATATTTAAAAATTACGTTTAGTTGTACTTTAACTCGAAGGAAGCACATTGGAATGCCAGCGACATTTGCTGTCTAAAACGGTCGTTTGGCGGGAGGGAGGAGTTTTTTGTTTGTTTTAACGTTTCTTTTTCTTTTCCAATTGGCCTGAACCATTAACGTCTTGGTCTAACTTGAAATTTTTTGATCTAGTAATGCCACGGTTATTGGGTTGGAAGTTAACAGGATTAAACGTGAAGTCCTCCCAGATACTGAGAATCAAATCTTAAGGTTCCTTTTAATCGAAAAAGTCGCTTTTAAAAAAGTTTTATCTGTGGATAAAAATTTTTTGGACGCCACGTCTTAATATATATAGACGGTGTGTGTGTGACCTTGGGCAAGATCCTGAACCTTTGTGAGCAGATTTTCTCGTCCGAAGATGGGGATAGTAATTGCATTGTTCCCCAGAATTGAGATAGTGTGTGTAATTGTCTCCCTGTAGTAGACATCCTGTTAAAGCTGTTTTCTCCAAACATTTTTTGTCTTTTGTGGTTCAGATACGTAATTACCAGACCTAATAGTCACACGCTCCTCAATTATTTGATTTACTGTGGCTCAGCTGGTAAAGAATCCGCCTGCAATGCGGGAGACCTGGGTTCGATCCCTAGCTTGGGAAGGTCCCCTGGAGAAGGGAAAGGCTAGCACTCCAGTATTCTGGCCTGGAGAATTCTGTGGACTGTATAGTCCATGGGATCGCAGAGTTGGACACGACTGAGCGTCTTTCACTTATTAAATAAAAAGGATTATTTTGACTTTGTTTGGAAAGGAAATACTTGATTTTAGCTTTAAATTCAGAAGACTATAAGTGGAATGTTTGCTTAGTGTTTCACAGTATAGCCAAATTTATAGTGAATTTCAATACAACCACTTAGGAAAAAGAACTTAATGTTTCCTAGTAAAATGAAAATGACCCAGAATTCCTCTCAAGCTTTATACCCTAGACTCATAGGCCTAGAAAAGCCCTTGTACATCTACTTCAGTATCTATGTTTATAACTGTTGTTTATGACAGAATATTAGAAACAGCTCAAATGTCTGGATAAATTCGTCCCATAGAATACAGCAGTGAAAAAGAAAAATTTATATCAGCATGTATGAGTCACAAACATAATATTAAGTAAAAATACAAGGTGTCCTAGAAGGATAACGTAAGTAAACTAACAGATGACAAGACCAGAATACAAGGGAATGGCTAAAATTCGAGGTACTCATTGGTATGGTGGGGATTCTAAACTTGAGATAGGCACATAGAAGATACCAAAATACTGATAATATTGTTTCTTTGCCATGGATGTTTTATATTTACCATATATGTGCTTTAATAAGAAAAGGTTTATTTGAAAAGCAGAAAAAATGAATTGCTGATCCATACTTAGTTTATCCCATATCGACTCTTAAGTATCAGATATAAAAAAAGACTTAAATAATGTTTTGAACAAAATGGCACTTTTGTAAGGTCTGTGTCCTAACTCCACCTTTACTATGAAATTTCTTTTGTTATTTGAATTGCTATTGTTTTGTTCTTAAATGTACAGAGCGGAAATGGATTATTTTGAAAGGTGACTGAGTGAGGTAGTGTATGTACCTGTACAGTCCAAATGCATTGTACATGATTTGCATGTGAATGTGTAAGTCTTTGAAACTGGCTTGTATTGCAAATCAGAATTAATACTCAAAAACATTAAGGAGCAGCATAGTATGCAAGGGGGTTAGGATATGTGGATATTTAAATGATTATACAAATGCACTCAGGAAAGGCTCTGTTGGATATTGTAGTCAACCTTATATAGGTGGTAGAAAGTGTATTTTTTTTAAGAATCCCATGTTTCAAATTACAGTATATCTTTAGAGAAGGATGATATATCTTGGTTAAATAGCCAAGGCAATAGGGGAAAAGGAAAAACTGAAAGACAAGGGCTATCTTGAATAAGTCTTTCAAAAGTTCTGTTTTCTTCTAGGTTGTTAATTTTAAGGTCTGAGTAATATTGGAGTGCAGCAGCAGCATTGAAATGGCATTTTTAGGAACCACATATGTGGTTGTTCAGTCACTAAATTGTGTTCAACTCTTTGCAACCCTGTGGACTGCAGCACAGCAGGCTTCCCTGTCCTCACTGTCTCCCAGTTTGCTCAAATTCGTGTCCTTTGAGTCAGTGGAGCTATCCGACCATCTCATCCCTCTCCCTCCCCTCTCTGCTACCTTGGATCTTCCCCAGCATCAGGGTCTTTTCTGAAGAACCACATAATTAGGCAGCCAACCTCTGAAAGTTAGTCTTTGGTCATTTTTCTTTGCAAGACTTGACAGTTTAAAGACTTGGCTTTTTTATTTGTAGAGAACCTTATTTATTGATAGAACTGTGTTACTTCACTTAAGAAGGAGAGAGGAAGGGTCAGTTTTGTATTTGATCTTTGATCTTAAGCCTGAGGACGTATTGAAGGTGTTGATTGATATTGATCAACAGTAATATAAATGGAATCTGCCAAGTTCTGTCTTTTTGCATGTAAATTCTTAATGGAATGGTCCCAATAAAATTTCCTGCCATCAATCTTTGTATATTTGTATTTAGAGGAATATCTAGCTGGCTCTTTAAGCCAAGAAATTTTAAGAGCATTTTGAGTTCCAGGAAATGGCCGTGCTTTAGAATGGTTAGTACATCTACTGCCTGTTGATTAGTAAACTAGTGGAACCACTTGCAAGATGATGTTATGAATGAGTTAGAGTAGAAAAGGAGAATTAAATTTGGTGTAGTGTTTTCAGGAGTAAGGAAATGGGATGAAAACATTGTATATTTGTACACCAAAACAATGTCCCGCACTTTAATATGCTGAAATACAGAAATGACCATCTTAGGATTCTTCTTAGAAACAACATTTCAAATTTGGCTAATGGCCATATTTGTATTCCAGTTGAATTTGTGTTGTGAAAGCAAGATAAAGCAAAAAGAATGATTTTTAAATTGTTTTAAAGACCTTAGGTAACTTTTTTCTACCTGTCCATTAAACTTAATGTCCTCACTTAGCTTCATTTCAGAATATTACATAAGAGTAGCAATTTCTGTTCACTTTAGTATTTCTGCTGCTGCTGCTAAGTCGCTTCAGTAGTGTCCAACCCTGTGTGATCCCATGGATGGAAGCCCACCAGGCTCCCGCATATTTCTAGCACCACTTAAAACAGTACCTGGTTTATAGTTGATACCCAGTAACTATTTATTGAATGAATACAATTATGCCAGTTTGTACTGTTTACTACGCCAGATACTGTTTTAAGTACACAAATATTTTTGGAGGGGGCTAGTAGTATCTTAAGAGTTGTATCTTTTTGCATGTTTTTATGGCACCTGAAATATTTTGCTTTAAAAATACTAAAAACTGAAAATTTTGATGTTTCTAGATTTGGAGCAAGAGGTGGTGGTGGCCTTCCCCCAAAGAAATTTGGTAATCCTGGGGAGCGTCTACGTAAAAAGAAGTGGGATTTGAGTGAGCTCCCCAAGTTTGAGAAGAATTTTTATGTTGAACATCCAGAAGTGGCAAGACTGACTCCAGTAAGTTTGAGGGGTGGTATTTATTTACCATTTCTTGACATACAGTAATGAACCAAGTAGATAAATTAGCCAAAGTTTATTCATACACACACACACACACACACACACATATACACATATATATATACACACACATACAGTTTACTCTTGTATTTTTTATTCTAGTGTGCTGGGGCTTTGTCTTTGGTTCTTGTTAGGAAAGCTGATACTTGTAAGAGAAAGCACTTGATTCTCATGTTGGTTATATTTCATCTTTCTGAGTTAACTCTTCTCATGTGGAAAATGAAACTTACTGCATGCTTCATTGACTTAGAAAGTTGGATGAAGTTGAACATACATGAAAAACACTGTAAGAAGTGTTAAACGTATTTTCCATTGTAATTGTGAATTTGATCATTGTTATGCTATATTGGAACATGAAGTTTTGCACATTTAGAACAAATTGGTTACTGATTTGTCTCTCTTTGTTTCTTAAATAGTATGAGGTTGATGAATTACGCCGAAAGAAGGAGATTACAGTGAGAGGGGGAGATGTTTGTCCTAAACCTGTGTTTGCCTTCCATCATGCTAACTTCCCACGTAAGTGCTTTTCAGTCCGGTATATTAATTGTTAATTTAGCTTGAATGGTCACTGTGATCATAAGTTATTTAAAGGTTTTGACCCAGCTCAGGATTTTGTTGAAAAGACAAATAGAAACCTTTCAGAAAAGTTCTTTGAGTATTTGGGGGGGGGGGCGGGGGGTGTCTTTTTAATGCTCATGTGTTCTCAATTTAGAACTTTTGGGGTCTTTTGCAGGGTTTTTGGTTGGTTAGTTGACTTTCATCTTTCCTTGGGGTTTTGCCTCTATATTTTAGAAAAATAGCAAAATAAAATTGCTTTCTACCTGGATAAAATTTGGATTATATAAACAGTAGGTGGCTACTAGGTGCCTATGCCTTTGTATCTTAGATACTTTAGACCAGTGGTTTTCAAGTTTTTGAGAATAAGGGTAGATGGCTATGGCAGTAGCCTTCTTGAGAAGTAGTCAGCAGGTCAAATAACTGAATTTCAGTAACTGAAGACAAAACTGTTTCTCTTGGAGAGATGTAAAGCTGGATAATTCTTGCCTTTGGTGAGCTTAACAAGTTTTTATAATTTTTTTTGGCTGTAGGTTCGCTTCTTAGTTTTACCTAAAAGCAATAATATCTGTTCTTGTACAGAATACGTAATGGATGTGTTGATGGATCAGCACTTTACAGAACCAACTCCAATTCAGTGCCAGGGATTTCCCTTGGCTCTTAGTGGCCGGGATATGGTGGGCATTGCTCAGACAGGCTCTGGGAAGACGTTGGCGGTATGTACCCACAAGGGAAGACTTCATATTGTGGTAACTTATTTTGCTGTTGTAAATATTACATATGTTCTCAGTGCTTAAAATTCTGATTCAGATAGTAGAAATAATATTTCAGCTTTTTAGCTATCTGAAATATATGGAAGCATTTTATGTTTATATTTGCTTTGCATATATATGTAAGAGATGTGAATTCTGTTTTCCCTTTCCTGGTTTTACTTAGACATTATCAATTACTGTGATAACTTAGAACAGTTAATATAATGGCTTAGTTCTGGTATAAGACTGTCCTTCTTTTCTTTTCCAGTATTTGCTACCTGCAATTGTTCATATTAACCACCAGCCTTACTTGGAAAGAGGAGATGGCCCAATTGTAAGTGTGTTTCAGTTTGTGTATACTTGAAAAATAACTACAGTTTATTATGTTTCAGGCCCTGTGCTTTACATGTGTTCTCAGATTTCATTCGCAACCCCACCTTCCATATCTGGAAGAAATATTGTCTTTACTGGTAAATCTTAGGCACAAAGCAATTCAGTGACTTGTCCAGGGTCAGACAGTAATTAAATTGCTGAGCTGGAATTTGAATCAGTCTTACTTTTAACTACTGTGCCTGTTACCTTCATATGTAGGCATTTTCTGTGCATTAAATACAGATGCATTGCTTAATTGCTCATTGATACTATGACGGATACAAAGGTGTAAAATGAGATTCTTGCTCTGTGGATATAAGTCAGGTTTAGGATGTGTATTTTTGTGTTTAAGTAATGCTTTTGTAAATGTTCATAGAGCAGCAGCATTTTCTGGTTTGATAATTTTCAGTTAATGCTATTTACTATAAGATTTCAGTAGTGGTCTTCAAACATTTTGAATGTACTTTCTTAACATTTTTTAATAGAGCTTGCATTCACTATATGTTTATAAATATGTACATTATACAGTATGTCTTAATGCTTCACAACAAGAAGTAGTACATTAACTTTTCATTACATAATACGTAATGTATTTCATATGGCTAATGGAGTTAGCAATATTATCATTAACTAATGTCTAATGGATTGATATACCAAGTGAGAGTTATTGTTACCAGCATGTGTGATTCCTGTTTCAAAGTGTCTTAATTTTATTTGACCAACTTCTTGTCACATTGTATATATAAATCATCCTTGTTTTTGCCAGATTTGCCTGGCCAAGAGCTTAAACTCGATGTCAGAAAAATGTCAGCTCTGCTCTTTTCTTGTTCTGATATTTAAGTAAAGTTTGAGACTTAACCTGGTTTTGTTACAGGACTATTGTAGCTACTTACTCATTTTGTGAGTTGTTTAGTTAAAACTAGGTAATATAGTCTATAAATCTTAAGTAGCACACATTGATGAATCGTATCAAAAGTCAGCCATCATACTGCATGGCAAATATTAGTTCTCAAATTGGATTGACCAAAAGATTCATTCAGGTTTTTCTGTAAGATGTTAGGGATATAATTTTTAGCTACATTACAGTGCAATATCTTACTCCTGCTGCCTTCTCAGGCCCCTACCCCAGATTAGACAATAGAGAATTAAGTAACCGTTTTGTACTTTTTTTGTTCCCCTTAAACTTGGGGGTGGTGTCTCAAATTATTTGTTTGCTTTAGTGTCTAGTTCTGGCTCCTACCAGAGAGCTTGCCCAGCAAGTACAGCAGGTGGCTGATGACTATGGCAAATGTTCCAGATTGAAGAGCACTTGCATCTATGGAGGTGCTCCTAAAGGTCCCCAGATTCGAGATTTAGAGAGAGGTAAGAAAAAGGAGCATTTAAAAATGTTTAGTTTTATTTTACCAGGTTTTGTAAATGAAATAGAACAGGAAAAATAGTGGATTCTGGTGGGGTTGGGGGGGATCAGTATTTTACTAGCTTAGAAATTCTCGAATATGGTTAAAATGCTATTTTAGGAAAGTCCAGTGTGGCTGGAGACTTAACATGGCTTTTATACATAAATTCTTGTTGCTAAGTCACTTAAGTCATGTCCGACTCTGTGCAACCCCATAGATGGCAGCCTACCAGGCTTCCCCGTCCCTGGGATTCTCCAGGCAAGAACACTGGAGTGGGTTGCCGTTTCCTTCTCCAGTGCATGAAAGTGAAAGGTGAAAGTGAAGTCGCTCAGTCATGTCCGACTTAGCGACCCCATGGACTGCAGCCTACCAGGCTCCTCCATTCATGGGATTTTCCAGGCAAGAGTACTGGAGTGGGGGTGCCATTGCCTTCTTAAATCATGTTTTTACAGGTACTGAAGCTGGAACAGCATTTAAAGAATTCTTAGTTGAATAGATCTTTGGTTTTGTTTTACAGGTGTTGAGATCTGTATAGCTACTCCTGGACGCCTGATAGATTTCCTGGAGTCAGGAAAGACAAATCTTCGCCGATGTACTTACCTTGTACTGGATGAAGCTGACAGAATGCTTGATATGGGCTTTGAGCCCCAGATTCGTAAAATTGTTGACCAAATCAGGGTGTGTAAAGCTTATGATTTTTAATACCCTTTGCCTATAGTGGTTCCTTAATCTAAAAGAAAGTCTGTCTTTTCCTGATAGCCTGATAGGCAGACATTAATGTGGAGTGCCACCTGGCCAAAAGAAGTAAGACAGCTGGCAGAGGATTTTCTTCGTGATTACACCCAGATCAACGTAGGCAATCTGGAGTTGAGTGCCAACCACAACATCCTCCAGATTGTGGATGTCTGCATGGAAAGTGAAAAAGACCACAAGTATGACAGATTTCATTGTTTCCATAATGCTGATAAAACTTTTCCTCTAATAATCTTCTAAAATTAAAGTGTTATTCATAGAAGCCAGTATTTCCTAGCCTTGAACACATTAAAAGCATTGTTTGCCAACAATCCATTATGTATGTTACCAGAGCAATGAGGTTAAAGGCAGGAATTCTGTATTCTTAAATTTGACCAGCTCTGATAATTCCCAGCTGTATTGAAAATAATTTGAAAAGAAGATACTAAAACTTTGAAGGGTTCATACTGGAAACATAGCTTCTGCATAATATATAAGGAGGTCTTCTCTAGATGATTTGTTTTCGTCTGGTTTTCAGGTTAATCCAACTTATGGAAGAAATAATGGCTGAAAAGGAAAATAAAACCATAATATTTGTAGAGACAAAGAGACGCTGTGATGACCTCACTCGAAGGATGCGCAGAGATGGGTAAGTGCAGCACTGAGGTAATTAGTTTGCCTCGGATTTTATAATTCAGTAGGAATTTGTAAATTGGTACTGTTAATGTTGTATAATATTTCAGTAATTCCTAATATGTACTTTGCTTTTTTCTTCTGACAGTTGGCCAGCTATGTGTATCCATGGAGACAAGAGTCAACCAGAAAGAGATTGGGTACTTAATGGTGAGTTCAAAACTAAGCATTGTCCTTACAGTATATTTCAGGGATTGGTAAACATTCTATAAAGAGCCAGGTAGTAAATATTTTTGGCTTTGCAAATTTTATAGTGGTTTATGTCACAACTGTTTAGCTGCTATTGCAGCACAAATATAGCCATAGACATTATGTAAAGAGAGCCTGGCTGTTTTCCAGCAAAACTTTATTGCAAAAATGGGATTTATGCCACATTTGATCTGTAGACCAGAGTTTGCCTAGCTCTGCTCTGGTTTTTTGACTATTGGGAGCATTTTTGTCATCTCCACTGTACTTTTAAATGTCAGTAATGCTGGGTCTTTATACTACTTTTTCACCACTTAAACCACTCTGTCTAATAAGTTCTTGCTTTTATAGATACGTACAGTGGCCTGGAAGCTCCCAGAAATTTTAATGGAGGCTTCATCATGTTAACTCAGTCTCCATCTCCTCTCATCTCCTCTGAGGATTGAGAGTGGGGCTCAAAGTTCCAAACTTCTCCAATCACAGCTTGGTCTTTCTGGTGACCAACTTCTGTGCAGGAGCTATTCTGGAGCCCATCAAGTGTCATGTCGTTAGAATAAGAGACCTCTACTATTCACTTTAAATGTAAAAGAGCTTGGTATGTTCTGACACCATTACTTCAAATTTTAACATGGTAGAAAAGGCCAGAGAGCTGGGGATGTTTATTTGGTCACTTTTTAAGGATCACATAGCTTTGATTTTATAACTTGGTTTTCGTGATATCATCCTTGTTTTGCAGAGTTCCGTTCTGGAAAGGCTCCCATTCTCATTGCCACAGATGTAGCCTCCCGTGGGCTAGGTTTGTATAGATAGGTGTCTCTGTCAATGGTATATATATCTTTTGGTTTAAAGATTTGCTTGTCATTTCACATTAGAGTTGCATATACATGTGTTTAGATAAATATTTAGGAAGAGAAGAATTACATACAAAGTACGTGATTTCCCCCCACCCCCATTTTTTTTTTTTTTTTTAACCTTGGTGGGTTTTTTGTTTGTTTTTTATTTTCTTTTTATTTTCAAAGTCTCTTCCTGCTCCTAACAAACAGGCTTTGGTCTGCAGCAAGGCCTAGGCATGACTATTTAAACAGTTGGAGGGAGAGGAGACATTCAGTTGAACAGCTCAACTTCTTCCTGGTTTTATTCTATTTTCTGGGTGAATAGAATGAGCCTGATTGAACCTAGCTTCTAGAAGCTAGTTTCTTCAGTTACTTTTTCTCCCCTCTACGAATATATCTGTGGAGGTACAATTCCATGAATGCTAATATATTCTTGGGATTTAGTAAGTCTATAAATACAGTACCTTTCAGCAATTAAATCTGCTTTGCCCAATTTAATTAACTGAAGTAAAATTATCATGAGCACTCAGTTATCCCCTCTTCCCCACCCATACTCATATCATTGATGTGCTTGCTGTCTTCCAATTTAAGATCTTAATCTGAAGCTGATGTTCTGGAGTTTAAACCCATTATGATTTTATGCAGAGATATTTTGTGGTACTTTAGCCCATTCTGAGAAAAATAGGTGTAATTCAAAACTTAATTTTAAAAAATGACAAGAGTATTTCTATTACAAAGATATTTTTAAATTATTGACATATTTCTTGCTGAGTAAGGCGAGAAGTAACCATATTCCCTATGATACTCAACATAAAGCAAGTATTTGAACTGGATTACAAAAGTAAAAAGGCTTTTTATACATTGCACTCATCGTATTCCCTCCTTCAGAGGTGGTGACTTGCAGCCATGACTGAAAAATTGTCTCTACCCTCTGAGGTCATGTCTGGATCTGTGCGGTTAGAACTTGGGCCTGTTGGGAGAAGAGGGCTGAAGCCTGAAAGCAGTTTACATAAAAGCTTTCAGTGATGGTGGTTTTTAAACAGGCTTGCTATGTGCTGGTAGCTTCTTTGTGCATCTTGCCTAGACAATTTAAAATATTTGTTCCATGTCCCCCTGCATTTCTAAACCAAATCAATTGGCTGCCATTAGAATAACTTAGACTCTTCATCCCACCCCCACTCATCCAAGAGAGGGGGAGAGGGAACGTATCTGAGTCTGTTTCTTGTTACTCAACATCAGTGCTTGTTTTGGGCCCCTTTGTTTGCTGCCTTGTAAAAATCAAAAGGAAGGGGGAAACCCACCAAAATGGCAGAATGCTGACCAAGGTCCTACAAGATCCTGGAAAGTGAAGGCTTCTACCTCATAGACAGGGGTGCAATTTTCAGCTGAGTCACCAGGCCTTTTTCACTTCCTGTCGAGCGATGGCCTCTTAAATATTCCCTTCAGGTAAGTTCTGATTCCCATAACTTTATAATACTCGTCCTCAGGAAATAATAGTCATCCTAGTCATCTTTATAATAATCATCCTATTTATTCCCCTTCCAATGGGATATTTTTAATTTTTCCTTTTTTTTTTTTTTTGTTTAAACTGCACACTGTTAAACTAAAAGTATTGAATTTATTTTGTTTTGTTTTTTAACAGAAGCTTTGATAGCAGCTGCAGATCACTCAGTACATGGCTGAGGCAAATCTACATTGGCCGGAAGCAGCTCTAGATGAGCCTATTGGCTAGTCTCAGTCCCTCCCAATTAGTGATTGGAGATTCAGGCCATGTCATAGGGCTTGTCAGTCAAAAAGTTCTTACCCTGGGCAGCTGGCTAAAATATTAACTTTTTGATTTCTTACTCTGCAACAGCATCTTCTCTAAAGCCACCAAGGTAATATTGTGATAGTGCACAGATAACATCAGGGCAGGCTGACTGGAGAAACCAAATTCTGCACTTGCTCTTACATGCCCTTAGCCTGCTATATATGCACATACAAGACACCTTTCTAGTATGAAGAACTTGCACCGTGTCTGCCCGCCCCCCCCATTGAACCTCTCCAGAGATACTCCCAAGTGTTAGTACCTGAACTGTTGACTCCAGTCCCCAGTGCTTTCTAGTAGGAAAGCACAAATCTGCGTCCAGTGCAGTAATTCAGCCTGCTCTGCTGCCTGTGGTCATACACAATGAGACTGACTAAGGAGCATCCTAGCTCTGAAGATGCGATCATGGAGCATAATTCCCCACTTCCCCCATCTCACATCCATCCTGGCCCTGTAAATTTTTGTTTTCCTTTTGTTACATCATCAACCCTAGCCGGAGACTCACGCTGCCCCCTGTGATAACTGCCTTCTCGTCTTTCTGGTGTGATTTCAGGACTTTAGGGGTCAGTAAAGACTGAGGAGCCTTTATTGTAATAAGAAACAGACAAATGCCCCTTTCTTCACAGGCCCTTTAACAACAGCTGAATTTTTTTTTTTTTTTTTTTTTTTAATCATCTCCCCTTTCCCCTGAAATTAATCCAGTCTGGGCAATAGATGCAGTCTGACCCTTTGGATGTAACTTATATTTTTTTATTAATTATTTTTTTCTACAATCACCCCAATTATCCTTGGGGGAGGCGTTGGAGGACCTGAAATTTTTACCCGAACCCAGGTTCTCCGGCGCTGGCAACCAAATGGGGCTACAGAGAAGCATCTAAGCCAGTTCACAGAGCGAGCGTGTGTGGGGACTTCTCACTGCCACGGACCCTTGATGCATGCTCCCCGCGCTCCAGTGGTCCCGTGTCAGAAGGCGGAGTTTTCGAAAGGGAGGCCGCCAAAAATAAAAGGCAAAGAGACGGGATCGGCTGCAGCGGTTTCCCAAAGGAGGAGGGAGTGTGCATCGGTCTGGTAACAAACAGAGAATGTTTTTAATTATTTATATCACAAAAATCTGTGTTTTATCTAGGATATTTTCTGAATATTCTTTGTAAAATGCAGATTTTTTTCCACAAAACATTAGGATTCTTTGTTATATTCTTAAATTTGTTTGTTTAAGTAGGTAAAAATATACATTTAGTTGGAAGCATTACACTAACATTTACATACTTAAAGCTTTAGGAGGTTGTTCAATTCAATTCCCAGCAGTGGACAGAACATTAAACTTGTGTCTCAAGGTTTCATGATGTTTTCCCACACTCTTTGGCTATTTAATTTTCCAGGTTATGTAGATAATCTTTGATAATTTAAGTAAGGACTGAGTTGAAGTAACCTTGAGTTGAGAAAGAAAAACTCATTTGGCAAGAGCTGGGCTTGGTAGTACAGTGAAATTTTAGTGTAATGTGCTCTTGTGGTAATTGGAAGAAGAAAGATAATTTGGATGTTTCTGCAAAGGAAAAGTGTATCAGTTTTGTCTTTTTAATATAAGCAAAAATTTCTTAATCTAAAAATCTTAAGTCTCCATGTAAATGTAGTAATAAAGTGTATGAAGTTTTTGTGTTTTTTTTTTTTGTTTTCATTTTGCTCTGTGACTGGTTTAAAGGTAAGTTTGTTATATTACTGGTAGATTTTGCCAGGCTCTCCCAACAGAGTAGAAGTGATTTGGCTTTGTAGCTTAATGGTGGTATTACCTTAAACATTCCAGTTTTGAAAAGATGGAACTGGAATTTAGTACAACTCCTGTCAGTATGTTGGTTAAAATATGAAAGAGGCAGGAGTTTGAACGGTTGAATGGGATTCCCTTAGGATTTTACAGCTGATGCTTTCTCTGCATGTCCGAAGCATCATTAATCCTCTTTACTCTGTTGGGATGAGTCTTTTTGTTCCTGTTCAGAGTGGTTACTAACTTAGTCTTCTCTCCTCTTGCTGTCATCTGCATTCGTGCTTCCCACCTGTTGTTGGCATGTCCTTTACCTTCTCTTTCCCTGCCACATCAACCTACACACTGACTCATCGTTGACTTTGAAGATGTGGAAGATGTCAAGTTTGTGATCAACTATGACTATCCAAACAGCTCAGAGGATTATGTGCACCGTATTGGCCGAACAGCCCGTAGCACCAACAAGGGCACTGCCTACACCTTCTTTACCCCAGGGAACCTAAAGCAGGCCCGAGAGTTGATCAAAGTGCTAGAAGAGGCTAATCAGGCTATCAATCCAAAATTGATGCAGCTGGTGGACCACAGAGGAGGCGGCGGAGGAGGGGGTAAGGGTAAGTCCTGGAGTTTTCCAGGTACTGCCAAGGTATCTTTTTGTGTGTTCATTGTGCCTTGTTTGTTAATCCAGTGGAGGTTAATGTTAGATTGCTTAATAATTGTTCATAATCTCTTTTGAGTAAGACAGAGGTCTGAGTGGCTGTCATAGCTTTAGGTAGTATGTTGTAGTATGTTAAGTTTTGAGTTATCCATATGGAGAAATCAGTAATGTTATATAGGCAAAGTTACTGGATCTGAATTGGACAGTTGTGAAATATACTAGCTAGGATCTGTGTTTCATGCCCTTTCCCTCAGCTTACATATGTTGAAGCTCTACATCAAGGTTCCCTTAAAAGTTTTTAAACGTACAGACTTTAAAGCGGGCTTGGAATTGAACTAGGAACCTGAACTTTTCAAAACCCTAAAGCTTGAGCGATTACTCGGATGCAATTAATGTCTGGAAAGTAACATTTGAGAACCAGTGTGCGCTAGTAGAGGATTCCTTTGTTGTCACATGAACCTAGCTACTTGGGGCTTTTTGTTTTTAAATCATCCTTACCATTTTCCCTACATTTTTAAGAGTGTGTTTCTTGGTAATCCTCAAAAGAAAGGGCTGAAAGATGAAAAGTTCAGTATCCTTTAATGATTACCATTCTTTGAAGGTGTCTTCTTAAAGAATCAAATTATATTTTTAAAGTAGTTATTTGGAAGCTGACTTAGCTAAAGATCAAGAAAGAATATTGAACACTTAAGTATCTAGTAACATTTTTACATGTGGTTGTGTTTGGATCATATATCTGGCGTTGAAAATCCTTGTGTCTTCATCAGGTGGCCGTTTCGATACCGGACCACTTCTTCAGCCAACAATCCCAATTTGATGTATCAGGATGAGTGTGACCGGAGGCTTCGAGGGGTCAAAGATGGTGGCCGGAGAGACTCTGCAAGCTATCGGGATCGTGGTGAAACCGATAGAGCCGGTTATGCTAACGGCAGTGGCTATGGAAGTCCAAATTCTGCCTTTGGAGCACAAGCAGGCCAATACACCTATGGTCAAGGCACCTATGGGGCAGCTGCTTATGGCACCAGTGGTTACACAGCCCAAGAATATGGTGCTGGCACTTACGGGGCCAGTAGCACCGCCTCAACTGGGAGAAGTTCACAGAGCTCTAGCCAGCAGTTTAGTGGGATAGGCCGGTCTGGGCAGCAGCCACAGCCACTGATGTCACAGCAGTTTGCACAACCTCCAGGAGCTACTAATATGATAGGTTACATGGGGCAGACTGCCTACCAATCCCCCCCTCCTCCTCCTCCTCCCCTCCTTCACGTAAATGAAGCCACTCAAGTGGTAGTGACTTGTGCAGACTTAACTACATTTAAAGGAACGCTATCTTTTCCTATTTTTCTCTTCCCTTTTTCTTTCTCTTTTATAATTTTTTTCCCCCAACCATTGTGATTTGTCTTTAATGCAGATTAGTTAGGATTCACTGCCAGGTTTCTTCTGCCTGCCAAAATGATCCAGTCTGTAATAACAGATTTTGTAAAAGTATATATATGTATGTATAGCCGACTGGAAGAGGTTTTCCCCCAACTTCTTGCATGTTGAGGATATTTGAGCTATTTTTCATCTTAAAAGAAAAAGTAAGGTATTAGGCCCTTTTGTGGAGCCCCCCGCTTTTTTTTGGGTCCTGAGTTTGGGTGGGGTATGGAGGGTTGAACTCTGCAGAAGATGGCGCCTGTGCTTTAAATTGCTCGTACTGGGATAGAAAACCAAGAGGGAGTTCCCTACACGTTTTCTGTATTTTTTTTCCCCCTTTGGTCTTTTTCAAGCTGGAACAAGGTTCCTTAGGCCTGATGTGTTTTTAAGACCATGCTTTGCCATTGTCATTTTGGCTGATTGCTTCTTAAGTGCATTTGATAGTTTAAAGAAAAATCCTAATTGGCTTTGTCTCCTTTACATTCTGCCTTCCCTCTTCCCAAGTACTGAAACAACTTTCTAATTGTCAGGTTAGAAATTAAATTGCTGAGATAAGGGGTTTTTAAGTATATCCTTAAAAACCCAAATGTTATTGCAGTGGTTAAATGTAGTGTCTCAGCATCTGGGTGGGAGCTGCCTGTTTTTCTTCCCCATGACTAGGGACCATCTGAAATACATCTTCCTAACCAGACAGCTGCTGTGAGCAGAATGAACATAAATGCTCACTGGAAATTTATTAACCGGTTAAATATGCATTCACCTGCAGTGTAAGAACTACATTTAAATAAACGATATAGTCAGTGGGCAAAGTTTTTCTTTTTAAACCCAGTATTTGTAGAGCTAGAGTAACAGCAACTCTATTGGCTACTCAGCCCTTTTGGCCAAGTTATCTTGAAGGTCTAAAGGGGTTTATTGAGGAAGAACTCTTAACTGTCTTCATACTGTGTTCTCTTCAGTGCTTTGTAACAGCTTTTGGATGCAAATTTTCCTCAGCATCCTTTCGCACTCAGCTTTTTACAGGTAGGTAGTGCTTAAGAAAAGTTAGAGGACTAAAGCCCCGAGTCCTTTTACTTTTCCTCCACCTGAAAGGTAGGTGAGATTGTCCCTTTTATAGTAATACCAACTGTTTTACTGAGACTTCCTATAGCAGATGGGCCTGGAAAGAAATTTCTGTTCTTGTGTTCTCTGTAAAGAGGACGAGGAGATCAGACAGCCTCAGAAATCTCTTCATGTCCAGTGTGGGACTGTTAATTTTTATTGGTGTTATCAGTATTGTTGATGGTGTAGTTAAGGGGGAAGGCTTCATTGCATTCTTTGGCTTAGGCCTGAGAGTGCTTACTAGTTTGTAAGATCAAAATATCTAAATCTTTGAGGTCTTTGTTTTCCTCTTAAAATTCTTCAGGGAGAGAGAAGGGATTGTTTCTGAGGGGTACTGAAAAGTATGGTTGAATGTGCAACATACAGGTAGGTTGTCAGCATAAGCTGAAATACATGCATATGAGAACTTGACATCTTTTTTCCCCTACTTTCCTCTTTCCTAACTTCTTTCTCCTCATGGAAGTTGAGGCTGAGGGAGGGTGGTAGGCACAGGAGAAGCAACAGCAGCTCTTCTCTGTGCTTCACACCAAAGTGTCTCCCTGTGAGAGAAGTGTGTCTCAGCACTGATGAGTCCACTGTAGACATTTTTTAATACACCCAAATCTGATTTTAACACAAAGGTGCCACCATGGGGGTGTCCTCTCTTGTAACTCTGAAAGCATCCTTTTGTGAGAAAGGTCTTGGGGCAAACGAGCAGAAGTATTTGGTCTGCTTGCTTCCTTTTTCCACCAGGGATTGTTATGATAAAGTCAAAATAACAGCATATCCCAAAACTCAAAAGCTGTTGTGGCCTGAGCACAACTAAAATCTTAGTGTTACTGAGCTTTTCCCATATAGCTCCAGAGTGAAGTCTTATGCCTTTGTGTCTGCCACTCAGGATTCAGGTTCTGCTTTTGCTTCAGAACATGAGCAGAAGAATTCTCATTTGATGCTAATAATTGCAGTCATGACTGAAACTCATCTAGGGGAAGGAGTTAGTTCTGTACTAAGCTATGGGGCTGCTTCTCCCCATTGCTCCCTAACAATTCATTGTGTGGACTTCTCTCATCTGAAAGGTTGGTGGCTTTTGCTTGGGATCAGTGCTCTCTATTTATGTCCTTGCTGGTCTCTGAACACATTCCTGTTGCGTTAAGACTTGAAAGATTTGTAGATGTGTGATGTTCAGGCACAGGATGCTAAGAGCTTATGTTACTATTCTTAGTTTGTAAATTGTCTTTTTGATACCATCTTGTTTCTTTTGTAGGTATAAATAAAACACTGTTGACAATAAGGTGTGAGATTTTTATTGCCTTAAAAAAAGTGTAACCTAATGACAGTCTCTTATTTTTATTTGCTTCAAGACCATGTTCAGTTGACTTGACACCTTAGCACCTAAAACTGTGAAAGGGAGGTGGGATTAATTGGTCTTAATTGAAAAAAATTGAGTCACAAAGCATCAAGAAATACCTAGTAGGTAAAAAGCCTGGGGTGTTTCCTCATAACATTTCCCACCTGTTGGTGACACCTTATCTTGACTCCCTAAACATGATGGTCTCCTACCTGGAAAGTAAAAATTAACCACAACAGTATACTCATTTGGGGCTTTTGCCTCATACACAGTAGGGTGTATTTCTAGATTGGCATTGGCTGTCCGTTAGCCTGAGTCTCATGCCAAGGAACAGTAGTTGACTCCATCCATTCTACGGTTTGCTTGATGGTTCAGTTGCCATTGTGAGGGTGGACCATATTTGCACGATTGGCCCGTTTTAATTGCCTCTATAAGGGAGATAAGGTGAGGTGAAGTAGCTCAGTCGTGTTCGACTCTGCGACCCTGTGGACTGTAACCTACTAGGCTTCTCCGTCCATGGGATTCTCTAGGCAAGAATACTGGAGTGGATTGCCATTTCCTTCTCCAGGGGATCTTCCCAACCCAGGATCGAACCTGGGTCTCCCCGCATTGGAGGCAGACGCTTTAACCTCTGAGCCACCAGGGAAGCCCCATAAGGGAGATAGTGATGAGAAAATAAAAGGATCAGTGCTTTGCTAAATTCCACATGAAGTACTCCTCTGACTTCAGTTTTAACATTTGGTCAGTTGTGTCTAAATTGCCCAGGAGAACACATTAGATGGTTTGCTTTGTGTCCTTGTTAGGGTGTAGAACATCTCTGATGGCCTTCAAATTGGCATTGGAAGACTTAACTTCTTTCCTTTAAGGACTAGAAGAAAAGCTGAAATTAGGATTTTTCATGAAAGCACTCCTTTACAACTTTGTATAATCTTAGTATCTAATGCCCTTTTCACAGGCGTTCACTTAGATGTTAAAATGAAGGGAAGATGCCACTGCAGGTTAACTACAGATGCACTGACTCCACCTTAGACACATACCACCACCCCCTCTTTTGGTAGGCCATGAATCTAGCACTTGTTCTTAAGTTCTGTTTCACATCTCGCAGCACATCAAGGGTTTTCATCAGCTACGCTCCTTGGAAATGTCCCCATCTCTCCACTGATGACCACCTCCTGGGCAATTACAACTGCCCCGTATTTCCCTGCTTTGGCTGTCTTTTATCCTACACAGCAGTTGGTGGACTGGTTTTCAGAGGACCCAGTTGCTGCTATTTGTGGTTAGAATGCATTGTGAATTCTTTAC
The DNA here is from genome assembly GCA_917880005.1 of Nanger dama. Classification (NCBI taxonomy): domain Eukaryota; kingdom Metazoa; phylum Chordata; class Mammalia; order Artiodactyla; family Bovidae; genus Nanger; species Nanger dama. Next base: position 9,998,016 of record CAKJTW010000046.1, read on the forward strand.
CCTGACTTACTGAGACCCTACTCTGGATTGATATCTCACCATACTAGCCTTTTGTCTTGTATCATGCCAGGCTGGTTTCTGCCTTGGGGCTTACATGTAAACTTAGAAATGTATCAATATTTGTTCTTTATTGCCCTAATCCAAGTGTCAAACGTCATCTCAGCTGTCTTCCCTGCACACTGTATATAAAAATAGGATTATTGGTCTATATTTTTTCATAGCGCTTAGGTTCCTGGAAAACATTTGTCTTCTGTGTTAGAACATAAGCACCATGAAAAGTGCACAGACTTGCCTGTGTTCACTTCCCATATCGCCTCGAGTATTGAGTGGATCGTTAATCCTGAGCCAACGCCAGTGACACTGTTCTCCCAGCACCTACCTTTGGTCACATACAAGTAGAAGAAGTCACAGTAGAAGATGGTCTGTACTACCCCAGACACCACCGCAATTTGGTCATAGAAATTCTCAGTCTGGTACCGCCTGATCCAGTTAGCCAGGTAGAGGGCTCGGTACAGCCCAAGAAAGAACAGGTAGTGAGTAGTAATGGTCTCGGCCTCTCCAGTCTTGCTGATCATGAAGAGCTGGGGCAGGATGGCCACTGATTCCAGGTAGATGGAGAAAGTCCAGAGGATCTGAGCCAAAGAGAAGGATCCAGAGGAGGCGGATCAAGAAGGGGCCACCTTTACTTACCAAAACAATGCTTATTGGTGAGAATATAGTGAAGCAAGAGAACTATTTCACGCTTTTTTTCAGGTTTTATTAATAGCCACTCCACACAGCTTGCAGGACCAGAGACTGAACCAAGGCCACAGGCAGTGAAAGCCTGGAAACCTAACTATCAGATGGTCAGTGAACTCCCAGAATCATGTTCTTGAAATTTTTAAATGTTTTCATCAGTGTATCATTCAACCCCTTTGAAAGTAAAAAAAAATATTTAAGAAGATTTACATGTCTTGCTTTTTCCAGAACAGTATGAATGTTGCTATGGAACAATTTTTAATTGTTGCAGAATTCTATCATAAACTTGCCTTAATTGAGGCTATGGTTTCTCAAAATACAATCCATGAACATCACCATCAGAATCCCCTCAGATGCTTATCGCCCCACAGATTCCTGAGTTAGAGGCCAGACCTGAGTTGAAAACGATCTGGACTGTGCTTTAGTATCCATTAATCACCTGTTGAACAGAGGGTTTCAGCCTTACGTGGTACTGTGATGCCTGCTTTGTTTATGAACACGACTACTTAGACATGCCTATTTTTAAGAAGAGCACTGTAGATAGCTTATTGGTAATTTCTAAACTCATAACAAATAATGGCCACAGTTGTAGAAAGCTAGCCCTGATATTACCAAGGTGAGGGTTTTAGGGAATGTGTTTACCTCTGGAAATGAATACAACGGGTCCCTTCCCTTACCTCCAGAGGAGTGAAACTGTAGTTCTCAAGGAAGGAAAGGCCAATGACAGGGACCAGAAGAAACTCCAGGCGGAATGTGTCATTCTCACTGTCAAACGTTTTCCGAAATTTCCCATAGATCATGTACACTGTGACATAGGCACAGAGGAGAAAACCATCTGAAAAGGGAGACAGACACATGGGAATCAATGGAGTCATTTCCCAACCTACTTTTGGGGCTTCAAAGTTACCCTAAATTCAGTTCAGTTGCTCAGTCATGTCTGACTTTGCGACTCCATGGACTGCAGCAAGCCAGGCCTCCCTGTCCATCACCAGCTCCCGGAGTTCACTCAAACTCATGTCCATTGAGTCAGTGATGCCATCTAACCCTCTCATCTGTCATCCCCTTCTCCCACCTTCAATCTTCCCCAGCATCAGGGTCTTTTCAAATGAGTCAGTTCTTTGCATCAGGTGGCCAAAGTATTGGAGTTTCAGCTTCAGCATCAGTCCTTCTAATGAATATTCAGGACTGATTTCCTTTAGGATGGACTGGTTGGATCGCCTTGCTGGGGACTCTCAAGAGTCTTCTCCAACACTATAGTTCAAAAGCATCAATTCTTGGGCACTCAGCTTTCTTTACAGTCCAACTGTCACATCCATATATGACTACTGGAAAAACCATAACTGACTAGATGGACCTTTGTTGGCAAAGTAATGTCTCTGCTTTTTAATATGCTGTCTAGGTTGGTCATAGCTTTTATTCCAAAGAGCAAGCGTCTTTTAATTTCATGGTTGCAGTCACCATCTGCAGTGATTTTGGAGCCCAAAAAGATAAAGTGTCTTATTGTTTCCATTGTTTCCTGATCTATTTGCTATGAAGTGATGGAACCGGATACCATGATCTTAGTTTTCTGAATGCTGAGTTTTAAGCCAACTTTTTCACTCTCCTCTTTCACTTTCATCAAGAGGCTCTTTAGTTCTTTAGTTCTGCCATTAAGGGTGGTGTCATCTACATATCTGAGGTTATTGAGAGTTCTCCCAGCAATCTTGATTCCAGCTTGTGCTTCATCCAGCCTAGCATTTTGCATTATGTACTCTGCATATAAGTTAAATAAGCAGGGTGACAATATATAGCCTTGACATACTCCTTTCCCAATTTGGAACCAGTCTGGTGTTTCATATCCAGTTCTAATTGTTGTTTCTCGACCAGCACACAGATTTCTCAGGAGGCAGTTCAGGTGGTCTGGTATTCCCATCTCTTGAAGAATTTTCCACAGTTTATTGTGATCCACACAGTCAAAGGCTTTGGCATAATCAATAAAGCAGAAGTAGGTGTTTTTCTGGAACTCTCTTGCTTTTTCAATGATCCTACAGATGTTAGCAATTTGATCTCTGGTTCCTCTGCCTTTTCTTAATCCAGTTTGAACATCTGGAAGTTCATGGTTCACATACTGTTTGTTGCCTGAGTTGGGACCTACAAAACCTGAGGGCGAGTATTCTGACTTCAGTTGGAAAAGGTAAAGTGTGTTTGCAATTTCTGAATTGAATCTGAAGCTAATAGTCTTTTTGTTAAGTGACTCCATGCTTCTAACTGGGACTGATAGAGCTACTATGTGATTCAGAGGTACCCAGGTGTCCTCTCACTGTGGAGCATTAGGCAAAAAAAAGAGAGAGAGAACTGGTCTTTGTCGAGTGATTTAGCAGTAGTATTCCAGGGCTCATTTAAAGCCTCAAGTTCTTGGGTCTGCATCAGTGAATTGAGAGCATACTTCCACAAAGACTAAAATTCCTTGAATCAGGTGATAATCAATCCTTCAGAAAAATGCTCTTTCCTAACTAGAGTAGCTGTCCTCTGGCATATAATGGTTTTATAATTGGCCTCTAACCTAGGCCAGAGGTTCTCAAACCTGAATGTGTGTCATAGAGGGCTGCCCCTGCCCTACCCTCAGGGCAGGGGGTTTCTCTTAGTGGATCTGAGTAGGCCTGAGAATTTTGCATTTCTAGTGCGTTCCTCTGTGATCCTGCTGCTGGTGGTCCAGGACCACACTGGCCTAGAAAAGTGTTTGCACTTCAAAACTCAGGTTATTTCCTCAAAGCCTTTTTCTCACCAGAATAAGGCACATGTACCCTGTGTCACCATACCCCCGTGTAACAAGACTCATTGCTGCTTGTGATCATATGTTCTGTAAATGTCTATGGACCAGCCTGTCTCCCCTTGGAGAGGAGATTCTCTAAGAGGGTCCATGCCCTGTCTGCCTCTGAATCTAACTCAGGGCCCCAGACAAATGCTGGAATGAGTGAATGAATCAGTGAAATAGAGATCACTTTTTCATTTCACACATTTGGAAACTGGCCTCTTTGAGGACTAGACCTCATTCACCCATGGCAAGGGCTGGGTCTGCAGTTCTCGCCAGGACTGCCCAAGTCAAACCCTTGGGGAGAGCAATTAACTAAGCAGGCAGTGTTTGCTACTTCTATGTTGGATTGAAGTAAACAGTGATTTCAGTACCTTGGCTTGAAGTTCACACTGAGTTCAACACACCACAAGTAAGAGCATCCTGCATTCTATCAATTCTAGGAACAAGATAAGATGCCCAGAATCCCAAAAGGACATCTCTGATACAGAGAAAGAGAACTCACTTTTCATTAAATATCTTCTGGGAGCTAGGTATATTACATAGATTCCCATGTTATCTTCACAATAGCCCGGCAAGATAGTTAGGATTCCGCCCATGTAGCTTTTTTACCTTAAAAACAGGACTCCTATTAGACAATGTGCCCAACTAAAAACTACATATTCCAGCCTCCTTTGCAGATAAGGATGGTCAGTGACATGCAGATGGTAGTCACTGGAAAGCTCTATGAAAAGGGCTTACCTAGCTGGCAGGCACCCAATTGCTCTTTTTCCCCTTCCTCCTCCTTCCTATCCCAAATGTGATGTGATGGTAGGAGCTCTAGTACCTATTTTGTGACCCTGAGGCAAACTTAAGGATAGATATCACATTCAGGCTAGCTATATCATTTTCAGGGCTTCTTGTTAGAAAATAAGAATTTCAAAATGGCAACAGCAAAGCATTAAACCAAGCATAGGGCCCTTCTGAGCAACTGCATGGGTAACAACTTAAGTACTGGTCACACTAAAGCTGGCAGAGCAGAAAGTTAAAAGGAGCTGCCATTCCAGGCTTAGACTATCCACTTCCAGATTTTGTTTTATGAGTGAGGTAAAATAAATCCTAACCTTATTAAAATAACCCACATTTCTGCTACCAGCATCCAGTTACATCCCATTTTACTGACTCTGAAATCTGGGCTCTTTCCACTAAATTGTGTTGGATGATTGGTTAAAGCCTCAGAAAGTGTCTCACTCCAACACAACCTCACAGCTAAGACCCAGGGCTGAAAGATGTTAGGCTTCTCCTTCTGTAAAATAGGACCAAACTTCAACAGCCTCCCACTGCAAACAGAGTCCAAATGGTTCACGTGCACCATCCACCCTCACCCAGCCCTCTGTGGGCATCCCCACAACCAGCAGGCAGCCCTCGCCTGCTGATCTCCCCACTGAGTCTGCCTCTGTCTGCCCTTTGAATACATCAAGCTTGTTCCTGTCCTGGGGGGTCTTTGCACCAGCTATTCCTTCTGCTTGAAATGTCTTCCTCTGAGCTTTGTTTCCTGTGTCATTCAAATCTCAGTTTACACATCCCCTCTTTGGCGAGGCCCTTCTTGACCACACTCTCTAAATAACTCCCTCAGTGCAGTCACTCAGTCGTGTCCGACTCTGAGACCCCATGGACTGCAGCACGCCAGGCTTCCCTGTCCATCACCAACTCCTGGAGCTTGCTCAAACTCATGTCCATCAAGTTGGTGATGCCATCCAACCATCTCATGCTCTGTCAGCCTCTTCTCCTCCTGCCCTCAATCTTTCCCAGCATCAGGGTCTTTTCCAAATAGCTTCCTAGCCATTCTTGATCATGTAACTCTGCTTTTAAAACTATTTATCTTTATAATTAAAAGGAAACAACATCACATTTTAATTATTTGCATAGCCTTCTCCCTAGCCAGTTTTTCTTACTTGTTTCATTATCTGTCTCCCCAGTTATATTGTAGGTTCCATGAGTACGGGTGTCCTGTATTTCTCCTTCAGATTCCTAGCTCACACGCATGCTCAGTTGCTCAGTCGGGTGCTCTTTTACCCTATGGATTGTAGCCCACCAGGCTCCTCTGTTCATGGGATTCTCTAGGCAACCTCCTGGAGTAGCTTGCCATTTCTAACTCCAGGGGATCTTCCTGGAGATCAGAGATTGAACCTGTGTTTCTTGTGTCTTCTGCACTGACAGGAGGATTTCTCACCACTGGGCCAGCTGGAAAGCCCTCTTAGCTCACAGTAGGTGCTCAATAAATATTTGTCAGATAAATGGACCAATAAGCTCTCTGAAAGCTCACAGTATCGTGTTTCCTTTTTTTGCTTATTTTTTAACCACTGTAATAGTTTTTATTGAGTTTTTAATATATGATAGCTATTGTATACTTACATGTATTACCTTGTTTAATTTTCACAACAAAACCCTCTGAGGCAAGTAAAACGATCTTCATTTTGCAGAGGAGGAAAACAAGGTACACAGAGGCCAGAAGCCTTGCCCAAGCCCAGGTCCCATAGCTACTACCAGCAAAGCCAGGAATCAAACCTAGGTCTGGCTGGCTCTCCAGCCTGAGTCCCCAAGCATAAACTGTCTCACCATCTGGGGGTGCTCAGCAGGCCCCCCACCATGGCTGCCCATCCCCCTCACCTTCATTACTGTGTTGTAGATGGAGATGAAGTTGGTGAACAGGTCCAGGTACCTGGTGGTAAAGACGAGAGCGAAAAGGATCTGGCTCTTCCCAGAGATGCCTGTGGTTGGACAGGGACAAGAGACAATAAGAATACAGGCTCCCAGGCTCAAACACACTCCAGAAGCCCAGAGCCAGAGGTGGAAAGGCCTCTAGAGTGCCCGCTTAGTGGTGACACCCTGTCCAGGGCACTGCCACTCCCGAGGGTCAGGAAACACTCCTTCCCGTTGATCACTTGAATCTATTCCTCTCATCAAACTGTAATCTGTCACCCAGTCTCCAAACAAAGACATGGATAGTGAGTTCCCAGGGCCCCTGCACATGCCTGCCTCAGTTCTTGCTCTGGGGAGGGTGTAAGGGTGGTGGGAGTCGGGCTTGAGAGGAGAGGGGTCAAGGCTTGTCTTCATTCCACCTCCATCGTTCCACTGACGGTCCTCAAAGCTCCATTTTTTTTTTTGGAACAGCTCACTGGCTCTACTAGGTGTTGATTCATCAGGGAGACCACAGCAGGTGGAGGAAGGCACAGGGCCAGGGGAGCAGTCTATTTCATGTTTCCAAATTTTGAGTAAAAGTGTTTTTTTCTAGTTATAAAAGTTACAACTATTTTTACTCTTTGTAAAACAAAAACCAGGTAACACACGTTTAAGTCGCAAGTTGCGTCTGACTCTGCGACTCTATGGGCTGTAGCCTGCCAGTCTCCTCCGTCCATAGGATTTCCCAGGCAAGAATACTGGAGTAGGCTACCATTTCCTTCTCCAAGGGATCTTCCTGACCCTAGGACTGAATCCAAGCCGAGTTTCCTGCTTGGCAGGCAGATTCTTTACCCATGAGCCACCTGGGGAACTATACACAGAAATGTAAATTTAAAAACAGCAGTCTTCTGAATCACAAAGCCTGTGTGTACAACCTTCCTGATCTTTGTTGGCACACACATACACACAACACACACGTGCGTACACAACACACAATGGACGCTCAAACAGACAAAACTGGGTTCCTACTTGCTACGCTATTTTTTCATCTGCTTCGGTCTCTTTTTCCTTTTTGAACTTTTTATTTTGAAATAATTTCAGATTTACAGAACAGTTGTAGACAGTACAGAGAGGCCCCATACACCCTTCACCTGGCTTCCCTAATGTTAACACCTTGCATGATATCAGGCGAGCATATGCTCCTCGGTTCTGTCTTGTCACAGAGTGATGTCACAGAGTGATTGGAGTGATGGACATTAAAGCCATCGGCTCTCGGGTCTTGGACAGACCGTGTTATAGCTCTTAGACAAAGCAGTGTTAAAGCTCTGTGTTACAGCTCTATTTTATTTAGAAAATAGCAGGAAAAACCATCCTTCAGGTGTGAGGGCATGTAGACCCAAAGACGTGAAGAGAAGAGAGCCCTAGCAGGCAGGAGAGATAGAGACCTGGCCTTTGGCTAGCCAACCTCTTTTATATATTTTTCTCCCTCGGGCCTGCCCTGTGTCAATTGGGCTAGCCAGGAGTGTTGTTGCTTCTACCTGAGGTCCTCACTCCGGTCCTCGGACCTTTGTTCTATTTTTTGCGGACTTTTCCCTTCCTTATCTTTTAGCCACCATCATTCTGGACTCCTGTTTCCTATTCTAACCGAACACTTGCCAAAACTAAGAAACTGACATCAGTAGAGCACTATTGGGGCATCCCAATAGTGGATAGCTCCCAAGAGTGAGCTGGGTAGCTCAGCTGGCAAAAATCCACCTTCAGTGCAAGAGACCCTTTCAATTCCTGGGTCAGAAAGATCCCCTGGAGAAGGGACAGACTACCCCCTCCCGTATTCTTGGGCTTCTCTGGTGGCTCAGATGGTAAAGAATCTGCCTGCAATGTGGGAGACCTGGGTTCAACCCCTGGGTTGGGAAGATCCCCTGGGGAGAGCATGGCAACCCACTCCAGTATTCCTGCATGGAGAATCCCCATGGACAGAGGAGCCTGGCGGGCTGCAGTCCACAGGGTCGCAAAGAGTCGGACATGACTGACTAAGCACAGCACAGAGCATCGTTGACTAAACTCCAGACTTTATTCAGATTTCACGTTTGCCCACTGATGCCCTTTTCCTGTTCCAGATGCCGATCCAGGATTCCAGGCTGCATTTAGCCATCATGCTCCTTGGTCAACTTTTGGCCACTGTTGATACATGGTCATGGAGGTGGTTCCAGGGTGAAGCGAACTGCTGCCCTGGTTCCTGTTTCTCTCGCCCGTTAAACCCACAGCGGCCTGGATCCATCACCAACCCACTCCTATGGTCCCTGATAACCAAGTTTCTGCATCCAAACATCAACTCTGTCCTCACTCACCCAACTCTTCAAGAGTCAGTGGGGCACTCCATCTATTCCAACCACACCCTTCTCCAGGTTTCTGCCACTGCCCACCCTGCCAGCTTCTCACCTCCCCTGGCTGCTCCTGTCCTCCTCAAACCCTAATCCTCAGAGGGTGAGCTCTCTTCTCCCTCTGTCCCTTCATCCCATCCCACACATGAGGGACCCTCCAGCTCCAGACTCTCCTTGGTTCTCTGACCTACATATTTCTGCCTGGCGGAGCCTACCATCTCCCCTTGAATCCGCTCCTTCTCCTGTCTTCCGTCCTTCATAAATGCCACCACCATTCCCTCCACGTTCAAGCCAAAAACCAAGAGCCATCCTTGTCTCTTTCACCTTTGTCCCCTCATCTCTGGACTTCACTCTAAAGGTGATGGGTTGATTGGGCAGCTGGACACCCAGAAGTGACATTACCTGATTCAGGGTTTGACTCCTTTGTACACCTGATTGGTACCTTTTCTAATGATCCCTCTGGTGGGAGACATTCATTCTGGGGAATGGGGGGAGCAATTTTAATGCCTGAGGATGAACACTGCTGAAGCCCCTCACATTTTGGAGGGCTCTGGGTCTATGTGCCAGCTTTCCTACCAGCATGGCAAGCCTGATCACACTTGGCATCTGTAAAATGACTGACGTGAGGCCTAACTAGGATTCAATGTGGAATACAAGTGTCTTCTTGGGGGTTGGCAGGGGGCCTGGCTGGGGGGGGAAGGAGCCCTCTAGGGGAGGGGATGGAGTCCAGGAGGCAGTAACTGGGCCAGGTCAGGCTGAGACTGTCTACACCACCTCCCAGAGCCCGCACTTAGGTCTGGCCGGTGCGGGGGGGCTCAACCCCATTCAGGAGGGTCCAGTAGGAGGCTCTAGTGGGCGGCACAAGGCCATCCCCCACATAGCTTCTTTCCACTCCCTCCCCTCTTTCCATCCCCAGCCGGCCAGGCCCCTGGGTTTCACTCACATTTTCCCTAGCATTTCGGGAACCCTGGCAGTCTTCAGCACACTGGTTTTCCACACTGTTTAAAAACCAGTGAATAATTTACACCAAAGCAAGCCACACACAGAGACCTCAGGACGGAGGGGGGAGAACAGGAGCCTGGACCTGGCCAGAGTCCCTTGGGGGACCCACTGACCAGGTGCAGACCTCCTACCCTTTGACAGATAAAGAAAACTGAGGCCCTGGGTCACACAAGGAGTCAGCAGCAGAGTGCAAATGGAGCGCCAGTCTCCTGCCTTTGGGGCTGGGTCGCTGGGGTGTCACCCAGGCCTGCTCCTGGGGAGGCACTCACCTCCTCTGTTCCCAACCAGACCTGTGCTGATCCCTCTCCACACACACAAGGGCCCTCCCACTCATTCGCCCTTTGCTTTTCCCATTGTTGTTGTTTAGTCAGTCAGTCGTGTCCAGCTCTTTGTGACCCCACGAACTGTAGCCCACCAGGCTCCTCTGTCCGTGGGATTCTCCAGGCAGGAATACTGAAGTGGGTTGCCATTTCCTTCTCCAGGGGATCTTCCCGACTCACAGTTCTCCTGCATTGCAGGCAGATTCTTTACCACTGAGCCACTCAGCATCTCTGACAAGCCATATAATTTAGTTGGTTGCTACCACTGTTGCTGGCTGACAGCCTCCCACCTCTAAATTCAGCCCCACCAGGCCAGGATCTCTGCCTGTGTGGCAGGCTTATATCCCAGGTGCCTGGCAGAGCGGGTGGGGAACAGCGCCCTCTCCTGGTCATGGTGGCTCACCCTGTCCAGGGCACTTCCCGCAGGGACAGGTCCAGGCTAGATTCTGCCCCTCACTGGAGCCTCTCTCAGCATTTGTGGCCCACTTCCCTAAGTGGGAACCAGAGAACCAACCTGTGAGTGCCTGTCTCCCTAGAGACCCCAAACCCAAAAGGCCTCCCAGCCCCACTGCAATGACGCTCACAGCAACCACCTCTTACCCCAACCCCTTCCCTCCTGCTTCGATGCTGCTCTCTCAGCCTCTCCCACAGCTTCCAGAGTCCCCTTACAAGCCCCCTCCCCTGCTCCAAACTTTCCTTGCCTCCCAGTCCCAACTCCCTAGCCCATCAGACAAGGCCCTTTCATATCCGATCAACCTCCTACACCCGTGGACTGGTCTCCCCCAAGACCACCCTGAAGACAGGCTGCTTCCCATTTCCAGGACATGCCCTGCCATCTGTGACACCACAAGCCCTTCCTGTGTGATACGCTGCCTGTCTTCTAGGACAGGGCAGGTGCCTCCAGGACACCAGTGGACAAAGATGGCTGCAGGCCGCTGGGGCAGCCTCTTAATGCACTTGGCCACCACTGGTCCAGCCTCGAGACGTCTCTGACCCCCTAGTGGGGCCACCAGACTGCTGGGCAAAGGGGGACCCCCTCCCACCCTCTCTGGGCTTCTGCTCATGGGCAGCTCTCTGCCCACGTGGGCCTAGCTGATGCCTCTCCTGCCACATCACAAGGAAAGAGGCCCAGCTGGGGGTGGGGGGATGGGATGGGGGGATGTCTGGCAGGGGGCAGGGGGAAGGGGGAGGGCAAGAGAAGACCCTGAGAGTCTGGAGCCACTTCCTGTGTGTTCACCCTCCTTCGCCCCCACCTCCCATTCCCCACCTCGGGCCTGAGTGAGGGTAGAGGGCACAACGGGCCCCAAGCGGTGCTGCTCCTGGGCAGCAAAAGGGGTGTCACCTCCTCTCTATCCCCTCTTCCAACCACCAGTGGCCGTGCCAAGTGGTGGAGGAGGGAGGGAGGCAATCCTCCGTTACCTCCACGGGTCTGTTTTCCTCCGATACGGTACAATTGTACATTTTCTTTGGAAGTTAATTTGTGCGAAGACAGTTTCAAGCACCCCCAGGCCGAAGTCCCCACCCTGCAGAGACATTCAGGAGCCTCTTCCCCTCCAGCCTCGCAGCAAGGGCGTGGGGCTGCCCCCCCTCCTCTGCCCCCGGTCCCCACCTCCCGCCCGGGACGCGCGCCCTCACCCGCGCAGCACTTGGACCTCCAAATCTTCCCCAGAAGCAAGATCATGGCCAGGAGATGGCTCAGGTCGCCGAGGATCCGAAACACGTTCATGGTCCGGCCCGCGCGCAGCCAACTCCTGGGAAACTTTTCTGGCGGGCGAGGCGGCTGCCAAGTCCCCGGCCCCGGCCCCGGCCCCGGCCTCTGGGTCCTGCGCCCCCGAGCTCCGCGCTCCCGTCCGGGCGCGGCCGCTCCGCCAGCGCGCTCTTGGCCGGGCGGTGACGTGGCCGGGCCGGCGGCCGTGCCAGGGAGCCAGGAAGCGCCGCCGCCCGAGATCCCGCCTCCCGGCCCAGCCCAGCGCCTCGGCTCCCGGGGCGGGCCGTCCCGCGGGCCGGGGGCTTCCGGCCTGGGCTCGCTGACTGCCGGCCTGGACTCGCCGACTGCCGCCCTGGGCCGCTTTTTGTCCACCGGGTGCCTGCCACGTCCCACCCCGCCGACACCCCTGAGAGGGGTCCCGGGAGTCTGGGCCCCTGCCTCCCCTGCTTGGAACCGAGGGTGACCATGGGCGAGCCACTGGGCACCTCTTTCTGCCTTGGTTTCCTCATCTGTACACAGAGCTCAGAAGACCCGGTCTGGGGTGAAGTGGGGTGCCGCGTGCCACTACTTGGCATGGGCTTAGCAGGTTGGAAGCCCCCAGAAACAGGTTACCCACTGCTATGGTCATCATCAGCCTGGGGTTTGAACTCCTTCCTCCCGTGGGGTGAAGAGCTGCAGCCAGTTTCCCCTTCCTCTCACCTGTTCGTTTCAGGAGCCACCTTGTCCTGACCTGACCTGTTGGACAACAGTAACCAAAGACTCTCTGGCTGGGAGTCAGGTGGGCCTCGGTTCCAGCCAGGGTGCTGAGAGACTTTCCTTCTCTTGGCCTCAGTTGTTTCATCTGTAAAATGGGATGACCGTGAGCATGGAAGAGGTCAGGTCTGTTAGGGAGATGCAAGGATCCTCACTAGTGTCTCCCTCTTCTTGGTGTGACAAGATGTCAAACAGGAGCACAGGTCAGGAGAGACTCCAGAGGGCAGTGGGCCAGCAAATTTGGAGGGTGAACGGTGAAGGACCAATGGAGGGGAGGAGTCCTGTCAGTGCTGTGTGGCCTGAGCAGACCGGCCACCCTCTCTGGGCCTTGGTCTCTGAATCTGTAGTAGTGGATCACATGTGCTCCCCACTTTTGACCCCTGTAGCCCGTTTTCCTGCTCAGGACCTCGACCTCTCCCTAAATTACTGACTTCCTCTCTGCCCCCTCCCCATCACAGACAGCTGGAGAGGCTCTTCCCTGATTAAATCTATCACTCCTCTGCTTGTGACACTCGCATGGCCCCATCACCACGCCTCCAGGGCATGGCAGTCCTTGAGACTCAAAATGTGGTCAAGGACCAGCAGCATCTGTATTGCCTGTTGGGACTGCGGAATCTCTGGCCCCACCTCAGACCCACTGAATAGAATCTGCTGTTAAACAGCATCCCTGGGTGATATGTGTGCACATGAAAGTTCGAGAAGCACCGATCTAAGCAAAACTAAGGAGGTACTATAATTCCCATTCTACACCGGGAGCACTGAGGCACAGAGAGGTTAAGCAATTTGCTTAACATCACACAGACACTAAATAGTGGCACCTGGATTCCCACACACAGTCTGATTCCAGTGTCATGCAATTAAATCATTACATTACACTGTGGGTTGTCATCGGAGGTGATGAGCCCCTGTCACAAGAGGTAAGTAAGCAGGGTGGAATGGGGATGCCCATTTGTCAAGGATGCTCTGTGGGGACTCCTGCCCTGGTGAAGATAACCATCAAGTATTGAGCACCTACTGGGTACTGGGTACCAGGCATGGGTCAGGCATATTAGGTTCTCTCAGTTTGGCCCCAACAGTCACCTTCTGAAGCAAGTTTTAAAGCCTCACTTTGCAGGTAAAGGCTATCGAGACCCAGCAAAATGAGCTGTGTGGTCCAAGTTCCTGTGGGAGGAAGAACGGGGCACTCTTCCCAGGGCTGTGACGGGTTCTGAATGGGCTGCTGTGTTCCCTGCTCCCCCAGACCCTGCCCAGATGCCTCCCCGCCCCAGAGAAGGTGGCGGCTATTTAAATCCCTCAGGTGTGGCTACAGTTCTCTCTGCCCAACCAGCTGGCATCTCCTCCCTAGGCGCCCACCTCCTCCCCAAGCCAGGGAAAAGCACGTGCATTTGCCATTTGGTGAAACATCTGTCCTCCTGAGAAGCAGCCCCAACTGCCAACCGGGGCTGGAATGGCTGGAATCCTCCTCTCTTTCTCCAGGGGGACCACAGGGGAACTGGCTCCGGCCAGAGGAAGTCTGAGGAAGGACCATCATGGTGGTGGAAGGAGAGAACTCAGGCTGGGTGGTCCCAGGGCCAAGGGCTTGTCCTGGGCCTGCCATAGTGGCCTTGAGCCTGCCATGTCTCCTCCTTGGGCCTTCACTTTCCCATCTGTTAATGAGGATAATGAAGATAGAAGTATTGCTGACTGGGGATTCCCTGGTGGTCCCGGGCTAAGGCTCCACGCTCCCAGTGCAGGGAGCCTGGGTTCCATCCCTGGTCTGGGATCTAGATCTCACATGCTGCAATTAAAACTCAGCACAACCAAATAAATAAACTATTAAAAAGAAGAAGAGGAAGAAGTATTGCTAACTGGTTACTTGGTCCTCCTTATAGCTAGTCTTCCCATTCCCTATGAAACTGATACTCCCTATGTCTCAGGAGAGGGAGCTCATCACTCCCATTTTACAGGTGAGAAAACTGAGGCTCAGACTTGTCTCTTGCTACCACAGGTCACATAGACCTCTTCTCCCCAAAGTTCTATCACTCTGGCCTTAGTAATCGGCCCCATCTTTTCATACCTACCCCATTTTCAAGGTGGAGCATTTTTCAAAGCTCCCCATGAAGTGCAGGGAAAACCCCCTCCTCATTTTACCCCTCTGTTTCTAGCCCATGCCGGCACTCCAACCACCTGCACCATCAGACCTATCTCTCCCGGATGCTGGGGGTTCCTGACAAGTCCCCTTACCCCTCCAAGCCTCACTTTTCCTGACACTTGAAATTTGTTTGCTCTAGGAATGAAATGGAGGGGAAGCCAAGAGGGAAATTTCCTTCAGTTCAAAGGATAAGGATTCTTTTTCCATGAAGAAAGCAGATCGTATGCTTTCAAAGTCAGATTTATGGGAGAGAGAGTGGGGAGTTGTTCAATGATAGAGGGGAAAATGTATATACAGATTTATTTTTTCCTTCCTGGTCCTAGCCTTTTGTTACATTGCACCACTGTATTGAATATCCTGCCAACTGCCTCAAATTCTATGTGGATGTAAGGTGAAAATCACAATCATGTGGATGCCTAGCCTCCTAATCAGCTGCCTCTGGCTGTGCAGGACCCTGGAAAGAAGAGGAAGCTATGAGTCTGGGCTCCTGGGACTCTCTTTGAGTTCCTGGGGGCCACTATGGCTTTTTCTGTTCTTGGCAATGCATGGACGCTCCTCCACCCCCCGTGGAAAGAAGGAGCTTTTCCCAGGCGGGTGTTTCAGAAGTTCCCCCTTCCCACTCTGCTCAATATATTTTGAGTGACGTTCTGTAGGAACTAGTGTGCGCCCCATTTTTACAGGGCAGGAAACCAAGTTTCCAAAGCCTCTCCTCCACTTTCAGTCCCAAGCACATTTATTGAAGACCAGCTGTGTGCCAGGTGCCTTGCCGTCTGTTGTAGATGTAGACCTAAGGAGCCCCTGGGGCGCCATGGGGGACAGGTGCCTGTGCAAGGGCTGGATATGGTGCAGAGGAGAGAGTAATTACCCTGGGCTGGGGGAAGTCAGGAGGCAGAACTGCAGTTAGGAAGGCTTTCAAAGAATGCCAGAGTGGGCTCTGAAGGATGAGTAGGAGCTTGCCTTCAGGACAAAGCCAGAGGGAAGAGAGTGCAGTCCCAAGTAGAAAGAACTACAGGTGCAAAGGTGCAGACATGTGCCTGATACCACTGACTCTCCCAGCATATTTTATTTGTATTACTCTGCAGTGAAAGCATGGAGTCTTAACCACTTGACCTCCGGGGAAGTCTCATCCCCTCTCTCTCTTCTCACGCCCTGCCCCAACCCATTCACTGACCTTTAAAGTGAAAGAAAGTGAAAGCGCTCAGTCGTGTTCGACTCTGCGAACCCATGGACTGTAGCCTACGGGGGAACTAAGATTTTTCAAGCTCTACTATTTATGAGCTGTCTGAATTGGGGCAGTTCGTTTCATTTCTCCAAGTCGTAGTGTTCTCATCGGTCATTTGAGTGTAAACCAAGTACTGATTTCAGAGGGTAAATATCAAGGTCAAAGTCAGCTTGGTTTCTGAAGCGCTTTGCAGGAAATAAACGCAACAAACGCCAGCCCCGGGTCCCTTTACAGGACACCCAAGCCCAGCGAAACAAAGCAGAGCTAGCAGAAAACACAGAAATGTCATGTCCTCGGGAAGCGATCAGTCCTTTTCTGGTTTATTTCCCGAGAAGTGCGAAAAAGATTATTATTGGTAACCTCTCGCCCGAGGATGCTTTCTGGGTCGCTGGAAGTGTTCTGAATCTAGATCCGAGTGGTGGTTACATGGGTTTTTAACATATGTAAAAAATGCATTGAGCTGTACACTTGAGATGCACGTATTACCGTTTGTTAATTACACCTAAAGTAAAAGTGAAAGAAACCAACCCTGGCCGCAATGCCCCCTTCCTTCGCCGCTGGCGACAGGTGTCTTTCGGAGAGTCCTAAAGCCAATCTCCGCGCGCAGCGCAGGCAAAGCGCTTTGAGCCGGGAGTCGTGCACCGCGCACCAGAGCCTGGGCGAGGTTCCCAAGGCAACCGCAAGCCGCTCCCGCCGCGTCTCCCGAGTGACGAGGCGCCACCGAAGTCCCGGAGCCCGGATTTCGGAACGGGAGCCACGGAGCGAGGCTGGAGGGGAGAGGGCGGCTGGCCAAGGGCGGAGGGGGAGAAACTCCGCGCCCTTTGTCCTTGCGCTGGCATTCCGAGGGCATCCGGCAAGCTCCTCTCCCCAGCCCTGGCCGTGGCCATAAACTGCTGCTTGAACTCATCCATCCCTAGGGATTCCTTCTCGGCTTTCCAAGTGGGGAGATGGAGGACTTGACTACTCCCTTTATCATAGTGCAAATTTGGGGCAAAGACAAGCGCGGCACCCTGGTGGCCTGCTTTCAAGCTTGTGTCTGGCAGCCAAATGATGGCACACAGGGCTGTGTGCCGGCATCTCCTTGGGGTCTGGTTCCGACTCTGCTAGTGACCTGCTCTGTGGTCCCCTCTCTTGTCTGGGTCTCAGAGATGGGGACAATATCACCATCTCAGCATAGCTGCTACCAAGTGTGTGAAATAAGGCGTGTAAAGGTGTTATAAACTCTGAAGTGCTTTGCGTGTGTCAAGGACCATGACCATCGCTAACCTACTGCCTTCTGCTTATCATCACCCCAGCCCCAACCACAGCCTGGGTGACAACCAGCTGCATGTGAAGCTGGGGCCCGGAACTCTCCAAGCCCGGAGATTTCCAGTCTGCAGGTGAGAGTTCCCTGCCCCCATTTCCTGCTTCCTAAGAAATGGGCTCTGAGGTCTCTCCCAGATACCAGGGATCCTTTGGTCCCCAGACTGTCCATTTAAAGGGGTTCACAGAGACATCACCCCCACCCACCCTCCTAATCTTCCACCCTGCGGCTGGATCACAGGGGTTCTCCACTACAGGAGGACATCTGGAGGTTCCAGAATATTTGAGGTCCTGGAACAGAACCCAGGACTACAATCCTCAGTGCCCTTGAACGCCTCACGCCGGATGTGTTTGGACAGTTGTGTATTCATGTACTGTGAGGCTATATATTTTGGTGTATATGTGTGTATGTATACACATGTGCCCGGCATGTGTATGTTGGGGCGTGAGTGTGTGTGTGTGTGTACTTGGGATGTGTATGTAAATGTGTGTATTAAGGGCTGTGTGGTGTGTGCTTGCAGGTGTGTGTTGTATATTTGTGGCATATGTGTTTACCCATTCATCTATTTGTGTCTTTGATGCTGTATATGCATATTTAGGTGGACATTTGTGTATTTTGTACTTGTGGTGTGCACAAGTGGGTGTATGAGACTGTGAGGTCTGTGACTGTGCCAGTGTGCTGGGAGTCCTGGGAGCAGGGACTCTTTCTGTCCCATCTCCCTTCATCTGGGTGACCTTCTCCTAGCTAAGGACTGTGGCTGAGACCACAGGCATCCTTCTGCTTGCTCTTGCCCTCACTGCAGACCTGTGCTGTCCAGGTCTTGAGCTTGCCCGGGTCTTTGACCAGTGTGGGCACCGGGGGCAAAGGGTAGGTGAGTGAACCTAGGGCCAGGACTCATGTGCCACCCCCCTCTCTGCCTGGCCTCCTCCCTTCCCCACAGCATGAGCAGCAGCGGGAAAGGTTGGCGGAGGGGGGCTATTTTGGGAGCGTCTCCTTAGCAACAGCTGCCACGGCCGTCTGTGGCGGTTTTTCTATAGGTGCTAAAATATTCCACCCTGGTGACTAGTGAGTGCTGGGGGGTGGGTGAGGGTGGGAGTGGAGGGCGACAGAGACCCCTGCAGTCCTCTGTTCCCAGGGCACAGCTTGCTAGGATGAACCCCCAATGTCCCTTTCCCCACCTCTAGTTCTCACCCCTCAGAATTGCTGGGGCCTTAGAGCCCTGAGACAGGCCAGCTGTGTCCTGGAGGTGATTTTTAATCTAAGCAGCTGGGCTTCCTCAGTTTGCCCCATCTGTAGAATGGGCTTGTCTGACTTTAAGAAACCCTCTAGGTGAAAATTTCTGGACTCTGTGACTCTGCTATTTCAAGGTAGACTTTTCCCTCCCCTCCCCAGCTGTCCCAGCCGCTTGGCCCAAGTTCCCTTCCCTCCAGTCCACCTAGCTCTCTGCACAAGCTCTCAGGGCTCCTGTTGAACCAAGGAGGCCTGGTTGGGCTCCCAGAGTGAGTCGGTTAGTGGGTACTTTGCTGGCCTGGGGTGACCTTTCCCCAGAAAATAGGAGAAGGTTCAAATCATGGCTCAGACACTTGCTAACACCCTGAGCAACCCCAGGCAAGCCACTCCCTCTCTCCAGGTTTCTTACCTGTGAACTTACCTGGGTAGTCAGAGTCTCCACCTCAGTGAGTTGTTATCAGGGTCAAATGGGAGAATAGAGAATGGGCAGGAAGCTTTGGCAAAATGTATAGATGAATGAAGGTTTTTACTATCATTCCCATCAGACTTCAGAGCACGTCTCACCCTTGCAGAGAGCAGTTCCTGGCCACCCAGGGCCAGGCCACATGCCTTAGTTTCCCACTGATAACAAGTGCTGTGTCGTAGAGCTCCTGTAAAGGTTAAACAAGACGACACTTCTGAAGGCCTAGAGCAGGGCTGGCTGATGACAGGCACTCCAAGGAGGCTTGCTTCTGTGTTCAGTTCAGTTCAGTCACTCAGTCATGTCAGACTCTTTGAGACCCCCATGGGCTGCAGCACGCCAGGCTTCCCTGTCCATCACCAACTGCTGGAGCTTGTTCAAACTCATGTCCACTGAGTCAGCAATGCCATCCAATCAGCTCATCCTCTGTCGTTCCCTTCTCCTCCTGCCTTCAGTCTTTCCCAGCATCATGACAAAGCCTATTTACCCTTTGGGACCCCAGGCCGGATTGCTCCATGACAGATTAGGCCTCTGAGGTCCAGTGAGGAGAAGCAACTTGCCCAGGGTCACCCAGCTTCTGACACCCAAGCCTACCCCCTGCAGCCTCTCTCTTAAGCCTCCCCACAACTCCCCACCCCCTGCCCGGCCCTCTATGCAAAAACAGCAAATTCTTCTTTAGTCTTTAATCAACCTCAGAATATCCCCTTCAAGTGGATATTATCCTCCCTGCTTTACATGTGAGGACATTGAGGCCCAAAGAGGCGAGGTGAGTTGTTTAGAGTCACACAGAAGTGGGTGGTGCTGAAGAGACTCTTCTCTGGAGTCCTTAAAGCTCTCCCTGCCCGGAGGTCCCCTTTTGGCCCCTCCGCACTTCCCCTCAGCCCACCCTAAGCCTCCACAGGACTCCGCTCCTTACGGGAGATGAGCAGGGGAGGCCACAGACTGCAGCCCCAGGCCTAGCAAGTGGACCATCACCAGAGGTTTCCTCTCAAGCCCTGTGACTCACAGCCACCAGGCCTCCTCCTCCCCCTCTCACTGAAGTCACTACCCCTGAGTCCCCACTCTCCCCTTAAGCTGCCCCCCAGAGACCTAGCACTGGGTTCAATCCCAGGAAAACAGATGCTCTAGGTCTAAAGATATCCTTGTCCGCATCTCCCTCCTCCTTCCTACTCCTCTTCCTTCCCCTGAACCCCTCACTCCCAAGGCAGCAACCAGGCTAAGCCTCTGGCCAGGTGAAGAGACCACAGGCCATTTGTCTCACCTGCGTCATCTCCCACTTTCAATTCACAAAAAGGTATGAGAGCTACCAGGCACACATGGCCACTGACCATTCAGGCTGCCTGAATTCCCCAGCCATTCACACATCAAAGACTCATTCCATGGGACATCCATCCTAGTTGCCTGCCTGGAAGGGCACAGCAGGGTAATGAGGAAACGGGGCATAGGATGGGCCATGCACTATGGAGCTCTGCACGGGGCTGAAGGGAGGGCCGAGAAGGGATGGTCCTGTTTACTGAGCACCTACTATGAGCTGTGCATTTCTAGTGCATCCACCTCACTTGATCTGTGCCTGTGAGGTGCTCGTAATGGTGAGGGTGCTCATTTTACAGACAGGTTAAATACAAAAACTTGCTCAAGCTCATGCAGCTCCTAGGTGCTGTTGAGCCCAGGTTGGCCTGACTCCCAAGCCCACCTAACAAGAACCAAACCTGTGCCCAGTGCTGGATGAGTGAATGAAGAGGTGATAGGTGATTTCTGCTGAGGGCAGCAGGAGGCCTTCCTAGGGGAGGCAGCGTGGAGGCTGCACTGGGCAACTACAGGAATTCTCAGAGCATTTCAGGCAGGAAGAACAGCATGTGCAAAGGCAGAGAGGTGTGGAGGCATCTGGTGTGTTCTGGAATCCATAGGAACTAGGGTGTATGTGTGGGTATCTGGGGTGTGGGATAAGGTGGGACCTGACTGTACACCACATGGAGGAGATGGGACTGGATCCTCTCGGGTGGGGGAGGGTCTGTGGGGATTGGAAACCTTCACGGTGGTCCACGTGCTCTGGTTCCTGTGGCTGGCGCAACTTCAGAGAGTCGGCTTGAAGGAGGAGCCAGAGATTTCGTATTCAATAAGTTCTGTCTGGCTTTAGGGTGCCTCAGTCTCTCTCTCTTAACTGCGGCCAGTCAGAGATGTCCAGGCTCCCAAGGAAGTCCTTCTGGCTGTCTAACTGCAGGCATTCCCTCATCCTTCTACCCTGCCTCTTCCAACC
This sequence comes from Nanger dama, assembly GCA_917880005.1. Taxonomy (NCBI): domain Eukaryota; kingdom Metazoa; phylum Chordata; class Mammalia; order Artiodactyla; family Bovidae; genus Nanger; species Nanger dama. Next base: position 10,018,973 of record CAKJTW010000046.1, read on the forward strand.
TCCTGCATCCTGAGAGTGTTGGAGTGAGGTGACAGAAAGGCCATGGAACTGGCTGACTAGCCAGAGACTACGAAGCACTGTGGTCTTCGCCCCACGTCCAGAGTGTGGGGCCCAAACCTTGGCGCTGCCCAGGGCGAGAAGGCGCGATCTTCCCTTTTAGAGACACTCTGGGGGTAATGGGGATGCAGACAAAGAGAGCCTGGGGTTTGGTCCACCTCTGGGTGACCTTGGGCAAGCTTGTGACCCTCTCTGGTCCTCAGTCTCCCTGTCTGTAAAACGGGGGCGGTGCTACCTAGCTGATTGTGAGGGTCGTTCCAGAAGAGCCACACCTCCGTCGACGGGAGCGGGGTGTGTAGGGTCCTTAACTGCCCGTCCTACAGGAGCGGAAGGGGACCGCAGAGGGGGGCGACCCGGCGCCACCGAGCCGGGTACCGACCCTCTCCCACCCACAGTCCCTTCGCTGCACGGAGAAACCCTCTCCACCTGCCCCTAGCGGGGTGAGGGGGACGAAAAACCCGGCAGCGGACTATCGGAATGGGCTCCGGGAGGAGCGCTCCTGAGCGAGGAGGAAAACCCGGGCAGGATCTCGGGCAGGAGCGGACCGCGCGCCTCCCCTAGCCCGGGCTCGGCCCCGGCGGGCGGGCGGTTGGGACCGAGGCGTGATGCCCGGTTAGGCGGAGGGGAAAGGGCAGGGCCGAGCTCCGCGGGCAGCCCGGGGCTCCGGGGCTGGGAGGGTGGGGGCGCGGCCTCCGCAGTGGGGCGCGGGTCACGTGTGAGGAGGGGCGAAAGTCTCGCAAAGCGGAGCGGGTGCCGCGAGTTGGGAGTTCTCGGCGCGCCGCGGGCGGCGGGAGCTCGGGCTCCCGGGCGGGCGGGCCGGGGACGCGGCGCAGGCGACGGGGGCCTGGGTCCGAAAGCGCGGGGGGGCCGCAGCGAGAGTGGGAGGGAGAGAGAGACAGAGACCCCGAGCGAGACAGAGAGAGAGAGACACGCAAGGGAGAGACCCGGCAGGGGTGGAGGACGGCAGGGAGCAGATTGGGAGGGCGACGGAGACGGAGACCGGGACCCGCGGGGGAGAGAGACCCAGGGGGCGGCAGAGATCGGGAGAGACAGAGCCCAGCGCGCGGCGGGGAGGTGGCGGCAGAGCCCGGGTCGGCCGCCCGCGGGGGTCCAGGGGCCTGAGGCCAGCGCCGCGGGGCAGGGAGCGGAGCGCAAGGCGGGCGACTGCGCGGAGGGGACAGCGAGAGAACGGTGGGGGCGGCGAAGGGAAGGCGGCCGAGGCGGGGGCGGGGGGGCGCCAGCGCCATGGGCCCCGGACCCCTGCGCTCTGAGCCCCGGCCCCGGGGCCCGACGATGCTGAAGCCGAGGCGGCGCCGAGGGCGCGGCACAGGGCAACGCTGAAAAGTTGGGCGGCCCGCGGGGAGCGGCGCGGGACGGCCCGGAGACCAGGAGACCCGGGGACCGACGGACAGACCCACAGACAGCCGGAGAGGTGGGCGGGGCCGGCCCGCCGAGTTCGCGGGGAGGGGGCGCCGGGACTCCCCTCTCCCCGCCCGGAACGCCGCCCGCCCAATCGCGCCTGGGATGTAAAGCCGGCTCGCTGCCTCCCGGAGACTCGTCGGACCCTGCACCCCGCGGTAAGCCGGGCCCGCGCTCGCCGCTGGCGCTGTCCGTCCGTCTGTCCGGTCTCGTGCGTGTCTGTGTGTCCCGGGACCTGGCGGGTCGGGCCCCGCTCGCTCTGAACCTGATCTCTAACCCGGGTTCCCGCTGCCAGGCGCGCGGTCAGCGCGGTCAGGCGATTCCCCGGGATCTGGTGAGTTTTGTTCTCTATCCGTCGTCGTCGGAAGCATCGAGGTCTGGGTTTCTGCCAGAAACCGGGGGTAGAGGTGAGGGAAAGGCGCCTTGACCTCCTGTCCCGGCCATGACCTTTCCCTGCCTCCACCCACCTCCAGTTGTCACACTGGGTTGGAGGAGTTTCAAGCAGGTGACTTGTGGCAAGGGGGGAGGGGGGAGGGTCCGTCTCCTTTTCATCTCCCCAACTGCAGCCTGTTGGCAAAGGGCCCTGCTTGAACAAAATCCCACTTGTGTTTCGAGTACCTACTTTGGACCCCAAGACCCTAGGGTGGGTGGACAGGTATCCAGGGAAGAAGGCAGTTCATGTTTCACAGTGTGGGAGGCAGGCTGTGGAGAGAGGCTAGACTGCTTTTCCCTGCCCAGACGGAGAACCCCCAAGAAAGAGAGAGGTCTGAATGAGCCCTGGAGTAGGGAAACTTCCCTACAACTGCGACAGTGTCCAGCGTTCTCCCCACCAGCATCTCCATCACACTTCTGTCCCCAGAGCCCAGGCTCTACCATGGGGAGGGGTTAGGAGTGGGGGAGAGACAGGTGGAGGGTAGCCTGGCTATGTTGGCAGGTGAGGGCCTCAAGAGCAGTAGAGTGTCAAGAAGTAGGTTGAGGTATTGGGGAACTAAGAGAGGGGAGGCCCAAGAGCCATCCATGCAAGGTTCAGAGAGGAGCTGGACCGCTGAGTGTGTGTGCATGTGTGTGTGTGTAAAATGTCTATTCTGCTTCTCCCCCACATCCAGTCTTGTGACCTCCAGGGCTTTGGGATTTGAGGGAGCCCTTAGCAGCATTTGGGGGCCTGAGAGTCAAACTGTGGCCCCAGCTTGGACAAGGATGAAGGGAACAAAATTTAGAAGAGAGAGGTGGGTAAGGGCTGAAGTGCAATATGGCAGGAGCCAAGGCTATTGGCTGTTGAGCTGACCCATAGCCAAATCGGAAGGCTGAACCTAGAACATTCTACCCTGTTCTCCACCGAGAGGATGGGCTTTCTCTGGGGTTTTCCATGCCGGGCAGTGGGCCTTGTATCTCCTCCATTCAGGCTCCTAGAAATCAGCTCAGCTAGCTGAGGAGCCAGCACGGTGGACAAGTCCCTCTTCTCCCTGACCCTCAGCCTCCGTATCTGTGGAATGAGGACACCACTGCATGTCCCACTGACCTCCAAGTCGGGGTGGGGGGCCTTGGCTCACATGAGCGGAGAGCTGTTCACAGGCTGGGGAACGCACTGAGCAGTTGGGAGTGACGATTCCTTTTACCTTTGGGAAGATGAAGAGCTAATGAGGAGAGGGGAATATGGCCTGAAATAGGGCTGACCAAGAGGAGTGTTCAGAATTAGAGGAGGGACTTGGGGCTTGGGAGCTAATTCTCAGGAACCTTTGGGTTACCCTTGAATGAGAAGCTTTTCTCCCATAAAAAGTTTTGGGGTGACTTGGAACAGACAGAGCTGGCCTTGAATTTCTGCTGGGTGACCTTGGGCCTCTCACTTGACCTCTCTGAGCCTCAGTTTCTCCACCTGGAGAGTGGTACTGATGGTACTGCCTTCACTGGGTTGCTGAGTGATTTATAGACTATGTCAGGTCTCGAGAAGCAGCGGACACAAGCCCAGAGCATAGTAGGTTCTTAACAGACATTTGCAGAGCTGAGAATGAAGTCGCTTCAGGAGATGCTGTGAAAAATTTCTCAGCTTAGGATCTAAGAGGGAAGGGGAGGAGGAACCGTGCAGGCTTACAGGGCGGGCTGGTTCTTAATGTGGATCTGGGGGAGGCGGGGGCGTGTGCTGTGGGGGGGTGTGAGGAGGAGGGGGCCCCTCTGCGGGGGACCACTGAGTCACGAGGACATGTAAGCGACATGACAACCAGCAACATGGTAACCAGGAGACTAGCGGCGGTAGGGAAATGGAGCTGGAGCAGTGTGTTGTGAGGGGGTGGGGGCGGGCAGGACCGGCAGCACCGGGCTTGGAGGGTCCAGGGAGCAGCCAGGCTGGCCTCTCAGAGTGAGGAGAGGAGGCCCCGAGCCCAGGTTAAGCTAGGGGGAAGGGGCCGGAGTCGAAGGAGGGAGGCATTTGGGGGTCTGCTGGGCAGGGGGCCTTCTCCTGCACCTCCCAGTCTCCTCGCCTCCTCTCCTCCACATCTCCACTTTTCATGCCTCCTCTCCCTAGGATGCCAAATTTGGCTCACGCAATCTGTCGTCTCTCTTCTGAGATTGGCACCGGGACCAAAGCTGAGTGCATTACATCAGCGCCGCCCCCTGCACGAGGAGAGAAGGAGAGGGAGGGACAGAGGGCTGGGGGCAAGCGGCCAACCCTCAACTTTCTTTCCTGTCTTCCTGCTCACTCTTCCCCTCAGTCTCAGGTGTTGAGGGCTTCTGGAAGCCGCCAAGCCAGGCCTCTAGGCGGGATGAGGGTCTAATCATGGCGATCCCTGGACAGGGCAGGAGGTCAGACCGTGTTGCTGTCCCCCCTGGCAGGGTGAGGCCCGGGAGGCGGGGAGCCTGGGTTCTGGACCCCAATCTGTCATTGCTTGGCCTGTGTGACCTTGGGCAGCCCCCTGACACAACCACCCTGGGCAAAGCCTACATCTGGATAGAGAACAGCTGGCCATTGGAGATCTTGGTGACTCTCCTGAAAACAGATGCCCTTGAGTCCTGCTGCTGTCTTGATCACAGAGTAGGAACTTCGGCTCTCTGTGACCTTGAGCAAGTGACTTCACTTCCCTAGGCCTCCATCTCCTCACCTGTAAAACAGGGCTGGCTGATAGAGCCCTCAAAAGCACTAGATGTGAAAAAGGTACTAGACACGAAAGAGGAGCATGGGGGAAGAGACAAGGCCTCTGGCTCGAAACCAGACACTTGGAGACCCCTTGGCTCCTGGCACGCCAGCCTGGAGGTGGGGTGCAAGCTGAGCAGCCACTGACAAGACAGGGTTTCAATTCAGACAGAAGGGTTGGCACTTACATCACTGATCTGATGGTCTTATTTATGTATTTATTTTGGAAAAGTGAAAACTTAAGCCCAGAGAGGGAAGTAGACCACCCCCCACCCCCCACCCTGGTCACAGTAATGGTTTGGGGTTGGAAGAAGCAGATCTGGGGCCTGAACCCAGAGCTTCTGGCTCCCAGCCCCAGCTGCAAGCAGAGAGACAGACAGGCGCATACACGCCTCCTGTGGAAGGCTGAGCCCAGCCCAGACAGAACCCAGGAGCTCTAAGGAGCTCTAAGAGACCCTTGGTCCCTCCCTCCTCCCTCCCTGCTTCTTGGCTGTCCCACCCCCACCTTCCCTGACCATTAATCCCATCCCTTGTGTAGTCCATTTGAAGAGCTGTCTTTCAGATTCATTTTCAAGGCAGTTTCAGGCAGTCCCCATCAGAGACAGGCTGGATTGGGGGTTAAGATGGAAGATTCTGGCCCCTTCTGGAAGATTCTCAGAGCTGGAGGTGCTTCTGTGGATATTTTGTGAAGTAGTGAGCTCTTCATTCCAGGAGCTATTCAGACAGAACCAGATGAGTACCTGCCAGGGGCCTGAGCTGGTGATTCCTGCTTTTGGGTAAGGTTGACGACATCCTCATCTCCAAGATCTCCAGGGTCTCTGCTGTCCCTAGGAGGGGCTGGGAGGCAGCCCTGTCACTTACCGGCTTCCAGAAAGAAACAGCGTCGTACCAGACATCAAGCTAGGAGCCTTTGTAAAAAGCCTTCTCATTTAACCCTCCCAGCAATCCCACAATGTCGAGCTGAGATCCCCGTGTTACAGGTGGGGGAGCCACGGCTCAGAGAGTCTCTGTGATTTGTCCAAGGTCACACAGCAGGGAAGTGGAGGAGCCTGGATTTGAGTTCGGGCCAGTCCAATTCTCTGGGGCTGTCCCTGGGACTTCCTTGAGGAAGAGTGGAAAATGTCCCTCCCCTGGGCTGGGGCTTGGCAAGAGATGGCGTGTCGCCCCCACAATATGACACCCCCTCAGAGATCCTCTGAGGGCTCCGTTCTGAAGACATAGAAATAGACATGCGCTTAGGAGGAAAACTCATTTTACAAAGGGGAAGACGGAGGCTCAGAGACAGCAAATGGCCTGCCCAAAGGTGACTGGGCATTAAATTTGGGCCAGAGCTCTGTCCCTTGCACTGGTGGCAAGGAGGGGTCTTTGGGCTGATGGTGGAGTGAGGTCTGGGGCTGGGGGTGCAGACTGCGAGTGGTTTGGCAGAGAGCTGCGTGCATGGTTCTGGGCTAGGGGAGCCAGCCTTGGGAACAGGGAGAAGGGAGCAGGAAGAGAAACCAATGGGCACATCAGGTCCACCTCAGTCTTCCCCTCGTCCTGCCCTAGCGCCGCCCACAGCTGTCAGTGTCATACAACATGCGAGGTCTGGAGAAACCGTGGGTGGGACCTGTCTGGTGAGAGAGGGTCCTGGAGCCACGAGCCATGGGTGTGGCTCCCTGTGTGACCTTACATCAGTTCCTTACCCTCTCTGAGCTTGGTATGCCCATCCGTGTGGTCAAGAATCTGGACTGAGTGATCTGTGTCCACAAAGTAGCTGTAATTGGGCTGTCCTCTAGAAATGCTCCTCCCATTCCCACGAGGACCCTGGGCCCCCGGGCGAGGGGCAGGCAGGAATCCTGGGGGTTGGCATAACCTTTAAGCCTCCTCAGCGACTCAGTCCTCCTTGGAGTGTGTGTGTGTGTTGGGGGGTGGATCTCGGAGCACAGCCCTTCTTCTTTTTCATCTTTATTTTTCTCCTGCTCCCTCTTCTCCTCGCTACGTGGGCTGATCGCTGCTCAAACTTTTAATTCAGATGGTAATTGAAATAATAATATGGGCTGAGGCCCCTCTGCTTGTGACGCTGCAGCTGGTGGAGCTCAGCTATGAATAGACCTTGAGTCACACGCGCGCGCGTGTGCGCGCGCGCGCTCCTGCAGGCGCGCGCATAAGGGACTGCCGCGGTGGTGGGTGGGGTGCAGCCAGGGGGCGGGAGAGCTCACGCCCAGCTAGCTCTGGGTCTCCTCCCGCCCCCGCCCCCGTCTCCCCCACCCCGCCCCGCCCCATTCCCAAGGGCCTGGGCTAGTTCTGCCCCTGTAGCCCAGCCCGCCGCCGTCTGGTCCCCATGTTGAACCTGACTTGGGCGTCGATGATTCTGTCTGTTCACAGACTGGGAAACTAAGGTTCCACGAGGGGGAGGGGCCGACTGGACACAAATGGAAAGCGACCAGACACCGGTTTGGAACCGAAGGGGTTTGCCAGGCTCCCAGACCACTGCTTCTGTTCAGGACTCATAGGCCAGGCAAACGGGTGGGAGGAATGCTGGGGTGTGGCCCCCGGCCCCCACCCATGCTTCCCCTGTCTCATCCCAACTCACACACACCCCCTCTAACTCCTGTGCTCTCTGGCCCACTATCACACACAGTTTCTCTCACACGCTTGCACACACTCACATCTGTTCACTCACACACTCATACATGTAAACGGCTCTGATGCATAGCAGCTGGGGTAACAGAGGTTTTCCCAGAGGTCCAGTTGCAGGAGCGAGGCACGGTCCAATGTGCCAGGCTCTACACTGGAGTTCATGTTTGTGATCTCACTTAATCCTCCATAGCACCCTGTGAAGGCCATCACTCCCACTTCCCAGATGAGAAAACTGAGGCTCAGTGAGAAGGAGGAGTCTGCTCCAGGCCTGACAGGTAGAAAGAGCCATGTGTTGTTTGTCCTGCTGGGAATGCACCCAGCCCCAGTTCTAGGCATCCTTCACCCTTCCATTTGGCCCCCTGAGGGAAGGACGGTGCACCCCATCCAGCCAGGGCTCTCCTTCCTCTCCTTGCACCCATCCCCTCCCCCACTCTGCGCCTGTGGCTACCTGGCCAGTCATTGATCAGCCCTACTCCAGATGCTGGAACACCTGGCCCATGAGCAGGGGGAGGCATCCATGAGGGGCAATGGCAGGTCAAGGAGGTAGGCCCTGGTGGTCCAGACCCCAACTGGAGCTGTGTGGGGAGTCAGTGTTGCCATGGTGACCCATCACCCAGCAGCTTGGGTCTAGGCCTGCTTGGGTGGGCCTGGTGTGGGGTCTGAGGGACTTCTGAAGGGCAGGGGCCAGATGTGGTGGAGTATGGGTGGAGCTGGGCAGAAACAGCCCCTGGACAATGGAGGCCACTCTCCTCACCTTTACCCTGCAGCCTTGGTCTGCTCCTGTGTCTGTTGTTTCTCTAGCACTCTGCTGGGAGCCCAGAGACCACAGTGATTTGCCCAAGGTCACACAGCGAAGGTGACAGAGTTGGGGCTGGACCAGAGTCCAAGACTCCTTCTGATTTCTTTGCCTCTCCCCTCCTAGGGCTGCCGACACCCCCTGTCTCATGAGATGCTCCCAGTATCTATGCGGGGGGATGAGCTGATCTCCTGGGAAAACCTCTAGGTGGGAGAGAAGGGCAGGGGCAGTAGCCCCCTTGTCACAGTGGGTGCAGCTGAGCGAAGAAGTTTGCCCAAGTCAGGTAGGCCTGGGACTGGATCACTTACTTGTTCCCAGTGACATTCACCAGGTCAACGTCCCCTGGGAACCTCTCTTTGCTCCTCTGTGTAAAGGGACAACCTATGGTGATGGAGTTGGGTGGGGAGAGCCTGGCTTTTTCCTTCTGCTACCCTGTCTGTTCTCGTGCCCACCCAGGCTACTAGGATGGGAGAGGACCTTAGAGAGGCCAAGGAGGAGGGGCTATGTCCACCATGAGGGGCTGATCCCATTTTACTGATGGGGAGATTGAGACTTCCCTGAGGGGCGTTCACCCAACCTTGTCTCGTAGGCAGAATTGGCACAAAGTTTTACTGTCTGGCTTCTGGGGTGCCCCAGTGAAGTCTCTTCCCCACCCCACCTGGCAACTCTTCTTTAACCCCCACCCCACATTTCTGTTGGAGCCTTCCTTCTCCCACTGCAGCCCTGAGAAGTTTAGCCCTCCATCCCCAGCCTGGAAGAGCTAAGATGCCACTCAGCCTGGGGCACAGATGGGATGGGGGTCAGAAATTTGGGAACTCCATGAGGCCACCCAAGGGAGGTGGGAGGCGCAGAGTTAGAGGGGTCCTGCTGTGGGCGACGTGGAGGGGGCAGACATGGCTGCAGTCACTCACCCATGGGCATCAGAGCCCCCCGCACCCTTTTCAGGGGAAGCTCCCCACCTCCTGAGGCAGCCCCCTTGTGTCTGGAAGGTTCAGCTAATTGCTACCTGCCTGGTCCTGTTGCCTTGGCTCTGACCCTGGGGCCCGAGGACTCCAGCCTGTTCCCCTCCCAGAGACAGACAGCTCTCCCCTGCTCCCCACGAGGCTGCACTCCTTTGGCTTCCGTAGTCCCTGTGGGTGAGGGACAGAAAATCTGGGTTTAAGTCCAACTGCACCCCTGAGCAGCTGTGTGGCCTTCAGCAGCCTTTCCACTTCGAGCCTCCATCCCGACTCTTTGGGTGGGCTAGCGCCCTGTGCCTGCGGGTCGCCAGGGAGATCTCGTGAACCTGGGAGTATAACCTGGCCTGTTGTGGACACGGGCTTCTGTGTGTCCCGCCACTCAGTGGCCACTCTTGGCAGACTTCCAGGTCCTCAGCCATCACCTTCAGACTCTGCTGCTCTGGCCGTGTTGAGTGTTGGCACCTGACCTCTCTGCTAAGCCCTCCAGACCTGCTGGGTGGGGGTGCAGGGCTGGCTGAGCACCAGCGCCGGGCTGTGCAGCTGCAGATCCTGGAGGCCAGCTGACCTTGGAAGGAGCCACTCTCTGGCGGGGTCCCAGGGCCACCCCCTAGACACAGGGCAGGAGCCAAGCCACAGGGGAGGAGAGGGACCCGAGTGGGGCAGAGAGCGGGCCATAGCCTCGTGCTCAAGCTGGCCCGAATCCCTGAGATAACAGGCCAGGGGACAGCGAGAACAGTCAGCCCTGGGAAGGACTTCCAGTCATCAGCTGCCTTAATAGCTTGGCACAGCCTCACTCCCCACACTCGAGGGAGCTTCTGAGAAAGGGCTGAGATCCCTATCATGGGAAGTGGGCAAGCAACTGCTCTGGCATCTGTTGTAGGGGACAGCAGTGGGTTCTAACCCAGAACTGGGGAAGGGATTGGACCCAGAACCTGAAGTTCCTCCTGTCTGGGCCACAGTGTGGTGGTCCTATGACCCTGAGGATCTGACAGTCTTGTCCAAATATTCCCCTTGGCCGCCAACAACTCACCCCACAGTTGTGCCCCCCCAAAAGCCCACAATCCAAGAATAGTCACTCATAGTTTCAAGATAAGCTCTAGATCCCATCTCAAGCCATTCACAGCTCCGAAGCACCACGAAGGTGTGTGCTTTTCAACCTGTGTCCAGGTCCTGACCCATTAATGGTTGTGAAATTGAGTTTTGGGTCCACTACTTATGTTTTTTTTTTTAATGAAATAAAATTTCAAACACTTATATGTGAGGGCAAATATTACTTTGTGATGCTCTTGTGCGTGCAAGTCACTCAGTCTTGTCCGACTCTTGCGACCCCATAGACTGTAGCCCGGCAGGCTCCTCTGTCCATGGGATTCTCCAGGCAAGAATACCAGAATTGCTTGCCATTTCCTTTTCCAGGGGACCATCCTGACCCAGGGATCGAACCTAGGTCTCCTGCATTGCAGTCAGACTCTACCGGCTGAGCAAATAGGGTGAGGCTCCTATTTCAGCTTTTAAAATATATGGACCGTATTGTATAACAAGTACAGTATGTTTGCTTTCACTCTGGGTCTTGATCAGAAAGTTGGAAAGCTTCTCCTCTGTGTAGAAATCTTGGGCGCCACTGAGAGAGGCTTGAGTGTCCAGATTCTTTTTTCTGGGACGTTTGGTTTCTGAGAATGTAAGTGCCAAGAATTACTGCTTTTCTCTCCTCAGACCTCTCTGTCTTTGCCCAGTAGCCCACTTAGCTCCAGGCCCCTGAGCCTCCTGATTAATCATCCCACCCTGAGGCCTAGGTCCCACTTGCTGCCCCTCCCAGCCCTGATTCCCCTTTGGGGAATGTCTTTTGCTCCATGTCTTTCTGGGGACCTTCTCTCTAAGCCCTCTGGCCGTGAGAACCCTTTCCTCCTGTCTGCAGATGCTTGTACACAGAACTCAGCAAAGCAGAGTGCTGTCGTAGTCATTTTTTCCTCCCTGCACACAGTAGGTGCTCAATAAATGTTTATTCATTCCACAATAATTTACAGAGTGCCCTCTGAGGGAAAGCACTGGACAGTGTTGGACACACACCAGGCAATTGTTGTTGAGTCACTGAATCATGTCCGACTCTTTAGACCCCATGGACTGCAGCATGCAGTCCTTCACCATCTTTCCCCATCCTTCACCATCTCCCAGAATTTGCTCAAACTCAGGTCCATTGAGTCGGTGATGCCATCCAACCGTCTCATCCTCTGTTGTTCCCTTCTCCTGCCTTAAATCTTTCCCAGCATCAAGGTCTTTTCCAATGAGCTGGCTCTTATATCTGGTGGCCAAAGTACTGGAGCTTCAGCTTTAGCATCAGGCATGAGGGCAGTTGCCGCTCCAGCTCAGCATGTGTTTAGGGTGATGAAGGAATGAATAAATGGAGTCTGAGAGTCTGGCATCAGGAGCCAGCTCAGATGGTCAAAGATGACGGGTGAGCTTGTAGCTCTGTGCCTGCACATAGTAGGCATTCTGATAGCGACAGTCCCTCATGGCCATGGATGAGCAGGACTGTTCCTACCGCTGTCTCTGGCCCTTCCGAGGCCTGTCTACCGCTTTCTCCTGCTGGCCCTGCCGGTGGCCCACACCACCACTGCCCCCTCCTGTTCTTGGAGCCTCTCTTCTGGGCCTAGGACCTTGGGCACCCCACTGGGAGGACACCTGCAAAGAAGCCAGTGCTCCACGAGAGCATGAGGCGCAGGCCCAAGGCCCCAGACATCCTGCCCTGCTCCAGCACCGCAGAAGGTCTCTTTCTGGTCCCTGCTCAGAGGCCACTTCCACTGAGAGGTTCCCCTGACTCTGGTGACAAAAATAGCTCCTCCTGGTCACGTTCTGTCACATCACCCTCCATAGGTCCTTTACGGGAATTATGACGAGCTGAAATTATCTTGGTTTTGACAGTCGTTGGATGTTTATAAAGTGTCCCTGTGTGCCAGGCACTGGGGTTCGGGGTGAAGCCGAGGGTGGAGGTCCCTCAGCACTTGCAGAGACTGCGGGTGAAATAGGTTTGGATCAGACAAACGCTGTGTAGAATATCAGGACGCAGACGGAGAGCACCTGGGGCACCTATCGGAGGAGGCAGCCTTTGAGTCAAGACTGGAATGGTAGGAAGGTACGAACCGGGGAGTCTTGGAGGATCTTATCCAGAAGGGGTGGCTAATGTACAGACCCAGAGGGACAAGAAGGAAGACTTGCATGGCCGGAGGGTCAGGGTGGGAGTGGAGAGGGGAGGTCAGAGGGCAGGAGGACTCAGTGAGAAGCAGAGCTCCATGCTGAGAAGTGACATGGGTCCTCAGCCCGTGCGGAGACAGGATTGTGTGGGGAGTGGAGGCAGGAGGCTCAGAGACGACCCCACGGAGTTGCCGGCAGGGGTGTGGCTGGCTGTAGGGAGGGTGCTGCAGGCTGGATGGGCTCAGCGTGGGGCCCCAGTCCAGGTCTCAGTCCCTCCGTCCACCCGCTTGGGGCAGCTCCTGAACTCCCGGGAGGATGGTGGGGAATAAAAGTAACAGCACCAAACTCTGGGATGTCATGAGGGTCAAAGGAGACTCCAGGGCTTGGCCCAGAGTAAACACTCGTTTTAATTGCTCAGTCGTGTCCAACTCTTTTGCGACCCCAGGGACTGCAGTCCACCAGGCTCCTCTGTCCATGGTTTCCTTCTCCAGGGAGAGTAAACACTAATGTTGGTTATTGTGATATTATCCTGATGCTTGGGTTTGGGGAGGGTTGAAGGTGTGATGCCTGAGTGGCCCCCCAGGAGGTCACAAACTGAGATGGGGAAGTCAGGGGAGGGGCGATCCTCCCATCTTGGCCGTGCTGGGTTCACGATGCCTCTTAGACGCCTCCTGACCCCAGAGCAGGAGCTGAATCTGCTTGTCTTGGGAGGGCGATCGGGGCCAGGTGGCATCTTAAGTGGAGGCTGAGCCTGGACACTGAGTGGGTTCTGAACAGAGAGGCTGGGAGAGGGGTGACCCGGAGAGAGGCCCTCAGACCTGGAAGACGCAAGAAGGGGGCAGGGGTGAGCCAGTGGCCTCCGTGAGAACGGCTGGGAGGACCGTGGGCTCACAGGAGTCTTGGAGGGGCTGTGGAGAGAGCTGGATGACAAGTCATCCCCTTCAAGACGCGTCTATGCGCAGCTGATAACGCTTTACCCTCCAAGGTCACTTTTCATCTGTGCAACATGCCCGTGAAGTGGGCGTAATCCCTCCCCTTTTTATGGAAGCAATTCAGAGAGGTTAAGACATTTTTCCATGGCCAGTCAGCACCTAAGTGAAGTGTTTGTTCTCTCCCCTTCCAGGATCACAGTCCCTTCTGAGGACCTTATGAATGCTGTGACCCTTCTACACATATGTACACACTAATTTGAAAGTTTTCTATGTGTCTTTTCTTTGTGGTTGTAGGTGATACATTCAAATGGTTCTAAAATTAAAAAGACACAAACGGGAATACAGTGAGAGTTCCTCCTCCCACCCCTTCCCCAGCCACCTGCTTCCCTCCCCCGGAGGCAGCCCGTGTCACCAGTTTCCTGGGTCTCCATCCACAGACAAGCCCAGATGAGCAAATATGTGTATCTATAAATTTCTTCCCTCTCCTTTTTGTACAAATGGTAGATACTATACTCAGTGTTCCCCACCGTTGCCTTTTTTTTCACTTAAAAACACATCTTAGAGACCCGCACGGCTCCTGTGGGCCTCCCCTCCTTTTTCCTGGCTACGTGGCGCGCCGTCCTGTTTGGGCTGCTTCCAGTCTGGGCCGGGCACACCCGGCACCCGGCCCCTCAGAGGGCATGACTGTCTGCAGGCCCTGGTCCCAGGCGCCCACACAAGCATCACAGGCAGTCCCGTGGCTCTCTGGAAGCCACCCGCGGTGGCCTCTGCTGAATTACCCCTGGCACTCAACTCTGATCCCCTTACCCACCCCCGCTACATACCTCTTCTCAGGTTTGGCCTGTGAGCCCCGCGGAGAATCCAGGGAATCCTGTGTGAGCCAGGGGCATCAGCCCTGACTCCCCCAAGTCTGAGAGACCTACCTGCCCAGTCCCAGCTCCTAGAGATGTGTTTGCTGAGCAGCCAAGAATGGGACAGTGGGGGAGGGGCTGGCCAGGATCTCCATCCCTATCCCGGCTGGGGAGCTGGGGTGGGGAGGGCAGTCGTGGGCTGTCCTAAAGTCACCTCTGCTCCTGCCCCCTGCCTTCCCCTCCTCCCCCAGCTTGCCTAGCACCTTGCCTTCTCCTCTGCCCGTGAGGAGTCTTCACCTGTTTTTGGCTGGGGAGAGAGAATGCGTCCCAGTGGGGAAGGCAGGAGGAGCCACGGGCTTTGGTGGGCTAGGCTGGTCTGGTCAACTGGTCAACTCTGTTCACCTTCCCCCTTCTCCTGGCTTCAGGGGCCCTGCTGTCCTCACGTTCCCCTCTGTCTGCCTCTTGGCCTCCATCTGCTGAGCCAAGTTCTCACTGACGTGCAGGAGATGCTCGGGACTGGGTCTCAAGCCCCCTCTCTTCTCATCCAGCATTCCTGCCCAGGAGATCTCATCCACTCACACCTTACAACCTCCCCGAGGTGTGCCCATCAGATGAGTTTCCTGGACTTCCCCATGTGGCCATTCCAAGGCCACTGCACACTGGGAACTGTTGCTCCTTAGACCTGGTCCTCTTTCAGCATCTCACCATCACCTGTTCCTGACACCCCTCTTCCCTGCCCTCCACGTAGCCCAACCCCGCAGCCTGGGGGCTCTTTGTCCAGAATGGGTCCCCACTCTGTTTACTTCTCTCGAGCAACACTGCCACCAACCTGGCAGCTCTAAGCCGCCCATCATCGCCCGCCTGGGCAGCAGCAGTAGCCCTCTTGCCGACCTCCAGCTTCCACTGTGCCCCACGCAACATCCTGGCACATCTCATCCCCCAGCAAGCGGGCACGCTCGAGCAGTGGTGGCCTCTGAGGCCAGACAAGGGGCAGGGATGCCACTAGGGCCATACTGAGGACTTTTTTTTCTGAAGCCCAGTGGTGGATACACAAGGGTCTATTATAATGACTGCGTATCCCTAGTTGTCTTAAAGATGTCATGTGAAAGTTTAAAGGATCAAATCAGGCAGAACCTGACCGCCTGCCATTTCCCGTAACCACGAGGGTGGATTCCACAACCCTGCGCCCCACTCCCTGGGGCCTCGTCTGGGGCAGCTCTCCTCCCTCTCGATCACTTCACTCCTGCTCTCTGGTCTTGCTGCAGATTCTCTTTCTGGAATGTTCTACACCCATCTTTCACACAGACACACAACTCTTCGGATTGTCTTGGCTCCCACCTACTCCTCAGGTCTCAGTTTTACATGTCATTTTCTCAACGAAGCCTTCAGGGACCCCCATCAAAGCAGGGCCCGTTGTCTTCTTTCTCACACTGCCCCATACTTTTCCTTCAAGCAGCTTGCTACAATCCATGGCTGCCGCCCAGGCAAATGCTTGTTATGTGTTACATGGAAGCTGGGTGAGTCCACTCCAGTGCCTGACTTGAGGCAAGTGTGCAGTAGGAGTGAGTCCCCTTGAGGGATGAACACGCAGCAGAGAGGGTCCCTAGAAGCCACAGCAAGGCCTTGGCTCCCCGACTAGTGAGGGAGCTGAGGTTGTTCTGGGAAAGAAGCCTTTGGGGATCGCCTTCAAATTCCTGTAAGGAAGAGGACAAAAGTGTTTGAGGGGCCTCTTTAGTGGGACTGTCTGGCCAACAGAAGGGGTTCCTTTGTGGGTAGGGAGCCGCTATCAGTCATGGAAGGGGTCAGGCCTCGGCAGTTCAGCACAGGGCATCCCTGCTAGAGCTGGGCCGTTGGGTCCTCCTGCCACTTGGCCATGACCGGAAGGCCCAGCTGGACATTCTGGAGAATTTGCTTTCCAGACCTGCTCACTGGATGGCTGAATGGTTGGAGGGAGAAGTGGGGTGCACAGCTGGAGGAGTGAGCTAGTTGGCCCCACACTGCTCAGACCTGGCCAGGCCTGAAGTCAGGGACCCAGATCTTGGCTCCAGCTTGCCCTCTGACCCAGTTTCTCTTTTCCCAACAAGAGTGAACTGGACAGAACTCGGCACATAGAAAAGGCGTGATAAATGCTTACTAAGTGGAAGAGACTTTTGATGTGACAGCGTTACTTCAAGGCCAGGAGAGCAGACTGTCTAACGAATGTGTGCTGGCATCAACTGCTCAGGCCCAAATCCTGGCTCTACCACTTGTGAGCTGTGTGACCTTCAGTAACTTGAGGAACCTTTCTGTGCCTTAGTTTTCTTACTTCTAAAGCAGGGACAGGGAGTTTCCTGGCGGCCCAGTGGTTAGGACCCAAGCTTTCACTGCAGGGGACACAGATTTGATTCCTAGTCGGGGAACTAAGAGCCTGCAAGTCACGTGGTGTGCCCCCCAAAAAAAAAAAAATTAAAAATAAATAAAGTAGGGCTGAAAATGGAAACTTCCTCTGAGGTCATGGTGAGGACGGCAGGAATTGATCAGCGTAAAGCACTCAGCACTGTGCCCGCCCAGAGCAAGTGCATACTAACTGCTCTGTGTGGATTTTGCTCCGTCACACCGTGCCCAGTGGGGGAGGGACTGTGCATGCAGGGGGATTTCTGGGTACCAAAGAAGCTGTCGGGGAGGAAGAGCATTTCTTGAGTCCCCACAGTGTGGCCTGCACTTTTATGACAGTTGACAGTCTGCTTCTGGCCCTCAGGACACCACCCTGCAAGGTAGGCATTACTATGTTCCTTTGCAAATGAAGACACTGAAGCTTAGAGGTCAAAGATCCTGCTGGTGCCAGACAGGACTGAGCCTGCCTCCCGCCCAGCTCTGTGAAAGTCTGAGGCCACTGTTCTTATTCACCCGCTCCCTTGTGCTGGTGGAAGAAAAGTTGGATGGGGCCACATGATGGTGCAGGGTGGGCTGCAGGGCAGGACATCTAAAATCCAGGGATGGAGTTTCAGGAAAGAACTGTTTGTATCACTTATCAACCTCTTGCACTGTGCTTGGCACCGTCCATGATCCCATTTACTCCTCAGTGAGGCATACTATTCGTCCCACCTAAGGATGTGGCTTACAGGGACCAGAGAGGTTAAGTAACTTGCCCAAGGTCACACAGTCAGAAAATGGCACAGAGACTCCAGAGTCCTGCCCTGGGAGGGGGAAGGTGTGGGATCTCGAGACTCGTCAAGAGAAGGTAGTTCAACCTCTTAGGGGGCCTGCAGAGCAGGACAGAGGCCTGCAGAGGGCCGTGGGCAGGACGAGACACCCTCGTGGCTGCCATCTCCAGCTGCCTCTTACTCTTGGAGGCACTGAGCTCAGATGCCTGCATTAAGTCTTTCCCCTCCTCCAAATCCCTGGGTGTATATGATTAAAGGACGATCCCCCCTGTCCCTCAACCAGATAGTCCAGGCCTGAGAGGCCTCAGTCAGAGCTGGGGTAGAGGGAGGCCCTGTGCTCCTGAGAGGGCTGGGAAATGGGACAGTGGTATTAATTCCCTCCCACCTCTCCCAGGGAAATTATACCTCCCAACCCGGCCCTGCACCGCCGGCACTGCCCTGTGGGTTCACCCTCTGCAGAAGAGTCAGTCTCCCCTCCAGGCCCAAGAAGGGCTCATGGCAGGGGGAGGCTGCTTAGACTCAGAAGCACCCACCCCATCGCCTGCCTAATTACAGACACTGTGTTGGGCCCTTCTTTCATTCCACTTCCTTCTTCCCCACTCCCCTGCCGGAGAGCTATTAATGTCCCCCATCTTATAGATGGAGAGAAAGAGCCCCTGGCTGGAACAGTTAGTGGTGGAGCTGGGTCTTGAAGCTGGGTTTCTAGTCTTCCAGGCCAGAGTTCTTACCTCATCCTCATCATCATCATTTTCATCTCATCTCATTCTTTGCGTTTTACCTGCAATGCCCTGTTGACCCCTCAGCTGATGTTTCTATTATATAGGTGAGGTAGGCATTGTTCGGAGAAGGCGATGGCACCCTACTCCAGTACTCTTGCCTAGAAAATCCCATGGACGGAGGAGCCTGGTAGGCTGCAGTCCATGGGGTCGCTAAGAGTCGGACACGACTGAGCAATTTCACTTTCACTTTTCACTTTCATGCATTGGAGAAGGCAATGGCAACCCGCTCCAGTGTTCTTGCCTGGAGAATCCCAGCGACAGGAGAGCCTGGTGGGCTACTGTCTTTGGGGTTGCACAGAGTCGGACACAACTGAAGCGACTTAGCAGCAGCAGGCATTGTTAGCATCATGTTCATTTTGCGGATGAGCAAACTGAGGTTCACAGAGGACATGCTAGAAGGAGAACTGAGCCCAAGAGCCTAACATGCTGGTTAAAGCCCCAAATGTGAGGCTTTAACCAGCCCATGTTTCCATACAGTTGAAGAGAAGTTGAGTGACGGCCAAGGGGCTGCAAGAAAGCAGGGCTGGCAGCTGGCAGTGCAGCCTCGGAAGACTTCAGAGAACAGGGGGCTCGGGCTGAGCCTGGAGGGCTGGAGAGAGGCACGAGGGGGGTCTGGGTTGCACAGGGCATAGTGAGAGGTGAAGGGAAGGCCAGAGGCTAGGAATCAGGGTGAGCCAGGGCCTGGAGCCAGCGGGCCTGAGTCAGAATCCTGGTTTTGCCTCATCTGCTGTGTGACCCCATCTCTACTCCCCATCCCCACCCCACCCCCAGCCTGTGATTCTTCAGCTGGGAAGAGAAATAATAACCCTGCTTGTTGCTGTGGTAGGTGCTTAATAAATACTTGTTAAATTAACAAAGAGTTGCAGTTATGCTTCAACGAGAGAGACCAGGCAGCGCCTGGCATAGAGCTGGCACTTCCAGAGTATTCCTTCTCTGAGGGCAGCCACCAAGAGGGATGGCAGGTTCAGCAGGGCCCACACTGAGCTGTGTGACCACGGGCCGGTACCTTCACCTCCCTATTGTCCCACTGACATCAAAGGGATGGCCGAAGTCCTGCCGTTGGGCTAATGTGAGTCACTCAGTCATGTCTGACTCTTTGTGACCCCAGGGACTGTAGTCCTCCAGTCTCCTCTGTCCATGGAATTCTTCAAGCAAGAATACTGGAGTGGGTTGCCATTTTCTTCTCCAGGGCCGCTGGGCTAAGGGCTCCCTATACCCAGGCTTCTGCCCCCCACCTCCCTCCCGCGTCTCAGGGCTGAGTGCACCTGCCTGCCCGGGGTCTCAGGACCCACTGCTGCTGCTTTCTGGGGCCAGAGGGCCTGCATGATGTGCAGACACCACTGTGACTCCCAAGAGGGGCAGGGTGCTCCTGGGGAGACTTGCCCCACAGCCTGCCTGGGCTGCTGGAGCCTGCAGGAGCTGCGGCCACTTGAGTAGTTTCTCCTCCTCTCTCTCTCTCTCTTTTTTTTTTTTTTTGCAAAAGGAGTGTGGGCAAGGAGGGAGCATTCAGTGTCATAAAATCATAAGTAAAGCCTAAGAGGACACAGGGGCGGGCTGGTCCTCCTGCCTCTTTGGATCCCCTGGCAGGCAGGGTCCAGCCCTCCTTAACTCCCTAATAACGGGCAGGAGAGCAAGCTGACAACTCTGCTGGTCACCTTCACCCCCTCCCAGAGGCTTAAGTGTCTGCCAGCTGCCAACTCGCGTGCTGCAGCCCTGCTCTCAGCCTCAGTTTCCCTAGTTGTCTAGGATCCAGATGTTCACAGCATAGCGAAATTAACCACCCCCCAACCTCGCCAAAAAGTAATTTGTTCAGCATTGTCGATGCTTCACTTTGCCAAGAAAGGACATTACATTAAAAAAAAAAAAAAGCAAACAGCATCTCCCATCCCCATCATTTCCCCAAAAGCAAAAACATTCACCACGAAAGATGTTGCAGGCTGCACTCTTAGAATAAAGGACAGGAACAGCAGGAAGCACCCAGCCGGGAGGGGATGGGCTTGTCCCAGGTCACCCAGGGAGGTAGCCAGGGGGCCAGCCCTTAGGGCCCCCATCCTGGAAACCCTGTTCTCCAGCGCGTGCTCATGAGGCACATTCGGTGCAAACGGGTAAGACCAGCTCCCTGCCTTCCAGAAAACTTAACTGTAGCCATGGTGCAGGCACCCGAACAACCAGGGCTCTCTTGCTCTCTCTTTTAATAAAGTATATTCAGAGGGAGGGTGGTACCCAATTGTCAATGCCCGTCGCCTCTCTCCCATTATCTGTGGCCCTTTCTCTTTCATACTTTTCCCCTTGGGCCCTTGTGCCTTCGCCAGGAAGATCCGTGTGACAAGCGAGGGGCAGAGAACCTGGCCATCTTCTGGCCCTAACCCGAGCGTCGGACTCCTAGCTTTGCGGTGATCCTGGTGCCGGCAGCACAGCGCAGCCCCGCCCCCAACCCCAACCCGCGCCCTGCAGGGGCTGCGGTGACTGGGCAGTGGTGTATCTGGACGGGTCACTGCAGACGAGGGTCTGGGCCCCTCACCAGCCCAGGGTCTTCAGGGGCACGCGCCACACGCCGGCTCCCCGAGGTGGAGAGTGACGGGCCTGGGGGCAGCACCTGCTCTCGGTGTCTGCTTTCCCAGCCGCCCAGGAGTGGACGTTTCTGATCCCGAGCTGATGCACCCGGCGGGGGGGTGGCCCAGGGCCTGGCCTAGGGCAGGGGCTCGGGAAATGGGGTGCTGTGACCGAGAGAGGAGGCGCGGGGCCTGGAGATGAGAGTCTCCACCGGGCCACCGTGTGGGGCTGAGGCTGGAGGACCAGGCTGACGGGAGAGTGGAGCTGATGGGAGGGCGGGGCTGATAGCAGGGCGTGGCCTATGGGGCGGGGGCTGATTAGAGGGCGGGGCTGGGGGCGGTGTTGAAGTGGAGGGTGTGAGTGTAGAGGGTTGGGAGCACAGGGGCAGGGACATGCGGAGCTTCTTCCTGGGGACTTGTCTGAGACTCCTGTCACTTCCACTCAGGAATGGGAACAGCGGGCATCGCTGGTGCGAGGAGCGCCGTGGAGAACCGTCTCCTGCAGCACCAGAGGAATCCCCAAGGTCAGGGCCAGTCCCTTGGGCAGCAGACAAGGCCTGCAGCTCCGCGGGCCCCTCTGTGGCCTTGGGTAGGGCTCTCACCTCTCTGGGCCTCACCATCCTCAGCCACCAAAACCCAGGTCACTGCCCTCTGTCCCCTCTATCTCTATCCTGCAAAGCCGCGGCCACTGGGTCTAGGGCCTGCCTGGCTGGACTGGGGCCCTCTCTTCCCATACCCCACACCCTACCCCCTACCCCAACCCGCTCCAGGGATGGAAGCTCCTCTTCCAGGAGCACCTTGAGTTTCCAGGAGTGGGACTGAGGTGATCGCCCAGGGCTGGCCCAGCTGCTCTGGGACCCTTACCAAGTTCATCCCAGCTCTGAGCTTCCTTGGCCTCAGAAAATGAGGGCCTTGGGTTTTTTTTGGGGGGTGTGCTGTGCTAAGTCCACTCTGCTGCCCGCTGCCCAGCTTTTCTCTAGCTGTGATGAGCAGGGACTCCTTCTAGTTGCAGGGCTCAGCTTCTCATGGCAGTGGCTTCCCCTGTTGCAGAGCATGGGCTCCAGGGTGCATGGGCTTCAGTAGTTGTGGTGCGAGGGCTCAGTAGTTGTGGTTTCTTGGCTCCAGAGCCCAGCTCAGTAGTTGTGGTGCATGGGCTTAGTTGCTCCGAGGTGTGTGGGATCTTCCTGGACCAAGGATCGAACCTGAGTTTCCTACACTGGCAGGTGGATTCTTTACCACTGAGCCACCAGGGAAACCCCAAAATGAGGGTCTTGAAATCACCCATCTTGAAACCCTTCCTTTGGGCTCTAGTTCTTTCTGTGGTGCTCATGGAGGCATTGGTGATGATGAGACAAAGTGAAAAGGGACATATTTAGTGAAGGAAGACTTCCTTGAAAGCCATTTATAGCCTAGAAGGTACATCTGGCCCCCAATCCCTTTGGAACTACCACCTGGAGCCCTGGCCATTGGGATGCTAGGGGAGGTAGCAGAGAGGGCCTGACTCCCAACTAAAACCAGGACCTCTTAAGGACTGGCATTGCCCATCCCCATTCATTACCTGTTAGATCTTCAGACCCATGGGTCTCACTGGTCCCATTTTCCAGATGAAGAAACTGAGGTTCAGAGCCGTCAAGTAACTTGCCCAAGTTACATGGTGGATTTAGGACTTCCAGGACTGGGGGACCTGGGGCTCATTTTAAGGGGGGAAGGGAGATGAGACCAGAGTCAGGGTGGGGTGACCGTGGGGGAAGAAGGGGGCAGGGCCTCTCTCCCTGGGCTGAGAGAGGGAGTTTCTCCTGGGAAGAGGCAGGCGCTGAAGCCGTTGATCTCTAAATTACAGCGTTGGCGCGCACCGGTTGCTGCGGCAACCGAGTTGTCCTGAACCGGGGAAGTGTATAAACATTGCCACAGATGCACAATTAGATCAGGAAGAAGAATAGAACAGAAAATAGAAACTTCCAGCCTTATATAATTCTGGGCCAAAACGTTACTAGGAACCCGGGCCTGGGCCCAGCCCCAGCCCTGCCAGCCAGCTGGGGCCCTGGACAGCACCATCTCTCTCTCTTGGGGCCCCATGGAAGGCAAGGGTGATAGGGGGATCTGCCCTCCATGGGCCCAGCTGGTACACCCGCCACCCAGCACGGTGAGAGGCCGCCTCCACTGAAACAGCTGGGGACGCTGACAGGCAAATCCTACCTCTCACCAGCTTCCTCCTGCTCCCTGGGAAACAGGAAGGAAGGCAGGAGGCACTGGCTTTCACAGAGCACCTACAGCCTCCCTGGGTTCCTGTGAGGCAGGGTTTTCATCCCCATTTTACAGATGAGGATACTGAGGCTCAGAGAGGAGAAATGAGTTGTCTGCAGTTATATACATAACCAGGTATGTCTACTTCCCTCCTCCCCCAACCCCGCCCCAGGTCTCCACCCAGTAGACTCAGTAACAGTGACAGCACCTGGGGGCTGAAGAGTTAGACACTCCTGGATCTGGACCCACTTACCCGCTGTGTGGCCTTAGATAGATCACTTTTCCTCTCTAAGCCTCCATTCCCTCACCTGTGATATGGAATAGGGATGCCTACCCAGGGGGCAAAACTCAGAGCTCCCCTTCCTTCCATCTTGACCACCACTTTGGAGTCTTCATCCACCGCAGCTCCTGACAAGTCTGGGGACAGGACAGGAAATGAGGTGGGGCTGTGGGTCCCAGTGCTACCCAGCAGAAGCCTCTGCACTGAGGGGACAGTCCTGAACCTGCTCTGTCCGGGCATGGTAGCCAGTAGCCACACGTGGCTACTGAGCCCTTGAAATGTGGCTAGTGCAACTGGGGAACCGATGCTGACGTTTTGTTCAATTTTAACTGAATGTAAGAGGCACAGGTGGCCAGTGGCTGCTGAACTGGACAGCACAAGGGAATGTCCAGCCCTCAAGAGACCCAAAGGGCAGAGGCTGAACATAGGGAGGGGAGCAGGGCCCAGAGCATTCACAACAGCCTCTGTTCAGGGCCAGTGGGATGATCGGTGGGGGCGGTGCTGAGATGGGCATCCGGAAGCTCCTGGAAGGAAAGGGAAGAGCAATCAGTGGAGGTTCTGGCGGGGAGATGATGGGCAGAGGGTGCAGCATGAGGGGCTGGGACTCGGACCTGAATCCCAGTGGCCTCAGCCACTGTGCCAGCAGGCCCCAACCCTGGAGCTGGGCTGGCCACAGAGGCACTTCCTCCCTGTTGTCAGACCCATCTTAACATTCTGCCCGAGGGGTGAAGGAAACCTTGGGTCCTAGTCCAGGCTTTTCCCCTCCTGGGCCTCTTTGGGCAGGTTCCTTGCCACCCTAGAACCTGGGTCCCTGGGGGCATTTGGAGAGCCATCCCCCACAGTACCCACTTGCTCCCTGGCACCTCATGTGTCTGGCTTCTCCCCTGCAGGCCCTGCGTCTTCCCAGGTGACCACGCCGGCTTCAGGACATGCACGGGCACAGCCGCAACGGGCAGGCCCACGTGCCCCGGCGGAAACGCCGCAACCGCTTCCGGTCAAAAAGAACGGCCAATGCAACGTCTACTTCGCCAACCTGAGCAACAAGTCGCAGCGCTACATGGCGGACATCTTCACCACCTGCGTGGACACGCGCTGGCGCTACATGCTCATGATCTTCTCCGCGGCCTTCCTCGTCTCCTGGCTCTTTTTCGGCCTCCTCTTCTGGTGCATCGCCTTCTTCCACGGTGATCTGGAGGCCGGCCCGGTGGGGGCCGCGGGGGGGGCCCCGGCGGGAGGCAGTGGGGCGGCACCGGTGGCCCCCAAGCCCTGCATCATGCACGTGAATGGCTTCCTGGGCGCCTTCCTCTTCTCAGTGGAGACGCAGACGACCATCGGCTACGGGTTCCGGTGCGTGACGGAGGAGTGCCCACTGGCAGTCATCGCTGTGGTGGTCCAGTCTATCGTGGGCTGCGCCATCGACTCCTTCATGATTGGCACCATCATGGCCAAGATGGCCCGGCCCAAGAAGCGGGCGCAGACGTTGCTGTTCAGCCACCATGCTGTCATCTCGGTGCGCGATGGCAAGCTCTGCCTCATGTGGCGCGTGGGCAACCTACGCAAGAGCCACATCGTGGAGGCCCACGTGCGGGCCCAGCTCATCAAGCCCTACATGACCCAGGAGGGTGAGTACCTGCCGCTGGATCAGCGGGACCTCAACGTGGGCTACGACATCGGCCTGGACCGCATCTTCCTGGTCTCGCCCATCATCATTGTCCACGAGATCGACGAGGACAGCCCGCTGTACGGCATGGGCAAGGAGGAGCTGGAGTCGGAGGACTTCGAGATCGTGGTCATCCTGGAGGGTATGGTGGAGGCCACAGCCATGACCACCCAGGCCCGCAGCTCCCTACCTGGCCAGCGAGATCCTGTGGGGCCACCGCTCCGAGCCAGTGGTCTTCGAGGAGAAGAGCCACTACAAGGTGGACTACTCGCGCTTCCACAAGACCTACGAGGTGGCCGGCACGCCCTGCTGCTCTGCCCGGGAGCTGCAGGAGAGCAAGATCACCGTGCTGCCCGCCCCGCCGCCCCCGCCCAGTGCCTTCTGCTACGAGAACGAGCTGGCCCTCATGAGCCAGGAGGAAGAGGAGATGGAGGAGGAGGCTGCGGCCGCTGCCGCCGTGGCTGCGGGCCTGGGCCTGGAGGCGGGCTCCAAGGAGGAGGCAGGCATCATCCGGATGCTGGAGTTTGGCAGCCACCTGGATCTGGAGCGCATGCAAGCCACCCTCCCGCTGGACAACATCTCCTACCGCAGGGAGTCTGCCATCTGACCTCCGAGCCCGCCCTCTTGCTTCCCGCAGGAGCCTCGCTGGGGGTGTGCTGCCAGGACACCCCCTCCACACTCAGGACAGAACTCACCCTGGCTCTGGACCTTCTGGAGGGACGTGGGGGCTTCAAAGACTGGGAGAGCCCTTCCTACTGACTCCAGAACCCAGGCCTGGGAAAGGACCAGGACACCCCTTGGTCTGGTCGGCCCGATTCCCCAGCACCTACCCACTGGCGAGCTCAGGAACCCCAGACCCCCCGCCCTTTCCCCACCTACCCTTCAAGGACATTCCCCTTTGCTCTCAGAACCTTGGGGAAGGCGCCTGGACTGTTGGGGGGTGGGCATCTTGGGGTGCTGGGGTGGGCCACTGGCTAGTTTGGGAGGGTGGGAGGGGGGGTGCGTTTCTTCTGCATGACTGTGGTCTGTTGCTCATGACTTTCTTTTGTAAATATCTATAAATGGAAAGATGAAGGCACCGAATCCACCTTCTGCCATGTGTGCCCGCAGGACCAGGCGGTGCAGGCCCTCTCTGGGCACCCCGCCCTCCCCATCCAGCTGGCTGGTCCCTCGAGGCCCTTAGAGCCAGCTGTCTTGGCCCCTAGATAGTGTTGGGTTTGGGTGCAGAAGCGGGACCCCAAGGAGCAGGATAAGGGCCGTCCCTCCCTGCGGTCCCTCTGGGCCCCTAGGCCCAGCCCAGATTGACAATGGAGTTTGTAACTATATATTTTTAATAAAGTATATGGTCCACTAGGGGTGGGCTGGTTGAAGATGGAGGGTTGGGAAGAAGAGACAGAGAGAAAGAGGGACAGAGAGAGACCAGCATGATGTGTGTCTGTGTGGTATATCTGTGTGTATGGGGTGCATGCATGTGTGTGTCATGTGTCTCTGTGTATGAAGTGCATGTAAGTGTGGTATGTATGTGTGTGCTGTATGTGTTATATGTGCGTGTATGTATGTGTGCATGGTGTGTGTGTATGTGTGTGTGGTATATATGTGTATGCTGTATGTGTGTGGTATGTATGTATATGGTGTGTATGTGTGTATGTTGTAGGTGTGTGTGTTGTATGTGTGTGTGTTGTTTGTGTGTGTGTGTTGTATGTGTGTGTTGTGTGTGTGTGTGTGTGTGTGTGTATGGTGTGTGTGTGATATGTATTTGTGTATGGTATGTATGTATCTGTGTATTATATATGTGTGGTATGTATGTGTGCATGGTGTATATGTATGTGTTGTATGTATGTGTGTGGTATGTGTATTGTATATGTGTGGTATGCATGTGTGTGTTATATATGTGTGTTGTGTATGTGTGATATGTATTTGTGTATGGTATCTATGTATCTGTGTATTATATATGTGTGTATGGTGTATATGTATGTAGTATGTGTGTGTGTGTATGCATGTGTGGTGTGTGTGTATATGTGTTGTGTGGTATGTGTATTGTATATGTGTGTGTGTGTTATATGTGTGTGTGTTGTATATGTGTGGTGTGTGTGGTGTATATGTGTGTGTGTGTGGTATGTATGTGTGTATTGTATGGTTGTATATGTGTGTGCCCTTTTCTGAGAGACTGACCCCTGGAGAGAACTTTATCACCTGCTGGTCTCCTTTCTGGGAGCCAGTGGAAAGGATCCTAAATGGGCACAGAAGGTCTGAGTGGGTTTGAGTCGGATCTTTGCTGTTAACAAGCTGTGTGGCTGTCAGCAAGTTGCCCAGCAACTCCTGGCCTCATTTTCACTCTCTGTAGAATGGAATGAACCACACCTCCTATTCAAGGGACGATGGATATCCTGTGTGGATGTCAGCCAGCCCTTTGTAACTCAGGGAAAATTGTCAAGGGCCCACTTGGTTTACACCCTTGCAAATACGCACACACACGGGGCTGGGCTGATGAGCTTGACTTCAGGACACTGTGGTGGGAAGGGCTCTCGGGGCAGCTGGGAGATGTGGTCATAGTTGGACTTGGTGTCTCCTCACTGTGGGGCCTTGGATGGGTCTTTTCCCTTCTTCAGGCTTCAGTTAGCTTGTGCTGTGTAACAGGCCGCCCTAAACGTGGACAACACTGGTTTATTATTTCTGAGGTGGTGTGGGTGGGCTGCGGGAGCTCCTCGCCTGCTTCTGTGGGCCACTCCAGCAGCCTTGCTTAGCGTGGGAGGTCAGCCGGGCCATGAAGTCCTCACTCACTCACATGTCGGGCAGTAGGTCTCACTGCCAGCCTGGGGGCCTCGTTTCTCCTCCACTGGCCTCTCCTCCTCCAACAGGCTACACCGGATCACTTCACGGAGTCTTGGGGCAGCAGTCGAAGAGGGTGAAGTCAGCAGCTGCAAGGTCTCTTGAGTCTAACCTTGAACTTGTATAACGTCACTTCCATGGCATTTTATTCGCTAATCCAGCTTAGGATTCAAAGGGCAGGAAGTTGACCCTGTCCTCTGGGAACACGGTCAAGTCCCTTGGCAAAAGGCATACACACCAGGTGGCCCTGTGGCCATCCTTGCTAGTCTGTCCCAGAACCTTCGAGTTGGGGGGTTCTTTCCAGTTCTAAGTCCATTGTATGTGCCAACTGTGTACCCAACATTGGGGTACAAGGAAGCAGAGGGCACCCTCCTCGTTCCCAGAAATCCGCTACACAGATAGGAATCTGGAGGCAGGCTCAGCTGCTGTCCAGTGCTGTTGGCTGCTTTGTGAAGGCCCACAGTTCATGCGTGCCGTTTGGGTAAATCATGGTGCCTTCCACGTGCTTTAACAGTTTAAGAAAATAACCTGAGGCCTCTTTTCCTAGAAAAGGGGGCCAAGGCCCAAGAACTCATCTCAGTGTCTTTTACTATTTGCATAAGACCTTTCACGGTAGGTGGGACAAGGATTTGGTCTCAGGGAGGAAATGGAGGCCCAGAGAACTAAGGGGCTGGTTTGAACCAAGGTGAGAACTGTCAGAGCCCCAGGAGTGAGCTTCCTTTCACTCCCATTCTTCCTGAGGTCGGGGGCTAAGAGAGGGTGGAAGGGGCTCCTCCCTCTCTTCCTCTGTCCCTATCCAGATTTCCCAGAGTGCACCCGTGACCTTGGGGGCCTTGAAGGGGCCTACAGGGGCCACCCAGCCAGACACAAGTGCAGCTGCTCGCCTGCCCATGTTCTCAGAAGGGCCCTAGGTGGCCGCACCCCAGGGTCTTGCCCCCCACCCCAGTGACATCCCTCCACCCAGCCCTGCAGGCCCGTGGGAGGACTCTACTCACCTCATCCCTCCTGCCCGCTTCATTTCAGTGATGCTCTGGGAGCCCAGGGCAGCCGGCAGTAGCTAAAGAGGACCTCAGACTCGGGTACCTTCCACCTGGAACACAGGGTAGAGGTTGTCCTGCCCCTCCACCCATAGGACCAGGGGACAGAGTGTGCAGTCCACCCTAAGCCGGCCTCCCGTCCAGAGCGATACGTGGGGCCGTTCAAGATCCCCCCTCCTAAACACCTTCCTCATCACTGGTTGGCCACTTTGCTCAGACACTCGTGACAACGGCTCCTTAAGAAAGACCCTGTCACTGTTGAGATGTGCATGTCATAGAGGGTAGGCAAGTTTTGACAAGCGCCCGCAGCAAGGACCTTCTGGAGTATCAGAGTGGAGGACACGGGTGGGGAGCACGAGGACTCGGGGGGCGGGGGCGCGCAGCGCAGCCAGCCCAGAGCGCAGAGGCGAGCACACAGCTGCAGGGAGGCTCCAAGGCTGCAGCCTGCTGCTCCATCAGTGCTGACTCACCTTGGCTCTCCCACCTGCTCCCTTCACAGCCCTCCCACCTGCTTTCCCCTCCCCTGCTCCCCCGGGCAGGCAGCTCCTCTGATCTCCCGCTTCAGTCCTTCACTCCCAGCTCCTGGCGGCCCTGAAATGGGGGTGGGGGAGATTGCTAAATCCGGGGGTGTAAGAACATTAGCTATCACGAGCTTGTAGTCACAGAAGGGGCCTTGAAGGCGCCATCAAGCCCTTCCTTGGCTCCTGCCCCCTCTCTCTCCTGTGGGGCCAGGGAGTGGGGACCCCGCCTCCTCTGCCTAGCCTCCTTCAGTCACAGCCCTGGTGGGTCATCAAGTGGGAGAAAGGGGGACCAAGGTGGGGGCCAGGGCATAAGAGGGTGCCACTCACGCAGCTGACAGCCGCCCGCATCCGCAAATAAAAGCCCCACCACTGGGGCCTAATTCTTGCAGGTTCATCTTTGCTTGCTTCCTTCCTGCCAGCTTCCAAAAAAAAAACCCAACTCATTTTCCTTATGAACTCACACTGCTTAAAGAGAAATAGAAAAGAATCTAGAAGGCATTCAACTCAGCTGTTTCACCCCGTCACATCTTCCCCTGTCTGTGTCAGGGCCTTAGTTAGCTCCCGTGACTGTGACCCTGGCCCCTTCTTCCTGGATCTGGCTTTTCTCACTGTAGCTTTTTCTGGTTTTTATTGGTATTGATGGATTCTACACATTTTCTTTCTTCTTCTTCTTCTTCTTTTTTTTTTTTTTTTTAAATACAGAGTCCCTGTGGCCCAGCACTGCTGAGAAAACCCCTAGCAGGGGTGAAGAGGTAGCTGATGATACTGGTGGTTTTATTTCTTTATCTATTTATTTATTATCTTGACTGTGATGTGCAGTCTACAGGATCTTGGTTCCCTGACCAGGACTGAACACTGGGCCTCGGCAGCAAAAGTGCAGAATCCTAACCACAGGTTATTGTTGCTATTCAGTCGCCTCAGTCGTGTCCCACTCTTGGTGACCCCACGGACTGTAGCACGCCAGGCCTCCCTGTCCATCACCAGTTCCTGGAGCTTGCTCAAACTCATGTCCATCGAGTCAGTGATGCCATCCAACCATCTCATCCTCTGTCATCCCCGTCTTCTGTCTCCAGTCTTTCCCAGCATCAGGGTCTTTCCAGTGAGTCAGTTCTTCGCATCAGGTGGCCAAAGTATTGGAGTTTCAGCTTCAACTCAGTCCTTCCAATGTATATACAGGGTTGATTTCCTTTAGGATTGACTGGTTTGATCTCCTTGCTGTCCAAGGGACTCTCAAGAATCTTCTCCAACACTGCAGTTCAAAAGTATTAGTTCTTTGGTGCTCAGCCTTCTTTATGGTCCAACCCTCACATTCATACATGACTACCAGAAAACCAGCTTTAATGACACGGACCTTTGTTGGCAAAGTGATGTCTCTGCTTTTAATACTCTGTCTAGGTTTGTCACAGCTTTTCTTCCAAGGCTCCCTTTCCCTCCTGTATATGGATGAATTCCAAGTATTTCTTCCAAGATACACAACGCTGTGATCAACATCTTTGTGCCTTTTTTTGTTTTTTAACTTTTTTTCCTTCTTGTGGCTGTTTGCTTAGGCTAAGCACTAACAGAATTCTGGTCTGTGTTTGCCAGACTTTCTAAAAAATGCAAACCCCCAGTACATGAATATTTCCACAAGGACAGTGTAGGGCTGGGGCTCCCAGGATTGGAAAGGGGAGAGGTTTTCAAAACCAAGCCCCACCTCCACAAGCTCCTCAAGGGGCTCCCTGTGTACAGATTGAGAGTAGACGTGGAAGACCAGCAATGCACACAGCGCTGGGACGGGGGCGCAGAGCCAAGAGCAGTGGCATTTATGTCGATATTTATAAAGATTGTGAGTGTGAGAACTAGGGGTCCTCGCTTGAATTCTGTCTCTACCGGTTACCAGTGGTGACTTGGGCATTGGTTTACGGCTCTGAACCTGTTCCCTCATCTGTTAAAAAGGGCCATTCATATCTCTGTCACATGCTTTGTTATTTGGATTAAATGAGATCTCATATGTGGCCAGGCCCGGCGTGGTCCTGGGCATATTACTGGGTCCAAATCATGTGAACTACTTTCCAGCCAGAATTTGCATGGGCTGACCACACAAGACACAGTTTGCAAAACTGACCTCTGAGCTTCCTGGCAGCCAATCAAAAGGGAAGCCTGATAGCTCACTTAGCTCTTAGTATATGAGGACCGGGAGGCTAGAGAAGGAGTTTGGGTTCTGACTTACTGTGTGACCCTGGCTAATCTCTTCCATTTTCTGAAACTCACTCCCTCATCTTCACAGTTAAGACGCTGGACTTAATGACCTCCAGGGCCCTGACACGTCTGACAACCTAGGGCTCTGATCCAACATCCTTCAGGACAGCTGAAGGTCTTGGGAACATGGTAGGGAAGGGCAGAACCGACACCTGGCAAAACTGGGAGGATGCCCAAGTCTAGTTTGGCCCCCTCCTCCAATTATGGGGAACCTCCAATGCACCCCACCCCCAAACTCACTCCACTCGCTGCCTCAAATCTGTCATAAGATCCCTACATAAGCCCTTTGGGATCCCAACCAGAGGCGTTTGCCCAGGTCCTGGCCATCAGCCCCACCCACTGCAGATTTCAGAGGGCTTCCGTGTCATTCATCCGTTTCTTCGTGGAACAAACATTTGTTGAGCACCTGAGCAAGCAAGGAAGAGCCTGGTCTAGGAGAAAGGCTTTAGCACTGAACCAAACAGGAAAGATGGAGCTGAGGCCTGGGCCCGCTGCCTTTCAGCCTTGGGCTGTGGTGCTGGAAGAGAGCTCCAGGCTGGGAGTCCTGAGGCCTCCGGCCTTGGCCCTGCCACCAATGCCAAATGGGACCTTGGGCAATTCCTGACACTCCATGCTCAAGCTCGGGACACTGGCCAGGGATCCTGGGTTACAGTGGCCGTAGCTGTCCCTTTGCGCTGCAAGTACCATAGCAACAGGGCAGGTGGGCCAGAGCCCCTGCTGGCTGCGGGCTGGGTTCAGCTCTAACAGTGCCTGCAGTGGGAAGGAAGCCAAGAGGGACCCCTGGTCCCCACGGACGGGGGAAGACAGGCCCAGGGGAGGGGGGTTGAGATGTCATACAGAGAAGCAGTTGCAGAGCCCCAAATCCAGAATCAGACCCCCTGACCCCCCCCACCTGTCACTAGGATTACCCCCTCCTGGGATGTGGCCTCCTGGAATGAGGGTCCGGAGGCCAGCACCTGTGCCTCGTGCTTCCGGGACCTTCCTTGCCTGGCAGAGCAGAGATTCAGCTGGCTGTCTCCCCTCCTCAACTCTTTCCATGCTGTCTAAGCCTCCTCCTTCCTCTCCTCCTCCTGGACCTCCCTGCTAACACCTGGGCCAAGGCACTAAAGGAGGGGTCCAGGAACGCGGGAGAGGGTTCAGGGAGTGTGGACAGTTTGGAGGGCATATTATACAGTGATGCGGGAGCAGCCGTGACAGCAGCGGGGGAAGTGGAGAGACACAGACAGAGAGTCAGTGATGGAGTCAGAGACGGAGAGACACAGGGATGGTAGGCGAGGGAGGTGGCCTGCGGGAGAACAGAGGTTCTGAGCAAGCCAGAGGGAGGCAGAGGGCAACTCAGACAGCCAAGCAGACAGCTGCCCAGAGCGAGGGAGGCACCAGCTCGGCAGGGAGACCCTCACTCAGCCAGAGTGGAGGGCAGGGTTTTGCTGGGGGCAGACGGTGGCCTCCCCCACACATGAGGCCTGGTGGGTCTACGGGAATAAGCTGGATGCTCTGGGGGCCCAAGATGGACAAACCCCAGGCTTGCATCCAGCGAGGCAGAGAGGCCAGCGCAGACCCCCCCCAAGGGGCATTCTCAAGGAGAAGCCTCAGAGGGACAGCTCTGTGGGAAAGGCCGAGGCAGCCTGATCAACAGAGCAGCTGATGAAGAGCCCTGTGCACCAGTGAGGGGGCAGTTTGGGGTCCCCTGTCTGGCTGGACTCCCTGCTGAGGCCCTACAGGGGCTGGACTACGAGGCCACTAAAACCCAAGCTGGAAATGAGCAGAAGGCCAGAGGGGACAAAGAAACCCACTCCCAGCTTCTGTGTGGGGACAGGCCTGGTGCCAAGCCTCGCTTAGCAGCTGTGTGACCCCAGCCCTTTCCCTGGCCATCAGGACGGGAACGTGGATGCCGGCCCCTGAAGCCTGTGGGTGGGGTCGTGGCAACCCGTTCCAGCCCCAGCCGTGAATCTGCACACACCCACTTTACAACCTGAAGTTAATCTCAACAACCCTCACAATGAAATGCCCGTGCTTTACAGGTTACAGAGCCTCTTAACCTCTGATTTCTCATTTGACCAACACCCTCCCATCAGCCCTGGAAGGGCAATGCTGCTATTATCCCCATTTCACAGATGAGGAGGCTCAGGGAGGCCCCATGTCTTACCCATGGTCACACAGCAACTTGGGGCTCCACCCAGCTGAGAGGAGAGTGAGATGTGGCGGGGGCGTGATGTGGGAGGTGGTCAGCTACTTCGAGGAGGGGGTGGCTGCGCCAGGAGAGGAGGAGAGTTCACCAGATGAAGGGGTCTCTCCCTGCAGGTTGTGGGGATACCTGGGTGGTCTAGCAGCAGAGGAGTGAGAGATGGGAGAGGCCTTTGGAGGCTGAACATGGCTGCCAGTCGGCCCGGGTGGAAAGTGGGCAGGAGAGGGCACTGCAGACCCGGGCGGGCAGGACGGCAGCCCTGAGGGGGCCCGGCCATGGTGCAGCATGTGAGCGCTGCTGGGGCCTCCAAGGAAGCTGGCCAGGGCAATGGGACCCGATGGGGCAGCTTTCTGGGCTCAGCAATGAGATGGGCAGGAACCCCGGGCGCTGCCGGAGGAGCCTCAGCAAGGGATGGGGGGTGGGGGGGTGGCAGGACAGGTGACTGACGGGGAAATGGGAGACATGGCGTGCGTGGCTCCGGTCCTTTCCCGACAGATGAGAGGGGAGAGGACACGCACAGCTGAGCACGGCAAGCGGCCAAGGTGGGAACCCGTGGTAAGGATGGACAGGACTATTTCTGGCCGGGTCTCTGCAGGGGAGATGGGGGTGAGAAGGGGCCCACAGTGGCCTTGCTGCCACCTGCCTCCCTGACAACCAAGAACCCTGGCTGGGGGCAGGCGGGGGCACAGCCTTTGGCTCAGGACGGCCCTGGCTCTCAGTGGCATCAGGAGGGAGCGGCAGAGAGGGCAGGGATGGGAGCCGGCAGGCTTGGCGAGGGGCCAGCAGTGCCCCTTCCTCTCTGGGTTGTCCTGGCCCATCTGCTTGCCCTCCGCAGATTCCTCTCTCCTCGGAGACAGGTGGGCCTGACCTGAAGGGCCGGAAATGGGTTTACAGGAAGTGGCAGAGGCTTGGAAAAGCCCCTCCAGCCCCCCGCCCCACTCCCGGTCAGCCGCCCTGGGAGACACAGACCTTGAGCCCGTCTCTTCCAATGAGCAGGCCAGGAGAGGAGAAGGGACTTGCCTGTGTTGTGTTGTGTCGTGCAGTCATTCAGGGCCCAGCTGTGGCCGGGGCATCCCAGGCCTGACCCTGCTCCTCAGGTCTACCTGTGAAATGAGGGGTCACAGGTGCTTCTGTCACCGGGGGTAGCTCAGGGGTCACCGAGCTAGCATGGGAGAGGGGTTGACTCGCAGTCAGTGCTCAGGACACGGCTTCTCCTTCTGTGTGTTGAGGTCACGCCGGGTACACCACTGAGGTTAGCACACAGCCTCGGGCGTCATCTGGGCCCCTGGCACTGCTGCTGAGCAGCCTGGCACAAGCTACGTGGCTTCTCTGAACCTCAGTCTGTTCTTCAGAGAAATGGGGAGTGCCCCAGCACCCTCTACCAGGGCAACCGGGAGGACAGAGAGAGAAAACGAATGCCTCAGGACCTGGAACAGCACTGTCTTCCTCTCTTCTTAGCCTGAGCCCCCCACCACCTCACACCCCACTGTCAAGGCCCACACCTCGCCACTCCTGCTGGGCAGAGAGCCTGGCCTCGGAAAGACTGCGGCAACCTCTCCCGTCTGGCAAGGGAAGTGATTCCAGCTCGCCTCGGGCCCCCAAAATAGAGTCCTATTTTAGCTTCCAACTCCTCCGTGGAGAGGCCCAGAGCGCCATGCAAGGGTGTCTGGCTGCCGAGGGCATGCACCAACCTCCCTCCCCGCCCCCCATCCTGCCAGGCACAGCCAAGCTGTGCCCTTGGGCCCCTCCTGCCTCCTGCTAACTTCCTCCACTGTGGCTGGGCTGCCTGCTCCTCCTGGCTCAGTTCCAATTATTCCAGTTCTAATGGAGGGTCTCGGTGCTGCCTGGATGCCATTTCTTCCAGAGGTGCATCATGAGAATCAGGACCTCCCCGTTCTTCACTGTGTTTTTCAAACGAGGCTTCCCAGGGCCTTCAGGCCGGTCCCTGTGTCCACAGTCCTATCTTAGGGGAGCAGAAGCTCTCACGGGGGCAAACGAGGGAGACGGATGCTGGGTGAGCAGTGCAAACGCACAGCTTACTCACTCAGCCCCACAGACCCCCGTGGGCCTCCATGCAGCTGCCTGCCTCAGGGCCTTTGCACCTGCAGTTCCCTGACCAGAGTGCCCTTCTCCTCCATCACCAGGTGCAGCTGGGTGACAGATGGCCTGTGCTCAGAGGCCACGCTTTAGCCCCACTATGGTCCCTCTGGAAGGAGATCTAAGCAGAGGGATGGCAGAAGCAAAGCACGGTCTCATGAAAGAGGGGGCTGTGGCCAGTGGGCAGGATGTTCAGGATTTCTGGAGATACGAGGGAACTTCACTGTTTCCTTGTTTTGCAGACAACAGGCACAAAGAAGTGAAATAATTTGCTCAAGACCACTTTTGAGTGAGGAAGCTGGAATCTGAGCCTGGGTTGGAGGGTGTGTGTGGGGGTCTGTCTCCAGTGCCACACCCTGAATCTTCTTAACTAGCCTCTGGGTAGAGGCTCAAGAGGTTTGCTAGATGGGAAGAGAATGAAAGCCTTGATGGGATTCCAGCCAGTGGGCCCACTCACTGCTCACCAGCTGCGCATCTTCGCATATCTTGCTCAGCACATCTGCCTTGCCTGTCAGTGTGGTGCTGGGAACTTTCCCCTGTGGAGGTAGAGGGGTGGGGGACCCACACCTCAGATCCCAGGTCTGGGGAGGCGGTGGAGATAGGTGGGAGGTGGGAGCAGGGCGGGGTGGGCAGAAGGCTGCAGATGGTTCAGCTGCATCCCAGTACACAAGCCCACAGGTCAGTCGGCTCCTCTGGGTTGGAAAGTAAAATCAGAGGCTCAAGCAACCTTTCCAGAAGCCCAGGCTCACAACTGCCCAGCAGGCAAAGCAGAGTCCCTCTTCCAATAGTCCCCGTCCTCCCAGAATCCAGCCTCACTGGCCATGCCTGAGACATGCCCACCTCTGAGCCCACCACTGCGGCCAGGGGCATGGACCCCTCTGACTGGTGGACATGAGTTCTTGGCACAGAGAGGCTCCTTGTTTTAGGAACCAGACTAGCACCCTGGGGCGAAGGAGGGGGAAGGCAAGGCCAGAGAGGCTGAGAAGGGAGGAAGGAAGCCAGGAACCAGAGATGAAGGACAACAGCTGGGCAGGAAGAGGTCCCCCTCTCCAGCCCCAGCTAATGTCTGGTCAGATGTGAGCACAGAACCTGAGAGTCAGGGGACAGGCTCTGCTGGCGGTGTAACCCCAGACAAACCACCCCACGTCTCTGAGACTCAGCTTTCTCATCTGTAACATGGGTGCTATAGTGGTACTGACCTCATGGGCTATCATGAGAAAGGAAAGGAGATTAAGCACTTAGCTCATGGCAGTTCTTTTTACTCTCAGCCTTTGAAGTTCACCTTTAATCCCTGTGCAGCTGTTGACCCTGGATTCCTACCAGACAGCTGGCAAAGCCCCTTTCCAGCCATCACCTGCAGTGGCCCTGCTCCTCCGCGGGGAGGTACCGGCATCACACCTGTACCGTCTTACAGGTGTTAAAACAGCCCTGGCAGCTTAAACAGCCTGCGATTCAAGGTTCCTCGACGGGGTCAGAGCCGGGACGTCACCAATACTCTCAAGCCCGAGCTCCTTCCATCACAGCAGCTGCTGGTTGACTTTCAAAAGGTGAGGGAAGGAACTGGTCCTCGCCTCAGTTTCCCCTCCTGCTGCAGAGGGAACCAGAACGATCCCATCCTCCCCTTCCCGGGGAAGTGATTACTAATACCTAGTTCTCAGCTCCTCTTCGCTGGCCCCATGCCAGCCCCAGGGGTCCCTGTCCCACAGCGCCGCCCCGTGGTGGCCTCAGGGACTGCAGTCTGAGTGCACCCGGCGAACTTGAACCCTCACTCCAGTCCCCAACCGTGGGCGAGTCCCCGCCCATTGCTCCCCGGGTCTCTCCCTGGAGTCCTGCTCCGCCCTCTCTCCATCTCCAAACCTGTCCACATCCTTGACGCCTCCCTTTCACCAACATTGAGAGGGCGCCGCACACCGGCTCATTACACCCTCCTCCACCATCGCGAGGAAGGACTATTCGCCCATTCTAGGCTCAGAGGTCTACGCCCTGGAGGTGAAGCTTCCACAGTCAAGGTCTAGCAGCGTGGAAGGGGCGGAAGCCTGGAGGCGGGATCTGAGCTCAGGTGTCTTTGTGCGCATAATTTGGGGGCACCAGACTCTGCTAAGTGCTCTTCGCAGTCGTTATCCAGCCCAGCGTTACTCCCCTGTGGCCCCGGGCATCCAGCCTAGGTCAGACCGCACAGTCCTGTGTAGTCGCCACGACCCACAGTGTCCTTGACACTTGGAGCTGAGAAGTGCTGTGAATGTGAAACACACACCCGATTTCAAGGACTTAGTACCTAAAAAAAAGAAAACAAAATATCTCATTTATAATTTTTTATGATTGATTACATGTTAAGAATTATACTTTGGCTATATCGAGTTAGATAAAATATGTAATTAAAGTATTTTATTTCTATATTAAATATATTTTATGTGTTAAAATAATTAAAATTTTCTGTAAAGAACATTTCACCTGTTTCTTTTCACCTTATTATATGATTAGTACTAGCAAATTTAAATTGACAAATTGGCTTGTATTTGTGGCTCCCATATACCCACTCCAGTATTCTTGCCTGGAGAATTCCATGGACAGGGAAGCCTGTCGTGCTGCAGTCCATGGGGTCATAAAGAGTTGGACAGGACTGAGCAACGGATACTTTCACTTATTTCCACAGGACAGCACTTGATGAAAAGTGCCCATCCCTGTGCCCACATTAGACCCCTGACACCCTGTCTGGGATGGGACCCAGGGACCTGCATGTTAACAAAGTCTCTTCAGGGGTTCTGCAGACCACCAAAGCTTTAGTTTAAGCTCCAGGCTTAGCTTCTGGCTTGTTCATGGTTATATTTCTCAGAATCTGGCATAGGGCACGACACAGAGTTCAGTTCAGTTCAGTCGCTCAGTCATGTCCCACTCTTTGCAACCCTGTGGACTGCAGCACGCCAGGCCTCCCTGTCCATCACCAGCTCCCAGAGTTTGTTCAAACTCATGTCCATGGAGTCGGTGATGCCATCCAACCATCTCATCCTCTGTCGTTCCCTTCTCCTCCCGCCTTCAACCTTTCCCAGCATCAGGGTCTTTTCCAAGGAGTCAGTTATTTGCATCAGGTGGCCAAAAGTATTGAAGTTTCAGCTTCAGCATCAGTCCTTCCAATGAATATTCAGGACTGACTCCCTTTAGGATGGACTGGTTTGATCTCCTTGCAGTCCAAGGGACTTTCGAGAGTCTTCTCCAACACCACAGTTCTAAAGCATCAGTTCTTTAGTGCTCAGCTTTCTTTATAGTCCAACTCTCACATTGATACATGACTACTGGAAAAACCATAGCTTTGATTAGATGGACCTTTGTTGGCAAGTAACGTCTCTGAGTTTTAATATGCTGTCTCAGTTGGTCATAGCTTTTCTTCTAAGGAGCAAGTGTCTTTTGATTTCATGGCTGTAGTCACCATCTGCAGTGATTTTGGAGCTCCCCAAAATAAAGTTTGTCACTGTTTCCATAGTTTCCCCATCTATTTGCCATGAACTGATGGGACTAAATGCCATGATCTTCGTTTTCTGAATGTTGAGCTTTAAGCTAACTTTTTCACTCTCCTCTTTCACTTTCATCAAGAGGCTCTTACTTCTTCTTCACTTTCTTCCATAAGGGTGGTGTCATCTGCATATCTGAGGTTATTGCTATTTCTCCTGGCAATCTTGATTCCAGATTCTGCTTCATCCAGCCCGGTATTTCTCGTGATGTGCTCTGCATATAAGTTAAATAAGTATGGTGACAATATACAGCCTTGATGTACTCCTTTCCTGATTTGGAACCAGTCTGTTGTTCCACGTCCACTTCTCACTGTTGCTTCCTGACCTGCACACAGGTTTCTCAGGAGGCAGGTCAGGGGGTCTGGTGTTCCCATGCAGTAGGTCTGTCCTGTGCATCATCTCATCCAGTACAGACAGTAGGTAAGTAGAGGAGATAAGACATTTTCAAAAAACAGTAACTATAGCGTTTCGAATATCAGTTAAAAACCCAAAATTGACTTACATGTTCTGAGAAAAATATGTCCAATATATATTGCTAAAGAACATTACCTATATAACCCCATCAAACAAAATATTTTTATATAAAGGATAAGTGGCCTGATTTCTTCAACAAACAAGTTTCAAGAAAAATAAAAGACAGTGGGAACCTATAAATCGAATGAGAGTTAGGAGACATTGACCAATGACAGGCTTTCACAGTCCTTATTTGGGTCTTGACTCAAACAAATTAAAAAATTATATTTGATGATGTTAGGGAAATTATTGTTACAGGATGATAATGGGACTTGGGTTTTTTAAAGTCCTTTTCTTTTAAAGATATATATACAAATATTTAAGCATTAATTTATATGACATAGGAGACTTGCTTCAAAATAATATAGGATGGCAGAGCTGGTGGGGATAAATATTTATGTTGATTTGGTACATGTCTAAACTGATTGATGGTTACATGAGAGATCATTTTATAAATTCTGTACTTTGGTATATGTCAAAAATTTTCCATAATACAAATATTTTCAAAATAATAAGTCAAATCACCTCTCACTAAGAAGAAAGAGGTAGTTTAGAAGTGATCTGGCCCAGATAAGAAGAAAAAGGGAAGTGAATAGTCTTTCTTTACCTGTAAAAAGACCAAAATCAAAAGATTTATTATTATTTAGACAGTTAAGATGAAAGCATTATTAGAAACAAGGAATATTTGACTCCAAGAAGATGTAACAATTCTAAAGTCTTATGTACCAATAACACAACCTCAAAATGTATAAAACAAGGCAAAGAGAATTAAATCCATTATCAAAATTAGACATTTCTATCACAACTCTTTCAATGGCTGATATATCAAGAAGATAAAAGAAACACTAAGGATATGGAAGACATCTAAGAAGGTATTAAATATCATTAGCAAACAGAGGTATTAAATTAAAGCCATAACAAGTTGGAATTTTACTACCACTAGCTTGGCAAAAATTACAAAGTTGAACAGTTCCACATTTGGCAAGGATATGGTTCAGTGGGGACTCTCTTTCCCTTTGGGTGGGAGTAAAATTGGTTTAGTCTCCTCAGAAAATAGTTGCGCCTTACCTGATAAAGTTGAACATGTTGCACACGATAGTTGAACAGTTATAATTTTGTTATGTAAGAGCACATATATATGTGACCAACCTGTAAGGAAAGTCAGAAGAGGAAGGCGTGTGCACCTTCCAAGGGGCATGAAGGTGCGTTTCTAAGGTACCAGCAATGTTTATGGGTGGTGAGTCATGGGCGTCTGGGCTTCCCTCATAGCTCAGTTGGTAAAGAATCCACCTGCAATGCAGAAGACCCTGGTTCAATTCCTGGGTTGGGAAGATCCACTGGAGAAGGGATAGGCTACCCACTCCGGTATTCTTGGGCTTCACTTGTGGCTGAGCTGGTTAAGAATCCGCCTGCAATGTGGGAGACCCCAGTTGGGTCCCTGGGTTGGGAAGATCCCCCGGAGAAGGGAAAGGCTACCCACTCCAGTATTCTGGCCTGGAGTATTCCATGGACTATACAGTCCGTGGGATCTCAAAGAGACAGACACGACTGAGCAACTTTCACTTTCACATGGGTGCCTGCATTGTTTTTCTTTAATTGTTTATCTTTCACAAGTATATGTTACAATAAAAATGCTATCCCTATATATTTGCCTATATCACATCTGTATGTAAATACACGAAAGTTGGAAAGGGATACCAGATTGTTCACAGCAGCTCAGTGTCATGCTGAGGTGGGCTGGGGGCAGATTCATATTTTATTCAAATATTTCTTGGTCATTTGCATGGTTTTACAGTGTGTATGACCCAGCTGATATCAAAGACTCAATGAAAAGCCACAGAAACAAGACAATACCCAAATACAATTAACACGTGTGCTTAGTCGCTCAGCTGTGTCCACCTCTTTGCAACCCCATGGATTGTAGCCCCCAGGCTCCTCTGTCTATGGGGTTTCTCCAGGCCAGAATATGGAGTGGGTTGCCATGCCATGAGAAGAGTGACTATGCCACAAGGGCATTTCAGGAGGCAGGTCCATGGAATGGGAGGAGCGGTCACTTCCTGGTGAGCCATTCAATTTCCCTAAGGCTCAGTTTTCTCATCTGTAAGATGGGCCTCATGGGGTCTGGTCTCACAGGATCTCAGGAGGACTGGGTGGGGGGATGAGATGGGTGAAGGGTCTGACCCAGGCCTGGGCCCACCATGAATGCTCTGTACGCAGAAACGCACATCAGAGAGGGAATGAGTATTTTGGATTTCAGAGGAGGGAGATAGTGGGGGACTGGAAACAGACTCAGCTGGGGACGGGGAAGGCTTCTGGGGATGGGGAAGGCTTCTGGGGAATGTGTGTGCGCCAGGCCTTGGGGGACGGGGAGAATGTGGGGATGGGGTAAAAGAATGACATATTTGATTGGTGAATAGG
This sequence comes from Nanger dama, assembly GCA_917880005.1. Classification (NCBI taxonomy): domain Eukaryota; kingdom Metazoa; phylum Chordata; class Mammalia; order Artiodactyla; family Bovidae; genus Nanger; species Nanger dama. Next base: position 10,060,918 of record CAKJTW010000046.1, read on the forward strand.
CGATGAGGAGGAAGGTGCCTACCCAGGCTGGCCAGGTCTGAGGATGGGAGCAGTGAAGGGAGAATGAGGTGGGGAGGGAAGAGGCTTCCTTCAGAATGAGGGTTGACACAGGTTTCATTTGGAACTAGAGACATCATGCAGATATATGCAAAAGACCATGCAAACTCGCCCAGCTGGTGGCCAGTGGAAGAGGACCCTGCTGGTGATTTTGTTCCTGTAGTGTGGCCCAGAGCCACCCGTAACAGAATCACCTGGGGAACTTATCCTAGTCCCCCGCCACCTAGACCCACTGCTTGCATTCTTCGGAGTTGCAGCCCAGGCGTCTAACGTGTTTAAGGGGCTCCCCTGGTGACTACTGACTTCTGAACTCCTGTATTAAACATGTGCATAGTGCATTATAATTATAACACACTATAATATATGCACATTATAACAGAGAAGATAAGCATTCAAACAGAAAAGTAGATCTCCTTCTCTTCTCATTCTCCACCCCCATACCCAGAGGTACGCACCAGCAGCAGTTCCTCTGTGTCCTTCTGGAAGCTAGTCCACACATTCTCAGGTAATTCCCTCTGACCTTTCAGATCCACAGCATCTTGGGAGTCATAAGGTGAAGTCTCTGGGTCATTCACAGACCAAACTGTCACTCATTCGTGTCTCTGTTCACTCACTCAAACTTCACTAAGAGCCTGCAGGGCCCATGCCAGGCACCGCCCTGCCCCTAGGAGCTCAAACAAGATGGGGCCAGTTGCCAAGGCAGCATTGCCCAATGGTTAGCTCCCACCTCAGTAGTCAAGATGCCTGTTTCAACAAGACCCTCCCTCCCTGAGCCTCCACAGCCCCAACTGTATCAGATAGTAACGGTACCTGGGACTCAGTGCAGTGATGCTGTGTGTCAAGAGTAATGATGGGAGGGACTTCCCTGGTGGTCCAGTCGTTAAGACCCCAGGCTTCCAATGCAGGGGGTGTGGGTTCGATCCCTGGTCGGGGAAATAGGATTCCATGTGCCATGTGGGGTGGCCAAAAGAGTAAAAAAAGGGAGGGGAGTAATGATGGGGACGGAGCAGCCTCTTTAATAAATGTTCGTTTCCTTCCAGAAGACAAGTCCTTGCTGGGAGCAGACACAACGGGAACAGGGAGACTTTTCCAGCATAGACAGGCCGGGCTCCAGGCCAATAGGAAGGAATTGAGGGTGGGAAGGGGGCTTTGTTATCTCTCTTCTGTCTCAGGCAGAGGTCTCTCCAGGCTGGGGCTTGGGGTGCTCTGGGGCCTGAGAGAGCAGCTGTAAGTACAGCATCTTCTGGTCTAGTGCTCCAGGACCCTGGTGGTAGGGGAGCCAAATGACTCACTCTGGATCTCTCTGAATCGGTCCTTACCTTCAAGGCAAGCCTCCTCCAGGCTGTTCCAATCAGAAGGGGAAAGGGAGGGGTGCTCATTTCCTGCCAGGCTTACAAGCCACCTGCCGCTTGGTCTGGCACCTTCATACCTCTTAAAATCTAAATCTTCCCAACCCTTCTAAAGGAAGCTATTTCATATCATTTCACAGGTGAGCAGCTGAGACGGGCTTCCCAGGTGGCGCTAGTGGTAAAGAAGTGAAAGTGAAAGTTGCTCAGTCGTGTCGGATTCTTTGCGACCCCACAGACTATACAGTCCATGGAATTCTCCAGGCCAGAATACTGGAGTGGGTAGCCTTTCCCTTCTCTAGGGGATCTTCCCAACCCAGGATCGAACGCAGGTCTCCGTATTACAGTCGGATTCTTTACCAGCTGAGCCATAAGGGAAGCCCAAGAATACTGGAGTGGGTAGCCTATCCCTTCTCCAGTGGATCTTCTTGACCAAGGAATCAAACCAGGATCTCCTGCATTGCAGGTGGATTCTTTACCAACTGAGCTATGAGGGAAGCCCTACCCATCTGCAAATGCAGGAGAAGTATGAGACACAGGTTTGATCCCTGGGTAGGGAAGATTCCCTGGAGGAGGGCATGGCAACCCACTCTAGTATTCTTACCTGGAGAGTCCCATGGACAGAGAAGCCTGGCAGGCCACAGTCCACGGGGTTGCACAGAGTCGGACACGACTGAGTGACTGGGTACACATACAGCTGAGACTTGGGGAGGTGAAGAGATGTACTCAAGGCTACACAGTCGGAGGCGGCCGACTATTTGTCTCCATAGGGGCTCTGAGCCTCCCCTGTCCTCTCCTTGGGACTCTTCCCCAAGATCCTGAATCTCCCGAAAGTAAAGATCCAGGGACTATGGAGGGGCTGGGATAGCTGAGTTCCTGTAGCTCAGACACTCAGTACCCAGCAATCCTGGCTGATCTGACCTCTCTCCTCCTCGCTCTAGGCCTCAATTATCTCATCTGTCAAATGGGTAGATTACCTCACCTGTCACAGGGAGGATGTCTGTGATTACAGTCCATCCTGGGCTCCTCCCCTGGCTTCCCCAACTCCTCCAGCTCAGAAGGCCTCAACAGTTCAGTACCCCCATCTGGCCTTCTCTCAGGCACCCAGTCCCACAACCCCCATCTCCTGGACCAGAGTCCTGAGCAGCCCCTGGACGTTGCCCTTTCCTTGCCCCTCGAACACAGTCACTAAGTTCCGTAGCTTCTCCCAGCAAAGAGCTCAGGTGGCTTCCACTCTCACAAAGTTGCAAGCTCTTCAAGAGTGCGCCCCAGCCAGAGCCTTAGTGTGAGCCACTGAGTTCTGGGAACCCTCTCTGGTTGCAAAGCCTCATGATTTTCAGGCCAGCACACCATCCAGGTAGATTCTTGATGGACCCCTCCAAGGCAGAGAGATGGGTCACCGGCCCTCAGGGACACCTCCCAGAAGCATCCCTAGTTTCCCAGTTGTACGCGAACGCGTTCAGGGCACTTCTCGGGGTCGCAGTCTCTGTCCCGGGAGTTTCGGGGCGGTCAGGGCCTGTTTTCTCTCTGCCCGTGGCCCTCGGGTCGCCCTAGGTTTGGCCCCAACGAGCGCCCGCTCTCCGCCTGTCCCAGACCGAGCAGCACCACCGTGACCCGCCTGCAGCGCCCACGGCGGCCACTTGGGGGCAGTAGGTGAGCGCCCTCTGTGCCGCGCTCCTGCCCGCCGCCCGAGTTCTAGCACGGGGAGGCAGCCTGAGATGAGGCTGGAGGGAAAGCTTCCAGGGGGTGGGGAGGGGAAAGGCGGGTCGCGGGGTAGAGGGGATTTGGACCTGGGTCTGGCCTGGCCCTGACTCCCCCGCGGACCCAGGCGATCTACGGAGCCTCACTTTTCCCATCAAGCAAATGGACTATGCCATCTGCAAGGGCCTTAAAAAAAAAGTGAATATATATTGTCTATTTACTTATTTAACTACCCTGGGTCTTAGTTGTGGCATGAAGGCTTCTTATTTGGTTTTGATTCAGGATCTAGTTCCTCAACCAGGGATCGGACCCAGACCCCCTGTACTGGGAACAGTCTTACCCATTGTGCCACAAGGAAGTCCCTGCAAGGGCATTTTTGACCCTGATAATCCCTGAGCTCAGGGCTTCCCTGGTAGCTCAGCTGGTAAAGAATCTGCCCACGATGAGGTCGATCTGGGTTGGATAAATGTGGTAGACATGGGTTGGATCCCTGGGTTGGGAAGATCCCCTGGAGAAGGGAAAGGCTACCCGCTCCAGTATTCTGGCCTGGAGAGTTGCATGGACTGTATAGTCTGTGGGGTCATAGAGTCAGACACGACTGAGCAACTTTCACTTTCAATCCGTGAGCAAGATTCAGTGACAAATGGAGAGCACCTTCTATGCCTAGCATCGCTGCTCACAGAGCAGCGTCTTGTCTTCATCCGAACGAAACCTCTCAGGCCCAGGTGGGGGAAAAGGAGCTGCGAGAGGGAGGCGAGGGGCCCTGAGGTCACTCCTGACTCCAAGCACAGCGCCCCACCTTTGGAGATCCCTGTGTGCAGCTGGTCCCCAGAGGGGAGGGGTCTGTCTGCTGTGTCGCCAGGACAGGGCAGCTGAACCTCCCTCTCTGCCCAGCACTCTCTCCACTGACCCCCTTTAAGAACCTAGCGGCCCCACTCCTACCCCCTCACCTTGACTTGAAAAAAAATTAAACAGAACAAGAATTGGCAGCTCACTCTGTGTGTACAGCCAGAGAAAGGGGAGGCTCCATAGGCACCACGGAAATTCCTGGACTCAGCGAACAACCCCCATTCACTGCCTCCTGAGGGTCTGTACCAGGAGCCTGACCCGGCTGCCAGGACTTGTTTCCACTCGACCCTCTTCAAAATGTCACCTCAGGGCCAACCTCACCCAGGCCTTTCCATCTCCCTCAAGAGGGAGGAGGAAGCCAGGGGTGGCCTCCGCAGCCCCTGAGCATGGCCCTTCTCATGAGCACAGATAGCAGCGCGGACAGGCTGAAGAAGATACTGATGTTCAGAGTGGGCCAGGACTTGAACCTCCCTCTCTCCAGGCTGGCTATACCTCTGAGCTGCCCCTGCCCCGCTCAGAGCAGGAAAGGAGGGCAGAGGGGATATCTGCTGAGACTCTGCCTGGAGCCTGGCCCGGACCTCCCTCACTGGATGTTCCAGCTGCTCTGAGAAGTGGTGCCATACCGGCTTAGACATGAGCCCTGAGCCCCGGCCACCAGGAGGGAGCACAGACCTGTTTGAAGCCAGGTCAGCTTGGCTCCCACCCCTAGCATGGAAGCTAGGGTCTGACCTATCTCCTACAGGGACCCTGCAAGCTGCTTCCCCATGTGACCCCAGAAATCAGCAAGGGGAACAGCTTTTTTTTTTTCTTTCAATTTTCATTTAAAAAAAAGTGTAACTGAATTCAGGGAATCCTAGCATCTTATGGACCTCCCTCCTCAGCTATCACACACAGCTATGCCCTCTGAGAAGACTCTCAGGTCAGTCTTCTAAAAACCTCCTGGGACCCCCACAGTCTGCAAGATACTATCCAGAAGCTTTGGTCTGGCACTCAAGGCTCCTGGCCCCAGGAGATCTTTGCCATCACTCCTCTGGGGGTTGCACCAGACCCTGTACCCAGCGCCCACCCCCCAGAGTGGCCCCATAGGAGCCTCTGCATCTGGAAGTCCTGCTCCCGCCCTCATCCCATGCTCTTGCACTCCTTCCCTGGGAGCACCCTCCCCCATCCTCCAGGGGTGACCTGGCTTCCTCTTCTGAGTGCCTCCTGTCTGGCTCACTGGGGACCTTCCCTGGAGACCCACAGGGCAGGACTGAGTCTCCACCAACCCCAGGCCCTTCCTGGTGCCAATGCACCAGGTGGAATATGCTGAGGGATTGGTTTAAAGCAGCTCTCCTGCCCACCCTCTTAACTCAGTGGGAGCAAGTGGGACTGGTAGAGAGTTAAGTGTCAGGAGCCCTGAGTTCCTGCCCTGAGATTTGCTTTGTGACCTCCAGGCAAGTGTCTCTCCTCTATGGACTTTGGTTACAGCCTTCTAGGAAATGTGGCCTCCTGGGAAGTCAGTTCCATGGAACTCACTCCGTCTGAGCGCCTTAAGGGCGGGGCAGGCAGAATCATCAAGGGCCATGACCTTATTGACAGGGCCAAGGCCATCATCCCCATGGTGGAGTTTTCTAGGTGCTCACACACAGCCCCTCCCCCCACCCCAAGCTATGCCCAGCACTTAGCTGAACCCGCCCTGGGCTGTCAGAATGCCAGGGAGGGGCCAGAGCTCCACCCCTGCCGCCAGCATGCTCTCCATCACCACCATCAGCTTCATTACCACCATCATCCCCGTCATCATCAAGAAGTTGAAAGAATTTCCTTCTCTGGAGGGCCCATCTCTGGCTGGAGACAAGTCTGCTCTCTGTACACACAGTGGGCTGGACAAGAAGACCTTGTTAGACCTCTGGGAGGGCCTGGAGGGAAGCCCCCTTTGAATCTTTGTCCCCGACCTCCTCAGGGGTGCGAGGGAGAGAGGGGACCCCACTTTACTGAGGATCCGATGTGTGCGCGGCACAGGGCTCTGGCTCCTTAAGCTTCAGGGCAGAATTCTTTCCCCGTCTGAAGTGGCGGCTCAGAGAGGTCAAGGTTGCACAGGTGTGAGTGCGCAGGGGTGGGGGGTGCTCAGACTCTGGTCTTCTCACCTTCAGTTTGCTCATCTCCCAGTGATCCCTCACGCTGCGAGTCCATGCAGTGTGTTAGGAACCAGGCTCAGGAGCCTTCCTGCCTGGGTTCAAAGCCAGCTCTGGCTCTTTCCAACCATGTGCCCTTGAGCAAATCACGGCCCTCAACATCAGAGTTCTCCAGCCATTAACTGGGGGTGCTAATAGCACCCGCTCCCAGGTTGGCACGAGGGCCGGGGCAGCCTATGGAAAACACATAGACCAGAGCCCGAGCCAGGCACATGGCTAGGCACCGATAAGCCTTGGCCAGCAGGATTAACATTTCCCTGCCAGGCAAACTCCTCTTCCTCTTCCTCGCTGACTACCTTCCCAGGCCAAGCTGCCCTCTCCCTCCTTGGGAGCTTTTCTCATCCTCCAGGTTGAGGGACACTTATTCCCCTGTGCCTCCTCATGGCAGCTCGTGCTGTGCCCCTCCTGAGACTGGTGGGTGGCAGTGTCCTGCCAGGCCCCTGCCTGCCTCCCAGGCCCAGCCCCAGGGCTAGCCCTGGCAGGTCTACTGATGGTAGAATGGGTGAGTCCACATCCATTTCTTCCTCCCACGACTGCCAGTCACCTCCTCACCTCCCAGGACTTTGTGGAATCTTCCCTGACCTTCTGCTGCCTCATCTCACAGCTCAAGCCTTGGGCTCTGCAGACCTCCCCAGCCCTCCTCCCTCTACCCTTCAAACTGTCCCTACAGTCTTTCCTCTGCCCTGCACACCTCCCAACTTCAGCCCTGCCCTCCAGGAGCCTGGAGTCCTGACATCCCCTACCCGCTGGCTGTGTGATCTTAGGCAAGGCTCTGCCCCCTCTCTGAGCCCCAGGGGTGTCAGGTCTAAAGGGAGAAGAACCCACATCTCAATGCATTCCTCTGAGATTGAAAAGAGGGGCTGGGGAGCTCTTTGTAAACTGGAAAGGGTGGTGCACTTTAGAGATCTGTGTTGGTGGACATTAGATACTGGCTGGAATGGGACTGGAGCAGTGGGAGGCTTTCAGATATAACCCTATCGTAGGTTGGATTAGAAAGCCCCCCTCTTCTCTCAGAAGACCTAAGTGGGAGGGAGGCTTGTGTCCTGTGGCCTTAGAGTCAGAACACCTGGGGTCCCTTCTGTTGAATCATCTATTCCTGATTGGCCTGAGGCACCAAGACTGGTGCCAAGTACTGGGACCAGCTGAATCCATAAACTCTGTCCCCAAAGAGCTGAGAGCCTGATGGGCTAACAGTTCTGGAAACCCTTCCCATCACCAGTGTGAACCAGGGAGCCAAGCAAGGAGGCATGACTGCCGTCAAGTGGGAGGGAGATATAGGAGGGTCCGGGGGGTCCCAGAGGAGTAAGCAGCACTGCCCAGAGTGAACCTGCAGTGGTCAGAGTCTCCATCTCCCCCAGAACTCCCTGGTAAGGTCGCAAAAAGCCTCAGAGAGGAAGCAAATCAAGTCTTGAAAGAAACTGCCATAATTCAATCAGAAAAAGAATCCCATTAATTGAGTCAGAGAACCACTTAATTGAATTTCTTTCCAAATGCAGGCCTATTCAAAAAGTCAGTGAATCCAAATGCTGCTAAATTTAAAGTAAACTCTCAAATAATTTAATAAACAGGCTAGTCCAGTCAAATCCCTGATAAATCTAGCCCGGAGTCATTCCAGTCCTATGACTGCTCATGCAAACAGCTTATCCTTTTCTTTCCTTCTTTTTTTTAAATAAAGTGTAATTCAGGCAAACAATAGTCCACTTTGGTCAAACAACCAGAAAGTTCAGGATGAAGATGGCCGGCACCAGTTAAATGAGAAATTCGTCACGCCTGCTGGCCAGCTGGGGTGACATGGTGTTCAGACGGTCAGTGGGAGGGCAGGAGCCATAGATATGAGCAGGATGTTGGCTGCCCCATGCACCCCAGCCTTGTGCCCTCAGGGAGTCTTTCTCCAGCTCTAAGTCTCAGTACTCACATCTGAAAAATGGAGAGGTAGCTGTGAAGATTAAAACAGGAAAACAAGGCGAGAGCACCCTTTTCCCCTTATTCCCTTCTTCACCGGGTGCATTGTAGGAGAGGAACATGCAAGCTCTGTTGACCCATGGAGTTTCCCTTTCTGTAAAATGGATTCTTAAATTTTTAATTTAATGTAGTTTTTGGAAAGGAAAATATTTTCACAGGAATCAAAATTCGGAAGTTACCAAGGAGGATATAGTAAAAGTCTCCTTCCCATGCCTTTTCCCACAGCCACCATTTCTTCTCCTAGAGAAGCCCCAACAGCATCAGCCTCAAATACTGCCAGCCAGAGAGACTCATATAATATACATAAAGGGACTTCCTGACGGTCCAGTGGTTAAGACCCTGTGCTCCCACTGCAAGGGGGCATGGGTTCGATCCCTGGTCAAGGAACTAAGACCCCACACATCTCAAATCATGGCTAAAAAAAGATGATGGATAGATAGATCAAAAAAGACAAATGCACATTCTTTCCCCTTGCTGTCTTTTTACATAATAACAAACTACATACTCTTCTCGGAAACTTGTTTTGTTTTTTTCCTACTGAACAATACTTCATGTATTAATAGATCTTTCCCCATTTATGCATAAAAATACTTCCTCATTCATTTATATGACCTCATTATGGTCCATTGGATGAATGTTCTATGATCTATTTTGTTGTTAGAGTTGCTAAGTCATGACCGACTCTGTTGCGACCCCATGGACTGCAGCCTGCCAGGCTCAGCTCCTTACTGATGGACATAAATTTGCAACACACACACATTCACAGATATAAACAACCCCCTTTTTTTCACGTAGACCATTTCTTTAAAAGTCTTTATTGAATTTTTCAGAAGGACTGATGCAAAGTTGAAGTTCCAATACTTTGGCCACTTGATGCAAAGAACTGACTTCTTGGAAAAGATCCTGATGCTGGAAAAGATTGAAAGCAAAAGCAGAAGGAGGTGGCAGAGGATCAGATGGTTAGATAGCATCACTGACTCAAGAGACATGAATTTGAGTACACTCTGGGAGATAGTGAAGGACAGGGAGCCTGCTGTGCTGCAGTTTAAGGGGTCACAAAGAGTGAGGTTCCACTTAGCAACTGAACAACAACAATAACAACTGAATTTGTTACAATATTGCTTCTGTTTCAGGTTTTGATTATTTTGGCCTCCAAGCACGTAGGATCTTAGCTCTCCAGTCAGGGATGGAACCCATTCCTCCTGCGCTGGAAGGTGAAGTTTTAACCACTGGACAACCAGGAAAGTCCCCTAACAACCCGTTTCATAAGCTAATTCCCTCCTGTGTGACAGTAGTAAGGTAAATACCTGGATTTGGAATTCTGAGGGCAAAGGAAATGTGTAGTCATCATTTTGATGAGATTGCTCTCCTCCAGGACTGTACTTGTTTACTCTCCTAGGGATGAAGCGGTCTGTTTCCCCAGAGCCTTGTCATCAGTGTGTTAACAAAATTCTGTATCTTTCCCAACCTGATGGGCGAGAGTGGAATCTCTGTAGAGCTTTAATTTGCATTTTCTTAGTTTGAATGAGGCTGGCGTCTTTTCTAAGTTTCTGAAATCTTTGCATTTCCTTTTCTGTGAACAGTCTTTCCATATTCTTAGTCATTTTTATGTTATATTGTTTGGGTTTTTTCTTACCAATTTCTAGGTGTTCTTCGTATATTAAAAGAAAGGGTGATCCGTAAGCATTTTTCTTCTGGAAACTTCCAGAGATAGTCTATGCACATAGAAGCAAAGACATATATATTACAATGAACACTTGGAACTAGAATTTGCTGGAGGTTCTTTTACTCAGTGGCCCAGGGGTCTGAGCTGTGGGGGTAGGATCCCTCCAGTCAGAACCTTGGAGCTGGAGCTGAGGATGAGGCTAGACTTTCTCCTTTCTGGGATAGAAGCTAATGATCCCCAGTTCAAGTTTCAGCAGGCTTCCTTAGGCCTTTGAGGGCAGGGGACACTACCTGCGAGCAGCGGTCAGGCTTCACGGTCCACTGAACACTCATCTTCAGACTCCTGGTCCAGGGCTCTTTGCACTGCTCACTGTGTAATGACGTCTGCATACTCTCGTATGTGACGAGCCAAGCCACACCCTCCCTCTATTCCCTCTTGCCCAGGGCAGACATTTGTGATCATACGTCCACAGTGAGGAATGGAGTCATAGGCCACAGCCCAAATCACACCTCAGGCCTTATTCATAATGGTGGGCTCATTCCTCTGCCTTTACTCTCCACAACAAACTCCTACACATGCTTAAAGGCCCAGCTTAGTGATGCTTCCTCTGGGGAGACTCCATGGCTTTATGGTTCTTTTTGTTTTGTTCTGCTGCGACTACACAGCTTGTGGGATCTCAGGTCCCTGAACCAGAATCGAACCCAGGCCCACAGCAGTGAAAGCATCGAGTCTTAACCAGTGGACCGCCAGAGAAGTCCCATCTTTTGTTCTCTTTTTTCTTTCTTTAAAATTAAAAAAAAATTTTCTCTATAGTTCTGATCACTTTGTCTATGCCTATATTTACCAGAGCAAGAAAAACAGTGCTTTAAAAAATGTATTTATTTATTTATGTTGAATTTTTTTGAGGGGGTGCATGTGCCATATGGCATATGGATTCTTAGTTCCCAGAGAAGGGATCAAACCCATGTTTCCTGAGGTGGGAGCACAGAGTCCTAACCACTGGACCATCAGAGAAGTCCAGCACTGTTTTTTCCCCATTTCTCTGTCTTTTAGTATCAAGGGCACAGTTTTGGGCCTTAGTTTCCTGATTTGAAAAGGAAGATCAGAATATAAAGCCAACAGAGGATTGCTGACAGGATTAAATGGGTCAGTTCATGTAAAATGCTCAGCACAGGGGCAGGCACATGGTAAGGGTCCAATATGTCCCAGCTATTGGTCGTCACTAACCCTGTGATCTGGCATACCACTTCTCCCAGCCTAGTTTCTTTATCTGTAAACTGTAGCATGAACCAGCAGACTGAATTCACGGTCATCAATAGATGCTAAAATCACTGGGTAAAAGTTTGATGGAGAACTCTAAAACAGAACGATGAGATTAATGACTCCTAAAGCCACTGATCAACCTTAGCATTGCTAAGTGGTGGAACACCCCAGCCTGTGGCTCCTTCTCTGATGCACTGGGAGGGATACAACATAATCCATGAAACATTCTGGAGAGGATCATTGAATCCCAATCAAATCAAGCCTCCAGGGACTTCCTTGGTGGGCCAGTGGTTAAGACTCTGCCTTCTGATGCAGGAGCCCTGGGTTCAATCCCTGGTTGGGGAATTAAGATCCCACCTGCTACATGGCCAAAAACAAATAAATAAATAAAAATTAATTAATGAAAAGAAACAAGCCTTCAGTTTTTAGAATCTACATCTAATTACCAGTTTATGAGAAACATAGAGGATAGTGGAGCATGTTAAAAGACACCACGGGGATGCAGTCAACCAGTTCTAGATGGTGGAAAGCTTGGTCTGGACTAGCATTCAGCCATGAGACGGACTGATACATGTGGCCACATGGTGGAAACTTTGGAAGCATGATGCCAAATGAAGCCAGACACAGAAGGTCACATATCATGTGACCCCATTTATGTAAAATAACCAAAGTAGGCAAAAGACAAAAGTGGCTGAGTCGTCACGGGGGGCTGGAGGAGCACAGAAATGGGGAGTGACTGCCGGTGGGTATGGGGTTTCTTTTTCTAGGATGATAAAAGTTTTAGGGGCTTAGATAGGGATAAAGCAGTAGTTGCAAAACCCCGTGAACCTACGGAAAGCCATCAAATTGCACACCTTCTAAATGGTGAATTTTATGATAAGTGAATCCCATCTCAATGAAAGAAAGAGATTTAAAAGATTTACCCATCATATATAATATGTGGGTCTTGAGTGGATCCTGATTCAAGCAAACCAACTATAAAAAGATACTTTGAAGATTAACTAGGGAAATTTGGAGATGGACTGCATATTAAATGATCTAACAAAATAAATGGTATTATTTTCGACAGATGTTATAATAGTTGTGTGTGGACCTATGTTCTGTCTTTTAACAAAGTCCTTATCTGTCAGAGATAATTATCAAAGTATTTATAGGTGAAATATGATCTCTGTATTTTTCTTTTAAAAAATGCGTGTACGGTTGGGATTGACACATACATATTACTATATATAAAATAAGTAACTAATCAGTCCCTACTGTATAGTACAAGGAACTCTACTCAGTACTCTGTAATGGCATGTATGGGGAAATAATTTTTAAAAGAATGGATATATCTATATACACATAACTGATTCACTTTGCTGTACACCTAAAACTAACACAATATTGTAAATCAACTATATGCCAATAATTTTTTTAATGTGGGGGGTAGATAAAACAAGAATAAAAAATGTTGGTATTTGTTGAAAATTAGTATTGGGTATATGGATTGATTATACTATATCCCCTCTACTTTTTAGTATTATTTAAAATTTCCGTAATAAAAGATAAGGCGGTGAAAGGATTGACTTTTCTTCTCTACATTTTGCTTACTCTCAATTTTCTGTAAAACATAGATGTTGCTTTTATAATCAGAAGAATACATTAAGGCTATAAAATTAACTGAGGAGGCTGAAATATCTGCGCTGTCAACCTCGGAGCTTGGTCTTGCAGAAGCTGTGTCTGTGCCCCGCCTCTCACCTCACCCCCAGGGCCCTACCAGTGTCACGCTGGCCTCAGCCTCGAGGCTTCCTGGTGGCGGGGAGAGACTTCTAACTGCTTCTTGAGGACTATTGCGAGGATTGCATGAAAGGGGCTCATTCTCAGTTATAGGAAGTGCTCAATTAATGGGAACTATTTAAGAGATAGAGGGACTTTATAAAAGTGAAATGATCTTATTAGATGGAAATACAGGAAACAAGGATAAAAAAACAAGCTTCATAGTGCTCCTACCCAGAAATAACCACAGGGAACTTTTTCTTTAAAGGTTCTTTCCCATGCAGGAAATTGTGCTTGGCTTCAAAGTACAACTAAGCCTGCTGTCACCACTCACTCACAGCCTGCTTTTATTCTCTTACTATTTTAACATATTTCCTTGTCTGCTTAGCTGTTTGTAAACATAACTCTTCGATGGTTGCATAATATTCGACTGTGTGTTTGTGCTCTTCACCTGACCCGGGTGTTGGACACCTGGGCTAGTTTCAAGTTCACCACAATAAAGAACACCACAGGGGACATGTATGCCCGAACGACTTCCTCAAGATAGATTTTCAGGATGAAATCGCGGAGCCCAAGGGCCAGCACATTTTCAAAGGGCTTGGAGAGGTGAACCCGGTGGTGCTCTTGATTTTTGCCACCGTTTTGTTAGAATTTTCAACCCTGAACTTTGCCAAATATAAACAGGCTCTGATACAAAGAAGATGGAAACAGTTCCTGACTATGGGTGTCAGATGGCAGATACCCAAGGGCTGGAATCACCCTTCTTGGCCGTTCACGCACACCCTTAGCAGGAGGTGGGGTCAGAGGGTAGTACAGAGAAGAGGGTAGGAAATGAAGACAATACTTGGGGGAATCACAGGCTACCCCCTGTCCCTCCGATCATTCCTTACCCCAGGTGATGTGAACCCGAATCTGAGAACTCAGCAGCTCTGTGTAAGCAGGGATCTGGGGGGGTGGTGGGACCTCCCTCAGTCCGCCCACCCCCAAGGGTCGCACTTTGGAGGCACCGCTGATGGATGGCTGGGGGCCGAGTCTGAATGAGGTGTGCGTGTCGGGGGAAGTGTCCCCAGCACCTCACCCCGCAAACACGAGAATCACGAATCCCCGCAGGCCTGGAAGCGGGGGAGTGGCCGGGAAGTCGTGGGCGGGACCGATCTGGTGACGTCACGGCCCCGCCCCTGCCCGGCTCCCTCCTTCCTGCGCGGCGCCCTCGCGGAGTCCTCACCTGGAGGGACAGGTGTGCGCATCTCGCATCGGAGGCCAGCCCACGAGTGTCAGGTGAGCGTCCGCAGGAGCTCCAACCGGGGGGCTGAGAGGAGGGTCTGGGGTGGGAGTCCTCACTGGACGCAGAAAAGAGCCTGGTCCGGCGTGTGGAGGTACTGGTTTCTCCCCAAACTGTTACCAATCTCTTGTTTATAGTCACGTTGTATTGAAAACGGAGGGATTTGAAGGAGGGGAAGCTGACGGGGAAACAGCAAATTTCCAAATATTTCAACCGCAAATTATTTTTTTACACGGTATCTTTTCTTTGTTGTAAAAGTAACAGACACTGATTGACTGTTTGGCAACTGGATAAAAGTAGGAAAGAAATCACCCATGGCACTAACACACAAGCAAAACAACTGTGGCTATTTTGATGCATTTCCTTTGCATCTTTTTTTCTAGAGGCAATCATTGTAATGTAACTTTATCATAATGTATTTACAGTTTTTGTGTCTTCCCCTCTTAACATTGTGTCATATGCATTTTCTTGTGTTATTAGTCACTCCAGTATGTATAATCATTATTTTTAATGGCTGCATAATGTTACATTTGAAGGATGAGCCGTAGTTGGGTACCATTCTGAACACTTGGAGGAAGGATTAGAAGGGGGGGACAGAGATGTAGAGTAGAAAGAACATGGGCTCTAGGTCAAGCAGGCCTTCAACAAGGGAATCTTGGGAAAGATCTTTGCTCTCTCTAAGCATCAGTTTCCACATCTGGGAAATGGCTACATAAATCTGTTTCCCCAGGGTATTGTGAGGATTAAGTGAGCTAATTTATGTAGACAATCCCCATCTCCCACCTAGCTCCCATGTTTCTGACAGAAAAAGGGTCCACTTGTTTGTGAGTTTGGAGGAGGGATTTGGACGAGTGAAAACTGCTCAATGAGTGGAGTAGAGGAAGAGTTGGGGAGGGAGGATGGGTTCTTGGGAAAAACCCCAGAATGGAGAGGCCTCTGGGTCTGGGAAAGATGAGCATGGCCATCCACTGTGTTTGGGACAGGCACAGACAGGGCCCCTAAGGCCCTGCTGGCAACCTCCAGCCTCACAGTGGATTCATATGTTCAACTCCTCGGGTTTAACTCCTCAGCTTCTGGAAAGAGTTCAGAGTGAGCAAATTGGAAGAAAAGTAGAGTGGGCAGAGATGGAGGTTAGTCATCAGCCCCTTGTACAGATAAGGAAACTGAGGCTCGAGCACAGGTGATTTGTTCAGGATCCACACAGGCAGCAGTAACAGAGTACGTGTGGAGTCCCAGGCTCCTAATACCCTCAGGGGCCTCCACATCAGAGACTACTCAGTTTAGGAAGAGGAAGAGGTCAGGGCTGAGTCACCAGCTGCACTTATACCAGGCTAAGTTGTGCTTAGAGAAAACAGAGGTCTCTGTTCTCCGAGCCTCCATTTTCTCATCTGTCAAATGGGGAGAATGACTCCTCACCTACCTACTCAGTACCCACTGCGAGGCCTGCCTGTCCACAGCTAGCTAGGGCCTCCTTCCACTTTCAGGGGCATGGTCTATCTGTGGTCATGCAGCCTCACTCTGAGCCCCTCATCTTCTTGACCCCTAGCCATCTTCAGGGGTCTGGGGGCTGGGAACTTGTCAGCTGCACTAGGCTGTGGCCACACTTCAGTTAGAGTGGGAAATCCATACTCTCCGAATCATCGGTTTCCTGACCTGGGACGTTCTGTCCTGTGTTTCTAATTTGGCTCTCCCGTAATGTGCCCAGACAGCCTGCTCCCACTGGATGAGGACTCTGAACCCTGGCAGGAACTCCTGAGGACTAAGGAAATCTTGAACTGAGGGTCTACAATCCTCTGAGGCTCTCTCTTTTCTTTATTCTTTTTTGCCAAGCTGCAGAGCTTTCGAGATCTTAGTTCCCTGATCAGGAATCAAATCCCCCAGGGCCCGGCAGTAGAGACACAGAGTCCTAACCACTGGACCATTAGGGGAATTCCCTTGAGGCTGTCTGTTTCTGCCAGGCCTGTCACTCCAGGACAGTAACGAGAGTGTCAGGGATCTCTGAAGCAGAATCGGGAAGTCACCTTCCAATTCACAGATAAGAGCTGATACTTGTTGAGAGCCTCGTTTGCCAGCCTCTTGTTCTAAGTGCTTTTGAGCCATACTGTGAAACTGTCACCTAATTATTCCCATTTTACAGATGGTGAAACTGAGGCACAAAAAGTTAAATAAATTACCTACATGGAGAATCCTGGCCATGCTAACTCAAGTGTTTGTTCCCATTACTGCCGCCTCTTTAGCCTACAATGGTGTCTGATTGCTGCACACCTGTTGTCATCTTTTGCCTGGACCATCAGGGCTTTCTGGGATGTTGATATCCTGCTGATGTGCTGTTGATGTTCTTAACCCTGGTCACACTGATTTCTAATGACTCATTCTGGGTTCTGAGTCTCCTGCAACTGACACACTCTATCAGAGCAGGGCCCATACCAAGGCCCAGACCAAGCTTGGCTCTGCTTCCTGTAACTGAGTTGGTAATAACTACACATATCAATATGTGTCAGGCTCTGGCTACAGGCTTTTGGTCCATCACCTCTTTTAATCCACTTGAGTGCTATTACCACAACAATCCCTGAGATGATGAAATGAGGCTTAGGAAGGTTCTATAAACTCACCCTGCCACATAGCCCAGAAGTAGCTGATTGAGGACTTGAATCCAACTAGTTGAAGCAGGTTCTCTACCATCACTGCCTCTCAAGTGAGAACTCATTGCAGATGTCCTAAACACGAATACCCAGTCTGTACAGATAATTTTGAACATGCCTTTTGTATTTAAATGTATGTCTGATTGTTACAACTTAAGTGTGTGTGTATATATATATATTCTCTGTGTTAATGCGTGTGTGTGTGCTGTGCACACTGTCTCTTCAGTTGTGTCTGACTCTTTGTGGCCCTATGGACTGTAGCCTACCAGGCTTCTTTGTCCATGGAATTCTCCAGGCAAGAATACTGGAGTGGGTTGCCCTCCTCCAGGGGATCTTCCTGACCCAGGGATCGAACCTGTGTCTCCTGAAGCTCCTGATTTATAAGCGGATTCTTTACTGCTAAGCCACTGGGGAAGCCCCAATGTGTGCATTATAAAACAAACATTAAATTAGAATTCTTAGGGGATTCCCTGGTGATCCAGTGGTTAGGACTCCACATTTCATTGTCAAATCCCACAAGGCACCCAGCATGGCCAAAAATAAATAAATAAAAATAAAATAGAATGTTTAGAAGGCTAAGGTGAATAAGAATACAAATTCCATTTTTTCTCTTCTCACACCCCAGTGGATCACTGCGTGAACAGGTATCTACTTTGGACATAACCACGTTAGTGGGCCAGAATCCTCTGGATGCTTCCAGAGTGGGTGAGCAGACTCATTCAGTGGGAGCCTGAGATACATGGGCAGGTCCAAGTTGGCCCGAGGGAGACAAAGGCAGACTGGGGTCCAGTCCCCAGGGATAGGGTGAGACTCCACAGTGGATCTGAGAGGGTAAACTGAGCCTTTCATAGCCTTTATGAACATTAGGTCAGATTCTCCTGGACTCTCTCAGAGTTTTGAGCTGTGAAACAGGTGGGGCCATCTCTAGCTCCCAGGATTGTAGAATTCAGCAAGGTTCAATCATGAGTGCCTAGCTGCTGGCACGTTGTATATCCAATAAATGTCAGTTTGCTAGTTCAACTCCTCCCTCTTCTTTTCACCCATGTGTAAAACTCGAAGCTGCTCTGAGCTAACAGTGGATAAATCCCCTATTTGGCTGTTTTGGTTTGGAGACCCTGCTGACCTGCACCTTCCTTTTCAACCTTCTCCCCAGAGGGAGATTTGACTGGGTGCCATTTGACTGGTTGGCTCCCCAACCCCCAAATATCCAGGTTCCTTCGATAGGGCATTCACCTGGGCTGTTCTTTTTAGCTTCTGTCTCCTCGCCACCCTCAAAACCTACCCACTTTCAAGTCCCACCTGCCCCCCACCCTCCCCAATGGCAACTCCTGAGTCACTGAAAGGGCTGGGGCTCAGTGTGCTTAGAAGGGGACTCAGGGACTTGTCTGGATGCCGTATGTGTACAGCACCTCACTTGAAGTTAAGAAAACCCAGGTCGTACATCTCATAGTATATCTCATAGAATGCCCCAGTGGAGGGCGAGGGGATGGCTGGCCACCATTTGGTGCCTCTGCCGACCGCAGGCCATGTGGATCTGTCTGCATTGTTAGTCTATCTTTTTCTTTGATATACTTAGACTCCCCCAGCGGATTTTCAACTCCTGGCGAACAGGGTCCAGTGAGCATCTCTCAGGCCCAGAGAGAAGTTGGCATCAGGAAATGTTTGTGGACAGACATGTGACACGGTGAAGACATGATGAGTCGCAGCAACTATGCTGAGCTGAGAAGTGCTGTGGGAATTGGGATTATTAGCCATGGCAATCATCGTAATTCCTGTGGCCTAATGAGTGGTTGTGTATCCTGGGGACGGGATTCCTTGGATTCCCAGAGGATGGAAGGTGCGAGTTTTGGAGAGAGTCAACAGCAGTGTGAACAAGGGAGGTTACGCCTTGTTCAGAGGGGCGGCTGGGGGACAGGCTGAGTGGTCGGAAGGAAGTGGATGGGGGGTGGGGGGTTGGGGCTAAAGGCAGGGTGATGTGGTCCTTTGGTGATGCTGGGATATTTTTAGTGCTCACTGTGCCTTTGGGACACGTGGGCAGACATTCCTAACTCCTCTGGGAGTTGATTTCCCTTAAGAAGACAGCAGCATAGGAAATGCTGAGAGAGGGTGTGCCCCTGCCGAAGGGCGGGCAAGAGCCCACCACAAGAAGGCAGGGAGAGGGTGAGGAGAGACCACAGGCCTGTCCCTGAGGGGAGGCTGTCAGGCCACATCTGGCCCAGGGATGGAAAGTGCCCGGCCCCGCCTCCACCCCCACGACCACACACTCGGGCAGAGTTCGCTCATTGCACAAGTATTTATGGACACCCAATACCAACTGAGGGTCCACGGGAGCAGCTATAGGAGGGGTCCTTTCTCTAGGAGATTATGTTCACGAGCATTAAAAATAAACAAGCTGTGTGTTCAGCCTCCAGCAAGTTCCGTAAAGACAATAAAGTCAGGGTGATCCAGCAAAGAGAGCTGGAGGACAAGGCGGCCTGCTTTAGACTGTGTGATCAAGGAAGGCCTCCGTAAGGAGGTGACTTTTGAGTTGAGTGTTGAATCACGAGTAGGAGGCAGTCATTGAAGACCTGGGTAGGGGAGATCATTGTAGGCAGAAGGAGTGGAGGGTAAGGGGCCCTGAGGTGTGACAAAAAGGAAAGACAAGGAGGAGAGAGTGTCAGGGTGAGACCTGAAAGGCAAATTGGGGCCAGATCATGGCAGGCCTGGGAGAGAACATGGATTTCATGCCGCTAGAAGGAGCTGTAATGTGTTTTCAGTAGCAGAGGGACACAACTTCAGCATTAACAGAGCAGTGTAGGGTCCAAGTAATTCAAGCCAGGTTCAGAACACAGTTGGGAGGCAGAGCTGACAGGAAGTGCATGTGTTTCGAATATGGGGGTGGTGATGGGAAGAGAACCCTTTCCCACTGGGCCCAGATGTGTGTGACCTCAGGTATTTCTTAACAGAGCAACCGGATGTGGAGTGTGTAGGCCATTCCCCATCCGGTCCAGCCTTGAGTTTACAGACAGGAGGACTGAAGAAAGAACCTTACAGGTCTCCTTGTCCAGCCCTCTGCGGGGAGGCTGTGAATTCTCCAAGGTCCCACTGAAGTTTAGGCCTCCTGGCCCCGGTCCAGGCCTCTTGCTGCCCTGCCCTGCCGCCTCTTGGCTGAAGCTGGCAGAGGAGGGAGGAATCACTGCCGGAATGACCTGGCTAGTCATGACGATGTGGTGAGGTCACCCAGAAGAAGCGTGGAAAAGCAGTGGAACCTGGAGAGGGCAGGCCAGGGCAGGGCAGCACTGTAGCAGCAGCCGGGGGGTGAGGGGAACATCCTGGAAGGGTCTGGGGCAAAGGGCCAGGGTGAGTGGAATAAGGCAGAATTTTCAGGCTAGCATGCCTGAGGATAGCCTCTGAGAGCAGAGCCTACGTGGGCCGCTGACCCTTGGGGGTCTCGGGAAAGACACAAGTAGGAAGACCCCAGATGAACTTCTCCTGAACCAAGAACACAGGTGTAGACAGAGTGGGTAGGGCCAGTGGTTCACCTGGGCCCAGCTAGGCCTGCATCCTTCCAGCCCACTCACCCCAAAGGGACTGGTGGCGGCCCCTCTAAGGGGAGGTAAGGTAAGGAAAGAAGAAGGAATCCAGGCCTGTTTGCTCCCTAACTGCTCCTCAGAGCAATCAGTAGCATCAGCATCTTCCTCTTATTTGGGACTTTTTCTGCACTAAGGTGTTTCTGTGCATGCCCATCTGTATTATCCCCACTTTACAAATGAGGCTCAGAGAGTGAAAGGAATCTTCCTAGGATCACACAGTTCAAAAGTACCAAAGTCAGCTTTTTAACCACTGTGGGCTACTGTCTCAGACTCCCTCTGTGACCTCCCTCTGTGGCCAGACTCCCCGAGCCCCAGGCTCTCTGCCTGTGAAATGATGGAATTGGAGTAAATGAGCCCTATGAGGACCCCTGTCTCTCCACTGGGTCCCAGAATTGATTCTCCAGTAGAGGGGCTTAGTGGTCTGATGGAGGGGGCCAGGGTCCTGTCCCAGAGCTGTGTTCTTCACCAGCCTGGGCAAGGTGGTTAAGAGCATAGGCTCTGCCAGGCCACTATCTCTGTGGAGGATACACGTGAAGATTGAATGCAGGAACAGGGCTCAGGGAGGGCCTGGCACACAGTAGGTGCCCAGTAAGTGATAGCTCTTAGTGTATTCTCAGAGCTAGTGAGGGCCACCCTTTCACAATCAACCATTCACTCCTTCAGCATGTGTTTGTTAAATCCCTCCTGTGTGCCAGAAGGACATTAGTCTTGATCCTGGTGACCTAGTGATGCCCTCAGAGAGCTTTAACTCCCTGCCTTCTGATATTCCAGTGGGGGAGGCAGACCAAAAACAAAACAAAACAAAACAAAACACATCAAATAAAGACCATATAGAATAAGGTAGATAGTGATAAGTGGCAGGACTCGCAGGGAAAGACCCTGATCCTGGGAAAGATTGAGGGCAGGAGAAGAAGGGGGTGACAGAGGATGAGATGGCTAGATGGCATCACCAACTCGATGGACATAAGTTTGAGCGAGCTCTGGGAGATGGTGAAGGACAGGGAAGCCTGGTGTACTGCAGTCCATGGGATCGCAAAGAGTCAGATACGACTTAGGGACTGGACTACAAAGTGCCAGGAAACAAAACGAAGCAGAAAAGGAGAGAGAGAGGGAGGCAGTGTCTGGAGGAGGGGGTGGGGGTTGGGGGTTGGGTCTTACATCAGGACTGCCTCCCTGTGAAAGAGACTTGAAGGTCCTGACCTGAGCAAGGGAAACATGTCCTTGGCAGCTGGAGAGCCAGGCCTGAGATCCTGAGGCTTTGGGACAGCCTTGTGGGACAGATTGTGTATTTTTTTTTAATGGTTCTTTTTTAAATTCATTTTTAAAAACAATTTTATTTATTTCTTTGTCATTGGGTGTGCTGGGTCTTCCTTGCTGTGTGGGCTTTTCCCTAGTTGCAGAGAGGGAGGGCTAGTCTCCCGCTGCGGTGTGCGGGCTTCTCACTGCAGTGGCTTCTCTTGGGCTTCAGCAGCTGCGGCTCCCGGCTCTAGAGCACACACAGGCTCGGAAGTTGTGGTGCACGGGCTTAGCTGCTCTGCAGCGTGTGGGATCTCCCCAGATCAGGGATCAAACTGTGTCCCCTTCATTGGCAGGTGTATTCTTTACCGTGAGCCACCAGGGAAGCCCCCATAATTCACTTTTTCAGTATTTTCTTGGCCACACAGCACAGCATGTGGGGTTTCAGTTCCCTGACCAGGGATCAAACCCTCATCCCTTGCATTGCAAGCTCTTAAGTCTTAACCACTGGACCGCCAGGAAGTCCTACATAGGGTCATTTTAAGGATCCTCCTGCTGCGTGGTAAATCTTCAGTGACCTCCCCCTGCCCCAAGATTCAGGTTGCAGGTGCTTCGGGGGTGATACTGAAATCTTTCTTCTCATCACTGGGCACCACAATCTTCCCAGCCCAGTGCTCTGGGTTACTAGAAAAATCAGTTCACACTCTCAGGAATGGCTGCCCCTGACCCAGTGAAGAGGAGCTGAAACCCAGAGCCAGACTCAGTGATTAGCTCACTGACAACTGTTGTCCCAGGCCTGATTGCATCTACTGGGTGGGTGGGTTGGTGAGGGTAGGGCAGGGGAGGGGGCTAGGGAACTCGAGCCTGACACACCCTTGGGCTTTAAAGTTGGGAGTTACTCTTTCTCTCCTGCGTGTGTGCGCGCACTCTTTGTCTGTCTGTCTGTCTGTCTCTCCCCCACGTGCGTGTGCTCTTTCTCTCTCTCTCCTATTCTCCTGCTATCTTCTAAATAAAATAGAGCTGTAACACTGAAAATAAATAAATAAATAAATAAAGTTGGGAGTTAAGTCCTGGGAGGAATCACTGAGAATCCAGTCTGGAACCCAGCCTCAGGCCCAAAGGCTGCTAGACAGAAGTTTTCCTTCCCTTTGAATCACCTCCCCACCTTGGCTGGGTTTTTCATCCCTTCAGTTTTCTCCTGAGAGCTGAGAGGCAAAGTTCTTTAAAAGGACTCATGGGTGGTGTCAGAGGGGAGAAGGAAGGAGGAAGGAGGAGAAGTTGGGCCCACAGAACAGCTAATCGGAAGGGGGGTGTGGAGAGCATTCTTCCGAGGAAGAGACTGGGTGGGGAAGGAGGGAGAGGCTGGCGGCAGGCCTCGAGGCAAGGAGTGGGTCTGAAGACTGGTTACCAGGGTCAACAGTGGTGTGTGTGTGTGTGGATGGGGGTCAGTTACAAGTTTTGGAATGGGAGGGGACATGTGGCAAGACTGGGAGGGGAGCGGGGACATCTGGCTGTTAGTGTGTGTGTGTGAGTTGCTCAGTCGTGTCCGACTCTTGGCGACCCCGTGGACTGTAGCCCGCCAGGCTCCTCTGTCCATGGGATTCTCAGGCAGGAATACTGGAATGGGTTGCCATTCACTTCTCCCGGGGATCTTCCTGACCCAGGGATCAAACCTGTGTCTCCTGCAGTACGGGTAGATGCTTTCCTGCCTGAGCTACTAGGGAAGCCCCTAGTTAATGTGTGCCTGGAGGCAAAGGTGAGGAGCCTCAGATTTCTCTCTGAACCAGGGAAAAGACAGAGGAGGATGCCATCTCCTCTACTAAGGACTGAGAGGGTTAAATGAGATAGTAGGTGCTGGTGGGGGGCAGGGGATTATCAGTCCTCCTTGGAGAAAGAGGGCTGGGAAACAGGACCATGTAGGAAGCATGGGATGGTTGGCGGGGGATGGAGAGTGGTGTATCCACCCTGCTTAGTAGTGCCAGGGGAGGCCCTCTGCCTGGGGACCCAGGCCTGGCAGCTTGTCTTACTCAGGAGAACCTGTAGTCACAGGCAGGGTTGGCCTCCCTGGGCTCTGGAAGCAGGATTCAGGGTTGATGAGAGTGGGTTGGAAAGAGATGACAACGGAAGGGCCTTGGTAGCCAAGCCTGGTGGCTGGCTACTAGGACAGGTCACACTTGGGGGCCTCCAGGAGATGAGGGCAAAACAAAGCTGACATGAGGAAACCAGAGCCCTTGAGCTGTGACCGAAGTGGGTGGCTGCCACCCAGGCCAGCTAAGTGTGGCCAGGGCCCAGGGTGAGTTTGGGCCCAGATGGCAGTTCTCCCAGTACTTCAAGAGAAGTAGGGAATACAGACCTGTCATCTAAAATCTTTCATTTTTTAAAAAACGTATTCACTTATTTAGCTGTGCCAGGTCTTGGTCGCCGTGTGTGGGAGCTTTCATTGCAGCATGTGGGATCTAGTTCCCCAACCAAGGATTGAACCTATGCCCCCTGCATTGGGAGCACGGAGTCTTAACCACTGGACCACCAGGGAAGTCCCAAATCTTTCCCTTTTAAAACTCAGGGAATCAGTTAACAAAGCAAAAGAAATAACAGCAAAAAGCACCCGCAGGCCAGGCAAAGCCTACCACTTTCGGCCGGTGACCCTCTCCTCTGGCAAAAGTGGCACTGAGGGCAGGTCCCCAGCTGAATGCCCCAGACCTCTCCTGGAAGACTTAGCCTCACTCTCCTGCTCTTGGAAGCGAGATTGTGATAGACTCAGTTTCCCAGGGCCCAGTGGGAGAACAGAGACATCTTGGGCTGTGTGGCCCTGGGCGTACCCCTTCCCCTCTCTGGACTGTGGTTTCCTGGGCTCTGAAAGAACCCAGTCTGTGGGGCTCCTGCCAGTTTGGAGACTGTGTGACTAAGTCTTCAGGCTTGAAAGAAGATGCGATTACTATTGACGTGACTCTTCTCACCAGCCATGCTTCTGCGATTGGATGCAGCGTACTCCAGCACTTTGTGTGTCCACAGCCAGAGGTGTGTGCATGAATGGTTGTGTGTCATAATTTGGAGCTTTGCATGGTATAGTGTAAATATCATTGTGATAATAACTCTGCCCTGGAACCTTTCATCCCCTGCTCTGGAAGCCAGTAGGAAGCCTTAATTAATTCTTGGTGGCCTTGAGAGGGGTACAGGTGAGGACACCTGAGCCCAGAGCTGGGAGGCAGCTTGGTTAAATGTGCACCACTTGGGGGACCCTGACTCAAGTGTTGGTTCCAGGGCAGGGAAGGCAGGAACCAACCCGTGCCAGACCGTTCCTGTGTGGGGTCCAGTCATTAAACGTGTGAAGACAGGACTGGGTTTGAGGTCAGCACTGTGCTCACGGGTTTGAGCTGCTAGAAGAGGAAGAAAGCAGAAGAGAAAGGTTGCTTTTGATTTTTTTATGGAGGGGAGAAAGCAGCACAGCCTTGGCTGCCTCTCTGGGCCTTTTGTCAATGTCCCTCCATCTCTTGCTATCTTGTCAAATAGTTGGCCCCTGAGTCAACCTGGCATGCGTTCTCAGGAGCGAGCCCCGAGGCGGAGTAAGCCCTCAACTCTCTAAACAATCTCCTTTTGCAGTAACTCACATAAACACCGGCCTTCGGAGGGCCCACTGCTAGGG
This sequence comes from Nanger dama, assembly GCA_917880005.1. Lineage (NCBI taxonomy): Eukaryota > Metazoa > Chordata > Mammalia > Artiodactyla > Bovidae > Nanger > Nanger dama. The sequence continues at coordinate 10,086,066 of CAKJTW010000046.1, forward strand.
TGTGAGAGGACAGAACCCGACAGAGGGGAGAGGGCGGTCTGGGGCTAGAAGACCCCAGCTTTGGGGGCGCCTCCTCCTCCCCACCACCACCCAGGTTTTTCCACCTGTGCCCCCACTGGATCAGTGGTGTCCGTGTCTGTGTGCGCTTCCCGGCCCCACACGGAAGACCCCGTTCCTGGAAGGCGCTCCTCGCGAGGCTGGTTGGCGGGACCGTGTTTCCCGGCTGCGGGCCCCCAGCGTCCTCGGGAGCAAGGGGGGCGCGGGCCCTTTAAATCCTCCGGGGCGGCGGCGGCGGGTCGGGGATGACATCAGCGGGCGGGCCCGGGGCTCAATGGGAGCCGGCGGGTGCGCGCCGAGCGGGAGCGCGCGAGCCGGCGGCGGGGGCGGTCGGGCAGGAGGGCCTGGAGGAGGGAGGCGGCGGCGCTGAGAGCCAGAGCCTGAACCCGGCCGGGGCGAGCGGAGCGGAGCGGAGCGCGGCGGCGCGGCGGCGGCGGCGGCGGCTGGGCCGGGAGAGGCTGGCGCGGCGGGCGGCTCTGCAAATCCTCCGGCATCCGCCCCGGCGGGCCGCCCCCGCCTGCGGCAGCCCCCGAGCAGCGGCCCGGCACCGAGTGCCTTCCCGGCGGGGTAAATATTGGGGAGCCGTGGGCTGGCGAAGGGGCGCAAACCTGGGGGAAACGGGGCTCCCTCCGCCTCTTTGTTTTTGCGCGAGAGGGAGGGGGAGAGGGCGGACACACACGCGTTCGCACTCGGGTATGGGGGGCTGCCCGGGCGCCGCCCGCTCGGCCCGGCGAGGACAAAGGCGCGGCTGGGGACGAGAAGGAGAGGAGGGTGACTATTTTGCAGGCTTGCCTAGGGGAGCCCCCCACCCCCAGTCCGGCTCGCTTCTCTCTCCCCAGCTGGACCCTTCAAGGCCCCGGCTGGCCGAGGCGGCCACCCCTGGCTGCGATTTGAGGACGCTGACGGAGGAGGGGGGGTCCGGGACTGGGGTGCTGGGGACACCCGATTCTGTTGATTCGGGATTCTCGGCCAAACCCTGGGCTACGGTAGGCTTCACCAGCCCATCAGCAGCGCCCCCCCCCCCTCCGCTCCTGGCTCGAGTGCTCCAGACCTGGGGGTCAGCAGGGCTGCTCCCGCGTGTTGGATGGGGGTGCTTGGGGGCCCTGGGGTGATGGGGTGTGTGGTCACCCAGCCACCGACTCTTGTTTTTCTTTGTGGAGAGAAAGAAAGGGGTGGGGGTTATTTATCAGATTGGATTCTCCCATTTCTGCGTGTGAGAAATCCATGTTTTGCAAGTCCCCGTGGAAGAGAAAACTGTTTGTGCCCGGGTGTCTTTAGAGAGTGGATTCCCAAGCTCTTCACACCCAAACTCAAAGTGGGGTGAGCCCCCTCCCCAACTTTTTCTCTTAGTTTTCTTGCATGTATTCTTGGAGCGGCCTTCCTTGGGGAGAAGGATTTGGGGACAGGGCCAGGGGATCCCCAGTGTCTTCAGCTGCACCGTTCAATAAATGCCTGTGTCTTGGGGCTCCTTTGGCTGGCTGGCTGGGATGTCCCTCAATTTTTATTTTAATGATCCAGGGAGGGAGGTGGGCAGGGAGTAAGAAAACTGCCCATGTGCCATTCAGCTTGGTAGTTTGTCTCCCTTTTCTTAACCAGTTGAAACTCTGGAATCTTCACGTCCGCCTTTTTATCCCCTTCATTTATTCCAGCGCCGCCCCCCTTCCTCCCCCAAAAGAAGCAGCAAAGAACTGGAAGGCTTCTCCCATTCCTGCCTCAAGTCTTTCTGCTCTCTGGGAGGCTTTTGGGGGACAGTACTGGGACACTCTAGGCTCTCCTTGAGGCCCTGGCCCCTGGGGTGTAGGAGCCACACTGGTGGGTCTGGGTGGTGGCACAGAGCTGGGTGGGGGAGGGTGGGTTGCCTGCAGGGCTAGTGGTTTGCACCCTCTCTTCTCCCCTTCTCTGCCGACAGCCGGGTGAGTGGGGGAGGGGCTGGGGGTCATGTGCAGTGTATTTATGTAAGACACCCAGACGGGGAGGGCACGGGTATTTATATAACCCGGCGTGGGTATTTATGTAATATAGGATGCGGGTGTATTTATGTTCCTTTCCGAACCTGCGGCTTTCCCGGTTGCCATGTGTGGTCTCTGAATTGGCGTTGGCGGAAAACGGACTGGGGGGGTGGCGGTGTTTGTGTGTGTACACACCCGCGTCCCCCCAACCCCCCCGCCCCGTGCCCTCCCCACAGTTGGGCTCCCAATACATGTCTGCTTTTCTTTCTTCCTTTGAAGTGTCCACACAGGACGGTGTGTGTGTGAGGTGTGTGGCGGATGAGTTTCCCACAAATGTGGAGTGGGTTCTCCTGGCCGCCCTGGCACCTCCGCTGAGAGTGGCCGGGGCGTGTGGGCAGAGGCCCTTGGTGGAGAGCCCGGAGTTTGGCCGGCGCGGGGTGGAGGCTCCTTCCTTGTGACCACTGCTGAAGGGCTAGCGGCAGCTCCCTGGGAACTGGCACTGGGGTGGACGTCTCTCCTGGGCAGGAGCTGTCGGCTCCTCGCCTCCACCCCGGGGGGCAGAGAGTGCCACGACCTCGTGGAAGAAAGCTCTCCTCCCACCTCCCTCCCAGGTGGGTCTGGCTTTCCGGGTAGTCCTTGGTATGGGGAAGGGGCTGAGACTCTGTGCCGTTTTCCCCCTTCCTGTGCGACCTCCTGGCCCTGGCATGAGCAGGTGGGTGGGAGGCCGCCAGGTAGGGCAGCAGGAGCCCTGTCTGGGCCTTAGGGGCGGAGACTTGCTGCTGGCGGAGAGGTGGGTAGGCTGCGTGACCTCCCTGGGCCTGAGCTCCCTGTCTATAGAGAGCAGCCCGTCTTCCTAGTTGTCTACACTGGCTGTCTTGTAGACACTCTGTGATTTTAGGGGACCCCCACACAACCCTCTCCTTATTTCATAGCTACCCCCCAAAGCAAGACCTCACCTTCCAGCCTTGGAGTTTCCTCCTCTGCTGGCCAGAACCTCGAGAGTGCCCAGACCTTTGCCCCAGGCCAGAACAGAGGGGTCCCTCCCAGGGTGGTCCCTGCTGTTCTGAGAGCTTGGACACCCAGTGTGGGGCACTCGGGGAGGGAAGTGCTCAGATCGGCACTTTCCCCCAGACCTCCTCCCACCCCACGAAGCTGACGGGCAGCTCAAAACTTGGCTTTGGTCCCCTTGGTTGCTCTGCAGGGCTCTCTTAGGAGACCCTCCTCGTCTTGAAGAAAGCCAGCCCCAAACTCTCTGTCTGTCCATAGAAGGCCGTGCAGAGTCCTCTTGCGGTTCTTGGTGTTGCGAGGTTGAGAGAGGGAGAAGACCAGAAGCTGGATGTTCAGCGGGCCCCTTTCCAACCGTCCCCTGAGTTGGGGGAGACCCTCTCTTTGTGGGGCCCAGTGCAGACTTGCAGAATCTACCTCTGGGAAGACCCGTCCAGGCTGTGGAGACCTGGCCTTCAGTTCTTGGTGCTGGAAGCCTGGGGTGGGAATGGGGTCACTGGGACTCCATCATTTCCACGTCTTAAGGGGTCTGAGGAACTCCTTTGGGGACCCTCCATTCACTCTGTCCTCCTTTCCCTGGAGGTTGGAATTAGCTGGTGGTTGCCATGGCAGCAGCCCCAAGGTGATTAGCTTCTGCATCTGCCCTCCTCATCACCCGCTCTGTCCTTGATTTTCCTTTCAGGGTCTTTGCCCATTGTGACTAGCCTGCCCTGAGAGACTCCTATTGGAGGGTCCCCAAATGCATGTCCCCCGAGGAACTTGCTCTTTCCTCCTGCAACCTGTCTCCAACCCCCTTCTTCCTGGCTACACTGACACCTACCTGTTCTGATAGCCTCACCACCTGTGGAGGCTGTTGGGCTAGCTGACACGTGGTTGCCCTCAGGCAAAGTGAGGCCAAATCCCTTCCAGGCCAGCCTAGATGGAGATCGCAGTGTCCCGAGTTTTTTCTTGTGGCTTTGCCAGACCTTTTGGTGGGGGAGGGGTGGGGTCTGGGGGCTCATCCCCTTCCCAGCTCCCCTTCTCTCTGACCCTGTGTTTCTGCTTCCCTCTGCAGGAGTGAACCATGGAGCTACGTGTGGGGAATAAGTACCGCCTGGGCCGGAAGATCGGGAGCGGGTCCTTTGGAGACATCTACCTAGGTGAGTGTTTCTGGCTCCAGCTCAGTGGGTCTGGAGCCCCTGGGACAGCCCTGGGGACTCGGAGGAAAGGTGCCAAGATTTCACGCTCTGAAGCTAGAACCTGACTCTGGTACTGTTTTGGTCATTTTGTCCCAGAACCATCCCAGATGGGGAGGGAAGCCGCAGGCTGGGGCTGAGGCAGGCCGAGAGACTTCTCCTCAGTCAGGGCAGGAGGGTGGGCCTCCGGGATGTCAGTGCTGCCATCCGGGCTGTGGGAGGTATTTTTAACTCCCCGGTTTCTAGCTGCAGATGACCTGGGTTTCCAGCTGGGCGTGGGAAAGCCCAGGCTGGGTTAGCACCCCTGTCTTGTCTCCTGGGAAAAAGGATGCTGGTGGACAGAAGTGGCCCGGGCTGCTGTTGCTTCCCCCACTTGGCCCGCCCCGCCCTGTGGTCTGACCGCCTGGAATTCAGCCCAGGAAGACTTTGGAATGATGCAGGCTCCCCACTAACCACGGGGGGCAGGGGCGGGGGTGAGGTGGTGGTGGTCTTAACCTTTTAGAATCTCTCTCCCCGGATGTGCTTCCTGTTGAAAGGCTGAGCATGGTCTCGTGTTCTTGATCGAGTAAATCACTGACATCTCATTCCTGCCCTTGACCCCGGAGAATGCCACTTTCTCAGCGGCCCTGGATCGGGGCAGGGGGCAAAGTCAGGAGGCACGACGCTTCCTTGGCAGTTGTTGGTCCAGAGAGAGAGACTGTGTTGGTTGATCGGGAGTGGGAGTTGTTAGAGCGAGGTGGCAGCCCCTGGGGTTTCTCCCGGTCGCTGTCCCTGTGTTCTTGGCAGCATCTGTGCTTCAGTTTCCCTCCTGCAAAAAGAGTCGTCGGTCAGTTCTGTCCTGAGCGGAGGAAGCTGACAGGTCAGTGTGCCTGGCTTGTTGCTTCAGACATCAGAGGGTTTCTCTTACCCCATGGTCTGGGTCCCTGTCCTCTAACAACTAGAAAAGGCAGACTTTCTACCCACAGCCCTCCAAGGAGTGAGAGTGTAGAGGACAGAACGTGGGAGGGAGCCGCCAGACCTGGCCTGGTGCGGTCGCGGAGTTTATGCGACGCAGCAGGTTTGGGTGATGCTGCCGTCTGGCTGGCCAAGGACTCCCAGGAGGCACATGAGGAGAGCATCTTGTAGACTGGCAAGTGCCAGCCAGCTGTGCACAGCATGGTCAGGCACCGAGCAGACCACCCTCCTGTAAACACCACAGAGCCCAGGGTGGAGGGGCAGGGGACAGTGCCAGCGGGAGCTGATGCAAGGCTTGCTCTGCCATTCCCAGCTCCTGTGGGGGTGGGGGGAGGGGCACTGGCTTGCGTCCATGCTTTTGCCCCAGGGCTCAGCACGTGGGGGTTCAGTGAAAGCCTCTGAAATGGAGGAATGAGGAAATGATGCTGTGACACGCAGAGGCCTGTGAAGTGGCCTCACTCGTGGCAGGGGAGAAGAAAGGTTGGGATGTGGGGGGCAAGTTCAGGTCCCCGGTCTATTTCTCATGGGCTTTGTCACCTGGGATAAGTCATTTTTCTCTCTGTGAGCCTCAGCATTCTCATCTGGGAAAGAGGGAGGTACCCCATCTCCTTCCTGTTTGTGAAATTGGGGTGGATATAGAGGATCCTCTTATCGTGGCGGCTTCCAGCTCAGGACTGAAGCCTGGAGCCGTTAGTTTAAGGCGACTTTTGGCAGAGGCACAGCTGCTTCTAGACAACTCTGGGTCCCAGGCCTTCTCTTTGCAGAGGGGAAACTGAGGCCCCGAGATGGAGGGCAACCCAAGGTCATTCAGAAAGCCAGTGTTCCTGGTCCTCCCTGGGACAGGACTTCTGTTTATCCAGTAATCATCTGTGTGACTTGCTCAGTTGTGTCTGACTCTCTGCTACCCCACAGACTGTAGCCCACCAGGCCCCTCTGCCCATGGGATTTTCAGGCAAGAATACTAGAGTGGGTTGCCATTTCCTTCTCTAGAGGGTCTTCCCAACCCAGGGACCAAACCTGCGTCCCCGTGTTGGAGGCAGATTCCTCACCATCTGAGCCACCAAGGGAAGCCTTAATTCCCACTATTCATCTAGCTCATTTTAAAGTTTAGGTCCGAGTTCACTCCTCCAGTTTACTTTGGAGTAAACTCTCCCGGGCTCTGGGTACTGGCCTTTCTTCTCCTCGCTGGGTGCCCTTGGGCAGGGTGGGGTTGTGGGGCCTCCAGGGTGGCGAGACGCAGTGAGATCACGGCACACAGACGCTCTGCACCCTCTCAGCCCAGCAGTGGTGCTTTCCTGTGGCGCCCCCGCCCTAGTCTTGGTTAGGATTTGCTCCCATCAGAGGAGCTGGGTCCTCTTGGGCCTGAGCAGGGCGTGGGGGCAGGAGCCAGTTCTCGCTGACTGTCCACCCTTCACCGGTGCACAGGCCGCGGGGACCCTGGCCTGGTGCAGTGTCCTGCCAGCTCCTTCCTGGGCCCTTCTCGCTGGCGAGGGGGTGGCAGGGATTGTAGGGCCTGCCCAGCTGGCCCCGCTGGCTCCCTTTGTTCAGAGCTCTGGCCACATTCTCGTCGCTGGTGCTGGCGCCCGGGCCTGACTCCAAATGGCCTCTGCAGGTGGGGCTGGGCGCGGCCTCCAGGCCCTGCTTTCCAGGATCGACCGAGGGCAAGCACATTTGTGGATGTGGCTTCCCTGGCCTGTAGTGGTCCTCTTCAGGTCCCTCCTCCCTCGCCCTTGGCATTGAAAGGGGCTGGCCAGCAGGCGTGGCCCGCTTTGCTAGGGCCTCACCTTGGCTGCATGGGGTCCGGAGGGTGGCCAAGCTTGTGCCATCAACTCTACCAGCCGCCCACTGACTGCCCTCAGGAACTCTCTAGACGTCTTCTTAGTCTCTGGGCCTCAGTTCTAAATGGGGAGGGTATGGCGTGCCGTAGTGGATGATTGTGGGGGTGCTTCATCCCCACCTTCCGTCCAGCCAGGTCCCTGATTGTGCCAGTGTCTGAGGGAGCCCCCACGTGAGATTGGTCATCCTCCTCTGCACCTAGAACTTAGCAAGGTCTCAGACCCTCAAGGGCTAGCCGGGGCCAAGCCCTTCTCTGTGTCCAAATTTGTTTTCCAGAGTGTTTCATCCCTGCCCCACCTCCCTGCAGAACTGCTGTATCCAACCGAGGGCCCCCTCTGCTGCCCCCGCCTGGCACTTTGTGCCTAGTCAGAGTTATCCATTGTCATTGCCACAGAAGGTGAGCTGAGCTCCTCCAAGGTGGGGCCTGCTCAGGGGCTCAGTGTGTGTCTGTTGAGTGATGAATGAGATGCTAGGGAATTGAAATCAAGAAAAAAGCAGCAGCTCCAGAGATGAAGTTTCAGATCCTGGCTCTGCCCCAGCCGGTTCTGTGTGACTTCAGGCCAGTTACTTAACCTGTCTGAACCTCAGGTCCACAGCTTTGAGAAAGAAGAGAGGTCAGAGAGAGGACTTATGACTTCCTGGTAAGAGTTTAGGGGCAGTGCGGGGGTCCGGTGGGGGGTGGTGGGACCCGGAGGCAGCTTGGCAGCAGTGGGAGTCAGACACCTTTGCCAACAGCTTAGGTCCCTGCTCGAGGATGCTGTGCAGCATTTGCTCATTGATTGAGCTTTGGTGTCTCAGTTTCCACGCACGTCAAATAGAGGTAAAAGCAGTAGTACTTGCGGGATGGTGTGTAAGAGCCCACGGGGCCCAAAGGCCCCTCCCCTTCGCTCCACCCCCCGTCTCGGGAGGCGCGCTCCCCCTGCGCCTCCGCTCTCAGCACAATCTGCTGAATCATAAGCGCTGAAGGCCCTGCATTGCCCAGTCCCCGCCCCCTGCCCGAGCGAGGCCACCGGCGTCTGGGCAGTTGCAGCAGCCTCCGAGCAGATCCCCCAACCTCAAGTCCTCTCCTGTCCTTCCTGATACACCAGTGGTCCCAGCAAGGGGTGCGACTGCCAGATTTTGTCACACAGGAGACGTTTGGCAAGGCCTGGAAGCAGTTTTGGTTGTTTTGGCTCAGGGTAGGGGGACTGCTGGCAGCTGGTGGGTAGAGTCGGGAATGCCGGAGAACACTGCAATGCGCAGGATGGCCCCACCACAGAACACAGGACCCCATAATAAGGCAGCCAGGCCTGGTCCCTAGAGGCTCCGGCTGATGCCAGGATTGTGGCACTTGAGACCCTTCCTATCTCCTCCCTGCTCACCTCTTCCACTGTCTGCTTCAGCCCCCTCGAGCACCAGCTAGCTGTACCAGAACCACCCAGAGCTCACTGCACCCCACTCCCGTTGGGCCTTTGCACGTGCATGACCACTCTGGCCCGGTCCTCCTTACACCACGGGAGCCTTTGCAGCCTTTCCTGCCACTGCTAGGCTGGTGGACTGCAGTGAGCCCCAACCCCTGCTGCCTGCATCCTTACTGTGCCCCCAGAAACATGCGAGGCTTCCCCAGAGATGAGTGTTGATGTTTCAAAAGCACCTTAGAGTTTGCAGAGTGCTTTCTCTCTTCCCATTGTGCACTGAATTTGGGGATCTGCTTTATTTTTTCAATTTTAATTTTGTATGATTCAGAAATGAAAATACACACAACCAAAGTCCAAAATACAAAATCATGCTAAGTGAAAGAAGCCAGTTATGAAAGATCACATATTGTATGATTCCATTTGTATGAAGTGGCAGGAGTAGGCATATCCATAGAGACAGAAAGTGGCTCCGGGGATGCCTAGATTGGGGGTTGCTGGGGGAGGTGGGGAGTAACTACTAAGAGATACGGCTGTTTTGAGGATGGTGAAAGTATTCTAAAATTGATTGTGGCCTTGGTTGCATAACCTAGTGAATATACAAAAAAACCCCACTGAAGTGTACACTTTATGTGAATTTTAACAAAGTTTTTTTTTTTTTTTTTAAACAAGGGCAACATATAACTTAGTATCAGAGAAATGTCCTTTCCCTCTCCTGCCCTGCTCCAGCCTTGTGGATTTCTCATGTTTCTTTTCAGTGTTTCTTTATGTAGATACAACCAAACACAGATACATATTGTGTCCTCGAGCATAGAATACACACTGTTCTATACTTCGCCTTTTCACTTCCTGTATCTCTGAGATTTTTCCACTTCTGCATCCAGAGAGCTTCCTCATTCTTTCTCCATTGTGTTCCGCTTTATGGATGGGCCTTTCTTTATTTAACCAGGCCCTGCGCTGGGCATTTGGGTTGTTTCCAGGCTTTCACTGTTGCAAACCGCCTACAGCCCACAGCCCCATCCAGGCCTGTTTTGCCCTGTGTGTGAGTGTGTCGACTAAACTCCCCCAAGTGGAAGCTGGAGGGAGCCAGGCAGCCCTGCATCCTGGCTTCCCCAGTTCATATGGGGCCTGCCTGCTGGGGAGGGGGAGCCCCCTGCCCCTGCAGTGCGGGCCAGCTTACATGGACTTGCTCTTTCAGGATAATATTAACTTAGATTTTCTCTTACAGGAGATTGGGTGTCTTCATGAGTAAGCCATTTTTATACTAATAATTTCTTTTACTGTGAAGTGTGTGTTTGAATTCTTCAGCCTATTTTCTGTGGAGTTGTTGGTCTCTTTCCTGCTGATTTGTAGGCACTCAGTATAAGTGTGATATTAATTCTTTGCCATTGATAAAAGTTACGAGTATGTACTGTAAGTCTTTGGACTTTGTTTCTGGGGTTTTTGCCATGGGAAAGGGATTCCTCTTTTGGAGGGGAGGGAGACTCTTTTTTAACGGCTTCTGGATTTTAAGTCAGGGATAAAAAACCTTTCAGTTCAGTTCAGTTGCTCAGTCGTATCCAACTCTTTGCGACCCCATGGACAGCAGCACACCAGCCTTCCCTGTCCATCACCAACTCCCAGAGCGTACTCAAACTCATGTCCATCGAGTTGGTGATGTCATCCAACCATCTCATCCTTTGTCATCCCCTTCTCCTCCTGCCTTCAGTCTTTCCCAGCATCAGGGTCTTTTCAAAAGTGTCAGTTCCTCACATCAGGTGGCCAAAGTATTGGAGTTTCAGCTTCAGCATCAGTCCTTCCAATAAATATTCAGGACTGATCTCCTTTAGGATGAACTGGTTGGGTCTCCTTGCAGTCCAAGAGACTCTCCAGAGTCTTCTCCAACACCACAGGTCAAAAGCATCAATTCTTCGGCACTCAGCTTTCTTTATGGTCCAACTCTCATATCCATACATGACCACTGGAAAAACCATAGCCTTGACTAGACGGACCTTTGTTGGCAAAATAATGTCTCTGCTTTTTAATACGTTGTCAGGTTGGTCATAGCTTTTCTTCCAGGGAGCAACTGTCTTAATTTCCTGGCTCCAGCCGCCCATCCGCAGTGATTTTGGAGCCCAACCAATGTTTCCCCATCTATTTGCCATGAAGTGATGGGGCCAGATGCCATGATCTTAGTTTTCTGAATGTTGTTTTAACCCAACTTTTTCACTCTCCTCTTTCACTTTCATCAAGAGGCTCCTTAATTCTTTACTTTCTGCCATAAGGGTGGTGTCATCTGCATATCTGAGGTTATTGATATTTCTCCCAGCAATCTTGATTCCTTCTTGTGCTTCTTCCAGCCCAGTGTTTCTCATAATGTACTCTGCATATAAGTTGAATAAGCAGAGTGACAGTATACAGCCTTCACGTACTCCTTTCCTGATTTGGAACCAGTCTGTTGTTCCATGTACACTTTTAACTGTTGCTTCTTGACCTGCATACAGATTTCTCAGGAGACAGGTCAGGTAGTCTGGTATTCCCATATCTGGAAGAATTTCCTATAGTTTGTTGTGATCCACACAGTCAAAGGCTTTGGCGTAGTCAATAACGCAGAAGTAGATGTTTTTCTGGAATTCTCTTGCTCTTTTGATGATCCAGCAGATGTTGACTATTCGATCTCTGGTTCCTCTGCCTTTTCTAAATCCAGTTTGAACATCTGGAAGTTCTTGGTTCACGTACTGTTGAAGCCTGGCTTGGAGAATATTGAGCATTACTTTGCTAGTATGTGAGATGAGTGCAGTTGTGCAGTAGTTTGAACATTCTTTGGCATTGCCTTTCTTTGGGAAAACTTGCCTACCCCTAAATTAAAAGCAATGCTCCCTTCCTGTAGCATCTCATTGTTTTATTTTTTAAATTAAATGTATAAAACATGCACAGTTTAAGGCACTCTTCTCACCACTAGTTGGAGGAAGACAGCTCTGTCACCCTGAAGACCGCTAGTACCCCACCCCCATCCTGCCCTCTGCTTCCCCCACACAGCGGCAACCACACCTCATCCTGCCCTTTGCTTCCACACAGAGGTGAGGCCCGTCTAAATCTTATATTTTAAGTTATTTCCTTTTGTTGAAGAGTTTTATCACGTTTATATCCCAAAACTGTATATATTTCAGCATGGAATGTTCTGAAATTGAGACAGTCAGGACTATGCTTGCATCCTTCTGTCTCTTCCTTACTTTTTTTTCCCCTGAAATTGAGGTGAAATTCACATGACATACAATTAACCATTTTAAAAGTGTACCATTTAGTGGCACCTAGTACAATCTCGGGCTTCCCTGGTGGCTTAGATGGTAAAGCGTCTGCCTGCAATGCAGGAGACCTGGGTTTGATCCCTGGGTCGGGAAGATCCCCTGGGGAAGGAAATGGCATCCCACTCCAGTACTCTTGCCTGGAAAACTCCATGGATGGCGGAGCTTGGTGGGCTGCAGTCCATGGGGTCGCAGAGTCGGACACGACTGAGCAGCTTCCCTGACTCTAGTACAATCCCAGTGTGTGTGGCCACCATCCCTGTCTAGTTCCAGAGCATTTTCATCACCTGGAAGAAAACCCTGCGCCTGTTCAGCAGGGGAGCCCGCCCTGTGGCCTGTCCTGCTTCCCCCTGCCCCCAGTCCCTGGCAGCCACCGGTCTAACCTTTGTCTCTGTGGGTTCCCCTGTTCTGGGCATTTTAATATACTGGAGTCAGTGTCTGCCTCTGGAGTGTGGCTGATCCACCGTGCGCCCGTGTTTGTGAGGTTTGGCGACATCACAGCCTGTGTCAGTGCCCTGCTCATTTTTAGGGACAGGCAGAGGGGCGGTCCATGCCTGCGCTCACGGGCTCTCGGGTGTCTCCACCTTTTGGCCTTGTCAGTGGTGCTGCTCCTTGCCCTCTGCTCAGGGAGGGTTCGGGTGCAGAGAGCCACCCCCCGCAGCCATCGTGCTGGCTCCCCATGCCTGCGGGCGTCCCTGGGCGCCTGCCCCACCTCGTGGCTAATTTCTGGCGCTGGACATTGTGGTCCTTTGCTGCTGCACAAAGGTCCCTTGCTTGGCCTCCCGGCGGTCATGTTTCTGAAGGGTGTACCCTTGGGAGTGGCCTGGTTTGGCCGAGGGTCTGTGTGTGTTCTGCTTTACCAGGCAGAGACCAACCTGGCCTCCAAAATGGCTGAGCCAACTTGCACTCCGATCTTTTTTTCCCCCGTGTGATCTTCTGCTTTACTCGGGACTTGCAGTGCGTGGCGTGAGCTGTGTTGTTTCTCCTCAGATTGCCAGCTGTTCCAGGCATGTTTGTTGTGGAGCCCCATCTCAGGCATCCTCGGTTTAAGGTCCTGGCTTTATCCTGCCCTCTCTTCTCCCAGTGGCTGTCTCCTCCTCCGGACGTTCTGTGTTGTCTCTGTGCTGAGACTGCGCCGTTTAGTGATGGCAGCTCTAGCCCTCCTTGGCTCCCAGCAGGAGCCGGCCTCCCAGCTCAGCCCCCCAGCCCTCCAGCTCAGCCTGCCCGTGCCTGCAGGTGGGGAACCTGAGGCCCGTTGCAGCTTGGGTTGGGATCTTTCTCGAGAGGGCCCTGCGCCTCTGCCTGCGCTCCTCCTCGGCTCCACACCCCACTGACGGCGCCTGTCTCCAGCTCGGGAGTCCTCAGTGGCTCCACTCTGCAGGACACAGCTCGCCTGACTGGTCTGGGAACGTTTTTGGCCCCACCCTGACTCCCTCACATCCGGTCCCTGCTGCCCCAGCCTCCAGTTCTCTGCATGGTCCGCAGCCCTCCCCTCCTTCCAGCAGCACGTGCTGCAGTTCTGGTTCTCCCCTTGTGCCCAGGCTGGGTCAGGGGAGCTGCTCTGTGCCCCTCTGTTCCTCTGCTTCCCCTGGATACAGCCTGGGGCCTCTGCCACCTTTCCAGCCTCTTCCCAAGGGACACCGAGCTGCTCAGGGGCAGACGCGGAGTGGTCCTGGCCTGGGGCTGCCTGGCCAGCTGAGTGTGACCCGGGTTCCTCTGCCCCTGCAGGTGCCAATATCGCCTCTGGTGAAGAAGTCGCCATCAAGCTGGAGTGTGTGAAGACGAAGCACCCCCAGCTGCACATCGAGAGCAAATTCTACAAGATGATGCAGGGGGAGGTGAGGGCCAGAGGGGCGGTGGGCGTGGGGGTGGGAGCCTTGCGCTCTTGCACGGGGGAGGGGCCCAGGGCCTGGTGGGCTGGGGAGTGACAGCACCTGACTGCCCCGCCTCCGCACAGTGGGGATCCCATCCATCAAGTGGTGCGGGGCTGAGGGGGACTACAACGTGATGGTCATGGAGCTGCTGGGGCCCAGCCTCGAGGACCTCTTCAACTTCTGCTCGCGCAAGTTCAGCCTCAAGACCGTGCTGCTCCTGGCTGACCAGATGGTGAGTCCCCCGACTCCTCCCTCAGGCCGGGGGCCACTGAGTACCCAGCCGGAGGATGCTGGAGCAGGAAGCAATGACAGTGACGTGAGACCAGGACCAGGGGACCTTGATCATCAGCCATGGCCGGGGGTGGGTATTAAAACATAGACTGCCAGTTTCCACTCCAGACCTGCTCAGCTGGGCTCCCACGGAAGGCCTGGGACTCTGCCCTTGGGTGACTGTAAAGCCTGCGGTCACCCAGACCTCAGGCCTCTTCCCATGCAGTGGCCATAGGTGAGCTGCTGGGCCTTGTCTCCTCAGGAGTGGCTCCTCTTTGTGGGGTCACCTGGGATACCCCCTGGCCCCAGTGCCCACGGATGAACATTTCTTGCGTCCTCGATCCTTTTATAAATTCGAGGGAGAAAAATTTTTTTAAAAAGGTAAAGCACAGGATCCTGGCCCTGGGGGACTTTGCTGGTGGTCCAGTGGTTAAGACTCTGCTTTCAACGCAGGAGGCACAGGTTCGATCCCGGGTCAGGGAACAAAGATCCCACAATACTGCATGGCACAGCAAAAAGAAAGCCCCAAAATCCTGGCCCTGGAATGGAACATGGAGATCTTGTTCCCCAGGATCTGTGTCTGTGTCTGTCCTGCAGAAAGTCCGCAGACATCCTCCAATTTTAGGCTAAATGTGTGTGCGCAGAGAGGGTTGTCAGATTCTCTCAGGACGTGAAACTCAAAAAAGTCTAGGTTTTTGAGTTAAGGAAATATTCAAAAGCTTGAGGCCCAGGGGAGGGGGCCAACCTGCCAGAAGACAGATTGTGTATGTATTTATTAACATGTGTTTCTAACACATTGTTCAAAGGAAAGGAAGGTCCTGTGTCTCCCTGACTTTGGTATCCTCCAGAAGCCAGGGGTTAAATCCTGCCTGTGTGCTTCATCTCTGTCACCCCTGCCTACCAAGTTTAGGGTTCCATGTACTCCCGTTCCCCCAAGTCTGGTTGGCTGAACAACCTCTGAAATGCCTCTCTGGTTCCTTGAGGGCCTCTTCTGTACCCTGAGGGTGTAGAGCCAGGCAGACGAGGCCTGAATGCCTTTCTGGGCTTCCTTTCTAGATCCTGCCATTCACTTTCCTGCCTTGCTTTCTTTCCTGTGTCACATCAAACCCAGTGAACTCCTCCATCACTTCCTCCAGGAAGCCTTCCCTGACCTGCCCCTTTGAAATCATCATACATGGTGGTTGCAGACTGATCTTGCTCCTCTGTTCATGGCAGGGGTCCCCATCCATTGACAGGGACGACGGATGTGTTTTCCATTTGTAGGGCCCTAGCCCCGACTCTAGGCCTGGCTCCAAGCATCTGGCGAGGCCTGCTCCCCCTGCCTCAGCACTTGCTGAGTGACTCGCCTCTCCCCTCCCCCAGATCAGCCGCATTGAGTACATCCACTCCAAGAACTTCATCCACCGGGACGTCAAGCCTGACAACTTCCTCATGGGGCTGGGGAAGAAGGGCAACTTGGTGTACATCATTGACTTCGGCCTGGCCAAGAAGTACCGGGACGCCCGCACCCACCAGCACACATCCCTACCGGGAAAACAAGAACTTGACTGGCACTGCCCGCTACGCTTCCATCAACACCCACCTGGGCATCGGTGAGTGCGTGAGGCCTGGGGGCAGAGTACCTATGGGCTGCCGCCAGGACCTTGCCTTCCTTCTGCAGCCTGGGGTTATTCCTTGGCTGGTCACACAGGGAAGCACTGTTTATCTCGTGCCTTAGTCATCCCCACAGCAGCCTTGGTGGGCGAAGACGTGTCCCCCTTTCTCCAGGTGGGAATTGCGGGCTCACCGTGTGACACAGGCATTTAAGGTTGTGCTGCTTCGCAAGCGTTAAGTCAGGACTGGCCCAGCCCTGTCTGATGCCAGTGCTTGTGCCTTATCTGCAGGGTGGGCTGGGCAGGGAGGCTCCGGGGTGCCTACTGCATAGTAGCTAAATGAATGAGAGCCTGAGCTGGAGACACTAGGCCCAGGTTGAGTGAGCAAAGGCCAGCCTCAGGCCCCTGCTCTGTAGGAGGGGTAATAGTGCAGCAAGCCAGCCTGTGGGGGGGGGGGTGGGGTGGGCTCATGCTGAGTGCACAGGGTAGGTTGTTCACCCCAATCAAAGAGCAGGTCCTGGAGAAAGGGGTCCTGGCCCCATCAGCCAGGAGCCCAGGTGGACTCTGCCTCTCACCTTGTCTTTAACTCTGCAGAGCAAAGCCGTCGAGACGACCTGGAGAGTCTGGGCTATGTTCTCATGTACTTCAACCTGGGCTCCCTGCCCTGGCAGGGCCTCAAAGCGGCCACCAAGCGCCAGAAGTACGAACGGATCAGTGAGAAGAAGATGTCGACGCCCATCGAGGTCCTCTGCAAAGGCTACCCCTGTGAGTAGCCCGCTGGGGCAACGTGCTTTACCCACAGTCCCCATAGCCCCTTCTGAGAGCCCAGTGAGGCCGCACAGAGCCCGTCCTGGGCCACCACTGCCCGGCACCACAGCATCCGTCACTCAGCTCTGTTGTCGTTCAGGCTCAGCTCGTGTCCCTAGCCCACACTCCTGCCTCTCCTTGCAAGGGCTGAGTGTCGGGACCAATGCTGGACCTTCCTTGACACGAGCTGGGTGTCCTGTATTTTAACTCACTTCTGACACTCGCTCCCTAGAGGAAGCGTCAGACCCTGCAGTTAAGGGCTCAATCCTACAAGGCTGTTCCTGCCACACTTCAGATGCCAGTCACGAGTCCAGGTTGCTGCCTGTGCTCCTGATCAATTGGCTATAAATCTGAGTTTTCCCTCTTTGGATTCGGTTAATTTGGCTCACCAAAGTTGAGGAAATACGTTTTAACCAGTTTATGAAGGGATGTGATAAAGGATACCGACGAGCAGCCAGTTGAAGAGAGACATGTAGAGTGAGGTCTGGGAGGGTCCCGAATGCAGGAGCATCTTTCTTGAGTGGAGTCGGAGATGTGGTCACCAACTGGGAAGCCCTTCAGACCCCATGCTGTTGCAGTATTTATGGAGGCTTCATCCCATCGTCATAGCGACCATGAGCTCCGTTCCCAGCCCCGCTCCCTTCTCTAGGGAAGCGGGTAGGGGTGGGCCCCGGGTGTTCCAAGCTTCTGATCATGGCTTGGTCTTTCTGCTGACCCGCTGCCATCCGGGAGCCACCTGGAGTCTCCTCCGTTGAGGTCTGGACAGGATGCTCCTCGCACTCTCACCACTTAGGAAATTTCATGGCCTTAGGAGCCCCGAGAGAGGAATCTGTGTGTGTGTGTGCTCTGTTGTCTCACAAGGGCCCTCTCTTGCCTCTGATTTTCAGGGAGGAAAGCCAAGTTTTCCTCCTGTGGCTTAGAATTTCCATCAAGTTCTTGACTGTCTTTGGGGCTCACGGATCGTGGTAGGGAGGATGTCATCTCGACTCCTCTTAGGTCCGGAGCATTTGTAGGGGCAGGGGCTGGGTGGGACAGCGCCGTCCGGGGGTCCTCGGGAGCGCAGGCCTCACGATGGCACCTTTGTCCCCCTGCCCCCCGCACCAGCTGAGTTCTCCACATACCTCAACTTCTGCCGCTCGCTGCGGTTTGACGACAAGCCCGACTACTCCTACCTTCGCCAGCTCTTCCGCAACCTCTTCCACCGGCAGGGCTTCTCCTATGACTACGTCTTCGACTGGAACATGCTCAAATTCGTGAGTCTCCTGAAGGCCGAGGCGGGCTTGGGGGACTGGACCGGGATGGCCAACGTGACCCTGTGGTGGGCGGGGCTCCCGGAAGCGGGGAGCTGCGAGCTGGACGGCGCACGTGACCCCCACTCCAGCCTCATCCGTGCGGACGGCCTGTGCCACCGCGGTCAGCGGGGCCCAGGTGGGGCGCCGCTTCCCAGTGGACCCAAGAGGGCCCGCCTGGGCCTCCCGTCCGTTCTGGACGCCTGGGTGAGCAGGGCCCGGGTGGCGCTGGTGGGCCCCTCTGCTGTCTTGATCCTGGCCTGCAGCGTCTTGCTCTCGGTGCCCTACACGTGCCAGCTGGTGGCCTTCGCTGAGTCCCCCTTGTCCAGCCTGGACCCCTTCGTTGTGGCTTCCTTCTCCTTGGTTGTGGCACCCTGGGTCTTGCTAGGCACCTCTCCTCTCTCTCTCTCTCTTAAGAGTCGTGGGGGTGGGGTGGGGAGAAGTGTTCGTCCACTGGGCCTGGGACTCCGGAATCTGTGACATCCTGTGTCTTGTTTCACGTCTCTTCTGGAGAAGGGGGCTTCCTCGAGCCAGGCTCAGCCCCCGCGACAGCGAAGCTGTTGCACTGCCCAGCCCCCCGCCCCTGTCCCTGTGCCGGGCCAGCGAACCCACCCATGTACTGGTAAGCGCCTCCAGGATCTGACTTCTCCGAGACTTACCGCTTGGTGGGGTGGAGGAGCCCACGAGGCTGAGCCTCTGCTGTGCTCTCTCTGTCCCTTCCAGGTGCCCGGCGCCCCTGGGCACCCAGGGCCCTCCACATAGGCCCATGGAGGAGGTGGAGGAGCTGCCCCCCAAAACTACTGGCCTGTGGTCTGGACTGCAGGGCCCCAGTTCTGACATCACCAGGTTTGCCCAAGCCCATCGGGGCCAGGCACGAGGAGACATCCCTTGACGTGGTGGGGTTAGAGTGCAGAGGGCGTGTGGAGGAGCCCTGCTGTGAGATTCTTGGGGATGAATCAGCTGCCTGATGAACAGAGCCTGAAAGAGACACGATATTCCTTGCCCTGGAGGACCTGGTGGCAGTGGACCCCAGAAACAGCCTTGGCCAGACCCCGCCGGCAGCCTCTGTATTGAACCTGAACTCATTAAATGCCCCTACCTGGAGTGCGTGTCCTCCTGACTGCCTTTTTTTCTTGGCGGGCACCCTTCTGCTGGATGCTCAGGATGAGGCCTTGTTCTCCAGGACCCTGGGATCGGTGCTTGGTCTCTGATCAGCGCTCTCTCTGATTCTCAGACAGTGGCCTAAGGAGCAGGGCAGAGATTGGGCGGAGGATGAAAATGTCCCACAGGCTGGAGGGCCCCAGGGGTGGGAGATGGGCAGTGGCAGCCATCACCGCAGACCTTCTGGCTGGGAGCACAGCTCTTACCCCAGGGCGCTGCTTAGGGCACTGTGCACACCCTCTCATCCATGTACAGAGGTGTTCGTGAGTCTGGTTCGGGGCCAAGTTTGGCCTTTCCTCTTAATACAACTCCGAGAATGGATTTTGCAAAGTCTGGGCCTGTGCCCGCCAATGTGGTAGCCACTGGCTACATGTGGCTGATTTTTCATTAAAGTTAATTAAAGCTGAAAACATACTTCCTCAGTTGCATTTGCTATATTTAAAGTTCTCAGGAGCCACAGGTGGCCGGCTAGTGGCTGCCACACCTGTCAAGGTGGATGTGAACACATCTGTCATCGCAGAAAGTCCAGGGGCACCTGCAGCTCCAGATGGCTCCTCATAGAGCCTCTCCTGGGACCATCCAGCCTACAAGATCTCACCTCAAGCCAGGCCAGGAGCACTCTCTCCACCCTTTGCTGGCACCCTGACCCTTTCCTGGAGTTTCCGTTGAGGCAGGCCCTGGAGCCAAAAGCTGAGCAGAGATGCCAACCTCCCACACGGATCTCTGACTTGAGGGCCATTGGACTGGATAACTGGGCACCTCCGACCCTGTCCCCACTATGGTGAGCTTGATCACCTCCAGCTGCCCCTGGCGGAAGATCTGTGGACACGCCCTGGGGACCTTCCACGTTTTCACCTCAAGGCCAAGCTCCTCCCACATCACCCCTCCTGCACTGCCTGCAATAAGCCTTCACCAGTACCTACCAGCAGACCAGACACCATGCTGGGCACCGTGGGCTGCAGACTCTTTCATTGGAAGGATCCTGTCCTTGACTGAGAACTTCCCTCCTTGGAGGAGCCACGCCGCATTGTTCAGCGTCAAGGCCCCGGAGTCCCCGGATGCCTGGAGCCTGGGATGCTGCACAGACCCACTGTATTCTGAAGTCTAACCAGCCGGCCAGGTGGAAACTTTGACACTGCCAAGGACAGGGGTCTGCACGACCCAGGGGAAGGCTCGTGTGACTTGGATGTTGACCTTCTGTGTCTTCTCATGGGCAAATAAAAGCCAAGAGACCTCCCTGGTGTGCGTTTCTTGAGGCATCACTTGGGTTGGATGGAAAATGGGATGAGTGACGCAGCTGCTCCTGCTGCCGGACCACTGTGGGCCTGAGCCTGTGGAGGGTGAGGGCTCCAGCCCTCTGCTCAGCCACATCCCCTTGGGCTGGGCACCTCTGGGGGAGTCACTTGACTTCACTGAGCCTCAATGTCCCCCCACCAGAGAGTGAGTTCGGACCTGCCTTGCGGGGTGGATGTGCCCCCTCCCCGAGGGATGTTTAATGATTGGGCGTGGCAGCTCTCGTCACAGGTTTGGCCCTACTTCTGGCTCAGTTGTTTTCCATCTCCATCTGTTAACTGAGTGGGTGGGAGCCCGGGGTGAGGACCGGGGGTCAGGCGGTGGCACCCTGGTGCTTCCTGGCCTGCCTGGACAGGCTTGAGGGTGGGAGGACGGAGAACGTACATCTCTAGAATGTTTTGCCCGAGTCCTCTGGGAGCATGGAGAGCGGAACAAGACTGGGACATAACCCAGCTCTGCCCTGAGCTGTGTGTGGCCCCAGGCCTCCTGAGGCCTCTCCGGGCCCTGGTTCTTCCTGTAGGATCCAAGGATCCTCTGATCCCCAGCTGCTAGCTCCTGGAGTTGCTTTTAAGTCCAGAGCCAGCTCCCACCCCATCTCTGAAGGACAGTCAGGCCTTCTCGGCCAGTTCTCTGGGGAGAGACAGGGTTGTAGGAGCCTGTGGCCCATGAGCAGGCCGCCCCCACCCCCCCAACTCAGCCTGCAGCTCTCTCCTCCACAGATGCGGCCCCCCTCATGCCAGCCCCCCTGCCCTTCCCTGTGGACGACCCCAGGACCAACTAGGTAACGCGGCCGCTGCCGCCCCCATGCCACGCTCCTCTCCCTGGGCCTTTCTCCTTTCCTCCTGCATTGGGGGTGGCAGTGGCTAGAGGGCAGAGCCCCCAGGGGCTCACGCACCTCTTCTGCCCCGTCTGACTGCTGGGCCTCTTTGTTCCACGGGGGCATCTAGTCCATGCCTTCTCCAGCTCCCATCCCAAGCAAGGCAGCATCTGTGTGGGTCCCTTGGGCCTCTTAGTTGTGAAACCATTGCCAGGTCCAGGGGAAGAGCAGCCCTTGAAAAGATTCCCCTAACTGGGCCCTGAGAGGCCTGGGTTTGAGTCCTGGCCCTGCCTTCAGCTCGCCTTGTAACTCTTTTCTCGGTCTCTGAGCACCTGCCCCGCTGTGTTTGGAAGTGGCAGGGAGCCAAGGGCCTTCTGTACATGGGGGCGGGGGGGAACCCCTTCTGTACATGGGGGCGGGGGGAACCTAGGTTGGTTGGCCGTCCTGGGGCATCAGTCCTCCCAGCTCTGACTCCAGGCCCCATGAGACCAGGACAGAGCAACCTCCCTCTGCTCCCCAGGTCGAGCTTTCTCCTGGGCAGTTGTGTGGCTTTGTGTTTTCTCTGTGCGGTGTGATCAGGGGGCATCTCCAGGTCTCTCGGGCTGCCTGCTTTGTGGGGAGGTGGTGGGACCAGAGGGTTTCTGAGACATACACCACCCCCAGCTTGCCTCCCCTGCTCTGACCCCAATGGAGTGCTGGATCCCGGAGCACCCCGACTCTACAGGGTTGACCAGGGTTCTCGTCTCATGCCCGCAGGGTGCAGCCCGAAACCCCGAGGACGTGGACCGGGAGCGGCGAGAACACGAGCGAGAGGAGAGGATGGGGCAGCTCCGGGGGTCGGCGACCCGGGCTCTGCCCCCTGGCCCGCCCACGGGGGCTGCTGCCAACCGGCTCCGCAGTGCAGCCGAGCCTGTGGCTTCCACCCCTGCCTCCCGTATCCAGCAAGCTGGTGAGTGAGCACCTTGGGCAGCGGGCGGTGTGCTCCAGGGCGGGGGGGGTGCAGGGCAGCCAGGGGCCTGGTGCTGAGGGCAGCTTCCCTCTCCTTCCCCCCACCCCCACCCCCCCCGCCTTGCCTTCCAGGCAATACTTCTCCCAGAGCGATCTCACGGGTCGACAGAGAGAGGAAGGTGAGCATGAGGCTGACACAGGGGCGCGCCCGCCAATGTCTCATCCTCCGACCTCACTGGGCGGCAAGAGGTCTCCCGGATTTCAGCCTCACAGGTGAGCGGCCCCTTGCCCCCAGCCCCTTCTGGGCCTCACCACTGCCCCTTTAAGGTGGTGGGAGTTGGGACCCAGCCCTCTGCCAGGCGCTCCAGCCCGGGTGGGTGGCAGGGAGCTCACAGCGGAGGAGCTCGTGGTCCCTGCCATCAGCACGCCCCAGCCACCCCCAGTCAGTACAGGATGGAGGGGTGGTGAGACCCCATCCGGTGGCCCCCACATAGGGGCTATGTGTGGACTAGGAAAGTGGGGAAGGGAGGATCCCTGGGGAAGGGGGTCTGGCAGAGGTGGGCGGGAGAGCCACTCTGGGCCTCCGGAGGTGGTGGTGGCATCCCAGCAGGACAGGTTGAGAGCTGGGAAGCCCACGGCCTTGAGTGGCTGCTGGCCCTCCCAGGGCAGCGCACTTGTCTACAAGATGCAAACATCCCGGGGGCTTGAGATCACACACTCACTCCTTCCCTTGTGTGAGGGGCCTGGCGGGGTAGAACTCTGCAGTGGGGAGAGACTTGCCGGCTATCCTGCCAGCAGCTCAGCCCCTCCCACCCTTCTGCCTCCCTTCCCCCAGACAAGCGTGCCATTTGACCACCTCGGGAAGTGAGGAGGAGCCCCCATCGGACCAGTATTTGCTTAGGTGAGTCGATGTCTGCTGCAGTTACAGCCCAGCCGGGTCTGGACCCCCACGGTCCCCAGAGGAACCCCTGGTGCTCTGAGCAGGTCCGGGCCACGCCAGTTAATTTCTGCCGGAAAGCCCTCTCTTTGTGTGGGGCCGGCCTTCCATCCCCATGCTGCCCTAACTGTTCTGGGAAGTTGGTAGCAGGGACGGAACCCGAGGGCCCACCCTCTGACCTTCCCCAGGGCTTTAGCTCTGGTCTCAGCCTCTGGGCCATTATGCTTCATTCATGCAAACCACTCAGAGTAGAGCCTTGAAGTCAGTTTACCTGCTCTCTGAGAAGGCCCTTGTGACTTCTGCAGCTCCGGGGCCGGGGGGTGGGGTGGGGGTGCCCTCTGGTCAGTATGAGCCTTGATGTGACCTGCAGTTGCACAAGGCTTTGAGGCGGGGTGATACAGCTCAGCTCACTGGGGCCCTGTCTGGAAGGCAGATGGGGCAGGGACTAACTTGGGGGAGTGTGTGTGTGTGTGTGTGTGTGTGTGTGTGTGTCGGGGAGGGGGTAGTCTGAGCTCCCTGGGGAGTCCACACGTGGCTGGCAGCAGCTCACATCTCACAGGCTTGACCTCACACCAGCTGCATATGACCTGCTTTGTGGACGTGTATTCCGCAGGTAGCTCTGGGCCAGCATTCGGGCTTTACCTTTGTCAGCCTCACGCCCAGGAACCAGCCCCGTTCATGGCAGGGTGGGGTGCTTGTATAGCTGGAGGGTGGCTGTTCACCAAAAGAGAGGAGAAAAGGTGATTCTGTGTCTTTTCTGTGAAAGTGGAGCACCTACTGTGACTCAGTCGGTAAAGAGTCCTCCTGCAGTGCGGGAGACCTGGGGTTCAGTCCCCGGGTTGGGTAGATCCTCGAGGAGGGCATGGCTACCCACTCCCGTGTTCTTGCCCAGAGAATCCCCATGGATGGAGGAGCCTGGCGGGCTACAGTCCATGGGGTCACAAACAGTCGGACATGGCTGAGCGGCTGAGCACACTCTGTGCTATCGAGAAGGACTGACTCAGAGCCTTGGGGCCAGGGAGACCGGAGCAGAAGGTGGCTGGCGGGTGGGTGACCAGGGCAGATGCCCACCTGATCTGTCTTCTCTCTCCCCTTTCTAGTGTCTTCACTGTATTTTCTTTTAAAAAACAAAAAACTAAAAAACTAAAAGATGGGGAAAAGAAACCACTCAAAAGAACAAAAAGAAAAAAACCCAGCACAAAACCAACGATGGATTCTGTTTCGAATTTTTTTTTTCTCTTTTTTTTATTTGCCGATGGCAAGAAGATGGGATATCCTCAGCACAGAGAATCCTGTCCCTCACGTTCCCCGCTGCCCACAACCTCCAGGCTGCCAGAGGCTCCCAGATACCAGACTACACTCACCGGACGCCACGGTCCCACCCAGCTGCCGCCTGACTTGGCCGGGAGGGACATTTCTGCACTGGAGCTGCAGCAGGTCCTCACAGGCCCTCGGGAGGTGGCCCAAGGCACTGGGAGGAATGGATCAGCTGGTCAGAGGCACGTCCCGCTGGGTGTTCATGAGCCTGGGGACCTCAGGAGACCAGTGCAGTCCCCACCCCCACCCTCGAGATGAAGGTCACCCACTTGCTGTGTTGGGCTTTCACCAGTGCCCCCTTGAGTGTGAGGGTCCCTTCTCTGCCTCCCTGCAGAGACCTTGAGCAGTGGGGTGGTGAGGCGGTGGGGCTGAGTCCTTGTGGGTGTGTGTGTATGTATCTGACCTCGGTCTCCCAGGACAGCAGGTGTCCCGCCCACCTGCCAGGCCAACTTTTCTGTTCTTATGCCCCTGACAAGGACATGGGAGTGGGCAGTGACCTCCATGTCCTTCAAGAAGGGCACAGACGGTCTTTGCCACCACCGACCCTCAAGACTGTCCTCAGCCTGTGGTCCCCCCTTTCTGGTGTTGGGACAGAATCCATGGAGACTGCTTCCAGAAAGCATCTGGCTCCTGGGTTATGACTTAATTCCCTGGTTCTGACACTCACCTGGGTTCCCCCTGCCCAGTGTTCTGTCTCTGTCAGGAGGAGCCTGGGGTTCAGGGCTGGGCACTGGATTTATCCATCCCACCTAGTTAACCCTTTTTTACTTTATTTTGTTTGTTTTTTTTTTTTTCCGTGTGTGTATTTCCTAATTTATTTACCTCTGTTTCCCCTTTTATTCTTTCTTCTTTTTTTTAATTAAAGAGCAAAGCTTTTTATTACTTTGTAATTTAAAAAACTGAAAAAAAATACTGAAGAACTTTGGGGGAATTTTGTACTTTTTCCTGTGTAAATATTGGACTTTTTGAGCTTTATTGTGGTTGTTAATTTGAAGTAATAAAGTAGAAAAGGATAAAGTGACCTGGGAAGCCCTTGGTCCACCTCTTTGCTCTGGGAGCTTCTCCCCAGCAGACCTGGCAAACCGGGTATGGCTGGGGACACTCAAGCAGCGCTTGGTACCTCCTTGGGGCTGTTTCAACCCTTTGCTTCAAAAACTACACACAGGGACGTTCCTGGTGTGTAGTGTGCAGTGGTTAAGAATCTGCTTGCTTGGGCTTCCGTGGTGGCTCAGTGGTTGAGAATCAGTGTGTCAGTGTAGGAAGCATAGGTTTGATCCCTGGTTCCAGGAAGATCTCACATACTGAGGAGCGACTGAAACCCGTGAGCCACAACTGTTGAGCCTGTGCCCTAGAGTCCAGGGGCTGCAACTCTTGAAGCCTGAACACCTAGAGAGCCCGTGCTCTGCAGCAAGAGAAACCACCGCAAGGAGAACCCTATACATCACAACTAGAGAAAAGCCCGAGAGGCAGTGAAAACCCAGCGCAGCCAATAAGTAAATAAATAAAACCTGCCTTGCAACGCAGGGGACACGGGATCAATCCCGGTTAGGGAACCAAGATGCCGCGTGCCATGGAGCCGGAAATACTGAAGCCCGTGTGCTCTGGATCCTGTGTGCCACAGCTTGGGAGTCCACGCACTGCATGAAAGATCCTGTGTACTGCAACTAAGCCCCAACACAGCCGGTCAAGTCAGTTCAGTCAGTCATGTCCGACTCTGTGAACCCATGGACAGCAGCACACCAGCCTTCTCTGTCCATCACCAACTCCCGGAGCTTGCTCAAACTCATATCATCATCGAGTCAGTGATGCCACAAACCATCTCATCCTTTTTTGTCCCCTTTTCCTCATGCTTTCAGTCTTTCCCAGCATCAGGGTCTTTTCCAACCAGTCAGTTCTTCACATCAGGTGGCCAAAGTATTGGAGCCTCAGCTTCAGCATCAGTCCTTCCAATGAATATTCAGGACTGATCTCCTTTAGAATGAATGGACTGGTTGGATCTCCTTGCAGTCCAAGGAACTCTCAAGAGTCTTCTCCAACACTACAGTTCAAAAACATCAATTCTTCAGCACTCGGCTTTCTTTATAGTCCAACTCTCACATCCATACATGACTACTGGAAAAACCATAGCTTCGACTACACAGACCTTTGTTGGCAAAGTAATGTCTCTGCTTTTTTAATATGCTGTCTAGGTCGTTCACAGCTTTTCTTCCAAGGAGCAAGCGTCTTTTGATTTCATGGCTACAGTCACCATCTGCAGTGATTTTGGAGCCCCTCCAAAATAAAATCTGTCACCGTTTCCATTGTTTCCCCATCTATTTACCATGAAGTGATGAGACAGGATGCCATGATGTTAGTTTTCTGAATTTTCAGTTTTAAGCCAACTTTTTCACTCTTCTCTTTCATCAAAAGGCTCTTTAGTTCCTCTTCGCTTTCTGCCATAAGGGTAGCGTCATCTGCATATCTGAGGTTACTGATATTTCTCCCAGTGATCTTGATTCCACCTTGTTCTTTATCTAGCCTGGCGTTTCTCATGATGTACTCTGCATATAAGTTAAACAGGCAGGGTGACAATATACAGCCTTGATGTTCTCTTCTACCGATTTGGAACCAGTCTGTTCCATGTCCGGTTCTAACTGTTGTTTCTTGACCTGCATACACATTTCTCAGGAGGCACATACAGTGGTATGGTAATCCCATCTCTTGAAGAATTTTCCACAGTTTGTTGTGATCCACACAGAGGCTTTGGTGTAGTCAATAAAGCAGAAGTAGATGTTTTTTTGAAACTCTTGCTTTTTGATGATGCAGTGGATATTGGCAATTTGATCTCTGGTTCCTCTGAGTTTTCTAAATCCAGCTTGAACATCTGGAAGTTCTTGGTTCTTTTACCATTAAAGCCTAGCTTGGAGAATTTTGAGTATTACTTCGCTAGCTTGTGAGATGAGTGCAGTTGTGCAGTTGTTTGAACATTCTTTGGCATTGCCTTTCTTTGGGATTGGAATGAAAATCGTCCTTTTCCAATCCTGTGGCCACTGCTGGGTTTTCCAAATTTGCTGGCATATTGTGTGGCATCATCTGACACAGATGAATATTTAAAAAAAAAAAACTACACACAACCCACCTGGGGAACTTGTTACAAAGCAGCTTCTGACTCAGGAGGGCTGGAATGGGCCTGAGAGTCCACATCCTAACACGTTCCAGGTGACGCCGGGACCCTGCTGAGTAGGGAGAGTTCAAAGCACTCTTCACAGCATTATCTTATCCACAATTCTGAGTTATCGTATCCATTAATCCTGAGTTAGGTATTAACCTCTCTGCCTTCAGATGAGGGAACACCATGAAGACAGTTGACCCTGGGCAGTCTCTTCAGCCAAGCCCAAGCTCCAATAAAGAAACAGCCCTCAACCTTAGTGGCCTTTGTCTGACCAGCTTATCCAAGAATTGGTCTAGCAGTCCATGTTTACCCAGCACACATTACCATCCTACTTATTTATTAACCCAAGAGCCTCTATTACCATGATCTCTGGCCATAGGCAAGAACTCAACCTGGGGAGGGGATGGAGGGCTCTGAGAGGCCCCTTGTAAGTCTTGGGCATTGCTCAAAATCCTCATAATTAAGGTCTCTTCCAGTGCTGGCATTCCACAGTCTGGCTTAGCCCCTAGTAAAAGGTCTCCTGCTGGACCTTCCTGTGAGACTGAGGAAAAGGTGGGTCCTTAATGCCTGTGTGTGTGTGACTCAGTCATGTATTGACTCTCTGCACCCCCATAGACTGTAGCCTGCCAGGCTCCTCTGTCCATGGGATTTCCCAGGCAAGAATACCAAGGAAATGGGTTGCCATTTCCTTCTCCAGGGGATTTTCTCAACACAGGGATTGAACCTAGGTCTTCTGCACTGCAGGCAGATTCCTTACCATCTGAGACACCAGGGAAGGCTTAATTCCTCAGTTTCCAGTTCAGTCGCTCAGTTTTGTTGGACTCTGCGACCCCATGGACTGAGGCACACCAGGCTACCTTATCCATCGCCAACTCCCAGAGCTTGCTCAAACTCATGTCATCATCGAGTTGGTGATGCCATCCAACCATCTCATCCTCTGTCGTCCCCTCCTCCTCGCCTTCAATCTTTCCCAGCATCAAGGTCTTTTCTAATGAGTCAGTTCTTTGCATCACGTGGCCAGAGTGTTAGAGCTTCAGCTTCAACAACAGTCCTTTCAGTGAATATTCAGGACTAATTTCCTTTAGGATTGACTGGTTTGATTTCCTTTCAGTCCAAGGAACTCTCAAGAGTCTTCTCCAATGCTAGAGTCCAAAAGCATCAATTCTTCAGTGCTCAGCTTTCTTTATGGTCCAACTCTCACATCCATGGGCTTCCCTTGTGGCTCAACTGGTAAGGAATCTGCCTGCAATGTGGGAGACCTGGGTTCCATCCCTGGGTTGGGATCCTCTGGAGAAGAGAAAGGCTACCCACTCCAGTATTCTGGCCTGGAGAAAAGAGTCTGATGTGACTGAGACACTTTCACTTTCTCACATCCATACGTGAGTACTGGAAAAACCATAGCTTTGACCATACGAACCCACCAGGAAACGCCAGAGGGTCCTGCTTTGTAGGCAGTGAACCACGGGGAGACCTGCCTTGGAGCAGGGTCACTCTCAGCCCCTCCCATCTGACTTCAAACAGTAGCTGTAAAGTTAGCAACTGTGGACCCTGAGGGAAAATACAAGGAGCTGATCTTTTTTTTAAAAAGAGCTTTTACAGTGAAAGTTTCAGTTCCTGCTAATACTAATGTGCTTATTTGCTGTACCCAACAATATATGTAAGTTTTGGTTTCCCTGGTGGCTCAGGTGGTAAGGAATCCGCCAGCAATGTGGGAGACATAGGTTTGATTCCTGGGTTGGAAAGATCCCCTGGAGAAGGAGATGGCAACCCTCTCCTTGCCAAATCCCATGGACAGAGGAGCCTGGTGGGTTCCAGTCTATGGGGTCGTGAAGAGTCAGACACTGCTGAGCAAGTGACACACGCACACACTAAAAGTATATGATGTGTTAGTTGTTAAGTCTGATTGCTGTGACCCCGTGGACTGTAGCCCACCAGGCTCCTCTGTCCATGGGATACCCCAGGCAAGAATACTGGAGTGCCTTGCCATTTCCTTCTCCAGGGGATCTTCCCCACCCAGAGATCGAACCTGAGTCTCCTGCATTAGCAGGCAGATTCTTTACCCGTGACCCACTAGTTAGTTCAGTTGCTTAGTCGTGTCCGACTCTTTGTGACCCCGTGGACTGCAGCACGCCAGGCCTCCCTGTCCATCACTGACTCCCAGAGCTTCCTCAAATTCACCTCCATCACATCAGTGATGTCATCCAACCATCTCATCCTCTGCCATCCCCTTCTCCCGCCTTCAAGCTTTCCCAGCATCAGGGTCTTTTCCAATGAGTCAATTCTTCACATCAGCTGGCCAAAGTGTTGGAGTGTCAGCTTCAGCATCAGTCCTTCCATTGAATATTCAGGACTGATTTTGGAAGCCCAATACCTATGGGGTAAAGAGTTTTTGTAGACTTTTTTCCCCCCTTAGATTATATTCTGAGGAAATGTGGTCAGAGCACAGTGCCTGGATGTAACTTGAAGTCATTCTTTTCTCTGTGTTCTGTGTGGTAACTAATTTTAATAATGAGTTAGTGTCCCCCTCTTTTGGTTTAATTTTTTTTTTTTTTGGAGCTATTACATATATGAACATCAAGCTGTATGTATAAGTCAAGTTATGGGATTTCCCCAGTAGTCCAGTGGTTAGAACTCCACCTTCCAATGCAGGGGGTGTAGGGTCAATCTGGGAGCTAAGGCCCACATGCCATAGAGTGCAGCCAAAAATCAAAAATAAATAAAAGTGGAATTATAGAGAGTCATTACCATCCCTGCTCCTCCACTGTGTTCCTACCCACGATCATCACTGGTGTCTGGTTTCTCTTTCCTGTGTTTCTTATTCAGGGAGCTAATGTATATGAGAGGGGGTGGTGGCTGACAGCCTCTGAGGAAGTGATATTTAAGCTGAGGCCAAGGAGTGACCAGGATGCGTCAAGCAGGCAAACAGTTTATTTTTATAAAGTACGCCAAACAATTGCTCGGAAATTTTGCCCAGATTGGAGGGGGCAACATGCCACTTGGTGAATCATTTTTGTTCATGCAACAAACACTGGGGCTTGTGGGTGCCAGTGCTGGGCTGAGGGGGAGTGGAGTGCAGGGGTGAGGGGTGGAGAGCACAGAGTGGAAGCCAGAGGGTTGGCTTGGTCCCTCTGTGACCTGGGGCGTTGTCTGGGTCTCGGTTTCCTCTCCTGTAAAGTGGTGGTGCCATTACCTGCTTCAGAGGTTGTAAGATTAAATAAAACCACAGATGCTCATAAGGGCTAAGGAGGCTCCTGGTGCCAGGCCCTGTTCCCACCGTGTCTGTTCACAAGCATCCTAGGAGGCTGGTGTACTCTGATGCTCGCTGAATGCATGAGGACACAGAGACCCAGTGGCCCATGCCCCTAACCTTCGCCCTGGCCCGGCGCTGCGTAAGTGCTCAGTAATGGTTGCCGCACACTGCAAACACGAGGTGTGACTTTGGCTTCCAAGGGCCCAAGTCAGAGGAAAGACTCAAGTTAACCAACGGCTTATCCCAATCCAAAATCCAGTGTGAGATACGCAGTGTGAACCAGGGACAAAGGAGGGTGGGGGTGTGTCAGGAAGGTGTTCAAAGATACCTGATCTGAGCCTTGAAATGTGAGTAATTTACTGGGTGGTGGTGGCCTGGGGGGTGGGGAGGAGGGATGAGGTGGGGACAGTCATTCCCACCAGAGGAAACAGCATGTACAAAGGCCCAGAGGTATGAACTAGGTCGATATATACTCAGAGATCCAAGCACAAGGAGAGAGGAGGCGGAGGCCAGAGCCCACTGGCCTGACTTCCATCCACCAGCGTCTGCTCTGTGGGGAACCAACGATTAGAGAAGAGCCACGACGGATGTGAACTTGAGGGATATGAATTTGGCAACAGTGGGCAGGAGATTGGAGGATGGAGAAAGGAGGCAGGGAGAGGAGTTAGGGAGCTATGGTTACAATCCAGGCAGGAGACATCCAGAAGGCAAGGATGACTGAACCCTTTTCAGAACCGTTCTATTCTTAGTCGACTGAAAGAGAGGGAGGAGTCGGAGGCTCTGAGGTGATCTACTTGGGAGCCTGGGAGCTTCGCAGGACCACTGACAGAAAGCAAGAACGCAGAGAGGGCAGACCTTCGGGGCTTGGAAACCTTCTCAGCTTGGAAACCAAGGAGGCGGGGCCAGGGAGAGAGGAGCCTGGCTGGGGGCGGGGCTTCAGGGAAGAGGGTGGGGTCAGCAAACAGCAGAGGAAAAGGGGGCTGGCAAAACACAAGCTCCCACTGACAATTTCCCCCAGATCTTTTTCTATTCTAAGAATTGAAGTATAACGTATGCACAGAAAAACGCACACATCTTAAGTGTACAGGGATCCATAGCTTTTTACCTGTTTCTATGTACCTGTGTAATCACTACCTGAAACAGATGTGGGCAATGTCGACCCGCCAAGTTCCCTCATGCCCCTTCCCACTCCTGCAACTTTGCCCCTTATGCACACACAGGTAACCGCTCCAATAAAGTCAACAGATGACCTTTTGTCTGAGGGGGTGTGGGGAAGAGTGGAGGGAAGTGACTGGGATTGAGGTGTGGAAGGAGTTGGTTTTAAGGATCCAGGAGGCCTGCTCTTGTTTGGAGCCCAAAGATCGCTGGAGGAAGAGGACTGAAGACCAAATGGCAGAAGGTCTGGAGGAGGAAGGAGGGGAGGAGACCGAGGAGACACCTGCAGAAAGTGGTCTGGTACAGAAGGAAGGATTTGGCTTCCTCTGAACTTGGTTCAGTCACTCCCCGCGGTAAAACACAAGCCGCTGGTGCCACGGGGCTGTTCCGTGGCAGCCTCTCTCCTTCTCCCCTTTCCCACCTACCTTCTGATGCCCCCACACCCCCGACACCCACCTCTGCTGAAAGCCAGGGCCTCCCGTGGGGGAGTGGATCGGGCTGACCCCTGCCATCAGCTCCAGTAGGAGTCACTCCAGCGTGACTTTAGCCAAGGAGAGAGCCTTCCTCTCCTGTAGTCTCTCTCATTCCTTGCCTCCCCCTCCCTCATCCCTGCTCTATTTCAGAAACGGAGATGGGAATAGTTACAGCTAAGAAGGCTGAGGCCTCCCACGTCACATCCTCGTTCCCAAAGCCTGCAACACAGGCACCCACAGGAACCCGTCTAATCGTTCAGAAGAGTAAACACATTCCAAGCTCCAGCCTCCAGCTGCCCAATCACTAGACATCTCCTCTCTCGCTCAAGCCACACTTGTCTGGGGCCAGCTTTCTGGGCTGTGTGTGGCAGGGTGATGGAGAAGGGGTCTGATGAGCCGGGGACATGTTGCCATGGTGACCGAGAGCCACCTTCCCCCTCCTCTTCCTCTGGCCTGCTCCCTTCATTTTTCCCTCCACCCTAGCCCTGAGACGCCAACAGCATCTTCCTGTCTGTCCTCCCAACTGTTCCACGTGAGGCTGTGTCCTGTTGCCTATTGAGGTGCACTAAGCTGCAGAGCTGGAACCTGGCCAGCAGAGGCTGCACTGCCGTGCAGGGGATGCTGACAGGATGGAATAGCTGTCCAGCCAGCAGCTGCAGTGAAGGGAACAGAGAGCCCAGCCATGGGGTGCTGCCCCTTTAAGAAGGCCCCACTGGGGACCCCCACAACATATCTCTGCAGATGGTGACTTGGGCTCCTGCAGGCCCCTGAGAGAATGGCATCTCCTGTAATTATGCCTCCCAAGGCCTTTCATCCCTGCATCTTCAAAGCACCTATGATTAAGGTGCCGCCCCTCTGAAGTCATCCCATCCAGGTTTACTGAGTCACAGCAGATCTGAGACTGGGCCACCAGGCCTACTCTGGACCCTTCCCTCTTATTAAAGTCTTTCCTGAGAAACCGTGAACCCAGCTGCCCCAGCTCCTGCATGTCCCCGACCTGTGGCAGAACCTCCCTTTCCCGATCGCAGTGCTCGGGATAGTTGGCAGCAACCTGGGATTTTGTAGAGAAACTGAAACAAGTTCCTAGTGATTCCAAGGAAATTGGCAGTAAATCCTTCTCTTTGTTTTCATTTGCTTGTTGGTTTTGGCTAGGTAAGCTTGAAGTGGGACTCATCTCACCTTTGTTGGAGGCCCAGATGTGTAAGTCTGTGTGTGCGTGTGTGACAGACAGGCAGAAAGAGGAAGCTCTTCTCTGAGTCTCCAACTCAGGCTCTTTTCAGAGCAACCCATAAATCCACCACCAGCCACATCTGATTCACACACACACACACACACACACACACACACACACACACACAACTTTGATGGCAGGAACGGCCTTGTTCTGCTTGCTGATGGTCACTATCCCAACAGGAAAGTTTTGGTGAAGTCAGAAGCATTTTGTCTTGCCAGTTGATTTTTCCTAGTTCCCTGTTGGACTGGTGTGGGTCCCGGGTTCATTTAATAAACCCGGGACCACTAGGTCTCCCTGTGCACTGGGTGGCTCAGGTGTGACTTTGGCCGGGTAATGATGCGTCTCTATGCCTCAGTTTCCTCATCGGCCAAATGGCAGTCACCAGCGCTGCTTATTGAGATAATGAAGAGCTCAGCACGTTGCCTGCCACATAGCAACTGCTTAGTGTGTGGCAGTGGTGATGAATGTGATGGCCCAGTGTGTCGGGTTCTGAGCAAAGGTGACTAACACCCAGTCCTTGTTTGCCCTTTGTTCATGGGAGGGCCCATTCTTCTGCATTCCAGAAAATTACCATGCATTTTATTTATTTTTATTCATTTTATTTTTTTAGCTACACTGCACAGCTTGAAGGATCTTAGTTCCCCAGCCAGGGATTGAACCCACACCTCTGCAGTGAAAGCCCCAGAGTCCCTAACCACTGGACCGCCAGGGCATTCCCTACTTTTTAATGTATTTTTAAAAAGCATTTATTTTTGGCTCTGCTGGGTCTTTGTTGCTGTGTGTGGCATTTCTGTAGTTGTGAGTGGGGGTTACTCTTTACTTGCCATTGGCGGGCTTCTCACTGTGATGGCTTCTCTTGTTGGGGAGCTCGGGGTCTAGAGCGTGTTGGCTTCAGTAGCTGCCACGTGCAGGCTCTCAGCTGGGCTGTAGAGCACAACTTCAGTAACTACTATGCATTTTAAACCACACACAAATAGATGTACACACATATATTTGCATAAATTATATATTTAGTACTGTTCTGTA
Organism: Nanger dama; assembly: GCA_917880005.1. Classification (NCBI taxonomy): domain Eukaryota; kingdom Metazoa; phylum Chordata; class Mammalia; order Artiodactyla; family Bovidae; genus Nanger; species Nanger dama. The sequence goes on from CAKJTW010000046.1 coordinate 10,120,314, forward strand.
TGGTATTTTCTTTTCTCTACTTAATGACATATCCAGGGGAACTGACGTTTTATCAGGGACCTGACAGAGGGGCAGAAATTAACTAGGGAAAGAAAAGGGTGTGAGAATAAGTATGGTCCAGGTGATGGGAACAATAAAAAGGCCCTGATGCCAGACACAAAGTGGTTGCTGTGGACAGAATCACTGATGCCAGAGTTTGAAGCAGGGTCATCAAAACTGGCCCAGTTGGGCCTGTTTATGTTTTCAGTTGCAAACAGGAATTTCAGGAAAGGACTTCTTGCTAGTTATACTTATAGATATTAAAAATAGCACTTTCAGGCTTCCTTTGTGGCTCAGCTGGTAAAGAATCCACCTGCAATGCAGGAGACCTGGGTTCGAATCCTGGGTTGGGAAGATCCCCTGGAGAAGAGAAAGGCTATCCACTCCAGTATTCTGGCCTAGAGAATTTCGTGGACTATATAGTCCATGGGGTTGCAGAGAGTCAAATGTGACTTAAAACAAAAACAAAAAACACAGCACTTTCTTGAGGACTTCTCTGGCAGTCCAGAGGCTAAGACTCCTCATGGGCAATTGGGCAATGCAAGGGCTAAGGTTCAATCCCTGGTCAGGGAACTAAGATCTCACTTGTTGGCTTAAGTGAAAAGTGAAAGTCACTCAGTTGTGTCCGACTCTTCGACTCCATGGACTATATAGTCCATGGAATTCTCCAGGCCAGAATACAGGGGTGGGGAGCCTTTTCCTTCTCCAGGGGATCTTCCCAACCAAGGGATAAAACCCAGGTCTCCCACATTGCAGGCAGATTCTTTAACAGCTGAGCCACAAGCTTGGCATGGCCTAAAAATAGATAAGTAAATAAATACAATACTTCGTGAGTCCTTACAGCATATCAGGCCCAGTACTAACAGCCTCCCTTGTGTTATTTCATCTTCACATCAGCCCTGAAATGACAATATGGTTGTTGTTGCTCAGTTGCCAAATCATGTCTGACTCTTTTGCAATCCCATGGACTGCAACGCACCAGGCTTCCCTGTCCTTCATCCTCTCCCAGAGTTTGCTCAAACTCATGTCCATTGAGTTGATGATGCCATTCAACCATCTCATCCTCTGTTGCTCCCTTCTCCTCTTGCCCTCAATCTTTCTTAACATCAGAGTATTTTCCAGTGAGTCAGCTATTCGCATCAGGTAGCCAAAGTGCTGGAGCTTCAGCTTCAGCATCAGTGCTTCCAATGCATATTCAGGGTTGATTTCCTTTAATAATGACTGGCTTGATCTCCTTGATTTTCAGTGGACTCTCAAGAGTCTTCTCCAGCATCACAGTTTGAAAGCATCAATTCTTTGGCACTCAGCCTTTTTATGATCCAACTCTCACTTCTGTACATGACTACTGGAAGGACCATAGCCTTAACTATATGGATTTTTGTCAGCAAAGTGATGTCTTTGCTTTTTAATACGTCTAGGTTTGTCATAGCTTTCCTGCCAAGACGCAATCGTCTTCTAATCTCATGGCTGCAGTCACCATCTGCAGTGATTTTAGAGCCTAAAAAGAGTCAGTCTGTCCCTGCTTCCTCCTTTTCCCTTTCTGTTTGCCATGAAGTGATGGGACCGGATGCCATGATCTTAGTTTTTTTAATATTGAGTTTTAAGCCAACTTTTACACTCTATTCCTTCACCCTTAACAAGAGGCTCTTTAGTTCCTCCTAGCTTTCTGCCATTAGAATGGTATCATCTGCATATCTGAGGTTGTTGATATCTCACCTGGCAATCTTGATTCCAGCTTGTAACTCATCCACCCTAGCATTTCATATGATGTGCTCTGCATATAAGTTAAATAAACAGGGTGACAACAAACAGCCTTGTCGTACTCCTTTCTCAATTCTGAATCAGTCAGTTGTTCCAAACAGGGTTTAAACTGTTGCTTAATCAACGAAAGAGTCCAAAATGCAGTACTCAGGGCAACCTTAAAAATGACAGAATGATCTCAGTTCGTTTCCAAGGCAAACTATCCAATATCACAGTAATCCAAGTCTATGCACCAACCACTTATACCGAAGAAGCTAAAGTTGATCAGTTCCGTGAAGACCTAGAAGACCTCCTAGAACTAACACCAAAAAATGATGTCTTGTTCATCATAGGGGATTGGAATGCAAAAGTAGGAGTAACATGCAAGTTTGGCTTTGAAGTACAAAATGAAGCAGGGCAAAGGCTAACAGAATTCTGCCAAGATAATGCACTGGTCATAGCAAATACCCTTTTTCAACAACACAAGAGATGACTTTACACTTGGACATCACCAAATGGCCATTGACCTAGGACTGGCCAATTGGAGCACTACAGTTCCTGGCTCCAGTGGCTGGCTCAGAGATGGGGAAGCGACCCAAGATGGGCCAATCAGAGGCAATTATGGAACAGAATTTTTGGAATTCTTGGGAAAGGTATTATGGTTTTTCTAGTAGTCATGTATGGACGTGAGAGCTGGACCATAAAGAAGGCTGAGGGCTGAAGAAGATGCTGTGGTGCTGGAAGAAGACCCTTGAGAGTCTTTTGGACTGCAAGGAGAACAAACCAGTCAATCCTAAAGGAAATCAACCCTGAATATTCATCGGAAGGATTGATGCCGAAGCTGAAACTTCAATAGTTTGGCCACCATATGGGAAGAGCCGACTCATTAGAAAATACTCTGATGCTGGGAAAGGTTGAGGCAGGAGAAGAAGGGGACAACAGAGGATGAGATGGCTGGATGGCATTACTGACTCAATGGACATGAGTTTGAGCAAGCTCTGGAAGATAGTAAAGGACAGGGAAGCCTGGCATGCTGCAGTCCATGGGGTCACAAAGAGTCAGAAATGACTGAGCGACTGAACAGCCACAAAAGGAAAGGTAATCTGTTTGTTGTAGAGGGAAAAGACTTCCTGGGAACAAGCCCCTCACACACACACACCCCAAAAGAATGAGTGAAATAGTGAGCTAATGAAGGTGCGTGAAGCCTCACATCCAGATGTACCTCATACATTCTAATTAAGTGAGCACTTAAATTCTCTCTTTTTTTTTAAGTTAGTTTGAATTGACTTTTAATCCACTGCAACCAAATGGATCCAATTCAGGTAATAAGTTATTGGGCCTTCAGCAGCCCCATGCCATAGACTGTAGCATTCTTGTCAGCCGTGTGCAAAATTCTGTGTCAACACTTCTGTATGATGGGGAAACTGAGCCTCAGAGAGGCAAAGCCACCTGCCTAAGACCATACTGCTAGGAAGTAAGTGGAGCTGGCCCTGTGCTCTGGCTGCCATGCCACACTGCCTCTCCAGGGCACTTGGCCAGAGCTCCCACAGCATCCTTGGGGGCAAGCGCGAGATGCAGAGACTGCAGGTAAGTGTATCTGAAGTGCTCTGGGCTCTAGGCCACTCATCAGCTAGCACCACTGAGGCCCTGGCTCTTTCCTCTGTACTCTCCAGCAGATGCTAGGGGTGGATTTGGGATCAGACGTAATCCAACCTGGTCCCTATTACCCATGAGAGGCTGTTAGTCTGGGGATGGGGTGGGGCGGGAGCCAGATGCATTCAACTGAAATGATGCAAACAGAAGGGAACAACAAATCATTTCTTTAAACAACCTGTTGTCTTACTTTGAAAACATTGAGTGCTTTTTGCAAACATATTTTGGAAAATGCAAACAAAAATTAAACAAGTAAAAGAGAGAGAAGGAGGGGGAGAGAAGATAATTAATATTCATAATCCTGGTACTTAGGAGAACCCACTACTAACATTTTGTTATATTTCCTTCCAATCTTTCTTCTAAGACTTTTTTTTTTAACTACAGAGTTCAGATCAGGCTGCCATGCAAATTTATTACTTTTTATTACAAATTTATTACCTTTCCGATGAGTAGTCTTCCTAATCATTGTCTCCTTGTTATTTGTAATGTGTAGAGGCTGTTCTGATATCTACACAATATATATCATTGTGTGTGTACCTGCGTGCTAAGTTGCTTCAGCTGTCTCTGACTCCTTGTGACCCCATGGAATGTAGCCTGCCAGGTGCCTCTGCCCTTCTGCTCATGGGATTCTCCAAGCGAGAATACTGGAGTGGGTTGCCATGTCCTTCTCCAGGGAATCTTTCCGACCCAGGGATCAAACTCCACTCTTTTACATCTCCTGCATTGGCAGGTGGGTTGTTTACCACTAGGGCCATGGATCTACCATAATTACTTAAGTATTCTGTGATGTGTTTCAAATCATTTGTGATTTTTTTCTTGCTGGGGAGAAGCTAATTAAAACGGAATGGGAGAAGGGAGGGTGGGGGAGGTGGGGATCGAGAAAGAACCAAAGGATGACATCTGAATTGGCCTTTGAAGGAAGAGTAGCTGGTTGCTGGAGGTGGAAAGAGACTCCTTCTGTAGCCAGAGAGCAGGGATAAAAGTGTCTGGTGAGCTGGGGAACTGTTATTATTATCCAGAGCTAAGCGGGTCCCCTGGAGAAGTAAATGGTAAACCACCCAGTATTCTTGCCTGGAGAACTCCATGGACAGAGGAGCCTAGCAGACTACAGTCCATGGGGTCACAAAGAGTCAGACATGCTGAGCAACTCCACACACACCAAGGGGACCTGAACTAGGACAGTGGCCCTGGGCATGAAAGGGCGAGGGGACTGATGTGAGTGGCATCTTTGAGCCAGGGTGAATGAAAATTTGCAAGGAGTGAGGAGGTGACAGAGCAGGGAAACATTTATCTTCTAAATTAGACACCCTGGGTAGAGGATGAGGAAAGACAAGGAGAAAACAGTGAGGGCTCCCAATGCCACCTGCTGCCAACCTGCCATGTAAGTCAGGCCAGGTGACTTTCTGTGTGTGAGCCCCTTTCTGAACAACCCAGACCTAAAAATACCCACCACCTGCCTCTGCTCCTGCCAGCCTGGGGCCTCTGTAAATTGAAACTCAAAGATTGCCCTTGGTGAACAGGGACTAAGAACTTGAATAAGGGTGTGGTTTGGTCTGATGCCAGATGTGTCTGTTTTCTAGGTTTCTGTGCTAAGCAAACGATCCGGTGATAACTGAGACAAGGACTTTGCCCTGGAGGGGTTCATGTGCAGGGATAGAGAATCAGGAAGTCATGAACAAGTGAAGATGATGCAACTGATGATAAATGTTGTTTGTGTGCTGGGAAAGCCCTGAGCAATTTTCCTACCTGGGGGCTGGGAAGGAATTTGCCTAGAAGACTTTTTTCTACATGATCTCTGTTCATGCTACAAATATGCTTTAAGCAGGTTGTCTATACCAGCCCTAGTACTTGGTACTGGGATTATATCAAGAAACAACAAGGACAAAATCTTTGTTCTTCTAGGAATTTATGTTTTACAGTTGAAGACAAACAGTAAAACAGGTGAACTATGTTATGATAGAAATTATTCTGAAAGAGATGGGAATACCAGGCCACCTAACCTGCCTCTTGAGAAATCTGTATGCAGGTCAGGAAGCAACAGTTAGAACTGGACATGGAGCAACAGACTGGTTCCAAATAGGAAAAGGAGTACATCAAGGCTGTATATTGTCACCGTGCTTATTTAACTTCTATGCAGAGTACATCATGAGACATGCTGGACTGGAAGAAGCACAAGCTCAAATCAAGATTGCTGAGAGAAATATCAATAACCTCGAAAGGCAGATGACACCACCCTTATGGCAGAAAGTGAAGAGGAGCTAAAAAGCCTCTTGATGAAAGTGAAAGAGGAGAGCGAAAAAGTTGGCTTAAAGCTCAATATTCAGAAAACGAAGATCATGGCATGTGGTCCCATCACTTCATGGGAAATAGATGGGGAAACAGTGGAAACAGTCTCAGACTTTATTTTTGGGGGCTCCAAAATCACTGCAGATGGTCACTGCAGCCATGAAATTAAAAGACACTTACTCCTTGGAAGAAAAGTTATGGCCAACCTAGACAGTAATATTCAAAAGCAGAGACATTACTTTGCCGACTAAGGTCCATCTAGTCAAGGCTATGGTTTTTCCTGTGGTCATGTATGGATGTGAGGGTTGGACTGTGAAGAAGGCTGAGTGCCGAAGAATTGATGCTTTTGAACTGTAGTGTTGGAGAAGACTCTTGAGAGTCCCTTGGACTGCAAGGAGATCCAACCAGTCCATTCTGAAGGAGATCAGCCCTGGGTGTTCTTTGGAAGGAATGATGCTAAAGCTGAAACTCCAGTACTTTGGCCACCTCTTGGGAAGAGTTGACTCACTGGAAAAGACTCTGATGCTGGGAGGGATTGGGGGCAGGAGGAGAAGGGGACGACAGAGGATGAGATGGCTGGATGGCATCACGGACTCAATGGACGTGAGTCTGAGTGAACTCCGGGAGTTGGTGATGGACAGGGAGGCCTGGCGTGCTGTGATTCATGGGTTCGCAAAGAGTCGGACGCGACTGAGCGACTGAACTGAACTGAACTGGGGAAAACTAGAGAATGAAAAGGGGGAATCAGGACTTGCAGGTAAGGAGTTTGGCAATTTTACTAGGGTGGTCAAGGCAGGCTTTCTGAGTCGGGAATGTGTCAGTAAACCCTAGAAGGAAGTGAAGTGAAGTGAAGTTGCTCAGTCGTGTCCGACTCTTTTGCGACCCTATGGACTGTAGCCTACCAGGCTCCTCTGTCCATGGGATTTTCCAAGCAATAGTACTGGAGTGGATTGCCATTTCCTCCTCCAGGAAGGAAGTGAAGGAGGGGGCATTCAGGTATCTGTGTGTGTGTTCAGTCACTAAGTCGTGTACGACTCTTTTGCAACCCCATAGACTATATAGCCTGCCAGGCTCCTCTGTCCATGGGATTCTCCAGGCAAGAACACCGGAGTGGATTGCCATTTCCTTCTCCAGGGCATCTTTCTGACCCAGGAATTGAACCTGGCACATTTTCTGCATTGTAGGCGGATTCTTTACTGTGGAGCCCCTGGGGAACAGCCATAAGTATCTGAGGGAACAGCAGTCCCAGCAGTGGGGAACAGCCAGGGCAAAGGATTTGAGGCCAAGTCTTCATTTGTTCTAGAAACAGCAAGGGGCCAGCATAGAGGGAAAGAAACAGAGGAGATGAGGTTGGACATGACTGGGTGGGTGGAATGTTAGACAAAGCAAGGCAAAACTCAGCAGGGATCTGTAACGTCTTGGATTTTACTCAGAGTGGATTGGGCAGCCAGGGGAAGGCTTTGAGCAAACAAGTGCTATGTTCTGAGTTAGATTTTAAAAGAAGCCCTCTGGGGACTTCCCTGGTGGTCCAGGGGTTAGGACTTCGCCTTCCAATGCAGGGGAGGTATGCTTGATCCCTGGTTGGGGAGCTAGTCTCCAACATGTCTCATGGCCATACAATGGAAACAATATTGTAACAAATTCAATAAAGACTTTAAAATGGTCTACATCAAAAAAAAAAACAACAACAACTAAACCACTGGACTGGAAGAAACACAAGCTGGAATCAAGATTGCTGGGAGAAATATCAATAACCTCAGATATGCAGATGACACCACCCTTATGGCAGAAGGTGAAGAGGAACTAAAAAGCCTCTTGATGAAAGTGAAAGAGGAGAGTGAAAAAGTTGGCTTAAAACTCAACATTCAGAATACTAAGATCATGGCATCTGGTCCCATCACGTCATGGGAAATAGATGAGGAAACAGTGAAACAGTCTCAGACTTTATTTTTTGGGCTCCAAAATCACTGCAGATGGTCACTGCAGCCATGAAATTAAAAGACACTTACTCCTTGGAAGAAAAGTTATGGCCAACCTAGATAGTATATTCAAAAGCAGAGACATTACTTTGCTGACTAAGGTCCGTCTAGTCAAGGCTATGGTTTTTCCTGTGGTCATGTATGGATGTGAGAGTTGGACTGTGAAGAAGGCTGAGTGCCGAAGAATTGATGCTTTTGAACTATAGTGTTGGAGAGGACTCTTGAGAGTCCCTTGGACTGCAAGGAGATCCAACCAGTCCATTCTGAAGGAGATCAGCCGTGGAGATCAGTTCTTTGGAAGGAATGATGCTAAAGCTGAAACTCCAGTACTTTGGCCACCTCATGGGAAGAGTTGACTCATTGGAAAAGACTCTAATGCTGGGAGGGATTGGGGGCAGGAGGAGAAGGGGACGACAGAGGATGAGATGGCTGGATGGCACCACGGACTCAATGGACGTGAGTCTGAGTGAACTCCGAGAGATGGTAATGAACAGGGAGGCCTGGCGTGCTGTGATTCATGGGTTCGCAAAGAGTTGGACACGACTGAGCGACTGAACTGAACTGAAACCTTAAAGAATAAATAGAATCCTTCTGGCTCCTGCACTGAAGTAGGGGCACCAGGAAAGCCTGGGAAAAGGGAAACAGGTTAGGAAAATATCACAATCACCCTGGCCAGCTTCGGTTCAGTTCAGCTGCTCAGTCGTGTTTGACTCTTTGTGACCCCATGGACTGCAGCACGCTAGGCTTCCCTGTCCATTACCAACCCTCTGAGCTTGGTCTAACTCATGTCCATCGAGTGGGTGATGCCATCCAACCATCTCATGCTCTGTCGTTCGCTTCTCCTCCTGCCTTCAATCTTTCCCAGCATCAGGGCCTTTTCCAATCAGTCAGTTCTTCACATCAGGTGGCCAAAGTATTGGAGTTTCAGCTTCAGCATCAGTCCTTCCAATGAGTATTGAGGACTGATTTTCTTTAGGATGGACTGGTTTGATCTCCTTGCAGTCCAAGAGACTCTCCAGAGTCTTCTCCAACACCACAGTTCAAAAGCAGCAGTTCTTCGGCACTCAGCTTTCTTTATGGTCCAACTCTCACATCTATGTGCTTTCCTTGTGGCTCAACTGGTAAAGACTACTGGAGAAACCATAGCTTTGATTAGATGGATGTTTGTTGGCAAAGTAATGTCTCTGCTTTTTAATATGCTGTCTAGGTTGGTCATAGCTTTTCTTCTAAGGAACAAGCGTCTTTTAATTTTATGGCTGAAGTCACCATCTGCAGTGATTTTGGAGCCCCCAAAATAAAGTCTGTCACTGTTTCCATTGTTTCCCCACCTATTTTCCATGAAGTGATTGGACTGGATGTCATGATCCTAGTATTCTGAATGTTGAGTTTTAAGCCAACTTTTTACCTCTTTCACTTCCATCAAGAGGCTCTCTGGCTCTTTAGTTCTTCTTTGATTTCTGCTATTAAGGGTGGTGTCATCTGCTTATATGAGGTTATTGATAGTTCTCCCAGCAATCTTGATTCCAGCTTGTGCTTCATCCAGCCTGGCATTTTGCATGATGTATTCTGCATATAAGTTAAATAAGCAGGGTGACAATATGCAGCCTTGACGTACTCCTTTCCCGCTTTGGAAACCAGTCTGTTCTTCCAAGCCCAGTTCTAACTGTTGCTTCTTGACCTGCAGACAGATTTCTCAGGAGGCAGGTCAGGTGGTCTGGTATTCCCATCTCTTTCAGAATTTTCCACAGTTTGTTGTGATCCACACAGTCAAAGGCTTTGGCTCTGCATACAAATGGGTATATCCTTCCTTTTTCTCCTTTGCCTTTAGCTTCTCTTCTTTTCTCAGCTATTTGTAAGGCCTCCTCAGACAACTGTTTTGCCTTTTTGCATTTCTTTTCTTGGGGATGGTCTTGATCACTGCCTCCTGTACAATGTCACAAACCATAGTCATGTTCATAGTTCTTTAGGCACTCTATCAGATCTAATCCCTTAAATCTATTTGTCACTTCCATTGTATAATTGTAAGGGATTCGATTTAGTTCATACATGAATGGTCTAGTGGTTTTCCCTACTTTCTTCAATTTAAGTCTGAATTTGGCAATAAGGAGTTCATGATCTGAGCCACAGTCAGCTCCTGGTCTTATTTTTGCTTATTGTAGAGAGCTTCTTCATTCTTTAGCTGCAAAGAATATAATCAATCTGATTTCGGTGTTGACCATCTGGTGATGTCCATGTGCAGAGTCTTCTCTTGTGTTGTTGGAAGAGGGTGTTTGCTATGACCAGTGCGTTCTCTTGGCAAAACTCTGTTAGCCTTTGCCCTGCTTCATTCTGTACTCCAAGGCCAAATTTGCCTGTTACTCCAGGTATCTCTTAACTTCCTACTTTTGCATTCCAGTCCCATATAATGAAAAGGACATCTTTTTTGGATGTTAGTTCTAGAAGATCTTGTAGGTCTTCATAGAACCGTTCAACTGGTCAGCTTGGGCTGCTATAACAGATTATTGTAAACTGAGTGGCTTATCAACGAAAGACACTTACTTCTCATAATTCTGGAGGCTGGAAGTTCAAGATCAGGCTGTCTGCCAGCATGATAGGTTCTGCTGAGGGCCCTTTTTGGGTTATAAACTGCCAACTTCTTTCTGTATTCTCAGGAGGCAGAAAGCAGGCTACAGAGTTCTCTGGGGTCTCTTTCTAAAATCCTGTATAAGTTTGCTCCAAAGGTTGCTCTGCTCCACCCAGATGAACTAATCATCTTCCATCCCCAACTCCTAACACCATCACATTTGGGGGTTAGGATTTCAGCATGTGAATCCGGGGGGATACAAACATTCATTCCCTAACAAGAATATTGCAATAATTATGGACAGAAAATAAGCTAAGTGGTTGGTAGCAGTGGAGATGGAGTGGAAGAGGTCAAAGTCTAGATGGTGCCAGTAGTAAAGAACCCACCTGCCAATGCAGGAGACGTAAGAGATGCAGGTTCACTCCCTGAGTGGGGAAGATCCTCTGGAGGAGGGCATGGCAACCCATTCCAGTATTTGTGCCTGGAGATTCTCACGTACAGAGGAACTTGGTGGGGTACAGTCCATGGGGTCGCAAATAGTAGACACGACTGAAGCGACTTAGCACCCAACCAACATAATTTCCTGGTCTAGTGGGTAGGCATTTGAGAAGAAGGATCCAAGGGTAACTCCAGGAGTTCTGGGCTGGTGTTGGAAGCGGGGAGCTGCTAAATGCTGTTGTGGGTAGGCTATGAGAGTGCAGGTCTCTGCAGTTTGAGAGGAGATGGTTCTGTTGTGGGTCTGTTGACTTTGAGCTCCTATTGGACCCCAAGGATGAGGTGTTGAGTACACAGTTCAGGGGAGAAGTCTGGGCTGAGGATAGAAATAAATGTGGGGATCTTGAACACACCAAAGCCAAAACTTGATTGGATTTTCTGTTTTTCAGTTAAACTGCTGTTTGGTGTGGACCTAGCACATAGAAATGAGGTGAGCGGTTTGAATGATATCTGAAGAATTTGCTAGTTACGCTATCTAGAGCGAGGTGGGGCAAGACGGCAGCGCTGCTAAGTGGAGTGGGAAGAAAAACCTCTTTCTCTGTTTTGCAATTTCATTTCGATTATTGCACACAGCACTTCAGTAGACATTCATTCAACAAACGCCTGCATCCTTCACTCGCTTAAAAAGCCGTTACTGTTTCATTTTCAAACAGGCCCAAATGGAGGGAATTAGGGTTAAAAGAAGTGAAGTTCCATACAGCCTGAGAGTGCCAGGACAGAGCTTGGAGCCCACGACTCTGTCGCTGCACCCCTAGAAGCTCAGTGGTGGGCGGGGTTGGGAGGGGTCGGATGGAGGCGGGGGAGGCGACTCGACTGGTTTGCTAGCGGCTGGAGAGCCGAGATCGCTCCCCCACCAGGGGTTTGAGGCAGCGGTCCCTTTAAGGCCGGGCGAGTGATCTCAGCCTCGCGTTCGCCGCCCCGCCCTCCCCGGCGGCGCGCTCAGTGCGCAGGCGCGCCGCGGCGGCACTCGGCTGGGCCCGGGACGCGCCGGCCAGCGGCGAGACTTCGGGGCCGCGGTGCTGTCCGCCTTCCTCGCTCTCCCAGTCCGGCTGCCGCGCGTCGCTCGCACACGACGCCGCCATGGGCTCCTGAGGTACTCTGCCCACCAGCCCTGCGCTGGAGGCCCCGAGGTGGGGGAGGTAGCCGAGGGCTCTCGGGAGCGGAGGGGCTGCTCCTATCTGGAGGGGCCTGCTGGGGGGTCGTCCCCGCGGGTCGCCTTGGCCGCAGGTCCTCAGGCGGGAAAGGGGACGGAGGCGGCTGTCTTGGCAGCGGAGGGAGGGGGCGTCTGCGGCCCCACCGGCCTAGCCCTGCGCCTTTTCCCCGCCCTGCGAGGTCGCGGGGCCGCCCGTGGGTGTGCCCTGGCCCCCTCCTCGCCAACGTGGCGGGGCCCGCGCCTGGAGTGTAATCGGACCTGCCAGTGGGGCTGGCTGGGGGAAGAGGGGAGGCGGGCTGGACAGGCCCTTTGCAAGTGGGATTGTGTGCGCCTGGTGGGTGTGCTGGCGCCTGGCACGACCGAGTGAGTGGGGGAGCTCCTGTGCCGGGGTTGGGGGGATGCGCGGGGGGGCGAGCTGTGATCTGGGATGGTGGCTGGCCTGGCAAGGCCTCCCGGGGATGCGTGCATGAAGGTGTACACAGCTTGCATACAGGTCTGCAGTCTGGAGGGGCACCGGCAGGGACTTGGGGCTCCAAGGATGTTTTCCTGGGAAAGGACCCCCGAGACTGGTTTAGGGCGTGTGCATGCCTGCCCTAGGTTTCCTCCCTGGACTACGCTGCTGGGGTCTAGTGCTGATGGACTCCAGGCCAAGTCTGGAGGATAGGGTTGAGAGGTGGGCATGAGTATCAGTTCCCAACTCATATATGCCCCCTGGAGTTGTGTAAAGCCAGGCATTACACACACACACACCCAGGGCACTTTGGGACTAAGCAGGTGTTTGCACGTCTGATACCTATGAGTGAGGCAAAGGCCATGTATGTTTATCTGATTGCCTGGTGCTTTATGTAAGGAAAGAAGCAGCAATCAGTGCCCTGGAGGCCCTTGTGCCGTGGAGGCAAACAAGCTCACACACCTGCCAAGGAGGCACAGGTCTCAGAGGTGTGACTCCTTCACAGGTTATATGTGCAGCGTCCCTTCCTATCTCCCTTCCTTTTCGGTGTGTTGGAGGGTGCCGTGTGTGTGTGTGTGTGTGTGTGTGTGTGTGTGTGTGTGTGTGTGTGTGTGTGTGTGTGTGTGTGTGTGGGGGGGGGGGGGACTGTGGGTGTGGAGGGGCCCTGCAGTCAGGCCTGTGTGCCCATTTTATCAGGCTTTGAACACAGAACACATGGTGCCTCTGGGATTCAGGACCTCTCGAGTCGGTGGGGGAATCCAACTTAAAACCAAGTAGTCACAATGATGTGAAAGATATAAAACAATAGAGGCAATGCAGAGTAGGTTCAGTGCTGGGGGAGGGGGCACATGGCCAGCAGAAAAGGCTCCAACATGAGGTGGGAAGGTGCAGAGAGAGCTGAGCTGAAATGGAAAGGTAACTAGCATTCCTCTGATGCCATGGTGCTTTCCATTTGTGTTTCCCCAGTTAATTCTCTCTGAGGCTGTGAGAATACAGAACTGTTTGTTATCCTTCTTTATGAATGTGGAAACTGAGACCCAGAGGGAGCACGTGACTCCTTGTCCATGTATGTGGGAGGTCTGGATGGAGTGGTCCATGAAACAGCACAACTCTCTTGCTGCCAGGTTTTGCTGCCTTGTAACTTAACCTAGCGGGACTTCCTAGGTGGCTCAGGGGTAAAGTATCCGCCTACTAATACAGGAGATATGGGTTTGATCTCTGAGTCAGGAAGATCCCTGGAATATGAAATGGCAACCCACTCTAGTATTCTTGCCTGGGAAAATCCCATGGATGGAGGAGCCTAGCGTGCTACAGTCCATAGGGTCACAAAGAGTCAGACAGGACTTAGCAGCTGAGCACGCACAGCCTACTGAGCATCTATTACATGCCAGGCACTATGCTAGTGGCACAGGGGCTTAAAGATGAATGGGACCTGGTGCCTGGCCTCTGAGGGCTTCTGGTCTGCTGGGAGATGGATGTAGATAGTGACCTCAGTCCAGACACGAGGCGCTGATAGCTAGTGTCCGTGGAGAAGGCACTGTTAGCTCCCTCCAGGAACCCCACGTGACCTGGTTCCTTTGTGCAGCCTAGGGGGATGTGTTGTCAGTTGATCCCACTTGGTAGTAGTGGGTTATACCAGGAACTCTGTTGAAAGGTGGCCAAGAGGGTGGGAAGAAGAGCTTCAAGGCAGAATGGGTGCAAGAGATCTTGTCCTAGTTCACTGGGGTTGGCCGAGTTCTGCAGAGCTCAGGCTTCTGTCTGGAGGCTGTTTTCTCCTCTGCCTTTGAGGTTTTGCTCCTGGTTCCTGGCCGGCCAGCCGTGCTCTCTTCCCCGGAGAGGGGCTCCGTGCTATTTCCAGTCCCTGCTGTGCTCATTTCTCCCTGTGAATTCCCTGGAGTGGAAGCAGCCTGGGAAGGCAGAGGACAGCCCTTCATTGTTTTGAAACCAAGTAACTGTGAATGCCCTTCTCACTCAGCTGGGCCTGGACACTGGGGATTTGGGTGTGAGCTGGGGAAGCAGCTGGGCCCTGGAAAAGCTCTGGGGGGCGGTTCTGCCGTTGGACCCTCATAGGTGGTGAGCACTTGCTGAAGACCTACTGTGTGCCCAGCACTGTGCTGAGTCGTGGGTTGTGTCTCTTGCGAGGCAGTGGTTGGCTGAGGCTGTCCACCTGGTAACAGATACATGCCAGGCCAGACAGTGCTCTGCTTGTGGTGAAAACAGAGGGCCCTAGCGGAGCCAGAGGACAATAGGAACAACAGCTTGTTTATTAAGCACTTACTGTGTGCCAGGCACAGTTCAAAACGCTTTCGTGAATTACTGCATTTCATCCCCCACCACTCAGTTAGGTGGGGACAAGTTTTCTCCACGTTTTTCAGAGGAGGCAGCCTAGGAGGGTAAAGCTGCACTGTTTGGGGAGCTGACCCTGGAGCCCATGCTCTTCCCCACTAACCCTGGGGTGTGCCAGGCCTGGAAGGACAGGGATGCTCTGCCCGAGGAGAGGGAGAGGACCTTGCAGGCAAAGGGAGCCCCTGGGCAGAGGTGCAAAGACCTGAAATACCTCGCCTCCCAGACATGGCTGCAAGGGCCCGGGGCCTGAAAACCTTTGAAGGCCCTGCTAAGGAGTTCAGACTTGACCCCAGAGTGGCCAGCAGGGAGTCCTGAAGATTTCAAAAAGGAAGCAAGATCCTCAGCTGCATATTCCAGAGCAGTATGTTGGTGCGTCTCCCCCTTCCTTCCTTCCTGCAGTAACTCCAAGGACACTGGGCTTTTCTTCCTTTTGCTTTCCCTCAGGTCAGTGGCATCCTTTTGGTCCCTTTGCCTTTCCCTTCTGTTCTTCCAGCAGCTTCTGGTCTTGACAGCCCCGTGTGATGCAGGACGGGCCTCGGGAGCCCGCTGCTGTCACGGTGGTTCTGGCCTGGCCACGGCCACTGTGGCTGGTGGTGGGGGTGGCTCTCTGAGCTGGAACTTCAGTCCTTCCTGGCTGTTCTGGGCCTGGCAGGCCCTCCCTGACTTCTCACTCTGAGGATCTGGACTAAGTGGGCGGCCCTCTTCCCCATCTTGCATCCTTCAGGCCCCCATGCTCAGGAGTGCTATAAATACAGGCAGGGGTGGAGCTAGGGACAGAGCAGGAAGTAAGCATAGAGAGCTGGGCTTAACCGCCCGATCCCACTTGTGGGTTCATGGAGGGCATGCTCGCCCCTAGCCGCCTGCTTTGCTGGGTGTTGAGTAGCCAGCTGAGTGCCCCAGCCTGTCCCGCCCTGCAGGGCTGAAAGACTAAGGATCTTTGCACAGGACGTCCGGTGAAGCACAGCAGAGGGGCCCCACGTCAGCTATGGGAACCCATGGGTGTAGGTTGTGGGCGGAGGAGTCAGGGATGACTTTTGAGGGGAGTGCCTTGGGAGAGGAGGCTGAGGATTCAGAAAGGGGACAGAAATGGTCACTGGGAACATAGGGCCAAGAAGCGCCCCTTGGGGTCCCGGGGAGAAAGGGAGATCAGCTGAGCCTTCTGGAGAGCGAATTGAGGGCTGAGGTTCAGTCTTCATTCTCATTAGCTGCGTGGCCTTGGACAAGTTGCTGACCGGGTTCTAATTCCCATTCTTTGAAAACAGGAGGAGATGATGCAATTTCCTTCATCTGCGAAAGGGCAGTAGTAAGAGTGCAGCCGTCATGCGCCGACGATGTTCTAGTGTCTGCGTGGAGTTCCCGCAGCACTTGGCCCGCAGTATGTGCTCAGTAAACAGTGGCTTTAATTATTGCCTTCCAAGCTGTTTAGTTTATTGAGGAAAGAGGTGTTGCACACCTGTGTGTCAGTGCAGGGAGCCGAGCATCCATCTGGGGAGAGAACCGCTCCAGGTGTCACGGCTACTCTGAGGGAATGTTGGGGGCATTCCTGCCTGGACAGGCAGTTCTCTGACCAGGTAACATGTAAGCTGTCACCTGGTGTATATGGAAGCAGGCTCCAGGCAGAGGGAAGAGCATACGCAGAGCAAAGGTCTGAGTTCTTTGTCTGCAGAACTATTTGGCATCAGGGCCCAGCACATAGTAGGCCCCCAGCACATAGTAGGCCCTCAGTTAATGTTAATTGAATGTGATCTTCTTGGCTCCAAGAGGACAGGAGGGGCGGAAGAACAGTGTGAAGGGCCCAGGAGAGATTTGGATGGTCCCCAGGTTTCAGGTTATCTCATGTTCCCTCCCCGTCTTGTCTCCCTCTGCCAAGTGGCCTGCAGTTCAGGTACCTTAATTCGGTGCAGTTAAACTGCTGGGTTGTCATCAGGGACTCAAGCTTGGCCCCATTTTGCCCAAGTCTTGGGAGGGGTGGCAGTGGAATTCGGCAGCACTTGCTCACATTGCTGTTTGCTGCTGTTTTAGTGCATCTGAAACCCTATACCAGGGCAGAGCTTAGAAGGGTGACACGGGCCTGCCTCTGTCTCGCTCGTCATTTTTTCCAGTTTGGGGTTAATGGTGGCTCGGTGTCTGGCATGGTGCCTTGCACAGAGTAGGTGCTGAAATAGTTTTTGACCAAACAAGCCAACACTTGGATGGCTTAATATCATTGCCACTCAGGATAAAGCTAGAATTGTTCTTGAGAAGTGACAGGTCAGAACAACATTGTTTATTAGGACTGAGCTGGTATCAGGAACCGACAGGTACATTGAACAGCCTTGGGTCTGCCCAAGGTCAGGCTCTGTCTGATGGCCTAGAGGTCTCGGGCCTGGGCTGGGAGGCAGGAAGCCCCACAGTCACCTCCTTTTCCTTCTCTTCTGGGGCGGAAACCAGAGAGGGAAGATCCCACCCAGAAAGCCTTTGTGCCTAACCTGCGTCACTTCCAGCTTTACTGTGTTTCTAAAAAGTCACACATGATGAAATGAGCATTTCACGGAAAGCTTGTGATGTTTCAGCCTATGGAAAACAATAGGCATCTCTGCTTTTGAAAATAGTACTTGTTGGTTATAGTAAATTTGGAGCACAGAAGAGAGTGGAGAATAAAAATCACCCTGGATTTCCAATAACCAAGAAATCGTCACTGGAAAAGTGGCATAATTCTCCTAGGCATAATCCTGCGTTATCTCATTGTTCATATCGCAGTGGGTCACAGGCCTTACCCATGCCATGAAAAAGGTAGCCATCGATGTGAAAGAACTGGAGAGGGACTAAAGCAGTGCCTCCTAGTGCTTTGTGTCAAGGTTTCTGTGGGAAAGACGGGGTCCCCACCCTGTGTGCTGGACGGCCCTACGGTGTGAGGAGCAGGCGGAACACTGCCCAGAGTCAGAGCCCAGTGCTGACCATAGTGCAGTCACTCGCCCTCCAGTGTGGCTGCTCATCGCCTGCTGGCTGCCACGGGGCCCAGAAGAGGTCCTGGGTTAGAAAACCTTGACCTCCTCCCACCCCCCCAGAGGAGGGGCCTGGTTTCTGTTTTGGAGGGAGAACCCGTCTTCATCGTCACGTGAAGATGGATGGAGAAGGGGTGTGTGTGTGTGTGTGTGTGTGTGTGTGTGTGTGTGTGTGTGATTTCTTTTCCAACCTGAAGTGTGTTTGGCGATCTTCCGGAAGACTTCAGTCTTCTGGTTGGGGAGCCATGATCTGTGGGCCCTATAGCTTCTGGCTAAGGATGGTCCCAGGATAGCTGTCCCCTACCCTCACCTCAAGGCAGGGGGTGGTGTAAGACCTCTAGAAGTTACCACATCTGTCACCCTGAAAGAGATTTTCAGATCTGACAGCCTCCGCATCCTGAGTGAAATGTATGTGGAGGTTGGTACCTTTATTTTCTCCTACTGCAGCCCCTGTGGGCAGTCTGCAACAAAGGGAGGCCATGTCCTTCTGGCAGGTGGCTGGGTACCTCCATCCTGCTGGGCAGGGCTGTTCACCAAAGCCCTGTGGGTCATCACTTACAGGAAAGCTCCAGGCGAAAATAACCAACCCTGTGGCAGCGGCTGCTGTGGCTGCTGGCAGAGGCTCTTGGTCTCTGTGTCTCTAGCAGTTGTGTATTTTATTTCCATCTAGAATGAACAAAGAACCTGAGTTCCACGAGCAGTCGTTTCGGGTGCCTGCAGGCACAATAGGTGTTGGTAAAGGGATGTATGTGAAGAAATGAGTATTAATCAATGTTCTTATATTAATTAGTACTAATATTCCTAATCCTCACTGGGACTGGTGTAAGGCTTTGCAGTTCGTGAATGACTTTTCACAAATAACATTTCATTTAATCCTTCCAAAGGCCCTGGCATCTTGAAAATTTTGCACCCATTTTGTAGATGGATAGACTGAAGCTCAGAAGGGTGAATTTGCCTAAGAAACTGTGGAAGGAAGCACCCAGGTTTTCAGTTTCAAATCCTGTGCCCTCGCTGCTCTGAGTGGCCCCTCTAGCACAGCCACGGCCCCCAGAGAGCCTGCAGTCCCAGTGGGAAGCCTGGCAGGTGGAATTGCTTCGCAGACTTGGAAAGCGTGTTAATAGAGAATCTGGTTGAAGCTGTGGGGCCCCAGGAGACAGCCCTCTGCTCTGCCTGCCGGTGGGCCGAGGAGCTGAGACTCCCCAGGAGAAGGGCAACTGAGCTGGGGCTCTGATGGACAGTGGCGGTGGGCAGGTGGAGGAGCCGAAGAAGGCTTTGCAGGTAGGGGGCCACCTGGAGCACAGGCCCAGGCTGGTGAGTGGAGGAATGGAGGGAGTGAGCTCGTCTGGAACAGTAGGTGTCAAGGCGTCGCTTCCAGGAAGAGAAGTGTGTCTCCCCATGAGTTGGTCAGTGGGTTTTAAACAAATAGTATGTGTGCAAATCTGGACTTGACAAGGTGGTATGTATTTGCTTTACAAAGAAAGGTTGATGCACGGGGCAGTGGTTAGAAAAGTGTTAACAGCCATAACCTCAGTGCATCTGAGGATGATTCGATTTACAGGAGGCCCTGGCCAGTCTGCTGGAGCAGAGCACAGGCTAGGAATGGGGAAGGCTGGCAAGCCTTCTGCCCCTCGAATGCTGCCTTTTGTTTGCCAAGAGGTATCTCCCACTCGACTGGGGCAGAAGACCACTTCTTCCATTTGCAGTTCTGGGTTGTTGAGCCGGATTTGTGGGGGCGGGAGGAAGCCCCACCCTGGCCACTGCGTTTACCCAGCTGTCCTATCTCACAGGGAGGGCGTGAGGCATCCAGAGGCCCGCCTCCGTCCTCTGCTGGCCGCCGCTTGATGAGCGAGGGTTGGGTGGCCGTGGCTGTTACGTAACAGGTCTGCTGGACACAGCAGTGAATGGAATGGAGCCTGAATGTGTCATGCAGGTGTCCCTCCAGCTCATGCAGATGCGTGTCACTGGATCAGGATGACTGAGAGCACCCCACCTTCCTGGGCTCTGCACTCCCACCCTCCCCACCAGGCCTTCTTCGTGGTCTCTCCGCCCCTCCCCTGGCACCTTTGCTCAGAAAGACCAATTAAAGCCGGGTGTCGTGGTGACTGGGGTCTTCATCCGCATTCCCACTGGCCCTGGAACCAGAGCCTGTCTGTGCCAGGAAGGACCGAGGGCTTGAGCAGGCCTTTCACTCACAGGTGAGGAAATGTGAGTTCATGGACCAGGGCACTGGCGAGCCAGGGCTGCTCTGGGTCTAGAGCCATCTCTTGACCCAGTGCTCTCTGTCTGCTGAAAAAGGGGCTTTTCTCTATTTTCTCTTCATCTGGATGTCCGTGGGACTACCTGTTGTCAGTATTTTCCTCAGTAGCTCGGCTTCTTTCTTGGATGAGTGATTAAATGTATCCTGCGTCTCCAGCAATGTTCTTCCAATTACAGATGCTTGGGGCTCTCACCCAGCAGTTGCACTTCTAGGGATTTACCCTGCAGATGAAATTCCACGTGTACAAAGTGACTGTGCAGTTAGTCACGGCCGCCTCTCTTTTAATAGCACAAGGTTGGAAGCAAGCTGAAAGTCCATCTGCAGAGGGCCAGGAGCAAACTGTGGTCCATCCACACCATGGACCACTGTGCAGCCATGAAAAGTAAGATGGAGACTGCTCGCCATCCACAGATACAGAGCAATCACCAAATAGGTTTCTGTGAACGAGGCAGGTGCAGGACGTGTGTGTCTGCTGTGCCTCCGTCTGTGTTAAAGTGAAGGGAAGTGGAAGGCGCATTTGCTTCTGTGTGTGCTCAGGGTCTCTGGGAGTTCACACAAAGTCGGTGACTGGGGTGCCTCTGGGGTCGGGGTGGTACCTGGGAGCTGTTCACTGGAGACGCCACATACCTTTTGAGTGCTGATTCATGTGACTATGTGACTTTTTCAAAAACTTAAAATGAATACAATTAAATAAATAAGAAGCACAGGAAATGTATCCTCACCTCTTGCCAGTGCAGGAAGGCTAAGGCTCCCCTGTCAAGGAGCAGCGTCCTCACTCAGGCCCCTGTTGTAGTTGTTATTGTCGTGTCCAACTCTTCGCGACCCCATGGACTGCAGCACACCAGGCTTCCTTGTCCTTCACTATCTCCCGGATTTTGTTCAGACTCATGTCCATTGAGTCGGTGATGCCATCCAACCATCTCATCCTCTGTCCCCGCCTTTTCCTCCTGCCCTCAATTTTTCTCAGCATCAGGGTCTTTTCCAGGGAGTCGGCTCTTCACAACAGGTGGCTAAAGTATTGGAACTTCAGCTTCAGTATCGCCTTCCCAGTGAATATTCAGGGTTGATTTTCTTTAGGATTGACTGGTTTGTTCTCCTTACTGTCCAAGGAACCCCCTGACCATCAGTTAATCAAGAATGCAAGCTTGGGTCTCACGAAGGGGACCAGATGTGGAAGTTTGGGTGTTTCTTGGGAAGTCTGGCCCCTAGCCCCAGCCCTGGAGAAATGGAGCCCCCTCCCTCTGGTCCCTCTGAAGCACTGCTGTTGTCTAGCTTGGTATTTAAATCCCTGTTCTGATATGTTTATTTTCTGATCTCTGAAATCTTCAGAGGTTCCCCCTCTGACACATGAATGAAGTCCCTGCCCCAGGCCCTGCTTACTGGGCCCCTGGTTGAGCCACACTTGACTGGGCCCCCCTTTCTTCCACGTGCCTCCTCATCTGCCCACCTCTGTGCTGTTGCTCACGCTGTTCCCTCTGCCTGCCTGCCTCTCCCTCCAGGCGGTCTCCACGTGCCCAAATCCTATCTGCCTCTGAAGGCCTAGCTCAGTTTCCACCTCCCTCTGCCCTCTGACCTCTCCCGTTTCTTTATCTCTTCCTTTCCGCTGCACTTAAGCCTTTTACATTGTGTCCTAGGTGTCTGATTCCCCACTGGGCTGCAGGTTCCTTTAGGGCCAAGTCCACATCACAGCCCCTGTTTTGTTAGATGCTTGCACTTTTGTTAGAGTGGGTGAGTGGTGGCTGCCCTCTTCATGGTGGGATCAGGAGGCGGGGGAGGGGGCAGGGCCCGTTTCACATCTGTGAACCGTGGTGCCTGGCACAGGGCGGGCGCAGCCTCGTGGCAGGAATAACAAATCTCACGGCCCAGTGCCCTGTGTGCATTCTTTCCTTGATCCTCACAAGGACCCAGGAAATGCTGTGTTTTCCACTGTGGTTCCCCCGTAGGCTGAAGAAGCAGAGCAAACATCAGGTCCAGGTCACACAGTGAGAAATAGGATCGGACACAGGTCTGGCTGCCTCAAAACTCTTGCATTGGATCAGTTTTCCCTACCCCTTTCCCTGACTCAGCAGTGATGCCGGCAATCCCCTGGCCAACTCTCATCACCTGCCCCACTGGTCATGGGCAACCTTGCATTGTTATTTGAGTGTTAATATTTTCTTCCCTACTGGACTGTGAGCTCTTAAGGGCTAGAGCTTTGCTTGAGATACCCTTTGGACTTAGCACAGAGAAGGTGCTTGAAGGTGTATTAACCTGCTACAGTAAAGTACACAGGTAGGTGTACAGTGCGATGATTTTACATCTGTAAATACCTGTGTAAACCACTGTCCAGCTCAAGCTGGAGAACATTCCCAACCTCTCCCTGGGGCTCCCTGGGGCCTCTTCCGGATCAAAACCTCTGGGGAACCACTTCTCGTACCTCACCACTATTGACTGGATCTGGCCTGCTTGAAAATGGAGTCATGTCTTTAAAAGAGTCACCCAGGTTGTGTAGAGCAGTCCTTGCTCACTGTGGCATGAAGTCCACGCTGTTTCAATATACAGTTGGTCCCTGAACATGGCTTTGAACTATGTGGGTCCACTTATCCATGGATTTTTTTTCAATAAATGTGCTCACAGTGCTGCCTGATCTGTGGTTGGTTGAATCTACAGATGTGGATGCAAAGGGCTGCCTATTAGGTTATGCTGGATTTTCCACCCCCGAGGGCTGGAGCCCCTCACTCACTGTTCCTGGATCCACCATCCCTGTTTATTCACTCTGCATCCAGGTTTTGGGTGTTTTAAACAGGGCTGCTATGAAATGTCTTGTTCTTATCTGTGGGACACACGTGGATTCCTGTGGGGTGTGCACCCAGGGTGGAATGCTGGCTCAGCCCACTCAGTACATACATGTTTTCATGAATGACGTTCAGGCTGGGATTTCTCACTGGGTACCCAGGGCTGAAGCTGGACTTCTTGCCAGAGGAGTCCCAGAGGTTGGGGCAGGTTCAGCTCTCTCACCTTCCACAGGCTGTTCTTCTGGGCCAGTCGGACTGTTGAGGTTCAGGGTTTCTCATCCAAAGGGGACTCATTTGCTTAGGGCTGGATTGGGTTTAACTGGCTGAAAAGGTTTCATTAGAGGGACACAGAGTCTAGTTAGAGAGGCTGAGCACTGGCCCATCTGTTCTCAGTTTGGGAGAAAACTGTAAGGGTCAAAATTTGGCCTGGTATGTATTGGAAACAAAACAAAACTTAATTACAAGGCTGAATTAAGTAAGCTCTTGCTGAAGGATTTTGGATTACTTTGTTCTCTTTCATTTCCGCACCTACCCCCCTGTCCCTACCACCAAGTGAAGGATAGATACACGATTGGATGGTTTTTCTTTCCTGTTGAGAGATTCGTGGGAACTTGGCCCCAGGAGAAGAGGGACAGATGCCGACCAGCTGGAGTGGCCTTGGCTTGTCTGTGTTGATCCCAGGGGAGTGGGACCGAGAGACAGGACCCTGCCCCCTCGGGAGGGCATGTGATACTCTTTCCAGAGGCTAACCAGGCAGAACCGCCCAGCCCCTGGCTGCTCTTTCCCTCTAATCCCCTCTGGAGAAAGGCCAGGCTGAGGGCTGCTGACCTGCTCTGATGTGGGTCAGCCTCCCCCAAAAGGCAGCCACCCAGAAGTTCACAGAGCAGACAGCCCCTAGAGACCAGAGGGCCCGTCATCCCCCGGTGGCCAAAGTGGGAGCAGCGGCCAGTTCAGATTAACTGTGCTCAGATCAAGTGGTGCCTAGTGAGCTCTGCAGAGGTGAAAGTTTCTCCATGGATCTTAAATAAAAGAACTGAAATCCCTCCTGGGCTGTGTTAATATTCCAGAGATGTGCGGGTGAGTGTGTTGCCAGCCCAGCTTGGCTCATGGGTGTGTAGCAACTGTCCGAGCAAGCACTTCGTGGCTGCAGCTCAGAAGGGTTTGGATCGGAACCTAATGAATGAAAATATGACCTTGGAAGGTTTAAAACAGAGCTGACCACTGGAGACAGGACTGGCCCGGGTCTCAGAGATCGTTGGGTGGGTGCCCTCTCACCCTGGCCAAAGCAGGGAATGCCTGTGAAACGGGAGCGCATTGTCGTGGATAACACCATGCCCTCCTGACCCTGTCCTCAGTGCTGTGTAGTAACTTGTTTTTTCCCTGCAGTTCTCTCGAACCTAAGTGTGACTGCAGCCCCATCTTACCACTGAGGAAGCTGCAGCAAGGAGAGGATGTGTATCTTGCCCACAGACACAGAGTGAGTAAGTGATGGGCCTGGAAGTCAAGACCGCTGTCTGACTCCAGAACTTACAGCTCTTTAACAGCCCTTGGAGGTCTGGGGCCTCGCAGGACGGTGCAGGCAGCATGAGGAGCCTTTTACCAGGATTCTGTGGGCAGATGGCCTTAGCCCTCCAGACCCCTGTTTTCCTCATCTGTAAACTAGGTGTATTAAGTTTCCACTGAGGCTCTCACAAACTGCCAGCAACTTCGTGACTTAAAAGATGAATTTGTTCTCTTCTGGTTTTGTAGTCAGAAGTCTGAAATGTATTTCACGGCTCTGAAGTCAAGGTGTTGGCAGGGCCCCATTCCTCCTGAAGGCTCGATGGGGGAGAATCTATTTCCTTGCCTTTTCCAGCTTCTAGAGGCCGCTTGCATTCTTTGGCTCAGAGCCCTTCCTCCAGTTTCAAAGCCTTTCTTTTCCCCTCTTGTGAGGACCCTTGTGATTCTGTCTGGCCTACTCAGATAATCTGGGATAATCTCTTCATCTCAAGAGCCTTAATCACACCTGCAAGGTTCCTTTGGCCATTTAAGGTAAAATATTCGCAAGTTCAGGTGAATATCTTTGGGATGCCATTATTCAGCCTTCCACACAAAAAAATCTGTAGGGGACATGAAACGGTGAGGTATCGCCCAAGCATGAAGTGAAATGATAGAATAAAATCTGGGTGAGACAGTGAAATACCTAAGTTCCAAGGCAGGTGGCTGAGTCTGGGGACTATACATAGATTCGTAGCTTTTCTGGAAAAGGTGGGTGTCTTCAGAACGGGAGTCAGCCAGAAGATGTCTTTCCCAGAGAAGGACGGGGTGGGGCTCTATTAGCAGCCGTGAGCATTTGCGTCACTCAAGTTGCTTGTTAAACTGTGGCGTGGTTCATCAAACCTTGCCAGGGCCTGGTTGAGTCTTGCTTGAGGCCCCCCATCTCCCAAACTCTGACCCTTTGACCTCACATGCCCTTCTCGGGGCTGATAGGAGGTGTGGAGGACGTTCATAAACCAGCACTCCTCGCTTGTGTGCTGGGTTTGCCTGGCCCTGCTCCCCCAGGCCCCTGAAGCTGGGCTTTCTGCACCTGCCAGGTGAGCTCTGTCCAGTCTTGCAGCTTGCTGCTCCCGAGGTCCTTCCAGAAGACCCTGTTACCCTGCCAAGATGCTGCGACTCCAGTAAAACCCATTCCCCACGGCTGTCAGGAGTGCGTTGTCAGCTGCAGAGTGCCACAGGCCGTGTGCCAGTCAGGACGCGACGCCCCTCGCCTGACGGTGTCCTGCTCTGGGTGCACCCCAGCTGAGTGCGCTTGTCACTGTGCCCCCACAGCACTCACTCAGCAGGCACATTTCATCGTGGCACTTAGTCCCTGCCCTCATGGAGCCCGACTCAGGATGTTAAGGGAACAGATTTAATGCCAGTTGCAGTAGATAATGGGAAAGGCCAGGGAGGACATACCACGTACAAACAGTAATGGTCCATAGAAGGTGACAGCTACAGAGGCAGGGAGGAGGGGGCGGTGGTAAAGATCCAGGATCAGGTGGCACAGGAGAAGGTGGTGTTCCTGGGGGTTGGTCCAGGGCTGGTGGGAGGTGTCATAGAATGTTAGAGTTGGAAGGAGTTGCAGAGCCCAAACCTTCATTTGGTTTCCCCCGCCCTTATCCAGCCAAAGCCTGTTGAGTGCTGACCACATCCAGGCTCTGAGGTGGGTGCTAGAGATCAGAGCTGCACATGAGACATGACCTCCACAGGCATGCAGGCTGACTGGGGAGAAGACAAGAAAGAGTAAACCACCCTCCAGCGGTTCCTCAGCCAGTGTCCCCGCACCAGGAGACCTCTAGCCCTGTTTGCTTGGGAGCTTCCTTCTTCTGGAAGCAGCCAGAACATTTTGCTATCTTGTGCCAGTTGGTTCAAACATCCCTATCTTGGCAGGTTCTTACCTTCTTGTTGCTCACACCAGGTGGACTAAGTTCTGATGGAGCACTTGGGACAAATCCCTTTGCCCTCAGTGACGTGGCCTCTCCACATTGGAAGACGTGTGTGAGACAGCATGACTCAGCCTCCATCCTTTGCCCTGGCCTATCCCTTTTTCCAGCCAAGCATCGAGGTCCTTCAGCAGAACTCTGAATGGCGAGGAAGGGACCAAGTGACGGAAAGCCGGCGGCCTGCATTATGTGGCTTAATGCCTGGCATTCATCAGTCATCTGATTGATCCTTCTCTTCCAGGTCCCTGCTGTGTATCTGGTGCTATGCCAGGCCGAGAGATAGATAACTCAGGTGTGGGGAGACGGGAACACTGTCAGAACAAACCTCATGGAGACAGCTGGGAGGGAGTGGGCCGGCCCTCACGGAGGCTGTGATGCTGAGGATGGCTTGTGTGTGAAAGTGGTCACTTGCCACAAGGACCAGAGCTGAGAGGACAGTGTGTTGGGACAGGGGGCCATGCCACATGTGGAGGGACCCTGTGTTGCCAGCACTCAAGGAGGAGGCAGGGAGGGAGGCTGGGGCCTGGCTGCCAAGGGTTCTGGACCTCTGCATCCCACCATCAAACCCTAATGTGTTCTCAGAGAATTTCAGATCAGGAGGAGGGATGTGGGCATGTTTGAGGATAAGTGAAAAACCACATTAGATTCCTGCTTCCTGGAGCATCACCTCCTCGAACGTTGGAGGATGGTCCAGGGCCGTGTCCCTTCTCCTCCTTTCTGGAATCCAGAACGCTTGAAATCCCAAAGGTTCTTCCTAAGTCTGCAGCAAGCTAATTTTGTGGCAAAAATCTGACCTGAATTGATGCGAGACTAATTATGGTCTTTAAAAATATCTCACCTTTCTCTGTGGAAATACTATGTGTTTGATTTGGGGGTGCCACCCAGACCCCTCTAGGGGTGTTACCACGTAAGCAGTATATACAGCACCATGCATGCATGCTAAAGTCACTCAATTGGGTCCGACGGGAGTCCAGAGGGTCGCGAAGAGTCGGACACGACTGGAGCGGCTTCACTTTCACTTTTCACTTTTATGCATTGGGGAAGGAAATGGCAACCCACTCCAATAGGCTGCTGTCTGTGGGGTCCCACAGGGTCAGACACAACTGAATTGAAACGATTTAGCGGCAGACTATAGTCCACCAGGCTCCTCTGTCCATGGGATTCTCCAGGCAAGAGTACTGAAGTGGACTGCCCTTTCCTCCTCCGATCTTCCCCACCCAAGGACTGAACCCAAATCTCTTCTGTCTGCTGCACTGGCAGATGGGTTCTTTACCATTAGTGCCACCTAGTAAGCTCATAGAAAGAAAAAGAAAGTGAAGTTTGACTCTTTGTGACCCCATGGACTGTAGCCCACCAGGCTCCTCTGTCCATGGCATTTTCCAGGCAAGAGTACTGAAGTGGGTTGCCATTTCCTTCTCCAGGGGATCTTCCCGACCCAGGGCTCTAACCTGGGTCTCACGCATTGCAGGCAGACGCTTTACCATCCAAGCCACCGGGAAGCCCATGCAGCACCGCAGTTCAGTTCAGTTCAGTCGCTCAGTCGTGTCCGACTCTCTGCGACCCCATGAACCGCAGCACGCCAGGCCTCCCTGTCAATCACCAGCTCCCGGAGTCCACCCAAATCCATGTCCATTGAGTCAGTGATGCCATCCAACCAATACCGCACCACAATCCTTCCTTAAATCTGAACAACTCTTGAGTTGGTAAACTCTTTGGCCCAAGGGTCCTGCTTACAGCATGGTGCACCCAGAAAACCAATTCGGTCACCTGCCCGGTCACTGCTGGGTAGCAGCACCGAGGTTCCAGCCCGGCTTCCCGGACTCAGAGCCTACAACCGAGTGTAGCAGGGGCAGGTGAATAGGGCCCAAGTCTGGAGCCACTTTGCTGGTAGGTGGGCTGCCGGAAGAGAGGGGCAGGACCAGGCCTTGGCTGTGCTTTCATTCTGGGTCAGCCTGGGGCTGAGGGAGGCGGGGAGACAGACGCAGAGGGACTGAAGAGAAAGTTAGGAGCCGTGTCAGTGACTGGCTTTTCCCACTGCTTACAGCATCACTCCACACTTGCTTTACTCACACGTCCCTATCAGTAAGAGAACTTTGGAGGCGTGTGCCTGCCCCCATTATATGGAGACTGTTGTAGTTATCATATACTTGTATTTTCTTATTGTTACATTGTGAACTTTGGAGAAGGAAATGGCAACCCACTCCAGTATTCTCGCCTGGAGAATTCTATGGACAGAGGAGCCTGGTGGGCTAGAGTCCGCAGGGTCTCAAAGAGTCAGACACAACTGAGCAACTAACACATGCACACACGTTACGAGCTTAGTCACTCAGTTGAGTGCCATTTCCTCTTGCAGGGGATCTTCCCAACCCAGGAATTGAACCCAGGTCTCCTGCACCTCCTGTGTTGGCAGGCCAATTCTTTACTGCTGAGCCATTTGGGAAGCCAGTGTTTACACAAAAACTGTAAAGATACACTGTTACAATACATGTATCATAAAACCTACACTAAAACTGGAAGTCAGAAGATGAGTTAAAGATGTAATGATTTTTACAAATTAAAAATTGTTAGTAGATCAAAAACCTTCTGGCTTCATGTGCTTATTTTTGGAAACTGTGCTCTGATGCTGTGGGAGAGACCAGTTTGTTTAGACACTTTGTTTTAATGGCTGCCCTCCCTGAAAAAGATCCCTGCCTGGGACACGTAGCTGCACACAGAGGAAACGCATCACTAGCTTGTTTTCTAAATCGGGTTACTCATTTTTCCATCCCATGCACGCGTTTGCAGAGGATTTGTTGAAATTTGGCTAGTACATTTCCATCCTCCCCGAGGCCAATCAGATGTTCCTGTAAACTAAATGAAAGGTATTTTAAAGTTCTTAACGCATGAGTCCAAAACCCACTCAGATGCTCTGGAAATTTTTAAACAGATTAGAAAATTCTGTTACGTAGGCTTTTAGGAGCTCAGATATGAGCTTTTTTTTTTTTTTTTTTTAAGTTTCAGCATATTGTTTTGGGTGACATACTCTTGTAACATAAGTGTTTTATATATACTTTTCTGGAAACCTCTGCCATAACTGAGGTTTCTTTTAACGAGCAGTTCCTTTCTCACTGACTGTGATAACAAGCCTTTCCTGTGAGGGACATGTTAAACATGCTTAAAGATGTTATTAGTCTTCCCTGATGACTCAGTGGTAAAGAACTCGCCTGCTAATGCAGGAGATGTGGGTTTGATCCCTGGGTCAAGAAGATCCCCAGGAGAAGGAAATGGCAACTCACTCCAGTATTCTTGCCTGGGAAATCTCATGGACAGAGGAGCCAGGCAAACTACAGTCCATGGGGTCACAAGAGTCGGACATGACTTAGCCACTAAAATAGCACCAAAAGATGTTTTTGAAACATCCCTGGGAAGCTTCTCTCTGACAGCCAATGGTCACAGGGAAAAATGGGCAAGTAGAACTTTTTTTTTTTTTTTGGTTAAAGAAAGATGTGTTGAGGTCAGTGATTAGGTTTGACAAATCTTTTTGCTTGTGTTTCTACAAGATAAAGTGAAAGTGAAGTCCCTCAGTCGTGTCCGACTCTGCGACCCCATGGACTGTAGACTACCGAATACTAGAGTGGGTTGCCATTTCCTTCTCCATTCTACAAGATAACCAACTGGTAAATCTCTGATAGAGATGATTTCCTGAGTCAGTGCCCATCTCATTACGAATTTGGTGGGAAATTCTCCTGTTCTGAGGTCGAAAACTTTATTATGCAAAGTGTCTAATGCAGGGAAGTAGAGCACCTAGAAGACCATGTTTCTGCCTGCCAGTCACTCAGCTGTGACATCTGGCAGTCTTGTTGGCATCTGTCTCTTTCCCCCTTTCCAAAGAGCAAAATCCCAGCTGTCATGTTCTTTTTCATCCTGAAGTAGTTCAGTATGCATCTCTACTTGATAAGGACCTTTTAAAACCTTTTACATTTTGAAATAATTATAGGCTCATAGGAAGTTGCAAAAATAGTACATAAAGCCCCACGTACCCTTCCTGCGCCAAGGCTAACATCTCAAAATTGCTGTAGGCCAGTATCAAAACCAGGATGTGGACATTAGTATAGTACTGTTTTTTTGAAAATATTTATTTATTTGGCTGTGCTGGGTCTTAGTTGCAGCATGTGAGATCTTTAGTCGAGCCTTGAAAACTCTTAGTTGCTTCATGTGGGATCCAGTGCCCTGACCAGAGGCTGGGACCTGGGGCCGGTGCCTTGGGAGCATGGAGTCTTAGCCACTGGACCGCCAGGGATGTCCCTGTGGTACTGTTAACTAGGCAACAGTTGTTGAGGCACTAAATCGTGTCGGACTCTACAGTCCATGGACGGTAGCCCACCAGGTTGCTCCGTCCATGGGATTTCCCAGGCAAGAATACTGGAGTGGGTTGGCATTTCCTTCTCCAGGGGATCTCCCCGGCACAGGGATCAAACCTGCATCTCCTGCTCTGCGGGCGGATTCTTTACTGCTGAGCCGCCAGGGAAGCCCAGCTGGGCGACAGGCCACAGCGTAGCTGCCGCCACTTCCAGATACAAAGTATCTCTCCGCCTGGAGGGAGCTCCTGTGTTTCCCTGTGTGTTTGTGCTCCTGCTTTCCTTGCTGCCTCGGCCAACCACTGATCTGTTCTCCATCTTTATAGATCTGCTGTCTTGAGTATGTTACATAAATGGAACCAGGTAGTATGTGATATTTTGAGACTGACTGTTTTCACTAAACAATACCTCCAGGTCCGTTTAGACTGCTGCCTGGATCAACAGTCTGTTCCTCTTTGTTGCTGAGTGGTGTTTCATGGTCTGGATGTACCAAAAGTTTAACCTTTCACCTGTAGGACATTTGGATTGTTTCCATGTTTCCATGACAGTTACAAAGGCAGCCGCTGTGAGCGTTTCGTGTACAGGTTTTTGCCTGAGAAATGTTTTCATTTCTCTAGGATAAATGTCTAAGAGTGATTACTGAGTTGTGTGGTAAGTGCGTGTTAATTTTATGAGAAACTGCCAGACTCTCTTCCAGAGCGGCTCTACCTTCTCATACTGCCTCCAGGAATGTATGTGTGAGCCAGTTTCTTTGCATCCTCACCTACGTTTGATGTCACTATTTCGTATTTATATGTGGGGACAGGGAGGCCTGCTGCTGCTGCTGCTGCTACGTTGCTTCAGTCATGTCCGACTGTGTGCGACACCATAGACGGCAGCCCACCAGGCTGCCCCGTCCCTGGGATTCTCCAGGCAAGAACACTGGAGGGGGTTGCCATTTTCTTCTCCAATGCATGAAAGTGAAAAGTGAAAGTGAAGTCGCTCAGTCGTGTCCGACTCTTCGAGATCCCATGGACTGCAGCCCACCAGGCTCCTCCGTCCATGGGATTCTCCAGGCAAGAGTACTGGAGTTGGGGAGGCCTGGTGTGCTGCAAATCATGGGGTCTCAAAGAGTTGGACACTACTGAGCGACTGAACAGAACTGAGTGATATTTCATTGTGCTTTTAGTCTACATTTTCCTAATTGCTAATGTTGAACAGCCATTTACATGTTGGCCATGTTTCTTCTTGTGTGAAGTGTCTGTATCTTTTGTGAATTTTCTGACTGAATAGTTTGGTTTTTTGTTTTTTTAAACTGTTGAGCTTTGCGCATTCTTGCTATATTTTATATTCCAGATGCTGGTTATTTGTTGGATATGTGGCTCAAAAATATTTTCTTCTGCTCTGTGGCTTGTCTTTTCACGCTGTTCACATAATCACAGCATGAAAGTCTCTACTTTTGGTGATGTCCAGTCAGTTTTTCCTTTTAGACGGTCATGCTTTTGGTGTTAAGTCTAAGAAGGCTGCACCTAGCCCTGTGTTTCAAAGATTTCCTCCTATGTCTTCTAAAACGTTTGTAGTCTTATATTTTGCATTTTAAAAAATGATTTATTATTTTATTTTTGACTGCACTGAATGTTTGTTGCTTCTTACGTGGGCTTTGTGTAGTCAAGGTGAGTGGGGGCTAGTATTTGTTGAGGTGCCCAGGCTTCTCCTTGTGGTGGTTTTTGTGTTGTGGGGCACGAACTCTAGGGTGCACACACTTCGGTAGTTGCAGCTCTTGGTCTCTAGAGTAAGGCTAGTTGTGGTGTGTGGGCTTAGTTGCTCTGTGGCATATGGGATCTTCCTGGACAAGGGATCCCATGCCCCCTGCGTTGGCAGGCGGATTCCTATCCACTGAGACACCAGGTAAGTCCCTACATGTTGCATTTAAATCCATGATGCATTTTGAATTAATTTTTGTGTATGGTGTAAGGTTTAGGTTGCTGCTGCTGCTGCTGCTGCTAAGTCGCTTCAGTCATGTCCGACTCTGTGCGACCCCATAGACGGCAGCCCACCAGGCTCCGCCATCCCTGGGATTCTCCAGGCAAGAACATTGGAGTGGGTTGCCATTTCCTTCTCCAATGCATGACAGTGAAAAGTGAAAGTGAAGTCTCTCAGTCGTGTCCGACTCTAGCGACCCCATGGACTGCAGCCTACCAGGCTCCTCTGTCCATGGGATTCTCCAGGTGTAAGTACTGGAGTGGGGTGCCATTGCCTTCTCCGAGGTTTAGGTTAAGGTTCTTTTTTTTTTTTTGGTCTCTAGATATCCAGTTGTTCTAGCTAGTACTATTTATTGAAACGATTATTCTTCCTCCATTGATAAACACTTTTATTTTTGCAAAGCTACTGTGCACCTAAAGTGGGCTTCCAAAGTGGCTCAGCAGTGAAGAACCCACCTGCCGATACAGAAGATGCAGGTTCGATCCCTGCACTGGGAAGATCCCCTGGAGGAGGAAATGGCAGCCCATGCCCGTATTCTTGCCTGGAGAATCCCATGGACAGTGGTCCCTAGGGTCACAAAGCGTTGCATGTGACTGAAGCGACTTAGCACATGCACCTAACAAAACTGGCAGGGATTCTTGTGTGCTGTTTCAAAGATGTCTTCTTTTATTTTTAATTTATTTTTAATTTTCTTTAACTTCTTATTTTATGTTGGAATATAACCAATTAACAATGTTGTGATAGTTTCAGGTGGACATCAAAGGGACTCAGTCATACATATAGATGTATCCACAAAGATATCTTTTCAAATCACTGGCTTGTTAACAGAGACTCAGCAAAGTCCACACATTGCGTTTAGTTGTAATGTCTCCTTGGCCTCTTCTATTCCTGCCCCTCAGCCACCTTTGTTTATAAGCCACTGATTCCTGGGAGAAGCGGGTCCTTCGTCCTGTAGATGGTCCCATGGTCTGGCTTTGCTGCTGCTTCCTCATGGTATCATTTCATCTGTTGTGCTACCCTCTGTATCTCCTGGATACTGGTGGTTAGTTCTAGGGACTTGCTTTGATTCCAGTTCACTTTTGGGGTGAGGGTCCTTCCTAGATGATGCTGTGTGTGTCCTGTGTACCCCATGCCCCTCTTCAGTGATGTTGACCTTGACTGTGGCTTGTTCCATCCCTTTTCAGATTCCCCAGTAGCCTCACCCAGTGGTTTTATCATCCACTGATGATAAAATGATATGATGATCCATATCTATATCCATTGTTTGTATTAGGAGTTGCAAAATAGTCATTTTTGGTTGCATTCTGTCTTGCTTTACTAATGGGACTTGTGTAAAGTGGAAACTCCCCGACAATGATGTCGTTACCCTCAAATATTATAGATGAAGCAAACAAAGCTCTGAGACATGAAGTCAAGCTTGCAGGCAGTGGAGTCCAGTAGGAACTCGGCTTGGTGACCTCACAGCTGGAGCTTGGGTATGCTCCTTGGAGCTCTGCCCAAAGCCCCTGCCACTTTGAAGCGTTTCCCTACCCCTCTCCCCAGCCTTTGCCAAGGTGGTTGGCACTTCCTCAGGGCTCCCTGGGTAGTGGGCACTCCCTTGTCCAATGTGGTGGGGGCAAGGCCTCCATGTTCCCCAGTCACGTAGAGCAGGCGTGTAGAGGAGCTGTGAGTCCTTGAACCTGGTCTTCCATGCCCAGCACAGTGTCCAGAGGCCTCAGGTCATGTTTGTTGGAAAGATGACTCCATTGTCTCCCCACAGGGTCTCTACCACGGCCCTGGCAGTTTAATTTCAGTCGATTAAGAACATACAGGGCACCTGCCAGAGCTGAGGTTCTGAGCTCCATCTGTGTGTCTTCCCCTCTCTGGTGTGTGTGGGCTGCATGGAGAAAAGGCAGCTATCGGGGTCCTTCCCCTGGGGAGCAAAACCCCCACTTCTCCCAGGTCTGAGGTGTCACCAGGCCAGCATACTGCTTGCTTGTGGGACCCAGGTAGGCAGAGGTCCTTTCCAGGAAGGTCCCTGTTCCACGTGTGAAAGGGTGGGACTCAGTGCCCACCTCTGCTGCCAGCGCCCAAGTTTGTGGGGTTTAGTGACATGAGCTGCCCAGGGTCCCGGAAGCAGGGCGACCCTTGAGAGCTGCCTTCACTTGCGTCTCTCAGTGCCGGGGACCCGGCGCCTGTAAATCAGAACACTGCCTGAAGTATTTGGGGGTTATTATGAAAATCCTAGAGTTATTTGTCAGTACCCCTGGAAATATTTTGGGGGTTATTATGAAAGCCCTTGGGAGAAGGCAGTGGCACCCCACTCTAGTATTGCCTGGACAATCCTATGGATGGAGGAGCCTGGTGGGCTGCAGTCCATGGGATCGCTGAGAGTCGGACATGACTGAGCGACTTCACTTTCACTTTTCACTTTCATGCATTGGAGAAGGAAATGGCAACCCACTCCAGTGTTCTTGCCTGGAGAATCCCAGGGATGGGGGAGCCTGGTGGGCTGCCGTCTACGGGGTCGCACAGAGTCAGACACAACCGAAGCGACTTAGCAGCAGCAGCAGCAGCAGAATGAAAGCCCTTGAGTCATTTGGTGATACCCTTGGAAGCTGTAAAAACCCAGTAAGATGCAGACAGTCCTACTTACTTCAGAGTTGCTGTGAGAAAAGGCATGGGATCTTGTGGGGGAAATGGCTTGTAAACAGCGAGGGCTGCCTGAGCACGAAGCCAGTGGTCTGTAAATCACGGGGCCCCAACACGAGACATGGTCAGAAGCGTGGCCGGTGCGGGTCAGGCTGCAGGAGCGCCCTCCGTGGCCGTGGCTTCCCCTCCTGGGAAGCACCTCCCTCCCCTTCCTGCTAGGAGTCGGGCCCTGGTGAGACGGCCGTGACCTCCATTCTCAAGGGGGCTCTGGACCCACAGGGGCGGCTCATCCACGGCCCCCTGTTGGGAGACAGTAGACACCTGGAGCATATTCTATTGAAGTCCTGGGTCTGATTTGGGGGCAAGTCACTTGCCCTCTGAGTGGACTTCTTGGGAACTAGATGACCTACATAAGGAGAGCACTTGAGGGAGAGGAAGCAAAGCCAGCAGGAAACCGGCCACCCTGAATGGATGCCCTAGCGGGTCACCCCTTAGCGGAGCCAGAGCTCAGCGGTCGCGCCGTCTCGGGAAGTCTATACACAGTCCCGTCAGCGCCGCTGTTAGCTGAGGACAAGACAGCCTTTGACACACCCAGCCCTTGCTCAGAGGGGGAAGATGGAAGCGTGTCTGTATTTCCTGAACCCCCTCTCCCATTTCCTTGTGTTTATTCATTTAATTTGGGATGACAGACAAAGATGATGATTTACAACCCAAATCTTCTCTTTTAGGAAGTATTTCTGGCACTGGTTTTCAATGTTGCAACCATACTTACAGGAGCTATTCTTAGACTTGTCACCATGTCTCTTTTTCAAAGCGCCACCAGTCTTTATATAGACACCTTCTCCAATTTTGAGTTTCTTTATATAGATGCCTTCTCCAGTTTTGAGTTTTTAATCGAGATTCTTCTCTTGGTCGGTGCGTTAGAGATCGTTTATTTTTACAGGAAAATAGAAACATAGGGGGCTCTTCCAGGGTAAAAACATATAGCTAAGAGCAGACATGACTCAGACAAGGGCCAAGGGGGTGGGGAGATGTGGGCAAGAATCCTCTTCATCTCGGGGTCAGCATCCACCCCAGGAAGGCCCCAGGAAGCCTCAAACATGGAGGGCACTAGGAGAGGTCATCTGGGCTGACCACAGGGTTCAGGCTGAGATGGTTGGGTGTGGGGGATTGGCCGTTTTCTGGTTCAAGCAGTGGAGACCCTCTGGAGTCCACTGAGCCTGTGCAGATACACAGCTGGTCGTGGAGGAGCTAAGATTTGCACCTCAGCCAAGGCTCTTTCTGCTCTCACCTCACATCTGTTTGCATTAGTGGCTGGACGGTCACCTGGCCCATGGCAGGTTGGTCTGGGGCCTTTGCTGCATGGAGGCTCCGTGACCCAGGATGGCATTGTCCAGCCTGTCAACAGGGGCAGCACTGAAAGGGGCTTCCGTCAGGGCCGTGGGTCTCGCAAGTCTGTGGAGGGGCGCGACCGCTCCTCCCAGAGCTTTCCAGGTGCTTCTGATGGAATGGCTTCCCTCTTTGAGAGTGGTGCCAGCCCCCAGCCTGGCATTGGTCCTTGTTTGTAAACTTGCCAGGAGAACCATAACAACAGTTTTTCCTGTAATATATGGTTTCCTTCCAGCGTGAAACTATTAATTTGTTACCCCAGGTACTGAGGCTGCTACCAGGAAGTGTGGGGCCGACATGGCAACCCACGTGGGGTAACTGCCTGGGGCCCTGGAGTGCCATCCTGTGGCCCAGCCACCCTGTCTTTACTTTCCCCACCCAGAATCTTGCTTTATGTCAGCTGCCTCAACCCTACTCTTTGCTTCTCTCTGGCGCACCTCAAATTCCTTTTGAAATAAGGAATGAAAATCTACGGATGATAAAATAAACATTATAAATGGTCTTGGTGCTAAGCTTGCTGCTGGGGATTCCAAGATGGAAAAATGGTCTTGCCTTGAAGAGTGGGTGGACTTAGGAGGATAAATGCAAGCAAATGACAGCAGCACGTGTCATGTAGGACCACAGAGGCGGGTGAAATGCATGGAAGTACCTAAATGGGGGAAAGTGGTCAGGGCAGGCTTTTAGGAAGAGCGGTCTGTGAGCTAAATTAAAAGGTGAGCAGTTTGAAGGTGGGGAAGGGCCACAAAATGTCCACACAGCACAGCTGGTTGGTGAGGACCAAGTGTCAGCGGTTAGGAAAGCTGGGGAGAAATGGCAGAGAAAATACACCTGCCAGTAGAGGGGGCTGCCTCAGGGCTAGAGTGACCCTGCTAGACCCCAAGTGCAAAGATGGGCAGAGCCCGCAGACAGTCACCGGACACCGCTGTTCCGAGGGCCGGGATCCAGTCCTGAGCAGAGCAGGGCCCTGCCCTCAGGGAGCTAGTGTCTGGTGTGGGAGACAGACAGTTGATGAACACGTGAGTGATGCACAGTTTGTGAGCTGGAGCCAGGTGGTAATGCATGCTCTGGAGAGAAATAAAGCAAAGAGGTCAGAAGCGCCTTGGGTGAGGGTGGTCATGTTTGAATGGGTGGTCAGGGCAGAGACCTAAAGGGTGTGTGGGAGCTGCTGTGTGGCGGGGCAGAGGCTGTGCAAAGGCCCTGTGGCAGGAGCAGGCATGGCATGTTGGAGCCACAGGAGGCTAGTGTGGCCGAAATGGAGGGTCATGATGGGAATGGACATGAGATCAGAGAGTGTAGAGGGCCCATCAGGCAGTCTGTGGGCCTCTGTAAGGACAGCAGCTTGTAGTCTGATGCAGATAGGAGCCATTGGAGGGTTTTGAGCAGAGGAAGGGCTCAATCTGACCGATGTCTTAGAAGGTCCACTTGCTGCTCTGTGTGGATGGCGGGGCCAAGGAAGAAGCAGAGAGATTGGTCAGGAGCCTGTTCCATTACTCCAGGGGCTGGAGTGAGGCGTGGTCAGGGTCTGGTCACATTTAGAAGGGAGATGTATGGCCTAGGAGGTTTTTTTCCCAGTGCTGCTGCTGACACTGGAAGCAGGCTGACATTGTGGTTCCCTGTTTCTAGGCCAACTCGCCGTTTATTCTGAGGCTTTCTCTCAGGAAGGCCCCTGCTGCTGGGCACCATGACCGTGAGGGGGCCGCGCTGGCCCCGGATCCAGCGTCGCCCACGACGGCAGCAGCCTCGCCCAGCATCTCCGTGATCCCTGAGGGCAGTCCCACGGCCATGGAACAGCCCGTGTTCCTCATGACAACCGCTGCTCAGGCCATCTCTGGCTTCTTCGTTTGGACAGCCCTGCTCATCACCTGCCACCAGGTACCCAGGCCAGGCGAGCCAGCAAGCCCAGCCCTCCCGGGGTGGGGGGGTCGCGGGGCGGTGGTCCCGAGAGGTTTCTCATCCAACATAGTGTTAGTTAGGCCAGGCCAGACTACACTGCAGAGGCTTCCCGGGGGAGTCGGGTTCTTGCTCAGCCAGCCCAGTGTCGGTCAGTTTGCATTGTGTGGCTCCAGCATCTTACAGTTGCAAGACAGCATCTGTTTGACAACTGCAGGGAAGGTTGTGTGTAGAAGGTACTCTGAATATTTAACCTTCTCAACCAGAAAAGGCCCACCTTCCATGGGCCAGAACTGGTCACGTGTCCAGCCCAAGCTATAGGGGAGCCTGGGAACTGTGTACAGAGTGGCAGTGACCCCTTTGCAGATGAGAAAATTGAGACCCAGAGAGGAAAGATGGAGGGGACACTAGCCTAGTCACATACAAGTTGGTGGCAGAGCTGGGATGGAAGTCAAGGTCCCCATCCCCCGGGCTTGCCATCCCAGGGAGGCTGCCGTGGGCTGGGATGTGCCTTGGCTGCCCAAGGAAGAAGGTTTGAAGGCCACTCCGTGAAGAGGGAGGCTGAACCCATTCCAGTCCCAGGGATCCCCGTCCCTCCTAGAACCCGATTGCTTCCCAGACGGCTGGCTCACAACAGATGGGAAACGCTTCGTCTTCCTCCTCCCGAGCACAGGGCTTGGCTGGGCCGAGCATGAAGTCATGGGAGCTGGGACGAGGGAGACTGCTGGGACTGTTGCATCGTGGTTAGAGCCGTTCTTGGCATTTGTACGCAGCTTTTTTTTTCCCCTGCTTTCTAAAAACTGCATTACATTCTCCCAACTTGCCAGCGAGACAGGCAGCGCTGCCCCTGTTCAACAGATGGGAGAGTGAAACCCAGAATGAGGCTGTCGCTGCAGCCACTCAGCCAGAAAGGACTTCCACCTTCTGTGGAAGGGAGGGTCCCGTCTGTCCCACCCTCTGCACCATGAGTTAGTTAAGCAACAGAGCAGGGTGGGCCACCACCTGAACACCTGTGTGTTAGATCCACACCCCAGGGGCAGGTGTTTAGAAAGTCCTGGAGGTAGAGGGACAGTACATGCATGTCAGTTGACTCCATCAGGCATCAGGCACCTGGTTCCCAAACCCAGATATGCACACATCCCGGTCCCCAGGGAGCATGTCATTGCTGTGGATCCCAGCTCATCCCTGACTGATTTGCATAATCTTGGGGGGTGACCTCGTGGCCCTGGGTCTGCAAGGCAGCCTGGGCACACTGCACGCAGCCTGCGGGCTTCACGCACCCTTTGGTCAGATGCTTACAGTAGCCTCACCCGGAAAGTGTGTGTCATCACAGTGGAGAGAGAAGGACGCAGAGGCTCAGGGCTGAGTTATGTGGTGGTCCCTGTGCTGGCTGAGGGCAGAGCCAGACTCGGGTGGGCCCCTCTCCTGTGGAGCGGGCGGGCCATGAGCTCTGAGGCTCCGGCTGACCGGCCCCTTCCTCCCCCAGATCTACATGCACCTGCGCTGCTACAGCCGCCCCAACGAGCAGCGCTACATCGTCCGCATCCTCTTCATCGTGCCCATCTACGCCTTCGACTCCTGGCTCAGCCTCCTCTTCTTCACCAACGACCAGTACTACGTGTACTTCGGCACCGTGCGCGACTGCTACGAGGGTGAGGACGGCTCGGGCGACAGCCAGAGGGCTGTAGGGGGCTGGGAGCTGTGCACCCCCACTTTGTCTGGGGGCTAGAAGACCCTCTTCCCGGCTTCCTTCTGGAGGGACCACCTGTCCCTTCTTGAACCCCTTCAGGGTTTTCCATCCCTAGGTTTTCAGGTCCCGGCACACGTGTAACCAGTTGTCACCTGCTGAG
This sequence comes from Nanger dama, assembly GCA_917880005.1. Taxonomy (NCBI): domain Eukaryota; kingdom Metazoa; phylum Chordata; class Mammalia; order Artiodactyla; family Bovidae; genus Nanger; species Nanger dama. The sequence continues at coordinate 10,160,557 of CAKJTW010000046.1, forward strand.
ACGCTTTGCAACAGCCCCCAAACCCCTGCACAGACACCTAGGCTCAGGGCTCCTTTCTCAGTGCTGGCATCTATGGTGGGAATGGGGGCAGCAAAAAGTGGCTCATTGGTAGACAGAAAGGGCTTCCCTTCTGCAGAAGGGAGGGTCCTGTCTGTCCTGCCCTCTGCACCATAAGTTAGTTAAGGGACAGGGCGGGGTGGGCCACCTGTGTTTTAGCTCCACAGCCCAGGGGCAGGTGTTTAGAAAGTCTTGGTGGTGGAGGGACAGTTCATGCATGTTAATTGACTCCTGCATCAGGCACTGGTCCCCAAACCCAGCCATGCACACCGGTCCCCAGGGAGCATGTCATTGCTGTGGATCCCAGCTCATCCCTGACTGATTTGCATAATCTTGGGGGTGACCTCGTGGCCCTGGGTCTGTGAGGCAGCCTGGGCACCACCACACACAGCCTTCATGCACCCCTGTACCACGAGGTCAGGTGGGAAAGGGGCTTGTCCGGGGTGTATGGTAAGGTAGTGTAGTGGCAGGGCTGGGCCTCCCTCCCTGTGTGTCTTAATCCTGAGGGCTTTGTCCCAGGAGGAGCTCGCTGCCTTTCAGGGGGCAGCTCTCATGTGTGGTGTGGATGCATCACCTGCTCCTGTGCCCACCTCCAAGCACTCAGCCAGGCCTCATGCTGGGCTCCGGGCAAGACAGCCCTTACCCCGCCCGCTGCCCAGGAATCTGTGTGGCCTAAACAGTCAGCGCAAGGAGACGGGTGCCTCTCCCAGTGGCCCTGGCTGGGGTTGGGGGAGCGGTGGGGCAGGAATCAGGGTCTTAGAGATGAGTCGGCATCTGCCAGGCAGTGGCATGGATGAGCATTCATTCTGGGCAGAGAGGAATATCAATCAGTGTGCCAGTTTGGGGGTGCTGGGAGCTGTGGGGGAGTGGGGTCCAGCCATGGCCAGAGGAGAGGCCAGTGGCTGGAGGAGATGGACCTGGGGGGCAGGGATGGGAACATACACAGCCTTGGGGGCATAGAAGGAAACAGGCTTTCTTTTTTACTGATGATTCACAAGAATATGACATGACTGGAAAGTGCAGTTTAGAAAATCTCCAGGTGCTGAGTGGGTGAAGGAAGGGGAGGCCAGAGACCCCAGGACAGGTCTCAGGCCAGCGATGCTTCGGCCTGTCCCCAGGCAGGCCAGCAGGGAGAGGAAGGAGGACCCTTTAACTCAAGATCCCTGCCCTGACGCCCACCCTCCTCAATGGTTCTATGCTTTCCTGGCTCCTCCCTGTACCTGCGCTGATGGTTTTGAGTGGAATGACCAAACATGGTTTTCCTTATGCCAAGGCTCTGACCACGTCTGCTTCCCAGACCCCGGGGCAGGGGGCGCTTTGCCCTGGCCCTGGATATTGGAGTGCAGCATGCTTGGCCCCAAAGAAGCTAGAGTCTCCTCTCATCTTACTTTGAACCTGTGTATCCCTGAAGCCTCGCAGGGCACAGGAAGTGGCCTTTGAACTTGAGGAGAGAATGCAGGCACCGGGTGGGCCCCCCGGCCCTGCAGCACCGCCGGCCTCCTTTCCCGCCCAGCCCAGCACATCCGTTTTTCCAGTGCCAGCAGAGCTCTTTCATCTTGACTCCAGCATCCCCTCCGAAAGGCCTTCCCGTGGCTCTGGCTCCCGGCCCCTGTTTGCAGTTAAGCATGGACAACGTATGAGCCTGGACTGTCAGCTCCACCAGAGCAGACACGAGCCGAGAGCCCCGGTGACAGAGCCCGCACGTGAGAGGTGCTCACGCCATCTGTATTTTTTGAACGAATAAGGGAAGGCTGTGTGCTTCCACTGCAGGGGGTGCAGGTTCGATCCCTGGATGGGGAACTAATAAGAACGTGTGTGGCTTGGCACGGCCAAAACAAGGAAAGACTTTATTAAACACCTGCTATGCGCCTTGCAGTCCCCCACATGACTGCCTCGCTGAGTCCCCAGGCTGAAGTCCCTGCCCGGCTCTGTCAGGTGAGAATGTGGCAGCTGGGCAGGGACTCTAGAGCCTGATGTTCCTGGAAGCGGTGGAGTCCCCAGGGAAACCGCTGGGCACCTAGGCAGTGGTAAAGCCTGGGGATGGGGACGGTAGACTCCCTTTTCTGTTCAGCTGCCAGCCTCGCCACGGTGCCCAGGAGCAGCCTCTGCCCACTGGTTTCTTTGGAGGAAAAAGCACTTCCCTACTGGGGCCCTGGAGTGGAGCTATCCTTTGTGATGGGGGGACAAGTATAGGCTCCCTTCTCTCTAGGGCCCTGAAGACTGGGGCTCACAGCAGAAGTGGGGACCACCCGGGGCCTCCAGCTCATCTCACTCTGGGCCCCAGAGGCGGCAGCAGATGGTCAGCGGCTACTCCATCCCAGAACCCTTTTGTTCAGGTCCAGCCCGTCCTATCCTTCTAGCCACACGAAGGTCCTCACAGGAAGCCGGCTGCCCTGCGAAGCATGTCTCCTAGCAACGCTATTATCCACTTGGCCTCTCCGAAGGAGTTTACAAACAGCGCAGCAGCAGCTGCCGTGGAGTTCAGGCTGCCCCCGAGTCACAAGCTCGCAGTGTCTGAGTCGGTGGGCTGGGCCCTGGCCTGGCCTTTTCCGCACCTCCCTCGGTGCTCTTATCTGCGGCTGCCCACAGGAGCTGCCCCCCACAGAGTTGGTGATGGGGTGTGTGGCGTGCTGCAATTCATGGGGTCGCAAAGAGTTGGACACAACTGAGTGATTGAACTGAACTGTGTCTCTTAAAATTCAAAAAGAACCACACCCCCCTCACCTTCATTCTCCTTCCCACCCTTCCTCCTCAGTGTCCCAAAACTTGGGAAGGGACACGAATCGACTGGGCTGGGGGCCTCTTATTTCAGATAGAACCTGCCCGTTGTGTAGGCCAGCTCAGAGCCAGACTCTCTGTCTGGCCTCTTAAAGGCATCTGCTTTTTTTTTTTTTGAACAAAATTAAAACAACTGAAATTTTACTGTTATTGAAATAATATATGCCCTTGGTTAAAACAAAATTGCCCCAACTTCTCCTCACTCTCAAAGTCATCGCTACTTTCAACTCTTTAAACTGGTTTCATTTGCTCGAGTGACCTAAAAATGAGCTTTTACTGTTGTTTCTTAGCTCTCTAGTCTTAATGTAGGGATACATAGTGACTTCCTGCTGCGGAAGGCTTTTTGTTTTGGTTTTGGGTTTTGGTCTTGGTCACGCCATGCAGCATGTGGGATCTTACTTAGTTCCCCAGCCAGGGATTGAACCCATTCCCCCTGCAGTGGAAATGCAGAGTCTTAACCACTGCACTGCCAGGGACGTCCAAGGAAGGCTTGAGTAAGGTATCTTATCTCCAGCTACTGCACATACACACACATGTTTTCTTTCCTTCCTCTTTTTAATGTGATCACATCCTGATTTTTCTTCATCTGCGAGCAGTGTGTGGATTATACATCTGTAACTGTTCAGGGCTCAGCCTTACAATGACCCAGGGCGACGTTTCCTTGTTCAGCTTTGTTTTCCCTCTGGTTTCTACTTGTCTGCCCCTTTAGCATGCTGTTTTCTGTTTCTTATCATTAATTTATTCCCCCAGCGCTTCAGTTGAATAAAACGAGAAGCCCTCCCTGTCAGTCTCCTAGCTCCGGGTGTTCCAGGTGGCGATCCTCCTGGAACCCCGCCCTCCTTACTCTCATCTGTACTGGTTGTCCTTGACGCCTCTTGCTTTTCAGCTGTTGTCCTGGGTCTTTCCTTCACCGTCAGTCCAGGAATCCTGCCATTTTTCCTGTGAACCGCCTGTTCCTGGGTGCCGTCTTTTCCACGTTTGAGGTTTGCCCTTTTGGTGAGCACACATCTTCCAGGGGCTTCCTGAGAAGACAGGTTGCATGGGAGTTCTGCTTTCTGAAATCTGAACATTATCTGCAGATATCTTTATTATAATGTTTAAGTTCGTTGGTGTTCAGTGGGAATATGATTTCTGAATCATTCTCCCTCTGCATTTTGAAGGTGTGTTTTTATCTGTCTCTTAGCTCCCAGTATTGTTTTTGGAAAGTCTGCTGGATCCTTAATGCTTGTGTATAACTCTTTTTTTCCTCCTAGCTATTTAGTATCTTGCCTTTATCCCCGTTGTTCTGAAATCTCACAAGAGGTGGGGTGTTCATTGTGCAGGGCATCTGGTCGGCTCTTTCAGTGTGGATACAACTCGCGTCCTAAGGTTCTGGGAAATTTCCCTGAATGTTTTTTTGATAATTCCTTCCCCTCCACTTTATCATCCCTTTCTGGAGTAAGTTAAGTAGGACGTTGCACTTTTGGATTGAACCTCAAATTTCCTTTACAGCTTCTTGGCATTTTCCATCTCTTTCTTTCTTCCGCTTTCCAGGAATTTTTCTGATTATGTTTTAAATCTTTACCTTTGAGCTTTCTGTTGAAGGTTTTGTTTCCTTTATCATGTTGTAAAATGTCAGGAGCTCTCCCCTGCTCTTTCTCCCTTGTTCCTGGTGGTGGTGTTCTCTCTCCGGGGATGCTAAATACATTTTTCTTCTGTTCCCCACTATCTCTGTCTCTTGAGTTTCTTCCTTTTGTTTGCTTACTTTGCTCTTTGACCTTTGAATAATAAGCTTTCCTCAAATGTCTGGCGTTCTTGGCTATTTTTTTAAAAATATATTTGAGGATGGGGCTTGGGCTTTTCAGGTGGCACAGTGGTATGGAATCTCCCTCTCAGTGTGGGAGATGCAAGAGACACGGGTTTGAACCCTGAGTCAGGAAGATCCCCTGGAGGAGGAAATGGTAACCCACTCCAGTATTCTTTCTTGGGAAGCCCAGGGACAGAGGAGCCTGGCAGGCTACAGTCTGTAGGGTTGCAAAGAGTCGGACATGACTAAGCACACACATAAGTAAAGGAAATACCAAGTACATGTGGGAGCCCAAAGTAAGAAATCTATAACAGTGGAAAAGAAGAATGGGTCTTAAAACTGCTGGGCCTTGTCCCAGTTGGGTGGAGGACATGGATAGGACGTGGGACATTTCCTCTGCCTTTTATTTACTTTTTTTTTTTTACTGCAGCATATGGGATTTTATTTCCTAACCAGTGATTGAATCTGCACCTCCAACAGTGGAAGTGGGGCATCTTAACAGCCAGGGAGGTTGCTCCTCTGCTGTTTGCATGCAGTGATGGGGTAGACAGTACCTGAAGGCTCTTTGATTCTGGGCCTGTTTCCCCAGAGAATAATGTTCTCGTCGCCTTCTAGGAGGAGGAAGCTGAGGGGCTGATCTATAGCTGGGAAAGGGCCCTGGACATCTTTGCTTCGTGTTGAGACTGCCTGTCTATATTTTCTGCAAGTCTCTTCATTGCTGACCATTGCTGACCAAGTTCTGTGAGGGCAGAACCATCTCAACTGTCTCGAAAGGAAAAAGCCAAGAGCACCACATGGAGACTTGCAGCTGGTGTTTGCATCTGTACCCACAGCCATCAGAGCTGCCTGGCGCGCCGGTTACACAGGTTCCTGGGGTTCTTACTGGCTCCCTCCTGTCCCCAAGTCAGTGGCCACGCCAGACCTTCTAGAGCTTTTGTGACATCCCTCTGCCTCATGGCACCTGCTGCCTCTGGCGCCATGTCCTTGCCTTTGAAGGTTTATGCCTTCCCCCAGTTCCTTCTCGCTTCAGGGCTATTTCAGGGGAGAATGGAGGTAAACCCTGTGAACTGGAGCTAGTGATTCCATCATCTAGGGAGGAATGGATGCCTGCCCAGTGCCCATAATAGAAGTGTTAGTTGCTCAGTCGTGTTCGATTCTCTGTGACTCCATGGGCTGTAGTCCACCAGGCTCCTCTGTCCATAGAATTTTCCAGGCAAGAACACTGGAGCGGATTGCCATTCCCTTTTCCAGGGATCTACCCGACCCAGGGATTGAACCTGGGTCTCCTGCATTGCAGGCAGATTCTTTACCGCTTAGCGTCTACCACCTGGTAAAGGCCAGAATTCACAGAGCTGGGAGTGGAGCCCCAGGGTGCACAGGGCAGACAGACGGTGCAGGGGTGGGATCCAGCCCCCTTGCCTGCATTTAGTGCTTGCTTGGGGTAGGGGTCGCCCCTAAAGATGACTCTGAGACACCCTGGGGAGTTCGGTGGCTGGAGAGGCGCGGATGGCCGAAGCTCAGATGGGGAAACGTGTCCACAGCTGCTCTGGGTGGGCACTGTCTTGTTAATGAGGTTTGGGCAGCACTTCGCAGTTCACCACATGGTTTTTCATTACTGTTAGCTCATTCTCTCATCTCAGTTACCTGTTAGAGTATCTGTTATCATCCCCATGTTTCACATGTGAAAAAAATAATTCATATAGGCTAAAAAATTTGCCCAAGTTGTTACCTAGAGAGTAACTGCCAAAGGCCAGGCTCTGGTCTGGGTCTCTGAGGTCCAGGAATTGCTCTGCGGCCAAGCTTGGGGAAGGAATACAGGACAAGATTCTTCCCTGCAGAAGTGTGAACTCTTGTGCAGGGAAGAGGTTTTACATGCACGAGAGAAGCAAAGAATGGCGCTTCTTCCACCCAGTTTCCAATTTGGGACGAACTTGGATTCCTGGATTCGGGTCCAAAGTGAAACTTCTTCCCAGGTGGGGAGAGTGCAGTTGAGGACCACCAGCTTGAGGACCCCCAAACACTCAACGACTGGTGTGCCGCCAGCAGGACTCACGGGGCTGGTAGTGACCCTTGCTGGCAACGGCTCTGAGAGAGCCAGGAATCAGAAGAGCTCAACCCATCAGGATAAAGACAGGCAACCAGAAGAAACCAGAGAAGACAGGGACCGGAGCCAGCTTTTGGAGCAGCAGTGAGCAGGAGCAGCAAAGGGCAGAAAAGCCAGAGGGAGGAGGAGCAAGGACCAGCGCACGGCTCAGGGTCCGGGGTCAGCGCTGAGAGAGGACCCCATCCGCCTGGCTGTAGCACGTGCGTCTGTTATTGTTCGTGATGATCAGCAGCCACTGGAAAAGTGGGAAAGAATGTCCGGGTGCCCCCTGTTTGCTAAGCAGTTGAATCTGGTCTTTTGCCTCTGATTGCATGCATTTGTCTCTAGTTCATTTAAGATTTGGTGTCTAGAATGGAGACGGAAGTTCCAGGTACCTGACTGTCCAGGGTGAGCAAGAAAGAGAGAGAGCCCATTCTTTCTCTTACACTGGATGCTCCTTGTGGGCCCCTGTGGCCACTTGTGTGTCTGGGGTCTCTCCAGGGAACCAGAATGGGAGCTGTGGTCAGAAGTGTGGTCAGGTGAGAACCCCCACTGTTAATCTCTTTTGCTCTTGTGACGTTCAGGGCCAGCTTATCTCTGTGTTTGTTCCCTGGCTGTGTGTTGAGCTGTCCATTTTAAACACACATGCTGGAGTGTGGGGGTGGTATTTTGCATAGCTCTGTCATTTCCTAGGAAGGGCATTGATTTGTCCAGATGGTCAGTGGGTCTTGGTGTGGGCTGGTTGAGTCATCTCCAGGAGATTCTGTCTTGTTTCCCTTCTCCAAGATGCATTATCTACTCACTAATGATTCTTTTAACAGAAACCATCAGCAGATCGGGATTTTACAGACCGTCTGGCCCCAGAGCACTGATCAAAGGTCAAAAATCCTGGTTTGGGAGAGGTGGATGAAGTTTGGTGATCTCACCAGTTGAATGCAGAGCTGCATATGGACAGAGAGCTGGACCATGTAATTCAGGAGCAGGCTGACGTATGTTGCGACACTGGAAAGGATGTGAGCTCAGGCACCAAGCTCTTCCCAGAAGTGGATTGCAGGATAGCCTAGTTCGGTGGTTCTGGACGGAGGGGCAGAGGAACCTTGGGCCCTGTGACCTCTCCCTTGGACTTTCGTGACTGGAAGTCCGATTACCTTGGGGAAGGTGCAGCTTCCCAGCCAGTGAGAGGTTGAGCACCTTGAGCGCAGGACTGAGTGAGGGCTGCACCCACAGCCCTCCTCTCTGAGCCTCACCTGGAGCTGTGGCCTGTGTCCACCCATTCGTTTCTTCCTTGCTGATTGAGCGTGGAAGTGCCAAGCCCTTTGATCGCTGTTGGGGGTGGGCCTCGGGTCCTGCCCGCACGGTGTTTACAGAGGACAGTGGATAGCACTGCGCAATATTCACTGTGAGCCCAGCCTTGAGATAAGGCACCACACTCTCAGCCCTGAGCCCCGTCCTCACCGCAGCCCCCACCCGGGAGGAGCTGTTATCCCCGGCTTGGAGATGAGGAAACCGAGGCCCAGAGCTCTGAAGAGATTGGCCACATAGCTCCTAAGTGGTGGAGCCTAAGCGGTGGGACATGCAGGCAGTCTGGCTCCAGGGGCCCTGGCTTGTTGCCCACTTTACACTGCCTCTTGTACTTGAAGGAGCAGGCGGATCCACAGAGATTGTGGGGTGTGATATGAACATGGCGATGAGACAGGACCAGCCAAGGACAAGGTGGCATCACAGCTGGGTTTGCCTCTGGGATTTAGCAGAGCGACCTGAATGTACCCCCAAGGGGAGGCCTGCGAGATCATGGCATGACGTGGGGACTCCAGAAGAGGTTTTATGTGCATTCCGCTCACTTGGCTGTATACACAACTACCCCAAAACAGGCTCGTGTAAAACAGCCATTTATTTTGTCCATGAATGCTGCAGGTCAGGAATTTGGACAGAGCACACTGGGGACAGTTTGGCCCTGCTCCGTGGTACCTGGGCCTGAGCTGGAGAACCTGAAGCCTCGGGGATGGATCATCTGATGTCTGGTTTACTCGCGTTGCTGGCAGTTGATGCTGGTATCAGCTGGGGGCGGGGTTCCTGCCACATGAGCCTCTTTATGTGGACTCTTCACATGGATCAGTGTGGGCTTCCTCTTGGCATGATGGCTGGGTCTAAGGGCCAGCATCTCCAGAGAGGATAAAGGAGAAGAAGGGGGCCTTTTCTGGGCTTCCCTGGTGGCTCGGTGGCAAAGATCTGTCTGCCGATGCAGGGGACGTGGCTTCGATCCCTGATCTGGGAAGCTCCCGCATGCCTTGGAGCAGCTAAGCCCATGCACCACAACTGTTGAGCCTGTCCTCTAGAGCCTGTGTGCCCCAACAAGAAGCCACTGCAATGAGAAGCCCCCGTGCTCGCCGCAACTAGAGAAAAGCGTGCACGGCAGTGAAGACCCAGCACGGCCAATAAATAAATTTCTTAAAAAGTTGTAAAGAAAGAAACCTTTTCTAACCAGAACATCAGATGTCAAAATGCTTTGCTTCCGCTATGGTCTCCCCGGTTCACCCAGATTTGAGAAGAGGGAAGAAAACCCTTATCTCTCAGCAGAGGAGTGTCAGCGTCTGGGGATGTGGCTGCCTTTGAAAAAATGCCATTGACTACAATATAGCTGGACCTATTGGAAGAGACACATCCACTCCTCTTGGCCTTATATGGTTTTGGATAAAACCGTGTCAGTAGGCTGACATCAGATTTGGCTTGATGGTCCTCACCTCCTGCCTTCAGATGCCCAAAGTTCCTCCAGACAGTGGAGATTCCCACCACATACAGGGCGCTCAGCCTTGTTGGGGGACAGCGGGCCCCCAGGGAAGGCGGGCAGATAAACAGCCGTGACCGCCGATGCGGAGGGTGCCAGCCACTCTCCTGAGCACCTTGCATACTCACAGAAACCCCACTACCTCCTAACTTGATAGGCGCTCTTTTGGGCCCTGTTTAACAGATGAGAAAACTGAGCCACAGAGAGGCACCCAGCAGAGCCACACTGCGAACCCTCCGCTGTGTGTCTCTAGGGGATCGTCACAGCACAGGTGGCCGGTGCTATGGGTCCTGTTTATACAGGGTGCCACCTGGGCCCCCATTTCCCAGCCCCGGACATGAACCCTTAGTAGGTTAGACCAGCTGAGGGGTGTACAGCCCTTTCCAAGTTGCTAAAGGCCAACTTTTACCTACAGACCTATGGCCAGGGTCTGCTGTGCTCCAGTTCCAGGCAGTCAAGCTTCTATGTTAGTGTATGGCGAGGGCTGGGCCCATGCTAGTCCCAGTCGGCGATCACACTCCAGAGGGGAAGGGCTGCCTGCTGTCTGCAAATCAGCAGGTTCTGTGGATGTGGGATGCACGGGTCCCCATGGTGGTGGCCAGGGACTTCTCGGGAAGGGTGATGTCTGACGGGTTGATGGTTCCAGGAGTGCAGAGGGCAGGGCACAGGCAATGGGACCCCCAAGGGCAGAAACACGAATGGCATAAGGCCCTGCCAAGGGGAGGGGGCACCTTGTGTTGCTGGGAAGGAAATGTGAGGGGTGTGCAGAAACCAGGCTCCCTGTTGAAAGACCTTGAGCTGAGCTGGGGGCCTGCTCTGGGAGCCTCAAAGGCCTTTCTGCTGCACGCGGATGGTGGGTCAGATGAGAACGGGCCTGTTGGCTGCAGGGCCGCTGGTGCATCTCCTAGGTCTTCTTATCCCCTGACCCTGTCTTGACCCTCCCCTTGGCCTCACTCCTTTGCCATACGCCTGTCCTGTTCCCCCTGCCCCGGCCCCTGGCCTGCCTCCTGCACCTTTCCTCCATGCGTCCTCCTCCTCTCTGTGCCCTGGCTTCTGGCACATCCTGGTATTTCCAGCACCCTGCAGGCCACAGCCTTCATTTGCTGACCTCTCAGAAGTCCTCTGACCAGGAGACCTATTACAGCATGGTGCTGTATTTATAGCACTCACAGCATACTTCTGCTGTGCCCCGTTGGTGGCTGTTGCAGATTTTATATCTTTGTGGGCGATGTCAAGCTGTGTCCTGATTCAGAACGCGCTGGCCCAGCTTCCCGAAGCATTTGCACTGTATTTGGGCACCTCTCATACGCTTTGTTGTAGCTTCTCGTGCTGCAGGCTGAGATGCTGCTACACGCTGATGAACGCATAAGGGTTCTTTTCTGTCTCATTCTTGCTGAGAATTTCTCCTGAGATCCTTCTGGAGAATGTTTAATTGTTGCTCGGTCATAAAACTGTGATCTGTAACACAGAAACAAAAAAGTATATAAAACTAGTAAACAATTACAAGGCCAAAACCCAGAATGTGCACCCTGCCAGCTCCTCAAGCCCCCAGCCTGCCTGTCCAGCTCGCCCCTCACAATCCTGCGTTTGGTGGTAATCACGTTCTTGCCTTTCTTTATGGTGAGACCAGCAGCGTCTGTAAACACCATGGTTTAGATGGGCCTGAGTTTGATTATACAAGTGGAATATCCACTGTGGGTTCCTACATTCCTGAGGTCCGCCCCCCACCCCCGGCACTTCCAGTCCTCCCCACCTCCAGTCTCTGCCTGTGACTGTGGCTCATTCACTTTCGTTGCTGTTTAGAATTCTACCATCTGTTTATCCGTTCTGTTGATCTGAGTGGTTTTCTCTGGACTTTGTTTTCGCAGCCTTGGTCATCTATAATTTCCTGAGCCTGTGCTATGAATACCTCGGAGGGGAAAGTTCCATCATGTCAGAGATCAGAGGGAAGCCCATCGAGTGAGTATGGAAGTCCCCAGGAGCCCTCCCCACCACCCTTGTTTCCTGGGCCTGACGTTCTCTGAGCTGTCCTGGCATCAGCCGGTCACACAGACCATCTCTGCCTGTGACCTTGACCTACTCTGCCTCTCTTGCACCTCCTGAGCGAGGTCATTCACTGGGACTCTGGGGAGGGCCTGCCTGGCTCTTTCTCTTCCTCTCTCTTCCTGTCCTTTCCTGTCTGCCTATGTTTTCCCTCTTGCAGCTTTCACATTCAGTGCCTGTCGGGTTGATTTGTTATCCGAAGGGTTCCTGTATGCTGTGCCTCTCCCAGTGCTTGGCGTCAGGCTCAAAGACTGCCCAGGATCCGAGCTCGATCCCCGCCCTGCCCTGCTCCACCTCGGCTTGTCAGGGTGTGGAGAGTGAGGGTGGCCTGTCCCCGCCCTGCTTTCCTGAGTCCCAACTCTCTCTGCTCACCAGCCCTTGTCCGCTCTCCTCTTCCAGGTCCAGCTGTATGTATGGCACCTGCTGCCTCTGGGGAAAGACTTACTCCATCGGGTTCCTACGGTTCTGCAAGCAGGTGGGTAGCTACTGCAACCACGCTGGTCACAAGTTGCAGGCCAGGGACCAGGAGCCTGGGTCTGTGCCCTGGAGCGGCAGCTGCAGGGACCAGGCTACCCCTGGTTGACAGAGCGGCAGAGGCAGGCGTCAGGCCAGGACGCCAGCGGGGTTCCCATTTCCTGCGAGGCACCCACTCCCCGTGCTGTTACGGATGCGTGAGCACTGGCGGAGTGTCCTCAGAGGAACATTGGCAGGTACCCCAGGGATGTCTGATGCGGCCCCCAGGTAGGAAGTGGCCCCAGATGCTTGCTCATTTCATCCAAATCTTGGTGTGTGTGTGTGAGAGAGTCCAAGGAAGTGCATGGCGATTCTAGAATCTCAGTGTGAAAACTTAACAGCTGTGGCTAGAGCCAGGAGGGTTTCTGTGTTGAGGAACACGATGGAACAAACCTGCGCAGCCTCTGGTTCTTTCCCCCGTTTCCCACTTGGCAGGCAGCCCAGCAGCTCCTAGTTTCCAGATCTGCTCTCCCAGTGGTCTCAAGTGGCCTGGGAGGAGGCAGCATGGTTTTGTGCTCAAGTGCCTGGGTCTGGGTCTCTGACCGTTTGAGTTTGGATTCCGGCCTCTCCTCTTGACTGTGTGACTTTGGCTAAATTAACGAAACCTCTCTGAACTTTGGTTTCCTCTTCTCTGAAATGAGCATAATGATACTTAACCTCAAGGGATGGTTTGAGGAACAGATGAAGGAAAGCCCTTAACACAGCCCTGGCTCTGAGCCTGCCATGCCTTGCTCAGGAGGGCCTCAGGCACCGTGCCCTGCTGCAGGACCCTGGCTTCATCTCCACAGGGCCCATCAGCCCATCCAGCATCGAGCAGCATCTTGGGAAATGAAACTCACAGCCCATCCCCAGACCTGCTGGAGGCTGGCCTCTCTGCTCTTTCCTGGGCAGGACCATGCCCCCTGCACAGCCCCACCCACAAAGCCCTGCTTGGACAGCCAGTCTCCAGTTCTTCAAGATCTTCCTTCCCTCGGGTGTTTCTAAATTCAAAACCTCCCCGTGGGACCTGCAGGGAAAGAGTTCACACTGTCCCGGCTTCAGGGTGGGGCCTCTCAGAGCCTTTGTTTACTAGCGCTGGCCCAGCTGTGACTCTCTGAGCTGCTTCTTGGAGGATCAGAATGTGTACTAAGTGTTGACGCCAGATCACTAGCTTGGTTGCCTTGTTGGAAAGTACTCCCCAGCCTTGTGGGCCCAGATGTTCCGCTGCTGGTCCTGGAGGTGGCGGGGACAGGTAGTCAAAGGCAAGAACAAAAGAAACCTTTCACCCTTTCCCCTTGGAGAGAGGACACCGCGGCTTTGTCATCAGGGCCATCGTCTGGGTCTGAATCTTCTGTCGCTTCAGCCAACCCCCATGCCTTAGTTTCCTTGTCTGTACCCTGGGAGTGATGACAGTTACATCAGGGAGCTGTCCGGAGCACCACATGAACCAAGCCAGGGCAGCACCAGCGCTTATTTGGGACATGCTGCTGACCCTCCCCAAAGGAGCTGATGCCACTTCCTCGAGGGGGTGGGGGCAGCGGGGTTTGTGGGCATCACCCATCTGACCCCATCATGCGCACCTCTCCTCTGGGCAGCCCTGCAGCTCAGCTCGCCCTGGGCTCCCCTGCAAACCTCACTCAAGTCCCTCTCGGACCAGAAACTTAGGGTTCCGCAGGTTACTTTCTCTGCTCTGAGGTCCTTGCCCCATTTGGAACCACACCAGCTTAGCCTTTGAAAGCTAATCCCACCTCCCCAAGCAGGACCTTGTGGCAGACATTTATTGGGTTTCTAGAGAGTGGTAAAGTGAAAATCGCTCGGTCATGTCCAGTTCTTTGCAACCCCGTGGACTGTACAGTCCATGGAATTCTCTGGCCAGAGTACTGGCTGGAGTGGGTAGCCTTTCCCTTCTGCAGGATCGTCCCAACCCAGGGATCGAACCAGGTCTCCCACATTGCAGGCAGATTCTTTACCAACTGAGCCACCAGGGAAGCCCAAGAATACTGGAGTGGGCAGGCTACCCCTTCTCCAGGGGACCTTCCTGACCCACAAGTCGAACCCAGGTCTCCCCAAATTGCAGGCGGATTCTTCACCAACTGAGGTACCAGGGAAGCCCCTAGAGAGTGGTGCTTCTCATGATTACATGGGCCCTGCAGTTCCCCTTGGCATTTACTGGGGCCTCTGGAGGGACTTGTGGAAACTCGACTGAGGGCTTCTTTCAGTGGCAGAGGCCTCTGCTGAGTGCTCAGAGGTGGGGAGACCTCCAAGGGCAGCCTGTGTGGTCTTGCACTTCAGTCCCTGCACGGCGACCCTGCCGCAGGGGGCTGGATACAACCATCCTTCACGCACAGCCACTCAGAGGCTGAGTGACTGCCCCTCGAGCTTCCGTAGCGGGTAGTTGATGAGGCCAGAATTCAGACTCATGTCGAGACTCCAGGCCTTTCTTGGGCTTTGGGCTACTTCCTATTTTGGGGTCATCTCCGTCGTCAGTAAAACCCCAGCTCAACATAAATCCTAGACGCAGGCCCAGAGCGTGGGGCAGAGGGCCAGACCTAGGGTGGACGAGGAGGCCCTCACCCACCCAGAGTGGGAGGCCTGCTTCCCGCTGCCACCTGCACACCAGTACTTAACCCCTTGCCCTTGTCTGCTGTCTGCCCCTGGGCTGAGCTCGTGCCCCTGGCTGCCCCCTCTGCCCGTCCTCCGGTCTCTAGCATGTCCAGTGGTCTCTCCTATGGGATCTCTGTCTCTGTGTCTCCTCCATTCTTCCTTCACACCCTCCTGTCTTCGCACACAGCCGCATCGCCCTGTTACTGTCTCATGTCTTCTGCAGACAGCAGTTCCCCCGGGGGCAGGACAGTGGGCCTCTCCCCTCCGCTGGCTTCTGGCACCAGCCCAGCTGGCCAGAGGAGGTGCTGCTTCTGTGGTCCGTGTGCTTGGCCTTGACTCTTGCCGTCTCTCCAACAGGCCACCCTGCAGTTCTGCGTGGTGAAGCCGCTCATGGCCGTCCAGCACCGTGGTCCTCCAGGCGTTCGGCAAGTGCCGGGATGGTGACTTTGAGTAAGTGGCAGGTCCCCTCCTCCGAGGTGTGTGTGGGAGGAGTGGGCAGCTCTGCCCAGAGGCTCAGGCTCTGGCTAAGGGAAGCGGTGGCCGCAGACTGGCCCCATGCCTGTGTCTGTCGTCCGGGTGGAGGGCAAGCCTGACTCCATCTGTCCTCATGCCTCTCTGCACCCCTGAGTTGCCAGGGCCAGAGCCTGGCAGTGGTGCCATCACACTTGGCCCCGCCTTTGACAGAGGAGCATCTGTCACCTTCAGGCGATAGAGTGGGGCCCCTGGGGGGGGGGGGGCAAGAAGGGACAGTGACCATTCCCAGGGAGGGGACAAGAGAGCCAGATTCCTGAGATCCCCAGCTCAACTCTCTTCTGCATGGATTGGCACACACACCAAACTTGAGGGTTTAGTGAACATGACTGTGTGTCTAGGCCCTGAGCTTGCACACACACCCTCTGTAACCCTGCACGACAGTCCCTGGGGGCCGGTGAGCAAACAGAGGCTCAGAGGGAATGTAACGTGGCTCAAGTGAAAAGAGCCAAGCCAGGTTCTGTCCCTTGGACCATCAGGCTGAGGCCCTGCCCCCAAGGCTGCCTGGAGTCCTCTGCCAGGAGCGTGGGCAATGGAGCTGCAGGTGGCAAGGCTCACCGGTGCCCTGCCCACTTCTATCAGTGGCTTGGGGAGCGCTGCTCAGGGAGCCTTCTGAGAGCCATGTGAAGGGGCATGCGGGCAGGGCAAAGGGGGAGGGAGGCCCCTTGTCGCTCAGAAGGGTCTGTTCAAGCCCAGGCATGTCCCCGGTTCCCACAGCGTCACCAGCGGCTACCTCTACGTGACCATCATCTACAACATCTCCGTCAGCCTGGCCCTCTACGCCCTCTTCCTCTTCTACTTTGCCACACGGGAGCTGCTCAGCCCTTACAGCCCTGTCCTCAAGTTCTTCATGGTCAAGTCTGTCATCTTTCTTTCCTTCTGGCAAGGTGAGCCTCCTCCTGGCCCCTGCGAGGCCAGCCTGTGCCTCCCTGTCCCCTCAGCCTCGTCCTCTGCCTCCTGCTCACCATCCCAGTGCCCTGAAGGCCTGGGCCACGGGGTTGCCATGGGCGATCCTGGCTGGAGCTCAAAGGGACCTCTGTCCACTGAGCACCTGTGGGGCATGAAGTCTGGGCCCCCAGGGCCTTTCACTGGAGCCAGGAGCTTTGGCGGGATTGCTTCCTGGACAGGGGGATCTCAGGGTTGGTGTCCAGCCAGGACCTGGTGGGTATTTTCCTCAAGGCTCCGGCTTGTGTTAGCACTCCCACCCAATAGGAGAAGACGTGCACCCCACTTTCATCCTCCCGGGGAGTGTGGCACTGGGGCGCTATGTGGAGGGAAAAGGAGAAGGGGATCCAGTCTTGGGCTCGACGCCCATGGCGCCCCTTCCACACCTCCCCTTCCAGGCATGCTCCTGGCCATCCTGGAGAAGTGCGGGGCCATCCCCAAGATCCACTCGGCCCGTGTGTCAGTGGGCGAGGGCACCGTGGCTGCTGGCTACCAGGACTTCATCATCTGCGTGGAGATGTTCTTTGCAGCTCTGGCCCTGCGGCATGCCTTCACCTACAAGGTCTACGCCGACAAGAGGCTGGACGCACAAGGTATGAGCCAGGGTCCTAGAGTCGACCCTTGACCCCCCACCAGCCAGAAGAGTGCTTCCCGGCTCTGCCCCTCGGCCCCTCCTGCCTCCCAGTGTCCTTCTGGTATTGATGGATCAGGAGGTCAGGAGGGGACCCTCGGTGTAAGAAAAGGGGCTACAGAGGTCCAGGCACCCCTGCCCCCAGTTACAAGGTGTCGATGGGGGTGGGGACTGGTCCTGGAAGTCGGTGGGGGTGAGGACTGGTCCAAGAGACCCCTGGTCTCTTGCAGCAGGTCTGGAGTATGGAGACCCTGAGATGATAAAGCACAATATCCCCATGGGAAGGCCAGGACAGCGACCCTGGGATAAACAGATTCCTAAGGTTCCTGATATCAGTGTTATCTATTTTGTCCTATAATTTCCTTGTCTCTAAAGCTTTTTTTTTTTTTAACCTGATTACTTCTAAGAAACAGACTTGGATGGTAATAGCTTTTAACAGCTTTCTTTTTACACCCGCTAATCTTTGCTTTGTTAGAACAGCGGTTGGCAACCCCAGTTGTGTATTAAGATTCCCTGAAGACACTCACCCTTAGAGATTCTGCAGTAGTTGCCCTTGGGTTGGGCCTTGCAGGATGTGCCGACAGCTCCCCAGGCAATTATAACGTCCTCTCAGGGAAAGCAGGGGCTGGGGGCTGCCTCCTGGCTGCTGCTGGGCAGAGGGGTGTGGCTCGGGATGAGGAAGAAGAGGCTGGCAACGCCTGAAACAGCTTGCCCCTCGAGGAGGCAGGAGGGTCTGGGGAGGAGGAAGTCTCCTGGTCTAACACATCTACCCTACGGGGCCGGTTGCTGCCAGCTCCTTGCGTGTGTGGCTGAAGGCCCAGGGCCCACTTGCCTAGGCCCACCACCTGTGCCCACTGTGGGCTCACTGGGCATGCTGAGCTGAGTGTAGAAACACTGGCCTGGCCTTTGGAGGGCTCCTCAGGGGCCCCCCTCCCACCTTACTTGTCTTGCGCTTTCCCTGGTTGAGAAGGGGCCTTAAAAACCTGCGGCTGCTGTGGGTATGTGGACTGAATCGCCTCCAGGCCTCTCAACTCCTGCGCACCTGACCACGTTCACCCAACACACTTGCCGCCTGGGCATTCTCCATCTTTTTTCTGGTTCGGATTCTACACTTAGTGCCAGAGGGGCTGTGCTGGCCAGGGCTCACTGCTGCTAGCTGGCATCCCACCCACTTCCCACCAGTTGGAAGAGATGTAGCCAGCACCCTCCCAGTGTCAAGGGCAGTGTCCCTGGGACCTGGTCACCCTGGTGCCTGGAGCCTGAGGCCGTGGCCGAGAACACTTTCTAGACTGTAAGGTCTAACATGGTTTAAGGCCCTGCTTCTATGGCCCTCCCCACAGAGGCTTGCCGTGGTCACCTGGGCTCTCTTCTCGCCCACTGCCCCGAGACACATCCACCCCCAGCCAGAAACAGCGTGGCCAGGCATCCAGCTCTAGCAAGGGCCCCAGCCCAGCCTGGGGAAGCTGCTGCATGCCCTCGCCCACCACCGTGCGGGTCCTAGGCCAGTTGTCCACCTGTTAACCACAGTGCCCGGCCTCTCTCAGCCCCCATCAGAGTGAGAGCAAAGCCAGCTCTGCGGTGTGGTCTCTACCTGTCAAGTGCCCTCTCCTCCACGCCCCATCTGTGAAGTGTTGCAAGGCTGGCAACGCACATAACACAGGCTCAGGATTTCTAGCCAAGTGTGAAGAGAAGTTGTGTGTGGGGGTCCCTCTTCAGGTGCAGAGGTTGAACCAGCATTCTGGGTGTCTGCTGTTTGTCTCCCAGCAGAAGAAAGCCTGAGCCCTGAAGGAGGAGTCTCCTAGATGGACAGAACTGCCCCCCGCCCAGGCCTGGAGGGGCAGTGGGGCCACCTGAGTGCCAGCTGGGGTGGGGGTGGGACCTCGGGTGGGGTGGGCAGCGTACGCGGTGAGGTGCCCGCCTCGGTGATGGGCATGAGGTGTTCACTCAGCTGTCTCTTGTCTTCTGTTTCTCTGGCTCTGCTCCCTCTCCCCCTGCCCTGCTTTTGCCCCGGGTTTGGCCTTGGGCAGTGCCGACATACGGCCCTTACGGTAGGTTCCACTCAGTCTGTACGTCTGTCCTGCACGCCACTCCTGTCACCAGCATGAGTCTCTCCCTAGCTCCTTCTCTGTGTCCCCGTCTCCTCCCGTACAAGTACCCCTGGGGTGTGGAGAGCGCCTGCCAAGGGCTGCCCTCCGTAGAGCTTGCCTGCTTCCTCCCGTCTCTCATTGTTCTGAAACATGCCCTGTGCATTCTGAGGGCACAGTGCTCGTTGATGGGGAATTGGGGCATTTGGTTCTGTTCTGTGGCAAAGAACGCCAAGGGGGAAAGGGCATGCGAATTTGGGTCTGAAGACTGAGGCCAGAGTGGGGCTTGCCCCTACGTCTCAGTTGGGGGCCTGGGCCATCTCTGCCCCCGCTCCCTCCCTGAGCCCTTGAGGACAGTATGTTAGGGAATTAGGAGGAAGAAATAAAGAACCCGCCTGCCAGTGCAGGAGACATAAGAGATGCAGATTCGATCCCTGGGTCAGGAGATCCCCTGGAGACGGAAATGGCCACCCACTCCAGTAATGTTGCCTGGGAAATCCCATGGACAGAGGAGCTTGGCGGGCTACAGTCCATGGGGTCGCCAAGAGTCGGACACGACTGAGTGATCAAGCACCTCAAGGCAGGGCACCCCCTGCCAGAGCCAAGATGTCTGCTCTGCTGTGGGTCCAGGCCCCCGTCGGCCTGTTTGGGTGGAGCAGGCCCCTGGTCTCCTCTCCAGAGTGAAGGGGAGCATCCCACAGGCCTGGACCCTCTCCCATGAGCCTTGGGCTCATGCCTGCAGCACCCCAGTCTCCACCCCCAGCTCCCTTCCCCACTCCCAGACTTCCCCACCCCCCCAACCCCTATCTCCCTTAGAGGTGCACTGCAGCCAAAGGAGCCATTCCTTTGCTCGTCCCTTTTTGTGTCCGGGACCCTGTTCTCTGTCCCAAGAGGGGTTGGTTAGATGACACACATGTGGGGCCAGGGGGCGGGGCCCAGCTGCCTCACACCCAGCTGCCCAGACCCCTCACCCTGCCTCCCACCTCCTCCCTGCAGGCCGCTGTGCCCCCCATGAAGAGCATCTCCAGCAGCCTCAAGGAGACCATGAACCCCCACGACATTGTGCAGGACGCCATCCACAACTTCTCGCCTGCCTACCAGCAGTATACGCAGCAGTCCACCCTGGAGCCCGGGCCCACCTGGCGCGGGGCGCCCACGGCCTCTCTCGCTCCCACAGCCTCAGTGGCGCCCGCGACAACGAGAAGACGCTCCTGCTCAGCTCCGACGATGAATTCTAGGGGTGGCTGCTGCTGGCGGGGGGGGAAGGACTGGCCCCTTGGCCCAGGGCAGGGTGTGCCCCGCCTCCGGCCTCACCTCCAGGCAGGGGAGGCCGGCTGGCACAGCCTTGGCATCGCCCTTTAATTTATTGGACCAGAAACACTCACATATCGCTTCAAGAGGAACAGCCCGATGCCGCCGTCTGCCCAGGGTACAGCCCAGGCTCACCCAGGAGCCTTCAGGAATATTTATACAAGGCCACGGCTCTACCGCCTAGACCACGGGGAGAGGATGGTGGGAGCAGCTCCCCGTGCCCCTGCGGCTCATCCTGTGAGGACCAGCCGTGCCCAGGCCCCGTTGCTTGTGTTGTGGACCAGCGGCTGCCGCCTTCTCAGCTCCTCACCCTCCTCCCCTAGACGTAAACCCCCTCCCCCAAAGACCGTGCAATACTCTCTCCCCGGGGCTCCGCCTGCTCCCAACCCTGCCCCCTTGGTCCCATGCTAGATTAGCCTCACCTGGGCGGGAGGAGGGGGCACGGATGCTTTCTGTGGACCCTCCTCCCGACCCAGGCCTGCCTGGCATGCTGCAGGGATCAGAGCCAGACACCAAGAGCCATGGGTCCCCCCTCGGAGGGCTTCTGGGCGTCCTCCGGGGCTGCCCCTTCTGCCTGCCTCATGCCCCTTCCCCTGGGCCTGCTGAGGAGCCAGCAGTCCACACTGTCCTCCCATGAGGGGTCCTTCTTGAGAACATCTTGAGCAGAGCCCTTGCATCCAAGCTACTCAAAGGGTCAGGGGCTCCCAGCCCTCCTTCCTCTGCTGGATCCTCGTCTCTCTCTGGGGCTCCTCGCTCCTGTTTCACAGGGAGGGCCTGGTCTCTGCATTGCAGACCAGCTTCCGGAGGAGGAGCAGTGCAGGCAGGAGGGGGTGGGGCGTGCGGCAGGGAGCCCAGAGTTGGGGGACTCCTCTCTTTGGCCCCATATCCACACAGGACCTGGTGTCCTGCCTCATCTGGCCCCATAGCCCATCTCTTCTGTGCCTTAGTCACATATGAAAGCTCCCCACCCCCACTGCCCCTGCCCCCAGCTGTCAGTCTGGCCCAGACACTCCCTGGGGGCTCCCTGTTAAGCTGCTGGCACTCAGTGGATCCTGTAGTGCAGGGCCAAGCACCCTTGGACAGGCTTCAGGGGTGGCCAGGACCACCAGTCCCCCTCCCTTCACCCACCTCCACGCCCACGAGCATGGAGCCTCCCAGGGCCGGAGCCCCCGGGCAGGCCAGGCTTCCACTGGCCACTGTCTTTGGAGGAGCCTCATGATAATGGGACACAATGCATGTTCATTCAGGCAGGAGTTCCCGTCACATGAAACCCAGAGAGCACGCGGGTGTGGGCTGCACCAGCCTGGAGGAGGGGAAGGGAACGGGGCCTGGCCCTGAGGGACCTTGACATCTCTTAACCTTTTCGCCACTCCGGGACTGAACCATGCCAAGGTCGGGCAGGGGTTCCATCCCAGGAGTCTTCCCCGGCCTCTTTTGGCGACCAAGCCAGCACTGGGGTTGGGGGCACAGAGGCCAGCTCGTGGGCCCCTGTTGGATGGGCCTGGCCAGCTGGTACCAAGCTGTGCAGGAAGGCAGCGGGTAGGTGCAGGCTGTCCACAGAGAACCTCTGGGCTGCCCCTGTCATTTGCTTTCATGAATTTGATTCTCCTTCCAGGCCAAAGTGGGCTGCTGACTCCCTGTCCCCCACCCCCCATCTTTGCCTGCTATGGCCCCTGGCCACTTGCAAGGTGGATGGGAGGTGCCCCATGGCAGGGAGCTAGCAGCCCTCGGGGAGATGGGGGCTGGGAACGCGTGCCCAACACTCCACCCACCCCTCCTTCCTAGGATGTGTAGCCTACCTTGTCTTTTTATTTTTATTTTTAATTTTTTTCCCGATAGAGTAGCTCTTTGTACATAAAAAATACTTGAAAAATTAATTGTATGATGTATGAGAAGACAGAGTCCCCTAGTTTTGTATCTCGTGTATGACTGCCATGAGTTCCACCAGAAAGCCGCTCTATTTTGGTCTCTGTGACATTTTAAATGCGTGACAGAAGTGAGCAAATACAGTGAGAAAGAAATATATATATGAGATAATATAGATTGTATTGAAATCTCTGCTGGTGGGTGAGAATTTTTTTTCCCCCAGCTCCCGTATATGTGTGTTTGGGGGTGGGTTTAGTGGTTGTGGGTTCAAAGGTGTCCTAGAAAACCCTCTTCTGTCCAGGTTGTAGGTATAAGTGATGGGGAGGTCACATTGCCAGACTGAAATTGGGGTCCAGGTCCCCATTGGACAGTGTCTCCCCCTCTTCTGGCCAGTGGGACATTGGTCACTAGGGGTCCACCCACCTCGACACCCAGCAGTGGGTTGGCGCCTCATGCCAGCTTCAGTCAACTGGCTAAATGGGGTGCACCCTCCAGCAGCCCCATTCCCTCAGGTGTCTCCCTGGGACCTAAAGAATTTCCTGCGATCCTCATGCCTCCTAGTCCATCGCCGTGCCTCTACCCTGGGACCCGGGGCAGGAGGCCTGGGCACAGCCTGCCCAGCAGTGGGCATGTGCTGGACACCTGGCACCTCCCTGCTGCCGTTGCATGCCCTCTGTGGCCTGGCCCGGCTGACGGGGCCCTCAGGAATGTGGTGAGGGCGGGGAAATTCCCAGCCGCCACCCTCCACTCGGTGTCTGCATGCCTTCCTGCTGTCCTTTCCATGGGCCTGGGCTCTGTGTCTCGACATCAGGATCCTGGACCCTAGCCTGAGAGGGCAGAAGGGCCTGTGGGCCTATGGGCCCTTTCCCAGCTTTCAGGTCCTCTCCAGAAGCATCCTTCTAGCCCGGCCATCCCCTCCATACCCAGCCACGTGGAACTCCTCCTCCTGGCCATCAGG
The DNA here is from genome assembly GCA_917880005.1 of Nanger dama. Taxonomy (NCBI): domain Eukaryota; kingdom Metazoa; phylum Chordata; class Mammalia; order Artiodactyla; family Bovidae; genus Nanger; species Nanger dama. Next base: position 10,183,511 of record CAKJTW010000046.1, read on the forward strand.
TGCTCTGGGATAAGCATTCACTGTGCCTGCGGAAGCTTGCAGCCCCTGGCATCCCCAAGTATGACCGTAGACTTCTTGAGTTGTACAGATGGGTAAACTGAGGCTGCAAGCAGTGACATAAGCCATCGAAGGCCATAAGCTAGAGAAAAACACACCCCAATTTCCCTGACCCCTGGACCACAGAACACTCTTTCCCAAGGTGCCCCAGAAGCACTGGCAGATCGGATTAAATTAACAGAGAAGTCTGGCATGCTGGAAGTCCATGGGGTCGCAAAAGTCGGACACTACTCAGTGACTGAACAGCAACAACGGCAGGGAGTTTGGGGCCTCGGATGAGACCCAGGGTTGCATTCTGGGCCTGCAGGCTGGGGTGGAGGAAGTCACTTCTCTCTCTGCCTCCCTGTGCGTTTCCGGAACATGAGGAAAATATTTTTCACTTGGCTGTAGAAAGTCAGACCTCAATGTGAAAGTGCAATTCCTCTTAAATTGGGGAATTTTCCTCCCTGGGTGGGACTGTTTATTTGCTGACAGGATGCCCAGGGAATTTAACCCTACATTTCATTGTTCGCCTGGCTTTGCCTTCCCCAGGAGGCTCCCTGGCTCCAGGCACCCAGATGGAAGGACAAAACCCTGTCTGGTTCCCACCTCCACCCTACATCCCCCTTCACCCTCGCCAACCTACCCTACCCCAGCGCAAACCCAGGTGCTAGATTTAGTGATGGGTCACAGTGTCTTCATCTGCAAATTGGAGGAAACCCCTCCCACCCAGCAGAGGGTTTTGCCTGGGACTGAAAGCAGAATCCATCTTGGGGCCTTCATTCAGAACCACCCCCCCCACCAAAAAAAAAAAAAAAATCATAAACCAGGACACATACTTCTAAACGGTGGAAAAAGAGAACTTGACTTTATTCAGGAAGTCTACAAAATACAGAAGGCGGATAACTCGCTTACTGTAAGTCAGAAAAATAAATAAATTCTGGGGCCGGCACTTTTCTTTTAAAACACATTTTTTGGTTGTTTTGCTATCCGGCTTTCCCTAAATATAAGATAAAATGTGTTTTATTTGCAGATATAAAATATAAAGTACAGCTCAGGACTGAACGCCACATTTCCCAGGCAGTGGACGCTAGGCCTCTGGCTGGGGAGAATAACTTAGATTCGTGCAATAAATAAACAGAGGGAAGGGGCAGCTGTCTAATAGGGAAAGGGGAGGGGCTGGGGCCAGACTCCCAGGAGAATAGCAGTCAATGGCAGTGACCCGCCCCCACCCAACAGAATGGACAGGTAGGACCCTTCCCTTTTAAGGGCCCCTATCCCAGGGTTCAGAACTGTAGGATCTGTCTTCTCATCTCCCCCACCTGCCTCTGTGGTCCCTTCCTTTGTCCCCTTTCTCTTTGGCCAGCTCCCTGGGTTCAGGGAGAGCCCAGGGCAGAGTCAGGCCAGCTCCTTCCCTCTCTTCCTTCTGTGTCACCTTCTCTCTCCCTCTACTTCTCTTCACCTGACTCACAGAGAGCTACCTCCCAGACCACGGAGGCCCTTGCATCACCTTTTCAGGCCTCGACCACTGTCCCCCTGACAACCACGGCTGGAATCTCAGGCAGCAGTGGAAAGACGTGGTTCCAGCTTAACCACTAAGCATACGTGGCCTTGGGCACTGTCAGGTTCGCTGGAGGCCTGTTTTCCCATCTGTGAAATGGGCTTCACTAGGTGATTTCTGATGAATCTTCCAGCTCTGGAGGGCCAGGCATCCAGGCCCAAAGCAGAGGCGGGAACATCAACTTTCCAGCTGGACAATCCTACCAGAGGCATGCGGGGTCAAGTCTAGTCTTGTATCCTGGAGGGTGGGGACGGGCCGATGGCACGATCTGAGCAAACAGTTTGGCCATCTTCCCCTCGATGGCCCTTCTCTAATCAGCTTTGTATCCCCTCCTCCCAAACTAAGAAGGCTGAAGTTTTAGGAAACGCCAGACCTCGACCTCACTCGACTTCCTATCTCACCAAAGTTGCCCCTCCCCGGGGCCATTGGGTCCCAGTTTCAGAGACCGCACGAGGAAGACAGGATCTGGGGGAGGGAACGTGTGTTCACCACGGGGGAGCTGGTGGCTGCAGAGAAACGGCACTTGGAGACAGGCGGCGCTTAGGGCACTTAGGGATGGCAGCTGGGGTCGGAGGGGCGTGGTTTGGGGAAGGAGCGTGGGTGGAACGGGCGGCTCTCGGCGAGCACTAGGAGCAGGCGGCGGGGGCGGGGCCGGGGGCGGGGCCCGGTCCAGGGGGCGGGCCCCGGGCCGGGGCTCGGGGCGGACTTGACGATGGTGATGACGCTGGCCGGCGCCACCAGCGCCGCGGGCCCGCGAGCGGCGGCCACCGAGCGCGCGAAGCCCTGCAGCGCCTCGCACTTGCCGCGCAGCGCGTCGAGCTCAAGCGCATGGCTGCGTTCTCGCGCGCCAGCTTGTCCACCTCGCGCTCCAGCTCCGACTTCTGCTTCTGCAGCTCCTCCTTCTGGCACACGCGCTTCACGCGGCAGCTGGCCGCGTAGCCGCGGTTCTTGAGAGTGCGGCGCCGCTGCTTGAGCCGCGTCACCTCCTCGGCCGAGAGCCCTCTCAGGTGCCGGTTCAGCTCGCGCACAGACAGCCCCATCAGCGCTTCGTCCGACAGGTGCGGCGTGTTTTCGCTCAGCTCACGCTTGATCTGCGGGCATGGGCGCGTAGGGAAACTGAGGCTCAGGGTCACACTGGACCCTATGGGCCCTGAGCTCTGGACCCGGCGCGCAGCAGGTGCTGGGGTCGGCTTCCCCTCCACCGCTAGTGTTCCCCATTCCGCGCCAGGGACACTGAGCTGGTGGCTGGACTTGCTCCAAGACTCCGAAGGGGGAGCAGGAAGTCCCAAAGGGGAAACCGGGTGAGACCGGGATCTGGATACAAAAGGAGCCACCCTAGAGCTCAGTCTGGATTCTAACCCAGCGACTCGGCCTGGACTCAGCCAGAAAAACCCAAGAAAGCACCTTTAAAGTCCAACACTTCTGTGGACGTTGTCCTCATGGGGAAGTAGGTCTAGAGAGGGAAGTGACCTGCCCTGGGGCACACAGCCTATGGCCAGAGCCCAGGCCTGCTGGTTCCCAGCTAGGCGGGGCCTGGAAAGGCCCATGAATGGCTTCAAGAATGCCTGATGTCTGCTGAGACCCTCTTGGGGATTCTAGGAACTGAAGGGGAAGCTGGGATGGGAGCTCAGCCTGGGCAGGGACAGAGGGGAGGACAGGAGACAATAAGGGCTGCCTTCTCACCTTCAGTGCTTTGCTGGATAAAGGGATCCACAGACATGTTTGCAGAAGGTACACTCTAGGCTAAGACCTAGGGGAGAGAGGAGACCAAGGTCAGTTTTTCTCCCACTTGGAATAAAATCTAAACACTACTATCTTCGCATTCAAGGCCCCTGCTATCTTAGAATTCATCTCATACCACTTCCCCTTGGCCCCAGTGGTCCAGCTACAGTGGCTTCACTGAATGGTTCATTCCAGCCTTAGGGCCTTTGCACTTGTTGTTCTCTTTACTTTTCTCTTCCTTTTATCTCCCCCAAAGACTTTTTATCATTTAGATCTTTGCTCAGTGCTACCTCTTCAGAGAGGCTGCTGCTGCTGCTGCTAAGCCGCTTCAGTCGTCTCCGACTCTGTGCGACCCCATAGACGGCGGCCCACCAGGCTCCCCCATCCCTGGGATTCCCCAGGCAAGAACACTTGAGCGGGTTGCCATTTCCTTCTCCAGTGCATGAAAGTGAAAAGTGAAAGTGAAGTCGCTCAGTCGTGCCCGACTCTTAGCGACCCCATGGACTGCAGCCTACCCGGCTCCTCTGTCCATGGGATTTTCCAGGCAAGAGTACTGGAGTAGGGGTGCCATTGCCTTCTCCTCAGAGAGGCTAAAACTGGCTAAAACATCCCTTGTACCATATCACATAACCCTGTTTACTAACCCCCAGGCTCCTTTCACACTACTGCCCGCCTCTCTTCTGCCCTCCAGCCACAAGGAATTTCTTTCACTTCCTGTCACCCCCATGCTGTCTTGCCTTTGGGTCACGCCAAACCTTGTGACACTTCTCCTCCCACTCCCACTTTATCTGGCAGACTCCTACTATTCAGCCTTCTGCCCTGAGCATGGACATCCCCTCCTCCAGGAAGGCCTCCCAGGCGCCTAGGACTTTTTCAGCACCGCCCACCCCAGCAGTTCCGCCCTATGTTGTAATGGTCTGTTTCCTTGACTCCCCACCAGACAGGGACCTCCACAGCCAAGAACCAGGCGCAGACAGCTCTGGGTGTGAGGCTGCCAGCACAGGGGGCTGGCAGGGAGCAGGCACTTGTGAGGTGTGGATTGGTGGTCTATGACACTGTCACCCAGCTTGTCAAGGTCTTGTGCCAAGCCTTGTGCCAAGCCCAAACCTGCTGAAGACCGTCAAGAGAAAACCTCTTGGCCCTGTCTCCAAATCTTCCTCCTTTCTATCTGCTTCTGCATAGCAGGGATGGCACATCAATACCAGGAGGGTGGGAGGGAGAAGAAGGGATTCTGTCTTCATAACTGGCTCCCAGGGAGGGTATAAGAAACAAGGAAAGGAACAGTGGATTAAGGGTCAAGCCTGGTTTGAGTCCCATCTCTGCTTTCTCCAGGCTGTGTGACTGTGAGCAAGCCACTCCTCCCCTCTGGGTCTCCACTTTCCCATCTGTAGGTTGGGAACAATACCTGTCTCATAGGGTTTTGATGGAACCAAATGATGCAAACGGTAGAGGTCAGTGAGCACCTGGGGAGTTATTAGAATTGCTGAGTCTGTTCAGGAGGAGTTGGGCCTGTAGCAATTCCTGGGACATCGCTTTGACTTGGCGTCTCCTGGCTGGCCAGGGTCACGCAGGAAAGGCTCTTACAGAATGTCTGGCCCCTGCCTCCTCACTTCACCCAAGGGGAGGTGGAGACCAGAGAGGGGCCCTCTTGCCTGAAGTCACACAGCAGGTGAATGGCTCCCTTCTCCTAAATCAGGAGGAATTCTGAATACCTGTAAAGGTCCCAGGACTGAATCCTGATTGCCTTCACACCATTAGCACGCCAGTTCTCCCAACAAGCCTGTGAGGTAATGGCCAGAGAAGTCAACAGTGTAGTCCAGGGTCACACAGCTAACAGAGGATAAAGCCTGGGTCTGAGGCCACATGGAACCACATATCTCCTCGCAGTGAGGTCCTGACAGGGCACCCTCTCTGGGCCCTGTTTCCCCACCCTTGTAAACAGAAGGACTCGCCTGGCTCCAAGGCTACCCAGCTCTGATGTGCCAAGATCTATGTTGGGCCTGCAAGTGTCACACAGATATCCAGGCCTCCTGGTTGGCTGTTTAGGGGGCTGGGGTGTTACCTGATGCCCAGGCAGTCTGGGCTACACAGAGAGCCTGATGGGAGAGGTGATCTAAGAGCCTGCTGGGTGCTGAGCAATATGTGGTGGCTGACTGATGCAGAACTCTGGAGGCATGGCCCTAGGACAAGGCATTTTTCCTCTCTGGACCTTGGTTTCCTCACAAAGTGGGGACAATCATCATAGTGTTTGTGTGTAAAAACAAGAGGCTTAGAAAGATCAGAAGTGGCAAATGGTCGGTTTATCACCCCACATTCCTCCCCTCTACTCCTAACACAGACATCAATAATCAATTACTGTGCTTGTTCTCACTGAGGTTGGACACAGCTCCTGAATCTTCCTCAACACAGCTATTTTCCACTGAGCTTGGATATAACCTTAGAATCCTCCTCAACACAGCCCTCCAGAGTAGGCCCAAGAGGAAACTGCTGGCTATCCCCTATACTAGATAATGGCTGAAGGTCCCATCCTCTCTGTTGGCTGCAATTCTAGGTACTTTGGGACCCCAGGGAGGCTTTGAACCTGTTCTTGTCTCCTTTCCTCTTTCTCCTCCTGTCTTAGCCTCAGCCCCTCAAGCACATGCTACATGTCAGCTGAGGCACCCATGTTTGCCCAGGAACATCCTAGCTCAGCAGAGCCAGGCAGTCACAGAGGGAAAGTCACAAGAAGGTCACACCTCAGACTTTCAGCCCTCCAACTTCAGACCAGGGGCTGCTGGGCTGTCAACCAAGGGGCCGGGGTCCTCTACCAGGCAGCCTTGGCCAGTCTGGTAGACCTTGGACTTGAGACAGCAGCTGATGCAACCTCCTTGTTCTATAACTGAAGCAACCAAGCAGCTGTTTGGTGGCAATGGTGGACTGGAACCCTGGAGTCCCCAGCTCAGGGCTCTTTCTTCAAAGCCAGCCACTATACTCCTCTCTCTGAAGGATAAGAGTTGGACACGACTAAGCGACTGAACTGAACTGAACTGAATACTCCCCGTGGCCCTATCCCTGCTTCTTCCCTTCCTGAGGCCAGTGGCGGCGCTGACCTCCAGGGTCTACAGGTTCCTAACATTCCTTGGAGGCGTGGCTTGGAGGATTGACAGCTGCATTGCCCAATCAGCAGCCACGCCCATGGCCCCCAGTACACTCAGAGACATCCTGGAGACGGCCCACCCGCTGGCATGGGCTCCTTTGGCTGCTGAGCCATTTTGCTTCCTCTGTGAGGACAGAAGGAAAAAATGTGTTTTCCTGGGCCTTGGCAGCCAGCACTGGTGGAGCCTCCTCCCTGTTGGAAGGGGAGCAGAGCTGGGAGAACCCAGCACCACAGGGAAGTAGGAACCTGGGGGTCTGCCACCCACTAACACTTGTGTGACTTCAGGTATACCACTCCCTCTCTCTGGGTCCAACACGCCAAACCACCAAGCCTAAGGTACCTCCTAGCACTGACAATGTCAAAGTTTAGAGAGTCAGATTCTGGCCTGGAATGGAACTCCAAGACCGCCAGCAGAGTAGAGGCCCTGGAGCAAGGGAAGGGAAATCAGGGAAGACCTCCTGGAGGCAGGGGCCTAAGAACACAAACTCAGAGACTATCAGCCTTGACTCTCCCTGTGCTCCATGCCTAGCCCTTAAGCATTTCCTCTTTCAGCTGCATGGAGACCAAAACCACCTGCTCTCTGGCGTCCAGTCTGCCTCCACCTCCTGACCCCACCAGCTCTCCTCCCTGTCAGAGGGATCATTACTGACACAAACCTACCAACCTGACCACGTTCAGCCCATTTCAAAACTCTATGATGCCAGCCTCCCCTCTAGCCCACATGGTAGGCCCTTCTGGCCACCACCACGTTCTCTCCCCATGCTCTTCCAGGATCCCCATGCTGACAACAAATGAATGAGCAAACAACAAACTCTTACCATCCCCACACATTCCCCAAAGGGACACACGGGGTGCATGTGTGTAAGAGAAGATGTCACCTGAGCCCTGTAGGATCTGCTTGCTTTGGAGAAACTGCTTCAAGAATCTTACAGCCAGTGCCCAGGAGTTCTTGTTTGCCTGGGGTTCCCAGGCCTTTTTCTCTAGGTGTTGTGGAGTTTTACCAGGACACTGACCCAGGGATCATTCATTCATTCAATCAGCAAACACCCAAGAAGCACCTACCCTGTAGGTCCCAGGCTTGGTGCTCCACTCTGAAGGACCAAAGCTGAATCAAAGCCCCTGCCCTTGAGATCTTCACAGATGATTATCACTTGATCTGACATTCTGGCTGACTGTCACCTCCCCAGGGAAGCCTTCCTTGATTGCCCTGGCTAAGTCAGAACTGTGTTATGTACTCTGTGATCACAGTGACTTCCTCCTCATACCACCTATCTCAGCTGTGGTTTTGCACTGAGTTTAGTGGCTCTTTCCTCGACTTTGTCTTCCTTCCTTGACTGTAAGCTCCCAGAGGGCAGCTCTGGATCTGATTTGTTCACTGTCTTATCCCCAGCATCTAGTCCTTGGTGGGCTCCATGGCAATGCAGGCTAAAAGTATTAGGACTGAGGGAGCCACCGGGGCCAAGGGAGACCTCACTGGGTCCTGGGCCCTACTGAAGGTCCAGGGGTGATTCAGTGGGAGGTTAAACCTTATGGTACTAGCTTTCCATCTATGACTGAATCAGTCAGCCACTTCCTCCTGTTCTCTGCTCCCTAGCCCTGCTCAGGGATGTTTCCTGCCCAGTTTTGAAGATCTGCCTGCCTGATTCCTGTGCTCCTGGCGGCTACCTCCCTTACATATTCCACATATTCCTGGACAACCCTGGCCTCTGCCTGGGGCTGTTGGCTCTGTTTTCTCTTGCATGGTTCCCCTGGAAATTAGGCTGTACGTGGAGGCTGTCACACCTCCGCCAGCTCACTGCCCTTCTACCACCTTGAATGTTGCCTAGTTGCTGCTACAGATGGGAACCCAGAAGTTACCAGCTGTGGTAGCAGCTCAGAGATTCAAAGTTAAAAGATTATCTGGTCCAGCTCAATGCCCTCCCCCCACACACCCCATGATCCTGTAGCCCTGTGGGTGGGAGGAAGAGAGGGCAGAATAGGACCAAGGAAGCCCTAAGCCCCAGCCCAGCCCTCAACATCCCTCACAGGGCACTGATGGAGGAGCTGGGCAGGGTGAGGCGCTCTCTCACAGTAACCTCTCCTGCGCCAAGACAAGTAGTCCCGCTGCCTGTTAACCAAGTCTGGCCCAAGTCTTCAACTAGCTCCTCAAGTCCAGTCATCGATAGCTCTGTCTGATTAGCCCCGCTTGTGAACTGAAACCACCAGAAGGGCAGAAACCAGCTCCACCCCAACCTTGGGTTCTCACCCTTCCTGATCCAGCAGGTACAGCCTCTAGAACCCAGACCAGCCAGAGGAGTAGCCACCAGAGAGAGGAAGCCTAGTATCCCTTCCTACCTCCAACCTTTGCCGTGTTCCCGCCCCCCCCACTCCCCCACCCCCCGACCCCGTCCTTCCTGTTTCTTCTGAGACTGAGGGGCTGGGTAGCTACTGCCCCCCCCGGGGATGAAGTAGAGTCCGAGGGGAGGGTCTGTCTTCCCCAGGCAGCCCGAAAACCTGGGGACAAGGATCTGGACACCAGCCTACTTTGTTGCCAGACCCACCGGGGTGATGGAGCCAGGGGTGGCCCCTTCACCTCGTTCCCCAGGGAAGGCCGGTGGGATCTTTGATATTTTGCCCCACCCCGTGGCTGAAGGCGCCGGCTCTGGGTGGGGGACAAACACCGCAGTCACGCGGCTGCGGTCCTGGGAAACTCCGGGGAGAGCAAGGGCCTGGCGGCCACCGGCTGGTGGGAAAGGGACAACCCGGGAGAGATTTCCCAGACCCTTGTGACTATGGACTGGGCCATTTCTCTCGCTTCTTCTTTTATGCCTGTGGTCAAGCTCTTTCGAAGGTACGGTCCGCTGGTTATACAGGCCCCGCCTGGGAGCGTCCGGACACACACACATACACACACACACTCACACACACACACACACACACACACACACACACACTCACATTCCCCAAGGTACGCGGCGCAAGCACGCACCGGGCAGGGTACCCAGGACGCTGGCCAGGGAACACACACGCACGCACGCCCTCGGACGTAAACAAACCGCGCACGCTCGGCCTGCGGGCACCGGTCCAGGGACTGTTCTCACCGAGTCACGTACTCTGCACACACCGCCCCCGGCCCCGCCTGGGCGGACGCTGACGCTCGCCAGCTCGCGCTGCCCCTTCCTGCCTGACTTCACCGCCTCTCGGCCCCTAAAAGGGGCCCATTAACCCCGCACCCCGCCAAGTTCGTTTCGGCCGCGTCTCGGTCTCACAGGGCCTCCGCCCCCCCACCCCCCCACCTCGACACCCTCCCAAGCCAGCAGTCCAGGCGAAGGATCCACGGTAGCACCAACTGAGTCGGACCCGGGGCCCCGCCCCAGGCACGTTCCAGGAGCGCGAAGACCCTGCCGCACCCTGGCCCTGCGCGCTCGTCCCGCGACCCTCACTCGCCTCTAGTCCTGCTTCGCCTGGCGTCCTTGGCACGCACGGGGTCCCGCTGCCGTCTGAGCTGCTCTCCTCGGCCCGCGCCTCGGTCAGCCTCCCCTCCGGTCCCGACCGCGGGTCGCTCAGAGCCCGGATCGCCGGAGCGACGCGCCGAGTTTTGTTGTGGGGCGGGCAGCGCTGGGGGCCGCGCCGAGTTGTAAGGCGAGCTTCCCGGAATTACTCACTCACAGGATTCCTTTCATTCATAAAAACCCAGTCATACGGTGACGTCACCATCCCGGCCGCCCCCCCGGCCCCAGAGCAGCCTCCCGACTCCCCAGCCCCGCCCCTGACCGGCTCCGCCCCGGATAGGCCCCGCCCCACCCCAGGCCCCGCCCCCGGATTCTCAATCCCGGTTAGAGCGCTGACTGCGGGCGTTCACGCGACATCTCACCGGAGCCGCGCGGGTGAAGGTGTCATTTGTCTCATTTTACAGTCCACAATCGTGGGCTGCTTCTCCTTTCGACCTACACCCTCTGCCTCGATGATCTCATCTAGTCTCGTGGTTTTAAATGCCATCTGTAGGCTCAGGAGCTCCAGATTCTGTATTTCCATAGGGAACGGCTTCTTTTTGAGTTCCAGACTGTATCCAACTGCCCACTCAGCGCCTCCACGTGGGTACCAGATGGGGCCCCATGCCCTGCACGGTCAAGATCCCACTCCTGAGCATCAACCCTAGCTCAGCAACATACACACCCAGTATCTCCATCTCAGCTGTTCAAACCCCAGACCTCGGAGCCTTGCTCCGTACCTTTCCTTTCTCCTCACTTCATGAGTCACTGGCTCCATCTCCAATACCACCCTGCATCTGACCACTTCTGGCCACCCCCAGTTCTGCCACCTGGTCCAGGGACCATCAACTCAGCTGGACCATGGCCACAGTCTCCTGATAACGTCCTCACTTTATTCCTAAAGGCTTTTTTTTTCACACACCAGAAAATATTCTCCTTGTAACAAAGATCAGCTTGTTTAACACTCTCTCATCCTTTGGCTTAACACTCTCAAAGATTTTCCTTTGCATTTATAATATAAACTATACTCCTCCCTTTGGTCTACAGGGCCCTAAGCCATCCGGTCTCTGCCCAGCCTCACCTCTGTCACTCTCGTTTCATCCCACTACTCTTCAGTCACACTGCCCTCTTTACTGTTCATTTAACACACCAAGCTCACTCCTGCCACAAGTCCTTTGCACTTGCTGTTTCCTCTTCTGTTCACTGCCTGGCTCTTTCTCATCTTTCAGGTCAGCTCAAATGTCACGGCCTTAGAGAGGTCTTTCCTGACAGCCCTGGCTAAAGGAGCCACCATCTCTGAAATTTGGTTTTTATATTAGCTTAATATCTCCATCTTAATATTAGCTTAATATATGCTGACAAGGGCCCATCTAGTCAAAGCTATGGTTTTTCCAGTAGTTATGTATGGATGTGAGAGTCGGACCATAAAGAAGGCTGAGCACCAAAAATTTATGCTTTTGAACTGTGGTGTTGGAAAAGACTCTTGAGATCCCCTTGGAGGGCAAGGAGATCAAACAAGTCAGTCCTAAAGGAAATCAACTCTGTATTCATTGGCAGGACTGATGCTGAAGCTCCAGTACTTTGGCCACTTGATGCAAAGAGTCGACTCATTAGAAAAGACCCTGATGCTGAGGAAGTTTGAGGGCAGGAGGGGAAGGGGACAACAGAGGATGAGATGGTTGAATGGCACCATCAACTCAATGGACATGAGTCTGAGCAAACTCTGGGTGATAGTGAAGGACAGGGAAGCCTGACGTGATGCAATTCATGGGGTCACTAAGAGTTGGACATGACTTAGCGACTGAACAACAAATATCTCCCATAGGTTATTATCTTGCTTATATATTTGCTTATTATAACCAGAATGTAAATTTAATGAAGGTAGAAACTTGTCTATCTTCCTGACTACTGCAGATCTTTTGCTTAGAGCAGTGCTCAGCACATAAGCAAGCCCTCAGTAAATACTTGTTGAGGAAATAAATGAGTGAAGGCTCAGAGAGGTCAAGTGACTTTCTAAAGTCACCCAGCCAGGAAGTACAAGAACTGGGAGTTTGAATCTAGACCTAATTCTTGGTCTAGACATTTGGGATTCTGCCCAACAGGGTGAGGCCCAGTATAAATGTAGTGGATGTGTTCAGGGCCTGTATTCAGGGATGAATATATTCAGGGATGTAATCAACCACCCCAAAAGAGGGCTTTGGGGGCAAAATAGAGGGGTGTCCCAGTTCCTTCTTTCCCTTTGCTCATGGTGTTTCCATTGCCTGAAGTGCCTGCTGCCACTCCAGGAGCCATCAGTTCTGTGATGGACATCACAGCACCTACATTATTTTATGAGAAGGACCAAGGACCTTCCCAACTAGGAGGTCTTTCTGTGGTCACCAGCAAGGCTCCCCCTTCCCTTGATCTCAGAGCTCTTGCTTTGCTTCCTCACCTATGAGTGTTGGTCCACCTGGGATTGTGACAGCTATCCCTTACCTCCTAAAGGGCTGGGAGTTGGCCCACTAGCTTCCCAAGTGACCAAATGTTGCAGGTCTGGCAAAGTATTCCCCTCAAAAATTGTCCCTTGACTTATATCTACATAGCTAAGAGAGCCATTCACATTACCTCTTGGAGTACCAAAGTTCTCAGTTTTAGAAATAGTACAATTGTGATTGTCTTTTTCTCTACCCTTCATTTTCAATGAGTTTTCAAAAGCTGAGGCCATAGTAGGTGTTTGACTAATGAATGAACCCCCTGTGGATCTGCACAACACTCCTAGACACCATGAAGCCTAGATTCTCCCATCTCCTGCCTGCCTGCATTAGGGGGTCAAAGCTTCAGGAGCCACCCAGCAGGGACTGCTCCCTGCAGATGTGGCTCCCTCTCTGGTCAAGGTCAAGGGACATGTTATAATGTCATATTTAAAAGTGGAAGCTCTCTGGCTTGAAGCAGTCCCTAACAGTCAAATTTGGGACAATTTGAGCATCAGAAGAAATAACAGTAAACATGGGTTATGACCTGCTGAGTAAGAGAAGAATCCATGAGTCCATATAAGATGAATAAATAAATAAAGAGAAGAGAAATCTCCATCTTCAAGTAAAAAGAAAGATAGGGACTTCCCTGGTGGTCCAGTGGCTAAGACTCCACACTCTCAATGCTGGGGCCCATGTTTGATCCCTGGTCAGGGAACTAGAGCCTACATACATGCTGCAACTAAGAGTTCACATGCCACAACTTAGAAAAATCCTATATGCTTCAACTAAAACCTGGCGTAGCCAAACAAATACATCAACAAAATATTAAAAAACAAATCACGTGTTCAGAGGTAAGGGGCATCTGTCTGCAATTTACTCTCAAATGGAGTGGGAGGGTGGATTATAGATAAAACTTGATAAGATATTAACAACTGAGGAATCTGGGTGAAGAGCCTATAGAAATTAGATATTGTTCCTGCAATGTTTGTTTTAATTAAAAAAGTAGGATTTTGTTTCTTTGCTCGTTCTAAGTAGGGGCTCTCAAGTCAGCCTATGAGCTCAAATCCCAGCCTCACACCTCCCACCCCCACCAACTGAGTGACTTAACCACCCTCTGCCTCCTTTATAAACTAGGTTCACTGTTGATAATAGTGCCTACTCTGTGGCTTATGAAACAATTTATTGGGTTCACACTGAGACGCATTGGGCACAGTGCCTAGTACGCAGTAAGAGATCAGTAAATAAATACTGGGTTAGAGAGAGATGAGTCCTCTGGAGTCCCCTAGGACACTCCCTCTGAGAAACTGCTTCTCCCCTAGGTAAGTGATGTAAAGCCAGTGGGGACCTCACCCTGCCCGGAGACCCCTCCTCCTGTCAACAGGAAGGAGCCTTGTGGCCTGTGCCTAGAGAGGGAGCCGCCCTTTGCCAGCAAGGCCCAGCAGACCTCCAACCGGCCCAGCTGGTCTCTGCTCACCTGCCTGGCTCCAAACCACCAAACAGCACCGCAGCAGGTCCCGGCAGGGCCCCGGCCCACAGTGGGTGCTGTGCCTAATAGCGGAAGCTCAGTAACCAAGCTCGACCCGAGCCAGGGGCTGCAGCTCGGAACCACCCCTGGCTGCCCCAGAGTGGGGTATTCCTTCCTCCCAGCCTCAGTCTTTCCCACCTGCAGAGTGAGAGTGTAGAATCAGGTCAGTGGTTTTTCAACAACCTCAAACCACAGTGAACTTTCTTCAAATGAAACTTAACTCTGCAGTGTGTCCTGCCTTATAAACCATCAGAAGCCAGGCTGCCACGGAGGAGACCTGGGCTGGCTTTAAGTTTTCCCTCCTTGGGTGTTTTCTGGAGAACCTTCTTGCCCTGAGGTTTGATTTCCAGGCCCCCATGAGCTCCCGATCCTGGACCCTCGGGCCTTCCCTTCCTTGATTTGCAGGGTGGCTCCATCAGTTGGGCCAGGTCCCACATTTCCCATGGATCCCTCTACCTGGTGGGAGTGATCAGCAGAGGCATCCCTTTCAGCTCCTTCAGGCACCTTATCTTGTCCCAGCCTCCTCCACCCATCATATACGCCATGTGTACCTTGTATGTATGCTCACTCGCTCAGTCACATCCAACTCTTTGTGACTGCATGGACTGTAGCCCACCAGGCTCCTCTGTCCATGGAATTATCCCAGCAAGAATACTGGAGTGGATTGCCATTTCTTCTTCCAGAGGGTCTTCCTGACCTAGGGATCAAACCTCAGTCTCCTGCATCTCCTGCATTGGCAGGTGGATTTTTTTACCACTGAGCCACCTGGGCAGCCCCTCAGATGCCTTGTACCAGTTTCTTACTACTGCTTATCACTTCATTTTCTTCTTCTTTTTAAATATTTATTTATTTGGCTGTGCCGGGTCTTAGTTGTGGCATTTGGGATCTAATTCTGAACTGGGAACTAGTTCCCTGAGCAGGGATAGACCCCTGGGCCCCCTGCATTGAGAGCGTGCAGTCTAAGCCACTGGGCCACCAGGGAAGTCCCACTGCTTATTACTTCTGACTCTACTTATGTCTATTATGTTTATGAGATGCCACCTTTGAGCCAGACACTGCACTAAATGCCTAAGACCTATTTACATGATATCTATTTTCCCATAGCATATCTCTTCTTCTACTGCCAAACAAACCAATCATCAAAAAAAATTATCTGTACTTTTACCACATTTTAGTGCCTTCATAACTTCAATGTCTCCTTCCTACAGTATCCTTCTCCAATGAGGTGGAATGTGGTACAGAAATGATCAACCCCATCAGGTGTATGGGTTCACCAAATGCCATGGGAGTCCCCCCCATTGGCGGGTGTGGTGTGCCTGATCCCCTTAACCCCCTCTCCCCATCTTAGAAATTAGGTATTATCATCGCTATATTGCAGGTGGGGAAATTGAAACCCAGAGAGGTGAGGAGTCTTGCCCATTATCACACAGCTAGTCCCTGGCAAGAGGAGAACTTGAACTCAGGTTGATCTGACTCAGGGGCCATGTTCTCTGCCGCTGCCCCTGTCAGGAAAAACCTTGGGCTTTGCTGGAGAGAAATGAGCTGTTTCACATGGGCCACTCCTCCTGTGGGAGGAATCCTCCCCCTCTTTTTCTCTCCTACTTTTAAATCATAAGAAAACTGGGCTGGGTGGGGGAGGCCTGACAGATGGTGTCCCTACACTGGGCTGCTGTCTGCAGGGGTTCTGGGTCTGGGCAACAGATTGTCAGTGTGTGCTTAGTTGCTCAGTCATGTCTGACTCTTTGTGACCCCATGGACCCCCACCAGGCTGCTCTGTCCATGGAGATTCTCCAGGCAAGAATACTGAATTGGGTTGCCATGCTCTCCTCCAGGGAATCTTCCCAACTCAGGGATTGAACCTAGGTCTCCCGCACTGCAGGTGGATTCTTTACCCTCTGAGACACCAGGAAAGCCAACAAAGAAAAAAATGAATTTGAACAAATTCAGATAATCGTAATAGCTATTGTTGTCCTGTTTATGAGACATTTCCTCTGTGGATCTTTTACCTCACAAATACTATGAGGTGTCTTTCTTGTCCCCACTGTGCAGATGAGGAAACTGAGGCTTAGAGAGGCAATGCCACTTGCTCAGAACATGCCAGTGAATAGACTCTCACCACATCTGTGAATATGAGCGTTTCAATGCCACTTCACCAGTACAGGGTGTTTTCATTTTTAAGTTCTGCTAGATACTCTGGAGTATCTAGAGGGCCTCAGGAAGCATCACTACGAACAAAGCTAGTGGAGGTGATGGAATTCCTGTTGAGCTATTTCAAATCCCAGAAGATGATGCTGTTAAAGTGATGCACTCAATATGTCAGCAAATTTGGAAGACTCAGCAGTGGCCACAGGACTGGAAAAGGTCAGTCTTCATTCCAATCCCAAAGAAAGGCAATACCAAAGAATGTTCAAACTACCGCACAATGGCACTCATCTCACACACTAACAAAGTAATGCTCAGAATTCTTCAAGCAAAGCTGCAACAGTTTGTGAACCGAGAACTTCCATATGCTCAAGTTAGATTTAGAAAAGGAAGAGGGGCTGGTGCACGGGATGATTCAGGGAGATGATATGGGGTGGGAGGTGGGAGGGGGCTTCGGCATTGGGAAATCGTGGACACCTGTGGCTGATTCATGTCAATGTATGGCAAAACAAATACAGTATTGTAATGTAGAATAAAGTATTAAAAAATAAAAATAAAATAAAAAAATAAACTTCTACCTATAATGAATGAAAAAAAAAAAAGAAGAAGAAGAAGAAGAAAAAGAAAAGGCAGAGGAACCAGAGATCAAATTGCTGACATCCTTGGATCATCGAAAAAGCAAGAGTTCCAGAAAAACATCCACTTCTGCTTTATTGACTACACTAAAGCCTCTGACTGTGTGGATCACAACAAACTGTGGAAAATTCTTCAAGAGATGGGAGTACCAGACCACCTGATCTGCCTCTTGAGAAATCTGTATGCAGGTCAAGAAGCAACAGTTAGAACTGGACATGAAACAACAGACTAGTTCCAAATTGGGAAAGGAGTACGTCAAGGCTGTATATTGTCACCCTGCTTATTTAACTTATATGCAGAGTACATCATTCGAAATGCTGGGCTGGATGAAGCACAGGCTGGAATCAAGACTGCAGAGAGAAATATCAATAACCTCAGATATGCAGATACCACTCTTAAGGCAGAAAGTGAAGAGAAAATAAAGAGCCT
The DNA here is from genome assembly GCA_917880005.1 of Nanger dama. Classification (NCBI taxonomy): domain Eukaryota; kingdom Metazoa; phylum Chordata; class Mammalia; order Artiodactyla; family Bovidae; genus Nanger; species Nanger dama. Next base: position 10,200,621 of record CAKJTW010000046.1, read on the forward strand.
GTAGATGAAAGTGAAAGAGGAGAATAAAAAAGTTGGCTTAAAACTCAACATTCACAAGCTGAAGATCATGGCATCTGGTCCCATAACTTCATGGCAGATAGATGGGGAAACAATGGAAACAGTGACAGACTATTTTCTTGGGCTCCAAAATCACTGCAGATGGTGACTGCAGCCATGAAATTAAAAGATGTTCATTCCTTGGAAGAAAAGCTATGACCAACCTAGACAGCATATTAAAAGTAGAGACATTACTTTGCCAACAAAAGTCTGTCTAGTCAAAGCTATGGTTTTTCCAGTAGTCATGTATGAATGTGAGAGTTGGACCATAAAGAAAGCTGAGCACTGTAGAATTGATGCTTTTGAACTGTGGTGCTGGAGAAGACTCTTGAGAGTCCCTTGGACTGCAAGGAGATCCTAAAGGAAATCAGTCCTGAATATTCATTGGAAGGACTGATGCTGAAGCTGAAGCTCCAATACTTTGGCCACCTGATGTGAAGAACTGACTCACTGGAAAAGACCCTGAGGCTGGGAAAGATTGAAGCCTGAAGGAGATGAGGACAACAGAAGATGAGATGGTTGGATGGCATCAGTGACTTGATGGACATGAATTTGAGCAAGCTCCTTGAGTTGGTGATGGATAGGGAAACCTGGCACGCTGCAGTCCATGGGGGTCTCAAAGAGTTGGATATGACTGAGTGACTGAACTGAATTTTCTAGGCAAATGACATTGTCTTATTTAAATTTACATTTCTCTGAATATGAGAGATCCCACTTTCTTCATTGAGCTTCCAGAATAACCCCCAAGTGGATTCAGGTTCCTGTCCTCACAATAGGGATGGCTGCCCACTCTCTGATGGCTCTTTTCCCTCCAAGTTGCTGTTCTGTGTTTTGTGTTTGTTTTTTTTTTTGGTGGGGGGGTGGTTGCTACACCTCGTGGAATGTGGGAAGCTTTTGCCTCAAGGCCTTTGCTCTTGCTGTTCCCTCCATCTAGAACATTTTCTCCTGGGTTATTACAGGGCTTGCTCCCTCATCTCATTCAGGTTTTTTTTTTTTTTTTTTACACATTCATTTATTGGCATTATTTACTTAGACATGAGTTTAAGCAAGCTCTGGGAGTTTGTGATGGACAGGGAAGCCTGGCATGCTGCAGTCCACGGGGTTGCAAAGAGTAAGACGTGACTGAGCGACTGAGCTGAACTATTTAGCTGCACTCAGGTCTTAGTTGAGGCATGCAGGATCTAGTTCCCTGACCAGGGATCGAATCCAGGTCCCTTGCATTGGGAGCACTCAGTATTAATCATTGGACTACCATGGAAATCCCTCCCTCAGGCTTCCATTTAAATGTTTCCTTTCTCAATCAGGCCTTCCCTGGCCACTCTTCTAAAACTCTAATCCTCTCCTTCTCCCCTCCTTGCTTTTACCCCATAGTGTCTGTCACCCTCTAACACACTGTATTTTTTCCCAACTATTTAATTATAAAAATGTTCTCAGTTCAGTTCAGTTCAGTCACTCAACTGTGTCCGACTCTTTGCGACCACATGAATCGCAGCACGCCAGGCCTCCCTGTTCATCACCATCTCTCGGAGTTCACTCAGATTCATGTCCATTGAGTCCGTGATGCCATCCAGCCATCTCATCCTCTGTTGTCCCCTTCTCCTCCTGCCCCCAATCCCTCCCAGCATCAGAGTCTTTTCCAATGAGTCAACTCTTCCCATGAGGTGGCCAAAGTACTGGAGTTTCAGCTTTAGCATCATTCCTTCCAAAGAAATCCCAGGGTTGGTCTCCTTCAGAATGGACTGGTTGGATCTCCTTGCAGTCCAAGGGACTCTCAAGAGTCTTCTCCAACACCACAGTTCAAAAGCATCAATTCTTTGGCGCTCAGCCTTCTTCACAGTCCAACTCTCACATCCATACATGACCACAGGAAAAACCATAGCCTTGACTAGATGGACCTTAGTCGGCAAAGTAATGTCTCTGCTTTTGAATATACTATCTAGGTTGGTCATAACTTTTCTTCCAAGGAGTAAGTGTCTTCTAATTTCATGGCTGCAGTCACCATCTGCAGTGATTTTGGAGCTCAAAAAATAAAGTCTGACACTGTTTCCCCATCTATTTCCCATGACGTGATGGGACCAGATGCCATGATCTTCGTTTTCTGAATGTTTAGCTTTAAGCCAAGTTTTTCGCTTTCCTCTTTCACTTTCATCAAGAGATTTTTTAGCGCCTCTTCACTTTCTGCCATAAGGGTGGTGTCATCTGCATATCTGAGGTTATTGATATTTCTCCCAGCAATCTTGATTCCAGCTTGTGTTTCTTCCAGTCCAGCGTTTCTCATGATGTGCTCTGCATATAAGTTAAATAAGCAGGGTGACAATATACAGCCTTGACGTACTCTTTTCCTATTTGGAACCAGTCTGTTGTTCCATGTCCAGTTCTAACTGTTGTTCCAGATTTCTCAAGAGGCAGGTGAGGTGGTCTGGTATTCCCATCTCTTTCAGAATTGTCCACAGTTTATTGTGATCCACACAGTCAAAGGCTTTGGCGTAGTCAATAAACCAGAAATAGATGTTTTTCTGGAGCTTTCTTGCTTTTTCCATGATCCAGCGGATGTTGGCAATTTGATCTCTGTTTTCTCTGCCTTTTCTAAATCCAGCTTGAACATCAGGGAGTTCACGGTTCACGTATTGCTGAAGCCTGGCTTGGAGAATTTTGAGCATTACTTTACTAGCATGTGAGGTGAGTGCAACTGTGCGGTAGTTTGAGCATTCTTTGGCATTGCCTTTCTTTGGAATTGGAATGAAAACTGACCTTTTCCAGTCCTGTGGCCACTGCTGGGTTTTCCAAATTTGCTGGCATATTGAGTGTAGCACTTTTAAAGCATCATCTTTCAGGATTTGAAACAGCTCAACTGGAATTCCATCACCTCCACTAGCTTTGTTCGTACTGATGCTTTCTAAGGCCCACTTGACTTCACATTCCAAGATGTCTGGCTCTAGATGAGTGATCACATCATCATGATTATCTGGGTCGTGAAGATCTTTTTGTATAGTTCTTCCGTGTATTCTTGCCACCTCTTCTTAATATCTTCTGCTTCTGTTAGGTCCATACCATTTCTGTCCTTTATCGAGCCTATCTTTGCATGAAATGTTCCCTTGGTATCTCTAATTGTCTTAAAGAGATCTCTAGTCTTTCCCATTCTGTTCTTTTCCTCTATTTCTTCGCATTGATTGCTGAAGAAGGCTTTCTTACGTCTTCTTGCTATTCTTTGGAACTCTGCATTCAGATGCTTATATCTTTCCTTTTCTCCTTTACTTTTCGCCTCTCTTCTTTTCACAGCTATTTGTAAGGCCTCCCCAGACAGCCATTTTGCTTTTTTGCATTTCTTTTTCTTGGGGATGGTCTTGATCCCTGTCTCCCGTACAATGTCAGGAACCTCATTCTATAGTTCATCAGGCACTCTATCTATCAGATCTAGTCCCTTAAATCTATTTCTCACTTCCACTGTATAATCATAAGGGATTTGATTTAGGTCATACCTGAATGGTCTAGCGGTTTTCCCTACTTTCTTCAATTTAAGTCTGAATTTGGCAATAAGGAGTTCATGATCTGAGCCACAGTCAGCTCCCGGTCTTGTTTTTTGTTGACTGTATAGAGCTTCTCCATCTTTGGCTGCATAGAATATAATCAGTCTGATTTCGGTGTTGACCATCTAGTGATGTCCATGTGTGGAGTCTTCTCTTGTGCTGTTGGAAGAGGATGTTTGCTATGACCAGTGCATTCTTGGCAAAACTCTATTAGTCTTTGCCATGCTTCATTCCACATTCCAAGGCCAAATTTGCCTGTTACTCCAGGTGTTTCTTGACTTCCTACTTTAGCATTCCAGTCCCCTATAATGAAAAGGACATATTTTTTGGGTGTTAGTTCTAAAAGGTCTTGTAGGTCTTCATAGAACTGTTCAACTTCAGCTTCTTCAGCATAACTGGTTGGGGCATAGGCTTGGATATCTGTGATATCGAATGGTTTGCCTTGGAAACGAACAGAGATCATTGTGTCGTTTTTGAGATTGCATCCAAGTATTGCATTTTGGACTCTTTTGTTGAATGTTTTAACATACAGAAAATGGAAGGAAAAGTACAAAGGCATTCATGTACAAACTCCAGATTCAATGCACTAGGTTTTTCGAAAGATGCTAATATCATGACACGTCACCCAAAGATTTTGGCAAAACACACTCTTATGCCCGACTTCTGTAGCTTGATCATTGTCTATCTTTCCCTGCAACTGTGCACACCGTGAAGGCAGGGATTTTAGTCTACCGTTTTTGCTATGATTTCCTCAGCACCAAGAACACTGCCTGGCACACAGTGGGTCCTCCTATAGTTTAGGGGAAAAAAGTCAAAGGTCTTGATTCTAGATCTGCTTCTTATGCACATGCAACTCTGTAAATCATCTCCCCACACAGAATCTTGGTTTCTCCGTCTATTAGAGATAATAGGATTATTTCTCAGGATTGTTGTGAGGATCAAACAAGTGAAAAGTGTAAAACTGCACTGTGAGCATGCTAGTTAATTTCAACCTGAGGGAGGGTGCTTGGTCAACCCCTTGGGTTCTGGGGTGATTTCAGCTGCGGGGCCTAGTCTGCCCCTCAGAGAAGCTCTTTGACTTGAACTGCTCCAGTGCAAAATCCAGCAGAAACCCAAGCATTAGTAGCCCCTCCCTTTCCATTGCTTGCTCACTCAGTGCTACCTATTAACTCCTTATTGTTCATCTCTTGCTAAATCTACTCATTTAACAATTTTCACCAAAATATCTTATGGGAGGGGCACTCAATTTCATCAGGCATTGAACATATTGTATCATTTTCTTCTATTTATTACTTTCTTTCGACTCTATTTTATTAATTTCTTTACTGGATCTTAGAGTGTTTCTGAAGATTGATCTGGATGACTGATCTCTCTCCCTTTGCCTTTTCTGCATTTCAGATTCAGCTGTGTATCTGTGTTGCCAAACCTGCCTGTAGACTCGTCTTGAGTACAGTAGCGTATTTGCTGAAGAATGGGACCCATCCTGTTGAACCTATGAGGTTTCTCAGGTCAGATTGCTCAGCAGTAGGTGGAACACCCAACCTTTTGCAAGCTCCCTGATAACCATCATTTTAACGTCAATTGTTTGGGGTGTGGAGGGCAAGATATTTTTATTGAGAATTCTGAGTCTTCTTCCCATTCTTTCAACTCAAAGCTGACACTTCTAATAAAATTTTAATCCTAGTTTAAGAGAACAGTTTCTTCACCTCTGAAAGTAGGAACAAGAGTAACTATATCCTCCAGATGATGGATATGAAGTCACGATACTTTGTAACTGGTAAAGCTCTGTACAAATACTAGTTACTGTCCTTAGTCTCATTAACTTGCCTGGATTCTTAACCAAATGTTGTCCCTGTTGCCTTCACAGCCCCTAGTCCAGGAACTAGTATCTGGGACAGACAGGCAGAAATATTTTTCTATTCACAGAGAATACCAAACAGCAATCACTTTTCCCATGCCAACAGAGAGCAGTTTGGAGAATTATCTAGATCTAGAGTTGATCTAGGGAAGAAAACTTGTCCAACTAAGCCTGGCAAGCTGGAGAGGAGACATGATCTATTCACTCAGAAGCAGAACTGTGACTAAACTCCAGCCTCCTCCCTTCTTTTTAAAGCATTCTCAGCATTACTAATCATAACAACTGTCATTTATTGAAACCCCAGTACTGTGCAGGCACCGGGTCTTACTTATTTCTAGTCATCATAATAACCCTGTGCTCACTTCTCAGATGAGGAGTTCGTAGAGACCAAGTCATCTGCCCAGTTCGGTTCAGTCGCTCAGTCATGTCCAACTCTTTGCATCCCCATGGTTCCAACACTAGGCTTCCCTGTCCATCACCAACTCAGGGAGCTTGCTCAAATTCATGTCCATTCGAGTTGCTGATGCCATCCAACCATCTCATCCTCTGTTGTCCCTGTCTCCTTCAGGCTTCAATCTTTCCCAGCATCAGGGTCTTTTCCAGTGAGTCAGTTCTTCACATCAGGTGGCCAAAGTATTGGAGCTTCAGCTTCGGCTCAGTCCTTCCAATGAATATTCAGGACTGATTTCCTTTAGGATGGACTGGTTGGATCTCCTTGCAGTCCAAGGGACTCTCAAGAGTCTTCTCCAGCACCACAGTTCAAAAGCATCAATTCTTTGGTGCTCAGCTTTGTTTATAGTCCAACTCTCACACTCATAAATGACTACTGGAAAAACCATAGCTTTGACTAGACAAACCTTTGCTGGCAAAGTAATGTCTCTGTTTTCTAATATGCTCTCTGGGTTTATCATAGCTTTCATTTGCCCAAGTATCTACTAAAAGCGCTGAAGTATTTCCTGAGATTGTCTTGGGGTAGCGCTGCCAGGAACAACCAAGGAACAATTTTTAAGCATAACTACACCTAGTATTTTTTTGCTTATACTAAAAAAAAATCACTTTTGTTCAGCTGAAACCCAAATTTAAGCCATTTGCTAAATTTGGCAATCTTAGCTTGGAGGAACATGACAAAATCAAAGCAGTATCCTGCTTATTATGCCCTGCACATCTTTGCTGGTTTTATTTTTATCTTTACAAGCCGCAGTTTAAGTCACGTTCAGCCTCCAGGCCTCTGATCCTTTTGGGAGGCGTAGGGTGGAGGACACTGAGCCTCTCTGCGGACAGTAACATGTCTGCCCCGGAGGCGTCACGCGGACCTTCCTCCTCTCACAGACGTGGCCACGCCCCGCCGCCGAGGATTGGCTCCAGCTCAAAGCCCGGCCTCCCTCGGCGATGGGAGCCCCTTCCATTGGGCAGTTATAAAACATGGCGGAGACCCCGCCCCCGCCTTGCTCTAGCGAAGCATAGGCTTCAGTGATTGGCGGAGAGCAGTGGCCGGGTTGTCACGTGGCCTGGGCCTGCCTGTTTCCGGAAATGGAAGGAAGCTGAAGTGCTGAGTCAGCCGAGGTGAGTGACGGCGCTGGGAAGGCGGGGCCAGGGAGGTGGGGGTCCCTTTCCCAAACTTCCTGTACGCCCCAGACTGCTTGGGCTCCATCGGGACTGTTCTTCGGCTCCCCAGCTTGTTCACCGATTCTGAGTCCTGTCTTCCATTAACCATGATTGTCCCCTTAGTGCCTCCAGCTTCCATCCTTTGATGCCCGACCGTCCCCAACTCCCATCCTGTGACCGCTTTCGTCTCATCTCTTAACCTCTGTGTTCCCCCAGGGACCCAGGTCCGACCCTGGGTACCCCCTCTCAGTGCGTCATCCCTGTGCGTCTCTCCTCTAACCCTCACTTCCTGCCTGAGTCAACCCCTTCCCTTCATCCCTCGACTCTCAGTGTCTCTTAGTGCTCCCAGTTTTCAGTTCGGTTCCCATTCATTGTCCCGTTTCCTTCCTGTGCCTTTCTAAGTGCTCAGATTTGTCCGCCTCAGTGTGTTCCTACCCGATTCCCCACTTCACCTTTCTTCTGTATCTGGCTCTCCCTGTGCCCGTCATGCTTCCCCCTTTCTGACCTCCTGCTTTTCCCTGCTTGTCTCCCATGTGCCTCCAGACTTCATCTCTGCCTACTTTCCCTGCATGCTCCCTCCTTTCCCCTAGCCTATTACCCCAGAGTTCTCCCTGTCGCCCAAACCTGTGCCCACCGGTGATTTGGATCTGGTGACAGAAAGTGTGTGACCTTTGTGAGCATGTGACTGCAACAGGCAGGCCAGTGGGTGTGAAACAGGGATCTGTGCCCATTTTTTTTTTTTTTTAATGGACTACTCACATGACCCCCAAAACAAATACCTTCCCTTCCCCTAAACTTCTGAGTCTTACCCTCACCTGCCCTCTTACCCACCCAACAGGATGTCAGGCAGGTTTGGTTTGGCAACACAGATGCTCCACCCTGGGGCTGAATGCAGTGTTTTTGTTATTGTCCCTGCCTTAAAAATTTCCTGGAGTTTGTAGGCTGTTTCCTGTCTGAGTCTCAGTTGCCTCATCTGTGACAGGGAGTTGTGTTTCTTGCCCTCCTAAACCTGCCATGAGGTTCAAAATTTGAGAAATGTAGAAAGCAAAGCTTTGTAAACAGCATGGCCCTGTACAAATGCATGGGTTTGCTGTTGTGTCAGCAGCAGAAAAGGAGAAGGGATGGAATGAAAAATCAAGGAGGGAAAGACAAGTCTTTCATTTAGCATTTGGCAGGTTTATTAACCATCTGCCATGAGTCAGGCTCTTTCACCATTTATCCATTCATTCCTCACTTATTTGACAAATATTAGTGGACTGTTTACTGTATTCTAGGCTACCTTCTAGCCAATGTTATTCCCATTTAACATAATAAGGAAGGCTGGGCAATTGAGCTGCCTCATTCACACTGATTGATGTGGTTGGAGCTGAAATCTGAACATAGTACTGTATATAACACCAGAGTCTGGGGGTGATTGCTCTGCTCTGAAAAGGTCTCTACTGTTGTCTCAGTGCCCAGGGCACTTTTTCTCCCTTCTTTGGGCTACTTTCTTGTTAAATGACAGTAACCTCCAAAGGGAATTTCCTTCTCAGCAGAATGACATCACCAAGAGATAGAGGAAAGGGGAATTTAAATGCTGTGTGTGTGTTTACACATATCTAGTGGTCCTGTGTAGGGAGAAAGGGAGAGCTGTGGTGAAGGGGAGACATTGTGTTATGAGCTTCACTTTTTTTTTTTAATTTTATTGGAGTATAGTTGATTTGGGGGCTTCCCAGATGGCACTAGTAGTAAAGAACCCACCTGCCAATGCAGGAGACATAAGAAACGTGGGTTTGATCCCTGGTCAAGAAGATCCCCTGGGGAGGCCATGGCAACCCACTCCAATATTCCTTCCTGGAGAATCCCATGATGGCCAAAGGAGCCTGGTGGGCTACAGTCCATAGAGTCACAAAGAGTCCGACACGTCTGAAGTGACTTAGCATGCATGCATGCATAGTTGATTAAAATGTTGTGTTAGTTTCAAGTGTAAAGCAGAGTGAATCAGTTATAAATATATATATATATATCTCCATTTTTAAGAATGTTGAATAGGGTTCCCTCTGCTATGCAATAGGTCCTTATTAGTTGTCTATTTTATATATGGTAGTGTGTATATGTCAATCTCAGTCTCTCAGTTTATCCCTCCCTCCCCTTAACCATGGTAACTGTGAGTTTGTGTTCTACATCTGTGATTCTACCTCTGTCTTGTAAGTTTCTTTGTACTGCTCTTTTTAAAATATTGCACATATAAATGATATCATATGACATTTGTCTTTCTCTGCGTAGCTTAGTATACAGTCTCTAGGTCCATCCGTGTTGCTGCAAATGGCTTTACTTTGTTCTTTTTATGGTGGAGTAATAACATTCCATTCATATATATATGAACCATATCATCTTTTCCCATTCCTTTGTTGGTGGACATTTAGGTTGCTTCCATGACCCGGCTATTGTAAATAGTGCTGCAATGAACATTGGGATGCATGTATCTTTTTGAATTATAGCTTTCTCCAGTTATGTGTCCAGGAGTGGGATTGCTGATCATATGGTAGTTCTGTTTTTAGTCTTTTAAGGAAACACCATACTGTTCTCCATAGTGGCTGCACCAGTTTACACTCCAGTCAACAATGTGGGACTTTTCTACATACGTTTATTGTGTGTAGATTTTCTTGATGATAGCCATTCTGAATGGTGTGAGGTACCTCATTGTTGCTTTGATTTGCATTTCTCTAATAGTTAGTGATGCTGAGACGAGTTTCACTTTGGAAAGTGTGACTTCTAGGAGAGCATTTTCATTGTTCTATGCCTTAAATGTTCTCTTCCCTGTTTTTGTCCATTCTCATTTTTTTGCTGATCTCATTCAGTGACATAGCTTTAGTACTGTTTCTACTCTGACTCCAACTCCCAATTTATGTCTCTAGCCCAGTACAGACATTTCCCGTAAATGATTGACGCATATGTAGTTGCTCTGTTAGCGTCTTAAACTTAGGCCTTTCAAGTATTTAGTATTAAGCTTCAGCTATCCGTCCCCTCCCTGGTAGCTCAGTCGGTAAAGAATCTGCCTGCAGTTCAGTCCTCGGACTCAGTCCCCAAGTCGGGAAGATCCCCTGGAGAAGGAAATGGTAACCCACCCTAGTATTCTTGCCTGGAAAATCCCATTGACAGAGGAGCCTGGCAGGCCGGGGGGGTTGTAGTAGTCAGATATGACTTAGCAACTAAACCACCACCACCATCCATTCCCTTTGGGCTTTCCTGGTGGGGCTCAGTGGTAAATAATCTACCTGCCAATGCAGGAGACACAGCTTTGATCCCCTGGGTCAGGAAGATCTGGAGAAGGAGATGGCAACTCATTGCAGTATTTTTGCCTGGGAAATCCCATGGACAGAAGAGCCTAGAGGGCTACAGTCCATAAGGCTGCAAGAGTGACATGACTGAGCGACTAAACGACAGCAGTCCATAGCCTTCATCCCATCCTCGTCCTCCACCAACATCTGTCCCTCTCATGCACTTTCCCGTCGTTGGGAAATGGCAGTATTCTTTCAGTTGCTCTGCCTAAAACTGTAAGATTATCCTTGATGCCTCTCTGCCCCCACATCCAGCCAGAGTTAATGTCACTCCTTAGCTCCAAGCCCTGTAACAGCTTCTCCTTTCACTGTAGGTGCCTGGCCATCTGTTACCTCTTTGACCTTGCTGGCTTCCTTGCTATTCCTGGAGCTCACCAGGCATAGTCCAGCCCCAGGGCCTTTGCACATGCTCTTCCCTCTGCCTGAAATACTCTTCACCTATATATCCATATGGCTTTTGCTCCCATTTCTTTTAAGTCTTTATTCACAGTCAAGTTCTTGGTGAGGGTTGGTTCACCCTATCTAAAGTTTTAACTCCCACTGGACGCGTCCTATCTCCCTTCTCTCATTTATTTTTCTTCTTGGCATCTAATCAGTATTCTGAATTTAGGATGTCTGTATTTTGCCTATTTATCTTCTTCATTATGTTGTTCAGTCGCTAAGTCGTGTCTGACTCTTTGCGACGCCTGCAGAGGACTGAAGCACACCAGGTTTCTCTGTTCATCACAATCTCTCAGAGTTTGCTCAGATTCATGTCCATTGAGTCAGTGATGCCATCCAACCGTCTCATCCTCTGTTGTCCCCCTCTCTACTCTAAACAGGAGTTCTCGGAAGGCAGCGATTGGGTCTGTTTTGTTCGCTAGTGTGTTCTCGGCAGTTGTAACAATGCCTGCCACAGAACAGGTCCTCAGTAAACCTAGGCAGAGTGAATCGTAAGAGGGGTCACCCTGTACCACGCCACCAGCCCAAAGACCTCCTGAGGTCCTGGGGGTTTCTGGTGCTGGGAACTCCAGCAGCAGCTCTGGGCAGTTTGCGTCTAGCTGTTTGCTGTCCAGTTAAACAGATTGGATGAAAAGATACCTTTTCCATTCTGGAAAGGCTGTTTTGCTTTGGGTCTTATGAATGGTAGCGCACTGTTCCATGAGGACCTCAGCTTTTGGCGCACAGGGCTCTGCACATCAAACCTTGCTCAGCCACGTTCCATTCAGGCTTCCTCCTGAAGGCAGCTCTAGGACTAGGAGCTGGGGCTGTGGATTCCAAAGAACTGGGTTCAGATTTTGGAAAATTACATCACCTCCTTGCCTCAGCTTGCTGTGTGTGACCTGGGGAGAAGCATACCTTCCCTTATGAGTGTTTTGAGGAATGAAGATGGTCATTATCTCAAAACTTAGTGAGGTGTCTGGTACTCAGCAGTGGATGAAAGGGTGGGTGCAGGGTGCGAGGTGAGTGGAGCCAGCCCTCCGCTATTCCTTGATGGCTATGGAAGAGTCTGGAATGAGCCGGAGTCAGGGGGAACATTTGGAGGGAGTTTTTAAAAATATATATATATTTATTTGATTGCGTCAGGTCTTAGTTGCAGCGGGATCTTTCTTTGTAGTACCTGGGCTCTCTAGGGTGGTGCTCGGGCTTAGTTTGCTCTGAGGCATGTGGGATCTTAAGTTAGTCCCTGACCAGGGTTTGAACCCACATCCCTTCTGTTGGAAGGTGGATTCTTCACGCTGGACTGCCTGGGATGTCCTTGGAGGGACATTTTGTTTGCAGGCGGCCTCAGAGGTCCAGAGGCTCTGGTGGGAGGTGGAAATGACATTTGACTTGATGCCTATCTTCATCCCATCTTTCCTCGTGCACTAGTTGAGTGCTTCTGCACTGCGTGGGGGCCCTGAGTCCGAGGAAGAAGGCATGAGTCCAGCCACCAGGCAGGACCTCCCATTTCCTTTCCCTGGGCCTTGTTACCCAGTATGGCCAAACAGGGATCCTGATGGCACTACCCCTGTCTCATGGGTGTTTGTGAGCACTGAGGCAGCTAACAGATGTGAAAAGCCCCTGCCAGCCATAAAGTGAGGTGATCCCGTGAGAGTACATCCTGTGGGCTGGCGTGCAGTGGTGCACTCGTGCACTGGGAGGCGCAGATGGTGAGCGCTGCAGGAAGGAAGTCCATGGGGGGTCAGGACAGGCGGGGTGCTCTGATCTGACCCTGTGTTCTCGTACCATCCAGCCAGAGCAGGGCATGGGGGTGACATCGGCCACACAGGAGGCTGTCCTGTGCCAGTTGTCCCAATCACGGGACATCCTGTCAAGTAGCCAGGGCTCGCAAACCCCGATTTCCAACGTGTGCTTCCGGGAAGCCCCCATGTGGCCAGTCCCGTGAGGTCAGCTTCCTGGCCGGGGCGCCTTGGGGCTCCTGGCACGCACCTCCCAGACTGCTGCCCTGCTTCTCTGGTCCAGCAGCAAGCTTGACGCATTTCCTTGCTTGGAGTATGAATGAGCTCAGCTTCAAACACTGAATTTTCCAGATGCAAGCCCAGTAGATGCCGCATCAAGGTTCCCCTGGTGCCAGGGTGAGCTTCTGAAGGTTTCTATTGTGGTCAGAATGGGTGAGGGGTGGGGTGTGTGGTCTTTTACCGCTGTGTGGGGAGAAGAGAGGATGGGGGTGTGTGCCACAGAGGGACTGGGCTTCCCACCCCATCCCCGACCTCCAGGCGGTTCATTCATTTCTTCTCATTCATCCACCAAACATTCATGAAATGCAGACTGTGAGGCAGGAACAGTATGCTAGGTGCTTGGATAAACCAATTTAAAGCGGGGGATGGCCCCCCAGCCCGCAGATTCTCTATCACCATCCCAGGAGAAGTGGTCACTGGGCATGCACTGGGTGGGGTAGGGCGCAGAGGAAGGTACCCAGGGCTGGGAGGAAGGGAGGCGCCAGGTGTGTTTCTTAGAGGAGGTGGCAGGTAAAGTGAGTCTTGAGGGTCAAGAAAGGATTTGTTCACTTGTCTGACAGCCTTGTCTTGAAAGCAGGCTCTGGGGCAGGTGAAGATGGTGGGCAGGGCAGTTCCGGTGGGGGTTGGGGATGTGGGTGGTAGGTTGAGATGATGGGGTGCACATGGGTCCCCCACACACAGAGTGGCAGCTGCTCCCCAGTCCAGTGCCCATCCCTGCAGCCGTAATGGAAGGAACCAGAGCTCTGGGGTCAGAGGTGGTGGGGACAGGAAGAAGGAGACAGAAATGAGGCCGGCCTGTTGCGATCAGGCCAGGATGTGGCCCCGGGTGTTCATTTCCTCTCTTCCACCTCGTGATGACAGTGGCCACTGTTTGTGTGCCCACAGTGGCCGGCGTCCCACTTTCCCTCCGCTGTGTCATTTCATCCTCACGCCTACCCTGGAAGACTGGAGGAGGGCCAGGTCTGTCCTTTGTGGGGCCAGGCTGCTGTCAGTGTGTGTGGGGGACACCCTTGCCACCGATCCTGGGATCCTGAGGACGGGGGGCTCTCCTTGGGAGTGGGGCATCTTCCCTCCATTCAGCTTGACCTCCATGGTGACTCTCCTCCTTAACCCAGGTGGGCCGTGGCTGCTGCGTGCTCCTGACTCCCCCACTCCCTTCTCACCAGAAGTGAGCCCCATTCCTGGTGCTCGGCCTGCCTTCTGGGAAGCTATGCAGCTGCTCTAAGCCAGGCCTGACCCCCACATTCCCTCCATCTCCCCAGATGCAGGCCCCAGGAGCTCAGCCTATACTCCTACTTTTTTAAAAAATAGACTCATTTTTTTTTACCATTTGGAAAAAAATCAGGGAGATTGCCCATAAGCCTATACCCTCATCTGCTGTTATTATTTGGTATGTTTTCTATCAATTTTGTTTGTTTGTTCTGCATAATTTTTACTCAGTTAAGTTGTATCTTAACACACTTTCTCTGGGCTGAGTCTTGTGTTACGGTTGACTGTCTAGAAGTGAAAAGACCCAGTACTCGCCCTTAACAAACTCAGTCTCCAGAGCCTGCCCGACTGGGCTTCCCCCTCCACCTACTGGCTGTGTGACCGTGGGCCCGTTACTTTCCCTCACTGTCTCTTGCTTGTCTCGGGTGTAGAATGAGGATAACAGTGGTAGCAATTTCATAGGTGCTGGTGCAGATGAAAATGATTACTATGCGCAGAGGTCCTGGAACGGGGCCAGACGACAGAAAGAGGCACACACGTGCTTGATGTGGTTTGTGTTATGAAGTGTTCCAACTAGAAACGGAGACAAAAGATATTCTAGATAGACGAAGCAATGCAGACAGGCGAGATGGTATGAAACAACATTGTTTTCTGGAATCGTGTGCAGTTTGGAGCCGACAGCGGGGACTGACAGGGACAGGCTGCAGGGGGAGGCAGGGGTTTCGCAGGCCGAGCTTATAGCCCTGAAGAGCACAGTGGGGTGGACTGAGCCTATGACAACACCACGTGCTTTTGCTGAGTTGTTATGACCTTCTCAGTAGCAGCTTTTACTGACCACATGGTGTCTCTAGGGTAAACGTGTCATAATTTACAGTTCCCCTAATGCTGGATACTGAAGTTGCTTCCATTTTGTGTCATAACAAAAATTGTTATAATGCACTTTGATGTGTGTGCTGTGTGCTCCGTTTTGGGGGATTCTTTTTGGAATCCAGTCCCCTTGGCTGTCCTTAGTGTCCTGCCCCGCTCCCTGGCTGTAGGTACCCCAGCTCCTCTGTCCTTTCAACTCCCAAGTGTGGAAGAAAGAAGGATCTTGACATAGGATAGGTCTAAGCATTCTCACGAGGTGCTTATTTAATCCTTACAACATAGGAGAGGGGAGTGTTTTCCTTGGGTTAAAGAAGAAGAAACTGACTCACAGTCTGCTCACACATCTTAAAAGAAAAGACATTACAAAACTTTACAGTCTTTTCAAAGCTCTTTAATCATGTTCTGTAAGCCTCAGTTTCCTTATCTGTAAAAGAGGGGTGATGGAACTAAAGAGGGCTAGTGCTGAATATTTACCACCTGCCAGGTTCTATTATTTAAGACTGGGAGCTGACTGTGGCTCAGATCATGAACTCCTTATTGCCAAATTCAGACTTAAGTTGAAGAAAGTAGGGAAAACCACTAGACCATTCAGGTATGACCTAAATCAAATCCCTTATGATTATACACTGGAAGTGACAAATAGATTCAAAGGATTAGATCTGATAGACAGAGTACCTGAAGAACTATGGACGAAGGTTTGTAACATTGTACAGGAGACAGTGATCAGAACCAACCCCAAGAAAAAGAAATACAAAAAGGCAAAATGTCTGAGGAGCCCTTACAAATAGCTGAGAAAAGAAGAGAAGCAAAAGGCAAAGGAGAAAAGGAAAGCTATATCCATCTGAATTCAGAGTTCCAAACACTAACAAGGAGATATAAGAAAGCCTTCCTGAGTGATCAGTGCAAAGAGATAGAAGAAAACAATAGAATGGAAAAGACTAGAGATCTCTTCAAGAAAATTAGAGATACCTAGGGAACATTTCATGCAAAGATGGGCATAATAAAGGACTGAAATAGTAAGGAGCTAATAGAAGTTGAAGATATTAAAAAGAGGTGGCAAGAATATGTAGAAGAACTATACAAAAATATTTTAATGACCTAGAAAACCATGATGATGTGGTCACTCACCTAGAGCCAGACATCCTGGAGTGCAAAGTCAAGTGGGTATAAGGAAGCACCACTATAAACAAAGCTAGTGAAGGGGATGGAATTCCAGCTGAGCTATTTCAAATCCTAAAAGATGATGCTGTGAAAGTGTTGCACTTAATACGCTAGCAAATTTGAAAAACTCAGCAGTGGCCACAGGACTGGAAAAGGTCAGTTTTCATTCCAATCCCAAAGAAAGTCAATGCCAAAGAATGTTCAAAGTACTGCACAATGGCACTCATCTCACACGCTAGCAAAGTAATGCTCACAGTTCTTCAGGTGAGGCTTCAGTGGTACGTGAACTGAGAATTGAGATGTTTAGGCTGGTTTTAGAAAAGGCAGAGGAACCAGAGATCAAATTGTCAACATCTGTTGGGTCATCAAAAAGCAAGAGAGTTCCAGAAAAACATCTATTTCTGCTCCATTGACTATGCTAAAGCCTCTGACTGTGTGGATTACAACAAATCGAAAAATTCTCAAGGAGATGAGAATACCAGACCACCTGACCTGCATCCTGAGAAGTCTGTACACAGGTCAAGAAGAGACAGTTAGAATCTGACATGGAACAAAGGACAGGTTCCAAATTGGGAAAAGAGTACATCTAAGCTGTATATTGTCACCCTCTTTATTTAACTTCTGTGCAGAATACATCATGAGAAATACTGGGCTGGATGAAGCACAAGCTGGAATCAAGATTGCAGAGAGAAATATCAATAACCTCAGATATGCAGGTGACACCACCCTATGGCAGAAAGTGAAGAGGAACTAAAGAGCCTCTTGATGAAAGTGAAAGAGGAGAATGAAAAAGCTGGCCTAAAACTCAGCATTCAAAATATGAAGATCATGGTATCTGGTCCTATCACTTTATAGCAAATAGATGGGGCAACAGTAGAGACTGTGACAGACTTTATTTTCTTGGGCTCCAAAATCTCTGTAGATGGTGACTACAGCTGTGAAATTAAAAGACGCTTACTCCTTGGAAGAAAAGCTATGACAAACCTAGACAGCATATTTAAAAGTAGAGACATTTCTCTGCCAACAAAGGTCTATGTAGTCAAAGCTATGGTTTTTCAGTAGTCATATATGGATGTGAGAGTTAGATCATAAAGAAAGCTGAGTGCCGAAGAACTGATGCTTTTGAACTATGGTGTTGGAGAAGACTCTTGAGAGTCCCTTGGACTGCAAGGAGATCTAATCAGTCAATCCTAAAGGAAATCAGTCCTGAATATTCATTGGAAGGACTGATGCTGAAGCTGAAGCTCCAATACTTTGGCTACCTGCTGTGAAGAACTGACTCATTGGAAAAGACCCTGATGCTGGGAAAGATTGGATGTAGGAGGAGAAGGGGATGGCAGGGGATGAGTTGGTTGGATGGCATCAGTGACTCGATGGACATGAATTTGAGCAAGTTCTGGGAGCTGGTGGTGGACAGGGAAGCCTGGTGTGCTGCAGTCCATGAGGTCCCAAAGAGTTGGACACAACTGAGCGACTGAACTGAGGTTCTATTCTTAGGCACTGTTGAGGGCCCCATGTTGTGGTTGAGGAAACTGACTTAGAGAGGGTGAGTAACTTACCCAGGGTCGGTGGTGAGGACAGGATTTGAGTGCAGCTTTGCTCCAGAGTTGCACTCTGTGCCTGGGCCATCTGTCTCATATTGTCTGTGAGAGTTCAGTGAGACCACTAAGTGCTTACTTAGCTCAGGGCCTACTACCTCATAAGTGCTTAGTGTCTCCTGATGTGGTGATTATCAGTGACCCTGCCTCCCTTTTTTGATGCTCCTTTGTAGGCCTCTTACTCTTCCTTTCATGCCTGCGGTTGGTCCTCTGTCTGCACGTAGACCAGAGTGTCCACTCTCCTCCAGGACTCCCACACTATGTCCTACATCTCACCCGCCCTTTTGCCAGGTGACATCCTAGCACAGAGGCAGAGGGCGACCTCCAGCCAGTTGCCACCCATACCTGGTGGCACTGCCTGAGGAAGGTAGGGTGTTTTCTGGGAACCTAACATCTAATTCTGTCATCCAAACTGAGACAATTTCCATGCCAGACAGTTGGGACCCTATGAGTATGAAACAAAATTTCCACCCAAACCTGTGTTGCTGTTTCTGTGTCTTATGGTCACACTCATTTCTGAGGAGCGTGCTTTGGTGTTCTCTCAGGACTCCAAGGGAAGCCTCAGATAGCAGGCACGGAAGGTTTTATTTCTTACTTTATTTTCTGGCCACACCTCGTGGCATGTGGGATCTTAACTACCCTGACCAGGGATCAAACCTGTGTCCCCTGAAGCGGAAGTGCTTAGTCTTAACCACCGGCCGGGCAGGGAAGTCCCCACCAAAGATCTGAGATATATGGCCCCGACGGAGTGTGAGGTTTCTCTGGTCCCCTTGTGGCATCCAGTAGAGAGGTGACGCTGGTTTTGTTTGTGGACTCGAAATGAGCCATGCCAAGCTCTTTGAGTTCCCAAAGTCGATTCCATGCTTTGCACTGTGAGAACCGCCCGGCCCCCTTTGCACAGGAAAGTGTCCCTTGTCACGGGTGTTCGTGTCTGCCGCCTTCTCTGATCGTGGCCGCCCTGCACCGCAGATGAGGAAACTGAGTCTCTTTTGGGGAACCTGGGTCGGGGGCAGGACAGCGCTGTTCGCTTGTGCACAGTGGCAGCTCTGGAACTTTCCATCAGCCCCCCTTACGTCCCTCTCAGTGCTGTTTCTCTTTCTTTCCCCCCCCTTCTTTCCAGGTCCCTCCAGGCCCAGATCTGGGGGACAGCGCTGGTGAGGAGCCAGCGGGGTGCCCATGCAAGAAGCTGCCACGCGTGGTGAGGTGGGCATGGGAGACCGCGCCCGGCTGACCCGAGACTCCATTTTCTTCCAGACTGAGGGGAAGGTGGTGGGGCCACCCCACCGGCCCCCAGAGGATGCAGTTCTTCGGCCGCCTGGTCAATACCCTCAGCAGCGTCACCAACTTGTTTGTGAACCCATTCCGGGTGAAGGAGGTGGCCGTTGAGGACTACCACTCGCACCGCCGGGTCCGAGAGGAAGGGCAGCTGATTCTGTTCCAGAACTCTTCCAACCGCACGTGGGACTGCATCCTGGTCAACCCCAGGAACCCCCAGAGTGGATTCCGGTGGGTAATGATCAGTCATCCCCTCCCCCCACCCCCACTTTGCTCCCTTGCCTCCTCCCAGGTCTCAGCCTGGAGGTCCCCTGACCCACAGCAGCTTCTTCCAGTCGACATCTGAGGAGTCTGTGATGGGTGGGGTGGTCGCTCTTAGAAAGGAGGGAGGGACTTCCTGGCCTGGATGACTTCCAGCCCATCAGGGTCCTGGCAGCAGGGACTGGGGCTGGACGACTGTTTTCCTGCCCTGAGGCTTGACCCATGTGGATGGAGGGAGGGAGGAGGGATGAGGAAGTAGAGAAAGTCACATCGGGAAAGGTCCAGGGATCGCAGGTAGTCCTGGGTCGTTAAGGCATGACTGTCCTTGTAGCGGCTGGCTGGCCAAGGTTTGCTGGGGGCAGCCTGGAAGGGGTGGTCACCTGTACTTCGCAGGGCATGCTGGGCCCCCTCCGTGGGCTAGAGGAAAGGGTAGGAAGCCAAGACAGGGCTGAGGGAACCGAGCAGATGCAGATCTGGTTGAGAAAAGGGGAGAGAAGAGGCCAGGGACCCAGAAGGCAAGGAACTTGGGGGAGCTTGGCAGACTAGCGTTGAGTTGGGCTGGTGCCGATGGCCCTTCTTCATTGGTTTTACCTGGCAAGTTGTCTTGTGATCCAGGGAGTAAGCTGGGAGGCAGGAAGTGGCGGTTAGAGGGTGGAATGCTGGAGCTGGGGTCCCGAAGAGCTGCGGAAATGGGGATGCCAAGGCCTGGGAGTGACCGGGAATGAGGGCTGCAGCGAGGGCGTGCTGGGCCTGACCCTAGGCTTCTCACTGGGGGTCGTCATTGTGTGGCGGTGAGGGTGCACCCCACTGCTCTGAACACCCTGCACTTTGTGGAGAGCAGGCTGGGGTACTGGACTTCCTCTTCAGGGAGTCAAGGTTCTGTTTTTAAGTCTCCTCCTTTCCTTGCTGGAGGGCTTTGAATGATGGCCAAAGTACTTAAATGTGTGGGATGGGGCTGTCAGGGCCCTGCTTCCAGGTGGAGGTGCTCCTATTCTATAGCTGCAGAGCTCCGGGATGGGAAAGGAGGTTGGGGGTCTTCTACATGAATCCTCAGGTTTTATTTCCAAAGGCCTGGGAGTCCTACAGCATCGCTGTGGATGGAGAGCTGGATGCTGGCTGGTATAGATGCAACTCTGATAGCTTTACGTCATATTAGTGTGTGTGAGGCACTGGTCTACTCTCAGCTCCCTTCATCTTCATGGCCGTCCCCCAAGGCAGTGCTGTCACTGACCCCTCCTTACAGAGGAGGAAACACAGCTCAGAGAATTTAAGTAACTTGCTGAAGTCACAAAGCCGCTGGATAGCAGAGCTGGGCTTCAGACCCAGTCATTCTAGCTCAGGGATCCACCTCTTCCTTTTCATCCAGGTGGGCCCCTTTGCAGTGGGATGAGCTGTGGGGGTCAGTGTCCAGCTCCCCCGGGCCCATCCTGGGCCCCTGCCTGGTGTCTGGGCCAGGCGTCTGGTTCTGGGATGAGCCCCGCGGCGGTCACCTGTAGCACTGCTGTGTACATTGTGATAACGTCCATATTTCTCTTCCCGGTACGAGTTAATCATTTGCTGCTGACATTGACTTGTGACATATGGCCCTTTATGCGCCCCACCAGCCTCCCACTGGTATCTCAGCAGAAGCAGGGCTGCACTTCCCTGGAATCCCAGGAGGAATGAGCAAAGCACATGTGACACGTGACCTTCTCTTCTCAAAAGGGGACTGAGTTTTTTTCTCTTTCTAATGATTTATTTGGCTGCACTCTGTCTTAGTTGTGGCATGTGAACTCTTGATTGCTACATGTAGGATCTAGTTCCCCAACCAGGGATCGAACCCAGAGTCCCTGCACTGGGAGCATGACGTCTTAGCCACTGGACCACCAGGGAAGGGGGTTGACTTCCCCCTAGGGGTTGGCTCCTAGGGGGTTGACTTTGAGGCCCTCTGTGCTGGGACTTTGCCTGGACACACACCCTGGGGTTTACCCATTCACTGTTTATCAGCCCATAGCCTGTCTCCACCAAGGGCAGGTCTGTGCCCTCCAGGAGCTCAGGCAGTAGCCAGGAAAGGTGGAGTAGGACCTGCATTCAGTGAACTGAGTGTTCTAATAGGCTCGTGTGAGACTCATGTTCCCTGCACAGACCTCACCTCTCTCCTTTCTCTTTGCCCTGGCTTTTCTCTTTGCCCTGGTGCTCTCCTCATACTCCTTGGCCCACGACTCTCGGGCACCTGCTCTGTGAGCCTGTGTTTACCCTTCTCTTCTCCCTCACTACTGCCTGAATTTCTGTCCGCCCCTCTTGTTTTAGATTGCCTGTCTGTCTCCCTCACCATCCCACAGACTCCGGAAGGACAGGGCCTGGGTCTGAGTCATTTCTGTTAACGCCCAGCTAGTATCCAGTACTTGGCAGGTGTTTGAACCCTGGGGCTCTGTCCTCAGAGGTCCGCTGAACTACAACCATCCGTCTATGAAACTTTGCAGTCTGTCTCTGAATGAAGGTTACAATAAGAACAACATTTAACACTGTTACCATCTCAGAAGAGGTGATGCAAAGTGTGCGTGGCTTCAGTGTACCTACTGATTACCTTTCCCTGGCTTCTGTATATATGCCTTGAAGAAAGAAATGGCAACCCATGCCAGGATTCTTGCCTGGAGAATCCCATGGCCAGAGGAGCCTGATGGGCTACAGTCCATGGGGTCGCAAGGAGTCGAACACGACTGAACACCTACACAGCAGTCAACTTTGGTTGGATGGATGGACCAGCCCGTGACCGCTGAAGGTCAAAGTGTACGTGCAGGAGAGATGGGAAAGGTTTCTCTGGGGTGCTTGGGTTAGAGCTGGCCCGTGCGGGTGAGGAAGATTTCAACAGGAGAAGGCCTGAGAGCGCATCAGAGCAGTCACCGAGGGAGGAAGGAGGGAGAGAGTTAGAAACCCTCTAACCCAATGGTTCTTGGCCATTTTTCAGTCCAGGATCCCCTTGAGAGTCTCAGGGTTCCCTGTTCCCCTGCTAAATGCATATCCATGCATTTGCCTGCCATTTCCTGAACCACAGGCCCTCTGGATAAGGGGTGCCCTTATCCACAGGCCCCTCCGACCAAAGCAGAGGCTTCCTCATGCTGATGCCAGGGTGCTTTAGTCTGCAGGCTTAGTTCTAGAAGAGAGAAAAGACACTGCCCCATGGGTCTGCTAGATCCTCCCCTTTTCTCCAGCTCTTTCTTTCACCTCCTTGTTCTAACCTGGACCTGACTCCACCCAAGGGTGTTGCTTCTCTGCAGGCCTCCCAAGAGTTTTCCCTCCCAGGTTCCCTCCCACTGGGCCTGGAGGTGGGGTCACATGCTCTCCACCCCCTCAGTTGTGAAGGGCACCGCATCCTAGGCTAACACCCACTCTCTCCCCTGGCGGCAGGCATCTCCCCCAGATCCTCGAAGACGTGAGCCCATGGCTCGGCCCTGCCTCGTGCCATCACTGCTCCTGGCTTGGCTCTCGGTGACTGTTTCATTCACAGGATGCCACACCTAACACCCAGGGCTCGTGGTGCCTGACCACACAGCCGTTGCCTGAGCCCAGTCATCACCAGTAACAGCAGCTCTTCATAGATACAAACGCCAAGCATCCCACTTTCTGACCTCTGCCTCCTACTTATCTGCTCCTTCCCCCTGGTATTCTGAATGCCTGGTGTCCCCTGCAGGTGAGGCAGTGACCCTGCCGCCTTTTTACTGTCCCCACGTCTATTGTGAGTTTTACCCCTTCGGTTCAGTTCAGTTCAGTCGCTCAGTCGTGTCTGACTCTTTACAACCCCATGGACTGCAGCACACTAGGCCTCCCTGTCCCATCCCCAACTCCTCGAGTTTACTCAAACTCACGTCCATTGAGTCAGTGATGCCATCCAAACCTGTCACCCTCTGTCGTGCCATCCTCTGTCGTTCCCGTCTCCTCCTGCCCTCAATCTTTTCCAGTATCAGGATCTTTTCAAATGGAGTCAGTTCTTCACATCAACTGGCCAAAGTATTGGAGTTTCAGCTTCAACTTTGGAGAAGGCAATGGCACCCCACTCCAGTACTCTTGCCTGGAAAATCCCATGGACGGAGGAGCCTGGTGGGCTGCAGTCCATGGGGTTGCACGGAGTCGGACAACTGAGCGACTTCACTTGCACTTTTCACTTTCATGCATTGGAGAAGGAAATGGCAACTCACTCCATTGTTCTTGCCTGGAGAATCCCAGGGATGGGGGAGCCTGGTGGGCTGCTGTCTGTGGGGTCGCACAGAGTCGGACACGACTGAAGCGACTTAGCAGCTTCAATATCAGTCCTTCCAGTGAACACTCAGGACTGATTTCCTTTAGGATGGACTGGTTGGATCTCCTTACAGTCCAAGGGACTCTCAAGTCTTCTCCAACACCACAGTTCAAAAGCATCAACTCTTCGGCGCTCAGTTTTCTTTATGGTCCAACTCTCACATCCATACATGACTACTGGAAAAACCATAGCCTTGACTAGACGGACCTTTGTTGGCAAAGTAATGCCTCTGCTTTTTAATATGCTGTCTAGGTTGGTCATAACTTTTCTTCCAAGGAGCAAGCATCTTTTAATTTCATGGCTGCAGTCACCATCTGCAGTGATTTTGGAGCTCCCCAAAATAAAGTCACTGTTTCCCCTTCTATTTGAGATGAAATGGTGGGACTGGATGCCATGATCCTAGTTTTCTGAATGTTGAATTTTAAGCCAACTTTTTCACTCTCCTCTTTCACTTTCATCAAGAGGCTGTTTAGTTCTTCTTTGCTTTCTGCTATAAGGTTCGTGTCACATCTGAAGTTATTGATATTTCTTCTGGCAATCTTGACTCCAGTTTGTGCTTCATATAGCCCAGCGTTTCTCATGACGTACTCTGAATATAAGTTAAATAAGCAGGGTGACAATATACAGCCTTGACGTACTCTTTTCCCAAGTTGGAACTAGTCTGTTGTTCTATGTCTAGTTCTAACTGTTGCTTCCTGACCTGCATACAGATTTCTTAAGAGGCAGGTCAGGTGGTCTGGTAGTCCCATGACTTTCAGAATTTTCCAGAGTTTGTTGTGGTCCACACAGTTAAAGGCTTTGGTATAGTCAATAAAACAGAAGTAGATATTTTTCTGGAACTCTCTTGCTTTTTCGATAATCCAATAGATGTTGGCAATTTGATCTCTGGTTCCTCTGCCTTTTCTAAAACCAGCTTGAACATCTGGTAGTTCACGGTTCGCGTATTGTTGAAGCGTGGCTTGGAGAATTTTAAGCATTACTTTATTAGTGTGTGAGATGAGTGCAATTGTGTGGTGGTAGTTTGAACATTCTTTGGCATTGCCTTTCTTTGGAATTGGAATGAAAACTGACCTTTTCCAGTCTGAGTTTTCCAGATTTCACTCCTTACCTAGAGTAAGCCCCGCAGCACATTGTCTTCACACACTTGCATACACTCTGCTTTCCTGTCGTCCTCTCCATTCATCACGTTTACTAGACAAAACCCCAACAAAAGTTAATTCCAGTTCTCCACCGTGGCTGGAGGAACACCCTCCACACCGACCACTCTCACTTTCAGATCTCAGGGTGGATGGGCTGGATGCGAGCCTGGGCGTTTGGCAAGCCTACATGTAGGGACTTTCCTAGTGGTCCAGTGGTTAAGAATCTGCCTTGCAATGCAGAGGACACTGGTTCCATCCCTGGTCAGGATGCTATGAGATAACCAAGCCCCCATGCCATGACTAAGACCTAGTACCTCCAGATTAATAAAGAAACTGTCTGGTTCTCTTGGAAGGTACATCTGGTCCTCCCACCTCCACCTCCCTCCTCTGCCTCCAGTCCCTCCTCTCTGTGCTCTGATGACCTGGCTTCCGTCAGAAACCAGGGGAAGAGAAGAAGAGCTCCCTCCACCCCGTTGACCCCAACGTGTACCCGCATCCAGGCCCGTCCCCATCATGACTTGAGACACGCCAGCTGTGCGTCTGTCCGAGCCCCTTCCCGCCTCCAGGTCATCCCCTCTCCGCGTCAGGACATCAGTTCACCAGTTCTTTCCTCTCTCTCCCACATAATTCCCTCCTTTTCACTAGATATTTCCTATTGCTGTACAAATAAGCTTTAAAAAAAATCTCCTTAACTCCACGTTCCTCCTCAGGTACCGCCCGCATTCAGGCAGTTTTCCTCTGTTTGACATATTTCACCATCATTTCCTCTCCTCCTGTTTGTTCTCTTTGTTTTTTTATGTTCTGTTTTTTTTTTAAAGTCTAGTTGATTTACAGCTTCAGGTTTATGACATAGTGGTTCAATATCTTTATAGGCTGTAATCCATTTAAAGTTATTACAAAACAGTGACTTTATTTCCCTGTGCTGTATAATATATCCTTGTTGCCATCTATTTTATATGTAATTATTTTTTAAATATTTATTTATTTAGCCACACTCGGTCTTAGTTCTGGCATGTGGGATCTTAGTTCCCAGGGATGAAACCTGTGTCCACTGCAGTGCAAGAGAAATTCTTAACCACTGGCCACTGTGGAGGTCCCTAAATGTAGTTTTCTGTATCCGTTAATCCCCTTCCCCTATTTTGCCCCTCCTCTCTGCATGCTCCCCAGTGGTAACCAATAGTTTGTTCTCTGCATCTATAAATCTGTTTCTGTTTTGATGCATACATTCGTTTATTTTTTAGATTCCATAGATAAGTGATAACGTCTTAGGTTTGTCTTTCTCTGTCTGACTTATGTCACTAAGCATAATACTTTATAGGTCCACCCTTGTTGCAAACGGCAGAATTTCATTCTTTTTTATGGCTGAGTAGTATTCCATTGTTCATCTGTCTATGTGCATGTAAGTTTCTTCCATAACTTGGCAATTATAAATAATGCTGCCAGGAGCGTTGGTGTACATGTATCTTTTGAATTAGTGGTTTCATTTTCTTTGGATATATACCCAGGAGTGATGGTTACTCAGGTATTTGTGACAAATCACACCACCCTTGTCAAGGAGGAGAACATTGCAGCACCCCAGAAGCCCCTCTTCCTCCTGCCCCCAAAAGTAATCATTAATCTGACTTTTATAATTGCTTTTGTGTCTGGCTCCTTTGACCAGCATTTGCCTGGAGGTTTGCATTTTGCACATTGCTGTGTCAGTCCTTTTCAGTGCAGTGCAATTCCATTGTGTAACTACAGCCTAACTTTATGCATTTGCTGGTATTATCAGATATTTGGGTTGTCTCTGGTTTTGGTGCATACATGCCTATATTTCTGCTGGGCATCTATACAGGACTGGAATTGCTGGGTCGACACAGTACATATTCAACGTCCATGAATAATTCCCATCTCATATTCAACCAGCAGCAACTGAGATTTCCTGTTACGTCACATCCTGACTACCCATTGGATCTGTAGTAGTCCGTAATTATGGTTTTAATTTGCCTTTTCTCGATGACATACACAGGTGAGCCCCTTCGATATGTTGATTGGCCATTTGGCAGTCCTCTCCGGGCAACTACCTGCTCAGTTGTCTTGAGCATTTAAAACATAAAGTTCTTTTCCTTACAGCGTTTTGGCAGGGGTATTTTGTATGTTTGTATTTCAAGATTGTGTGGCTTCTTTACCACTTGTGTGGATTAAGTGGTAAAGTACCCGCCTGCCAGTGCAGGAGATGCAGGAGATGTGAGTTAGATCCCTGGGTTGGGAAGATCCCTTGGAGAAGGAAATGGCCACCCACTCCAGTATTCTTGTCTGGGAAATCTCATGGACAGAGGAGCCTGGTGGGCTACACGGGGTTGTAAGAATCAGATGTGTCTTAGCGACTGAGCAAGAGGACGAGCATGATTCCAGATACACACCCTAGAAAGATTACTAGAGCTGATCTATGAATTTAGTAGAGTTGCAGGATTCAAAAGTAACACCCAGATACTCACCTATGTTGGTTCCGTGTGTTGTTCTGTTGCATTGTGAATGTTCCTTTTTATTCCCAGCTTTCTGAGAGCTTTCATTTTAATCATACAGCCTGTAGTCTTGTGAATCTGACTTTTTTCACTTAGCATAGCATAGTCCTTCTGCAATTCATGATTGAATGTTTTTTATTATTATTCCATTTTACCCATCTCTATTAGCTTGGAAATCTATATTATTATCTTGTAATGATATCTCCATGGGCCTTTTGTGTTTCCGTACATCTTACAAGCAGAGCCTCTGACTGCCTTTGTTCCACACTGTCTTCACAAGAATGTTTGTCTTGTGAACAGCCATGGAAGATAGAGGCAGGGTCTTTTCAAGAGCAAAGTGTAGGTTTGCTTACTCTACTGTGTAATCAAGATAATATTTTCCTCCAGAGCAAAGCTTAGACAGATGTTCTCATTGATGATTTTTAACAGATTCAAGTTCCCTGCGCTCAGGGTTTCTCTCTTCCAAGGCAACATGAGCAGGTGTCACCTGACCTTCTTCATGTCACCCTCTGGGAAATGGATCCCAGAGAACTGGTGCAAATGCTGATCCTCTGGCACAAATACTATTGCTGTGAATAATAAGTTGCCCTTTGTCTTTGATCCAGGAATCTTGAGTCTTCTGCCAGCATCCATGAAACTGTGTCAGACTCTCTTGTTAGTTTGCAACTAGGGTAAAATCTGAAACCCTTCACAATTCTTGACAGAACCCTAGAGATCGTAACATACATCCTTGTCCTTGAGTTCAGTTGCTCAGTCGTATCCAACTCTGCGACCCCGTGGACTGCAGCGTGCCAGGCCTCCCTGTCCATCACCAACTTCCGGAGTTTACTCAAACTCATGTCCATTGAGTCGGTGATGCCATCCAACCATCTCATCCTCTGTTGTCCCCTTCTTCTCTCACCTTCAACCTTTCCCAGCATCAGTGTCTTTTGAAATGAGTCAGCTCTTCGCATCAGATGCCCAAAGAATTGGAGCTTCAGCTTCAACATCAGTCCTTCAATGAACATTCAGGACTGATTTCCTTTAGGATGGACTGGTTGGATCTCCTTGTAGTCTGAGGGACTCTCAAGGATCTTCTCCAGCACCACAGTTCAAAAGCATCAATTCTCCTGCACTCAGCTTTCTTTATAGTCCAATTCTCATATCCATATATGACTACTGGAAAAACCATAGCCTTGACTAGGTGGACCTTTGTTGGCAAAGTAATGTCTCTGTTTTCTAATATGCTGTCTAGGTTGGTTAAAACTTTTCTTCCAAGGAGTAAGCGCCTTTTCATTTAATGGCTGCAGTCACCATCTGCAGTGATTTTGGAGCCCCCAAAATAAAGTCTGCCCATGTTTCCATTGTTTCTCCATCTATTTGCCATGAAGTGATGGAACCGGATGCTATGATATTTGTTTTCTGAATGTTGAGCTTTAAGCCAACTTTTTCACTCTCCTCTTTCACTTTCATCAAGAGGCTCTTTAGTTCCTCTTCACTTTCTGGTGTCATCTGTGTATCTGAGGTTACTGATATTTCTCCCAGCAGACTTGATTCCAGCTTGTATTTCATCTAGCCCAGCATTTCTCATGTACTCTGCATGTAAGTTAAATAAGCACAGTGACAGTATACAGCCTTGATATACTCCTTTTCCTATTTGGAACCAGTCTGTTCCATGTCCAATTCTAACTGTTGCTTCCTGACCTGCATACAGATTTCTCAAGAGGCAGGTCAGGTGGTCTGGTATTCCCATCTGTTTCATCATTTTCCACAGTTTATTGTGATCCACACAGTCAGAGGCTTTGGCATAGTCAATAAAGCAGAAATAGATGTTTTTTTTGGAACTCTCTTGCTTTTTTGATGATCCTTGACCTTACAGAACTATAATTGGTACTTTGACATCTTCCAGAACAATGAAGGGGTCTTAGAACCCTTTAACTCCATTTATCCCCCTCAAGACTTCTATGCCATCTATTATTTTTATAGTGTTTTTAATTTAAATCCAATAAGACATTATACTCTCAGTATTTATTTAGATTCATTTCCATGTTTACCATTTTTATGGTGCTTAATTTTTTTTCCTGACTCTTTGATCACCCTCCTAGGGTCAAGCTCCTTCTACCTGAAGAGAATCCATTTATATTTCCTTTTGTTTGGGTCCACTAATGAAACAATCAACCTGTTTCCTTTTCTCTCTCTCTTTATCCTTTTTTGGTGAAATATTTTAATTTCAAATTCATACTTGAAATTTTTTTTCTGGGTGTAGACTTCTTTGTGCCATTTATTTTCTTTTAATTCTTTAAGGACGTCATCTCATTATCTCTGACTTCCATTGTTGAGCTTGTTGAGCTTCATTCTTGAGTCTGATGCTTGCCTTCTGAAGATAACCTTTTTTCTCTTTCCTTTTATTTAATGTTTTCTCTTTGCATTTTGTTTTTAGCAGCTGTAACGTGGTACATGTGTCAGTTATTGCCACATTACAATATGTTGACCAATATATGTTACTCTCTGTTATTGCTATGCAACAGACTCCTCCAAAACTTAGTGGTTTAAAACAGTATGTTACTGCTAAGTCGCTTCAGTCGTGTCCGACTCTGTGCGACCCCATAGGCAGCAGCCCACCAGGCTCCCCCATCCCTGGAATTCTCCAGCAAGAACACTGGAGGGGTTGCCATTTCCTTCTCCAATGCATGAAACTGAAAAGTCAAAGTGAAGTCACTCAGCTGTGTCTGACTCTTCATGACCTCATGGACTGCAGCCTACCAGGCTCCTCCACCCTTGGGATTTTCCAGGCAAGAGTACTGGAGTGGGGTGCCATTGTTATTTAGCCCGCAAATCTGTGAGTTGAGCACACCTTAGTGGGAAAGGCTCAGTTTGATTCTATTGGGTTGGCCAAAAAGTACGTTTGAACCCAAATGAACTTTTGGCCAACTCAATACATGGTATTATATGGGGTGACTTGAGTACATGATCCAGTTCTAAGATGACTGACAACTGGCAAGTTGGTGCTAGCTGTTGACTGGGAGTTCATTCAGGGTTAAGGTTCCAGGGTTAAGAGTCACCCCATAGGTGCTTCAGCTTCCCTGCAGTGTGATGGTTGAGTACCAAGAAAAAGAGATAGAGGCTTCCAGTCTCTGAAAGCCTTGGTCTAGAAACTAGGATAGCATACTGTCTTTGTAAAGCAGTTACAAAGCCAAATTAAAGGGTAAAAAGTGAAAGAAAGTTGCTCAGCTGTGTCTGACTTTTTGCAGTCCCATGGATTGTAGCCCACCAGGCTCCTCTGTCTATGGAATTCTCCAGGCAAGAATACTGGCGTGGGTAGCCATTCCCTTCTCCAGGGGATCTTCCTGACCCAGGGATCAAAACTGGGTCTCCTGCGTTGCTGGCAGATCCTTTACCATCTGAGCCACCAGGGAAGATTAAAGAATAAAGACACTGCTCAGTGGCTCAGTGCGCGGAGTGTAGGTGTGGATTTGGTGAGGGGGTAGATTGGTGATATAGGATATATCCCATATATCCTATATATATAGGATATTTTAAATTGATGGAATAATGCTTTCCATCAGTTTGGGAAAGTTCATAGTCATTAACTCTTCAAGTGTGGTTTCTGTACAGTTCTCTTTCTTTTTAAAAAGTTGATTAGCTGGTTTTGGCTTTGGCTTTGGCTTTGGCACTGGGTCTCGCTGCTGCGTGTAGGCATTCTCTCACTGCAGAGGGTGGCTGCCGCTCTCCAGCTGCGGGGAGTGGGCTTCTCACTGTGGTGGCGTCTCTTATTGTGAGGCACAGGTTCTAGCATGTGAGCTCCAGTAGCTGCAGTGCAGAGGCTCAGCAGCTGCAGCGCAGGGGCCCCTAGAGCGCAGGGTCAGTAGTTGTGGCACATGGGCTTAGTTGCTCCGCTGCATGCAGAATCCTCTCTGACCAGGGATTGAACCCATGTCCCCTGCATTGCCAGGCAGATTCTTTTCCACTGTACCCCCAGAAAGGTCTTATATAATTCTTTTTCTATCCCACTTTTGTGGCTCCACCCATCTGTGTGCTAGATCTTTTCATTATATATTCTATGTGCTTAGTCACTCAGTCATGTCCGACTTTGTGACCCCACAGACTGTAGCCTGCCGGGCTCCTCTGGCCATGGGGCTTCTATGTCTTTTATCTATTTTCCTGTATTTTCCAAGATTTATCTCTCCATGCTTTATTCTGTTTATTCTCTTCTGACCTATCTTCCTTTTCACTAATTTTCTATTCAGCGTTGTCCAATCTGCTCTTCTCCCTAGCCATTGGGCTCTTAATTTTGGCTATTGTATTTGTCAGTTCTTCGATTTCCACTTGGTTGATTCTTGTTTTTAATAGTTAAAGGTGATTTGCCGAAATTGTCTATTTTGCCCTCTTGAATATTATCACAGTTATTTTGTCTGTGTCAGATAGCTTCAGTGTTTGCAGCCCCACCCCACCCCTATTTACAGATCTGTTTCTGTTGTATATTGTTTCTGTTGGTTTTCTTTAATATGTTCTTATCTCCTCATGTGCCTGGTGAGTTTTGATGGGCCTTGGATATGCAATAGTGCTTGTGGAAATATATGTGATGTTATTTTTTAAAAAAGAAAGAAAAGACAGGAAATCTTTTCAGATAAAAAGAAGCACCACCTCCATGTAAGGGTGTGTGTGGGAGGAAGGAGAGTCCAGCCGGGGCAGGTCAGTCCACACCTGGAGGCAGGCAGGGGGCCTGTTGGAGGGGACGCAAGTCCTCGGATTCCATCAAGGGCATGGGCTGAGGGCCCTCCTGGCTCATTTTCATGTCTTCCTCCTCTGCCCTGGCTCCTCAGACTCTTCCAGCTGGAGACAGAGGCCGACGCCCTGGTGAACTTCCAGCAGTATTCTTCCCAGCTGCCACCCTTCTACGAGAGCTCCACCCACATCCTGCAAGCTGAGGTTCTGCAGCAGCTGACCGACCTCATCCGCAGCCACCCCAGCTGGTCGGTGGCCCACTTGGCGGTGGAGCTGGGCATCCGAGAGTGCTTCCATCACAGCCGCATCATCAGGTGCCGGGGGACCTGACCGGGTGGGGGCGGGAGGGCAGGACCCTGGAGACACTGGGCGTGGGGATAGGGGGTTCTCAGTCCTGCCTCAGTTCCCCTCCATGGCATCAGAGGTGGCCCAGAACATTTGACTTAAAAGAGGGCGGCACTGCCTCTGGGTTGGAGCGGAGGAATGCTGACTGAAGTCAGAGAGCACTGTAATGTTTCTGGAGTGGCTACCAGGTGCCAGGTCCCTGGTTGCTGTTTTCGGCACACCATGAACTTGAATCCTCTTGACATGGCCACAAGGTAGTGTCACTCCAGTGAGAGGTTATGGGTCTTATAAGGTCACTCAGCTGACGAGGCTCCAGTTCCTCGGTGTCTCCTTCCAAAGGCCTGGTTGCCCTTCTAAAGCTGCAACACTTTCGTTCATACCTCCATTTGGCCAGCACGTGTGAGTGGATAGCCCTGGTGAGGGCCCCGTGCCGGCCAGTGGACTCCAGCTCGCCATCCTGCCCTGAGGTGACCAGGCCTCCAGTGTTCCGCCCCAGACAGCTTGCTTCCGCTCCCAGCCCCAAAGCTCAAAACCCTTCACTGTCCTTTACAGCTTAACCAGCCTGTTCCCAGACATCATGGTGTTTCATCTCACAATAGTTCTATCCGTTTCCTAGGCCAGGCCTGCCAGATTTTAATTTTTATAGTTCTGTAGATAAGGTTATTGAAGCCTAGAAAAAGCTTAATTGAATTGCCCAAGGTTGGTGAGATTTCTGCCTTCTGCGATTCTTTCTCACGCCACCCCACTGCTCACTTCAGGCTGAGGTGGCCTCCGGGCACGTCCCTCATACAGGTGTGCACACAGAACTAAAAATGGAGGAGAAAATGACATCTGATACAATAACTCGGTGACTCAGCCCTGGGTTTGAACCAGACAGCTCGAGCAGGGCATGCATGCTCTTGGACTTCTCACCCACCTCCCTTGAGTGTGCCCTTGGCTTTCTCAGCACCCCGCCCACTTGGTGCCACACCCCTCATGCCCCAGCCCTCCCTCCCCTGCAGCTGCGCAAATAACAAGGAGAATGAGGAGGGCTGCACGCCCTGCACCTGGCCTGCCGCAAGGGTGACACCGAGGTCCTGGCGGAGCTTGTGCGGCACTGCCGCGCCAACATGGACGCCACCGACAACAGCGGAGAGACCGCGTTCCACTACGCGGTCCAGAGTGACAATTCCCAGGTGCTGCAGGTGAGCAGGCGTGCGGACAGGGTGACTGGCGCTGGCCACCTTACGGCGCCCTGGGACCTTACGGTGCCTTTGGGACCCTGGGCTCAGGTGTCACTGCCCCCACCTTGATCCTTGAGGCCTGAGCTCCTCCATGGTGGGTCTACCCCCCACCCCACTCTTTCCTCTGCAAGCTTGTCACGGAGACACATTCTTGACCCCTTTGGTCCAATGACCCAGGGAAAGTCCTCCAGCCCCGCAAACTGAGCTCAAAGTCCAGACCCGCCCATCAGTTTATCCCAAACACCCGCCAGAGGCCTGACCCCTGGGCTGGGTGAATGCATTTCAGCTCCTGCCTCGAGGTGCCCATGCTCCAGCAGGAACTGGGGCTTAACTTTTTACAGGAACTCAAGCAAATAAAACTCCTTCGGGCTGCTGTGGGCATTTGTGCCAGAGAGACTCCTTCTATTAAAGTTTTGATTAGCTGGGCAGAAAAATTTGTGGGCGAGTAGATCAAGTGACGAAAAAGCTACCTTCTATATCAGAGAGAAGAGACAGAGTACGGGGCTGTATTTTATTGCCTAGAATTAGAAGATTCTTCCAAAGTTATATCCTTCTC
The DNA here is from genome assembly GCA_917880005.1 of Nanger dama. Lineage (NCBI taxonomy): Eukaryota > Metazoa > Chordata > Mammalia > Artiodactyla > Bovidae > Nanger > Nanger dama. Next base: position 10,234,547 of record CAKJTW010000046.1, read on the forward strand.
TCTGCCCTTGGCATTAGAATGGAACCACATTATTCCAGAAAATATGGATTCCTGTCTTACGATTAGTGCTCTGAGGGAAGAGAATTCTGCACCCACTGTTGAACTTCACCCTTACTGAGACCCCACTGTGGGCCCAGCACAGTGCCACATGGAGCCTGGCTCCAAGCAGAGGGTGGGACACACTCTTATCAGTACCTGTCCTTCATCGCTGGCCTTGTATCTGGCCCTGTACTCAGTGTTATAAATGTTCTAGTTAATTCTCTGTGGATGGGGGCTCTCGTCCTCTCCTCACCAAGGAGACCAAGGTTCAGTGAAGTTAAGAAATGTGCCCAGGGAGGACCACAGAGCTGTGAGCGGCAGAACTGCCCTTGAGTCAGGCCTGGATGCCAGCACCTCAGCTTCCCTGCTGGGTCCCCAACCTGTTCTCAGACCCAGCCAATCACAAGGGTCCACAGGGGTCATAATTAACCTCAGGGAGACAACTTTCAGCCACAACCAAGGAAATAAAAGCCTTGCAGTTTTCTTACGAATACTGGTATCTTGTTTTCTTTTAAAGAAATCATATCTACACAGAGTAAAACGATATTCAGGCAGGATAGGAGGATATGCAGTGAAAAGCAAGTCTTTTACTCCTGCCCAGACCCCCAGTGCCCATCCAGATACAACCTGCTTTTAAGTTTCCTGATTGAGAAAATTTTCATGCACACCACAGTCGGGCCAGACCAGCGCCCCAGCCAGCTTCTTCCTGCCCCTGGAGCCTCCTTTCTCCGTTGCTTCTCTTAAAGTTCTTGGCTGGGTTCTCACTGAGCCTCACAGGGTTCTTCCCTTCCCCTGAAGCCCCAGAGAGGGATGGCCACGGTGGTGGGTGTTCGGGGAGGGATGGGTCAAGGGCCTCGCTGTGCTTGGCTCTCCTGCCCACCCCACGGTCTTGCCATCAGCTCCTAGGGAAGAACGCGTCCGGTGGCCTGAACCAGGTGAACAACCAGGGGCTGACCCCGCTGCACCTGGCCTGCCAGCTGGGGAAGCAGGAGATGGTCCGTGTGCTGCTGTTGTATAATGCTCGCTGCAACATCATGGGACCCGGCGGCTACCCCATCCACACGGCCATGAAGTTCTCCCAGAAAGGGTAAGACCCTGCCCTGGCCTGCATGGTCCACTGGGCCTCTTGTCTGCACAGCCAGTTCTCCCCACCCAGGCGAGCAGTGGCCCCCTCTCCTTAGATGTGTGTCAGATCTGTGTGCCAAGGGCTGCCCTGGCACAAAGAAAGTATGAATATCTGATAAACGGGGAGTGGTGGTGTGTGAATCTCAGTCCACCAGCTCCACAGCTGTTCAGTGATGCACCTGAATTTCTGAACAGGTACCTTCCTCTACCAAACTGGAGAAAAACAATCTTAAACTTTTCAGGGGTTCCCCTTTCCTGCTCTCCAGGTGATGCCCCAATGCAAGAGGCCCCCTCCCCTGAAGGAGGGTGGATGGATCCTCTTCCATCCAAGCCCTTCAGTCTGATCTGAACAGCGCCTTCACGGCTACAGGGTTCTGTGGCTTCTGCTCCCAGCTGGAAGGAAGCCTAGGAACCTTTGGCATAGTGGCTCCAGATCTCGTCCGCCTCATGCATCCTTCCTTCCTGGCTGGTGATGTGGCTGAGACGCAAGTGCCAGGCCCTTGTCTTGGGTAGCCCTGGACCACTCTTTTTTTTTTTTTTTTTAAAGAAGTTAGCTGTTTTATTTATTTATGATTGCACCATGTGGCTTGTAGGACCTTAGTTCTCCGACCAGGGATTGAACCTGTACCCCTTGCACTGGACGCATGGAGTCTTAGCTGCCAGTGGAGTCCCTAGACCATTCATTCATTCCTTTCTCCCCTAGAGAGCCCTGTCTCAAGAAAATTCTCCATGGTTGGTGTGTGTGTGTGTGTGTGTGTCAGGGGGTGCATGTTGGGGGGTGGGGTGGGGTAAAAGAGATGACTGTTTCAAAATCTTACCAAGAAGGTACAGTATCTGGAATGAACGGACGAGTGAATGAGTCAGTCCCAGGCACTGTGCTAAGCACTGGCCTTACAGAGATGGATGAGAGAAAGTCCAAGACGGGGGGGGACACAGGAGTCACACAGTACCTTCCAGTACCTCCTACAGGATGCAGTCCCTGCTTGAAACACCAGGGAGGAGGGAGGAGGATGGAGAGTGGCCGTGTGCCAGGCCCAGGACCAGGTGCTGGAATATCTACTTTACTTTTTTTTTTTTTCTTCTTTTTTTCTTCTTTTTTTTTCTCTTTTTTTTTCTCTTTTTTTTTCTCTCTTTTTTTTTCTCTTTTTTTTTTTTTTTTTTCTTTTACCCTTTAATCCTCCTTTATTCCTCATCCCATCCTGTTAGGACTGTTCCCATGTTGCAGACAGGCTGGGCCACTTTCCAGAGGTCACCAGCAGGAAGCTGGGGCTTAACCTCAAGCCTGTCTAACACTGCAGCCAGCACCAGTGAGAGAGATCATTGCTGACTGAAGTCATCAAGGAAGGCTTCCTGGAGGAGGGGGCCTGAGATGTGCCTTGAGGGACTCAGGATACCATTCAAATGCCACAATATGCATGCTGGTTGGTTTTGCTGCAACTCTGTTTGCAGGAGCTTTCCCTCACCAGTTGATGAAGTCATGACCTCTTTCAACATCAGGTTGCCCCCGCCACCCTTCTTATTCCCACATGGCTTCTCTCTCCCCAGGTGTGCTGAAATGATTGTCAGCATGGACAGCAGCCAGATTCACAGCAAAGACCCCGCTATGGAGCCAGCCCCCTCCACTGGGCCAAGAATGCAGAGGTAGGCAGGGTCTAAGGATGAGCTGGGTGGGCAGGGTTGAGGGTCCTGGAGCCCTTGGTTCCTTGGCTGCCAACAGGAAGGGGTTCCTGAGAGGCCTCTGAGGATGACACTCAAGGGATTGATCTTGCAGTGGGCCCGCCATACAGGTAAGCCTAAGGAGAGGGGACATCCTGGCCTTGCCTGGTGGCAGTATCCCCTCCATGGTCTCCTCATGTGTGAACTGGGGGTCTGTGGCCTACTTTTGGAGGTGTCATGAAGTCAGCAAAGCAGTGCATGAGAAGATTTCTTCATAAATTGTCAAGTACCTTGCAAATCAAAGATGGTGGATGGTGGTGGTGATGGCGGTGCCTCTAACTTCTTCAGAGAGCCTGGCCAAGCATCTCCTCTGAGGCCTGTCCCTGAGCCAGACTCTGACCCCCTGGGAGGATGGAGGACTCTGATCTCTCATCTCCAGGAAGCACAGCCCATCAGTGCATTGGGTGCCCTCAAAGGTCATGGCCTGCTTGCAAATGTGACGGGCCAGGAGGGGAGGAGCCTGCCAGCCGCCGTGGGCACCTTCATGCTGGGAGCCAGACGCCAAGTCAGGCCCTCCTGTAGGGCTTTTGTTCACTCTGTGAGGTGGGAACTCGCACCCCCATTTTCACAGCAGAGGAAGCTGAGGTGCAGAGAGGGTGCAGTGGCCTTTCCCAGCTCAGACAGTGGGGATGAAGGAAGAAGGCTGAGCTTTGGGCTCGAGTCTGTCAGGTTCCAGAGCCCAGGCCCCCTAGGACTGTTGGTGAGCAGGGGTGCTTGTTGCCAAGGCACAGAGGGGGGTCATGCCTCTGCAGGGTCCCGGGCAGGCTCATAGTGAGTGGGGCAGTTCTGGGGCAGGGGCGCAGAGGAGCAGTTGCAGGGAAGGATGGGGTCCTGTGAGCTCCAGGAAAGGACCCAGAAGCCCCTTTCAAGTCACCATGTCTTTAGTTTTCTGTCCCCTAGCTCCCGAGGGGTGTGGAAGGCAAGGTCTGGGGCTACCTGCCGCCTGGGCTCTTCCTGAAGCTGGAGCTTTCCAGAGGCCCAAGGCCTGAGGACGTGGCTGTGCCCAGGTGCCATCAGGTGCCACAGCTGACCAGGGCTGGGACTCTTGTCTCCATAGATGGCCCGCCTGCTGCTGAAACGGGGTTGTGACGTGAACGGCACCAGCTCCGCAGGGAACACAGCCCTGCACGTGGCTGTCATGCGCAACCGCTCGACTGTGTCATGGTGCTGCTGACTCACGGAGCCAACGCCGACCCCCGAGGCGAGCACGGCAACACCCCGCTGCACTTGGCCATGTCGGTGAGCCCCAGGTTGGCTGCCCATGCGGCAGGGGTCAGGTGACCACCCAGGCCAGGGAAGGTCCCCCTCTGAGTCCAGAATAAAAACTGCTTCCTCTGAGCTCCAGGACCTCTCATTCTCATGCCTCCGTGTGAGATCTGGACACAGTGAGAGGGGAAAATACAGCTCTGGCTACTGACTGTGCCCTGGGCAACTCACATCACCTCTGCCAAACTTGAGGACGGAGGTGTTGGTACCCACCTGGCAGAGGTGTTGAGTGGATTCAGTGGTAGACACCCTATAACTCTATGAGGGATATCTAAGCAGCGCATGTAAGACCCGGCACAGAGTGAGCATCCCCAGGATGTTTGTCCTCATCCCGGTATCATCAGGGCAAACTTCATCTGCATGTTACTCTTATTTCCCTGGAAGGCTCCAAGCTTCTGGAAGGCAGGCCTGCTTACACATCTTGGTGGCCCATTGGCAGGCACTAGTCACCTTTGTTGGTTTATCATAGAGCACAGTTTCTGCCCTTAAAGTGCCTGCAGGGAGGTTAGAAAACTACAGCATGAACATATTAAATGCAGGGGAGGGGGGTGAGTGTTATTTGTTGCAGATGTGTGTGTGTGTGTGTGTGTGTGTGTGTGTGTGTGTGTGTGCGCGTGTGTGTAATTGTACCCGTCATTCATAAACCATAGGTACCCATAATTCTGTTCAACTTGTCTTAGAGTCATAAACTAGGAAATCTCTCTGGGACTCTAAAAGAAGTAGATTTAGGAAAAATTCAAAGACATCCTGTTTTATACCAAAGGTCATAATTGTAGAGGGGATGTTGCCCCAAAGACTGAAACTATAAATAGAACTGTGAACATTTTTAGCACTGAATGGGCCCTTTGAATTACATAGTTGAACAGTTCTCAGACTTTTGGTCTGTCTTTTATACTCTTAAAAACTATTGAGAATCTCATAGACTTTGTTTATTTGAATTTTATCTATCCATATTGACCATATTAAAAATTACAAATGAGGGATTTTCAAGATACTGATGAATTCATTTAAAAATAACGATGATTAGGACTTCCCTGGTGGTCCAATAGCTGAGACTGTGCTGCCAAAGCCGGTCTGACCCTTGGTCAAGGAACAAGATTCCACATGCCACAACTGAAGATTCTGTATACTGCAATAAGGATCAAAGGTCCCACATGCCACAGCTAAGACCTGGTGCAGCCAAAGAAGAAAAGAAAGAAAAATAATTTTTTTAATAAAAAAAATAAAAACAAGAATGATTTACCAAGCCTATGCTACTGTAAGTAACATATTTATGGAAAATCAACTTTATTTTCCAAAACAGAGAATAATAGAAAACAGTTGGTATTGTTTTATATTTTTGTAAATCTTTTAATGCCTGGCTTCAGAGAAAGCATGGATTTTCCTGTCTTCTGCTGCATTTATTCTGTTGTAGTATGTTGTTGAATGTGTTAAAAATATGAAGAAAATCTGGCCTCACATAGATGTGTTTATAGTTGGAAAATATAGGTTAACTGTACCTTTTCAGATAATTGTGGATATTCTTTGTTGTTGTTCAATCGCTAGGTTGTGTATGACTCTTTGAGACCCCTTGGACTGCAGCACACCAGGCTTCCCTGTCCTTCACTATCTCCCAGTTTGCTCAGATTCATGGTCTGCACCAAAACTTGACAAGGGGTATTTTCTGATAAGTTGAGTGCAGTGGACACTCTGAAGCCATCTCCTTAGACTTTTCACACTTTGTTACAGTCAAATCTATTGGCATCTCTGGCACTTTGCGTGGATCTTTTAACCTATGCATGATTCCGTGTCATCTTTGGAAAATACTAGTTCTCTGAGTATGCCCAGCTTCCAAATGTTGACTCGATTCATCATACAGGTTCAACACCCACCACATCTGTAAATATCACTGAGGTTTCATCTGTAAATTTGGGGAAACCATTGGAGCCCATCATGGTGTATACCAGTTTTCTAGAATTCCAGTTTTTGTTTGAAAGCTTGAGTTTTATCACTGGCACAAATACTGCCAGCTGTTTTTCTTGAAGTGACAGCTCACTGCATTCATTTTTGAGAAAATGTCTCCTAGATACCCAAAGCTGAACAATCATAGTTTGCCGGCCAGTCGTTTCTCAAGTGAAAACAGTGTTTCATGAAAAACAAGCAACTTGTTCTGCTTACGACTCAGTCAGTCACATGGGAATTTTCCTGAGACAACCATCATACTTGGTTATGCCACAGACATGCCATGTGCACACTCTCCATTTTATGGCACTGAAAGCACCAGTGCAGGAATGTAGTAAGATTACTATTTCTTAATACTTCATCAGGGGACTGGTTTTTTTGTTGTTGTTGCTGTTTCAATTTTTTGGCCATACCTAGCAGCATGTGGGATCTTAGTTCCCTAACCAGGGATTGAACCTGTGTCCCCAGAATTGGGAGTTCAGAGTCTTAACCACTGGACCACCAAGGAAGTCCCCCGAAGCTGGCTTTTTAATGAACACATTTACTTTTCACTTGAGCACGTGGCAGAGAAGAAAACCATGGCAACAGCTAGTCTGTGGACACTGCTTTGCTTCATGCTTAAGGCACCGGGAGTTTTATCCATAGATGTTTTTACATCATTGGTACAAAAGTCAGCCTTGGGACTTCCCAGGTGGTCCAGTGGCTAAGATGCCTGAGTTCCCAATACAGGGGGCCCAGAGTTTGATCCCTGGTCAAGAAACTAGATCCCACATGATGCAAATAATAGTCTGCATGATGTTCTTGTTGTTTAGTTGCTAAATTGTGTCAGACTCTTTTGCGACCCCATGGACTGTAGCCCACCAGGCTCCTTTGTCCTTGGGATTTCCCAGGGAGAATACTGGAGTATCCAACTTTCCTTCTCCAGGGGATCTTCCCAGTCTAGGGATTGAAGTCATGTCTCTTGCATTAGCAGATGGATTCTTAACTGAGCCACCTGGGAAGTTTAAGAGTTTGCTTGTCACAGCTGAAAGATCCCCCATGCCACAACTAAGCCAAAAGAAAACAAACAACTATATAAAAATCAGCTACTGCAATAAAGGCAAACAGCATCTTGACATTTTTATGAAACACTTCTAAGCTCTGGAATCCCCTAAAGGGTCTCCATATTCATGGGGGTCCACAGTTCCTACCTTGAGAAGTGCTGACCTAGGCCACTGCTTCCACACTTGCATCACCTGCATCCCATCTGCACAGTTTCTGGCAGATTCACCAACTGCTTTTACCATTATGTACTTAATCATTGCTTTAAGTTGCCTTGCTTTTGCTGCTGCTGCTTAGTCACTTTGAAAGAAAGTGAAGTGAAGTCCCTCAGTCCTGTCCAACTCTTTGCAATCCCATGGACTGTAGCCTACCAGGCTCCTCAGTCTATGGGATTTTCCAGGCAAGAATACTGGTTGCCATTTCCTTCGCCAGGGGATCTTTCCAACCCAGGAATCGAACCCGGGTCTCCCGTATTGTAGGCAGACACTTTACCACTGAGCTACCAGAGAAGCCCTGGCTTGTTTTCAAACTTACTTAAACCTGTACTTATTGGAGAAGGAAATGGCAACCCACTCCAGTATTCTTGCCTGGAGAATCCCAGGGATGGAGGAGTGCCGGAGTCCAGCCCCAGTGGATCCAGGGAATTTGAAGTGGGGACGGAGTTGGCGTCCTAGGAAAAAACTTATTTAATTACAGATATATAGAGAGATTAGAAACGGATAGTGTAGTAGGAAAGAAAAGAGGCTGTAGTAGTGGAGAAAAGAGGCTGAATAATTTGGCTTATGGGGAAAACAAAACTTTGAGGCAAGAAGTTTGCACCATCTACGTTAGGCCACCGGCGCCCACTTGAATATTGAAGAGTGCACCGCCTTAGGCTCCCTTTCGCGTGGATCTTAGAAGCCAGGGCGAGTAAGTAGACATGGTGAGCTTCCCCGTTCCAGATGGGAATTCAGCCAGGAAAGGGGAGAAAAGAATGACACGGGGGAGCCCAGCATCGGTACAAGACTCAAGACTTTATTTTCAAAATCAGCTTATATACCCCAAGTTGTACATAAAGAAATAATGGAATATGCAGAGTTATGCAGGGGCAGCAGTCCTGACCTTCATTGAGACCAGGCTTTCTTTTTGCATACCTTCCCGTATACAAAGGTCTCAGGTGGTTTACATTATCTTCTGGCCAAGAGGCCTGTTAACATTTTTATGGCTCTCTTCCTAGATAAAGTCTATCAACCAGAAAACTCTTTTTCCCTAGAAGTGTTTTTCTTTACTCTGCATCACCCTCAAAGAACTAAATAAAGTTACATTCCTGTAGAACAAAGGTGCAGTGGGTTATAGCAAAGAAAGTACTTAACTCAAAGATCTAATGTTGCTAATATCAGGTCTACTACCTGTCTTTTCTATATACCAACTATATCTACAAATAAAAGATATGAACATTTGGCAGCAAGTATTGGCTCAACAAATGAGACCTTTGATCAGTCCTGTTCTAATGACTTTGACTCTTCGGCAGCCCCTGCATTCCTAGGATGTTTTAAGCTTCCTGTGCCTCTCCTGGTCGGGAGGCCGCAAACAACCACATGCGCAGCTGTAAGAGTCCTGTAGGCAGGTGAGAAAGCCATCAGAGGGGTTTTTGGATTGAAACACTTTTATTATGCCCAGGAGATTTATTATCTAAAAGCTCTAAATTAAATTTTTCCAGAAAAGGTGGGTGAGGGTGGGAGGACAGCCCCCTGTTAATGTCAGAAGAGTAGGTGGAAAGCATAACACAGTAAAGCAGGCAGACTCTGGTTTTGGGGGTGGATGCTCAGGAAATTCCAGCGGGAACCCCTGGAGCCTGATCACGCCCTTGCGTTTTGTCAGGCTTCCTTCCTCATGACCTTTGCCACCGGTGGGATTCCTCACGCTGGCTCCTGGCAGAGGAGCCTGGTGGGCTGCTGTCTGTGGGGTCTCACAGAGTCGGACACAACTGAAGCGACTTAGCAGCAGCAGCAAACCGATAGTGGTAAACCAGGGCCACAGATAAAGGTAACCGAAGAAGGAATACATAACTAATAGCTGAAACACACGTTTACCTGTGCCCATACCTCCTAATGGGGTGTGAACAGCCATTTGGAAAACAGCATTCTAGAGATACCTCTTCATGCTTTAGGCAAGGGAATCCACCCGAGAGAGAGACGTAAGCCCAGCGCTCAGGTCTCCTGGCAGCTGGCCTGTTGGTGTGTCCTGGGAACTGTGCCCAGCTAGCCCCACTGCCCACCTCCAGACGTTCACTGCACGTGCTCTGGGGGGGGGCTGCCATCAGGGAAGACTTGTGCTCAGTTTCTTCCCGGACTCAACCCGGCCCCCTGGACTCAATGGGGGCCCTTTCCTTGATCACGCTTTCCTGCTCTTTCTGCAAGCAATCAGCAGCTGACCCTTCGGTATCCCCGTGTCTCTGGGGTCAGGGGTCATAGACGCATTGCTTCCTTTGAGAAGAAGCTGGCAGGCTGGGAGAGGGGGGTGTCATTCCAGTTTCTACCTGGGTTCTTAGATTCTCACCTACGGGGATACTCATAAGCCTATTTGTCAGGGCACTGGCCTTCTAACTGTAGACTTTGCAATATGGGATTGACTGCGGGTGGAGGTCAGAGGGTTTCAGGGTCTCTTCCCATCCTGGTGAAAGGCTCCCCGAGGTGATGGGTTGTGGGTGAAGAGGCCGAGGTCCTTTCTCTCCATGAGTCCCTAGGCTGTTGCTGATTTCACCCCTGCTCCCTCCATCCTCAACAGAAAGACAACATAGAGATGGTCAAGGCCCTCATCGTGTTTGGTGCAGAGGTGGACACCCCGAACGACTTTGGAGAAACCCCTGCGTTCATAGCCTCCAGGATCAGCAAACGTATGTGCTCTGCACTCTGGGACCAGAGTTGGGGTGGGTGGGGGTGCAGGGAGGAGGGAGGTCCTAGCCATCAGGTACCTGCATCCTGTCCACCCCCACCCCCAACTGTTCCCTGCAGGGAACACCTAGGAGCACCTGGGAGGCCCCGAGGGGAAGCTTCTGGTTCCCAAGGACAGGGGCCCTGACCACTAGACTGAGGCCCCCAGGGGCTTGCCGAACCAGTGTCCTCTTCCCTGTGACTCCCACACCGCCTCAGGGTGCCAAGACTTGGGGTGGGGGTGGGGAAGGCAGTGGGAGCAGCACTCTTCCCCACTCTTGGAGAATTCACTGACGGAATCACTTGTAAGAACAGCCTCAGGCCAGTGCATTGCTGTATGACACGTGTGCCCCTGCCCCCACTTGTACACAGGCATGTGCATGACACATGTTCCTCCTTGCACCCTGATGTGTGCTGCATGACACATGTGCCCCCCTGCTTGTACACAGGCATATGCATGACAGGTGTGCCCCCTTGCACCCCTGACATGTGCTGCATGACACGTGTGCCCCCCTTGACACTGGCACGGTGTATGCACTGTGTGCTCACTCGGTGAGCCTTGGCTGCTGGGCTGGAAAGAGCAGATCCTCCTTACAAGCTGCCTGGAGCCCTCTGGAAGGTTCTGGGGAGCTGTGGAGGTTGCTGTGGGTGATACCTCATAGTGTGTGCCAGCAAGCGTGCATGCGTGCGCATGTGCATTTTCAGTGATCCTGTCCGGAAGGTGGGAGTAGATACCCGCTGGCTGGTTCATCCCTCTTGAGCTCAAAAAGCCTTGAGAATTGCCCAACGTGGAGGTGGGAGTCGTGATTTCTTGACTGGCGTAGAAGGGAAAGGGGGTTCCTCAAACACCAACCTTCTCATCCATGTGCCAAGTCCGAGACCCAAGAAGCTGCTTTGGATGTAGCAGATTAGAGTCCATACGCTGTGTCAGGGTGGGGTGGGCTCTTGGGCACCCCTGACCCCCCCAGGTGGCCTGGGATAGGGGATCAGGTGCAGAACGGACCTCTCATTTGCGTCTGGTCAGTTTCTGATCCTGTGCCATCTCCCCTTCACCACACATGACAAGTCGTCACCAGGAAGGCGCTCCTCACTCTGCTGAGAACTGTGGGGGCCGACTACCGCTTCCCACTCACGCAAGGGTTCTCGACGGAGCAGTGCTCCGCGGCAGCTCCCTCCTTCTCCATGGAAAGATCTCATCCCCCACCGATCAGCTTAAACAACCTAGGTAGGCCTGGCCCCTCCCATGCCCCCTTCTCTCCACCTGGTTCCCAGGTCCCTGGGTCAGGCAATCCTGAAAGAAAGAAAGAAACCCTGGGGCCCAGGGAAGAGGTTATTAAAGGAAGCAAGGGGCAATGGAGAGCATTTGTCAGCCTTGGGGGACAGCCAGCAACACGTAGAGTCCAGAGACTGGTGAGGTCCCTGGCTAATGGCCTGTGGTCCATTTCCTCTGACAGGGTTCCTTGGACACCTATAAGGTAGGCATTTGGTTGACCTCTCTCTGCCCCAGGAGCTCAGGTGGGCAGCGAGGAGTGCTCTTGGGGGCTCAGAGCTGTTGGGGGTTCTCTGGCTTCTACCAGGAGCCTTTCTACCATGTTGCTGCATCTCCATCAGGCCCGGGGCCACTGTGCTCCTCTTCCAGCCTCTTCAGTGACCTGCTGGCCAGGCAATTAGCATCTGCCTCTGTGCATCCTCGGTATCCATGGAGACGGCCCCCAAGGAGGCAGAGACCTTCTCTGGGCTTCCTGTGGGCCTGGCCCACCCTGAACCCTGGATTGTTTAGGAGTGGGGGTTCCCTGAACAAGGCAGCCAAGGGCCAATCCTTCACAAGCCAGCACTATTCTTAAACTCTTGGGGAATCAGACACCAGCATCTTTAGACAGGATAGCCTGGCGAACCCTGAACTCAGGACAGGGCAGAGTGGGCAGCCACAGTTAGTCCCTCTGGCTCTGCCTCTCTCCCCATGGCCCCTCCTCCCTGCCCCACCCCCCATCATTCTCTCTCAATTTTACAGGCAATCAGTCACCCAAGCCAGGCTGGATGGTGGGCCTGGGGCGCGGCATCAGATGGGTAATGCCCTGGGCCTAGGGGAGCCGCAGGGCCCGCTGTGCCCTGAGTTAGATGCAGCTCTAGTCCCCTCTTCTCCTTTGTCTCAGCCGCACGTCCCGCTCCCTGGCGCTCTGTCCACCACCTCTCTTGGCTAGGCTCGCGCTTATCTCGTCCACTCTGGCCCCTTGCCCTGGTGAGGGGAGACACATTGCCTGCTGTCCTGCTTTGCTGCTTCTAAGACTCCATGCACAGTGGCGGGACGGCCTGTCAGAATCCAGATGACGAGGCCTTGTGGGACCAGGCTGCTTGTCAGGAGAGCAGCTAATGCATTCGTTGGGCGTGGGGTGGGCCTTGGACCCAGGCAAAACATGCATGCTGCGGGTGAGGGCACCGCTCTGAAGCCTCTGAGGAAGTTTCCAGACCTAGGATCAGAACAAGAGGTGTCTGGGAAGCAGTCGGGCTATCTGTGTTCCTTCAGGGAGTCAAACCCTGGGGAATGTACCAACTCAGCCCTTTTGGCTAAATGAGTCTCATCCGTAAATCGGGGATAAGGATTCTAGAGAAGGTGGTTGTCCGCAGCACTGGCTGGCATGCATGAAGAAACGCTCTGTGAAGTGCACACACAGCGCACAAGGCAGGGTGCTTGTGCTTCAAGGCTCTGGGGGAAAATACAGGAAAATGGAGAGCTTGCCAGGCAGGTTTGGGGGCCCATGCCCGGGCAGTGGGCTCCCCTCCACGTTCCAAGCCCATTGCTCCCCAAAGGGCCAGTTGTATTCTGGGATGAAGAGCCCTTGCAGGGAGTGGGAGGCAGATGTTCCTGCCAGGGACAGAGGGGTGAGGGCACAGCTCCAGGTTCGCCCCCAGGACCTGTGGAGGGGTGGTGGGGGACCAGCACCTGCTTGGCCCCTGCCCACCCTGCCCTGTGCCCCACAGAACTGCAGGACATCACGCAGATCTCCCGGGCCCGGAAGCCAGCCTTCATCCTGAGCTCCATGAGGGACGAAGCGGACGTGAGTGTGGGAGATGGTGCACACGTACGAGGCCTCTGGTGGGCCGCCCAGCGGGCTTGGGACTGTTGTCTAGTCTGCATCTGGCTCTGTGAGGTGGCTTGTGCCCTCTGCAGTTCACTGCAAAGAGACTGAGTCTTCAGAGAGCCTGGTCTACTTCATCAATTGCCCTGCAGGCTCCCGGTCACTGATGGAGCTGGCTGCGGCCCTGTCCCTTCTCTCCCTGCCCCTGTCCCGGGTCGTCGGGGAAGCTGACCCAGATCTCTGGAAAGAGCCCTCCAGCGGCATCAGTGCTGAGCCTGCTTCCCTCTGATTCCACCTGCTCCTTACCCTCCTTCCCTCCAACAGCCAGTAGGAGTAGGGCTGGTGTCCCAAGCCCCTGCTGTCCACCCAGGCCCATTCTAGGAGGCAGGCTGGGGTGATGGGTGCAAAGAGAGGCCCAGACCCTGTCCCCGTGGACAGTCCCTGGTGACCACGGTTGTCAGAACCCATGCCTGCCAGCTCGGCGAGTTCCCAGGACAAACATGGCTCCAGCTGTGCTCTCTCCACCCTTCCCTTTAATAATAGAGGTGGTTTATCTGTTCTCTGTTTTTATTTTTATTTTTCACTATCCTGTGTTCCTAACTGCCTTCCTCGGGACTCATTGGTAACCTTGCTTGGCAGATGCAGAACGTGAGGGAAGTCACTTGCTCAAGGTCACACACAGTCGGTGTCAGAGCAGCCTGGGGCTTCCGCAGTCCGTGCCCTTTCTGCTCCCCGAGGGCTCTCTCCTAGCCGCACCCCTGTGCCCGCCCCTGCAGGGAAGGCCCTTCCCTCCTGGAAGCAGAGGCAGCCCCAGCTCCCGGGACCAGGCGGCCGTATCAGTGGTTCCGCCTCACCTCTGAAGGGTCGGCTTCCCCTCAGAAGCTGTAGCCCACTCGTTTCCTCAGCCACCCTGTAACGTGCACCCTGGGAGTGCGCCTGCTCTAGCAGCCTTCTCACGCTTCCCTCTTTGCACCCCTACACACACACCCCCACCAGTGCAGGGGCCGAGGGGTACCCGAGGGAAGACCAACAGGTCCCTTCCAGTGAGAGGAGGGAGGGTGCAGATGCTCCAGCAGGGCCAGGGGAGTCTGCACAGCCCTGAGAGCCTCCCCTTCCCCAGAGGAGGGGTGAGGAGAGAGTCAGGACACGCCTGTGGGGCCCTCCCCCGCACAGGTCTGTGAGCCGCACTGCTTAGCCCTGCTTCCTCCCGGTTGATCCCGCCGTTGCCAGCCGTACATCTTCAGAAGGGTCTCTTGCCCTTTTTCTCCAGCCTCCTGGTCAAGGGCCCCCAGGCCTCCAGCAACAGCACAGCCTGCTCTGCCACGTTCCGGGCTTGCTGCAAGGCTGGGCAGCTTGTCCAGGAAAAGATGAGGGAGCCCGGAGGCGGGTGCCACAGGCTCCCACATTGACCCGCTGTGGGGGAGACAGACCCAGGTGTCTGCTGAGGTGGTACCTGGCGCGAAGGGCTTACCCACCCGCCGCTGCCCTTACCTGCCTGTATCCTTTTCTTTGTTGCGCCTCTGGTCTCCTGAAGTCCAGGGATAAACACCCCTGGCCCCCACCCCCAAGCCCCAGTAGCACGTGAGCTCCAGGGCTTGGTCTCCAGGGCTCAAGCTGCAGCCACCGGGCAGATGCTCAGGGACACGGCCCACAAAGCGCTGACTGTAACGGGACCCTCTTCTCTCCCACTGCTGTTCCCACCACAGCCACGACCACCTGCTCTGCCTGGATGGAGGGGGCGTGAAAGGCCTTGTCATCATCCAGCTGCTCATCGCCATCGAGAAGGCCTCGGGCATCGCCACCAAGGACCTCTTCGACTGGGTGGCGGGGACCAGCACCGGGGGCATCCTGGCCCTGGCCATCCTGCACAGTGAGGGCCACCCCTGGGCCACGGGGCAGGATGGGGTGGGGCTGAGACCAGCCCTTGGATTTGGCTGAGTTTGTTTTCAGAGCTTTGCAGAGTTCATGGAGGCGGGGGAGGACCCAAAAGCCCTCTTTTGGGGTGGGGGGTTGCATAGAGGGTGTTGGGGTCTGAGGTGGAAGGAGAAGGGCTGAGGGTGAGCCACGGTGATGCCCTCCTAGCCGCAGAGGACAGAGCTGGTCCCCCTCCCTTTCAGTGTTAGGAGGCACCTTGAGTCATGAATACCAGCGCTCTGGTCTGCACACTTCACTTTACCCCAAAGACATGGAGGTGCTGGGAGAGGGGTGGCCCTAAGTCATGTGGCCCACCCCAGGGGATGCTGGCCTAGGAGTCCCCAGGGCTCCCAGTCCAGCACATCCCAAGGCCGCAGGCAGTCTGCTCTCACGGCAGTTTCACCGAGGTCACGGGGGCACTTCACTTGCTGGACAGACCTCGGGGTCGGCCTTGTCTCAACTCACGCGATGTCTCCTTCATGGAGCTGCTGTCTGGCTGCGCGATGCTGCCTACAGGGAGCCCTCTCAGAGCCAGCTACCACCCCGCGGGAATTATCTCAGAATCCGTGCCCGGGTCGGGTTCTGGGCCCTCCAACTTGTCCTCCAGACCTGAAGGCACCAGGAGAGGACCCTCCCCTCCTTGACATAGGCCAGGCCTGTGCTTGGTGCCAGGGGTCAGGACGGAGCACGCCCCACCTCAGGGAGCCCCCGGGCATTAGCTGTTCACTGTGAGAGGAGGCTGTGGCCCTGCCGTCCAGGGTGTGGGGGACGGGGGACACGGCCAGCCCAGGAGGAGGCCTAGAGCAGCGTCCATAGAGCTCCGGGAAGAGGAGGGTTGTCAGGCAGCGGCTGCTGGGACCTCTCTTCCTGACCTCTGGTGCCCCATGTTCCTTCTCTGGTTTTCCCTGAGATAAGGGCCAGTTCAGGGGCCGGCCTCTGCCTGGGGCAGGGGACTCATGAGGTCTGAGGGTGGGGCAGAGTGGGCGCAGGTCCTTGCTTCTCCTCCAGAGAGGGTCACGTCCTTCTTCAGGGGATGTTTATCCCCCATCCAGGGTCTTCAGGCTACCAGGGGCTATGGGAGGTATCTGAGAAGTCACCTGGTTCATCCTCTCCAGTGGGCAGAAGCCCCCACCTCCATAGCCCCCTGCTTGTGCACCCCTGGCCTGACTGAGGGGTGCTTAGCGGTTTCCTTGTCCCATGAGGTGCAGCCTGCCCGGGACACTGTTTGTTCTCATGGGACAGGGCCGGTCCTTCTGTTCTGTGACAAATGGGGTGGATCTAGATTTATAAGCTTTTACACTTTCAGGGCCCATCATTAAAGAAAAAAACACAAATTACGAATATAAAATTAAGTACCGAGCTGTGGGGCCGCTGAAGGGGATTTCTGCCTGTGTGGGAAGTTACAGAGGAGGGTCCCGGGAGCCTCGGTGCCCCCTCCCACCCCCAGTTCCTGTGCCCAGGCCCTCTGTCAGGGCAGCCCTTGGATCTTCTCCCCCACCTCCGCCCTCCTCGTTCCTAGGCAAGTCCATGGCCTACATGCGTGGTGTGTACTTTCGCATGAAGGATGAGGTTTTCCGGGGCTCTCGGCCCTACGAGTCGGGGCCCCTGGAGGAGTTCCTGAAGCGGGAGTTTGGAGAGCACACCAAGATGACGGATGTCAAGAAGCCCAAGTAAGCCTCCTGGGTGGGACATGGGCGGCTTTGGTGCCAGCCATGCACCCCTTTTGGCCCTTCCTGGGGCAGAAGGCTCCCTGCCCTGGTCTGATTAAAGCTGAGCGGGGAGGGGTGGGGAGGTGCTGGGGAACACAGGTGGGGAACACCTTCTGCCCATGTCTGATGTTTTTCCATCCACACAGCACATCCCTGGGTCAGAGCCGGTTGATTCTCGTCCATCACATACATACTTGCTGAGCATGGCTCTGCGTTTGTGTGTGTGCATGTGCGTGTGCGTGTGCATGTGTGTGTATGTGTGTGTGAGTGATGTGGTGATGCAGCCATCAGGTGGGAAGGTTTATGATCTGATTGGGAGATAACTGACCTAAAAAATGGCAACTCCCCAAAGCACCATGTGCTTAAGAGGTTCCAGAGGAACCTTCAGTATCACCACTTCTTTGTAGTATTTATTTTCCATCCTGGGAATTACTTGATTTTCTGCCTCATGCCACGTTTGCCTGCCAGACTGTGAGCTCCCTGAAGCAGGAATGTGACTGTCTTGTTTTCCTATAGTCCCAGCATCTAGCACAGTGCCTGCCCCAGAGCAGGCCCCTGAAAAGTATTCAGCAACTGAGTCACTGTGGGACCAAGAAGGGGAGAAAGGACTGTGGACAAAGTGGTCAGGGAGGGCTTCCTGGAGGAAGTGAGGCGTGAGCAAGCTCTGGAAAGTTAGGAGGATTTCTTTTAAGCTTTTTTTTTTTTTCCATTTAAGAATAATGCATAGTCTTTTAAGAAAATTTGGAAGATACAAAAAGCAAAAAGAAGAGGAAATATATTATCCATGATTTATTAACTGAAAGATAATGTTTTGAAAAATGTTTTCTGTATATTTTATCCTAGACATTTTTTTTTCTGTTTTATGGTGAAATAGAACATTTAGGAAAGTACATTAAACAGTTCTGTGAATAAATCTAAAGCAGACGCCCATGTATGCCCACCAGCCAATCCAGAATGTGTGCCCTGCCCCATCACAGCTCCTTCTCCCCACCCCCGATGAGGGCAACCGCTATCTTGACTGGTGTGAACTGGACTTGCCGGATTCTCTCTAGTTTCGGCACCTGAATGCAGCCCTTGCATGGATCGGGCCTGCCTGTCTCTGGGTTTGGATGAAGTCATTTTGCGTTCTGTCCTTCCTTTCCTCAGTGCCACTTGGCCAGCCTGCTGCCTGCTGATGGGTGAAGCTCTGTGCTTCGTTCACTCTCGCTGCTCATGTGACGGCAGCCCCACGGTTTATTTCTCCAGGCACCTTTGATGGGCCCTTGGGTTCTTTCCTGTTTGGACCTCTCGAGTCTTCAGTGGACATTGTGGGCCTTCTTTCTGGCCCTGTGGGGCACATGCCTAGGAGCAGAGCTGCCAAGTCTTGAGGAGGCATGGCCTCAACCCTTTGATTCTGCTCCGTGGTTTTTCAAAGTGTTGGTTTCTGCTTCCGCTCCCCTTAGGCATGTTTCAGAGTTCCTGGTGCTCTGCATGGGCTTGCCAGGTGGCGCTACGGGTAAAGAACCTGCTTGCCGATGAGACTTGGATTCGAAATTCTGGGTTGGGAAGATCCCCTGGAGGAGGGCATGGCAGCACACTCCAGTATTCTTGTCTGGAGAATCCCATGGACAGAGGAGCCTGGTGGGCTACTCCATAGGGTCGCAAAGAGTCAGACACGACTGAAGCGACTTAGCATGCACTCATGGTGCTCTGCATTCTTGCTAACAGTGATGATTGTCAAAGCAGTTTATCTTTGTGATGTTTATATCTTTATAAACTGGGGGAGTATGAGGTCTCTGTTGGTTTGAATTTTCATTTTTCTGATTAACTAGTGATGTTGAACACCTTTTCATATGTTTAAAGGCCATCTGGATTTCTTCTTTTGTAAAGTTCCTGTTCAAGTGTTTTACTCATTTTGGCACAGTTGTGTTGGGTGATTTGGGGGTTGTGAGGCTTCCAAATTATCTTTTTATATTTTGAAACCTAGGCCTTTGATGGATACATGGATTTGGAATCTCCTGTTCTAGGCTTGTCTTTTCACTCTCCTTACAATGTTTTGTTGCTCAACAGATATTCTTAATGCAGTAGAATTTATAAATATTTCACTTTTATGGCTTGTGCTTTTTCTATCCATTCAATAACCCTTTCTAACTGGAAGCAGGAAGTTTGTCTCCTTGGTCCAGTCATGAAGCTCCCTTGTTCTCCCTTTTATCAATCAAAGTCTTTTATTAACTTAGGTCTTTTAGCAACCTGGAATTGATTTTTATATCAGGAGAGCTCCAATTTCTTGTTTTCCACATGAACAAGCAGTTTACCCAGCCTCATTGGTGAAAAGTCTGTCTTTCCTTCCATATTGCAGGCCTTGCTTCCAAGCCAAGTGTCTAGGATCCTTCTTGGATCTGTTTTTGACCATGGAGTCCTAATTCTACAGCAGGTTTATAGCAGGGCTTCCCACCTTCTCCTTCTTCAGGGTTCTTCTTGGAGGCCCTTTAGAGAAGTGGTTAAGAGCATGGACCCTGATGTTTCCTTTTCTCAAAAAGGGAATAATATACTACCTGCTCCCCGGGGCTTTCATGAGAAGTAAAAACATTATGTTTATAAGAAAAGCACCTAGCACGTAGAAGTGCTGTGTAGGATACAGGCTACTTGTTGCTGTTTGCACTTCCACAGAAACTGTATCAGTGGAATCAGACTGTCAAATTCTACAGAAAAGCAAATCCTGTTGGGATTTTTCTCGTGATTACACTGAGTCTGTATGATTACTTTTTACCAAAGTATATTTGGGGCTTCTCTAGTGGCTCAGATGGTAAAGAATCTGCCTGCAATGTGGGAGATCCAGGTTCAATCCCTGGGTCAGGAAGATCCCCCTGGAGAAAGGAGTGGCAGCCCACTCCAGAATTCTTGCCCGGAGAATCGCTTGGACAGAGAAGCCTGGCGGGCTATAGTCCATGGGGTTACACAGAGTCAGGACTGAAAGACTACGCTGCTACTGCTGCTAAACTTGCTTTACAATGTCTCATTCGTTTCTGACATACAGCAAAGTGATTCAGCTATACACGCCCACCCATACACATTCTTTTCCATTATGGTTTATTTCAGGATATTGAATATAGTTCCCTGCGCTATACAATGGGATCCTGTTGCTTATTTTAGGTATAATAATTTGTTGTAAACTTATTTACGGGAGAATTGACACATTACAACCCTGAGTCTCCCAATTAGAGAATATAGGAGAACGTTCCATTTGTTTCGGTTTCTTAGCACAGTTTTAAGTTTGCCCGTAG
Organism: Nanger dama; assembly: GCA_917880005.1. NCBI lineage: Eukaryota > Metazoa > Chordata > Mammalia > Artiodactyla > Bovidae > Nanger > Nanger dama. Next base: position 10,254,550 of record CAKJTW010000046.1, read on the forward strand.
CGATCTTGCGCGTGTTGCTCTTGGCGCCTGCATATATTTTGCGCTACTGTAAATGATGCATTTTAAACAATTCATTTTCTAATTGTGACTGGTGTTTATAAACACCATTTGTTTATTTTTAAATTTTAATTGTGGTGAGATACATATAACTAAAATTAACTCTTAATCATTTTTCCCCTTTAACCACTTTTCAACTCAGTAGTGATAAGTATATTCACCTTTTCCTGCAACTAATCTCCTGAACTCTTTCTTCTTGTAAAACTGAAACTCTGTACCCGTTAAAGAGCAGCTCCCCATTCCTCCCCTTCCCCAGCCCCGGTCATCTACCATTCCACTTTCTGTCTGCATGAGTTGACTCTTCTAAATACGTCATGTAAGTGGGACCATACAGTGTCTGTCTTTTTAAAACTGGCTTATTTCACTTAGCATAATATCCTCCAAGGTTCATACATATTACAGCATGTGACAGAATTTCCTTTTCCTTAAAGACTGAATAACATTTTGTTGCATTTATAGACCACATTTTGTTTATCCATTCATCTTTTGATGGACATCTGGTTCATTCCCATCTATTCAGTTCAGTTCAGTCGCTCAGTCGTGTCCGACTCTTTGCGACCCCATGAATCGCAGGACGCCAGGGCTCCCTGTCTATCATCTGTGAATAATGCTGCCGCACACCTGGGTGTGTGTTTGTGTGTGTGTGTGTGTGAAAGTCGCTCAGTCATAACCATATCCATCTCTGCTTTCACTTCCTGGTGCCTTTTACAGAGAGGATTCTTATGGGCTCAAATCACTCAAATATGCTAACCTTTAAAAAATATAAATATAATATTTATTTATTTATTTGGCTGCACTGGATCTTAGTTGTGGCACACAGGATCTTTTTTAGTTATGGCGTGGGAATTCTTAGTTGCAACATGTGGGACCTAATTCCCTGACCTGGGATCAAACCTGGGCCCCCTGCGCTGGGAGAGCAAACGGAGCCTTAGCCCCTGGGCCTCCAGGGAAGTGTCCCTAGGCTCATATTTTGTTGGGATTTTTGTATCCGTGTTCATGAGTAAGACTGACCTGTTTATTCCCATTTTTAGATTGCAGTGTTTTGATTTCAAGGGAGTATCTCTCTCTTTTTTTTCTGTTTTCCAGAAAAGTTCATATAATAGTGAGTTATTTCTTCCTTGAATATTTGGTAGAACTTACCTGTGAAGTCATCTAGCACTGGAGTTTGGTTGGTAGGAAAAATTTTAATGGTGGAATCAATCAATTTCTTTAATGTTTATAAGACTATTCAGGGTTTCCAAATATCTTTTTAGTTAGTTTTGGTTAAGTTACGTTTTTCTAGGAATATGTTCATTTCATATACATCTTCAAATTTGTTGGCATAGAGTTGTCCAAAAATTCTCTTATTCTCTTTAATGTCTGCAGCATGTTGTTACGGCCCTCTTCATTCCTGATTACACCTCCATTTTTCCTGTTATCAGTCTTGCTACTACAAGCTTTTTAATTGGATTAGTATTTCAAAAAAGTAACTTTGGGCTATTTATTGGTTCTCTATTATATATACATTTTCTGTTTCATTAATTTCTGTACATATATTTATTCCTTCTTGTACTTTTTAAAGTTTATTTGGCTGTTTTGGCTTTTTAAAAATTTCTTGAAATAAGTGTCTTGCACATTGATTTTTGGCGTTTTTTTTCTCTTGTACTATATAAGTATGCATGTTATACATGTGCATGTTTGTAAATCTAAACATTTTCCTCCATAGAATTCCCTGGCAATCCAGTGGTTAGGGCTATACACTTCCACTGCAGGGGTCATGGGTTCGATCCCTGGTTGGGGAACTATGATCCCATAAGCTGTGCTGCACAGCCAAAAACCAAAAGAGAAATAAACATTTTCCTTCTTTAATTATACCCCATAAGCGCATTTAGAATATGATTATTCACTTCAAAATATTTTCTAATTTTTACTATTATTCTTTAACCATTGTGATTATTGTTAAGAAATGGCATTTCTCAGTTTCTAAACTTAGGAATTTACAAGTTATCTCTTTATTATTCTCTGTAGTCAGAGGACGTGCTCTGTTTGACTTTGGTCCTTTAAAATTGTTGAAAATAAAATAAAATAAAATTGCTGAGACTTGATTCGTGGCCTTCTACATTCGCTTTTATAGATGCCCCATGAATAATTTAAAAGAATATGGATTCTTCATTTGTTGAATGCCAGTATCTATACATGTTGATTAAGTCATGCTGGCTAGGAACATTCATTTAAAAGTTTCAAATCTTCTGTATCTGTACTAATGTTTTTGTCCCCTTCTGTCAGTTACTGAGAAAGATAAAATCTTCCAGCCTGGGAATTTGTCTTTTGACTTTTCTGTCAACTTTTACATTAATATTTTGAGACTGTGTGATTAAGTACATATAAATTTAAAATTTTATGAATCTTTCTGGTGATTGGAAGTAGCTTTCTCTAAGAATGCTTTTTGCCTTAAAGTTTATTTTGCCTGATATTAGTTATACTAGCTTTCATGGTTATATTTGCATGGTATATCTGTGCTCATGCTTTAATCCAACCTTCTTGATCCTTATGTTTTAGATGTCTTTCTTACAAGTAGCCTATATAGTTGGATTTGTTCTTGATCTTATCTGTGCGTTGTCTATTTATAGATTTTATTGCATAGTATTATATTTAAGTTATCTAATTAGTTGTCTGATTTAGCTGTTTGGTTTGACTATCAGAACCTTTATATAGTTAATCTAATAGTTTATATGGTTGATCCAATTATATTGACATAATTACTCATATTTTGGGGATGACATATGCCATCCTATTTTGTCCTGTGTTTCTTGCCTTCTTTTGGATTTGCTGAATAGTTTTAATCATTACACTGCACCCCAACCTCAATAGTTTGAAATTTATGCACTCATTTCTGTTTTTTTTTCCAGTGTGTAGTATAAAAGTCTATATTTAATTGATAGCATTACCTACACCCTCAGATAATCAAGGATTTTTAAATGTTTCATTCTATTTTCTTTCCCCTATTTTATTTATAATGACTTTTCTGTATTTTAAATCTACCTTTTAAAAAAATTTTCACTTTTATATTAATCTAGTGGTGCACTCCTCACTCCAGTACTCTTGGAAAATCCCATGGATGGAGGAGCCTGGTAGGCTCCAGTCCATGGGGTCGCAAAGAGTCGGACACGACCAAACGACTTCACTTTCCCTTTTCACTTTCATGCATTGGAGAAGGAAATGGCAACCCACTCCAGTGTTCTTGCCTGGAGAACCCCAGGGATGGGGGAGCCTGGTGGGCTGCTGTCTGTGGGGTCGCGCAGAGTCGGACACGACTGAAGCGGCTCAGCAGCAGCCGCGGTGGTGCACTGGTAAACTGATCTCTTAGCAGGGGAAAAGCCCTGGTTTGTATTGTTTGCCAATTCCCATGGTGAAAATACTCCCACTATGGCTGATTTCAGGCTACCAACATTTTAACAACCAGCCCACGAGATTTAGCAATAGGTCTCACAAGCCAGTATGAGCTGGCTTCAGCACACTGGGCATGTATGTGTGTATGTATGTGAGTGTGCATATCTGTGTGTATGTATGTGTATCACATCTTTGCTTTACGGTCTTTCCTGCAACCGCCTTCCTTCTGCCTAAAGTACATTCTTTTGTTTGGCCCGTAGAGATGGTCCGCTGGTAGTGAATTCTCCACTAGCAGAGTTGTTTGAAAATAGGTTTTTTTCATCCTCGTCATTTAAAACTGATTTTATTTCACTTTCATCAATTGAACATTCTTTCTTTTCTCTCTTATTCTTGTTGAGTATAGAATTCTAGGCTGGTGATTTTCTTGAAGAACATGAAAGATAGCATTCTATATCTTTTAGCATCCATTGTTGCACTTGTAAAGTCAATTTCAGTTTAACTCTTACTCCTTTGAAAGTAAGTAGTCTTTTTCCTTTGGGTGCTTTTGGTTATGTGTTTATTTGTTTTTGGTGCTCTACAGTTGTACTATGCTGTATCCTGATATGAATTCCTTCTAATTTATCCTGCATTGGATTTCGTGGCCTTCTTGAATCTTTGGATTGCTGGCTTTCCTCAGTTCTGGAAGCCTGAGTCGTTATCTGTTCAACCTTGCCTCTGCCTAGATTTCTCTTGCCTCTCCTTCTGGAACTCCAATTAAACATGTTAGAGCTTTTCTGTTTTTCATCTCTTTTAACTTCTGTATATTCTTTCATTTTATCTGTGTTGGATTTTGGTTAATTTCATCTTACCTTTTCCAGTTCACTAATTCTCTCTTTAACATTATCTGATTTTCCATTTAAATAATTCAAGTATTTATTTATTTAAATTTCTAGAAGTACTCTTTGGTTTATCTTCAAATCTTGTAGGTCATTACTTGTAGTTTTCTGTTCTCTGAAAATATTATCAAGCTTGTCTTTGATGTCTTTCAACATTATAAGCATAGCTGATTTATAATCTTTGTCTCAGGATTCAAATAACTGCTGTCTATATAGGTATGTTTTGCTGTCTGTGTTGGTTGAGGCTTATTCTCATCCACGGTGTTTTGTTTCATGATGTTCCCCCTCTTCCTCATTTTTGAAACTGTGTGGTATTCCTTAATGTTAATATATAATATGTGCAGATTCTGTGGAGCTTAGAATGAGGTATCTTCTCTCTTATGTGGTATCTTCCAGGCACCCATGTACAATACCATCTAGGGCCACTGTAACTAAATCCTTGGCATGAAGGTTTGGAACTCCCCCCTTCACCCAGGTGGTGTGAATTTAGTCTACGGATCTGCAGGAGGATTTGTTTGTGGTTATACATTTTCAGGGATTTTTTTCTCCTTCCTTTGTTCAATGCCAGGCAACTTTACTCACAGCTTCCAGGAGTGGGAAGGAGGCAGGTTTATTTTTGGTTTACCCTTATCCAGGTGGGTGGTCCTTTGGGGTTACAATCTAATGTGGGGAGGGTCTTCCATTAGATCCCTAACCTTTGGTGAACCCTGGATTTTGACTTCTGTCCATCCGGCCCAGTGAGACCATCAGCGGTTCAGTTGAAGTTCAGACTGACAGTTTGGTATCTGCCTTCAGGTCAAAGCTGGGTTTGTGCTCCTTTTACCTCTCTGGGTTTTTGCTTATCCTTAGTTTACCCTGGTCTTTCCTTTGTGTCTTGTCAGATCTTCTATGCTTTTAAGATTTAATTTAAAAATTTTTTTTTCTAACATTATTTTTTTGTTCAGTGGGAGAAATGTTCGAATAACCTTTCCACAAGATTCTTCAAAGTGGAAAATGAATCTTATTTTCCTATGCAGAGAGGTTTTTTTGTTCCCTTTTCTTTGTATTTTTCAAGGTAACAAGTACATTTCGGTGTTAGGCTGAACTCCTTGGTAGCCATTTGAAATGGCTGCAAAACATTCCATTGTTTAGACACTCCCTCCTATTCTTTGCATGTAGACCGTTCATTTTCCACTGTAATAAATTACACTGCATGAATAGCCTTAAACAAAAAGCTTTCATGGTAACTAAGATTATCCTTTTAAGCTAAATTTTCCAGAATGGAATTCCCAAATCAAAGAGCCAGGACATCTGTAAAGGTCTGAATGCATGCTAGTTTCCAGGGGGGTTGTGTCAGTCTACACTCCCCTCAGTATTTAAGAATGTCTGTCTCTTGAGACAGTTAGGAGTCTTCTTTAATAGACTGGAGACTCGCCTGGTAGACCATTGATGAAGTATCAGCGATGACACTCTGAAAATTCTCCCCTGACTCCAGTCTGGGAGTTGCAGCCCCCAAGCAGTCCCGTGCCCCAGAGGCAGCTCACTGTTACATGGGTCCTTCCAGAGTTACTGTCTGACCCTCTAGAGGTGGGAAGGGAGCAAATAGGTACATGGGGACTTTTGGGGTTTGTTTTTAAACAAGTAGTGGCATATTACATGTGGCCTTCACAGGTGGTGCTAGTTGTAAAGAACCTGCCTGCCAGCGCAGGAGACGCGGGTTTGATCCCTGGGTTGGGAAGGTCCCCTGGAGGAGGGCATGGCAACCCACTCCAGTATTCTTGCCTGGAGAATTCCAGGGACAGAGGAGCCTGGCGGGCTAGTCCACGAGGATACAGAGTTGGATACAACTGAAGCCGTTGCACGCACGCACACACACACACACTGCCCTGAACCTTGCTTTTCCACTTAAACACAAATCTTGGTGCTGACCACCCATTAATACATGCAGCACTACCTCAGCCGTTCTCCAGCAACACAGACCCACTGAACCTCGGTGTACTGAACCCTTCTGCTGATGGACATTTAGTTGTTTCCAGTCATTTGCTTTAAGGTCATTAATTGCCTAGTGTGTGCCCATCTCCCACATGTGTGGGAGCCTCTTAGGATGGGTCCCCAGAAGTTGAAACGCCGGGTTTAAGGATTAGTGCATGGGCAGTTTGGATAAGGATTGCCAAGGGTGGATTGTCAGGGATGGGTGGGTCGGTGGCTTCAGTGTCCTGCTCCTTGTTTCTCCAGGGTGATGCTCACAGGGACGCTGTCCGACCGGCAGCCGGCTGAACTCCATCTCTTCCGGAATTACGAGGCTCCAGAGTGTGTTCGGGAGCCTCGATTCAGCCAGAACATTAACCTCAAGCCTCCAACACATCCTTCAGGTGAAAACCATGTTTGATGCATCTGTGGGAAGTGATTGGCCCAAGAGGCTGCAGGGTGGTGGGTGGGAGATGCAGACTGGCTGCCAGGCACCCCCAGCCCACCAGCATCCCGCCCATTGCCCTGGTTTGCCCTCCTGAGTGTATCATCTGAGGGCAGGCAGAGCTGGGGAGCCGTCAGGCTTCAGGCGAGCTGCACCCCACCTTCCACCAAGCATGGCCTGTCCATCCTATTTCTGAAGTGTCCCCAGCCTCTCCTCTTCACACAGCATCACGTGTACACACACACACACACACACACACACACACACACACACACACACACACACACACACACACACACACACACACACACACACACACACACCCCCTGAGATCTGAAATGCAACATCTCTTGAGCCACTGAACCCCCTCCTCCCCCCACCCCCAGAGCAGCTGGTGTGGCGGGCAGCCCAAGCAGTGGGGCAGCCCCCACCTACTTCCGGCCGAACGGGCGCTTCCTGGACGGTGGGCTGCTGGCCAACAACCCCACGCTGGACGCCATGACTGAGATCCACGAGTACAACCAGGACTTGATCCGCAAGGTGAGAGCCACCGTAGTTTGGGGGAGCTGGACATGATTGCCCATGGCAGTTTGTTTCTGCAAATCTTACTAAGGACTGACTCCTGGGAGAGCAAATGTCTTTTATTCATGTGATCATTCATCTGTGCCCTTGACAGTAATTTTATCTCACTCTTGAACCTGCTTGGTGTCTGCCCAAAGCACTGTGCTAAGAGGGATTCTGAGGTGTAGTCCAGACCAGGTAGTGACGGGTGTTAATGATCAGTTAATAGCATGTGCTGTTTGTGAGGAGGACAGCGTGCAGACCGGTCCATGCCAGTCACAGGCCTAGCCACACTGCCCGGCCTGGAGACACAGCTTGCCCTTGGGGTGCTCATATCTAGGGAAGACAGTCCCTAAACAAGCAAACATCCATCTCAGTGTTTCAAATGCTTGTGACAGAGAATGGTGCAGGGCCCAGGAGCATCCCCCGCCCCCAGAGGCCTGGGGGCTCAGAAAGGGCTCACGGGGAAAGGAAGCCCATCCCAAGGCCTTTGGGGAGGGGACAGTGCAAGGTCAGTGATCTGGAGGAAAAGAAGCGGCCCTGAGCCCGAGGAGCTTAGTGCAGAGGCAGGCAAGGCCCACGCATGCTAGGAGAAGCAGTGTGGGGCCTGGCTCTGCCCGTGCTTCACTTCAGCCACTGCCTGGGGCTGCTGATGGAACCTGCCGGGGACTGTTGTGAGGCTTCCACGGGCTCTTATCTGCAGAGGGTTAGCACAGCACTTGACCATGACTGTCCTATATCCCTACTGGCTGTGGTTGTCACTGTGGTCAGCACCAAGCCCCAGAGGCAGCCCCAAGCTGCAGAGAGACGAGTGCCCTCTAGAGGCCAGATGAAGAAGCGCAGGGAGAGAGGGAATCGCTGAGAGACTGAGATGGAGAAGGGTCCTCAGATCACCTGTCTTACTGGATGGGGGCCTGTGTAGGTGGGTCACCAAGGTCGCCCAGAAGACTGGCAGTGGAACTTGTTCTGAAGCAAAGGAGAAGCAAAGCAAAGGAGAAGCTGTGCTTCTGCCATCAGAGTTCTGTCCCCCATCCTCTACCCGTGGGTGTCCCTATCCGTGGAAAGGTCCACCAAGGGGCAGGCCCACTCTGACCTGTCCTGCTCCCACAGGGTCAGGACAACAAGGTGAAAGAAGCTGTCCGTGGTCGTCTCCTTGGGGACAGGGAGGTCCCCGCAGGTGCCTGTGACCTGTGTGGATGTCTTCCGACCCAGCAACCCCTGGGAACTGGCCAAGACTGTGTTTGGGGCCAAGGAACTGGGCAGGATGGTGGTGGACTGTGTGAGTATGGCCTCTCCCCAGCTCACTCCCCTCGGGGTCTCAGCCCCAGGATGAGGCTTCCTGTGGGAACCCTGGGTGTCAGGGATGGCAGGGCTCTGTGGACCCTCCTTAGCCAGCTCAGAAGAGGGGGAATCCCCAGTACAGAGTCTCAGTGCTGGCAGGACCCTCGGTGACCACCTGCAGCGGGGTTTTCAGTTATTGTTTAGCTGAGGATTCTTTCCTTCATGCACAGCCCATGTGGAAGCCCAAAATGTCAGGTGGACAAAAGCTCCCGGGGCCGGGAGATGGAGGCCTGTCCACCCAGCCCCTCCACGCTCACCGACCCCAGACCCTGCCGAGCCACCTGTGCCGGCCACAGCCTGTGCCCCTCTGATTGCGTAGCTGGGACAGGCACTGCAGCACAGAGCAGTGGGATTTGTCCAGAGTCACCCTGCTGATTGGGAGCTAAGCTGCCCTGGAACCTGGGAGCCCGGGCAGGGGCTGCGGGTGCCACGTGGGCTGAACACTCACAGGGGCCTCTTCTCGCCAGTGCACAGATCCAGACGGGCGGGCCGTGGACCGGGCCCGGGCCTGGTGTGAGATGGTCGGCATCCAGTACTTCAGGTGAGGACTCAGCCGGGCCCAACCCCCAGCCCCCCAGCCTCCAGGCTGGACTGTCCCTTTCCCTGAGAGGCCACTCTGTGTCCCAGGCCCACCCCCAGTCCCAGCTCTTGTCCCCCAATCCGGGCCGAGTGTCCTGGAGTCGTAACCCCTCCTTCTTGCCCTGGACAGATTGAACCCCCAGCTGGGGACGGACATCATGCTAGACGAGGTCAACGACACAGTGCTGGTCAACGCCCTCTGGGAGACTGAGGTCTACATCTACGAGCATCGGGAGCAGTTCCAGAAGCTCGTCCAGCTGCTGCTCTCGCCGTGAGGCTGCCAGGCCCCCAAATCCCCCTTCTAGCTCCCCCACCACCACTACGCCGCTGCTGGGCAGAGCCGGGCCCAGGCAGCTCTGGGTCCACAGACCCGGCCCGGGGGTGCCAGGCTTCCAGCCTGAGGCTGGTCCTCAGGCCTCTCCCCCTCAGTCCTTACCTCCTGGCACTTTGTGTCACTCCAGGCTTAGAAAGACTCGAGCCTCACTCCGGCCACTCCCTGACTGCCAAGGATAGCCCTCGGTCCCCTTGCTCTGGTGGGTCAGACACTAAGAGTGCCGGGGCCTGTGCCCCAGCCCTGGCCTCCCCGAGGGCCTCAGGCTCCTCCTGGTCCCTGGGGCTGCATGACCCCTTCCACCCTTGGCCTTCTTCCCTGGGGTGGGGCTCGAGAAACGGGCCGTCACCACCCCTTCAGGAGGGAACCCTAGAGTGGGGTGTCCCATTCAACTTTGCCCCTCCACACACTCCAGCCATCCTCCCGCTCAGATCCACCCCACCCACGAGCTCTCTGCAGCTCTCAAATGTCGCTCCTGTGACTTCAGTTATTCCTCCCACCAGAAAGTGGTTTATGTGTAGAGCAGGCTCCAGGGGACAGCCCCTAACTGTGAAATAAACGGTTTGATTCCCATTGGTCTGTGTTGTGTGTGTGAGTGGTGAGAGTACCCCCACCCACCAGCCCCCCTCGGCCTTGACCGTCGTCTGCCTGGGTCCATGCCAGAAGGACAGAAGCTCTGTTTCCCAGGCTCCCCAGGGCAGGGACACCTCTTCCCTTTTAGTCTCCCCAAAACCAGGTTTGAGGGTGTTCAGAGGCAGCACCCAGGCCCGCCTGGCCCACATTGGAGGGCAAGGGAAAGCCCCACTTGCTAGAAGAGGGGCTGAGACCCAGAGAGGGCAAGGTGCTCGGGCACCATCACACAGCGAGGGAGCAGTTGTGCCCTCAGGTCTGTGTGACTCCCAGGTTTGTGCCACCCCGTCTCCAGCATGTGGAGGAAGGGGGTTGCAGACGGCAGCAGAGGTGGGAGCCTCAGCCCTTGTGGACTCGGGGAAGAGAAGGGGCTAAGAACAGTGAAGAGATGTGGGTGTGTTCCACCCGCAGGGAGGGGCTGTCAGGGGAGGGCCCAGGGTGGTCACAGCACAGCTCGAGCCCAGCAGGATGAGCCCTGCCCAGTGTAGGCAGGAGGGAGGGTGGGCTCCCCCCATGAGGAGGGGTCCCTGCTGGCCTGGGCAAAGCTCTTCCTGGAGGTGGTGACCTGGGAGAGTGGCCATCCACGCGTGCCCACTGGTCCGCGGCTCAGGGGTAAATAATTGAAGGGCAGGTCACATGAACCCACCCGCGTCACAGGATGCCTTCCCCGCCAGGTCTGGTTACACCCCAGATCGCATTCTGACATCCCTGGCTGGTGAATAATTAAGCTGCCACCTCCTCCTCGGCCGGCCCTCCCTCACTGGGTCCCACTCTGCTGCCTCCTTCACTGCCCGCCGAGCAGTGGCCTTCGGAGGGTACTGACCCCCAGCACTCCCAGCCCTGCCAACGCCCCCTGCTCAGTGCCCAGGCACGCCCACTCCCATGGCCCCGAGATGGACCAGTTCTACAGATCCACCATGGCCATCTACAAGGTGAGTTCGTGCCTGGTCCGGCCCCCGCAGGGCTCGGAGTTCAGCCAGCTCTGGAAGACAGAGGGTGAGCAGGGCAGCAGCTTGTTCTGGGAAAGAAGGCCCAGAACCAGGCTGGACTGAGCTGTGGGTCTGGCGGTGGGGACCTCTGGGGGCAGTTGGCCACTCCAGCCCCAACCTGAGCCTCCCAGAACAGGGGTTCATTCCATGAGTGACAGGCCTGCTGAGATAGCACTCAACCGGAGCCCCCAGTTCCCAAACACTGGACACAGCAGGACAGGACCTAGGGTGGCCTAAGCTGGGAGCAGGGGACCCAAAGAGCCACCTGGACCCCCAGGGTGGAGGAGCCTCTCTCTTTGCCTCTTTCTGTCTGGGTCTCCCTGTCTCTGCCTCTCTGTCTCTCTCTGGTTTCCGAGCCTCACATTCAAACTTCCTACCCCACTCCACAGAGGTTGCTGCGGTCTCCATAGCCATTTATTGAGCACCTCTTGAGTATAGAACCTTTGCAATGTGTAAACCTCACAACACACCACCAGTGGAGCAGAAAATAATCACTCCATTTGACAGATAAGAAAAATGAGGCCAGAGAGGTGAAACACCTTGCTCAAAGTCATCAAGGGAGGAAGAGGGCCTGCTGGGATTTGAATCAAGACCCAAGTCTTAAGTTCATCACCCAGGGCGCTCTCCACTGGCCATGTGGTGGCCCACATGACTCAGCTGTAGCCTGGCTCCCGAGGGGCTCTACTCTGAGCAGGGCAAGCTCTGCCCCTGCCCGAGAGGCAGCTGTCAGCAGCCCACAGGTCCTGGACTCAGGGCAGGTTGAGCCATGCCCAGCTGGGTGCTGTGACAGACTATAGGCTTCAGCCCAGTAGGAGGAGAACCTCCTAGATGCAAGTGCCCACTGGGCAGGTGGTGAGCAGGAAATGGCCAAGGGGACGCTGGCCTGGATCCTGGCCTTGCAGCCGAGAGCCAGGATTCTGGGTGACTTCAGCGTTCTAAGCGGGCTCCCCCAAGTCAGGCTTCTCACTGGGGCTGAGGGCACCCAATCCTGAGGCCCATCCTTCATTCCACCTTCCGCTCCCCTCCTCTACCCTCCCTCCCCCTGCCCTCGGACTCCAGAGCATTCTGGAGCAGTTCAACCCTGCCCTGGAGAACCTGGTGTACCTGGGGAACAACTACCTCCGGGCCTTCCATGGTGAGTGCCCAGCTCCACCCATGTGATCGCACCCTCCACTGTAACCTTCGCACCCCAGTGATCCTCGTCCCCACACTCCCATGCATCACGGTCACCCTCACGCCAGAAACCCCTCCCATACCTTCATGTGCCCCCTAGATGCTTCCAGAGATGCAGTGCACCGTCCTGCGGGCTCACAGAACCCCAGCCACACACACTTCCACATGTCACCCCGGTGCCAGCTGTTGAGCCACTGCCATACTCAGACCATCTTGGCACCCCTAGTCTGATACCCTGACTGGCCCCCCACCCACCCACCTACAGCCAAACCTCGCCCCTCACCCAGCGCCTGTGCAAAGAGCTCCCATCCCCACCATTTCCTGACATCCCCGCCCCCCACCCCCAGTGCTAATCAGCAGAGGGTTGCGAGCTCTGGAGCAGATGGACAAGCCGGGGGACACACCCAGGGCTGAGGGTCACCCAGCCCCTCCCTGCTTTTAGGACTTCAAAGTCCTTGCACCAGCGACCTGAACCCATGCCACCCCTCCCACTTTGAGCCTCTATGCCTGAGCCTCCCGACACCCCTGCCCACACTCACCTTCTGACACACACACAGATGCCTGCACCCCCACCCACGACAGACAGGCCCAGGTCCTGCCCCCCAGGGAAAGGCCCCCACACCCACTGCTGCTCCTCTGGCCAACACACACACACACACACACGTGGCCCAGGCACCCCTTCCCTCTTCCACCCCGCCCCGCCCAGAGCCCCCCGACTCTCCTGACTAAAGGAGAGCCCTCCAGAATGGAGAGTGGGAGCGCACAGAGCAGGGCTGCGGCTGGACACCGCCCCGTCTCCATGCAGCTCTGTCCGAGGCAGCCGAGGTTTACTTCAACGCCATCCAGAAGATTGGGGAGCAGGCCCTGCAGAGTTCCACCTCACAGATTCTGGGTGAGGCACACCCCTTCCCCTATGCTCTGCTGACCTCGGGGCCTGGGGGACACGCCTCACCGCCCACCTCCTCCTGCTGCCCAGGCTGTGCCTCCCGGGCGCCTCCCCTCAGGCCGAGGGCCTGCCTTGCCCCCCCATTCTTGGGTCCCAGAGAGGGTTCCTTTCACAGCCTGGCTCTTCCAGGAAGTCCTCCCCAAAGACACAGGCCTTGCAGCCCAAGGGCCCAGCTCCCAGACTCTCCTCTGGAACCCATGCCCCTCCTCACCCCTCCCCGCAGGAGTTCTCCAGGGTAGGACAGGTGCTGCCAGAGACCCAGAGTCGTGTGGGAAATCCCTGGACTTTGGTCCCAAACCCAGCTTGGGCAGGCCCTTCTAGTGGGAAGCGGGGTGATGAGATAAGCCCCCAACTGAGGCCGCTGCCCTCTGTGCCTCCAGGTGAGATCTTGGTGCAGATGTCCGACACCCAGCGGCACTTGAACTCCTGACCTGGAGGTGGTGGTGAGTCTCAGACCCCGCAGCCCGGAGGGGTCACTCGGGAGAGTGGGCAGCGTTCCATGGAGGACAAGGGCCCAACCTCCATGCCCTTTCTCAGAGAGGACTCTGGTAACGTGACAGCTGCAGCTGCCCTTGGGCGCACCTGCCAGGGCCAGGCTCTGCCGGGCACGTTCACCGCACATCAGCGACTCAGGAGGCAGGTGCATTTCCATCTCCATTTCACAGAGGAGGAAACTCAGTCAGGGATCTAGTCATTCACCCAAGATTCCAGAGTGAGTGGAGGAGCCAGGAAGAGAGAGGCCTGTTACCCAGGTATGTCAGGCCCAGGGCCCTGCCCCTACTGGCCTCCCCCAACCCCTCCCTCCACTCTCCCAGGGAGCAGCCAGTGATCTGACCTTATCACTCCCAGGAGAAAACGTTTCCACACCCCCGCCACCTGCAGAACTAAACTCAGCCACTTGGTAAGGGATTCCTGGCCCTGATGATCCGGCAGCCTCCCTGGTACCCCAGTCACAGCCCAGATCCTCTGAAGAGCCGCCCTCTTGCAGACGCGGCCTGGTGTTCCCACCCAGGCTGCTGTGACACTGTTCTCAGGCTGAGGACCCACTCACCCCCACCCTCGCCGGCCAGCGCCATTGTCCCCTCCTCCAGGAAATCTCTCCTGATACCCAGGCAAGTTCAGTCTCTCCGCCTCTGACTCCAACAGATGCTTCTATCTGTTCTTATACTTCCCTGATGGCTCAAGTAGTAAAGAATCCACCTTCAAGGCAGGAGACTCAGGTTCCATCCCTGAGTCAGGAAGATCCCTTGGAGGAGGAAATGGCAACCCACTCCAGTATTCTTGCCTGGGAAATCCCATGGATAGAGGAGCCTGGCGGGCTACAGTCCTTGGGGTTGCAAACAGTTAGACATGACTGAGCGAGAACACACACACGTCCGTTCTTAGCAAGCGGCAGTGAAGAAAATTAGCTCTGCGCTAGAGCACCTGGGTTCAAAGCCCAGCTCCGCTAGTTGCTGGCTTTGAGACCTTGGACAAGCTACTTAACCTCAGTGCCTCAGTTTATCTGTCTGTGAAATGGAGATAATCAAAACTGCCTCATAGCATTCTTATGAGGATTAAGTATAAATTACTGACCCTGGCACCTGTAGCCCTCTATGTACTTTAGCTATAATTAGAAGCACAACTGATGCCCTGTCTTTACCCCTGCCAAGACTGGGAGTTGTGCCAGGGCTGGGATGTGGTCTTTTCTGTGGCTCCAAGGCCTGGGACGGGGTCTGGCACCGAGCAGGGCTTTGCTGCCTGGGAAGGAGAGAACAAGCTCTGAAAAGGGAGCATAGCTGGCCCAGATGGAGAGGAGAAGAGAGGGCCTTCGGGGGCGCTGTGGGCTGAGCATGCACAGAGCATGGCATCGGCAGAAGAGACCTGGGGATGGAGCTGGGTGTAAAGGGCCTTGGGAAGCTCAGAAGGAAATTTCAACTAACCGTGACTGCATGGCTCCCAAATGTGTGTGTGGGAAAACGCTGGATGTCCGGGTGCAATTTGGGCACACCATAAAATACTCACCTGTTTGATAGCCATGGCGAAATGGGGAAGAGTTTCACCAGCAGAAAACAAGCATCCACCTCCACTCAATAAAACCATATCCCTGGCCTATTTCATGGACACTTTGAAGCTCAGTGCTAAGCCTGTGTCATCTCCCGGGGCTTGAGTGGGGAGTTACAGAGCACAGGCCACCCTGGCAGCCTGTGGCTTCCCCTCCTTGTGTCTGATGGCTTGTCATGTCACTCGTGGCACACCTGGGCTGCATAGAGACAAGTGTCACCCAGGCCCACTCTGTAAAGAGAGCTGCCCTCTTTGGGTACCGGTGTCTTGGCTGTGACAACAGGGCAGGGCCCCTGGCCAGAGCCACACTGGGCCCAACACACCAGAGGACATCTCCCCCTCGGGCTCATTCATCTGACAGCATTTCACCGCCCTATGCCTGGCACTGCAATGGGCACTGCAGGGGGATACAGCAGATAAAACCCCCTGCTCTCCCCAAGGGGGAGCCAGACAAACCGAGGACAAATAAGTGAGCATATGTGTGATGGGTTAGATGCAAAATGCGCTGTGGAGGAGAAGAGAACAGGGAAGGGAGAAAGTGCTGGAGGGATGTGATTTTTAACAGATATTCAAGACAACAGCGCTAGAGAGGTGGCATTGTGAAGAGACCTGAAGGAGGCAGGGAATAAGCAGGGAGACAACTGCGGGCAGTGTTGCGGGCAGAGGGGTCAGCACAGAGGAAGGCTTGATGAAGCCCGCATGGCTGGAGTGGGGGCATCAGGGCCAGTGCAGAGATGACCCCTGGCTAGCAGGGGCCAGGCCCTGTGGACCTTGTTGGGACTCTGGCCATGCCTCTGAGTGTGTTGAGCAAAGGAATGACAGACTGTTTTTTTTCAAACCAAACCTATTTTTTATTATTGTAAACTAAAATACAGGCACAGGACTTCCCTGGTAGTCCAATGCTGGGGGCACAGGCTTGATCCCTGATCAGGGAACTAAGATCCCACATGGCTTGTGGCCAAAAGACAAAATAAAATACCGGCACAGAAAATGTCACGGAACAAATTCGAGCTCAGTGAATCATCATCAAGCAGACCGCCTTTGAAACTCCCATCCTCGCCAGAAAATTTGTCAGCCTCCCTAAAGCCCCTCCATGGGCCCCCATCAAATCGCAGACCCTCTCTTCCTCCAAAAATGACACTTGGGTTTCTTCATAACCAATCACGCAGTCCTATGTCCCCAGACACGAGAACTTGTCTTGCTCTCTCTCTCTTTTAAAATATGTTCTTGAGTCTCTTTTAATCTAGTGGTTCCTCCACCATCCCTTTCTTTTCCTTACAATTTATCCATCAAAGGACTTGAGGCCTTTTGACTTGGTTTTCTGAGCATTCCTGGTGCAGCTCAGCTGTTGCTTTGTCCTCTGGATCCAGAAGATGGCTCAGACTCGGGTTCCATCCGTTTGGCATGCCTGGAGGGGATGTGTTTTACTCCTTTGCAATCATTATTTCGTTGATGTTGACAGTGTCGCCTCTTTGACCAGCAGAAGCCTCTTCAATCTGGCACGTGAATTCTTTGGCACAACCCTCATGGTTCTGACAGTTTCCTCGCTGCCTGGCCTGACAAGATAGTTCTCATCTGGTACTTCTGCTCCTCTACAAATGGAATCAGTCATCTCTCCATGAAGCCCCTTTAAAAATTTTTCTGCTTTTAGTGGAAAGTGATATTCAAGACCATTATCTGCTCACTAGGGGTGTCCATTGCTACTGGGTTCATCACTGTTCCTAGACTTTTTCAGTGGCCAATGCTATATATAAAAACATATGTGTATATAATAGATAAGATACATATGGCTAGATACATACACAGATGCATGCATACATAGATACATAGATACATTTGTACAAACCACATACACACACACACACACACACACGTATATATATAAAAATAGAATTCTTCATAATTAGTACTGATACTTCCAATGCAGATTTAGCACTGGGTTTTTAGTTAACCTCTTCTCTATTTCACCGGTATCTCTTTTGTTCCACATCAAGAGTCCTGATACTCAGGAATTCCCTCGCAATCCATTGGTTAGGACTCCATGCTTTCATTGCTGAGGGTGTAGATTCAATCCCTGGTCAGAGAGCTAAGATCCTGCAAGCTGGCAATGTGCTCTCCCTCCAAAAGTCCTGATTCCCAAGCACACAGAAAAAGAAAGAAGAATATCCCACAGTTACCGTTTGCTGTACCACATGCTACATAGACACAACAGTTGCTGAATAATGAAACTAATTCCACCACCACCAATATGATTTCTGAAAAGAGTTAAAGTCTGTTTCACATTTGCTCTCTGCAGCCTCCCCCCGCCCCCTACTTTCAAAGGCATGCTCTGGAGACATTGTGGGTTCTGTTCCAGACCACTGCAAAAAAGCAAATGCCACAATAAAGGGAGTCACATTTTTTGGTTTCCCAGTGCATATAAAAATTATGTTTGCACAACACTGTAGTCTATTAAGTGTACAATAGTATTATGTAAAAAAAAAAAACTAATGTACATATCTTAATTTAAAAGTACTTTGTTGCTAAAAATGTTAGCCATCATTTGAGTCTTCAGCAAGTCACCATTTTTTGTGAGAGTAACATCAAAGATCACTGATCATAGATCACCTTAACAGATTGTGACAATAATAAAAAAAAGTTTAAACTATTGAGAGAAGAATTACTAACATGTGACATAGAGACATGCAGTGAGTGGATGCTGTTGGAAAGATGGCGCCAGTAGACTTGCTCGACATAAAGTTGCCATAAATCTTCAACGTGTGAAAAGCGCAGTATCTGCAGCTGTCCTCTGTCCACACTGCCAGAACCCAGAGCCGCTGCACCATGCCTGCTCCCCTTTCACCCTCACTGATCTTTGTTTATAAGTAGCTATAAGCACCTCCAGCCCCATGTCCATGCTTTGATTGTTGTTTTGGTCTTGTTCTCTGATTGTACCCATGGGAAGGGCTCATGTGAACAATATTCTGAGTTGTGACACCAAGATAACAGCTCGTTCCCCCTTGTACTGGGGGAAGTCAGTTTTGCTGGATATAAAATCCTCGCCTCGCATTCCTTCCTTCTTTCCTCTTTCGCTCACTCTCTTCCTCCTCCCCTTTCTTGCTTTCTCCTTCTTTCTTTATCTTTCATCTTGAATGTTGCCATTGAAAAGTCTAATAATCTATATTCTCCATTGCAAATCATTTGCTCTTTTCACCTTTGTTGTTGTTCAGTCACTAAATTGTGACTCTTTGCAAACCCACGGACTGCAGCCCACCAGGCTTCCCTGTCTTCTCCTATCTCCTGTAGGTTGCTCAAACTCGTGTCCATTGAGTCATGAGTCATGAGTGATGTCATCCAACCATCTTTTTGCCTTAGATGATCCCCCCTTTTTTTCTTTTTCTTCAAGCCTAGTTATTTTTCCAGAATATATCTTGCTATTGGTCAGTCTGGGATGATATTCTTTGTTATATGTTCTCTTTCAATATGTAGTTTGATACCTTTTTTCTTTAATTACAGTTTTAAGAAAATGTTTTGTTCTTTCTTTGCATTTCTTTCTCAGGGACTCTTATTATCTGTATGTTATGTTATGTTAATACCTTTGTAGCCTATCTTCAGTATTGGTCTCTTCCTCTTGGCTGAATGGAGCCCAGATAACATACAGATGAGACTGGAATTTTGGGGAAGGTCTGGGCAGGGATATATATCTGGGAGTCAGCAGCCTGTGGACTGCATGAGCTCACCATGTAGTCAGGGAAGGGAAGAGGCCCACCGCCTGAGCCCCAGGGCAACTCAACCTCTGGGGACCAGAGATGAGGGGGAAATCAGAAAAAGATGGAGAAGAGCAGTCAGGGGGCAATGCAAGGGAAACAAGGATGGGGGGTTGGCTGCAAGCTGAGGGAGGAAGTGTCTCAGGAAGAGGGAGTGGTCAGCCATGTCTGATGATGAAGACAGGAGAAGTTGGGTGAGTCCTGAAAATTGATCATGGGACCTAGTGATGCAGATGGAATCTTGGTGATTTTGACAACACTCTTGTTGGTGTAGTTGGTGGGGCTGTAACCTGACGGAGGGTGTTTAAGAGCAAATGGGAGGAGGAAAGTTGTGGTCAGCCCCCAGAGACAGTTCTTTGAAAGGGGTTTTCCTGTATCGATGGATTCAATTGCTGGACTGCCTCGACACGCGGAACTTACAGGGCATGTTCATGACAGCGGGTCTGCTCTCGTCTTCTGTGTGGAGGAGCTCACAGGACCTGCTAATGGAGCGTGTCCCATGGGAAGGGAAGCAGGGGACCGCAGTCTCTGTTAGATTTGCTGGGAATTCTCAGCACATGCTGGAGTAGGCAACTTCTTTGTTTCAGAAGCACCTGCTTAATTATAGGCAGCCCTCTGGTTCCCCAAGAGCAAGAGCTCAAAGGCCTCTTCAAGTATCAAACTTCTTATTAGATCCATTTCTTTAGGGCTTGATGATGACTTTCCATTAAACCAGTGGTGCCAGCACCCTGTCTGACTGAGGCATCCTGGGTCTCTGTCCTCTATACTCTCGGTGATCACAGCCAAGCCTTGGTAATGGGAAGAATTGCAATCCACCTGTCCTGCCCTAACACTCATTTCTGTGGTGTGACTCAGTTCCTACGTGACTGGAAGCAGAAGGAGCCATATCCTGTGACATGAGAGTGGCTTATTCAGAAGTGATGTCTCCTAAGTATTGAGGAAGGGAACAGGGCAAACAGAAATAAGAAGGGGAAAGCCCCCAACTTGTCACTGCACTGACAGCAAGAGCCCTTTAAGCTGTATTTTAAGAACATTTTAAAAGAGCTCCTGCACCCAGGCCTCCCTGGGGAGAGCAAGGGCTCCGAGCCTCCCG
The DNA here is from genome assembly GCA_917880005.1 of Nanger dama. Lineage (NCBI taxonomy): Eukaryota > Metazoa > Chordata > Mammalia > Artiodactyla > Bovidae > Nanger > Nanger dama. The sequence continues at coordinate 10,274,675 of CAKJTW010000046.1, forward strand.
GGACTCTAAGTTGGGAGCAGGAGTCACCACCTCCCACGCTCACCGTGGCGGCAGCATGCCAGCTCTGCAGTAATTAAGGTGTTGCCGGTGTGTCCTTTCTGTTGGTTTTGCGCATTTTTAATCTTTTCCATGGCCTTAGGTGTGGTTCAAGTTCATCCCTCCAGTACAGTTCACTGTCCCTATTAGTGCTCTGGTTGCCAGGGTTTCGAGGGTCAGCCCCAACCCTGCATCTTCCATAAGCCCTGTTTATATATTGGGTGATTTTGTTGGATGTGGGAATTTTCAGGAACATACATCTTGTGTTTGAGCAGAAACCTTGACCTGGGATGTCCCGCAGATACAGATCGGAAGTCTCCCTTCCTTATTGCCTGGATCCAGCAAAAAGGGCCCCTCTGGGGCAGAAACAGGGACTCAGAGCAGCTTGAAATACTCCCACCCCAGCACACACACTGACAGGGATGTAAAGCCTGGTCAGCCCCAAGGAGGTCACACCCAATCTCCCTTAAAGACCAGTTAACAAGATTTCAGAAACAATTGTGGAAGAAACACTGATAACTTTTATAATTTGCTGGCCTTTCTGATTACCAGCATTCCAGGACAGAGCTCCTACAGTATAGCCTGGGGACCCCTGGGGCAGGAGGCAGGATCCACCGAGGGTTGCTGAGCAGAGGTTCCCAGGGAAAGGCCGGGAAGACAGAGAAGGCTGAGCAGAGGTGGAAGGGTCCCCGAGGAGGCAGTGGTCAGTGTGAACATGAGAGCAAAGGGGCAGCTGGGAAGATTTAAATGCAACGTCCCAACAACACCAAGTGACCCAGGGAGCACTGACAGGGACAGAGGGGAACATGCCAGCTGATCACCAAGGCTCACAGAATTAAAGTTCATTGGGTTCTAGAGCTGGACCCTAGCGAGCATCTGGCCAAAAGTTTCCCATTACAGGTGGGGAAACAGAGGCCCAGAGAGGGACAGCAACTCATCCAAAGTTACAGAGCAAATTGGAGGAAGAACTGAAACTTCTAGAATGAAGCTCTTCTGAGCCTGGAGCCCAGTAGCCCTCCTGGTCCTCCTGGTCACCTGCCATGGGAGGCTGCCACTCCTGTGAACAGTTGTGAGCACTTTGGTGGGCCATGCCCAGCCCACAGTGCCAGGAATACAGAGATAGGACATACCTGGTTCCTGCTGCGCCCACAGATGGGGCTATGACCAGGGGCCCAGCAACAAATTCCATCCTACGGCTGGAGGAATGAAATTTGGTCACTACCAAAGAAGTTGTACACATTTTAGAAACAAAATGCAAGAGTAATGGATTCTGCCTAGAGTCAGGAGGGCCTCCCAGCAGAGGTGGTAGGGAAGCTGGTATTTGAAGATTGGTAGGCATAATCAAGGCACGGAGAAACGGAAGGTATCACACATATATGGAGGGTGTGTTTCAAGCCAGGTACTGCACTAAATATTTTGTATGTCTAATTGTTTAATCCTGCATCCAACCAGGTTTCTTGTTATACCCATTTCTCTGATGGTTGGTCAGGAGCCTGGTATGTCAGGAGAAGAGTGGGCAATGGAACACCAGGGGCAGGGGATGATGGGGTTGCCCTGATCAACCCCCACCCTGCACTCCACACAGGTGCAGACATTCCATGGAGACCTCCTGCAGCACATGGAGAAGAACACCAAGCTGGACATGCAGTTCATCAAAGTGAGTCTGGCCACCCACCCTGGCACCCCCAGCCCATCGCCAGCAGGCCTGCCTCTCCCCCGTTTGACAGATGAGCACACTGAGGCCAGTGCTGGGCACTAACTGGCCCCAGGTTGTACACATTCCCAGCTGAGCGCCCTGCCCCTGTCCAGTGCTCTGGCTCACAGGCCAGGTGCCTTGAGCCCTTTGACATGGGGGTCTCCCTCCTCTCTCCACCCCATCCAAGGACAGCCGCCAGCACTACGAGATGGAGTACCGCCACCGAGCTGCCAACCTGGAGAAGAGCATGTCCCAGCTGTGGCGGATGGAGCGCAAGAGGGACAAGAACGCACGGGAGATGAAGGTGCAGGGGCTAGGGATGACCTCAGGTTTCTCAGGGATCCCCGACACCCACCCGAGCTCCCCCACCTAGCACCGGCCCTACTCCAGGAGTGTGGTTTGCCCCACTCCCGTGTGGGTAAGCATAGCTGGAGGGGTCAGCTGGCCCCTAGCGGGCATCCCTGGTCCCAGGGACACCGTCAACACCGCTCCTTGCCTAGTTACTGTGTGGCCCTCCTTGCAATTCCCTTGGCTTCCCCACCTTCTCCTATTTCACTGGGAAAACCTGAGGTCCTCAGTCACACCACCCCCTAATCACGGTGCAAAGGCGTAACCCACCAGCAGCCGGTCACTCTTGTCACTCTACCTGGCACACACACCTCCTGCCCCCTGGCTAAGCCCAGCCCCTCCTCCCTAGTTCAGGGCCCCATGCCTGGCCTCCATCTCCAAGACTTATCTCCTCTCCTGCCTCCTCTCCTGGCTCCTTTACTAAGCTCATCTCTCTCCTCTTTAGAATCTTTCCTCCCAAGCAGGGGGTTATTAATCCATTAATTTGCATTTTCATTAAACTGACTTTCCTAGCCCTCACTTCTGGGCTCAGTCCTGTGCTCGGTTCTGGGGATAGAGGGGTGGCTCAGACACCAGCCCGACCTGGGAGAAGTGCCCTCAGGCTGGAGAGGGCAGGCTCCGAAGTGAGAGTGGGGGCTGGGTGCTCAGGGGAGGCCTGCAGGAGGAGGTGGCTGGTTCACAAAGGAGAGGGAGGCCTCAGACAGCCGGCACTTGGGGCTGGATGAGGGACCCATCCCTGAATTCCCCTTCCGCCAGGAAAGCGTGAACCGGCTGCACGCGCAGATGCAGGCCTTCGTGTCTGAGAGTCAGCGGGCCGCTGAACTGGAGGAGAAGCGGCGCTACCGCTTCCTGGCCGAGAAGCACCTGCTGCTTTCCAACACCTTCCTGCAGTTTTTTGGCCGGGTGAGCTGGGGCTGGGGAAGCACTAATGGAACCATCGAGGGGATATGCTCTCTGTGAGCCGGCTGTGCACAGGAATTCCCCTCCGCCCTCCCCATCCCCTTCTTTCCTTCCACTATGTAGATATTCGATATTTATTTTATTTATTTACTCTTTTTCTTTATTTGTATCACCAGATAGTCATTCATTTATTGTCTTTTTGTTTGTTTGCCGCACTGCATGGTATGCAGAATCTTAGTTCCCCGACCAGGGATTGAACCTGTGCCCCTTGCACTGGAAGCTCAGAGTCTTAGCCACTGGGGCATCAGGGAAGTCCCGATTTCTCTGTGGCCTTGTTTAGTTTCTCTTTCCATTTCCCCGTATTCTTCTTTAGTCTCCCAAATACTGCACCCCGGCTGCCAATTCGGGCAAGTGATTTCAGACCTGAGTCTTATTTTCTTATCTGGAAAAGAAGGGAAATAATTGCCCCTGCAGAAGGTTGGCACAAGGGTGGAGCTTGGCATAGGCAGGAGCCCAGTGGGATTAGGGCCTGCTGCCCCTGCTTTCTTCCCTCCAAAGATGAAAACAAAGGCTACCATTCAGGAGTCCCGACTCCTGCGGTCAGCTGCCCCCAGCAGCCAGCAGCCCCTTCCTGCCTCTCCACCTCAGCGTCCTCACCTTGCCAGGCCCTCTCTGAGTCTCTGGTTCTGAGCCCAGGGGCCCTCTGGCGCTGAGCAGAGGTAGGAGGCGTGAATGGATCCTTTGGCTAATTCCCGCCCTGGACGTGGCCGACATTCTCAGTGGTCACCACCACACCCAGCCCTCGACTCAGGGCTGGGCCTTCCTCCCTTATCCCTCCTCTCACTGAGTGATCCTCCGGGGACGAGCTGCTGCCCCCTCCTCTTTTAAAAATATTTGTTTATGTATTTATTTGGCTGCTCTGGGTCTTAGTTGGGGCCACGGAATCTGTAGTTGTGGGTGTGAACTCTTAGTTGCAGCATGTGCGATCTATTAATAGTTCCCTGATCAAGGACTGCTTCCATCACCAGCACATCCATCACGGATGACTGGCGATGGAAGCAAGAACTGAAGCTGTAAAGAGCAATATTGCATAGGAACCTAGAATGTTAGGTCCATGAATAAAGGCAAATTGGAAGTGGTCAAACAGGAGATGGCAAGAGTGAATGTGGACATTTTAGGTATCAGTGAACTAAAATGGACTGGAACGGGTGAATTTAACTCAGATGACCATTATATCTACTACTGTGGGCAGGAATCCCTTAGAAGAAATGGTGTAGCCATCATAGTCAACAAAAGTCCAAAATGCAGTACTTGGATGCAGTCTCAGAAATGATAGAATGATCTGTTCATTTCCAAGGCAAACCATTCAGTATCACAGTAATCCAAGTCTATGCCCCAAACTAGTAATGCTGAAGAGCTAAAGTTGAACGGTTCTATGAAGACCTACAAGACCTTCTAGAACGAACACCCAAAAAAGATGTGCTTTTCATTACAGGGGACAGGAATGCAAAAGTAGGAAATCAAGAAATACCTGAAGTAACAGGCAAATTTGGCCTTGGAGTACAGAATGAAGCAGGGCAAAGGCTAACAGTGTTTTGCCAAGAAAATGCACTGGTCATAGCAAGCACCCTCTTCCAACAACACAAGAGAAGACTCCACACATGGACATCACCAGATGGTCAACACCGAAATCAGATTGATTATATTCTTTGCAGCCAAAGATGGAGAAGCTCTATACAGTCAGCAAAAACAAGACCAGGAGCTGACTGTGTCTCAGATCATGAACTGCTTATTACCAAATTCAGACTTAAATTGAAGAAAGTAGGGAAAACCACTAGACCATTCAGGTATGACCTAAATCAAATCCCTTATGATTATACAGTGGAAGTGACAAATAGATTTAAGGGACTACATCTGAAAGACAGAGTGTCTGATGAACTAAGGACGGAGGCTCGTGACACTGTACAGGAGACAGGAACCATCCCCAAGAAAAAGAAATGCAAAAAAGCAAAATGGCTATCTGAAGAGGTCTTACAAATTAGCTGTGAAAAGAAAAAAAGCAAAAAGCAAAGGAGAAAAGGAAAGATATACTCATTTGAATGTAGAGTTTCAAAGAATAGCAAGGAGAGATAAGAAAGCCTTCCTGAGTGATCAATGCAAAGAAATAGAGGAAAACAACGGAATGGGAAAGACTAGAGATCTCTTCAAGAAAATTAGAGATACCAAGGGAACATTTCATGCAAAGATGGGCTTGATAAAAGACAGAAATGGTATGGACCTAACAGAAGCAGAAGATATTAAGAAGAGATGGCAAGAATACACAGAAGAACTGTACAAAAAAGATCTTCATGACCTCAATAATCACGATGGTGTGATCACTCACATAGAGCCAGACATCCTGGAATGTGAAGTCAAGTGGGCCTTAGGAAGCATCACTATCAACAAAGCTAGCGGAGGTGATGGAATTCTAGTTGAGCTATTTCAAATCCTGAAAGATGATGCTATGAAAGTGCTGCACTCAATATGCCAGCAAATTTGGAAAACTCAGCAGTGGCCACAGGACTGGAAAAGGTCAGTTTTCATTCTAATCCCAAAGAAAGGCAATGCCAAAGAATGTCAAACTACTGCACAATTGCACTCATCTCACACGCTAGTAAAGTAATGCTCAAAATTCTCCAAGTCAGGCTTCAACAATATGTGAACCGTGAACTACCAGATGTTCAAGCTGGATTTAGAAAAGGCAGAGGAACCAGAGATCAAATTGCCAACATCTGCTGGATCATGGAAAAAGCAAGAAATTTCCAGAAAAAAAACATCTATTTTTGCTTTATTGACTATGCCAAAGCCTTTGACTGTGTGGATCACAATAAACTGGGGGAAATTCTGAAAGAGATGGGAATACCAGACCACCTAACCTGCTTCCTGAGAAACCTGTATGCAGGTCAGGAAGCAACAGTTAGAACTGGACATGGAACAACAGACTAGTTCTAAATAGGAAAAGGAGTACATCAAGGCTGTATATTGTCACCCTGCTTATTTAACTTATATGCAGAGCACATCATGAGAAACGCTGGATTGTAAGAAGCACAAGCTGGAATCAAGATTGCCGGGAGAAATATCAATAACCTCAGATATGCAGATGACACGACCCTTACGGCAGAAAGTAAAGAGGAACTAAAAAGCCTCTTGATGAAAGTGAAAGAAGAGAGTGAAAAAGTTGGCTTAAAGCTCAACATTTCAGGAAACTAAGATCACGGCATCTGGTCCCATCACTTCATGGCAAATAGATGAGAAAACAGTTGAAATAGTGGCAGACTTTATTTTGGGGGGCTCCAAAATCACTGCAGATAGTGACTGCAGCCATGAAATTAAAAGATGCTTGCTCTTTGGAAGGAAAATTATGACTAACTAGACAGCATATTAAAAGGAAGAGACATTACTTTGCCAACAAAGGTCTGTCTAGTCAAGACTATGGTTTTTCCAGTAGTTACATATGGATGTGAGAGTTGGACTATAAAGAAAGCTGGGTGCAGAATTGATGCTTTTGAACTGTGGTGTTGAGAAGACTCTTGAGAGTCCCTTAGACTGCAAGGAGATCCAACCAGTCCATCCTAAAGGAAATCAGTCCTGAATTTTCACTGGAAGGACTGATGCTGAAGCTGAAGCTCTAACAGTTTGGCCACTTGATGTGAAGAGCTGACTCATTTGAAAAGACCCTGATGCTGGGAAAGATTGAAGGCAGGAGGAGAAGGGGATGACAGAGGATGAGATGGTTAGATGGCATCACCAACTCAATGGACATGAGTTTGAGTAAACTCCGGGAGTTGGCGATGGACAGGGAGGCCTGGAGTGCTGCAGTCCATGGGTTCGCAAAGAGTCGGACACGACTGAGTGACTGAACTGAACCGATCAAGGATTGATCCTGGGCCCCCTACGCTGGGAGTGCAGAGTCTTAGCTGCTGAACCACCAAGAAGTACCTTCTTCCTTTCAACAGTTTTATTGAGATATAATTCACACACCATGCATGTCACCCACTTAATGGATGTAGTTCAATGGCGTAGTGTATTCACAGAGTTGCGCACCCATGCCACAAGGGTTTTTTGTTTAATATTTATTTATTTGGCTACATCGGGTCACGCTTGTGGCATGTGGTATCTTTAGGCATTGGGAGTGCAGAGTCTTAGTCACTGGACCACCAGGGAAGTCCCATCACATTCAAGTTCAGAGCATTTAATTACCCCTTAAAAACCTGGTACTCCTTACTGGTCATTTCTCAATCCTCCCATTTCCCCTTGCCTTAAGCAACCACCAGTCTACTTTCTGTCTCTATAGATTTACCTCTTCTGGCCATTTCGTGCTTTCGTGGCAGCTCAGTTAGTAAAGAATCTGCCTGCAGTGCTGGAGACCTGGGCTTGATTCCTGGGTTGGGAAGATCATATAAACGGAATCATGCAATATCTGGCCCTCTGTGACTGGCTTCTTTCACTAAGCATCATGGTTTTCACGTCCATCGGTGCTGGAGCGTGTATCCATACACCAGTCCATTTTCCTGCCAAATAGGATCCCATCATCTGGATATACCACATTTACTTATCCACTCATCAGTTGATGGAGAGCTGGCTAGTTGGTTATTATGAATGATGCTGCTGTGGGTATCCACGTAAAAGTTTTTCTGTGGATGTGTGTTTTCATTTCTCATGGGTATATAGGAGTGGAATCTCTGGGTCATATGGTAACTCTGTTTAAGGAACTCTATTTAACTGTTTGAGGAATTTCCAGATTCTTTTACCATTTTACATTCCTACCAGAAGTTTATGAGGTTTCTAATTTGTCCACATCCTTGCAAACACTTGTTGGCACTTTTTAAAAAAGATTTATCTATTTATTTATTTATTTTTGACTGTTCTGGTCTTCGCTGCTGCAGCCTGGCTTTCTCTAGCAGCACTGAGTGGGGGCTACTCCTCCCTGCAGCACACAGGCTTCCCTTTGGGTGGTTTATCTTGTTGTGGAGCACAGACGCTATGGTGTGTGGGATCTTCCCAGAGCAGGGATCAAACCTGTGTCCTACTGCATCGGCAGGCAGATTCTTAACCGCTGGGCCACCAGGGAAGCCCCTGGGGCTTTGTGATTATAGCCATCCTAGTAAGTGTGGAGTGGTGTCTCATTGTGGTTTTGATTTGCACTTCCCTGAGGGCTGATGATGCAGAGTACCTTTCAGGTACTTGTTCAGTTTAGTCGCTCAGTCGTGTCTGACTCTCTGATCCCATGGACTGCAGCCTGCCAGCTTTCCCTGTCTGTCACCAACTTCCAGAGCTTGCTCAAACTCATGTCCATCAAGCTGCTGATGCCATCCAACCATCTCATCCTCTGTCATCCCCTTCTCCTCCCGCCTTCACTCTTTCCCAGCATCAGGGTCTTTTCCAAGGAGTCAGTTCTTCGCATAAGCTAGCCAAAATATTGGAGTTTCAGCTTCAGCATCAGTCCTTCCAATGAAAATTCAGGACTGATTTCCTTTAGGATGGACTAGTTGGATCTCCTTGCAGTCCGAAGGACTCTCAAGGGTCTTCTCCAACACCACAGTTCAAAAGCATCAATTCTTCAGCACTCAGCTTTCTTTATATTCAGACTCTCGCATCCATACATGACTACTGGAAAAACCATAGATTTGACTAGGTGGACCTTTGTTGGCAAAGTAATGTCTCTGCTTTTTAACATGTTGTCTAGGCTGGTCATAGCTTTTCTTCCAAAGAGCAAGCGTCTTTTAATTTCACGGCTGGAGTCACCATCAGAAGTGATTTTGGATCCCCCACCAAAAAATAAAGTCTGTCACTGTTTCCATTGTTTCCCCTTCTATCTGCCATGAAGTGATGGGACTGGATGCCATGATCTTCATTTTGGGGGTGTTGAGTTTTAACCCAGCTTTTTCACTCTCCTCTTTCACTTCATCAAGAGGCTCTTTAGTTCTTCTTTGCTTTCTGCCATGAGGGTGGTATCATTTGTGTATCTGAGGTTATTGATATTTCTCCCTGCAATCTTGATTCCAGCTTGTGCTTCATCCAGCCCCGCATTTCTCGTGATGTACTCTGAATATAGGTTAAATAAGCAGGTTGACAATATACAGCCTTGACATACTCCTTTCCCAATTTGGAACCAGTCTGTTGTTCCATGTCCAGTTCTAACTGTTGCTTCTTGACCTGCATACAGGTTTCTCAGGAGGCAGGTCAGGTGGTCTGGTTTTCCCATCTCTTGAATAACTCTCTGGTTTGTTATGATCTACACAGTCAAAAGCTTTGGCGTAATCAATAAAGCAGATGTTTTTCTGGAACTCTCTTGCTTTTTCAGTGATCCAACCTACTTGTTGGCCATGTATATATCTTCTTTGGAAGGAAACTCCTCTTTTGCCTGTATCCTGAACAGTTAACTCCAGCATTAAGAGGAGAGCTGACCTCTCCATTGGCTGCTTCCTGCTGAGTGATCACCTCTCAGGAGGAAGCAGTTGATTAAATGAACCAGACTTCCCATAGCGGGGATACGTAGCATGTTTTCTGAGCCAGCTGGGCTTTAGGACATACACGATCTAACTCCTAAGACAGTTAAATATAAATATGTACCTGCTAACTATTTCTATATGCAGAATGCACAAGACTTGAAAGGACTCTAGGTGCCATAGCTCAATAAGGTGTCTTTCTCCTCCGTCTCCAGTGATCAGCCCTTGCTTAGCCCAAGTCTAATCAATAACATGCCTTTATACCCTGGGTTTATCGCAGTTGTGCAAGTAGATCTCTAGGATAAGCACCTAGAGATGGGATTAGTGTGTCCAGGGATAGAAACATTGGCGATACCAATTTATATTTCCACCAGCAAGGGCGGAGATTCCCTATTTCCTTGACAACAGTGAAGGTTCACTAATCAGAAAGGTTAAAATGGTATCTTGGTGTAGTTTTACATTACACTTGTCTTATAAGTGAGATTGACATCTTTTCATGTTTCAGAGCCATTTGATTTCCTTTACTGTGACAGGTCAGTATCTTCTACTCCACTTTTCTTATGAATTTATAGAAACTCTTGATATGTTACTGAAAGTAGCCTTTTCTTAGTGACATTTTCCCAATTTGTCATTGATCACTTGATTTTGCTTATTGTGAGTTTTGCCATGTTAAAAAAATGTTTTTAGTTCGATTTACCCGTCTTCTATGTTTAGGGAGTTGTCTCATACTTAGAATGGCTTTCGCTCTCCGTTATGATCTGTTTAATTCTCCCATGGTCTCCTCTGTGTTTCTTCCCAGCCACTGACTAAACTGTCTAAATGCAGGGCTGAGGGGAGCCAGTCAAGTTGAGTCTTGTCCAGGCCAAGACTCTGAGACTCCCCTAGTACCCTGGCAGGTGCTCTCAGACTGGACAAAAACCCTTCTTTATGGTAAGCAAAATTGTATGCTCTTGCTTTGCTTACTGCCTCCGAAACAAGTGTACAAAGGCCTTTGGCATTTTGTCTTTCTGTTGTTTTGCTAATTAATTATGCAAGGCAAAGATGAGGTGGACACCTAGTGACCAGCTGGACTAGTTGTTCCTGTGACGTGAGCTCTGTTTTGCTGCCTGAGATCAGATTTTCAGCAACTGGGCCAGACTGAAGGGAACAGTCATTGAAAAGTGCAGTCACAGGAAGCTTCCTCAGGACAGACAAGTAAGTACAAGCCACTCCATTGCTTACTGGATGCGAGACCTTAAGACAGTCGTTAACTGCTCTGACCCTCAGCATCTTCTTTGTAATAATGACACCTAGCTCCCAGGCCATTGGGAGAATCTAGTAAGATAATGGAGGTAAAGCCTTTAACCCTGGGCCTGGCACAGAGTTGATGCTCAACAAAGGGAAGCTTGTTTTTTACTTTTTAAAATTTGGCCATTCCAGGTCTTAGTTGTGGCACGTGGGATCTTTAGTTTTGGCATATGAACTCTTGGTTTGCCATGTGCACGCTAAGTCGCTTCACTCGTTTCCGACTCTGCAACCCTATGGACTATAAGCCCACCAGGCTCCTCGGTCCATGGGATTCTCCAAACAAGAATACTAGAGTGTGTTGCCGTGCCCTCCTCCAGGGGTTTTCCAGACCTAGGGATCAAACCCGAGTCTCTTACATCTCCTGCACTGGCAAGTGGGTTCTTTACCACTAGTGCCACCGGGAAAGCCCTTGGTTGCCACTGGTGGGATCTAGTTCCCCTGACCAAAGTTGAACTCTGACCCCTTGCATTGGAAGCACAGAGTCTTAGCCACTGGACCACCAGGTAGGTCCCCAAAGAGAAGCTTTTATTTTTCTTAAGGCGACAGTCCTGAACTTGGCCTTGAGGGAGCGAATGTTTGAATAGAAAATGGAGAGACATTTATAACTGGAGGGCAGGGTGTTCTGATTGTACCTAGGGTGACCTGAGTGACCACACAGAGAGATCCATGCCACTGAAAGAAGTTTTATTACATATCACACTTCCCAAAAGAAAGGGCCACGCCACGACATGTAGGGCCAAGTTAGGGTGGCACCAGGGTTTGGTCAAGAGGCAGAAGGAGCCAAGGGAAAGTATGGCTCAGAACCTTGATTATGGTTTCTGTGAGAAGGAATGGGCAAAGCAGGCTCGGCAGGTTTAGGACTAGATGATTTGAATGATTTCAGTGAGCTCTGGGCTATAGGAGTTGTCTCTAGTTGTCCAGTACCTGGCTTGGATGATTCAGGGCAGGGGAAATACTGGCTTGGTGTGTGTTCAGTTCAGTTCAGTTCAGTCGCTCAGTTGTGTCTGACTCTGCGATCCCATGAATCGCAGCACACCAGGCCTCCCTGTTTATCACTAACTCCCGGAGTTCACTCAAAGTCACTTCCATCGAGTCGGTGATGCCATCCAGCCATCTCATCCTCTGTCGTCCCTTCTCCTCCTGCCCCCAATCCCTCCCAGCATCAGAGTCTTTTCCAATGAGTCAACTCTTCGCATGAGGTGGACAAAGTACTGGAGTTTCAGCTTTAGCATCATTCCTTCCAAAGAACACCCAGGGTTGATCTCCTTCAGAATGGACTGGTTTGGGTCTCCTTGCAGTCCAAGGGACTCTCAAGAGTCTTCTCCAACACCACAGTTCAAAGGCATCAATTCTTCGGCGCTCAGCTTTCTTCACAGTCCAACTCTCACATCCACACATGACCACTGGAAAAACCATAACCTCGACTAGACAGATTTTTGTTAGCAAAGTAATGTCTCTGCTTTTGAATATGCTCTCTAGGTTGGTGTGTGTTAGAAGGAGATAATTGAGGATGCAGGCTTTTTCGTTTCTTTGTTTTGTTTTTTTAACTGCACCACCCAGCACATAAGATTTTAGTTCCCCAGACCAGGGATGCACCAGCGCCCCCTGCAGTGGAAGTGTGGAGTCTTAACCACAGGGAAGTCCCAGGATATGGGGTTTTGATTGGTTGATGAAGAGTCCTCAAATTGTTTACTATCTCTAGGAATTACCTAGCCCTATGAGGTGCAGTCTTTTCCAGAATTAGCAAGGCCCAGGATGTCAAAGCATTATCTGGCAACTCATTCCAGTATCCTTGACTGGAAAATTCCATGGACAGAGAGCCTAGCGCACCACAATCCATGGGGTGGCAAAGAGTTGGACACGACTGAGTGGCTGAGCACATACACACACATAGAGGATGTCAAAACATAAAATACAGAAAGTTTAAAACATGGTTAATAAGCACAGCAGGTCTAACATTTAAAGCCCTCCCTTATCACACGTTTTTATGGACTATGTGGTCAGCTGCTGAGTTTCTTGTCCTTGAAGGTATTCAAACAGAGTTAGATGCCCATGTATTGGGGATACCAGAAAAGAGATACTTACTGGAAGAACTATTTGAAAGGCTTCTTCTAGACAACTACTCAAGCTGGCTTACACAAAAGTGTTTATTAGTCACTGGGAAGTTCAAGCCTTTCAGGTATAGTTGGATCCAGGAGTACACAAGCTGTCATCAGAAATTTGCCGCTCTCTGTTGCTTAGCTGAAGTTTCCTCTGCCTTCATCCTCTTTTGACATCTAGCAAACTCCATGAGGTCAGAGAATAAAATTTTCCAGATTATTCCAGGATAAGTCCTGGGACTGGTTCTTCCGGCACAGTTTTTGGGTAGGTGCCCACCCCGACTCCATCTCTGTAGCCAGGAGAATGAAGTGAAAGTGAAGTCGCTCAGTTGTGTCCGACTGTTTGTGACCCCATGGACTGTAGCCTACCAGGCTCCTCTGTCCATGGGATTTTCCAGGCAAGAATACTGGAGTGGGGTGCCATTCCCTTCTCCAGGAGATCTTCCCAACCCAGGGATGGAACCTGGGTCTCCCGCATTGCAGGCAGACACTTTACCCTCTGAGCCACCAGGGAAGTCTTGGAGCAACCCAAGTGGTCAAACCTATATTGTACCTCTACCCCGGTATCAGATCGAGGTGGAGCCCCACTCAAAGCACACAGACTGAGAGAGGGGCCAAGGGAGGCTCCTCCAGGAAAACTGAAGCGCCTTCGACAAAGGACCGGGAGGCCTGGACGGTGTGTGACCCCAAAGTGACCACGGCGATCTCTGGTTCCTTCCAGCCAGAAAATCCGGCCACCCTCAGCTTGCAGAGTTCACAGGTCGAGGGTGCCACTTTTCGGTCCCCTGGGCAGTCTGGGGGCTGGCTGCTCAGACCTCGCTGACCCTCGTGTCCCCCCTTGCCAGGCCCGGGGATGCTCCAGAACCGCGTGCTGCTGTGGAAAGAGCAGTCGGAGGCCAGCCGCAGCCCGTCGCGCGCCCACTCCCCGGGCCTGCTGGGCCCCGTGCTGGGGCCGCCCTCCCCCCTCGGGCCGCCTGACGCCCACCCGCCTGGACATGGTGAGGCCCTGGGCGCCCCCGACGCCGCCGTTCGCGCCCCCGCCGCCCCCGGCACCCTCCGCGGGACCCTGGGGCCCCAGGCCCGCCGCCTGGAGCCTCCTCCCCGAGGGTGCCGGTCTACGCAGCGCCCCTCCGCCGCTCCTTCCGCCCCGGCGCGGCCTCCGCGCGCCCCGTGGTGGCTCGGCCGGCGGCCCGAGAACCCCTACGCCGACGCCTGGGACTGGGGGTGGGGGGCTGGACTAGGGCGCCGCGGCCCCGCCCCTCCCCGCCCCACCCTCCCCTGCCCGTCTCCCCCTCCGCAGCCCCAGAGGGCCCTGGGAGAGTTCGGCTCCCCCCCGCAGCCGGCACGGCTCTGGCTCCTACGGCCCCGGAGCCCGCCGAGGCGAGGTCTGCGTCCCAGCTGGAGCCAGACCACCGCCGGTCCCTGCCCCGGACGCCGTCCGCCTGTGAGTAGTCCCTGGAGCGCAGATGGAGGGCCGGGGTCCCGGGCTGGGGACCCGGGGCCGGGAAGAGGAACCGAGGTTGCGCTGCAGCAGGAGGGATCGAGGGTAGACGCCAGGGAGGACTTCCCCACCCACGTGGCGCGGCGCTCTCCCGCCCCCTCCGGCAGCCTCGCTCTACAGCAGCAGCACCCAGCGCTCGCGCTCCAACTCCTTCGGCGAGCGCCCGGGCGGTGGGGGCGGCGGCGGCGCCCGGAGAGTCCGCGCCCTGGTCTCGCACTCGGAGGGCGCCAACCACACGCTGCTGCGCTTCTCGGCCGGAGACGTCGTGGAGGTGCTGGTGCCCGAAGCCCAGAACGGCTGGCTCTATGGCAAGCTGGAGGGCTCATCCTCGTGAGTGGGAGCCCCGGGGCGCAGTGTGGGTTGGAAGGAGGACTGGATGGCCTGGGTTCCAGCCCTGAGTCTTCCAGGATAGCGGCTGTCCCTGAGGCCTCGGACAGCTCTCCCCTTTTCCCATCCCTCTCCTCGTCCCACCTTTTTTCCTCATCCCTTCTGGCAGGGAAGGAAGAACCTCTTTACCAAGTTCAGGGTGGTGGCCCTTGAGAGGATGGTAGAGGATGGGGAAGGGGAAGGTTCTCTCACAAATGGGAACACTAGGAAACCTTACTGCTTGAGCACCTACTGTGCACCTCAAAGTGAGCCAAGCTCTGAGAAGAGACTGGACAGGGAGGTGGGCCAGGTGCAGGGGAGATGCTGGGACCTTGCAAGCTGAGCGTGCTCACCCCCCTCGCACTCAGGCTCGGGGAAATCCTTAGAGAACATAAACGGGGGGCTGCTTTTGGCACCACGCAGTAGGGAAGGGGAGGCGGGGGAGTACACTGCAGTCGCTGCAAGCCTGGAGGAGAGCAGGGACCACTCTTTCTGCCAGAGAAAAGAGGGAAGGTGGGAGCTCGCTGCAGCCACGCAGTGCCCCCACAGGGCGTTATGGGTGAGACTGTGTGGTGGCCAGGCCCACTCATGCTAAGGAGAGAGGAATGAGTGAGCATAAGAAGAGGGGGTGAATGAATGGGACATCCACAGAGGAGTCAGCAGGTGCCTGTGAGGGAGCTCATCACGTGGGTTAGTAGATGGTTGCTGGATGAGGGTGTTGTGGGCAGGTGGCTGCTTGTTCCTATGAGCAGATGGGCAGATGCAAGGGGGCACGGAAAGATGCACAGATGGGGGTACACGTCTAGACTAATTGGAGAAGCGTGTGAGTGGATTGACAGAGAGGTGGGCAGTGGGCAAGCGCTGATGGATGAGTTAGTGGATTGGTGGTCCTGGGCTGGTTGCCCTCATGGATGAGTGATGCTTGGACAGCATGATTGTGTGGATAGATGGGTGGATGGCCGATGACTGCATGGATAAGGAACAGAAGGAGGAGCCAGTGGGTAGAGACTTGACCAAGAACACAAGTGGTGGAAAAGACACCTGCTTTGCAGGCCCACGTCAGAGGGCAGCAGGGTGCCGCCCTGAAAGTTCCCTAAACAGGCATGTAGCCAACCTCCCAGAAAGACCTGATTATAAAACCACCTAGAACAGTATATTAACGCATATATATGGAATTGAGAAAGATGGTAACGATGACCCTATATGCGAGACAACAAAAGAGACACAGATATAAAGAACAGACTTTTTGGACTCTGTGGGATGGGATGATTTGAGAGAATAGCACTGAAACATGTGTATTACCGTATGTGAAACAGATCATCAGTCCGAGTTCTCTATGTGAAACAAGGCACTCAAAGCCGGTGCACTGGGACAACCCTGAGGGATGGGATGGGGAGGGGGTTCAGGATGGGGGACACATGTACACCCATGGCTGATTCATGTCGATGTATGGCAAAAACCACTGCAATATTGTAAAGTAATTAGCCTCCAATTAAAATTAATTAATTAAAGAATCAGAGGTCTGATTTTTAGATCAGAGGTCTCAAATCACAGTCCTGGGACGTCATTATTCTTTCTGTGATTCAGGTTAGGAAAAACGATGGCAAGTTTCACCAGTAGGCATATTATGGTGAAAAGAGAACTAAAATGTTCTGAAAATGGTTTTATTCTGTCAGTTTGAGCTGAAACAGCTTCCAGTTACCTTTAGGTGAGAATGTTATTGATCAGGTTTGAGGTGGGGCTTCTGTGGTTCTATGGTGGCTCTTTGGAGAACACTTTCCCAGGTGTTCTGCAAAAATCTGATGGATTCCGTGGAATCTGAAAAGGCTAGGGAACATCGATCATAGTGTCCGTCCTTTGACCCTGGCTGCTCTGAAGGTGCAGTAGTGAGCTTCCAACCAAAGACTCCACGGGCAGGGTGCCCAGAGTCACTGGAACCAGGGGCCCCAGGGTGGAGGGTCACTAGCCAGGCACCCCTGGCTCTGGTGCTCCTTCCTCTGGGCTCCCACAGCTGCCTGTGGTCCCCCACCCCAGCCCACCCTCTCCCCTGGGCATCACCCTTGTAATCATCTCCCTGCCGGGCTGGGAGCCCCAAGGGAGCAGGGACTGCCTCTGGCTCTCCATGGGCCCTCGTGTAGTGGGTGCTCAGTGAGTAGGGAATGAAACTGTCACTCCATGTCCTCAGATACAATGCTTTCCTTCTCAGATCTCCAGTTCCCCCTCTCTAAGGCACCCCAGCCCCTGGTAGGACCCATGAGTCTGGGCGGGTGGCTTTGAGTGACGGCAAAGACTTCCTTCAAAGAATGAAATGAGTTACTCTGAGCCAAGCCTGGCACACAGCAGTGCCCAGCAACCGTCGACCCCTCTTAGAAGTGATATTTTGATCAATGCTCTTGGGCCTTTGCTTCCACCCCACAGGAGCGGCTGGTTCCCTGAGGCCTATGTGAAGCCTTTGGAAGAGCTGCCCGTGAATCCCACAAACCCCTTGAACCTGGTGACCTCCGTGAACCCCAGGAGCCCTGTGAATGAGCTGCCTTCCAGGTACCACTGGTCAGAGGTGGGGCAGGGGCTTCAGTGGCTGGCAGGGGGCAGTGGCCCCACCCACCAGGGAGGGCATCTCTGAGCTGCGGTCCTGAGTGGGCCCAGCCTCCTTTGGCCCCTGGAGAAAGGGGCGCCCCCATCTCGCTACAGGTTGGAGGTCACTGTCCGTCCCTCTGGCTCCTCTCAGGACTGCCTTCAAGCCAATGGTCTCCTTTCACCCAGGGGCAGGGGGAAGGGGATGTAGGGTGCTCAGGGGCCCAGCAGATGGGGTTGGATGCAGCAGGTCCTGAACCCTGACCCCCTTCTCTTCCCTCCTTTCTCTGAACTCAGGTCCTACCCGCTCCGGGTAGCCACAGCCTTGATGACCTCCTGGACCGGCCGGGCAACTCCACAATATCTTCGGACTACTGGGATGGCCAGTCCCGCTCCCGAACCCCAAGCCGCGTCCCGAGCCGCGCCCCCAGCCCCGCGCCTACACCCTCGCCCAGCAGCCGCCGGAGTAGCGTGGGCAGCATGGGGGGTGGCCAGTGACGCCAAGGTGGGCCCCTCTCGCAGCCTGCGCTCAACCCGGGGTGGGCCAGTGCAGGGAGACCAGGCAACCCTCCCTGCCACCCCTTGGCTGGCTGGAGGGGGCCTCCCAGCCCAGTCTCAGCCTGCCCATCTGTGCAGGGAAGGACAGAATGGCTTCTTGAGTCTGGGATGGAGGGTGGCAGGGAAAGATTCCTGTAGCAGAGGGGAGCCCCAGGGTCCTGATGGGATCACTGGAGAAGCCCCCCGCTCTGGGGCGGTGTTAGTCCTGGGAGATGGCACTTGGCCCAGAGGCTTGAGTCTAACACCTACAGCATTTTGTGTTTTCAAATGCTTGCCTCATCTCGCAGGGGCTTGGCACTGCAGGGGCCTCTGGGCCAGTCCTCTGCCCTGCTGGAGTGGGGAGCTGGGTGGGGGGCTCGCTTGCTCCTTCCCCACCAAACCCGATCCTCCCTCCCCCTCACTGCAGAAACTTGCATCCTGGGAGCAGCAGCCCCCAGAGCTCTTCCCTCGGTGAGTCCCTGAGCGAGTGTCAGGGGGCTGGGCTTGGCAGAGGGCTGTGGAGGAGACTTGGGGGCCTGAGTGGAGGTGACCCCATGGGCATAGGAGGTCAGGGCGGACGCCTAGCTCAGATGCCCAGATGCCTCCCCTGGATCCCCAGCCAGTTGGGCACCTGGCCCCTCTCACTCCCACCTCTCCCTCCGTCCCGGCAGGGGTACGAACCCCTTTGCTACCGTAAAACTGCGTCCTACCGTCACCAATGACCGCTCAGCGCCCCTCATCCGCTGAGATGCCTTCCTCCACCTGGAGTCTGAGGTCGTCCCCTCTACCCACACCTGCCCAGCTGTGTAGAGCTGGCGGCAGCGGAAGCAGCAGCAGTGGATCCAAGGAGCCGGGGCCTTGGTACCGGGGGCGGAAGGGGGGGTGACCGCCCCTCCCCAAACCACACCCCAGCCTGAGCAGTTCCAAGGGCACTGGCCTAGGGTCTGGGCCCTTCAAACGAAAGCAGGCGGAATTAGGGGACAGAACCATTTCTTCCCCTCCAGGGACTCTGGACTCTCCCTGGGGGCCTGCCTTGTGCCCCCTCAAACTCTTCCCCCTTCTCTGTCCCAGTGGGGAGAAGCCCCTTGCACACTCCCTCTCCCACCCCACATAGTTCCCTCTTTAACTTTTGTAAATGGTGAGAAATAAAGCAAGTACAACACATCAGCTGGCCTGGCAGAGTCTGGATTTAGGGGACGGGGTGGGGCAGGTTGACTATGACCAACCTAGACAGCATATCAAAAAGCTGAGACATTATTTTGCCAACAAAGGTCCATCTAGTCAAAGCTATAGTTTTTCCAGTAGTCATGTATGGATGTGAGAGTTGGACCATAAAGAAAGCTGAGCACCAAAGAACTGATGGTTTTGAACTGTGGTGTTGAGAAGACTCTTGAGAGTCCCTCAGACTGCAAGGAGATCCAACCAGTCCATCCTAAAGGAAATCAGTCCTGGGTGTTCACTGGAAGGACTGATGCTGAAGCTGAAGCTCCAGTACTTTGGCCATCTGATGTGAAGAGCTGACTCCTTGGAAAAGACCCTGATGCTAGAAAGATTGAAGGCTGGAGGAGAAGGGGACGACAGAGGATGGGATGGTTGGATGGCACCATCGACTTGATGGACATGAGTCTGAGCAAACTCATGGTAATGGACAGGGAAGCCTGGCGTGCTGTGGTACATGGGGTCACAAAGAGTCAGACACGACTGAGCGACTGAAGTGCACAGGGGCAGGTTGGGATGGAGACCTCGCACTGGGAAGTCCAGAAGGTCCTAAGGGTGGGGAGCCTCACTCACTCCCCGCCCCTCACATCCCTCCTTTTAAGCAAGACTTTTGGGCTCATGCTCATTTGCTCAGTCGTGTCCGACTCCAACCCCATGGACTGTAGCCTGCCAGGCTCCTCTGTCTATGGGGTTTCCCAGGCAAGAATACTGGAGTGGGTTGCTATTTCCTCCTCCAGGGGATCTTCTCGACACAAGGATTGAATCTTTCTCCTCCATTGGCAGGTAGATTCTTTACCGCTGAGCCACCAGAGAAGCCCAAGCAAGTCTTTAGGGTCTGCCCCTAACTCCTACAGGCTATATCCCCCATCTCTGCCCAGTCTCATTTCTGCTGTAGGTTCCCCAGAGAGGGAGGGGGTGGCAGTCACTGAGGCCTGGGACCACCAGCAAGTCACCTTCCAGCACCCTGGGACACAGCACCCTTTGTTCTGGCCCCACTCCCACCCCTCATGTCCCAGGCTATGCAGCCTGGATTAGTCTTATCCAGGAGAAAGCCACAGAGGCCCCTCCTGGAATGTGGCCTGGGGGTGGGGGCAGGCGAGGAGTTGAGGTGATTAGGGCTGGTGGGGCCTCTCCAGGGCAGGACTGTGCCCCTTGTATCACAAGGACCCCACCGGGCAGGGCCCTGTGTGTCTTCTCCCCAAGGCTCCAGGAGATGAGGGGACCCACCTATCTCTAGCTCTCCCTGGATGGGCCTGGGACAGGGAGCCCCACCGTGGAGGGAAGCCTGGCCCTGTGCGTCGGCTGCTGCCCTGTCCCTTCTCCCCTCCCAGCTCCCAGCAGAAAGCCTCTTAGAGGGGATGGGGGTGGCGGGGCACTAAGCCCCAGGCTTGGGGGAGTGAGCTGGCAGAGTCCAGCCAGCGCTGATCTGCAGGAAGCCTGGGAGGCAGCCCCCACCTGGCTAGGCTTTCACGGGGGAGCCGGTGGGCTGGCCCCTTCCTGCAGGCCTCAGAAGATGTGAGGCTGGATATCCAAACCCAAGGGACAGCTCAGGTAAGAGTGGGGGGAGGGCTGCCCGGGACCACCGCTTGTCTTGGTGCTCAAGTGGCTGTACCTGTGGTGAGGGGCTGACACAGGAAAGGCCAGAACTTGGTCCTAGGTGGGGAGCAGAGTCCTGGACACCTTGGCATTACCCAGGGTCAGGAAGGAGGTCCCAGCACAGAGGGGTTGCAGAAGGGAGGGAGGCTTCTGCCCCCAGCTTGGGCTGGTCCATCCAGAGGCCCCTCCTGGTCTGTTACAGAGGCACCTGGGGCTGCTGTGTGAACCCTTGGGTGGAGCTCAGGGATTGTGGAGGGGATGGGGAGCTGTTAAGGGTTTGGAGGGATAGGGTCTCTCTTCCAGTGCCTCCTCAAAGGTTCCCATCTGTCCAGTGGAGCCAGAGATCTGACCCCCCCTCCCCCAAGATCCCTGGCTGATCTGGGATGATCAGTCACCCATCTTACAGGTGGGAAAACTGAGGCTCAGTCAAGAGGAGGGCACTGGCCCAAATCACAGAGCAAATCCCTGGCTAAGCTGGGGTGAATTGGAACTCCGCTCCCTTGGTTTCTGAGACAAGGCTGATGTTGTTACAGTGTGCTTTGATTTTTTCCTCCATGATGTTCTAAATGACAGTAGACATTCAGATCACTGAGACGAATTAAGAACATACCCCACGGCCAAGGAGGAAAATGAACTCCACCCATTTCACAGCTGGCGTTAGTCTCCCGCTCCACCTTGCTTGTTCCTTTGTCCTGAGACCCTCACATGTGCACACTAGGGACATCTTTGGTCCCCACACATGCCTCCAGCCACACACCGGTGGTCGCCCTCCCACTCACCCGAACCCCCTTTTCCTGACATTGCTAGGTCCTGAGGGACAAGGAGTGCCCTCCAGAGGGGAGTCTTCCTGAGGTCAAGACTCAGGTGGGAACGACTCTATTACCTTCCCCTCATCCTTCACGTCCCTCGAAGGGAGGGGAGGCTTGGGATGAGGTTCTACCTCGGTTTCCGCTCCTGGCTCCATTCTCTGAGCAGGGCTCACCTGTTACTCCCGTACCTCAGTTTCCCCCACCCTGGGTCTCCATCCCCCTTTCTTGTCTGGGCTACAGATCCTCGCCACACCCTCTTGTCCCCTCTCTTCCACCAGAGACAGCAGCGATGGGCACTAGCGTTCCCAGGCGGGGCCCCGGCCCTCCAGACGGGGGGCTGGGGCTGGGCCGTGCTGGGCGCCTGCTTCGTGATCACGGGTTTCGCCTATGGCTTCCCCAAGGCCGTGAGCGTCTTCTTCCGCGCCCTTATGCGCGACTCGGCGCGGGCTACAGCGACACAGCCTGGGTGTCCTCCATTATGCTCGCCATGCTCTACGGCACAGGTCCGCGCCCCTTCTCGGAGACCTCCCCTTTCCCCAAGCCCAGGACTAAGGATCGGGATCAGGGACCAGGAGACATCTGACCCCTTGAGCATCCCCCAGGCCTCTCGGGAGGGCATGGAAACGCCTGCCTTCCTGTGGAAGCGTTAGCGCCAAAGAGGGGGAGTAGAGGCCACCAGTGGAGCCCACCCCCAGGTGGCTGATCTGGCAAGCTTGGCCAGCTGAAAGAGCCCCTCCATTTCTGTCAAAAGACCCACACTCGCCTATGTTACAGGTGGGGAAACTGAGATCTAAATAAGATTCCCACCCCAAAGCGCTAAACCACCTGGGTGGGGATAGAGGGCGATGCTGGAGTTATCTTAGCCAAGCCGCGTGGATGGTGGAGATGAGGGGTTGGGGAAGCCGGGGGAGGAAGGGGAGCTCATAAGAGAATGAAGCCCCTTCTGCTATTTACCTTCCATGTTCTCAGGAGGGTAGGGGACCCGTACAGGCTCCACCCCTTGTGTTCCCCTCTTTGGTGTGTCCCAGCCAAGCTATGTGACTTTGACCAAGCACTGGCACTCTCTGAACTGGGGGCGAGTGACCTCATCCCTTCAAGTCATCTCTCAAGGCTGAGAGGTACAAAGCCTGGAGTGTCTACCAGAGAGGGGTCCAGCCCGATTGGTGACCCTGCTCTGCCCACAGGCCCGGTGTCCAGCATCCTCGTGACCCGCTTTGGATGTCGCCCGGTGATGCTGGTGGGTGGGCTGTTGGCCTCGGCCGGCATGATCCTAGCATCCTTCGCCACGCGTCTCCTGGAGCTATACCTGACAGCTGGGGTGCTCACAGGTGAGGGCGCCCACCGCCTCCCCTCCTTGGGGATGGGGTTGCGCGTGGGATCAGGAGGCCTTGCCACCAGACCTCCTTGTCCTCAGTTTCCTCGTCCCTCGGCTCAGTTCACCCCATCGCTTGGTTTGTCTGCCCTGGGGGCGGGGGGTGTCTGGGGAGTGCTCGCGCCTGCTTCTCGCTGGGGGCTGGGCTGGGGGCGCCCTCGGAGAGCCCGGCACAGCACTGCCTCGCCCGCAGGCCTGGGCCTGGCCCTCAACTTCCAGCCATCGCTCATCATGCTGGGGCTGTACTTCGAGCGGCGGCGGCCTCTGGCCAACGGGCTGGCGGCGGCCGGCAGCCCGGTGTTCCTGTCGGCGCTGTCGCCGCTCGGCCAGCAGCTGCTCGAGCACTTCGGCTGGCGCGGCGGCTTCCTGCTGCTCGGCGGCCTCCTGCTGAACTGCTGCGCGTGCGGCGCCGTCATGCGGCCGCCCCCGGGGCCGGGCCCGCGGCCGCGCAGGGACAGCGCAGGAGACGCGCCCGAGGAGGCGGAGGCGCACCTCGCGGGACCGCGCGTGCGCGAGGCGCCCTCTGGCGGTCGGACCCGCCGGCGCCTGCTGGACGTGGCCGTGTGCGCCGACCGCGCCTTCGCGGTGTACGCCGTCACCAAGTTTCTGATGGCGCTCCGGGCTCTTCGTGCCCGCCATCCTGTTGGTGAACTACGCCAAGGACGCGGGCGTGCCCGACTCCGAGGCTGCCTTCCTGCTCTCCATCGTGGGCTTCGTCGACATCGTGGCGCGGCCGGCGTGCGGCGCCCTAGCCGGCCTGGCGCGCCTGCGGCCACACGTCGCCTACCTCTTCAGCCTGGCCCTGATGGCCAACGGGCTCACGGACCTGAGCAGCGCGCGGGGCGCAGCCACGGCGCCCTTGTCGCCTTCTGCATCGCCTTCGGCCCTCCTACGGCATGGTGGGCGCCCTGCAGTTCGAGGTGCTCATGGCGGCTGTGGGCGCGCCCCCGATTCCCCCAGTGCCCTGGGCCTGGTCCTCCTCCTCGAGGCTGTGGCTGTGCTCATCGGACCGCCCTCTGCCGGTGCGCCCCGTCGGAGGAGAGAGGGTGGCCTAGTGCCCCGGGGGTCCGAGGGAAGCCCCCGCCTGCCCTTATCCTGGATGGAATATCCAGGGACGAGGAGTGGAAGGGACCCTTCGGGAGAGACAGCCCGGTTACTCTCCCCTTCCCGTGGCCAACTAGCCTCCCTCCAAGCTGCACCACCCGCTCAGGGTAGGGCCAGAAAAGCCAGGAAATGTGCCAGGAAGAACCCAACGTGAGTGGTCTCCAGCAGATGGCACAAAGGCCTTGTGAAGTGCGGGTGCTTATTCTTCTGCAGAGAGGCAGAGGCCAAGTTCAAGTTGCCAATCCCAGAATCAGATCTGAGCCTGCCCAGTGCTTAATGCCCACACGTCTGAAATACATCTGAGTGTTTAGTCTCCCCAGCCTCTAGGGGTGACTGGAATAGGGAGTGTCCTTGGGCACCCGGGAGCAGAGTTCACAGGGGGCAGGGCGCTGGGGTCTTCCACTGTGCACACTGCCTGCTGGGTGCCCTACACTCACATAGGAAGTCATCCTGATGAGGTGGTAGGGTAAGGCTTCCTGCAGGGTGGGCATGAGCGTGGCCTTTCAGGGCAGGGCAGGACCCCACAGGAGAGGACACAGGGTGTGTCTGGGGGACACTGTCCCTATACAAGCAAGGCAGGAACTAGGATCAGAAAGGTGGAGGTGGGAGTTCCTAGGGTCTTCCTGGGTGGTCAGGTTATCCCTGAAATGGCAGGAAGCCTGCCCGTGAGCAGGAGAGAGCTGAGGCCACAGGCTCCAGGATGGAGCCACGACAGGGCCACCTTTGCTGGGACCCAGGCTGCTGCTGAGACCCAGGTTAGCTAAGTGCCCTCATCAAATTTTGCCAATTCACTTGACCCAGCGGGAACCACAAAGCTCCTGAAGCCGTGTGAGCAGCCCCCCGAGCCCACCACCAAAAGTTACAAAACCAGCCAGAGGCTCAGAAACTCATCTTTCATTTTCTTGTGTGACCCTGAGGTGGATCTAATAGGTAGAGAAGGTATTTGGGGTGAAAAGAAGGTAAGGACTGCATGTGGGGTGGGACTGGCTGCTGGGCTAGGGTCAGGAAGGCAAGTTATGGTACTGCTCAGAGGGGCACAGGGTGGGCAGCTGGCTTGAGGACCACCAGGGACCCTCCTGAGGCCACAGAGATGCATACGGAGAGGGTCACAACCTGCTGTGGACTGCCACAAGGAGGACCCTAAGAGAGCGAGGCATCTGAAGAGCCACACTTTAGAGGAAATACTTAGAATTTAAAGATTTTCCTGAGGCAGTTCCTTGGCAGGCTGGTGGTTAAGACTCTGCACTTTCGCTGTGGGGAATCTGGGTTCGAACCCTGGTCAGGGGACTAGCATGCTGCAAGCCATGCAGCGTGGCTGGGGGATAAAAAGATTTTTGCCGAGTATGAAAGTAACATGTACCTGTGATAGAAAGCTTGGAAAATACAGAGAATAGGAGTGATCTCTCCACAAACCCTGCCTCCAGTCCCATGCTGATGATGGCTCAGTCTGAGTTACATGGGGTCTCCTGGAAGGGGGGTGGGGGTGGCCTGGGAGGTTGGGAGAGAGTGGAACCTGGCCCCTGAAGACCAAGGAAGTTAGGTGGGAAAAGCAGAGTTGGGGGCCCCCAGATTGAGCCCTGTACTCTCCCAACTCCCAGGTCAGATATCCCCAGCTGGGCCAGTTCCGGGGCACATGTGGAGTCTGGATCTGGGGAACAGGAGTGGCCTTATAAAGTGCTGCCTCACCTTGGGCCCCGCGTGCTCTGTCACTTCAGTCATGTCTGACTCTTTGGCAAGATCCCCACCAGGCTCCTCTGTCCAGGGGGTTCTCCAGGCAACAGTACTGGAATGGGTTGCCATTTCTTTCTCCAGGGGATCTTCCTGAGCCAGGGCTCGAACCCTGCATTGCAGGCAGATTCTTTACCTGCCTGTTTCCTGCATTGCAGGCAGACTCTTTACCCCTGAGCCACCGGAGAAGCCCCATATCACTTAAGAAATTGAGATCCAGGGAGGTGAAGTGACAGTTTTAAGGTCTCAGATGGCAGAACCCTCATGGATTTTTGCCATCTGAAACAAAGACTGGGGCGTGTGTGTGTGTGTGTCACCCGTGAGCCCCACCAAGAGCACTGTGTGTGTGCGTGCCCGTGTGCGCATGTGTGAAGGGTGGGCTCCCCTGCCTGCCCTCACCTGCCATCTGCCCTCCCCCACAGGCCGCCTGGTGGACGCGCTCAAGAACTACGAGATCATCTTCTACCTGGCAGGCTCCGAGGTGGCCCTGGCGGGGATCTTCATGGCTGTGGCCACCAACTGTTGCCTGCGCCGCCCCAGGGACAGCCCGCCCAGCCCAGGCACCGAGGGCGGGGCCGGCGACGGGGAGGAGGCTGAGGCCGAAGTGGACTCCTGACCTCCTGCCCGCCGGCACCGAGGAGCCCAGTGGCCTCGAGGCCGTGGAGGTGCCGAACCCAGGCACTGGGCCTCCGCAACCCGAGGTGAAGACGGAGCCAGGGCTGGACTCTTGAGTCTGTGTAGTGCTGGGTGGCAGGGACTTAGGAAATGGGGCTTCCCCTCTCAGAGCCCCCACACTGGGTGAGGTGGGAGCTGCTCCTGGGGGTCACCTCTAGGGGTCCATGAGGGAGCTGCCACCTTCAACTGCCCTGGGTGGCCCTGGTCCTGCCAGTGAGGCCGCTGTTGCATGGCCTGTGTGAATCTGAAGTTCATAAAACTAAGCTGACAAAGAGTTCTGTTTCTGCATCTCTGGCTGCTCCCTGGGGGGTCGGGGCAGGCCAGGAGGGAGTCCGAGAGGCTGTCCCCCAGGGCCTCTGATGGGAGCTGGCGGGCGCTGGGGACGGAGTGGCAGAGGTGGATGGCAGCAGGGGATGGTGTCCCCAGTCCCCGCCCTGCGCACTGAAGCCCCTCCAGCAGGTGCCACTGGAGGGGCCCAGGGCAGAGAATGGACGCACATGTCCCAGAGCAGCGGGCTGGGGCTGGATCCTGGCTCCTCTCTGTGTAGGTAAGCTTTTGTAACTCCATAACTCCATCTTGTGGCAGCTGGGAGAACTGGGGCTGAGGGCCGAGGGATGGCACCTACCTTGGCACCCCTCCCCCCACCTTTCTAAAAGGGACCCTCTCTCTAGAGACCCGGCCTCCTCTCTCTAGGGGATAAACTCGGGTTTCCTGGGGCCTTTGCTCTGGACATGTGTCCTTGTGGACACATGACTGCTGGCCTCCCCTCCCCAGCTTCCTGGGAGTCCTAGAGAGAGCTCCTCGATGGCACTTCTTTTTTAATTTGACTGCGGTTGGGTCTTAGTGGTCAGAGGTGGGGGTCTTCCTTGCATCGAGCCAGATCGTTGCTTGTTGTGGCGCACCAGCTCTCTAGTGGTGCTGCAGGGGCTCAGCAGCTGCAGGCTTGGGGGTTAGTTGTTCCAGAGCACAGTGGGATCTTAGTTCCCTGACCAGGAATTGAACCCCGGTCGTCTGCATTGCAAGGCAGATTTTTAACCACTGAACCACTAGGGAAGTCCCCCTCACCCTCCTGGTCAGTGGTACAGGGAGTTCAGTGCAGGGAGCTCCAGGTTTCACCCTGGCTGGGAAGGTTTAGGGATGTATTTTCTCTTACACGTTCACCCTCTTCCCACAAATGGGACACCCCTTTTCTTGCTTCACTCCCTCCAAATCAGGTGACCAGGGCCCATGATTCCATTCATCCACACTCCAGGGAGAACCCATCCCCCTGGTGAGGCCTCCCCACTGGTCTCATTTTCCATCCATGCCCCAGGAAAACCCCAGCACATACCGGGCCGACTGACACTGTCTGCGGTTTCCCCGATCCACTAGAGCAGTGACTACATCTTATTTAACAAATATAGCACCGACTGTGCCAGGCACCGTTCTACGCTTTTCACAAGGGTTAACTCATCTAATCCTCCTAACGACCCAAGGAGGTAGGTACCCTCACTAGCCACACTCACAGGTAGGGAAACTGAGGCCCAGGAGGTTAGGAGGTAGCTCAGGGTCACAGGAGCTGTGCCTGGAACCTAGGCTGCCAGCTCCAGTCTCTGCCCTTGGCCTCCCTGCTGGCTACCCCTTCAGACAGGTGATGCGGTCTGATGACTCGAAGGGGGCACCACGGAGTGACAGCTGGTCCCTCTCCAAGCTCCCAATCCTGCCTGAGGATACCATTGGCATCTCTGCCAGGGACCCACACATGCAAACCTAATAAGCAGGAAACCACCCCCGTCCTTGGCCACTGTGGGCCCTACCCACCTCTCACAGCCTCTTGCACCCCTCCCATTCTCCGGATGAGCACAGATTTCATTGTCCAAACAAGGACACTCTGATGGTGACAAGGATCACTATTAATAATCCCACTAGGATCATAGGTGTGGGCCGGAGCTGTCCAGGAGAAGCAAAGACATGGAGTACTAGCGTGGCACCACCCACTGGGTCCCTCCCCTTTGGCCCTGGCAGAACAAGTGGCCTGGAATGGCCAGGGCATCCTTAACTCTCTCCCCATTCGGGGCCTTGGATCCACCTGACCCAGTATCTGTCCCGTCTTTCCCCAAATAAAGGTTTAGTTCAAGCATTGAAGGATCACAGAGGAGAGAGGATACAAAAGGCTCCACAGAGCAGAAAGCCTGGGAGGCAGCGGGGAAAGTGGAGCTTCTGAACTTGACGGATCTGAGTCCAAATCTCACTTCTTCCCCACACACCACGGGGCCCTGAGCAAGCCTCTTCTCGGCCTCAGTTTCCCATCTGTACATGGGGACAGCAGTGCTCATCCAAAGAACTGCCGTGAGGAGTCAGTGCCGTAACGGCAATGCTGGTGAGCCATGTTGCCCCTTCTGTGATCAGGGAGGCAGAAGAGGGGGCATCGAGGGGAGAGAGGGTCTGAGGCCACTGCAAAGAGCCTGGCTCCATCTGGGTTTGTGTTTATTCAATACAGGCCCAGCGCCCAGGCCTCCCCAGGGAAGTGGCTGAGCCAGGGGAATAAAATAAATAAAGGCTGCCGAGGTGAGTGTGGACTCAGGTGGGGCCAGCCTAAAGAGAGGCGAGGGTGAAACACTGGCCCCAGCTCGGCTGGCCACTCGTGGGGCCCCGACTCCCAGCAGACTCGGGGGTGGGGCTAGCAGAGGTGCCCACGAGCAACGAGTCCTGGGATCCTGCCACCTCTGACCCCTCTTCCTTTCTGCCCTCTTTCTCCTTCCTAAGGCAGGTCGGGAGACCAAGCTCTCCGGCTGGCTGGGGAGCTGGGGGTGGGGGTGAGGGGTGGACGTGGAGGGGGCCAGGGCCCAGGGCCCAGGCCACGGCCCCAGAGCCCATCCTGGGTGGGCAACCCGGGTTCGCTGTGCAGGACAGAGCAGCAGGGAGGCACGTGCCCCATGCCAGCAGGCCTTTATGCTCTGCACACCCTGTGTGCGGGGGCCCCGCCCCCACTCCCCGTGCTGCGTCCTCCCGCTCACCCTGCCCCCCGGACCCCGCACCCCGAGGGGGGCACTCAGGAGTTACACCAGCTCCCGCCCTTGTCCAGGGGCCCGGCAGCCCCTCTCAAATCCCTGGGCGGCTCCCCAGCTGCCACGTCCTCCTCGTCCTCGCCCTCCTCGTCCTCACCGTCCGTGAACTCATCCTGGCTGAGGCCGTAGGCCAGCGTGGTGTGAGCCAGGTCCACCTCGATGGGGAAGACGTCGGCATCACGCAACACTGAGTAGCAGTCGTTGTAGTACTTGGACATGGTGGACACGAAGCGCTGCAGCTGGAACACGATGTCCTGGACTGGGGCGGGAGGGGCGGGCAGACGGTGCCACTGGGCCAGGCTGCCTGCGCGTGGGACCCGACCGACCCTGCCACCCTCGTGCTTCCCTTTCATGCACCTCACTGTCCCCTGGCACCCTGGGAGGAGGCCAGGCCAGCCAGGGCTGCCCAGCCCTGCACAGTACCTGGGCCTCCCCGCTCCCAGTTCAGGGAGTGGAAGAGAACTCCTGGGGTGGGGTGGGGCGTGGGGACGGTGGGATTATCCCCAAGGAGCTCATGGGACACGGCCAGTCCCACCCTGGCCAGGCTCTGGGAAACTCCCCGTCTCGGGTCTGACTCAGCGCCAGTCTGCCACGGGCTGTCCCTGGGAGCTCGGGTGAGTGCTGGACCTCTCTGAAATGGGGAGGAGGATGGTGTCAGGGGGCCCACAGCCCCTCACCATGCTTCTGGTCGAGCAGCTCCATCTTCTCCAGCACGTCCTTGCGCATCTGGGAGAAGCGGGCGCGGGCCTCCTGACGGCAGCGCAGGATCAGGCGGTACTCGTAGTTGCCTGTGCTCACGCGGTATAGGGGTTCCCCGAGGGCCTGGGCCCGGGGAAGCACATTAGGGACCCTGGGCAGGCAGCGGGGGTCAGGGGGTGGCGGCAGGAGGCTGCAGAGAAGCCGCCAGTTCGCAATCCCCCACCACATGGCACTTTTCAAAGCTGCCACCGTTCCCTGTTTCTGAGACGCCTGCAGTTGCTGGAAGTGCTTAGGGATAGCTTTGTGAAACACAGAAACAAAACCAAGCCCAGACTCTTGCCACATTAAATGAGTGTTGAGTCATAGATGGACCCTGCTATCAAAAATATTACAAAGTAGCAAGTGAAAAAAACCTGGCTCTCAGGAGCGGGAGGAAGGGCATTTTTTTTTCCTGCAGGAGCCTCACCAAGTCTAGAGGGCAGCTGGTCTGGGAGCAGGCGGTGGGGATGGTTCCACAGCAAAAGTGGCCAGCACTTGGGAGGCCTGCAGAGGCCACAGCGAGGGAAGGAAGGACAGCCCCCAGATCTGCACAAACAGGAGCCTGGCCAAGTCCCCAGGCCCCTCCCAGGTGGGCCCGCCCCACCCCATGTCCCTGGCAGGCCCAGGACGCTCTTGGGGCTCTGTGAGGTGGGCAGGGAGAGGCGTGTGCACCCCAAGCCACTCCAGGACCAGGGCTGTGCTCCCCCACCCCACTCACAATGCAGCTGTACTCCTCGTCGTCCATCTCCTTGACCTTCAGGCAGTAGGACTGTGGGACGGGTGAGGCCAGGCTGTCAGGAGGGCTGCACCACCTGGGTGTGCGCCCTGACGGCCCCAGTTCCTCCTGGGCCACCCTGGAGCCCTTGGCCACCCAGAGGGGCAGCTGTGCCAGGCCTTGTGGGCCCTGCACACCCTGAGCTGGAACGAGCTGAGGCGTGTCAGGGAGAGGCTGGCCCTTGCCCTGGAGGCTCAGGGTGGTGAGGGCACTCATCAGGGATGATGGAAAGGGCCTGAGAGCCCAGCATTTACACTCAAGTCCCAGGAGATGCTCTGGGCTAAAGGATTCCAGGATCCAAAGAACTTGAGGAAGCCCCTGAAGACCCACGTTACACATGGGTCTATTGAAGGCTCTGACAAGTCCTGAAGCAAAGGACCTGGGCCTGCTCAGTGGAGTATTTTTCCTCAACTCCTTTGACCACAGAATTATCATTTGAACATAAGACTCATGAAAATCCACGTTACAACCAGTGACCTAGACTGATCTATTGTTAAAGAGTGACTGGAAAAAATTCCCATGGGGTCAGAGTGGGTCCCGAGTGAGGGCTCCCCCCACCCCAGAGCTCCTCTGAAGAGTCAAGGCAGGGCCTAGGCTGCTGCCTGATCCCAGAACTCCTCCCTAGGGCCCTGGCCCCACGTCCTCAGTCAGGCATCTCCAAGGTCCTGGCCCTGACCCGCTGGCCGTCAAGCGGCCGATTGGAGAGGAACAAACCTCTAGGTGGGCTCTCACCCCAGCAGGCCAGGCCCACACCACCGTTCCCCCAAGGGACCGGGCCCACTTACCAGGTACTCGAACTTCACATCCAGGTACTTCTTGATGGTGAGGCGAGTGTCCGGGATGGCCTTGTTGAGGTATGTGTTCAGGTCTGCCAGCATCTGGAAGGGGGAGGTGGGATGGACGCTCAGGCCCCCTGGGCAAGGGCGGGTGAAGGCTGGCGAGGGCGACGAGGAATAGCACTGGTATGTCCACCCTTCTAGTGGATTCAGAAGTCAGAGCCGAAGGGAGCTCCCAGACCGCCCTCTCCACTCCGAGGAGAAGACAGCCCAGGCCAAGGGCAAGTTGTGACTCTGGTGGGGCCAGGGCCGGAAACCAGCCTGGAGGTCAGCGCTGAGGCCGTGGAGGAGAAAGGACTCAGCCACGATCAGCTGTAGCAGCCGACCCCCAACTAGCCCCTAGGTGCTCCGCCTCCAGAACAGGACACTCCCTCCTGGCCACACTGCCCCTCCCCGCTTACCTACAGACCCACGCACACTCCATGTGACCTACCGGCTTGATGGTCTTCAGGAGCCGGATGCCAAACTTCTCGATGCTGCGGTGGGCGTCGGCGAATTTCACAAAAGCCTCACTCGCAGCGGGCTGGGGCTCCCGCACTCCGATCACAGAGAACACGTCCCCAAAGGCTGCGTGACAAGTTTGTCCTGAAGGCCGCCCCTACTTGACCCCTTAACGGAGAAGCCAGGGATTTGTTGGGGAGAAGCATGGTGGGGGGCGTGGCAGGTCGGAGGTTGAGGTCTGCTGGTGGTCTGCATCCCAGGGAGGTGGGTCTAAACCTCAAGAAAGGTGGATCTATACCCCTAAGAGCTGTGCCTGTACCCTCAAGGAAGGTGGGTCTACATCCAAGGAGCTGACCTGGTTCCTGAAATGACCAGACCATGCGGGGAAGATGCGGTCAAAGTGGAGGAGGTGAAACTGTCTGGGAGCAGAGTACTGGTCTAGGAATCTGGTCCTAAGGCCAACCCTGCGCCTAAGGAGCTGGGTTACTGCTTCTTCTACCTGGGCTTTGTCTTTCCAGCTGTAAAATGGGATTAACTGAAGCTAACAAACTTGTAGGAAACACGATCAGGAATAAGAAAAGGCCTTGTACATTGTAAGCGGCCGTATAGACAGGACAGAGCCTGCATGGGGAACTTCTACACCCCACAGGAGCCTAGCTGGTCGAGGGGCTCCCCGCTGGCCCCATCACCATCACACCCCCAAATCTGACATGAGGTCAGATGCTGCAGGGTCTGCCTGAGCCTGGGCAGCAGAAAGGCCCCAGAGAGGAGCTCGCCCTCACCCTCCTCATGGGGTGTAGGGAGGTGCGGAGCCCAGAGTGCAGGGTTTTCCAGGGTCATGCAGCGGGCTCAGGGCGCCCTTACCCCGGTGCGTCTGTGACAGCTCGTAAAGGCCCGGAGGAGGTTCTTGCTGTGTTCTGTCATCCCTGTGGGAAAGACCCAAAACGAGAGGGACAGGACCACATGGTGGGGATGACACTGGCCCAGGACACGCCTCCAAACCCCCGCCCCACCCCGAGGCCCGCTCTGTCCCTGAGGTTCAGCGTTTTCTCACTCGGTTTTACGTGTGCCGTTCTTTTTTATGGGCACATGTTACTTTTATAATCAGAAAAAGCAGGTCTTTGGATTTTCTTAAGAATTTTTAATGACTATAGTCCTAGAATTGTGCGGCCGGCACCCTGACCCTCACTGCCATCACGTTTAGAGCAGGGGTCCGGAGCTCCACCCGGGGAAGGACAGGGGCCGGGCTCTCCCAGTGCAGTGCCCCACCCACCCAGGGCTGCTGGCGGGAGGGTGTGCCTGCCCACCTTTATACAGCTCGGCAGTCCGCTCCAGCTCCTCCAGCCTCTTGACGAGACCATCTGTGGGGATCAGAGAGCCAGGGGTGAGGGAGAGACCCAGGGATCACTGGAGCTAGGCTTGGGGGGTCGAGGTGGCCCCCAGAGGAGAACCAGGAACAGCACAGGACAGGGTCCCAGGGATGGGGACTGGGCACCTCAGGGCAGCTGGGCTCACAGGTGTTTTGTGATGAACCCAGTACATCCAGACAAGGTGGGGCAGCAGAGTGACCCTCAGGAGGCTGTGATAAGCACCACCCCAGGAGGCTGGGACACGGTGACAAGGATACGGGTGCTTCCAGAAGTGAGGAGTGAAAACCGGATTGGGCCCTCCCCAAGGCCATGCCTAAGGGTAGCTGCCCAAGGCCGGTGGAAGGCAAGCCCCTGCCTAGCAGTCAAGGACCTGGCCAGAACTTCCAACACACCCTGCCGACGGCCCAGAAGCAAGGCAGTCAGAGACAAGTGGGAGAGACGGGATACATCAACAGTAACTCAAGGCAGGCTCAAGGCAGCCCGCCACCACCTGGCAGCTCAGAAGGGACAGCAATCTGGGAGGGGAGAGGAAGGCAGGAAGGGCTTTGAGGAAGAGCTTGCGCTGGAGCGGGCCTTGGCGATTGTCTTCGTTGGCTTCACAGGTGTTTATCCTGCACCCACTATGTGCCAGACACCGTGATGGGCCAGGGAATGACCTTGGTGAATGAAATCTGAGTGGTGCTTTCCAGGCTCCTGGTCTAGCGGTGACAATGGCCAGGCCACGGCTGGCAGGGGGCAATAAGGGTTGCCAGGTGAGGGATGGGGGCCGCTGCCTCACCTCCAGGGCTCAAGACAGGGACAAGTGGATGACCAGGGCCGGGGCTGCATTCCAGATCAGGGTGGGGCGGGGGCTCCGGCCAGCAGTGATCACCACCCTCCTCCACTCTGATGGGGTGAGGCCCACACCCACTTCCCTACCAGGAGCACGGGCAGCAAGTGCAGGGCAGGGTCCATGCTGGTGGCTGCCTGGCCCAGGGCCTCCTAAGACAGAGCCTGGCCTCACTGGAGCCCTCCACCCAGCTCAGTCCTTTCTCCACATGAGCTCTTGGGGGCAGATTACTTCCCCCATCTTATAGGGATAATCAAGGTTCAGAGAGGTAAAGCAACTTGCCTAAAGGTGCACAGCGAGGGCTGTGCAGGCCAGGGTGCCCTCTGCCCCCTCAGTTTCCTGTGCTGACCTGGGCCAGGGTTTTCTGAGTGGGAGGAGAGAAAGAGGGTTGTAGAAGCCAGGTCTGGATTCTTAAATCTGGGCAGAGAACGCAGTGTGTGCCAGGCTGTCAGGGAGGAAGGTTTGGGTTCTGGGGGTTGGTGGGGTGCTCCTCAGAGGTCTTCAGAGGCTTCAGCCATTGGGCTGGCCTCCAGGCCCCAGCGTCCCAGAGCCCTGGCGCCTGGCCAGCCTGGCAGTGAAGGAGCCACGTAAGCGCCGTGCTGTTGTTTTTAGCTGGGTCATGGGACATCATGACAGCTTCAATTTTAGAAACCCTATTTAAGGCTGGGGAAATTGCAAGGTTTGGGGGGAAAAACACAACAACCAGTTCTAATTTCATCTCGACGCATGGTAACTACAGTAACAGGGATTTATAGGCACCAAGAAGCTGGAAATAGCAGCCGCCACTTTTGTACACCCTCTGGAACAAGCTCAGACCCCACCCCCGATGTCCCAGCCAATAAAGCCCAGTGCACCCAGCTGAGCCTACAATTTATATTGGTATTTATATCTGTCCCCACACGTACACAGCAGAGCTGCTGCTATTTATAAACTTGGGCTGGTGACGGCAGGAGCGGGACTGAGTGTTTCACTGGCTACCCCCCACCCCTGGGGAGAACGCGTGTGCACACGCATGGGTGGGTGTGAACGTGTGGGGAGAGTGTGTGTGTGCACAGGCATGGGTGGGTGTGAATGTGCGTGTACTCAGTTTTCCCACTGCGGGAGGCAAGCGCAGCCGCCTCCAGGTCTGAGCAGGAATTGCTGGGCAGCAGCTCCACCTCCTGGAGAGAGGCGGGGGGCCGGGTAAGCAGCCCGGGAGCAGCCGGGAAATGCTGGGGTGACGAGCCGGGAAATGCTGGGGTGACGAGAGGGCGCAGGGTAGAACTGGGGCTGGGGTGGGGGGAGGCCTGGCTGTGTGAGAGCAGCTGGGGGGCAGTGGCGAGAGCACCAGCTTGGGGAGCTTGGCAGGAGGCACTTCCCCACCAGGAGTCTCTCATCTGTGACTGGGCCTGTCTGTGAACCCTTGCTGGAGAGCAGGGGACACGGGCTGTAAGAGGCCTTCACTATGCACTGTGGGTGCTCTGTGGGAGCTTGGAGAGGCCTCCGGGGAGGCAAAGAGATGGTGAGTATCGGCCCCACCAGCAGAGGCCCGGCCCAGGCCAGCGGGACATACACAGGTCTGGTGGGCAGCCGTGGTGCCCCTCCCCTGGAGGCCTGGTACTGAGTACCCTGGGACCAGAGGTAGGGGCTGGGAGAAGGGGACTCACCATTGCACAGGATGGCCCGGCTCAGGCCCAGAGCATCTGCCGTCCCTGAGCTCATGTTCTCGACCAGCCGATGCTTCACCTTCTTCAACACTGGGACCAGGTGAGAAAAGGACTCATGAGGTGGAGTCTGGGTCCCCAGGGCCAATCTTGCTCCATCACAACTCACTGGGAGCAACAGCAGGGCCAGAACTGGGGTTTGGGGTGGGGGTGACTATGAAGTAGGGAGGGTCCTGGCGGGGGTTGCGGGGGTTCTGGGCTCCCTGCCCTTTTCACTGCCTACTTGATAGAGGTGTTGGGAGCCTGGAAACAATAAGTATGTAAGGCACTTAACTGAGGGTCTGGCACTCAAAGTGGCTATCAACTCCCACTGAGGTCCAGAGCTGCCTAGGCCTGACACTAGCCGACAGGCTACCCAGGGAGAACCCCCTCCTCCGTCTCTCTTCCACACCCGGGAGGCGGAAGCACCATCCATGACAACTGGCCCCAGGCTCCAGACTCAGTTACTGCATATGTGGTCAAACAGTCTGCAACGGGACCAGGATGGGGCCAAAGAGTTTTAGAGGAAGAACTTCCGGGACAGACTTGACCTGCCCTTAGCCTCTTTTCTTAAAAACCAGAAGGCAACTGTGGCCCAAGGGTGGAGGAAAAGGGTGCTGGGCCCCAGAGCCAAGAGATCTGGGTGGGCCTTCACCCGGGGGGCACAGCGTGTCCCTGGGTCCCTGGCTCTGATGTGCAATGAGGTGGTTGGTCCAGAGGACCTTGAAGCTACCATATGGCTCCTGAGCCTGGAAACGTCTACAGAACCAAGGCCCAGCCCTCAAGCAGGAGGTAATATGTCCCAGGGCATGCTGTGGGCAGGACTGGCCTCTGCACCAAACCTGAGGGCCTGTCCAGACCCTAAGGCTTTTTGGCAGCAGGTGGGCAGAAGAGGCCAGAGCTGAGGCGGGGTGTGCAGGTGGGCAGGCGGTACCAGGCAGGGCTGGGCTGCCCTCCCCTTTCAGAGTTGTGAGGGACTGGGCCTAGTGAGCTGGAGGGCTGCCCTACAAAGGACAAGCCTACGGCATGAAGGCACCAGAGCAGGTGGTCGGGGAGGTAAGGGAGTGAACCATCAGGCAGGGAGAAACCAGAGACAGGTTCCGGGGGACCAACTGCAAGGGGAGCACCCCTGGGTCCTCCCAGCTGCTTTGGATTGGCTTGGTCAGAGGGTCAGAGGGCACAGCCACGTGACCACTGATGCACCGTCACAAGGAGACAGAATGGGGGCTTGCAGAGCCCCTGGACACCACTGCGCCTGCACCACTTACCAATGTCCAAGGACATGCCCTGCTTGGGGTCCGCCTGCAGCTTGTTGTAGTGGATGGTCACTTCCCCCTGGAAGAGGACAGCAGAGCTGTGACGGAGCCCCCAGGCCCCAGCCCCTTCTCTGAGGAGGCCTGTTTGCCCTGGTGTCTGTGGTCATCAAAGAATCCTGAGCCCTGGGAAAGGGCTCCTCCTCCTCTCTCCACCCACCAGGCCCCAGAAAATCG
The DNA here is from genome assembly GCA_917880005.1 of Nanger dama. Lineage (NCBI taxonomy): Eukaryota > Metazoa > Chordata > Mammalia > Artiodactyla > Bovidae > Nanger > Nanger dama. Next base: position 10,312,217 of record CAKJTW010000046.1, read on the forward strand.
GCAGGGACAGGGCAGACAGGGTCCCTGGGCTCATAGAGCTCACAGCCAGGTGGTCTGTGACACTGTGTGCCCCTGCCCTCCCTCCGTGCCACGGCCACAGTGCGGACCTCTGCCAGGTCACTTCTCCTGTCCTCTGAGAGGGTCTTCTAAACCAGCCCCCTTCTCAGGAGTCCTGCCATTTGCCCCACAAACACATCCGAGCACTTTCTCTGTGTCGGGTGCTGGGAGTGCTGGGGGTGCTGGGGAACAGGTACGAGGGTGGCCACAGCCCTCCAGAGCCTGAGGCCAGCAGGAGAGGCCAATGTGATCCGCAGAATTATACCAATTGCAGTCCAGTGACTGGACGAGAAATAGCCAGCCTCCCTTGAGAAGGCTGCCCTGACCACATGAGGCCACCACGGTCAGTCTCATGCTTGAGATCCTAAGACCCTGGAGCTGGGGACTGAATTCATACAAATAGATACAAAACAGGATTTCAAAGCTTCATCCTGAAGGGAAACCAAAGTGAACTGAGGCCATGAGTTGAGGGGTTGCAGAAGGCTGCCTCGCAAGGTGCCCAGGGCCGCCAAAGAGCACAGCTGTGCGGGAGGAAGGAGCACCAAGGTGGGACCAGATCTGGGTTCTGCTCCAGCTGTGCAACCACAAGCAGCTCCTTCCCTCCTGCAGGGTACTGGTGAGATGGGTGCCTGGATCTCTGCCAAACGTGGGGGCTGGGGAGTCCCCAGGCAATGGCAAGGCCACGCGCACCTGCCAAGAGCTCCTATTCTCATGGGTAATGTGAGAGGCTGGCGTGAGACAGGCTCGGGAGGACAAGGTGGGTTCTGGTGGGTAGAGACGGGGGAAATGAGAAAAGGGATCCAGAGGTGGGGCACATGCACCCCAGCTCCGTATCAGAATGAAACATGGCCCACCACCTCCCAAGATGCACTCCTCTGCCCAACAGGAAATGCCCAGGACAGTAAACTCCATACCAGGCGGAGCAGAAGAGGAGAACAAAGGGGAGAGAGTGGAAGCCGTGGGTCCGGGGGTAAGGTAAGAAGACGGACTGTCAGGGATGTTGGTACCAGGCCTTCCAGACACAGAGGACAGGAGGGAAGTGAGGAGAGGTTTGGCTGGAGGGGGTGAGGGAGCCCAGACACTCGACCGAGCTCAGCGGGCAGCTGGATGCTAGACTCTCGGAGCATTAAATCATCCTGCGGCTTTGCGCCTTCTTCACTGTTTTGGTTTCACAAGAGCTACCAGCAACAAAAATCTCCAAAAACATGGTAGAAGGGCTGCATGCTTTTGGGCGTGGCGGGAGAGAGGGGCTCTGTAGGGAGAGGCCTTGGCCTAGAGCAGGGCGGGGGAAGCAGGAAACAGGCAGTGCAGTCTGGCTTGCTGAACAGGACGTCAGCCGCTGGACACGGAGCTGCCCTGGGGCCTGGAGGGGTCCCCGGGGGGGATGTGCGAGCCCAGGAGGACCCACAGGACTGCAAGTTCCTACAGGGAATGGCGGGTGGGCTGCCTTTTTCCCTCTTACACCCTCTTGGGCCCAGCACAGCTCAGAGGACATTTCCTGGGTATCTACTGAACCAGGTAGGTGCACCATGGACTTCTAGCTTCAGCTCCAGCCCTGACTGGGGACACGCTGGCTCACCCCAAGGTGTGGTTCTGAGTCTGACAGCTCCCCTGGGAGCTCGAGGGCAGGACCTTTGATTCGTGGTGCCCACTCTCTCACCAGGGCCCAGCACAAGTCCTGGAGCGTAATCAGCATTTCCCGAATGAACTTGGGGGAGACTGAAGGAGCTGGGATGTGACAGACCCTCAGGCACCGAGGAGGGAGCTGGGTGAGGGCCAGGCCCCCTGCAGGCCCACCGAGGCCTTGGGCAGGCTGGAGGTCTCACAAGGGCCAGTGTCCCCATTGCCGCCACAGCCTTACCTTCACTTCCTGAATCATCTTGGCCACCTCCACCTTAGTTTTTCCTTTGATTGACCTGCCATTGACCCCCGTGATCTCATCGCCAGCTGCCACGGTGCCATCCAGCGCGGCAGGCGTGTTGTCAAACACCTATGGGTGTGAAAGGGGATGGGCGGGGAAGAAAGGAAAGCTGGGAAGAAAGCTGGCACAGGCGGGCATTCCCTCCACCCCAACCAGCACCAGCCCTGTCCTGGTCTCCACTCTGTCCCTTATATGGCGAGGAGAAGGGCAAGGGGAGAGAGCACCCCAACAGCCAGATATGAATGACCCACCTTCTTGGGGAAAAGGGGAGGAGGACAGGAAGTAAATGTGACTGATATGACGTCCCTTTTCTGATATCAACTGTACCCAACCTTACACACCCACTGGAGGCTTTGTTCCTCCAAAGTCATTTCTTTAGATTTTCCAACAAGGCTGCTCGGAGCTGACTGAGTGCCAAAGCACCACCGATCAATCCCTGCAACTTCACTGCAGTCCCCAAGGAGCAAGGGCCCCCACATGAGCCCCTTCTCCCAAAGTGACCCCCGTCCAGGGAGGTCTGTGCTCACTGGCTTAATGTGGCTGGATGTGTCTGTTAAAAGGACAGAGACAGGGGGAGATACTCAGGATGAGCAGGCGACAAAAGTGTGTGCTGAGTTCCACAGCCCCATAGTCCCTGTGGGGCCCCAGAACGCCAGCAGCCAGGCTTACCTGGAGCCTCAGGAGCCTGGCACAGGGACCCCACCCAACAGCTCCACAGGAAAGGCCTCTCTGTGGGCACTGGGAGACTGGCTGACACCCCGCAGCAGAACCCACCAGCTGACTCTGCCACCACACAGAACTGTGAGACCTGTCATGACTATGAGGGCTCGCTCTTAGATATAAAGACGGGCAGGGAATACTGGGCCCTTGAAAAAATGTCCCACGTGAAAAACACCAAAACATTTAAATAGAAAAAAGAACCACAGGAAAGAGGAACAAAGCAGGAGCAATATGAAACATTATGAAAATAAATGGAATAATATGAAATATTTTAATATTTATATAACATGAAATATTTATATAATATAAATATGCTACTGCTAAGTCACTTCAGTCGTGTCTGACTCTGTGTGACCCCATAGACGGCAGCCCACCAGACTCCCGGTCCTTGGGATTCTCCAGGCAAGAACACTGGAGTGGGTTGCCATTTCCTTCTCCAATGCATGAAAGTGAAAAGTGAAAGCGAAGTCGCTCAGTCGTGTCTGACCCTCAGCGACCCCATGGACTGCAGCCCTCCAGGCTCTTCCGTCCATGGGATTTTCCAGGCAGGAGTACTCGAGTGGGGTGCCATTGCCTTCTCCGATAATATGAATATATTTCATTTTTCCATTTTTTAATGAAAAAAATAATATAAATATATTTCAGATATATTCATCTTATATAATAGGAAAATAAAAGAAAACTGCAATTAACATCTTCATAGAGATCTGAAAAACCAGAACAGGATGATGTAAAAGGATCATTTCGAAAATAGGAAAGATCTCATAGAAACACAAAACATAATTGAAATGGAAAATGCCAAAGGAACTTTGGAAACCTAGCAGTGGGAAGCAAAAAGAGATGGTCAGAAAACAAGAAAAGGAATATTAAGAGATCAATGGAGGAAGCCCAGAGTTTAACCAACAGGAATCCAAAAGAGAGAACAGACAGCAGGACAGCATCAAGGATAATATGCGAGATGCAGAAGAGAAAGACATGGGGTTTCCAATGAACCTGCCCCTTGAGGTTCCAGCACAACAGACAATAGACAGAGAAAGGATCACGCCAAGAGCCGTCGTCACGATGCTTCAGAATGCCAGGGACGAAGAGAAGTGCCCAAGAGTTTTGATGGGCCAACAGGAAAACACGTTACTGCAAATAAAGCTCACAAGTAAGACTGGCATCACCAGACAGGCCAACTATGCTGATGGCAAAAAGACAATGAAACGGCACCAGCCAATTTCTAAGTGAAAATTATTTCCAACCTTGATGTTCGGTCTTGAATCTGACCCACTCAAGTGTCAACTGAAAGGAATATAAGAATAACAACTACAAAAAAAACAGAAGGAGACACTTACAAGAGACAAGTCACAAAAATTTCCCGCCCTAGCAGCCTTTCTCAGAAAGCTACAGGAAACATGCTCCACCAGCTTGGGAAGTAAGCCAACAGAGAGGGATCCTGGAGACGAGGGAATCCAGTCCAGGAGAGGAGAGGGAAGAGGAAAGACCAGCGGTGGAGGACAGAAAGCTGATGGGAAATGTTTGCGCTAAATGTACTGAAAACACAAGGAGAATGCAAATGGAAAAAAAAAGGAAAAAAAAAGAAATTACTTGTTTTAAAAAAAGAAGATTGAGTTAAGAAAAGAATCGCAGGCTTTCTCAAAAAATTAAACACAGAATTAGCATATGACCCAGAAATTCCGCTCCAGATTTATATCCAAAAGAAATGAAAACATATGTCCACACAGAAACTGGACATGAATGTTTATAGCAGTGTCATTCGCAACAGCCCAAAGGTACAAACAACGCAAATGTCCATGAAGAGATGAATGGGTAAACAAATGGTGGTCTATCCATCCAATGGGATGCTATTCAGCCATGAAAGAAGGAAGTACTGAAATGGGCTGCAACGTGAAAGAACTTCAGTGTGACATGATCACTCAAGGGCACGGGTGGTTGTCTGGGTGATGAGACAGTTCTGAAACCAGAGATGGTAACTGCATTCCATGAGCGCACTAAAATAGCACTGAGTTGTTATACCTTAAAACCACTATTGTATGCTATGTGAATTTCACCACAATAAAAATACTTTTTGAAAAAGTACAAACACAGGAGACCATTAAGCTCGGGACCTAAAACAGCACCTTACTGTGCTCTGAGCTCTCTGGGGGTGGGGTGGGGAGGAGGGCCTCTGTTTTCTTGCTTTCTTAACTCCAGTGTCTGCAAAATACCCTGGCCAGGCCCTGAGAAAATATTTCCCAAACATAATACCTATTGCACTGTCACAGGCTGAACCAAAACTGACAAGGTCACCATGCTAGGAAGATGGAGTGAGAGGAAACAGTAGTTTGGGAAGAAAGTTAAATTCTTGTCTCCTTGGCTGAGAGAAGCTGGTAGATGTTTACAAGGGACAGATCAAGAAGTAATGGGATAAGCATCTTACTGAGAAAAAATGGGACCTCTGGGTGGGAAGGGTGGGAAGCAGTGTTGTTTCTGGGACTGGGTGGAGGCAGGCCTGGGGAGGGGGAAGGGTGGTGAGATGGAGTAGAGCGGGGAATTGCTTATTTGACATTGGCCTTTTAGTACTCTTAACTTGTTAAAAGCAAGTCAGAGAGTCTTTGATTAAAAATAAAACTGAATTTTGAAAAAATCAATTCTACTATTTATAATCACAGTTCACACTAAGGACAAACCTGGCCTTGAGCAGGAGGCGGGGATGGAGGGGGAGGTGGCACAGGAGGCTGAACAGGCAGATTTCAAGGAGGTCAGGCCTGGGGAGGCCTCCCCAATATCTCCTGGGTCAGAGGAGGCCAAAGGGCTTGTAAAGGCCACATTCTGAGTGGGCAAGACCAGATCCAGGGAATCTCCATCTTCAAGGCCTTAGAAGTGACTCTTTGCAAGATCCTCAGAGAGACTGATGTTTCTCATCTGCCACCAATGGCTGCTTAGCTGAGAAGGTTACAATAGAGCAGAGTCCAGGTCAAGTTGCTGTCTAGGGGAGCAAGCTTCCTTCCGAGACTAGAGAGATCACTGACTCTGACCAGCCCCACAGTAAAGGAGGCCAGTCCCCACTTGTGAGTCACAGATGACAGAACATCACCAGGGCAGCTCCTGTGCAACAAAGACCACAAACTTGCAAAGTACCGCTGGCAGATCAGCTGGGAGCGTGAGCTGTCATAAAAATAGTAACAGCCACCATTGACGGAGTGCTGCTTAAGGGCCAGAAACTGTGGGATGTCACTGTTGAGTTTATTCTCCACAGCAACCCAAAGATGCTCGGACCTCTGCATTCTACGTCCCCAATTTCCAGGTAACAAAACTGAGGCCCAGAAAGGTTAACAAGTTAATAAGCAGGGAAGCCTGCATTTCAACTCAGGCCATTCATAGTCTTTCAGTCTTTCTACTATGCTTCACACTTGTGTTAGTACCAAAGGCTGACGGTTTTGTTGATTCATTGGCAACACTGTTATTGAAGGTCCACTATTTGCCAGGCGTTGTATGAGATGCTGACTGCAGTGAACAAGCAAACTGGAATCCTGCCCTCATAAGGCAGAGTCTGGCAAAGTGGCTAGACACAGAATTAGTGAGCAAATCCATGGGAGCACAGATGGTGGTAAGTGCTGAGAGGGCAAAAAACCAGACTGAAATGACAGAAAAACAAGGGTAGACCTACTGAGAGGGGGGCGTTCAGGGAAGCCCCCTCTGAAGAGAATAGAGAGCCAGCTTTACAGAGTGGAGGAATGAACTTTTGTCATGTCCAAGTAGGGAGGTGGCTCGCCCTATCCAGCACCTCTCTCCCGCCCCCAAAGCACTCAATACCTGAACAATATACAGGCAGGGACAGTACTGGGCTCCTCCTCCAATGCTGATCCCGATCAGGTTCTGAGCATCCTTCTGCAGGGTCACCTTCCCAGGCACAGTAGGGATTCCGCTGGAAAGAGAAGCACATGCAGTTGAGTTTCCTGGACGAAGAATGACCAGAGGAGATGAGGATGGAGACAGGCCCTCCAAAACCCCAAGAGCCTCCCAGTGCTGCACGTGCTACGAGAGAAGCTTTCTCATTTGGCCAAAAAGACAGCATTTTGTCATTTTGTGCTGGAACACCGCAGAGCTCTTGGATCCATGCTAATGGGGGATCAAACCCCAACTTGGCCATTTATCAGCTGTGTGTCTCGGATAAGCAAGTCACCCTCTCTGCATCTCAGTTTCCTCATTCATAAAATTATTTGATTAAAAAAAAATGGCCACTTTAAAAGTACATGGAAGCCACTTAACTCCAACTCAGCCAAGAGTAGGTACTCAAAAAAATAGGTCCCCATCCCTGTTCTTCATTCTCCCTCTAAGAGTTGAGTCAGACTCTATTCTTGTCACCTTCTCAGCTACATAAATCACAGGCCACCACCTCCAGGAAGCCTTCTCATGTTAACCTATGCATCACCCATCTCTCAATTGTTATACCTCTCAATTTTCACTATACATTAGCACATATTTATGTTTTATGGCAAATACTCTCATTTATTCTCCTCTTCACTCGACAAACATTTGCTAACAACCTGCTGATGCACGTGCAGTTGAGTTTCCTGGACGAAGAATGTCAGTGCTGAGGACACAGAAAGGCGCTGCATTCAGTCCTTGCTCTGAGGGGAGGATACATTCTAATAAGGAGATGAACTTAATTTTTGAAAATCTCTCCCACTGATCATTTATGTTGGGAAGGAAGGTATGTTTATGATATTCCTACTCATCCTGCAAAACCTAGCTCAATTCTGTGACAGAAAGAAAGAAAGTGAAGTTGCTCAGTCATGTCTGACTCTTTGTGACTCCATGGACTGCAGCCTGCCAGGCTCCTCTGTCTATGGGATTCTCCAGGCAAGAATACTGGAGTGGACTGCCATTTCCTTCTCCAATTCTAACAAGAAAACTAACTTAATTTTTAAAAATCTGCTGGGCAGGAAGGTGTATTTATGAAATTCCTATTCATCCTTCAAAACCTGGCTCAACTGCCACCTCTTTTGTGACGCCTTCCCTGAATAGGGAAGGCACTGCTCAGCTGGCTGGGTTCTCCTTGTAGCCATGTCATTCTCCACCAGGCCCCTTGTGGCCCTGAATTGCAATTATACATCAGTATGTCCACAGCCTCCTACAGATGGTGAGCTCCTGGAAGGGCAGGATTCATTGCAGCTTCTAAGCTTACGCTGAGAAGCAAGGGTCTGTGGAACTCGAAGGTCCAGGGATTTAGGGGTATCTGGGGTTCCTGCACTCGTGGGACTTGGGGTAACAACATACTCACAGTTTATCCTCCTCGATGTCATAATCCAAGTCTGCAAACATGGTTCCGAGAGTTTCAGTGGGCTGGCTAACTGCCCAGCTCGGCAGGGGAATGGGGAACTGGATCCGGATGAGAAAAGAGGGTAGGGCTTAGGAAACCAAAGTGCCTAAATACCAACCCCAACCCCGGCTATCAGCGAGAGCCAGGCCCTCCTCCTCCCCTCCGGACGATGGGGGATTGTCCCCGGGGTGGGGGTGGGTAGGTGATTCTTACTAGGTACAGAGGGGGACTCCAGGCCAGGGCTGGGGGCTCAGATCCCAGAGCCCGCCCCACGGGTCTCCAGGCCCTCAGGAGCTGCCTCTGTAGCTCACCGGAAGCGTCAGTCCCACAGACGGGTCCGGGCCAGGCTGGCACCTGAACGCACCTGCCGTTCCACCTGTTCGCGGCCGCGACTGTCGCGTCACTTCCGACGGGACTCGGAAGTCCCGCCTTCCTGCCCTGGGTATTTGCCCCCGATCCCTGCAAGCAACTCCTCCCTCCTAGCCTCCCAGGGCTCCCAGAACCAGGAAAGAGAATAAGTATTGACGGAAGCTCGCCCTTAGCATGAAAAAGCGGAAACAGAGTAAAGGTCTGGAGAGGCCGACGGCGCTCAACCCCGCCCCTTGCCCTATGGCCGCCGCCATCTTGGTAAGGGCAGGGTTCTTCCCAGCTTCCTTAGCGGGACGCAGGGGACCAAGACGCCTGGCCGGTTGCCGTGGCAACGGCCGCATCCTCAGGAGGGGGCGACCTCCAGCGAAATTCAGTGGACTACAAACCTCGACAGGTTCCTTTAACATTTTCAGCACCCCGTGTTAGGGTGCTGTGACTCCTCTACCCTTCGAGGTGCCAATCTAATCTGAGTTTTGCAGGCCAGGAAACTAAGTACCATTAAGGGGAAGAGATTTTGTCCAGAGCCTTCCACAGTTGCAGTAAGATCCTGATCTCAACTCTGAGACGCCTGCCATCTAGTCCAGCGCCTTCTAACGCCTGCACACCTCTGGTCAGTGGCTCTGCTACGGACAGGTTGGATGCCCTTCCTTTCCCTTACATACCTCCTTTCTCCAAATGCAAACTAAGAGCACCAGGGCAGATGCTCTCTATGATATTTAGTAAAAGACGCCTCACACTCCCTCTCCTTCCTTAGTCCTGAGGAGCTACCCCCTTGGGGTCACACTGAAGGTCACAGCCCTTGTGTACCTGAGGTTCTGAAAATGCCATCAGTGCTTCGCAGCTGACAGGTCCAAACCTCCTCTCCCCACCAACCTCTACTGCAGTATTGTGTATAGTAAGTTCCCTGGAGGGGTTGGGACTCCCAGAGCCACGGCCCTAGCATCTGCCTCATCCAGGAAGTATGGGACCAGGCCCGTCCAGATTCCTTCAGGGGCAGTGGAGGAAGGAGAGATGCAGAAGGGTGATTATCCACATATCCCATGGCCTGCTGGGAGCCCCACCCTCTCCTTCAGGAGCTATCTGAGTGTTGGCAGTTGTGCAGAGACCACAATAGCAACAACTTTTCCATGTACCCTTGGCTCCACCATTAAGATCACTTTCACAGGATTTTAAAGTTCACCTTGATCCTATGAGAGAAGAACGAGTACTGTCAGCCACATTGTGCAGGTAAGGAAACTGAGGCTCAGAGAGACACTGCCCCTTGTCTCCCAGGTGGTTAGTAGCAGAGCTAGGGCTGATATTTCCAAGTCCTATTTGCAGGCCAGAATTTCTATTCTCAAAATCAGCAGTCTCCAAAGCCAGATTATTGTGGACTGTGGCTCTTCCACCCCACAGTAGCCCTAGCTCATTCCCAGATGCTGCCATCTTGAAGCTGGGGGATCTTGGGCAAGTCACTGCCTGACTCTGAGTTCAGATCTCTGTAGACTGGGGACAGTGGTTCTCCCAAAAGTGCTTGTGAAGGTCAAGATAAAAGAAGAAACAGGGACTACCCCGGTGGTCCAGTGGCTAAGACTCTGCTCTCCCGATACAGGAGGCCTGAGTTCAATCCTGTTCAAGGAACTAGATCCCATGTGCCACACCTAAGACCCTATGCAGCCAAATAGAGAAAAATAAATATTTTTAAAAGGAGAAACCGATGTGAGTGCTTTGGAAGCAATTCGCATGACACAGATATCACTCAAGTCTCTTGACTCCCCAACCCCGCCCCTAGCCAGCCCACTCCAGTCCCTCTTCCCAAGGGAGGAGAAGGACTCCCAGCCTCCTCTCTTTTCTTCCTCAACTTCCCTGTCTCCCAGGCCCAGCTCTAATCCACCTGTCGCAGACAGCCTTACCAGACAGTCCTGGCTCACAGATCTTGTCTCTTTTTCTGAGCCCCTGAAACAGTTGTTATTTGGATAATTCACTTGGCAATTAACTGTGTGTCATTTTGTGAAATCCCTTCATGGCTTTCCTGAGTCAATTCTGTGTTGATTCACTTATCACATGTTTGAATTTTGCCTGGGGAGTTCTATTCCCCCTTAAAATTGGGGCTTAGGGTTCCTGTCTTGACAAACCATAAACTTATTCTCCCTATGTCTCTCTTCCTGAGTTCCTTTTCTGTCCTGACTTTATTGTCCCTGGCACATCCCCCTTTCCATAGGATGCCAGGAAGCCATCAGCAGGTGTCACTGTGACAAACTTGAAAAAGAAAATCAGGGTGCTTTGTAATACATGTTCGTGTGAAAATACGATGATTCACTTTATATTTATCAGTGGATGGCTCTCCTGGGTCTGACCAGCATGGGAACCTGTTCCAGCCAATCCAAGGGGTCAGGTTGGGACCACGAATTCATTTGAGGGGAAAGAAAGTGTGAGTACCTTGTTCCATCGCCATAGTAAGCACTTCTTGTCTTTCCAGCTGGACAGGAAGTCCCTGGAGGCAGATCTTGTCCTTCTCTGTATCTCCTGCAGAGCCTGCCACAGTACCTGGCTGCGGACGACGTGCCATAATCGTAGCTGTGGTTTTTCGTATGAGATGGGGTGTGCTTTGGGCCCTGTAGGAGAAGGCTGGGATGGGCAGAGAGGAAGAGCAATGATAAGGGCCTGAACCTGGATGGTGGCAGTGGCCAAGCTTCCTCCACAGGGCTGGAATCACCAGACCGAGTCTAGGTCCTGAATTTGAAATGTGTGTTTTTAACAAGCAGCAGCATCCACACACAGAAGCTTTACCACAGACCACAGCTCTCCCAGCCCAAGATGGTCCCAACTCAGATCTGAGCTCTGTGGTTTCAGAGCTTGGAGTTCTCAGGCACACCAACCTTTGGCTCTGAGACGATGCCTAGGGAATGGGGGTGATGACCCCCGGCCCCGAGATAGAAGCTATGAAGATGAAGATGAAAAAGCAGAAATGAGCTTGAAGATGCCTTAAGAGCGATTCACTTGGCACAGACATCAGAGGTTTCTATTGTTATTCCTCATGATCATTTTGCCCAGCTCCTTCAGAAGGTTGCCCAGACCCCTGCATCAGAGTCCCCTGGGAAATATGTCAAATACAGGCCCCCAGGCTCTGTCCCCAGGGAAGAGGAGACCCTGAAGGCTGCATTTCCACAAAGCTCTGTGGGTGGCTTCAGTGCCTCCTTCAGCTTGAGGACCACCGTGTCACAGGCTCAGAGTGGACTGTCTTTGCATCCTCAGGGTGGGTCTATTTAGCTACACCAATGACCCCTACCCTGCAGGCCTTGCCACCTAGAGGGGCTTCTGCCCTGGCCAAAGGCCAGCGAAGGGTTCCTGGAGGAGCTGACAGCTGAGTGCTGAAGGAGAAAAGCGGCAGAGTGACCCGGGTAGAGGACACAGCTGGTGCAGGCGGCAGGGAGTACAAGGCACCGTCCCCCGTCCTCAGAGAATCACAGTGTGGCAGGGGAGGCAGGCAAGTGAGGGCAGTGACAGGCGTGATGAGACCACCACCAAATCCTGACCAGAGGACGGGAACGCCCCCTCCCTCTCCTGCTATTCCAGAGATTATCCAGGTAGGTGGATGACCCCTGGCCCAGCCTTGCCACTGAACGCGGTGTGACTCAAGGCAAGTCCTCTCTGGGCCTAGGTCTCCTCCGTGATTGTTTTTCGAGTTCTGAGCCTCAGATTCAATCGGGGAAAAGCCTACCCCCAACAACCCCACTGGAGGAGGAGAAAGGGACAACAGAGGAGGAAATGGTTAGATGGCATCCCCGACTCGATGAACATGAGTTTGAACAAGCTCCAGGAGGTGGTGATGGACAGGGAGGCCCGGCGTCCTGCAGTCCGTGGGGTCTCAAAGAGTGGGACACGATTGAGCAACTGAACGGAACCGAACCTCATATTCCTGGGGAAGTGCTGCCACCCAGTGGCCATTGGGAGAAAAAACTTCCTGGGGAACCAGAAACCCCATTCTACCATTCCTGTCAGCATCATTGCCCCGCCTAGCTCAGGGCTGGCTAGGCAGTCTTTGTAGTCTGTGGGGGATGGGTGCTGAGCTGTGCCCGAAGTGCCCACTCCTCAGTGTTGCCATGGCCCCAGCTCCAAGCCTTGACTCCTCACTGACTCACTGCTGGCATCACGGGCCTGTGGAAAGGTCAAGTAACCAGGGGTGGGTGGAATTGGATTCCGTTCATCAGCAGCATAGAGATTTGAGGATGGGTTTTAAAAGCAAACAGATGATCGCAGTATTACTAATAGCCAACATATATTGGGCATCTCCACATCAGGGGACAAGAAAAGCGAGGTCCTGCCCTGCCAGAGCACACATGAGTGGGAGAGGCAGGCATTGGCCCCGGTGACATCACCTACTTCAGAGCGCAGAGTGGGTCCCCAAAATAAAAGGGGAGCCCAGTGGGAAGGGCTTGACTGCAGACTCGTGGGAGCTGGTGCGTGGGCAGGACAGAGCATTGGCGCCTCAGCAGCTATGTAACCCTGGAAATGTCCCTTGACCTCTCTGAGCCTTAAAAAGGGTAAAATGTGTATCATAAGAGCCCAAGTGTTGATTTCAAATTTCAGTCCATGACCAGGACTCTACTTGCCCAAACCCCTCCAAGGTCTTCCCATCACAGAATAAACCTCTGGTCCTTACCTAGAGAGCTGGGTCTGGCTGCTTCTCCCTATTCACATTCTGTTCCAGAGCCTCTGGCGGCTTGTGTTCTGGAACATGCTGGAATGTTTCCACCTCAAGGCCTTTACTCCTGTAGCTCCCTCTGTCTGGAACATTCTTCCCCCAGGTATGCTCACTCCCTCATTTCATCCATATCTCTATGTCCCTGTTAGTTTCTCCAGGAAGCCCTCCAGGGGCTCCAGCTAAGCCACAGCCCTCCGCTCATCTCTTTCAGAGCACAGCTCATCTCCCGCCTGGACCCATAGCACAGCTTGGTTTACCCAGGTGTTTGCTTGTCAACTGGCTTCTTGTCTTTTTTTTCCAAGCTGCAAGTTCCTGGAGGCCAGGAACCTGGCCTGTTTAGGTCACGCCTCTGTCACCAACACCGAGCATGCAGTACACTCAGTGAAGACCTGGTGAAGGAATGAATCGCTGGGTCCCCCAGAGCAGGAACCCAGAGACCAGGCAGTGGTCAGAGACCACAGGGGCCTCCAGTTTTAGACTCAGGACCCCAGACCCTACTAGCCTGGCACCGGGGGGCCACGGGGAGCCTAGCCGAGGAGGGACGGAGCAGTTAGATCTGTGTGCTGGAGGGCACGGGCTGCCAGCTGCCGCAGATTGAAAGAACCAGGGAGGCCTGTCATTGGGCGGGGGAGATGGGAGGGGTGGCATTGCCTTCCCCTCCTTGAGTCTGAAGCACGTGGGGGCGGGGAACAGGGTGCAGGGGCCGCTTTACTGGGAAGCCGTCTGGTGGGGGCCAGATCCCCCAGGGACAGGAAACCCTCTCCCATCAGGGCAGCCTGATGGGTGAGGAGGAGTCAGCGTTGCTCCAGGCATTTGCATCCTTCCAGAAGACTTTCTCCAGCTTTGATGGCGCCGTGGCCCTCCATCCCTTGGGCACCTCTCTCCTCTCTCCTCAGCTGCCTCCTCCAGTTGGCCGCCCCTGGCTAGAGGTAGGATGTGGGCCGCCACGGGGGCCCGAGTTCTCCCAGCAAAGTAGCTCTCTTCCTGGCTCTTCTTGGCATGTAATGGGCCGACCCCTGACCTCCCCGCTGTCTCCCCCCACCTAGTGCTCTGCCCCCGGGTTAGGTCAGTGATGAAAGCTGGTGGGAGCTCAGAGGGGGGGGGGGAGGCAGACAGTGCCTGATTGTTCTCCACCCCCTGGGAGCTCGGGCACGCTGGCTGCCAAAGGACTGACTTTTGCTCTGTCTCTCTCTTTCACCAGGTCAGGGGTTCTCAGACTCAACAAGTGGGAAGTTAATTCCCATGCAGATCCGAGAACACCGCTAGAGGTGATATAGATTACCAGGCCCCGCTTTGGGGCGCAGGGTTCAGACACGGGGCTGGAAGGCCAGGTAGGACCTCTCTTTGGGAAGAGCCTGGGACCTTAGGCGTCCCTGGCCCTCGTGGCGTTCCACCAAGTGTGAAATGGCATCTCAGGATGCTAAGAGCAAAGACAGTGCCACGGGAAGGTATGGGGACGGCATGTGACTCAGCTGTGACTGTCTTCTCCCTGCTTGCCCTTCTGACCTGCCCTCCCCCAATCCCGCCCTCCATATCCATACGTGTCAGATCTGTGTCAGGCTCTCTGTTCTCTCCCATCAGTCTAGCTGTCTGTCTTGCACCAATAAATACCACACTGGCCAAATTGCTAGAGCTTTTCTAATAAGCCTGGCTAGTCAGCAAGCCGGAGAAGGCAGTGGCAACCCACTCCAATACTCTTGCCTGGCAAATCCCATGGACAGAGGAGACTGGTAGGCTGCAGTCCATGGGGTCACTAGGAGTCGGACACAACTGAGCGACTTCACTTTCATGCATTGGAGAAGGAAATGGCAACCCACTCCAGTGTTCTTGCCTGGAGAATCCCAGGGACAGGGGAGCCTGGTGGGCTGCCGTCTCTGGGGTCGCACAGAGTCGGACACGACTGAAGCGACTTAGCAGCAGCAGCAGCAGTCAGCAAGCACCCCTACTTTAATCTTCAGGAATATCTCAGCTATTCTTAGTGCTTTGCCCTTTCTTACTGCTTTCATTTTTTTTTTTTTTTCTTACTGCTTTTAGAATTCGCTTGACAGGCACCACCAAAACCCTGTTGGGGTCTGATCCAGATTGAATTGAATCTAGATATTAATTTGGGAAGAGCTGACAGTCTTAAGACATTGAATCTCCTTATGCAAGTTTGTGGCTGTCTCTCTGCGTTTATTTCAGTTTATTTTACTTTTTATTAAGTAAAATTTCAAATGTACAAGATTAGAAGAAAAAAATGATGAAGCTCTTTTTCATCCAGCACCAAGCTTTATCAGTTAAATCTTGCAACGGCTGTATCTCCAGCCATAACCCTGTCCACTCCCATCCCTCCATTCATTTTTTTTCCAGCTACTCTTTGGGGGTCTTCATGAATGTCTTCCAGTAATGTTTTTTTTTTTTGGTCTCTTTTCCTTTTTAAATAACTATAGATTGACAAGAAGTTGCAAAAATAGTATAGTCCCCCCCCATGGTGACATCTTACATAACCACGACACGTTATCAAAGCAGGAAATTGACACTGGTGCCATCCACAGAGCTTGTTAAGATCTCACTCATTTTCCTTGTATTCTTGTGTGCGCGTGTGCACGTGTGTGTAGGCCCATGAAATCTCATCACCTGTATGGACTCATATAGTCACCACTATGATCAAGATACAGAATACTGTCCCACAAGACCCCTCGTGTTTCTCGTTTATAGCAGCCCTTGTATCCCTTCCCAGCTCCTCCAGCCACTCATCTGTGCTCCATCTCTACGCTGTCGTCACCTTGAGAACATCACAGTAATGAAACCACAACCTTTCGAGATGGATTCCTTTCACTCAGTGTAATTCCCTCAAGCACCATCCAGATCATCACATGTATTGGCTGTTAATTCCTTTCTATTGCCAAGTAGTCTTCTGTGATATGGAGGTACCAGTCTGTTTAACCATTCACTTACTGAAGGGCACTGAGGTTGCTTCCAGTTTTTAACTGTTACCAATAAAGTTGCTGTGTACAGTCATGTACACATGTTACTGAGGATGTGAGTTTTGGGGTGGCGTTGTCTTTGTTTGTTTTGACTGTGCCATGTAGCATGTGAGATCTTAGTTTCCGGATCAGGGATCAAACCTGTCCCCCTGCGTTGGAAGCATGGAGTCTTAACCACTGGACCACCAGGGAAGTCCCATGGATATGAGTTTTTGTTTCTTTATAATAAATGCCCAGAAGTGGGGTTATATGATTGATGGACATCTTGTTTTTTAAAAACTACCAAACTATTTTCCAGGGTGGTTATACCTCAGTAATATTTTATGCTCTTCTCTGTAAATATTTTGTTATATTTCATTTTTGTTAATTATCATTAAATGGAGGATTTTTTAAATTATATTTTCTTTGCTCTGTTGTTTATAAAGCAATTACTTTTTTATTGATATGATTTACACACCAAAATATTCACCATTTTGAAGTGTATAATTCAGTATGTATTCACAAGGTTGCATAACCATCACCTCTATCAAATTACTGAATATTTTCATTACCCCCAAAAGAAACCTGTATCTGTTAGCAGTCACTCCTCATCTCCTGTCCCTGGCAACTTAATCTACTTTCTGTTGCTATGGGTGTGCCTACTCCAGGCATTTCATATCAATGGAATCATTGGCCTTTGTGTCTGGCTTCTTTCGTTTAGCGTAATGTTTTCAGGGTTCATCCATCCACATGTTGTAGCTGCAATTGGTTTTTGATATTGATTTGATATAAGAATACCCTATTTCTAGCTGTGAAATTTCCTTCATAGTTCTAATAATTTGCCTCTGGATTATTTTGGATTCTCTATATAGACAATCATATCACCTGAAAACAATTCCAGTTTTACTTTTCTTATCCAATCCTTGTATTTTGTTGTTTTTGTTTTTTCATGTCTTACTGCCCCAGCTAGGACCTCAAGCACAGTGTTGAATAGATGTATGGATGAGGGCCAACTTGTCCCTGACTTGGTGAATGTATCTATTGCTCTTTTAAGAACAATGCTTGTGCTGCTTTTGCAGATAATTTTTTTTTATCAGTTTAAGGAAGTTCCTTTCTATCCCGAGTTTGCGAAGACAATTTTACTGAAAGTCGATGTTGAGATTTAGTGCCATTGCTGAGATGATCATGAGTTTTCTCCCTTAATTTATTAGTGTGATGAATGAAATTATAGACTTTAAAATGTAAAACCAGCATTACCTTTCTAGGATAAACCAAATTCTGTAATGGGGTATATATCCTTTTTATTCCTTGCCAGATTTGTTTTGCTAATATCTTACTTAGGGCTCTCGCATTGAATTTCACAGACGAGAAATGGTCTGTAACGTTTCCTTTGAATGTTCTGTGTAAATAGAAAGGACCATCCCCAAGTCTAATGTGCATTTCTCAGAATCTCGGATCCTGTCCCTGTCACTCTCTCAGGGTCCCCCTCTGTCTCTCCCCAGACACACTGCTTTAGCTCGGGAGTGCTCCCGCGGGTGGCAGAACGCAAAGGAACCGCTTGAACAAGACAGCCTGGAAACCTGGGGCCTCAAGCTTTGGGAGGAACACGGAACTGCGATTCCCCAAACCAGCCAAGGGGTCTACGCGCCTGGGCCCCTCACTGAAGAGGAAGGCTTAAGAGAAATCTTCCATGCCTTTCTCCATGGGGAGGGAGAAAGCCCTCCAGAGGAAGTGGTTGGAAGGGGCAGGGGGCAGGGGTTAATGGTGGCATTGTGCTCAGGGCTGACGGATGGCTGGCCTGTCAGTGGCAGTGGCCCAGCCTGAGCAGCCCCAGGGAGATCCCCTCCCCATCCCGGTCATGCTCAGAGGGAGAGGCCCCTGATGGCCTTTGATAGTGGCTGGGGGCCGCCCTCCCTGCTGTGGGGTCACTGGGCCATTCTCTTTGGTGGGGCCTGGTCTGTGGAGGCCCAGAATGCACTCTCCACTCTGGCCTGACCGTCAGGCGCTGCAGGTGGCCGGAGTGGGCGTCCTGCCCCAGGGCCCCTTGCCTCGCTGGATCTCAGGCACCCAGCACAGGCCATCCCGTGCCAGCCCTGCCTGTCTTGTGGATGACCATGTCTCAGAAGGGATCTGGTGAAATCCAGCTCCCTGACATCTGGGGCAGGGAAATGGGGTTATGACTTGTCAAGGCTCCTGCAGGAGCAGAGGGATAACCGGTCCTAGGACTTTCTGCTCATATGTGCCAGGTTGCTGCTGAGATGAATTACAGTCTGCCCTCAAGGGGCTCGGAGGCTGGGAAGAGGGGAGTCATCACGGGTACAGAGAAATATAAGTGTGGTAAATTCAGCAAGTACAGAACCCTGTGGGTGCAGAAAAGGGACCACTAGCCCAGCCAGGCGGTCAGGAAGGCCTCCAGGAGGAAATGATGCTGGAGGCTGATTTTCAAACAGTGAGTAGAAGTTATACCAAGGAAGGCGGGGACAGCAGGGAAAGGCATCCACGCAGAGGGAAGAGCGTGAGCAAAAGCACAGAGTCAACTGGTGTGTGCGTATGAGCCACAGCAGTTCAGTGCTAAGTAGGAGAAGGCAATGGCACCCCACTCCAGTACTCTTGCCTGGAGAATCCCAGGGGCGGCGGAGCCTGGTGGGCTGACATCTCTGGGGTCGCACAGAGTTGGACACGATTGAAGCGACTTAGCAGCAGCAGCAGCAGGTAGGTCAGCAGGGCCAGATTTTCTGGGACCTCACATGCCCAGATGGCTAGACTTGGCAGTGTGGGAAAGAGTTAAGAGCCAGGCTCTAATCCTGCCTCTTTGCAACCATCCAGCCTTTGGTCATTCAGCTTACTGAGCAGCAGTGTGACCTGGGGCAGATCTCTTCCTCGGGCATAGCCTCCCACAAACACCCTGCCCAGAGCTGCCCGGTCTGCCTGAGGTTATCCAGCATCAGTTTCAGGGTGGACAACAGGAGGTCTGTTTTTGCCGCAGCATCACTGGACCACATCAGCCCCAGCTGGCCTAACGGGGACTTCCTGTTACGCGAGGAAAGCAACCCCCTCTCTGTTAGTGGGGTCTTCTGTTACTTGTTGTCAAATGCTCTCCTGGTTCAAGCTCCTTCTGTTGTTCGGTCACTAAGTCGTGTCCGACTCTTTGCAACCCCATGGACTGCAGCACATCAAGCTTCCCTGTCCCTCACTATCTCCCTGAGTTTGCTCACACGCGTGTCCATTGAGTCGGTGATGCCATCCAACCATCTCATCCGCTGTTCCCTCTTCTCCTCCTGCCCTCAATCTTTCCCAGCATTGGGGTCTTTTCGAGTGAGTCGTTTCTTCATATCAGGTACCCAAATTATTGGAGCTTCAGCTTCGGCATCAGTCCTTCCAATGAATACTCAGAGTTGATTTCCTTTCGGATGGACTGGTTTGATCTCCTTACTGTCCAAGGGACTCTCCAGCACCACTCTCTTGATGTTTGAAAGCATCGATTTTTCGGCGCTAAATTTTCTTTATGGTTCAACGCTCACATCCGTACATGACTACTGGAAAAACCACAGCTTTGACTATACAGACCATTGTTGGCAAAGTGATGTCTCTGCTTTTTGATGCCTCAAACTGAAGAACAGAGAGTATAAAATACACTCGAAGAACTTACACATCCACATAAACATTTTTCAGAGAAATGAGACTTACTCTTAAATACAAGATACACTTTTCACTTTTATTTCAAATAACGTTAACACTTGAACATATTTAGTGTAGAAATTTGGAAATACAATAAAGAACAAGTACTAAAAATTTAAAAATCACCAGCCAGAAATAAAAAGGTTAGAATTTTGGGGCGTTTTCTTTCCACTTTTTCCTTATATGTCTTTAAATAAAGTCGAGCTCACGGCATTTAGTTTTTTCTTTTTCTTTTTATTGATGTAACATACATGCGCATATTGTCTTATATCCTGATTTTATGTTATACCAAAAGTAACTATAATTTTTTGCTAAGTGTCATATTTACTGGCTGCATCATATTCTGTCATAGGAAGTGCTATAATTCATTTCAACAAGCCCCAAGGGACTGCTGAACACTGAGGTGGTGGCCAGCTGCAGTAGACATCTGTCGGCATCAGTCCTTATTTATACCTAGTTTGCTTTAACAAAATATCCTACAAATGCAGCCTCCCCTCTTCCCAACCCAGGAATTGAACACGGGTCTCCTGCACTGAATGTCCCAAGGCATTCAGCAGTGACAGGCATTCAATGGGTCCTGGGGTTAGCCGCCTGGCAGAGCCCACAGGTGGCCTGTGGTTGCCTGGGTGGCTCTGGGTCCTCCCCTTAGTGCGTGCGTGCTCAGTCATGTCCGACTCTGCGACTCTATAGACTGTAGCCTGCCAGGCTCCTCCATCCACGGGATTCTCCAGGCAAGAATACTGGGGTGGGTTGCCATGTCCTCCTCCAGAGGATCTTCCCAACCCAGGGATTGAACCCGTGTCTCTTGCATCTCCTGCATTGGCAGGTGGGTTCTTTACCACATATGGTGGTGGTGGTTTTGGTTGCTAAATCGTGTCTGACTCTTGCAACCCCATGGGCTGTAGCCCACCAGGCTCCTCTGTCCATGGCGTTCTCCAGGCAAGAATGCTGGAGTGGGTTGCCATTTCCTTCTCCAGGGATCTTCTTGACCCAGGAATCGAACACAGGTCTCCTGCACTGCAGGCAGATTCTCTACCAATTGAGCTATGAGGGAAGTCCATAGTCTTTACCACAGACCCTCTTAGCAACCATTTAGATTGCTAAACCGTTTAGATTGCTAAACCGTTTAGATTTTTGCAACCATTTCTCTTTCTCCCTGTATATGTCTTCTTCTTTTAAATATTGATTTATGTGACTGTGCTAGGCCCCACGCAGGATCTTTTATCTTCAGTGCAGCACGCGGGGTCTTTAGTTGTGGCATATGGCATCTAATTCCTTGACCAGGGATCGAACCTGGGCCCCTGCTTTGAAAGCACAGAGTCTTAGTCACTGGGCCGCTAGGGAATTCCTGTCCCTGCATGTTTCTAATGATCTTCTGTTATTCTGCTCTGATCTAGGAAATCAAAGCTCTAAGATATCACAGTCACATCAAAAGGAGAAGAAATAGACACGGAGTGGGCCTGTGAGGGGCTCCCCAAGGAGACGTGCCTGATGGGGGTGGGAGGACTCCAGCAAGGCCCCTCCGAGCCTCAGTCTCCTGAGCCAATGATAGGTGCTCCGCCTCCCTCATGGGAGCCAGGCCCCACGGAGGCCCCAAACGCAGGGCTGGCCCAGCCTCCCCGCCGGCCTCCTGCATCAGAGGGACAAGGCCTGAGGTCTAGAGTAGGGGTGGGGGTGTGGCAGTGCTGAATGGACCCCCGCACAGACGGGTCCCACGTGGCGGCCTGCCCATAGCCACCGCCTCGCCCGCTCTTCAGATACCCCACGCCCCGCTCACACCCAGGGGACCCCGGAGCCTCTCCACGCATCTCCACCCGTGGCTGGGACCACGGGCCAGTCACAGCCCTGGGCACCGGGGCCGTCTGGATGCCCCCTTCTCAGTCGGGAGGCCTGGGTGTCTTCCTGCTGGTGACTGTCATCAGTGTCGAGAGGGACGGGCACCGCGGCGCCCCAGCCTTCACTTCCACCCTCTCGGCCTCCCGGTCTCCCAGCAGACACCGGAGCCCTCTCATGGGAAAGGCTGAGGTGTGAGGCTTCCAGGTGAGCTGGTGACTAGGGCTCTCACTCCTCCAGGAAGACCCAACCGAGGCATTTTCCCACCCTCAGCCCTCCCCAACCTCCTACCCCCTAAGTCAAGGGCAGCGAGCCTCCAAAAACTGCTGGTGGAAGGTCAGCTGCTTCCTGAGGTGGAGAAATCTCCATCCAGGGGCCTGGATGTCCAGGTCTAAAAGGACTCCTTGCTCCTCCGAGATCTCCTCTCCCAAAAGGGCCCGTCCACCCACAGGGCTGGGTCCCCCGCCAGGTCACCAGGGAACCTGGACTAACGCCAAAGAATGTGCAGGTGTCAGCCCCAGACCACTGGGAGTAAATCAGCGCTGCAGACAGCATCCTTCTCCAGCTTCTCGCCCAAACTTCTCGCCCAAACTTCTCACCCAAACTGCCTCTGCCCCACGCCCGGGCTTCCCTGGCACCCTGTCCTCCCTCCAGCTCCCAAAGTTCCCCTGCCCCTCCAAGACCTGCCTCCTCCCCCTGCCGAGCGTCTTTCTCTCTCGGCTTTTTGTGTGCATCACCAGATTCTCCTGGAGTATAGTTGCTTGGCAGTGTTACGTGAATTTCTGCTGCCTAACAAAGCTCTGTGTATACGTGCATCCCCTCCCTCCCACACCTAGCTGAGCTCTCTGTGCTGTACAGCCGACTCCCTCAGCTTTGGTGGTGCTTTAGTCGCTCAGTCGTGTCCAACTCTTGCAACCCCATGGACTGTAGCCCGGCAGGCACCTCTGTCCATGGGATTTCCCAGGCAAGCATACTGGAATCAGTTGCCATTTCCTTCTCCAGGGGATCTCCCCAACCCGGGGATCACACCCAGCTCTCCCGCACTGCAGGCTGATTCGTTACCGACTGGGCCACCCGGGAAGCCCGCTTTATTGCTGTGTGACTCACGTGCTGCACAAGTCACATATTTAAAGTGCACAATTCAATGTTTTTAGTGTATTTATAGAGCTGTACAACCATCATCAGCGCTATCATTTCAGAACATTTTCATCACCCCCCAGAAAGAAACCCTGTACCCTTCAGCCATCATTTTTCAATTCCCTAGCCCTAGGTAACCATAGTTTACTTTCTGTCTCTACAGATGTACCTGCTCTGGACATTCTAGACCAAAGTCTTGCCTGTTTCCCCCTCTATAAAACAGGGGCAGTGATGGTTCCTCCTCACAGGGTTTGGTGAGAGAATTTAAATAACACCTGGACTTAGGATCATGTCTGGTGCAGCGCAGACGCTCTATAAAGTCTGCTGTCGACATCATCTCCAGGGCCTGGGCTCCTCCACCCATCCACCTGCCTCCCATTTGCCTTGTGAGCTCATTTCCCCCTCATCCAGACCCCCAGCCTAGACGCCAGACCTCCCTGCCATCCCCACCCAGACATCCCGACAGCCTCTCAGACTGAGTATTTCCTTCCTCCCCAAGCCTGCCTGTCCTTCCCATGCCGTGCCCCTCACTCAGGAAGTGGAATGACCGTCCGCCTGGTCATCCAGACCAGACACGAGGGGCACCCCTCCCCCACGCCTTCCCCCATCCCCCGCCACCTGGTCCATCAGGCCGACTGTGTCCTCCCCCACCCTCCCTTTCCTGGTGGCCACCCTGACCTGCCTCCGTCTCCAGTTTAGTGGCCACGAGCTGCACTCTGGTGTCCAATGCTGGGCTTTGGTGTCCAGTGCAGTTCTGTCCACCACTCATCACCTCAGCTGTCTGAACCTCAGATTCCTGTGCAATAAAGTTGTCGTTGTTCAGTCACCAAGTTATGTCCGACTCTTTGCAACCCTGTAGACTGCAGCACGCCAGGCTTCCCTGTCCCTCAGTAGAGGAAAAAATAAAAATGTCCTGTAAAAGAATGCCTTCGCCATTCGCTTGTCTTGAGGACTATATGAATAAAATACATGAAGAGCGTAAGTCTAATATGACAAGCTTTACTGTTGCTGTTGCCATTACTCACTCCCCAGGTGACTCCACTGCTCCCCGAGCCCGGTCCCCACCTCCATCTTGCCCACAGCCCCTCCTGTGCCAGTCATGACAGGCTGACCATGTGCAGGACACTGAGGGAGCACTTGCATGCCCTGCTTTCTTTAACCATCATAACATTCCCAGGAGGCAGATGCTGTTACCCTCATTTTACAAAATAAGGAAACTGGGGCCCAAGGTCCCACAGCTGGAGTCAACCACGGCCTCCAGTGGTAAACATGTTGGTAATCGTGTATTGATGGAAAACATTTATCGAGGCCCTATTGTGGATGTTACTGAGCTGAGTCACTTTAGTGACTTACCTTGCTGAGTCACTTTAGTCATGTCCGACTCTTTGCTACCCTATGGACTGTAGCACTCCAGGCTCCTCTGTCCATGGGACTCTCCAGACAAGAATACCGGAGTGGATTGCCATACCCTCCTCCAGGGGATCTTCCCAACCCAGGGACTGGACACACGTCTCTTACGTCTCCTGCATTGGCAGATATGTTCTTTACCACTAGCGCCACCTGGGAAGCCCGTTACTGAGCGGGTGCTGGGAAAACAGTAATAAACCCAGCATAGACCCAGCCCATAACATCTTCCTAGAACACAAATCGGACCCCTTTAAAATCCTTCCGTGACCATTCCACTGCCCTCAGGATACAGTCCTTGCGCCTTATCAGGGCACCCTGGGTCTTCAGGAGCCCTTCCTCCCTGCCCTCTGCAGTCTAGTTCTCCCACTGTTCCTGCCCCACCCTAATCCAGTGCACCGGCCTGGTGGGGCCTCCCCACCCCAACACGCACCGCTCACCTTCTTCCCAGACTCACCCCCAGCGCCACCTCCTTTCCTGCCTTCTCCCTCCATTTCTT
Organism: Nanger dama; assembly: GCA_917880005.1. Taxonomy (NCBI): domain Eukaryota; kingdom Metazoa; phylum Chordata; class Mammalia; order Artiodactyla; family Bovidae; genus Nanger; species Nanger dama. Next base: position 10,336,772 of record CAKJTW010000046.1, read on the forward strand.
TGCCTGGTGAACTTTTATTCATCTGTTGAGGCTCTGGGCACAAAGTCACCTTCTCCAGGAAGCCTTCCTTCCCCAACCTTCCAGCCTAGATGAGATCCCAGGCCGCCTGTCGCCAGCACGCTGACTCTTTACTGATTTGTCTCTCCTCCTGGACTGTGGGGAGGGCAAACCTGGGGGCCTCTGTCATGCCCCATCCATCACCAACTCAACTGATTTTCTCAGTCTTGCCATGACCCAAAGGCCCCAGCCCAGCCCTGAGGCTACATCTGAGGGCACGTTGCTGACGCTGTGTGCATGCTCCATGAGCACTCACTTTGCTGTTTCACGTCACCATAGATGCTGGGACAGCGTGAAATGGACGAATTGTTGAATGGGGCATCTGAGCACAATCTCCCCAGGGTTCCAGCTTCTGTGATTCCAGACAAGGGACCAGGGCTGTCGGGATCCTCCAGGCCTCTCAAGGGGGTGGGTGGGCTGCAGCCCTGGAGAGAGATGACCAGGGCTGGAGTCACCTGGGTGAGCCCTAAGTCCTTGCTGGGCAGTCTCTCTGTGTCTCAGTTTCCTCATCTGAAAAACAGCGACTTCAGCTCATCCCAGCCTGCCTTTTGGGGCTGTCGGAAGGAGCCAGAGACTGTGTTCCCTGAGGGCAGGCTCCTGGTACTGGCTTCCTGATACTCCCATCTCAGACACATTCTCTTTCATTTTCAAAAAAAATTCCAGGAAACTTGGTTCTAAGCGTTCTCTGGAGACCCACTCCCATCTCGATGTTTCCCGACCTGAGGGCTCTTTCTCAAGGTTTTTGGAAGCAGGGAACATAGCCGGGTCCAGCTGAGCACCTGGTTGGGACACTCACCCGTGGAGCCTCAGTCTCCACCTCCGAAAGATGGGCCGTCACTCCCTGCCTGAGGCTGCTGTGCTGATGAAGTGAGATGGTACGTGAGAAGGCGACTTGCCTCAGCACAGGAGGGTGGCCTGGGGTGGAGGGCGGAGGTGCACCCCAGAATGGTGCATCGCACCCCAGCCACCCCACATCCTGCTCCCGGCAGCCTCCCCAAGCTGCGTGGCCACCCGCAATATGGCCGCCACGGCCGCTCGCAGGGCGCCAGGGGAGGGAGGGCGCCACGGCCAGGCCACGGTCACTCCTGGTGGCCCCGGGGGTGCAGCACGGGGCGGGAGGCGCGGCCAGGAGGGAGTGGGGTGGGTGGGTGGGTGGTGGGCGGCCGGGAAGAGCCAGGGAGAGGGGCAGGGAGGCGAACAAAAGGTCCCTTTGTGGAGCCGCCGCGAGAAGAGGAGCGCATTACCCAATGCCCAGAAGCCATGTTGGTAACAAGAGAACCATTCTCTGCCTCGCTTGGAAAACAACTTGGAGCAGAGAGAGACCGGGAGAGAGTTAACCCCATGGGCGCGGGGCACAGGGGCCCGAGGCCACCGTGGGAGGCGGGGAGGGAGCGAGCGCCCGCTGGGGGCCTTGCGGGCCCTGAGCCCGTGATTTCCTGTCTCCCGGGCCTGGTCTGCGGTCGGAGGATCCAGATGCCAACATGGCCGCTTGGCCGCGGCCCAGCAGCCTTCGGACAGGGGACTGGAGCCGCGGCTTCTGCTGCCCGGGCCTGGCCAGATGTGTGACCTCTGCCTGCTCCCAGCTTCAGGGCCTGGCCCACCCCGAGGGCACCCCCAGCCCCCAGCTCCAAGTCCCGACTCTCCGCCTGCAGGTCCCAGGACAGGCCCTGGCCCCAGGGCCCCATGACCTCCACAAGCCTCGCTTGGCTGACGGGCAGCATAGTTCCTCCTCAGGAAGTCCCTTCCATCTTTGCACAGTTTCGCTGTTAAGTTTTTCCTGAAACTTCATTAAATCTCTTTCAGCCCCGTGCATCCTCTACGCACCAGTCCTGGTTCTCAGGCTCCTAGAGACCACCTCTGCTAGGAAGGGGACGGATACCAGAAGCAGCAGCTGCTGTGTTTTGGGCCCCTCACGTGCACTTCCGGGCCAGCCTGGCGGGGAGTGAGCTGTGACGCTGTCTGCCAACGCCACTTACTCTAAAAGCAGCTAACACAGGGCCACACGGAGGAGGCACCCCATGAATAAGCAGAAGAAAGAGGTCCTTCCTTTCTTCCATCCTTCCTTCCAGAAATACAGGTGTCGCCGTGTGCCCAGCTCTGTCTTAGCTCTGGGACTCAGCAGGGAACCAAATAGGCCACCCTGCCCCCAGGGAGTGGGCAATAAAAAAGCAAAGACACAGACTAATGGAAGGTGGCCACAGGCTTGATGGTGACAAATCTGGGCAAAGAGAAAGAGTGACAAGAGGGATAACTTTAGAAATGGTGGTCGGGGGACGGCCCCGCAAGGCTCTGCCGTTTCACAAAGATCTGAATGGAGAGGGGAGGAACACTCGGGCGAAGAATTTCCAGGCACTGGGCACAGCGTGCAGCGGCCCTGAGGGGGGACCGTCCTGGGGAGTCTGGGAAGAGCCGGGACGTCCGAGTGGCTGCAGCAGAGACATCAGGGGCTCAGGTCCTGGGGAAGGGCGGACGAGCCCAGGCGCGTGGGGGGCCCGCAGGAGCTTGGAGCAAGGTTTGTGTGGTCAGAATTCCATTTCAACAAGGACTCTTTGGCTGCCTTGTGGGGAATAAACTGCAGGGGTCAAGGGTGAGAGCTGGACACCTCACAGGACTTTTGTCACACCCCCAACCCCTGTGTGCTCCCCTCCCTAGCACTCCTCCTTCCAGCTTGCCCACCCTCCCATCCGAGCAAATGTCGGCCCAGCACCTTGTAGGTGTTAAGAATGAGGCGTTTGGTCTTTGAGCCAGACAGCATCCTAAAGAGAGCAAGGTTGCCCTGCAGGGTGGGGCGGTTCTCAGTTGGAGGGGTCCCAGGCACCCGAAGGGGACCCAGTGAAGGACGAGCCTTGCCTGTGGACCCCTGGTTAAAGAATGAAGCCTGGGCAGTTTTTGAAGCTTCACAAAGGGCTCTCAGGACCCGCCTCTCCTAGCCCCGCTGTGTTGTGACATCAGCAAACAGCCCAGAAACCCAGGGGCTCAGTGCCCTGGCTCCCACCTCAGGCAGGTCCCTGGCCTCCCAGAGCCTCAGTTTCCTCATCTGTAACACCACATGGGCCTCGCAGGTCTGCTGAGTACTACTCAGTCCTCAGTGGGCGGAGACAGGCTCTGAGGGTGAATGATGGAGCTTAGTCACCAGTTGGAAGGGGCAGTACCTGCTGACCCCTAATGCCAGGCCCTCCCCTGCACTTCTGCCTGTTCCCAACACACCTGTGGGGCCTCAGCTCCGCCCCCTCTAAGGCCCAGAGCTGCGTGCTGAAGCAAGGCAGATACTATGGGAAGTAGTGAAAGTATCGAGGGGCTTCAGGTGCAGAGGGGCCAGTGGGTAGGAGTGAACGTGTCAGTCGCTCAGTCGTGTCCAACTCTTTGTGACCCCATGGACTGTAGCCCACCAGGCTCCTCTGGCCATGGGATTCTCCAGGCAAGAATACTGGAGTGGGTTGTCATTTCCTTCTCCAGGGGATCTTCCCGAGCCAGGGATCGAACCCAAGTCTCCTGCATTGCAGGCAGATTCTTCACTGTCTGAGCCATCAGCAGGTAGGACAGGGAGGCTGTGAGACCCGGAAGACAAAGCAAGACAGACTTGGGCGTTCCAACTGAACAGAAAGCACCCCAGCCCTGGCAGCCACCCTGGTAGGGTGAGAGAGAGGCCCCTTGTGATCCTAACTTCCCCCCACCCCACCCTGACTGGCTGTAAGCAGCCTGGCTTCTCAAGCCTCTGCATCTTCATTTGTCAAACAGGCCCCTCTTCTCTGGTCCTAGAGGGTGGTGGCGAGGATCAGATGAGTGGGAAGCTGGGCACGCAGGGAGCCGGTGGGGCTTTATAGTGGGTTCCTGCTGGCTTCCAGGCCTGTGCACTCCTGACAAAATGATCTAACATGGTGGATTTGTGCAACAGGCAGGGCTGCAGAAGAAAGAGGGAAAACAGGGGCAGGAGAGAGAGGGAATAGGGGAGGGCTTCCTGGAGGAAGCAAGCTGTAGGTATCATGGGGGATGGGAGGGTTTGCACGGGCCAGGAGGCAAGGGAGGGCTTGTAGGCAGAAGGGCTAGCACAAAGGCACAGAGAAGGAAACCAGCAGGGGGAACAGGAACAAGAAGGGCAGAGCCCTTGTTAGCAAGGTGGCGTGAGGCGGCTGGGGTTGGGATCCTGGGAAGTCCAGAGCCTCCTACACCAGAGCTCGGAGATTCATCTGCACCCCTTCCAGCCTTGGGCTTAAAGCATCTGATTTCCATTTCTGGCCTCTGCTCGAATCCTACCCTCCCTATGGGGCACGTTCACCATATCTTTGCTGGTCAACCCATTGTTGAGAGCTATATGGCAAAAAGAGCCCCTCTGGGAAGTCCTCCCTGAGCCCCAAGCCAGGTTGAGAATCCCTCCTCTGGAAGTAGTTCGTGCTGTCCCAGTGGGAAAGAGCTATTATTATACTCATTTTACAGAGGAGAAAACTCGGGCTCAGAGAGCTATCCTCACGGCTCAGGGCTGCGTGACTGGTGTCAGAGCTGGGGTCCTAATGTTGCAAGAGGCCTGGTGCCTGCTAACTCTTATGTTACCTCCCCCGCCCCACCCTGTGCTGGGCACCTCTTTCTCCTTGGACCCAGAGAAGGGCTGACATTAAAGTGCTACCACACCACCGGGAGGTGGCAGGGCAGATCCTGGTGTCGGGGCGGATCCTGAAGCTGGGAGTGGCGGACCCCACTGCTCCCTCAACCGGTCTGAGAAGGTGCAAAGAGGCCCAGGATGTAGGGGTGAGTGAAAGGGGAGAGACCGGGCCTGAGGCCAGGGACCACGGGCAGCCCTGGAAGGCAGGGAAGACAACCCGTGGGGCCAGAACCCAGGGTGGCAGGGGGCTGATGGCCCATGGCAAGGCAGCAGGAAGAGGGGGAACGGGCCACAGGGGGAGGGGAGAACTGGGGTCCCCAGTGCCCGGCCCTCGGCTGGTGCTGGGAGCCGGGGTCATGCCACGGTTGCGGGCACTTGCAGGCTAAGGGCTGGGCTGAGTGGAAAGAGCACTGGAGACGCTGCGGGTCATGCGGGGAAGTCACCCAGCGCGGGCGTGGTGCCCAGGCCCACGTCACACCCTCACTGGGGCGGAAGCCTCGAGGCCCTTCCACGCGGCACTGTCGTCAGCCAGCGGAGTCACATGGGGGACGGGCCACGGGGCCGTGGCGCCTTCCGGTGGCCTCTCCGCCCCTGCCCCGCCCCCTGGGGATCCTGCCACTGCTCTTGGAAAACAACTGAGGAAATCAAGTGGAAACACAAATCCGCCACCCAAGTCCCTCCCGCTCCCTTGGGCCAGGCCCCTGCCCCCCAGCACACCCCAGAATGGGGCTCAACCCAAGAGGCCAGGCAGCCCAGCAAGGTTTGCCCTGGCAAGACCCAGTGGGCACGTCCTCGGCCCCGGGACTCCCAGCATCCGGGCCTGTCTGCCCATCTAGTCCCGCAGAGGCTGGCCCTCCCCAGGAGGACCTGGGGCATCGAGCTTAAGCCGCCCCCCGCCCCCCTGCCGCCTCTCTCCCAGAGACCTCTAGACTCTGGGATCCAGGGCCAAGGAAATTCCAGGCCTGACTCTGCCCTGGAGAAGCTGGTCACCTGGGCAAGTCGTTACCCGCTGTGGGCCTCAGTGGCCTCATCTGTCAAATAGGAGCAACAAGTCCTGCCCAGACCCACCTCACGGGCTGGAAAGAGAGACCCAGGCCTAGAGAAGGATGACACTGTGTGAGTTGCAAAGGGCCAGGCCCACGCACGGTCACTTTGATATTTTACAGAGAGGAGTTGCCTCCCCGGCTGGGGAGTCAGCTCCATGAAGGGGGATGTGAATTACAGTTGATGATATGGGGTCCCTGAGGTTGCTTACACCTGAAGAGAGAGGAGCCCGGCCCTGGCCCACCCGGTCCCTCTCAGCACCAGCCACCCCCAAACACCTCTGTCCCCTCCACAGACAGGGTGCTCGCCCCATCGGACATGATCTTTCCTCAGCAGATTTCCTCCTCGTTCTTCAAGACCCAGCTCAACGGTCCCTGCTCTTGGAAGCGTCCTGACTCCAGGGGTGCGAGCAGCACCCACTTCCCCCTGGTACATTCGGCCCGATGAACACATCAGGTGTGGCATTAGCCATCTTAGCGTTCCAGCAAGTGTGTGAGCTCCGTGCGGGTGGGTCCTGTGTCTTTACCACCCTGGAGTCCCTGTCCCATGCTCAGCGCTGGGCCTAACAGCGTCAACAGGTGTGAGCGAGCCCATGCGTGTGTGCACATGTGCATGAGCGCGGGAAGAGCTGGTCGGGAGGTGACCTGTTCAGGAGAGGACAGGGAGGGGTCTAAGTTTGCTACGTGCATCCCCAGCGTCCACTCGGGGCTCCCTCTACTCCCAAGACCGTGACCCCCCCAGTCTCCCCTTCACCCACTCAGACTGAGGCAGCGTCTGGCTCCTTGCCGACTGAGTCAAGGTCAGCCTCATCCCTGCCGGGTGACAGGGGTGCACTCCTAGGAGGAGTGTGCTGGTGGTATTTCCAGAGCTCTGCTGGGTGTGATGGAAGGTGAGGGGACCCTGGCCCATTAGAAAGTGGACGGAATCTTCCGGACTTCAGACAGAGGAGACGAGACTATCAGGGAGGGGACAACGGATGTGAGCCGCGTTTGAAGGAAAAACTGTCGTGGTTGATGATTAGCTGCGGGGGGATGAAGGGGGCGGATGAGTCAAAAATGACTCTGAAGTTTCACGCCCGGGCCGCTGGAGAACAGTGGGGCCATTGATGGGGGCAGGGAAGCAGGGAGGAGGGGGCTAGTTTGGGGGCAGGATGGTGACTCGGGTCTGGGACAGAAACGCACAGCCTTTGGGGCTGGAAGCAGCCTCAGAGACCATCCAGGTTGCACGTCAGAACGGAGGCTCTGGGAGGAGCAGCCACTTGGCCAGGACACCACTGGGGTCGATGTCACGACCGAGGCTGGGGACCTGGCCAGGGTCAGTCCCGGAGGCAAGTCAGACCCAGTCCTCACCCTGGGAGACTGAGACCAGAGTCACTGTCCCCTGGGAGAGACAGACATGGGCATCACTGCAAACTGATTGATGGGGTGTCCACGAGGCAATGTGGGGACGCAGGGGGCGTGAGGGAAGGGCGAGTAACCAAGGAATAGTAATAGCAGGGTTATTAGAAGTGGGGCCCCTGCCCAAAGTGCATCTCCTGTAATCTAGCAACCGGCCTACAAGCTATGCAGACGCATTGTCCCCATTTTACAGATAAAGTTGAGAAAACTAAGCCGCTGGTCCAGGGCCTCATACGCTCTCATGATGCCCAAACTCTTGCTCTTAAGGCCCTTTTTGGATGCAGTGTTCTGGAACTGAAGCCTGATGGATGTGTAGGAGGGGTGACAAGGAGGGAGGGGTGACACAGGGCAGAGGAATCAATGTATATCAAGGCCCAGAAGACCATCCATCCATCCATCCGACCAGGGCTGGAGGGCCTGGTCTGTAGCCCACCTTCCTACTTCTCACCCTGGGCCTCCTACGCTGCCTCCCACCCTGTCCCCAGTCCCCTCATTTCACAAGGCCCCACCTGCCTACCCCACCCTTTGCTGGTGATTTGTCAGATGAATAAGCTGGGGTGGAGGGGTGGGGGTGCAGCCTGTCCCCTCTCGCCTGCTCCCGGGGCTTCTCAGCTCAGTCCTGCCCCATCCCCTCTTCCCCACGGCACTGTCTTCTCATCCCAGGAGTGATCCTGCAAAAAGTGAGTCAGCCCCGCGGGAGGCAGGGGTTGGCCTGAACCACTCAGCACGTGAGCAGCTGAGCTAAGGCTCAAACCCACAGGGCCTGGGGTCTCAGATCCCTGGCAGGGCCCTCTGAGGTCTGGACAAACCAGGTTGCTCTCCATACTTCTCCATCCTTGGGTGCCCCCTTTGCGGTCACCCTGGTAGTGAACTAGGGGACAAGGAGGACTGAGCACCAGAACCTATAAGGACAGCTTATAACTCAGGGTGCAGTCATGTGCTGGTGTCGGCCCGTGAGAGCTAATTGCTAAATCTTCTGGAATTTTCCAAGCCTGTTATATCACCTTGGAAGCTTGAAATTGGCCCCAGTGAGAGTTTTATACTGTGAACACTGGCAATCCACTCGTCTATGGCCACCCGCTCCCTGACAGAGCTGGTTGCTAAGCACTTACCAGCACACCACTGCCCAGCAGTCCCGCCTCCTGACTCCCCTGGAAGTTTCCGGGTTCTCCCATGCACCCAGCCCAGACTTGTGCTCTTGGGGGAGCTGCTTTTGTGCTAAATCCAGTGGCAGCTCCTGCTCGCCACAGGGCTCTCCAGTCCCAGCATCAGCTGGTCTTTCCTGCCGCATCTTGGACGGCTCCCTACCTGCCCCTGTGCTCCAGTGGCAGAAAAAAAGGCAGTTCTTCCTGAACAGGCCTCTGCTCATGCCATTCCCCACTCCTGGAATACCCATCCCTCATCTCTGTCTCTTGCGATTTTCCCTGCTCTGTCAGGTTTATTTATAATGGGTGGTCAATAAATATTCCTTGACTAAATAGAAAGGGGTAAATTGAAGCCTCTACATCCAGGTCTGAACTGGCGTCTTGTGGTCTCCAGGGAGATGGGGTGTTAATGGAGTTCAGACTGATAGCTGCCCTCAGGGGCAGCAAAAGCAGCAATCTACTGAAACCACCAGGTTACCTGGAAATGAATCCCTTCATTCTGTGTTCAGCCTTTTGAACTCCTCTTCATCCTTCAAAGCCCAACTCACATGCTACCTCTGCCAAGAGGTCTTGCCCAGATCATAGCCCTCCATCACCCCCTCGCCCCCTGCTGTTATGAATGCACCCACGGCGCTGGGCGGTGCTTCCCTGTCTGTGTGTCCATCATCCTCTAGATTAGTTGAAGCAGGATAGGCCTCAGGTGGCTCAGATGGTATGGAATCTGCCTGCAATGCAGGAGATGCAGGTCTGATCCCTGGGTAGGGAAGATCCCTGAGAGAAGGGCATGGCTACCCACTCCAGTATTCTTGCCTGCGAAATCCCATGGGCAGAGGAGCCTGGCGGACTGCAGTCCATGGGGTCACAAAGAGTTGAACATGTCTGAACGATTACCACTTGCAGGCCTTATTTAAGGCTGAGTCCTCAGCCCGGTGCTCCACAGACATAGGGACTGCTTGGGAGTTTTTGGCTGCTCTAAGCAGCACGCAGGATCTTCCTAACAAGGATCAAACCCGTGCCCCCGGCAATGGAAGCGTGAAGGCCTAACCACTGGACCACCAGGGAAGTCTAGGAACGGCACGCTGGATTGGCTCCATCACTATTTTGGGCAAGTTCCCTTCTCCCCGGGGCTTCTGCTCCCCCGCCCTGGTATGAACTAGACTTGAACGAGGTTAACCACCAAGAACCCACCTCTCACACTCTAGGGCTCTGTGACTATACGCCCCCTCCCCACGAGTCTCCCCCTTCTAGTCTCCCTCTCTAACTCCTTAGTGGGTGACACCCCTTCCTCAGCCACCTTCACTTCTCCCCCAAACACCCCTCAGCAGATGCACTGCTCGGTCTGAGACCCCTGGACTCCATTTTTCTGGGTGCCCTTTCCCTTAGACTAGAGGTTCATCAGAAAGAGTGGAGGTCTGGCACATCCGCAGGCCAGACGTGAGCATCCATAAGCACCCGTCAGTGGACCATGAGGGAGCAGCCGGGACTTGCAGGGCCCTTTGGCAAGTCGCAACATCCCTGTTCAGACTCGCCCAAAGCAGCCGGCCCCTCACAGCCTAGCTCCCCCTTTGAGCCCCCGGGGCTAACAGCCACATCCCAATCTCTGCCTGTTTTGCTCCGACTTTCATAGGGTGTGTGTGTACAGTAGTGTGTGGGGGGTGCAGTAGATGGCAGCCCTTCCCTCCCCATCCCACGCAGAGGACTCTGGTGGCTGTGAAGCTACTGTCCCCTCTCACTCTCTGCCTTGCCCTCACATCCTGAGCACACCCAGAGGCAGATGCAAGAGCACACGCGTGCACGTGCACACACACACGTGCACTCAGGAGAGTTGTGAAGCTGCGGCTCTGTCTCCCTGTGCCGTCGTTTGGAGAGGTGTCACTCATGCCATCGGGCATGTTGACCAAGAGGAGACCTGATGGGATTGTTAGAAGGGGCTCTGAATCCCCTGTTGGTCCTGAAATCCAAGGGCCAAAGGCTGTCCCTGCCCCAAGGCAGCCTTGTGCAGCCACCGCCTCCCCCACCCCACCCATCCCGGTCCTGACTCTAAGTCGTCAAGCCCCTCGCAGCTCTCGTGAGGCGACCCCTTGAAGCAGGACTCGGGGTCTCACCATCTCTCACAGGTGCCTGGAGCAGACTCAGGGCCTGGGGATGGAGCCCACAGAGCAAACCGGCAGGAGTGCAGAGAGAAGGCAGTGTGGGCCAGTCCAGCCCAGAAGGCCCCAGGGAGCAGTGTCTCTAGGGTGATGCAGAATGATGCTTTGCAGGCCAGACTCTGATGTCTCCTCTCCCGGGAGCTGCATGATCTTTAGCTAAATCCCAAACCTCTCCGGATCTCAGTTTCCCCGTCTGTGAACAGTGCTACGTCACAGCTCCTGCCTTATTAAGTTGTAGTGGCTGAATGAGTTCACAGATGTGTCCACTCAGGAAATATTAGCGCTGCTGCTAGAAGTTGAGATGGCGGAGGGGAGGGCAGGGCAGCCCTCCTTGCTCCTTTCCTGAGCACAGCCCCTGTGCTGGGTGCTGCACAGACACCCACGGTCCTGCCCATTGTGGATTCCTGAAGGTGGGGGAGTGTGCAGACAGGAAGAGAGCAGCTCCCAGGCCTCCGTGTTACACACGGGCCTCTGGCTCTGTGTGTGCCGAGGAGACAGGCCGGGTCAGGTGAGGTGCCAGCCTTGATGGCAGAGGATCGGGGGCCAGGAGGAGAGGTGAGGCCTCAGAAGAGAGTGAGAGGAGGGAGTTCCAGGTGGAGGAGTGGCCTGAGCAAAGGTGGTCCTGAAATCCAAGGGCCAAAGGCCTTGGTGATGAGAAACAGTGGTCCAGAGTGGGGAAGGTCATGCTGCAGAACCCACCAGCTCCAGGACCATCACACCAGCACGGGATAGGGGGCTGCTCTCCACCTCACACAGGATGATGCGCCTGCTTTTCAAGCCTCTGCAGCTTTGTTCGTGAAGCCCCCGCCTATCTGTGTCACCTCCTCCATGCGGCACTTGCCCCCTGCCCATTGGCATCATCTCCTCCAAACAATGTGTAAACTTAACCTGCTTCCCTGTAGTTACTGGGGTCTCTCTATCCCTCCTGGACAGGAACACCCGAGACCTGCCCGCGGTGGGGATTTGGTAGCAATCAGTTGGATGAATGAATGAATGAGCAAATGAATGAGTGAACAAAGGCAGTGACTGCCGCATCCCTCTACACGCCGGCGACTCACCGGATGATGGACCCCGTCATGCACCCTGTGACCACAGGGTCCAAGCTACAGGAACTCTGACACACACTGTGCCAGGCCCTCACCACCCCAGCGAGCCACGCGGAAAGCTGCTCTCTCTCCTCTGTGCCCCCTCCCCATCCATCCTCCCACCCACGCACACTTTCCCTCTTGCCTGGGGCAGCTGGTGGGAGGGTGGGGGCTGGGGTGGGGCAGGGCCAGAGGGGCCTCAGTGGCGGCAGTGGGGGCAGGGGACTGGGGGAGGCTGGGAAAGTCCAGGCTCTCTCCTGGGGGGCGGTGGGCGGCATGGCGAGGCGCTCGAAGGGATGAGGGAGGAGGGTCTCGGCCCGGTACAGCTGCGGTCCCCTCCCTAGCAGCCTGCACGGGTTCAGAAAGGCCTCTTTGTTCTCCGCCTTTAAAGGGTAAGAGAAACACTTATGCATGGCAAATTAGCCCAAAAATGTATTTCTCTAAAACACCCAATTGTCTCACCAGGCCTGCAGCTGCAGGGAAGTTCCAGGGAGCCGGGGAGGGGGGTGTCTTTGGGGTGACCCTGAGGGACAGGGAGAGGTGGTGGGGAGAGGGGCCATCGCTCCTTCCCGCCTCTGCTCTCAGAATCTCACAGACGCAGAAGGACACAGCTGGGGGAGGGCCCGAGGGTCAGGGAACCCTCCCTCCCTTCAGTGGTACAGAGATGGACACTGAGGCCCAGGGAGGTGGCTGGTGGCAGAGAAAGGGCTGATCCAGGATCCTGGGAGTCTTACATCTGTACCCATTGCTTGTCCGTGCTGGAAGAGAAGGGGCTTCAGGGATGGGACCCCAGGTCCCCAAGATCAACCCAGCCAGCTGCCTTAGGAATGAAAGAGAGAGAAAGAAACTGGGTGGCTCTGCTAGTAAGCTCCCCACTTGGGGCTTCAGTGCCCAGAAGGATGGCCAGGGGCACCCACCGAGCCTGCCTGTTCCCCATCCTGATGTGTCTGAAAGCAGCATGCGTGGGGCAATGGGAGATTCAGACAGTGGCGTCAAGAGTCCTCCAGAAAATCCTTCCCAGGAGCAGGCAGGAGACCTCCCTTCACCTGAACCAAATGCACGTTTGGGGGTTTGGGATCCCACATTGATATCCCACTCAAGGCACATTCTCCAGGAGTCGGCTCTGTGTGGACCCTGGGAGCATCTGGGCTCCCACAGGTCAATCAGAGACAGCTCTTTCCCCAGGGAGCTCCTGGCCCCCGAGGGAGACAGATGAGTAAGCAAACAATTAGCATAAAAGAGTCCCATGGGGAGGTGAGGTCCAAACAGAACCCTGTGAACACAGAGAAGTGGGATCTTCAGGGCAGTCTCCCAAAATGGCCCAAGGGCTGGGCCCTGAGAGATGAGTTTGAGGGTGAGATGGGTGAACATTCCAGGCAGCAGAGACAGCCTAAGGGCACAATTGCGACTCTTGACACCACTGCTTGACCTTGGAGTCATTGATTTAAGAGAATTTATTGAGGACTTCCCTGGTGGTCTAGTGGCTAAGAATCCACCTGCCAGTGCAGGGGACACGGGTTCCATCCCTGGTCCAGGAAGATCCCACATGAACCCGCGCATCTTGGAGCCTGTGCTCCTCAAGAGAAGCCACCGTAATGAGAAACTGCACACAACAAAGAGTAGCCCCAGCCTGCCACAACTAGAGAAAGCCCAGCAGCAACGAAGATCCAGCACAGCCAATAATTTTTTTTTAAGAGAATATATTGAGCATCTCCAGAGTTCTAGCCCATGTAAGCAGCACAGAGGAGAGAACATGATTCTGACCGTTTGGAGATCTTACCAACTAGACAAAGTGAGTTTATGACAGAAGAAAAACCCTGAGCTGGCCATGAAAAGTGCATGAAGGTGCAGAGTTAGGGCTCAGCAGCTCCTGTGAGACTGCCAGCTCCCCAGCTGTTTGTGCATCTGTGGGATGAAGGAATGGTAACCACCCAGGATGACTGTCATGAGGACATGGGGGAAGAGTCGAGCCAGTGACTGACACCCCAGAGTTTCTCAGAAAAATGTTAGATCTGCAGCCCCACCCCACGCCACCCCCAAGGAGTCTGGAAATGAGAAAGATGGGAGCAAGTTGGGGAGGGGAGATTGTGTGTGTGAGAGAGTGTTGTGCTTACATGTGTGCGCGTGTATGAACGAGTGTGTTGTGTGCAAGTGTGCCAGTGTGTGTGACTGTGTGCACATGTGCGGGTAAGAGTGAGGGGTGTTGTGAGTGTGTGCATGCATGTGAGAGGGTGAGTTGTGCATGTGTGAGGGTGCTGTGGTTGTATGCAAGTGCACACATGAGGGAGAGCGGGAACAGGAGCGTGTGTGTGTGTGTGTGTGTGTGTGTGTGTGTGTACACAGGATCATACCCAGGATGCTTCTTGGGGAAGGGGATGGAGCTAAGACTGAAAGGTCAGATACGTGAAGTGGCCAAGCAGCTGGATAACATTCTCTCATGGCAGCTGGAGGGACCAGAAAGGAGACCAGGCCCCTTGGGTGAGCAAGAGGCCACGAGGCACCAAGAAGGGAAAGAGCAGCTGTGGGTCGAGGCCTCTTCTGCACCAGGCCTCCCCGGTTCAAGGAGGCACCAACAGTCTGGTGGAGCCCTTACCTAGGCCCCCTCCCATACTTATGCAAGACTCTCCCTGGCTTCCTCTTCCCTCCAGGAGAAACCCAGGTTCTTCGGAGGGTCGACCACACCCCTCCGCAGTCTGGTCCCCGCCCTGCTCTTCCCACTTCTCAGCCGGGTCAATTCACCTGCCCTGCGCACTGGTTTCCTTTCTGGTCCCTCCAGCCACCCTCCTGCCGCACTCTGAGCTTTGCCCTCCCCGACGATCTGACTGGAGAAGCCTAGTCTCTCAGCAGCCAAGTGCTGGTCCTGCCCCGAGCCATCCCTTCCCCTGCCTCCTGCATCCCTGTAACTCTGTCTGGTGCCCGCACATGCATCTGAGACCATCCTCATGGCATTCCGTCATTTACAAAACTGTGGTCCCTGGCTCAGAACCACGGGAAAACTTGTCCAAGAATCCTCTCTGTAAAAGGCACCAGGAATTGAAAACAGGGACTCAAATAGGTATATGTACCCCTGTGTCCATAGCAGCATTATTCACTATAGTCAAAAGATGGAAACAACGAAGTGTCCATTGACAGATGAATGGATAAACAAAATGTGGTCTATACATACAGTGGAGTATCATTCAGTCTTAAAAACGAAGGAAATTCTCAAATACTACAACATGGTGAACCTTGAAGATGGGGGGCTAAGTGAAAGAAGTCAGACACAAAATGGAAAGTACTGTTAGAGTCCACTCATGGAAGCTACATAGAGTAGTTAAACTCATAGAGATAGAAAATAGAACAGCTGTTATCAGGGGCTGTGGGGTGAGTGGAGAATGGGAAGTTATTGTCTAATGGGCAGAGTTTCTGTTTGGAAGATGAAAAAGTTCTGGAGGTGGATGGTGGCAGTATAAATATATATAATATAATATATAATATATATGTTTATACAATATAAACATATAATAAACAATATAAACGTACTTCATGTACTTAAAAGTGTACTTAAATATACTTAAGAATGATTAGCATGGTAAATTTTATGCCGTGTATGGTTTACCACTGAGGGGGGAAAAGGCGCCAGGCAAAGAGTATTTCGAGGAAGTTCTTTTTAGATTTTAGGTAACAGTTTTCTTAAAGGGAATGCCCCTACACTGTTGGTGGAAATGTAAACTGGCGCAGCCACTATGAAGAACAGTATGGAGGTTTCTTTTAAAAGTTAAAAAAAAAAAAAGTAAAAATAGAATACTGCAATCTGACTCCTGGGTTTATATCTGGAGAAAACCATAAGTTAAAAAGATACATGCACCCAACGTTCATTGCAGCACTATCTACAGAAGCTAAGACATGGGAGCAACCTAGATGTCCCTCGACAGAGGAATGGGTAAAGAAGATGTGGTGTATGTAGACAATGAAACATTACTCAGCCGTAAAAAGAATGAAATAATGCCATTCGCACAACATGAATGGACCTGGAGATTACCGTCATTACTAAGATTTCATCATTACTAGATGAAATAAGTCAGACAGAGAAAGACAAGTATCATACGATCCCACTCGTATGTGGAATCTAAAAAAGATACAAATAAACTTATTTACAAAATAGGAGTAGACTCACAGACACAGAAAACAAACTCACGGTCACCAAAGGGGAAAGGTGGGAGGAGGGGTAAACGAGGAATTAGAGAGTAACAGATACACACTACTGTATGCAAATTAGATAAACAACAAGGACCTGCTGTACAGTACAGGGAGCTATACTCCACATTTTGTAATAACATATATGGGAAAGGAATTTGAAAAAGAATACATATATATGCATATATATATATCTAAATCACTTTGCTGACCTAAAACTAATACAACATTGTAAATCAACTATACTTCAATAAAAAATAAATACTTTTTAAAAAATAAAAGGAAACAGTTTTCTTTTTTTGTAAACTGATAGGAATAATAGAAAAAGATGAACGGATGTCACCCACTCCCTTTAGGCAGACGTGTCTCCTTGGCGCCTCCGGCCCAGCACAGGGTGAAGGTGGCTCCGATGCACAGCGAGGCGTGCTGGTGACCAGTGGCTTCTCTGACTAGGTTCCCTCGATCCTCTGGGGGACCACTCAGGATGCATCCTTCCCTCCCCCGCACCCCTCATTTCAGCCCAGGAATCTTCCGAGAGGGGTAGGGCACCCCAGGAAACACAAAATGACCCAGTGGCATGCAGAAAGGTCAGCATTCCTCTCCCTTTATATGTTGACTCTTATTCTTTGGAAACGTCTACTTTGTGTATGTTTCTATAGTAGCTGTTGTCTAGTCGCTAAGTTCTTTCTGACTCTTTGGAACCCTGTGGACTAGAGCCTGCCAGATTCCTCTGCCTGTGGGATCTTCAAATACTAGAGTGGGTTGCCATTTTCTTCTTCAGGGGACCTTCCTGACCCAGGGATTGAACCCAGGTCTCCTGCATTGGCAGGTGGATTCTTTACCACTGAGCCACCACGGAAGCCTTTCTATAGTAGTACATGTGTATAATTTGTAAATAAACAAATAAACAAATGCCTTTAGATCTGACTCAGGAACTGAACAGATTCTGAGAAATTCTTTGTGATATCTTTCACACCCCAAACTCAGGAACCAACATATTTCAAATATATATTTGATATATTTGAATATATTCAAATATATTTGAACCAATATATTTCAGACCAATGTATTTCTATAATGGCCTCAGTAATCAAACTTGGCCTCTGATTTTTGCCATTCAACTCAGGAGCCAAACAGATTCTGATAGTGAGGAATATTTGTACAAATTTGGGACATTGTGCCCCCACATTCTTACTGTAAAGGATACACAATCAAAAGCATCAGGGACATCCCTGGAGGCCCAGTGGCTAAGACTCCACACCCTCAAAGCTGAGGGCTCAGATTCCATCCTTGGTCAGGGAACCAGATCTTACATGCTACAAATAGGGGTTCAAATGCCATAACTAAAAAGATCCCACGGGCCACAACTAAGACCTGGAGCAGCCAAACAAATAAATAATAGTTTTGAAATATTTATTTATTTATTTTTAAATCAGAGAGAGACTTGGTTATTTTAAAAAATCAGAGAGAGGTGCTTGGACCATTGGAGGAGTGAAGCCTTACAGCCCCATTTAAAGGATGGAAGAGGTGAGACTATAATTTTCCCAGGAGACATCGATCCCAGGAGACAGATGCCATTATGCCCTTTTATAGATAATGAAACTGAGGTTCAGAAAGGTACATCCTTCAAGATTACAAGGCTAAAAAACATCAGAGTCGAGACAACGCACCTGGATCTAATCCTCAGACTATACTATTCCGGTTGCAGAGTCACAACTGAGCAACTGAACAACCACATACTGTTTCGGAGTGCCTCCAGCGAACCACGAGGAGGAGCTTAGCAAATGCAGCCCTGAAGCCGAGTTTCCTCTTTATCAGCAAGTTCTGGGCCACTCCCCCACAACACACACACCCTGCCTGGCCAATTCCACCTTATCTACACACCTAATCAGGTTCAAGGCTGCCTTTCTGCAGGTGGGCCCTCCCCTAGCCTGGCCTTCCCTCTGCTGGCTATAGTCCCCCGAGGTGGCAGTGGGCTCCCTGAGGACCCCCGACTGTGCCCTGGCTGCTTGGCCAGGGGGCCTGGCATGTCTGGGACATGATGGGGCTCAGTGAATAGTTGAGTGAAGGGGCAGGAGTGACACGCGCGAGCAGCCTTCTTACTCAGCCACACATGCGGGTGTGGGACTTGGGTCCCTTCGGACAACGACACTCTACGTGACCCTGACCCCGAGGAAGGTCAATGTGCAGCTGACCTTCGGATCAGAAAGAAATCCCAGAGCAATGGGGGAAGTAGAGGGAAAAGAGGGGCTAAGAAAAGGAGAAAACAAGAGTATGAGGGGGTAGAGATGTCCAGGGCCCACCTTCCACTTGTTCCGCCCATGGATGCTGACAGCAAAACAGAAGCAAGAAAACAGTGGGGAGCGGGAGGGGCAAGCAGGAAAACTTCAAGCCCACCCGGCCTTCTCAAAAGGCACCGAAGGGACTTCCCTGGTGTCCAGCGGCTAAGACTCTGCACTCCCAGTGAAGGGGGCCTGGGTTCGATCCCTGGTCAGCTAACTAGATCCCACACACCACAACCTGACACAGTCAAGTAAATAAACAATTAAAAAAAAAAAAAGACCCTGACGGTAGTGGGCCACATCCATATAACAAGGGAAGGCCATCCTGCTCCCTGACAATGGCCTGAGCTCAGCAGGTATTCCCACTCTGTGCCCACCCCTGTCCTCGCATGGCACCCCCTCTGCCTGCCTTGGGCTGGTCTATTTCGCTCAGCTGGTTCCTGTAAATGGAGCCAGTTTTAAGCTATTCAGGGTGACAACCATGACCTGAAAGTCTCACTCCCCCTCCACCTCCTGAGGATGTTCTTGGCAAGGTCACGACTGTGTCTGAGAGGGCTGTGCCCAGAGTATCTCCTGCTACCAGGCGGTGGGTCACGGGCTCTCAGCTGATCCAGTCATGAGGGATGGCCAGGACCCTCAGGGCATGCACAAGTTGGGAGCTGAAAAAGGGCACCAGCAACTTGGGGACAGAGAGGGTGGAGAGGGTGGAGGACAGTGTCAACATACTCTCCGTGGATGCCACCCACAGCCATATATGTGTGCTAAGGACTGACACTGAGGCTGGAACTCCAATACTTTGGCCACCTGATGTGAAGAACTGACTCACTGGAGAAGACCCTGATGCTGGGAAAAATTGAAGGTGGGAGGAGAAGGGGACAACAAAGGATGAGATGGTTGGATCGCATCACTGACTCAATGGACATGAGTTTGAGTAAACTCCAGGTGTTGGTGATGGACAGGGAGGCCTGGCGTGCTGCAGTCCACGAGATTGCAAAGAGACACAACTGAGTGACTGAACTGAAGTCGCTTCAGTCATGTCCAACTCTTTGCAACCCCATGGACTGTAACCCATCAGGCTCCTCTGTCCATGGGGATGCTCCAGGCAAGAATATGATATTGGAGTGGGTTGCTATGCCTGCCTCCAAGGGATCTTCCTGACCCAGGGATTGAACCTGAGTCTCTTACGTCTCCTGCATTGGCAGACAGGTTCTTTACCACTAGTGCCACGTGGGAGGCCCCCACAGCCATACTTGTGCACCCAAACACGTGTGTGTTGCCACCGTCACTCTTTCAGACACAGGTACCTCCATACACTCAGGCTCACAGGCACAAGTGTTTCCCCATCAAAGCCTTCCCAGCCCCCACACAGACACACAAGCCTACACACACATTCACGATTCATCAAGCAAGAAAGAAGGGCTGGATGCCCCTGAAACCATTCTTTCTCTCCTGTTCCACCCTCTTTCACTTCCACCCCACCCTGGCCATTCTTTTCCACATCAGCCAGGTTTCCCAGCCACGATACAACCCCCAAGAATCTGTTGGAAATCCTGAGGATGGTAGCCTGGCTCTCACGCACCTGGTGAGTCAGGGTTTCACCTGCTCAGGCCATCTTGACTCTGACCCTGTATCTGGCCCCCCAGCCTCCTCTGCTCACGTGCACCACATCCTGGGCTGCATGGAGAGACGTGTCTCCCTCTGGGCTCTTGTGGCACACCCTGGTGCCTCCAGCTCTGGTGACGGCTCCTGGCGATTGGAATTTGCCATGAAAACCTTGGTGAGCTGAGCCATTAGGGGAGTAAGATGCAAAAAATGTGTGTACGGGTGACTTCCCTGCTGGACTCGTGGTTAAGACTTCACCCTTCTACTGCAGGGAGTGTGGGTTAGATCCCTGGTCAGGGAACTAAGATCCCATAAACTGTGCTGTGCAGTCCCCAAAAAATTAAATTTAAAAAATGCATATTCAGGAGGTCAGCCTTGAAGAATGTCACCTAGCAGTCAAAACACAGCCTCCAACCAAGTCCTGACCCATATCACAGCTGAGCCTTGACCGCAAACCAGCCACAGATGGAGCCTTGAGTCCAGTTAGAGACTGTCCATCAAGCCTGGCTGATACCCCGAACCTTGACCCTGGTCTTCTGTGCCTACAGCCTGACCCTGACCCTGACCACAACCTTAGACCACAACCTAGACCAAAAATGAATGCTAAAAGCCTTGATCTTGGCCACAGTCTGGATCCTGATCCTGACGCCCAACACCCCGCACTCTCCTAGTTCACAGCCTGAGCCCTGATGGCAGGCTGAGCCATGGCTCTAACTCCAGAATCAACTGTTTCACTGTCTATAAACTGAGCGCTGTTCCAAAGCACAATGACCCTGATCTTGACCCCAGTGAACCCTTATCTTGGCCCAATGTTGAGTCCCGATCTTGACCCCAGACAGAGCCCTTAACCTCTCCCTGGATGAACTCTTACCCCAGCGACAGCCTGAGCCTTGACCCTGGCTCCAGACAGTGCTAACCCTGACTACAGCCTGGCCCTGATCCTGTCTGAAGCCCGAGGCCTCGTCCCGAGCCAGTCCTCTCAGAAAACTCTGCCTCTGTTCACAGAAGGACTGGCCCCACCTTCCTTTCCTAAGTTCAGGAAACCTTAGCTGAAGCCTAGGAAGACTTGCAGAACTTTCCACAAGAGTCACATGACAGCCTTTGCCACGTGGCAGGAGGTGGGGTCTATCCTCATTTCACAGGTGAGGAAACCGATTCGCACGGAGGGTTAACTTGTTCCATGCGGTTCCAATGAATAGAACAGGAAGTGAAAGGTAGACACGATAGGGAGACATTTCAGAAAGCATTTCCCAAATTTCTGGGCTGGGCAAGGACAGAATGAGCCGCGTGCAGAGGCCTGAGCGCCATGTTACTGGAGGTGTGCCAACGGGGGGGGGGGGGATCTTGTCGGCTGGCGACAGGCCTACAGGAAGTGGAGGGGCCCCTAGCCCCGAGCTGTCAAGGAGACTTCACGCCTCACACAAGAGCTTCCTCCAACCCTGATGGCTACACCTGGAAGGCCTCTAGGCCACCTTCTCAGGAGGGAGAGACCCAGCCCCACCAGGTGGGACCAGAGCTCCACCCTTCCCTGCTCAATCCCTCTGACCAGCCCTTTACGTTGTCTGGACCGGACATAGACGGGAGACAAGGCCCACCTTGCCAAGCTGGCCATCGGGCACTGTCACTCCGCCCCAGACAGTCTCTCTGTCCCAGTGTGAGTCCCCACTCCGCCCCAGGCTCAGGAATATACACCCAGAACTGGAAGGACATTTGCCACCGTTTTCAAAATGCCCACCACGGCCTTGCCCTCCCCTCATCCTCATTTTGTCGACTTAGGACACAAAGACCAGAGAGGCTGAGCGGCCTGCCTTGGGTGGCACAGCCAGGCAGGGGCATGTCAGGATGCGGACCCCAGACCCTGGCACCTGCCCCACTCACACAGCCCCACAGCTGCCCCAGTGGGGTTGGAGGATGGTGGGGGACCTGGTGCCAGGCGGCAGAGGCTGGGATGGGGGGCTAGAGGGCCCCTTGTGCCGCCACCCCCCAGGCATCCCGGCCTGGCTCCATCCACCGGCCGCCCAGCTGCCCGCACATCCGCCCAAGCCCAGACATCAATCCACACCAGGGCCCTCGCTCCCTCTTTCTTTTCTGCCCTCCTCTTCCCTCCCCAACTCACGTCTTTTTTTCCCCTCCTCTCTCTCTTCCAACATGTCATTACAGTAGAAACAAAAAGTGTTGGGACAATGCGGGCATTGACGAAGGCCCCCTCGCAGCCCCCTCCCCCCACGGTGCGTGCCAGCACTCTTTCCACCCGCCCAGGGCTGGAACCGCTGCCAAAGGAGCCCTGCTAATAAACAAGAGGAACCAGATAAACCAGGAACACAATAGAGGGATTTGTTGCACTTAGAATGGTGGGAACAATGTCAACGTCGCGCGCAGCTGCTTCTAAGCCCCCACCCCACCAAGTCCTGCCAAGCAGCCCCCTTGTCCCCCATATCCTCTGATTTATGAAAGGTCAGAGGGCATCATGGCTAAAGGGCCCCTTCCTCGCATCCCTCATTAACCCTTCGGACACAATGATCCCTTCTCTGGGAGGTGGTGAGTAGGGGGCGTGTGTCATGCACAACACTTCCTGGAGCTGCCTGGCCGTGGTGCAGGGGGAGGAGGAGCAGGCTCCAAGATGCCTTCAGGACACGGGCTTCATCTGGAGTCGCAGCCTCACTGACGGAGGCCTTCTTCTTAGTGACCCCCAGAGGTGGGACCAGAGCCACAACTGATCTACGAGATGGCGACACAGGCTGCTTCCTGAGCCACGCTTTCAGGGCAAAAGATCTGTTCTCCAGTGTCCTAGTGGGTGCTGAGTCCCTCCCTAGATGCTGGGGTGTGAGGATAAGCCAGACATAGTTCCTAATTTGGGAAAGCACAGGTTGATGGGTGTTGGGGGAGCCCAGGGAAGGAAAACCAGGGGGAGTTCTGGCAGGAGGTAATGTTTGAGCTGAGGGAGACAGCACCAGCAAGACAGTCCCCAAAAGTGGTCAGGAATCACATATCCTGCTCCACCCCCTTGACCACAACGTCTTCATTAGCAACTTGGAGACAAGAAAAATATCCACCTCAAAGGATACTTGGAAAGGTGAACTGATACAAATAAGATACTTAGAAAAGAGCCTGGCATGTAGCTGAATTTCAGTAGGTGTGGCCATTGTTATTACAGTTGATGGTGGTGATGGTGTGGTGTTCACAGCCACCCTGAGCTTCATAACATGGTCCCATAGGTGGGCAGATGAGGCTGGGACTCCGCTTGGATCATAGCTGGTGCTTACAGACCCAGGATTCCAACCCGTTTCCATACTCCAGACCCAGGAATCCTGCTTATTCAACTGCTTTGGGATGGACACTCAAATTAGGAATCTGGGATTATGGGATAGAAAAGTGCTTAATGACCTATTTGGGAGTTAATCTCAAAATGAACTTCAGCCTGTCTTCCCTCAATAAAAAAGAAAAACCGCATGGAATCCTCTTAGTCCCTTCACATTTAAGCCCAAACTGGAAGAAGGAAGAAGCATAGGGAAGTCTCCTGTTCACCCACCTCTCACCTCTGCTAAGCAGGAGTCTCTTGATAACACTCTGACCATTCCTGCCCCCCAACAAACCATCCCCACCACCCCTGCTGAGGCCCCAGGCTCCTTATGTGGGCATTGACTATTCCTCCAGCAGAAGAAAGCCGTGTTCATAATAATCACTAAACACCAGTCCTTTAGGAAATTAGATTAGCTCTACCTTCAAAACATATCCAGAATGCCCAGTCTCACTTTTATTCTACATTGTACTGGAAGGGCTAGCCAGTGCAATAAAGCAAGAAAATGAAATAAAAAGCATATAGGTTGGAAGAAGCAACACTATCTTTATTCATAGGCAACAGAATCATCTCTATAGAAAATCCTATATAATCTACAGAAAAAACCTAGTATAAAAAGTTAGTGAGTTTAGCAAGGTTGCAAAATACATCAATATACAAAACAAATCAACTATATTTTTATATACTCATAAAACTAGAAGTTTTAAGATTTTCTATGTCATGTAAAATAAACGTATAAAACGTGAAATAGGGATAAATTCATATTATAAATTCATGATATAATAACGCTTAAGAAGTAGAGAAGACCTGACCTAGGGAACTTCATACAATGGTGTTTTTCCTAGACACTGTAAAGCAACAGACAAAAGCAACTGTTTACATATACTATATATTAGTTGGTGAATTTGTTTTTTACAAGGCATGGGTTAGCAATTCTGAGACTGTTTTATATGTACACTGTTTGAACAAATAGGTAAATATGCTATAGATAATAAGAGCTCTATTTCTCTGTGTTAGAGAAACAAATTACAAATAATAGGGAAAGCCTAAATAAACTCTGTTGAGCTGGAAAGTGAAAGTCACTCAGTCGTGTCCAATTCTTTGCAACCCCATAGACTATACTGTCCATGGAATTCTCCAGGCCAGAATACTGGAGTGGGTAGCCTTTCCCTTCTCCAGAGAAAGAAGGGATCTCCAACCCAGGGATCGACCCCAGGTCTCCCATCCAGGTCGTGCTGGAAGTAGAGCTTAATTTCCATCTCCTCAACTGTCAGCCAGACTTAGTGACTCACATCTAACAGATAGAGTAAGAAAAGGGAAAGCAGTATCCTTATAATGGAAGAGCCTGGCAAACACAACCTTAACCAAGGAGTTAAAGTTGACATTACCATTAACAAGCCATATCAGTATCATGTTATCCCTAATGCAAGGGGCTTTCCAGGTGGCGCTAGTGGTAAAGAAACCACCTGCCAGTGCAAGAGATATAAGAGACGAGGGTTTGATCACTGGGCCAGGAAGATCCTCTGGAGAAGGACATGGAAACCCACTCCAGTGTTCTTGCCTGGAGAATTCCATGGACAGAGGAGTCTGGGAGAGTACAGTCCATAGGGTCACAAAGAGTCGGACACAACAGAAGTGACTTAGCACGCACATACGCCTAATATGATGTGATGAGAAGGGGACCTCCCCATGTAGTGTTTTCCCCAAAATTCATACTTTCAGATTAAAAATGAGAAAATACCAGAAATAGCCAAATTGAGGGACATTCTACATAATGTCTGACCAGTATTCTTCAAAAATGTTGAGGTCATGAAAGGAAAGATTCCTGAGAAGTTGTCACAGACAATTAAATGCAATGTGGGATCCTGATTTGGATCTTGGGGGAAAAAAAAAGGCATTAGAAGAAACTGGATGAAGGATATACAGGGGCTCTTTGTACTGTCTTTACAACTCTTCTGTAAGTTTTAAATTATTTCAAACTAAAAAGTTTTTTAACCATATCATTTAACATAGCATAAAACACAAAATGCTTAGGAATAAATTGGACAAAATGTGAAATCTACAAAACACTGTTGAGAGAAATTAGAGAAAACATAAATGGAGAAATATAATACATTCATGGATTAAAAGTCTCAATATTATTATGACATTAGTTCCCCCAAAAAAAATTGCTCTATAGATTTATTTAAATCCTAACAAAAATCCCAACAAGCTATTTTGGAGAAATTAACAAGCTGATTGTAAAATTTATATGGAAATTCAAAGAATCTAGAATAGTCAAAACAATTTGAAAAAGAACAAAGTCAGAAGAATTATACAGCCTGAACTCAAGACTTATTATAAGGCTACAGTAGTCAAGACAGTGTAGTATTAGCATAAAGAAAAACATGAACGGGAAAAACAGAAAGCTCAAGAACAGACCTAAACATATGGTCAACTGATTTTCAACAAAGGTGCAAAAGATGAATCATCAGGGAAAGGAGAGTCTTTTCCACAAATGGTACTCAAACAATTGAATAGCCATTTGCAGAAGAAAAACAAAAACCTCACTACCTCCAAACAGATCATTGTAAAACTTCTAGAAGAAAATATAGGAGAAAATCTTAGGGACCCTAGTCAGGCAAAGATTTCCTAGATACAGTGTTAAATGCACAACCCATAAGAAAAAAATGATAAATTGGATTTCTTCAAAATTTAAAAATGTTGCCCTTCTAAAGACAACTTTACAGGCCAAAAACTTGGAGAAAAATATTTGGAAGTTGTATAACTAGCAAAGAACTGTAATCAGAATAAATGAAGAGCACTCCAAACTCAATAATAAAAAAATAAACCTCTTTTTTTTAATGGGCAAAAGATTTGAAGAGACACGTCACCAAAGAAGATACACAGATGGCAAATAAGTACAGGAAAAGAAGTTCATGATTCATCACTAGGGAAATGCAGATTAAAGTCACTACACATTTATTAGATGGCTAAAATTATCATTTGAAAACCTGACCAGGGGGACTTCCCTCCCTGGTGGTCTAGTGGCTGAGACTCCCATGCTCCCAGTGCAGGGGCCGAGGTTCAATTCTTGGTCAAGGAACTGGATCCGAAATGCCTCAACTAAGACCTGGAGTGGCCAATAAATAAATATTTTTTCTCAAAAAACCCACCAGGGACTGCCCTGGTGGTCCAGTGGTTAAGAATCTGCCTTCCAAGGCAGGGGACGCAGGTTTGATCCAATGCAGAGGGCGCAAGTCAGGAAACTAAGATCCCACATGCCTTAGGGCAACTAAGCTTCATGCCACTGCTATGGAACCCAAGCACTCTAGAGCCTGTGATCTGCAACTAGAGAAACCCCACGTGCATTGCAATGAAGACCCAGAGCAGCCAACTTTTTTTAAATTTTTTAATTTAAAAAAAAAGACTGACCATACTAAGTCTGTGGAGGAAGTCAAACTCTCATACTCTGCCAGGGAGAATGTAAAGTGGTACAACCACCTAGGAAAATGGTTTGATGTTTTCTTAAAAAGTTAAATATACTCCTTGCACACAACCCAGACATTCCACTCCTAGTATTTACCTACTAGAAATGGAAACATATGTACACAACGACTTTACATGAATGTTCACAGTAGCTTTATTTGTAATAGACAAAATCTGGAAACAGCTCAAACGTCCATCAACAGGTGAATGGATAAACAAATTGTGGTCTATCCATACAATGGAATATTCTTCAGTAATAAAAGGATAAGCTGTCGATACACACAGTGACATGGATAAACTCAAAACAATTAAGTTGAGTGAATGAAGCCAAGCCAAAAAAAAACAAAAGAGTACATACTGTATGACTCCATTTACATACAACTCTAAAAAATACAAATTAATCTACAGGGACAGAAGCAGATCATGGTTGCCTGGGGATGGGGTGGAAATGGAGGAAAGGATGACCAACGGATAGAAAGAAAGTTTTGCAGGTGATGACTATATTATTTTCTTTCTTTAAAGGACAGGGACACGTTTTTATTTTGCTACATCAGGTCTTCACGGCTCGAGGGCTCATCCCTGCAGCACTCTGGCTTAGTTACCGGGCAGTCAGGGCACAGGCCCTCAGGCAGGGAGTGCTGAGCACTGGAGGGACGGGAGCAGTGAGTGAGGAGGGCTGAGACCGGCCTGAGGGGCCAGGCAGAAGCGGGGACCAGTGAGGAAGCTGCTGAGGTAAGTCAGAGCACAGGTGGTGGACCCAGTGAGGCTGACCAGGGATCAGACCTAGGCCCGCTGCGCTGGAAGGCGAGTCCCCAAATATGCTATTTTCTTGACCGTGGTGATGGTTTCACATGTGTATATGGATGTGTCAAAACTCATCAAAGCGCACATTTTAAACACGTACAGTTTATTGTGTGTTAGCGTTAGTTGCTCAGTTGTGTCCGACTCTTTGCAGTCCCATAGATTAGCCCACCAGGCTCCCCTGTCCATGAGACTCTCTAGGCAAGAATCCTGGAGCGGGTTGCCGTGCCCTCCTCCAGGGGATCTTCCCAACCCTGGGATGGAACCCAGGTCTCTAGCACTGCAGGCGGATTCTTTACCCTCTGAGCCACCAGGGAAGCCCATTGTATGTTAACTACACCTCAATCAAGATGTTAAAATACAGTGATTTTTAAAAAGGGAAAACAAACACAGCCAGGAATCTGCCCATCCTCTGAATTTACCTGTGCCCCGACTGCTCCTTCTCTCTGGAATGTTCTTTGCAGAGATCCCTATGTTCAACTACCCGGAAACCTCAGGTCTTCACTCAGTGAGGCCTGCCTTAATGGCCCTGCTTAAAGCTGTGGGCCACCCCTTCCCCCTAGCTGTGACACCCCTTTTGCCTTATCAAACCATATAGAATTCACTTATTTGGGGCTTTGTTTGTTTCCCTCAATTGGAGTTTGTGCTTTTGTTATAGTTCCCTGATTTAATCTGAGGATCCCAAGTAGGTGTTCCATAGATGTTTGTTAAAGGAATGTTTACTGCATTCCAGGAGTTCTAAGTGCTTTTCATAGATTATAGTGACCTCCAGAAGTGGTGCTATAATTCTCCCCACTTTACAGATGGGAAAACTGAGGCACAAGGAGGTGAAGCATGCTCAGAGTTACTCCAGAGCCTTGCTGTTAAGCCAGTGCTCTGTCATCTCCTCCCCAGTGGCCAGCTCACCAGGTCACAGCTTCTGGTCACACCTGACAGCTACAACCCGATTCCTCCAAACCACACCAATGGCCCCGCCCCCCACCCCAATTCCAGAGGTTGAACCAGATCTTATAACAACAACAATCAGAACCCTTCCTGGTTTCCTCTTGGTGTTCTCTCTGCCTTGGTCCAAGAGGAACGTGAGGGAGAGTAGAAGGGTCCAAAAAACATAAATGGCTTGGGACTTCCCTGGTGGTCTAGGAATTAAGACTTTGTGCTTCTACTGCAGTAGGCGGGAGTTCGATCCCTGGCTGGGGAACGAAGATCCTGTATGCCTCATGGTATGGGAAATAAATAAGCAAATAAATAATTGCAAGCTGTTTATAAGATTAAAAAAAAAAACCACCAACAACAAACGTCTTCATTAGAAAGGGGGCAGGGCCCTGGAGGTAAGTGGGTAGCATGCAGGCCACACTCTGAGTGGGCTCAATCCTGCCCACGGGTCACGGGGAGCCGACAGGGCTATAATTCTCAAAATCCTCAAGACAGAAATTGGCCTCGGCTAGAACTAGTTTCCCTCTGCCCCTCATTCGGGCAGTCGTGGGTTCACGCTTCGCTATTCAGCAAGCATTTACAGGCTCCGTGTGCATGGTCCCTGGAAGGCACAGAGGGCCTTGGGCCCACCTTCTTGGGAACCAGAGGACCCACGGCGGCAGCTCTGCCCTTTGTCCCCAACCAGGACCCCCAGGAGGCATCGCCCCCACCCTCATCTTGCGGTTGTGGAAGCAAGGTTGGGAGGCACCGGGACTGCCCCACAGTTTGAGCTGGGTCTGACCCCCTCCTCTGACCACCGGGTTCTCCGGCTTCCTCCTTCTCTGCTACCCCGGCTCCTGCACCACCCCCACCTCATCTGAGCCCCAGGCCTTCCTCTTTCCGGCTCATCCTCATGAGTCAGGACTCCAGTCCCTGCAGCTGGGTGCCACTCCTGCCCGGCAGCCACCCTGCCCACTCCTCAGGGTCTGCCCTGTCCCCGCGCCTGCTCCCCTCCACCTGCCACCCCCCTCAGGAGACGCCCCCACCCAGGTGCAGTCCAGGACAGGTGCTGTCAGGGGACCCTGTGAGGAAGGGGTCGGGGGCCTACTGAAGACATGATCCCCGATGTGATATTGCACCGGGTCCCGAGGTGCCTGGTGCTGGATGCTGGACCTCAAGTCAGAATTCAGGTTCAAGCTGCTGCTTCCCACTGGTGACCTCAGACATATCCTTGGCCCTCTCCGAACCGCTCTGTTTAATTCACTGAAAAATGGAGCGCTTGTGCCTGGTAAAATCCAAGTTCCTTCCAGATTTTTGAGCCCTCAGTCTTCCCCCGAAGACCTTTAGGCTGCCTGCCTCCATCCTCCGCGCTGCAGCAGCCCTTCCCCCAGCCACTCCTGTAGAAACCAGGTGCCCCACCAGCACTGTGATCAGTTCTGCGCACGGATGTGCTCGTGCCCCATGGGCCCTGGGAATGGCTGCTGAGAAACTCCCAGACTGCCCTCAGCACAAGGCCCTGACCCTGCGGGTGCCCACTCACGACCATCTTTTATTTTTAATGCCGGACTTTTCTCCTTCAGTCACAACAACCCTGTGTAGTTGTTATGAGTCTCTTTCATAAAAAATGAAGATTTGGGGACATCCCTGGTGGTCCAGTGGCTAAGGCTATGCATTCCCAATGCAGGTGGCCGGGTTCAATCCCTGGTCTGGGATCTAGATCCTGCATCCTGCAACTAAGACCCAGCTCAGCCAAATAAGTAAATTACTTTTAAAAAAATTTTAATGAAGATTTAGGGACTTCCCTGATAGTCCAGTGGTTAAGAATCTGCCTTCCAATGCAGGGGACACAGGTTCGATCCCTGGCCAGGGAGCTAAGTTCCTACATGCCACGGTGCAGCTAAACCTGCCCACCCCAACTAGAGAGAAGCCCACCTCTGCAGCTACTGAGCCCTGCACTACAGTGAAAGATCTTGAGTGATGCAACTATGAGTCAATGCAGTCAAATAAGTAAATAAATTTTTAAAAATTTTAAATAAAGATTTGAAACTTTAAGGGACTCAGTCACACGTCCAACAAATATCAGAATCAGGATTCCAACTCAGTTCTATTGGCCTCTGGAGTTTAAACGTTGAAATATCTATAGTGTATATTTGTTTGCTGATGGTGAAGGCATACCAAGAAAACACAGACGACTAGGGTTTGCAACCTTATGATCTGACAAAGTTAAATTTAGTCAAAGACCATTAAAAATGATGAGAAAGTAGACTTTACAAAGCTAAAACTAAACGTAATAAAGATATAAAAATATAAATATTTATGCACCAAATAACATCTGTAAAATGGAACCTATAGAAGATTCAAGGAGAAATTGAAGTATGCTAAGAATAAGGGGGACTTCCCTGGCAGGTCCAGTTAAGACTCCAACTTCCATTGCAGTGGGCACAGGTTTGACCCCTGGTTCAGTTCAGTTCAGTTCAGTTGCTCAGTCATGTCTGACTCTTTGTGACACCATGAATCGCAGCATGCCAGGCCTCCCTGTCCATCACCAACTCCCAGAGTTCACTCAGACTCACGTCCATCGAGTCAGTGATGCCATCCAGCCATCTCATCCTCTGTCGTCCCCTTCTCCTCCTGGTAGGGGAATTAAAATCCCAAGTGCCATGCAGCCAAAAAATAATTTATAAATTAAATTTTAAAATAAAGTGACAGGGTAATATATAGTAAGAAAAAAAAAAAAAAGTATAGGGAACTTGACCCAGCTTCTCTCAGTCCCTGACAGATGCAGTGAGCAAAAAGTTGTTTTTCTAGAACAGCTTGCTGTCCGTGAAGCTGATGGAAACCCAAACACTCAGAGCCTCGCGGTACAGAGATGAACCCCAAACATCTATCTTGTTCCCCACCTAGAGACAAGCCCATCTACTGTGCACTGAACTGCTCAGGCAGGCAGACACACAGGAACGTTCAGATGTACACTTAGTTGCACACACGTTTATACCAAACTGTCATCACTCTGCGAAGGATGAAATTAAGAATGAGTTTTACTTTCTTATTTTTGCTTGTGGACTTTTTTTTTTCTCCTTATTAACATTTTTTTTTTAATGCAGGCACATAGGACTATGGTTAGTTGAAGGATCTCATAATGCAAATTTCTGTTAAGAGAATCCCGCCTCCTCTTATGGGGATTCAGCCAGGAGAAACACCATGAAAATGTCAGACCCACAGATGTCTGGGAGACTAGCAGGTGCTGGTATACCACCTGTTTCCAGCATCTTTCATTCCAATCACTGCCTGATTACTTCTCAAATCTCTCCTTCTCTCCCTGTCTTGACCCTGCCCAGCACAAGTCCTCATCTTTCACTGGGATTAACACCTCAGCCTTCCAACTGGCCTTCCTGCCTCTATTCTCTTCTGGCACCTCCCTCTCCTCCACGCAGCATGCATCTTTCATGATGCTTTGAGAGTGAACTTTAAAAAACACTCTGGGGACTTCTCTGATGGTCCAGCGATTAAGAATCTGCCTGCCAGTGTAGGGGGCATGGGTTTGACCCCTGGTCCAGGAACTGAGATCCCATATGCTGCAGGGCAACTAAGCCCATGAGCCACAACTATTTAGCCCAAGCACTGCAACTACTGAGCCTGCGTATGCCGGCTGCTGAAGCCCATGCGCCCCGGAGCCCGTGCTCTGTAACAGGAGAAGCCGCCGCGGTGAGCAGCCCACACACCACAACCAGAGAAGGCATGCGCACAGCAACAAAGACCAACACAGCCAGAAAGAGAAGTCTGACCGTGTCACCACCCCTCTCCTTCCTAAACATTCTTTTTGGCTCCCCGTTGTCCTCGAGATAAAGTGTCCTGCCAACCTTCCTAGTGTTACTCTGGACCTTCACTTGTTCACCATACCCTAAAACCACAACATCCTGCTCTTCTCCCAAATTCTTCACGTGCTTTCCTTTGTACCTTTGCTCATGCAGCTCCTTCAATTACCATTAGGCTGCTTTTCCCTCTGTTCAACCCCTCCTCTCTCTTTCAGGTTTGCCCCAAATATCACTTCCACTGAGAAGCACTCTTTGATTGCCCCAGACAATCAGACAGCTCCCTTTGCTGAGCGCCCTCAATTCCTGGCGTGTAGAATCATTTCATCAGACCCTCGTAGGTACCAGACTGATCCCACAGCATAATCAAACGCATTAAAATGTATTCATGTTACATACTAAATAATCACTTGGCTTTAAATAAGTTTTTAAAGGATGTTTGTAATTCTTCATTTGAAATTTTGATTGATTTCCCTATTTCTTTTGGTTCTTTACATACTTTGAAGCTAGTGATTTTTTTCTTTTCTCAAACATTTTATGGGTTGATAAAAAGACTTCTGGGGCCTTCCTGGCCATCCAGTGGTTAAGACTCCACACTGCCAATGCAGGGGGCGTGGGTTTGAGCCCTGCTCAGGGAAGTAGGATGCCAATGCCACGGAGTGCAGCCAAAAAATCTAGAAAGAGAAAAAGCCCCTCCTCCCAAAAGTTAAGATGATTCCCTTGGAGCTGACACCCGCCCAGCGCTGTCCATGTATTGGGTGCAGGGAATTAGGTGTTTATCTACCTATGTCCTTCTCAGGACCATGAACCTCGGCATCAACACAGTGTCTAAATTCTCTCTGTATGGCCAGCAGCCAGCCAGAACAGAGCAGGCACTCAGGCACTGTCCACAGAATGGGTAAATTCATGAATTCCCCTAAAAATCTATCTTTCGCCTCTATGAATCTAAGACAACACAACTTGCATTTACTTCTGTACCTGTCGACTATATTTTTATAACACATTTCTGCTCTTTATATCCATTCTCTCCAAAGACTTCTGTTCTCATCACACTGTGTGAGTGTCCAGCGGGCATGCCCTTGAAAGCCTGCACATGTTACCTCTCTGGAGCCTCAAGACGACTCTGTGACACAGATCCTATTATCCTCATTTGACAGATAAAGAAACTGAGCCTCAGAGCAGGGAGCTGGTTTGCAAGTAGGAGCTCACAGAGTGAGGCCATGAACTCAGGACTGTCTGACTCACTGTCCTCAACATCTCTCCCCATCCCTCCCTCGCTGGCCCCAGGGCCCACCATCGCTCCTCACTCATTCCCCGTCCATCACTGTGCTCCCAGACAAGCTGCAGACCTTGCCTCCACCTATACACTCCATCCCACCACTGGAGAGGTTGTCTCAACCTCCCCCACTTCAATCCCATAGACCTTTCCCAAGTACCATGAGCTGAGCACCAGGCTGAGAACTAGAACTGAAACAATCAATACCATTAGTACTCAGCACCATGCCTAATACTCAGGAAAGGTCTATGGGATTGAATGAGTGATAGTCAAGGAGCTGTGAGCTCCTCAAGGGCAGGGACTGAGCCCAGAGCAGAGAGACAGTGGGATGGGACGTCATCTGCCTGCCCTTCCCTTTGAGGATGTTGGAGAATGTCACCTTCAAACACCAGGCCCACCTCCCAGGCTGGGCAGGTAACTCCTGGGTTGCCCCACCTGCCCTACCAGTCAAGTCTGTCCCTCTGGGAGGGACCTCAGTGCAGCAGCCTCTGGACCTAGACCACTACATGGAGTTTGCAGAAGAGCATAGGGACAGGCCTGGCCACCTGCTGCTTCCTCCCTGGACCTCTAGGCCAGCCGGGCCCCAAAGGAGCCCTCCTGAGAACCTCCCAAACATGGAGTACTTTACAGTTTGCAAAAGGCTCCCCCTTCTTTCTTTCAGTTGACCCTCTCTCCATCCCAGCTAGGGGTAAGGAATTTTCCAGGCCCCCTTGGCTCCTCAAGGCAGAGTTGGGGCCAGGACCCAGGAGTCCAGACTCCAGCCCCACACAGAGGGGCCTGGGAGCTCTGTTCAGCTCTCAGTCCCTCAGAAAGACCTCTTTCCTGAACCTCCATTTCCCACCTCAACCATAAGAGGATCCGACCAGAGAACTTTTAAGATCACTTCAGCTTCAACATGCCCAGAGGCTACCATGGTGAGGAGACTGGCCCTGTTACAGAGGAAAGACAGAGGCCCAGAGCTTTCCAGAGCTCCCACGGCGGCCACATACTCTGTCCCCGCACCTGGCTATCAGGCAGAGAGGCACCAAGTTCCAGCAGAACCCGCGGGGTGAGTCACCAGGTGTGGAAATGATGCTGGCACCAGGAGGCTCGGGGCTGGGAATCTCACCCCCACTGAAACCACAGCCCAGGAGCAGCGACCATGGGGTTCCTAAGACTAGCCCAAGAAGGTGCATGCAGCCTGCCCGGAGTGGATTTCAGCCAAGGGCAGTGGATGTCGCCCAGACCACCAAAAATAATGAGAATCACAATACAAACAACAACAGCACTCAGCAGCCTCTGTTGTGTCAGGCTCTGTACACCTGTTACCTTCTCTCACTTCACAACAGAGCTATCATGTGAGTATTACAGGACCCCGTTTACAGACGAGACCCCCACCAGGCTCAAGAGACTAAGGAGCTCCGCCCCCATCACACAAGGAGGAAGCAGGTCCCCTGCTCTGACGGCCCCCGAAGCCCGTAGCTACTGTCCAGTGGCCTGGGAGGCCCCGGCGGGGTGAGGTCAGGGCACTGGGCTGAGAGGTACGTGACCCAGGGGCCAAGCGGTGCCTTCTTGGGCCTCAGCCTGCAGGTCTGCAAAACCAGGGCTCTGACCTGGAGCTTCCCTTGGGCCGTGACACTCAAGATGCCTCGGAGGCCTGCAGGCCCACAGGCCACGGGCTGAGGCTGGCAGAGAGCGGGAGGCTGCAGCCTTGTGATGACTTAAGTGCCCCGGTGCCCGCCACAAGCACGCGGCCAAAGGTGCCTGCTGTCACCAGGCAGGAATGCGTCCGAACAGGACCCAGAGCCAGGCCACAGGACACCGGACAGAGGTGACCACTCAGGAGCCCAGGCTGGCACTCCACGGCACCGACCACGGGGCTGTTCCCGGACGGAAGGCCGCACCAGGGACCCTCAGGCAGACGCGGGCGTGGACCGAGGCCGCCCAGAGAGCAGGCCCGAAGGCCCGCCCCGACAGGCCCACGGCCCGGGCTGAGCTCCAGGGCTCGAGGGAGACAGTCACGTGGGGGTACAGGGTACAGCCATTCTGGGAGAGAGGGAAGACAGAGGGAGACGCTTGGCGAGGGAAGGTGGAGCGGGGTGGAGGGGGGAGGTCTCCAGGCTGAGGGGCACATCTGTGACGAAAAGCAGGACTTCATCTTAGGGCGGCAGACCCTCCCGCCAGGGGCCGGCTCCAGTTCCCAGTCGGACCCCCGCTGCCCTTCCTCTGACATCTCTGCCTCAGGCCTCATCTCCACACACCCCCCTCCCACCCCAACTCCTTTACTCTCTCTCTCCCTTGCATTCCTCTGGGAGCCGATCAGGGCTTGAATGACACCCCAGATGACTCTTTGCTATTAATTCCCACACACAGAATGGGCCCCTTGTTCTCCTCTCCCGGAGGAATAGCCGTGGCCAAAGCCATCCCAAGAGTCTCTGACTTAACCCTTCTCCTGGCTGCTCCTCTGTATGTCCCCACACCCAGGGCCAGGGGGCCGGCACGGGGTGGGGTGCAGAAAGGGTGTCAAGGAGACACACGGGCTCCTACAGCTCACAGCTGCTGGAAAGACATCCCCATGATGGGAGAGCAGGGCCACCTCAGCCTTCCTGGGGAGCTTGACCCTAGCCCCTCGCCTGAGGGCTCTTGCCAGACCCTGGTGGCCAGAAGGCCTTTCCACTCAAGTGTGGGAGGTCCAGGGTCTACGGCCTCCACCCGGGGCTAGACTGATGTCTCAGTCCCCAGAGAGGCTTCTTCAAGGGGGCAGCTGGAAGGCATGTGCCCTTGGCCCCGCCCCCAGCCTCGAGGGGGGTTAACAGGACTGGAGGCCAGACGCCACCTGTCCTGGCAGGTCACTGAGGAGAGACAAGAGGTGCCCGTGGCCTCTTTTGATCCTCCAAGCCTGGAGGACAGGGAGGAACTGGTCTGTTGAGTCAAAACCCACCATCTCTTCCTTCCCTGTTCCTACCCTACCCCCATCCCTACCAGTTTAGACAATGAGAGTGGAAATACTGCACCAGCCATCGAGGCCAGCCCTCACTGCTCAGATGGGGAAACTAAGGCCCAGAGGGAGGAGAGCATGGTCCCACCCCTCTGCAAGTTCATGGCACAGCCTTGTCCCCAAGTCCCTGGCTTCTAGACCAAGACACTGTTCCCTTCCCCATTCCTCTCCATTTCCACCTTCCACCATCCCACCGCCGCTGTCCCAATTCCATGGGCCTGCTGCGTGACCTTGAGCAAATCAGCTTGGCTCTCTGGGCGCTGGAACACTAACACACGAAGGGGTCCAAACACCAGCTCTGCCACCAGTATCGGCAACCTTTGCCTCCTGCCCCAGGATCAGGTACAAATCCTTGGGTCTGACTCAATGAGGACGGCCCCAGGAAGGCCTGAACTCATCAGTTCATCCTCCAGTCCCATCTCCCGCCAGTCCACCTCCCAGACTCAGTGCGCTGGGGGCAAGGGAGAAGGGCCCTAGAGGCAGCAGCGGTGACTCTGGAAATAAGAGGGAGACAGTCCTAGCACAGGCCTGAGGAGCAGCAAGGGGGCCCAGGGCATGGTGGTGGACCAGGAGAGGTGGCGTGGAGCCAGGTGGGGAGGACCCTGAAGGACGGGACAGGAGGCCCTGCACCCTCAGCCTCAAGAGCTGCTCTGTACAAATCTCGGCCTAAGTCACTTCTCCCCATCTTTCTCATTTTCCCAGGACCCTCCAACCCCTGGCAGCAACCCCCTACCCACCCCCGCCTACACACACACCTCCTGGTACACAGGGACAGAGCAGGTGAGGGATGGTGGGGAAAGAGGAGAAATAGAAAGATGAGCGCCTGAGAGCAGGGCCAGGTGCTGGAAAGAGAGAGAGCTGTCCAGCTGAGGACAGACAAGATGCCAGTGGGGGGCGGAGAGAGCCAAAAGGCAAGGACACTGAGACACAGCCACCACCTTTGGGGTCAAACGACGGAGCCTCCCAGAGAGGGGCCTGCAGATGGAAAGAGGAAAAACCGGAAGTAATGGAG
Organism: Nanger dama; assembly: GCA_917880005.1. NCBI lineage: Eukaryota > Metazoa > Chordata > Mammalia > Artiodactyla > Bovidae > Nanger > Nanger dama. Next base: position 10,373,863 of record CAKJTW010000046.1, read on the forward strand.
GAAGACAAGGAAATCCAGGCAGACTGTGGCATTGCAGAAGACTCTGGACAGTCCCTTGGACAGCTAGGAGATCCAACCAGTCCATCCTAAAGGGAATGAGTCCTAAATATTCATTGGAAAGACTGATGCTGAAGCTCCAATACTTTGGCCACCTGATGCGAAGAACTGACTCCTTAGAAAAAACCCTGATGCTGGGAAAGACTGAAGGCAGGAGGAGAAGGGGACAACAGAGGATGAAATTGTTGGATGGCATCATCTATTCAATGGACATGAGTTTGGGTAAACTCCGGGAGTTGGTGATGGACAGGGAGGCCTGGCGTGCTGCAATCCATCGGGTCACAAGGAGTCAGACATGACTGAGTAACTGAACTGAACTGAAATGAATGGAGGGAGAGAAGGAAATCCAGGCAGACAGAAAAATAGGGCCGTGGATGAGGCAGTAACAGAAGAGAAAAAGGGGGAAAGCGAAGGTCAGGAGGAAACAGAGGGGCTGGGGCTGGGGAGATGGGCTGCCCTGGCTGCACTGCTCAGGCCCCTCCCAGGCTCCCCTGCGTTTCCCCCAGGCCCACGAAGCCCCCTCGGGCCGCCGTGGCCTGCGCACCTCCAGTGCTCCAGCGCCACACAGGAGGACTCAGCCCTTGGCTTCCGAGGGCCCAAGCCGCGCCTGCTGAGGACACAGCAGGGAGGAGGGCACCATGGGAGTCCAGGGGCCCAGCCTGCCCAAGAGGCAGGAGTTTTGAGGCTGAGGATGGGGGCCTCTGAGACCCTCTATTCTAACAGTTCCCCCAGCAGCTGCAGCATAGTCACAGTGGAGCTTTCAAAAGAACTCCCACCCAAATCTATGGCTCAAATTAGGACCTGGGAATCAGTATTTAGAACAAGCTTGCCGATGAGCTTTGGGCCACACTGACAGATGTGGGTGAGGCTGGTGGTCAGAGCTGGGCTGTGCCCCACCCAAGGTCACACCACAGTTCCCTGCAGAGCCAGGCCTCACAGTGAGGCCTCTCAGGTCCCAGCCCAGGGGCTGGAGGGTGGTCCACACGGTGCCTGGCACACAGGAAGGGCTTAAAGCCGGCAGTGCCGTCTCCCTTTCCCTCTGTCCCTCTACTCTCAGGGCCCCGGATCCCGCTCTCCAGGGGCAGCCAGGGCAGTCGAAGAGCCAGAAATCAAATGGGGAGGGGGAAGGAAGGCTTTGGGCCAGAATGGGGTTTCTCTCCCCCATTTCCCCACCCCCCATCCCCCTAGTGCCAAGGCCTGGGGCTGCCAGCTCCAGCCAGAGATGGGGGTGGAGGGTGGGGCAGGAGGGAGGAGGGGAAGACCCGGGGCTTCCTGTCCACCCCTCCAACACACACACACCCCTGGTTTTTTTCCCTCAGCCTCCTTGGGCTCAGGGCTGGGTCCCCTGGGGCGGTGGTGTCTGAAGCTGACAGAGCTGCCCTGTCCTTCCTGCCTGCTGGGGGAAGGGGTGGAGCTGGCGGCTGAGCTGCTCAGATGCCCCGTTCCCTCCTCCCCTTCCCTAGGTCCTCAGGGGCTTGTTGTCCGACCATCCTTGATAGTCTATCCCTGATAGATCTTTCCCTGATAGATAGGTGTCTAGACTACCCAGCCTATCCCTCCAGGTGCCCTGCATTCTGAAAGGAGGAAGAACACTGGACGGGAATCAGGACACATGCTTATATTGCTCGAGAGACCCTGGGCAGGGCTCCCGCTCTGATCCTCGGCCTCCCTCCTCTCCAATCCTCCCCACTTCTCGTCTTCTCCATGAGGCTGTGTGTGTTCATTCATTCATTCATCAGGCACCTCTGGCGTGCCTGGCACTCAGCTAATCCCCAGAGGTTCGTGAAGCTGACATCCTTGTGGAAGGAGAAACAATACCAGGGATTTCCTGGAGATCTGGTGGTTAGGGCTCCTTGCTCTCACTGCAGAGGGCCCAGGTTCAATCCCTGGTCGGGGAACTAAAAATCCCACATGCCACAAAGGACAGACAAAAAAAAAAAAAGAATGACTAATCCCACAATAAATATATAATCATAAGTTGTCGTGAATATTATAAAGGAAAAGGCCGAGAGGTTGTCAGAGAGAATAGCGGACCCTGGAGGATCGGGCGGGGACTCTGCAGACTTTAGCTTGAGCCCAAAGAAGGAGCCAGCAAGGTGACAGTGGAAGTGAGTTCAGTGAAGAAAGAGCATACTTGCTGACCGGAGGAGAATCCACTGAGAGCCCTGCCCTCAGTGGATTGGAGACTTGGAGGCCTGAGTCGAGGAAAGCAGAGGAGGGACACTCTGGCTGGAGTCTTGGGGTGAGAGTGGGGCAGGTCATGCCGGACCAGGCTAAAGATTTGGGATTTTCTCAGAGCCATGAGAAGAAAATACTCATTTGATCTGTCTGTAATCTAAGATTTTATTTCCCTACGTGCATGTGTGTCTGCGGCATTTGTGTGTTTTAGAACAAATGAGTGAGGGACTTCCCTGGTGGCCTGGTGGCTAAGACTCTACAAAGCAGGGGGCCCAGGTTCGATCCTTGATCCAGAAACTAGATCCCACATGCTGCAGATAAGGATTCGAATGCTACAACTGAAGATCCCAAGGGCTGAAACTAAGACCCAGGACAGCCTAATAAATACATTAAATAAATATTTTCTAAACCATTACTCACAAAAGAAAAATAAGTAAATTGGGATTCCTCAAAAATTAAAAAAAAATTAAGAACAAATGAACAAACTGATGACTGTGGAGAGTGAACCATGGGTCCTGCCCCCAAAGGGCTAACGGGATGTTATGACTAGACCAGTGAACCAGTTCTCTGGGGAAAGGAGAAGCAGGGCAGGGCTCTCAGTGGATTCTCCTCCAGTCAGCAAGATTCAGCTAGCACCTGTGTGCTCACATACCCAGCCCTTAGCAGCTGCCTCAGGGAGGAAAAAAAAAAAAATGTGGGCATCTTCCTATACAACCCCCATGTCCCTGAATGTAAATCTGAAAGTCCCCCAGAGATCTTAGAGGCCAGCTCTCTCACTGGACAGATGAAGTAATGAGAGAGCCCAGAGAGGGAGACTGACCTGCCCCAGGTCACACAGCAAGAGTCGAGACTGGGGTGGAGTTGGGAGCAGCTTCTCCCATAGCCCCTGCTAAAGGTGCTGAGGTACTAAGAGTTCTACTCAGGGTTCTAGCCCCAAACAGGAGACTTTCAAAGTCTGACTTCTCAGCCTGCCACCTGGATATAAAATCCCCATGCCTGGCAGCCTTAAGGATATATTATACTTCCTGCTTGAATCAATGCACCCCAGGGCTGTGCCAAGTCCTTTGGTCTTATTGCAGTAAGTGCAACTCTTGACCCTAGGAAGGGAAGAGATTTTCCTCGGTGCATCATATCCAAGGCATTATTCCACGCAGCATGACTGTGAAACTTCTGGACCTCAGCTGACAGTGGAGACAGGACTAGAGAAGGCAATGCCCACGCCTGCCTTTGTTCCCAAGCACTGTGCGAAACACCTGCCGGTCCACGTTGCTCTCATTTTTGCATTCCCACGAGGCAGGTAGTGCTACGCTCATCTGAGGGCTTCCCTGGTGGCTCAGATGGTAAAGAATCTGCCTGAAATGCAGGAGACCTGGGTTCGATCCCAGAGTTGGGAAGATCCCCCGGTTTACAGAAGTACAAATTGAGGCACAGGAAGATAATGTGACTGGCCTGATCCCACTGCTGGTTAGCAGTGGATTTGAACTCTGGTTTCTTTGGTTCTGAGTCTCAATCTTATTGGGCTTTCCTGGTGGCTCAGCAATAAAGAATCCACCTGCAATTCAGGAGACACAGGAGACCTGGGTTTGATCCCTGGGTCAAGAAGATCCCCTGGTTAGGAAATAGCAACCCACTCCAGTATTCTTGCCTGGGAAATCCCATGGACAGAGGAGCCTGGTGGGCTACAGTCCATACGGTCGCTAAGAGCTGGACGCAACTGAGCGGCTAAGCCCACATGCACGCTCACGATCATCACTCAGCTCCATTTCTCATTATAAAGTGACATCAACAAAGAAGGCATGATAAGAAGGCAATCTTATCATGGCCCCTTAGAGTGCACACATGAACACTAAATATCCCACTGGCCCATCCGTTTTCACTTTCAGGGGCCACAGATAAACTCGCCAGATGAGAAATACACTCACAGCACGAACCTCCAATGGGCATCTGGCTCCATTCACACCCAGTCCAGTCCCCTGCTCTTGGACCTGGGACATTTCCTAGATGACCGAGTGAAATGACAGGGACTCCAGAATAGGAAGACCTAGTTATTCCAGTCACCTCCTAAACTGGGAAACTTGGATAAGTCCCTCCCCTCAAGCTGTCCAGAGCATCAGCCCCCTCCAGGGACAACACCAAGGGTCCCACGTAATAAAGCCACCCTCGGTAACCCCCCACCCATCCTTTCTTTCCTCCATCATCACCACTCTCTTCAGCCTCACGCAAAGCTGCACCACATCTTCTAAAAGGTGTGTGGAAAGTCTGCACAAGTGAAAAACTCCCAGCTTGTTCACAAGCTCCCTGAACACAAGCTGAGCACTCACCCCACTTTATCACCCCACCGACAGCAGAGGGCATGTCCTTGAGAAACCTGGGGTCAAAAGTCCTGACCAAGCAGTCAAGTTCCAAGACCAAATAGTCCTGTGATCTAGGCCAACCACTTCCCTTTCTGCTTTTGTTCAATGGGATGACGATCCTGCTGATGGGAGGACAGCGAACAACTGCACTTGGGCAAGACAAGAAGCGGTGACTCCTGTCAAACCCGAGGTCAACCGACAGCCACCCTCTGAGCAGAGCCCGAGATGCTAATAACAATAGCGGCCATTTACTGAGCCCCATCATGTGCCAGGCACTGTCCTAAATGTTTACATACATTAACTGGTTTAATCCTCACCCTGACCTGGAAGGAAAGATTCGCGACATTAACTCATTTGCCAAGGACACACCGCCAGTAAGTGGGGGCAGGGAGGGACAGGATTTGAACTCACAGCTGCCTGACTCAAGAGCACCACACCAGTACCCCCGTGTCTGTGCATCAAGTCATTACTCGCATCACTGCACCTCTGTGCACCAGGCATCCTGGAGGAAGGTGAGAAAGCCTCAGCCCACAGTTCTACACCCCGCAGGGACGATGTCCTGCTGGCAAGGTGACCAGGGCAGGACACAGGGGAGGCTCCAGGCCTTGGCCAACAGGCAAGGTGCTCTGTGGGGAGGACTCGGCCTGCTGGGTTCAGGTCACACAGGGGGACTGCGAGGGGGCGGAGAGATACAGCTGCAGCTTAGGTCAAGTGCAGGGCAGGGAGACAGGGGCTGGTGGAGCTCTGCAGGGTTGAGGACTGTGCCCTAAGAGTGCCCTCAGGGTGCCCAGGCTCCTCACGGGGGCACCTGCACCTTCTTCTTGACTCTTAAGAGAAAGGAAGGAAGAGAGAAAAGGCCCAGAGTCAGAGGAAAGGACTTATGAGAATGAATTTACGAATCTCCATCTCATCCGCAAGGAGAAGGGTAAGGAGGAAGAGGAGTTGGGGTAAGTACTTTAAACAAAACTCCATCCCTTCATTATAGCAGTTAGAGCTTTTCACACCCTCAAAGGCCCTGCCTCTCTACAAAGAAAAAGTGGAAAGCAGTGTTTCCCAAACTCAGTTGCCCACAAAACTTGTCTTTTCAAGAGAAGCTGATCAATGCCTGAGGAACACGGAGCGCCCTGAGGCACCACCTTGGAAACGCTGGGTCAGGCATTGGCCTCTGGTTTTGAAATATAATTCATGGGCTATTGAATCTGGAAATGGCCTTGGAGAAGAGCTAGCTGCCCCCACATTCTATAGGTGGGGAAACTGAGGCCTAGAGAGGGTAGAAAGTGGCCGAGGCAACCCCGTGCCCCACAGCCCTGCTGGGATTTGACTGCCCTATCCCCACTTGGCCGTGGAGGACCTCGGCCACGCCAGGGTTCCGGGTTTCTATGCAGGTCTCTCATCAAACTCTGAGCTCCTCAAAGCCAGGTCTGGCCTCCACTACCACCTCCCTACCCCAGCTCCTGGCCCAGCGCCCTGCACAGAGGGTACGTTCACAAAAGTTCACCACAGTGTGAGAGGTTCGGGGAGACACCAGGAAGGGCTTTCCGGCAGCTGGGCTTGGATAACAGGAACGAGCAGCTCTGAGGGCTTCTAAGAAGAGGGCAGAGGCCAGCTACCCCGAGGCAGCACTGGGCACTGGCCCCAGCTTCCTTGTTCCCGGAGTGGGCGGGCTTGGGAGGGCAAGGAGGACACAGGCCCCAGGAGCTGCCTTCCTGGCCCAGGTCCGCGACCCTCAGCTTGGACCAAAAACAAGGGCCGGCGAGAACCTCTGTCAGGACAGGCCTGGAATGCCGTCCTCCCCTCTGCCACCCCCTCCCGTGCTCAGGCTTCCACCTCCAGGTAGCTGCTCTGGTCCACCCCAGCCTTCCCCATCTTTTTCTCTCAATTCGGGTGACACATCCACTCAGGGAAGATTCCCTGAGGTTCTGCTGGGGCCTGGAGGGGCCGAGACCAAGAGGAAGGCATGTCCCTGCCCTCAGGGGTGCCTCCCAGGAGGAGGTGGAGATCGGCCTGGATGCCAGGCTGTGCAGTGAGGGGGTGAGGCAGCTACGGAGCCATCGCCCTCTCCTCCACGGGACAGGAATACAGGAAAAGAATTCCAAGCTAGGCGTGTCCCGAAGAGAGGGCCTCTGAGCTGGGCTGCCAGCCCCGACGAGGGGGAGGGAAAGCACAGAGCTAGTGCAAAGGCCTCGGGGAGGGGGTGGGGGTGCAGGCGGCAGGAAGCTATGCCCGGTCTGGTGGTGGCAGAGCAGAGTGGTCAGAGGCTGGGCTCGGGGGAAACTGTGGGTACCAGGCCGGGCCCTCCCATCATTAGCTGCGTGAGCTCGGGCTCATCACTCAACGTCTTTGAGCCTCAGTTTCCTTCCCAGAAGGAGAATAAGGACGGCACCTGAGTAGGGAGAGCTGTTGAGGCTCCCAGGACAGGGGTCTCCAGGGTGGGGCCAGCCCAGGGGGTCTGGAAGTGTGTCTTCACTGTCGAGGGGCCACCGGCAGGGGAGGCCCACCCGTCAAGCACTTGTCACACCGCTCTGGTCTGACTCTGGGATTCAACAGGCAGATTACAAGCTCCTGACTCTAACCCGCGGTCGCTGCTCTGTAAACACCTGTGCACCTGAACTGAAGTCAATAGCACCCCACCTCCCAGTCTCTAGACTATTTTTTCTAGTTATCATTTATTGAGCACTTACTCGGCACCTTGGACAGCAAGGAGATCAAACCAGCCAATCCTAAAGGAAATCAACCCTGAATATTCATTAGAAGGACTGATGCTGAAGCTGAAGCTCCAATACTTTGGCCACCTGATGTGAAGAGCTAACTCACTGGAAAAGACCCTGATGGTGGGAAAGATTGAAGGCAGGAAAAGGGGATGACAGAGGATGAGATACTTGGGTGGCATCACCGACTTGATGGACATGAGTTTGAGCAAGCTCTAGGGGATGGTGATGGACAGGGAAGCCAAGCGTTCGTGGGATCGCAAAGAGTTGGACACAACTCAGCGACTCAACAACAACTCTGCACCAAACATTCAGAGTGTGTGTATTCTTTTTGTTTGTTTTTTATTTTGGCCGCGCAGCGTGACTTGCAGAATCTTGGTTCCTTAAACAGGGTTTGAACCCAAGACTTCGACAGCGAAATAACCACGTTCTAACTACTGGCCTACCAGGGAATTCCTTGCATACTTTTTTTTTTAACACTTTTTCTATTTATTTAATTTTGTATCTTAAAGGATGATGAATTTTCACAAAGCTTAACTGTAATAACCATTTCCTGATGTATGTAAGTCAAATCATTATGCTATACACCTTGAACTTATATAGTGCTGTATGTCAATTAGATTTCCATAAAACTGGAAGAAAAAATTTAAAAAAATGAACATTTAACCTAGTCAAAAAGTTCTGTGCCTGTGTATTCTTATTTAATTCTCCCATCCACTTGGAATACAGTGATATAGAAAATGCTCAACATCTTATACAAGCAGAAACCGACTGTGAGAGGTTAACAGCATAATCTGCCCAAGGCCAAATGGATGCGAGTGGCAGGGTTTCCTGACTCTGAGACCAGTGCTCTTTCCACTGTACCCGAACCCGGAAGAACATGTCTGACCAGAGGTAAGGGACCTCCCACCGCCCGCCTCCCTCCCCACCAAACACTCTCCCAGACTAAGCTTCTGTCTGTGAATATTGTACCCTTGACCCTGACCTCTGCCCCTCAGCCTTCCCCCTTCCCAATGCACAGCCCCTCCCTCACCACACCCCACAACTCCCCAAACACCCCAGCGTCACTGCCACTGAGGCTCTGGCCTTCAGCTCAGGGGTCCAGAGCCCAGCCCCTCCCTTCTCTGAGGAGATTTTGGGTTCTGCAGGGGGTCACCACAGCCTCGGGGTTCCAGAAACTCCAGTCATGGAGAGAGCAAGGCCTCCCAGGGCGCTGCAAAAGCAAACACTTCTGAACCCCATGCCCAGAAATTCAGAATTAGCCAGTCTGTAGGAGACCCAGGCTTCAGTGTTTCTTTAAGACGCCACAGTGACCCTAAAGTGCAGCAAGATTAGGTGATTGCTGGGAGCTGGTCAGAAAGTGGGAGCAGGGCACAGGCCTGAGGAAGAAGTGAGAGGACAAGCTGAACCATGCGGGTCTCATCCTCATGGTGCCTGGAGGTGCTGAAGGGCCTTGCTGCTTGGCCCTGGCTCAGCTGAACAGCAGATTTCCCCATCATATCTCACCTGGGGATCTTGGAGGCAGGTGGGGGGGACGTAACCAATGCCCCAGGGGACAGATGAGGGACTGGGACCTTCCATAAAGCTGGCCCAGTGCCCCCTAGAAGACGGCTCGGGAGCTAAAGGGTTAAGGGTCACGGCCGACCCAAAGCGGCTCAACCAGGCAGAGTCATCAGTGGGCTTTACATCTGATGGACAGAATTTCATTTGCTCTCTTCCTCTCAGGGGGCCATCTCAGGAGTAAATCAGGGACCAGCTCCACAGAACCCAGGTTGGATCCCAGAAAAACCCTGCCGGTCCTGAAAGGCCTCCGCCCAGCCTGAAACTTACCATTATACCTCCCTTCTGGGGAAAGAGAACAGGCTCCAGAGTTCCCCAGCACCACACCTCTCCCAGGATGGGTATACATGGGATTGGGGGGCGGGGGTGTGGTAAGAGGTCACCAGCGTTCCTGGAGGAGGGTCAGGAATGAGAGGGCAAGGACCCATCCCATCTCCAGCAGAGAAAAGAGCAGAAGGGGCGCTGGCCACCAGGCTGGTTCTGCCAAGGACAGAGGCCCCGTGTCCTCGTCGTCCTCCTCCAGGAACCCTCCCCATCTCCAAACCCCCTGCTCTCCAGGGATGAACCTTCCCCTGCTGGAGAAAGCTGGGCCCCAGGGGCCTGAAACAGATGGAGGGGATCAAGACTTGCCAGCATGGCGGGCAGTGTGTTCCCAGCACAGTGTGCACCCCCATCCACAGCCCTGGGCATCTGACAGCTCTCAGCCCCCCGCCCCGCACCCCTGCAGGCCCACCTTCCTCACCCAGCACCTCTCAGCAGAGAGCCCAGCACAGCGCTTGGAAACAGGAAGAGAGGGAGAGACAGAGACAGAGGGAGGGGAAGAGAGAAGACTCTTCTGTCCAGCCTGGCTTCTCTGCAGACCCAGAGTGCCCACCGCCACCCCCCACCCCCATCCTGGCACAGCTGGGCCAAGGAGGGGGAGTGGTAAGGGAGGAGGCAGGCAGTCGAAAGGGGGAGTCGTGGGACCCCACACCTGCCTTCTTACCCTCTGTAACTACCCCTCTCCGCCCCAGGGGGGTGGTCTCAGGCCAAGTCAGGGATGCCACAGACACCACACCTCCTCAAGAGGAGGAACCAAGGGCTGGAAGGATGAGCAGGGACCCACCGGGATCGAGGGATGCCAGGCAGGCGGGCGGCGGACGGGCCGCAGCGGGTGTCGGAGACTGCCGCGGGCAGCCGGACACGACCCGACTGGATGCTCGTCCCTCTGTCCCTCTGTCCATCCAGGGCGGCTCCTCTCTGGGCGGCTCTGAGGCCGGGCGGGCGCTGTTAAAAAGCTTTTTATGTGTGTGTGTGTTAATCACATGATTGCCGTTCACCTGTATTTCGAACAAAGACAGCTCACTGTTTCAAGGCCCCGAACAAGAGTCTGGGCACAGGGAAGAGAAGGGAGGCGGGGGGAGGAGGGTTGGCAGCGCCGGGGGTGGCGTCGAGGAAAACTGGGGGAGATTGTCCAAGGCCGGCGAGTGAGAGAAAGAGAAAACCCTTATCAAACTCCTAATTCACTGGGCTCCGAGGCCCCAGACACACTGGCCCGATTGTCTGGCTGGTTGTGTGTGCGAGCGTGTGTGTGTGTGTGTGTGTGTGTGTGTGTGTTCCAGTGTCCGCTCCCCCCACCCCCAACATGCCTTCGCCTCGTGTGACTACCTCATTGTGTCCCATTACCCACCCCCTCCCACCCCCTTGGCCTTTCCCAAGCACAAGGCCTTGCCTGGACCCCCTTTCCAGCCCTGCTCCAGACGCGACTCCTTGGGCTGGGCCCGCGGCCTCGCCCAGACGCTGAGGATCTCAGAACCGTCCTTGGTCATCATTGCGGCCCTGGCTCCATCTGTCCTCCTCACATACCCGCACCTCTGCCTCAGCACCCACCTTTAAAGATGAGAGACGGGCTGTGGTCTTAGAGGCCTGTGAAAGCCTTAGATGATGGGCAGGACAAAAAAATGAAGGAAGTCACCCCGCTGGGGGGAGTGGGGTTGAGTGGAGAAGTGGGCAGAGAGGAAGAAGACTCCTCACTCTTTCTCCGGGTGGGGGAGTGGGGGTGTCTTCACAACCAGGACTGGGACTCCCCTACCAGGTGGAGGGAGTTGGGTCCCAGGAAATGGGGCCCTAGAAGCTTTTCAGACCTACTTGAAGAGGACCTCAGCCCAGCACGGGCCCAGCCTCCCGCACACCTTAGTCTGTCTCTCTTGAGCCAGCCCAGGCCTTGCGGTGCTGGGTGTCCGGTGAGAGGAGACTGGGGGTGAAGCCGGGGCATCTGCACTGGGCAGGGGGTATCCAGCTGCACCCCGCTTCACCAGGTATGGACCTGTAATCTTCCTCTCCTGCTGTCTGAGAGAGAGGACAGCTGGGTGCAGGGTAGGAGGCGGGGTGAGACAGGCTGGCACGCAGTAAGAGGTCTTAAGTGAAGCAACACCGGCCAGTGGCACCCCCCATGTGACAGAACCGTCACCTGCCTTCTCCTCTGCCAGCTGCCCATTCCGACACCTGAGACAGAAGTTGGGGGTCCCAGGTGGGCCCAATTTTCCCTCAAGGGACACGTTGTGACCCTGCCCACCTGCCTCCACTGGCTCTCCTGGCCTGACCACCGCCACTCCTACACCTTCCCAGGATGGGCCTGGGGGGCAGCCAGCCGCGCAGGGAGCTGGGGTGGGGGGGGCTGGCGGAGGAGCCCAGAGTGTTGGGGATGAAGGAAAGCGCTGGAGGCTCCACCTTCTGCCCTCCCCTCCCTCCCTCCCTCCCCTCCCCCTTCCCCTCTCCCCCCTCCTTCCTTCCCCAGCCCTCGGCAGCAGCTCAGCGCTCAGTCAGTCTCAGGCTGTCCGGCCAGGGTGGTTGGTGGTGAGGATTCGGGCTCCGTCCTGACAAGGCCCGTGGCCTGAGACTTGGGGCCCCCAGCCCCTCCCAACCAGCCCACCAGCGTCCCCCACCCCCAGCCCCCGAGCTGGACCGCACACCTTGGGACGCGGTTTTCCACTTCCTCAGGACGAGCCCTAGACTGGAGGAGAGGTCCGAGGAGGTGAGTGAGTGTGCAGCCCGCTCCTCTTTTCCCGGGGCCCAGGCCTGGGACCCCGCGGTGGGGCGTGGGGCGGAGGGAAGCTGACACCCACGTGCCCCCAGCCCAGTTCCTCTTCTAGTCCCCGTCGGGGGGCAGGCGGAAGGGAAGAAGGAAAGGTGAGCGAAAAGGTGGGAAATTCCAGGAGCTAGGATTAGAGCAGAAGAAAGAGTCCGTTTTTCTTCCTTTCCATCAACAAACCTCCACCCAAGAGGAGGTTTTTAAAAAATAGAAAAAAACCGAACCCACCCACAGCAAGAGGCGGTTGGGACCAGGTGGGGGGAAAGACATGGAGGCGGGAGCTAAGAGGCCGAGCCCGGGTCTGGCATGTGCGGGGGCCCAAGGGGCTGCGGTGGGTTTAGGGGCAGCCTGCCGGCGCCACCTTGGGACTGTGCCTGAGTCGCGTGCCGGGCCGCCGTCGGGGCTGCACGCACGCCGCCCATCGCGCCCTCCTTCTCATCGTCCAGGTGAGCGTTGGACTCTTCGCTAGGACCCCGGCGGCGGGCCCGGGGGAGGCGGCCGAGGCGGCGGCGGCGGCCGGGGGCGACATGGCAGAGGAGCAGGACCTGTCCGAGGTGGAGCTGAGCCCCGTGGGCTCCGAGGAGCCGCGCTGCCTGTCCCCGGGGAGCGCGCCCTCGCTGGGGCCCGACGGCGGCGGCGGCGGCGGCGGCGGCTCGGGCCTGCGAGCTAGCCCGGGGCCCGGAGAGCTGGGCAAGGTCAAGAAGGAACAGCAGGACGGCGAGGCGGACGATGACAAATTCCCCGTGTGCATCCGCGAGGCCGTCAGCCAGGTGCTCAGCGGCTACGACTGGACTCTGGTGCCCATGCCGGTGCGCGTCAACGGCGCCAGCAAGAGCAAGCCGCACGTCAAGCGGCCCATGAACGCCTTCATGGTGTGGGCGCAGGCGGCGCGCAGGAAGCTAGCTGACCAGTACCCGCACCTGCACAACGCCGAGCTCAGCAAGACGCTGGGCAAGCTCTGGAGGTGAGAGCCCCCGACCCGCCTCCGGGGAGCTCCCGCCGGGCCCTCTACCCGGGCCCTCTACCCGCGGGTGGAATGGGGCGAGGCGCTCACGGCCTGGGCCCTTCTCCTGGGGCAGCCGCCTCCTTGATGGGACTGAACGGCCAGCTGAGGGCATCGGGCCCGCCCTTCCCCCAGTACCCCCTAGGGATGGCGCTCGCGCTGGTCTCCAGCGGCCCAGGCCCCGCTCCCCAGCCGGGGCACTGGGCTGGAAGGCGCCCCCTAGCGGTTGGAATTCTGCCGGTGGCAGGAGCTGGGGCCTGGGCTTCTGGGCTGGGTGGGCGAGAGTGAAGGTGGAAGGGAGGGAAGGCTGGTGGAGGTATCCACACCATAGTTTTCCACTAACCCCATTTCCGCAGGTGCCACTCAAGGGTGCCACTGCCCCGGGGTCAAGGGGGATGCGAGGGAAACGTCTGGAAAAGAACTGAAGACCTGGCTGGAGAGGCAGGGAAACTGAGGCAGGCAGTGGAGAACTGCAAGGCTGAGATGGGGGCAGACAAGGAATTCAGGTTCGGGTCTTTGAAAGGGTGACGGATGGAGGCCAAGCCGACCGCTGCAGGCCCCTGTCCTACCCCAGCCTCCTCCTCTGCACCCTTCTGAGCTCTTTCAGACCCAGGGCTTCTTCATCTCCCCAGGAAAGGGGACACACGGAGAGGAGACTCCCGCTCCCACCGGGTCCCAGAGCTGCCAGGCTGGTCTCTTCCCCTCCCTCCCTCTCCCAGTCTGGGCGCCATCTTCCTTTCCAGGGCCCCACCCAGGATTGAGTAACCTCCTACCCCTCCAGCCCTGGAGCTGACAGCCCTGGCCGGGGGAAAGGCTGGCCCCTTTCCTACCCAGAGTCCCTCAGGGTCCCAGGTTCTCTGGAAGCAGCTCAGAATTTGGGGGAAAACATGCCCCTGAGAAGGAAGTCAGCCTCACCTCTGGTCTGGGGTTTAGGCTGCTCCCTTTTGAATGCGTTGTTGACCAAGGCAACGCCACCGCCCCCACCCCCCTCAGGAAGTCCTGGGCAGCTCAGAAAGAGAACAGGGGCTACAGAAGGTGAGAGTCTGCAGAGATTACCTGATTCCCCGCTAGAATGTCCATGAGATAAGCCCAGGAAGGCAGAGGGCCCGCCCAGGCCATGTAACAGCTGGTGGTAGAGCCGGGGCCAGAACCAGGTCTCCTGACGCTTCAGCCAGTGGTCTTCCCACACACTATCATTGGTGACAGAAGTGGGTCACCCCTCCCCTCTAAGACATGATCAGGAGGTTGTGGGGTAAGGGCAGAGGAGAGCAGGAATGAGGAGCATCCAAGCTGCAGAAAGGGTCAGGGGAGCCTGCCACCCCTCTCCTTGCCAGCCCCAACACAGTGGAGCTTGGCCTAGAAAGCCAAAGGCTTAAGGTGGTGGAAGGAGCAGGAAAGCCCCCAAGAGACCAGGAATTCGCATCCAGCCCCCTGGGCCTGGCCCTGGCCATGTGTTTGCTAAAGGCCTGGTGCTTCTTCCCCTCCCTCCTCAACACTTGGCTCACCCCAACAGGCCCTGGGCTCCGTGGTCAAACTGCTGCGTGGACTCCAGAGGGTCTAGCCTTGCCCAGGATCGGAGGTCAAAGCCAGCTCCTCTGCCCAAGGTCCATCCACATCGTGGCAGGGTTCAGCCCAAGCCAGGACCCTTGGTGCCATGGGACAGAGACAAGCAAGTGCAAGACAGACAACCAGGAGGGAGGCAGACAGGCAGACAGAACAGGCCTTGGGGACCATGAGCAGACCACAGCATAAGCCCAGTAAGAGCATCAAAGCAAGGATGGACCACCCCCTTCCCACCTCTCCCCCACGCTGTTGCCAAGGATTCAAGGTTGGACCCTCTGTTGTCCTTGTCTGTCCCTGCTCCCCCAGCCGAGAACCCCACGTTGGGCTCCCTCAAAGGGACTTGTTCCTGACCACCCCTCACCTCAGGCTGGGAGCACAGGGGCCCAAGGTGACCCCCAGGGGCCAACCTGAGTATGGGTTGGGGGCAACCAGGAAAGCAGGCACTGCTTACTCAGGACCCACCCCAGCAGTGGGGGGTGACCAGACAGTGACAAGGGTCAAAGGCTATGCCAACAGGGAGTGGGCTACTCGGATCCTGAGTGGGGACTCTGGAGACCTCTGGACTGGCTTAAGCTAGCCTGCCTCTCCAGGGGCTTCTCCTGAAATCTGCACGCCCTGCCCCTCCACCGTCTCATGAATCTCAGGCTATCAAGAAGGGGGATGGCTAGCTGGGCAGAACTGGCAATCAGAGGCCCTGTACCTGAGACGAGAAAGACATGCAGATTGTGTGGGACGCTGGAAGGGGGTCAGCCAGACACACCAGCGTCCAGGCCCAGGCTCTCAAGTGGCTAGGGAGTGTGCCAACTGCTAACCTTCAGTGCCCACCCAGGAAAGGCCTGTTAGGTGTTGATCTCATAGTGCTGGGGTGGGGGGGGTGTATTAATTGACCCTCCTGGGGCAAATAATTAGAGCCAAGAGACAGGAAAGGTGGGGTCATAGGCTGGAACCTCCCAGGACCCTTAGGTGAGCCCCCACGGGAGCAGGGGAGCGGAGCCAGTGTGCCCTACCGTGAAAGCACCCCCGCCAGCTGGGGATTTCAGTTCTGATGGGGAGTCAGCCCACCCCTTCCCTCTCCATTTCAGACCTTGGAGACCCAGAGGTGAAAAGCAAACAAGGTTTGTAGTTAGAGATGTGGTGACCGAGGGCTAGCGCTGGAGTCAAGATGAAAGTTGGGATTGGGTTTCTATGGTGGGGGAGGACGGGTTTGGGGTCAGGAAAGAGCCTTAACAGAGCTGAAGCTGAAGGTCTGGGTGAGGCTGGGGTTGGGTTTGGGGGTAAGGTTGGCGTTGGGCTCCAGTTAGGACTGGGGTTGGGGCTGGCAGACCCCACCCCCACCCCCAGGTAGGTTTCTCTCCAAGTTAGGGTGCTGGTGGGAACTAGCGCTGGGAGGCGCCAATGGGTGCAAGTTGGAGTCTTCCCTCTCTTTTTAGCCTGTGCCCCCACTCGCACTCCGTGCCCCCTGCCATTTTCTTGCGGATTTACATCCGGTTGCCAGTGGGCAGAGGGCACAGGGAAGGTTTGGGGTGGGAGAGGGAGTGCAGGGTCTCTTGCTATCCTAGGAGCCTCTGTGCCGGGACCATGGCTGGTTGAGGCACCCCTACGTGCCACCTCCCCTCTTCACCAGGGACCCACCTTTAGGCCTGCCCCACCTACCCTGGGCTGGCTGGGGGCGGGGGAGAGGGAGCAGCTGGGGTGAGAAGGGCTGCATCCCACTCCCAGCCCCTGATGATCTGAGGTCCCTATCCTATCACTCAGCTAGAGGGGCCCTTGGAGAGAGCTGGGCTGGGCTGGGCTGGGCCACAGCTCGGGGGAGGGCAGCCGAGCAGGCTAAGCTGGAGAGGAATGCCGCTGCCCGCTAGGAGGTGCCTGGTATGACCACCCCCCTCCCATCCTGGGCAGGGAGGGCCCCGCCTTCTCCTGACTGGGTGAAGAGGGCGCCCACGGGGGAGGGGGGGTGTAGGGGGCAGCTGGAGAGAGAGGCCCTTTGGGCTAAAGGACAGAGCTGCTTCTGGAGAGTCCCTTATGTCTGGGGATCTGGAGATCTGTTTCTTCCCCCTGAGCCCCTCTTCGAGGCATCCTTCCTGCTGTCCTCACCAGGAGCAGCCCAGCCCTGAACTTCCCTGTGGCCCCAGCCCTGGCTGGAGTCGGGTGGGTGGGCATACGGTCTGCAGGGGCTGTGTTCCACTGGCTGGGCTCAGACTGGGAAGAGGGTCTGAATGCCCTCATCCAGGGTCTTGGAAGACAGGCGCTTCCTTTACCTTCTTTCACTCCCTCAACAAGGAGATACGATCGCCCCTTGAGGTGGGGGGTCCATGCGTAGTGAGGGGCACATGCATCCTGCCCCCCCTCGGCCCCACCACGCTGGAATTCACAAAAATGACTCCAGAGTTGAGGGGGTTCCACCACAGGTCCTCTTGCCCACCACCTCACAGGCAGCGTTAGAATTGCACCTGTTTCTTCAGGTGCTGCCCCCAACCCACCAATCCCCAGGTCCCAGGTCCCTGTGAAGCAAAGGGCTTCACAGCCATTATCTTGGCCACTCCCACACCTGGAAGTAGGTATTACCCTTGTTCTATATGTGAAGAAACTAAAGCTCAGAGAAGTGACACGCCCATGGTCACACAGCTAGGAAGTAGCAGACACTGAGCTCTTCCCCCCTCACCGCGCACATGTCCAGTCCCAGGGAACTCACCCCCTAACGAGGCAGCCAGCTCCACTTGCAGACAGCTTTGAAGAAAGAGTTTTTGGTGGCTCAGACGGTAAAGCGTCTGCCTGCAATGTGGGAGACCCAGGTTCAATCCCTGGGTCGGGAAGATCTTCTCGAGAAGGACATGGCAACCCACTCCAGTATTCTTGCCTGGAAAATCCCGTGGACGGAGGAACCTGGTGGGCTACAGTCCATGGGGTCGCAAAGAGTCGGACACGACTGAGCGACTTCACTTTCACTTTTGAAACTGAAGGAAGCTCTGTCGTAAGCTCTGTTCTAACCCCCGTCCTCAGGGGCTGCCTGGAGCTGCGGGCTGGTTCTTCTCTCACATCCCAGCCCCTGAGAGGTTTGGGGTCAGGGATGGCTGCTCTCGGAGGCTGCGGTGCCTTGGCTCACATCCTCCAGTCCCTAGGCCAGGCAGCATGACTCCCACCTGGGACCCTGCCCGCCAGGCTCCCCCAGCCCCCAGGCCTCGTTTCTTCCAGGGCAGGCGCTCACGGTGGCCCTTCTGCTGTCTCCCCCCACCCCAACCGCCCCATCCCAGGCTGCTGAATGAGAGCGACAAGCGCCCCCTTCATTGAGGAGGCCGAGCGGCTGCGGATGCAGCACAAGAAGGACCACCCAGATTACAAGTACCAGCCACGGAGACGGAAGAACGGGAAGGCGGCCCAGGGAGAGTCGGAGTGCCCAGGCGGGGAGGCTGAGCAGGGCGGCACAGCCGCCATTCAGGCCCACTACAAGAGCGCCCACCTGGACCACCGGCACCCGGGAGAGGGCTCCCCCGATGTCAGACGGAAACCCTGAGCACCCCTCGGGTGAGCCTGGGGCTGGGAGCTCGGGTGGGAGGAGGCTGTGGGCAGTGGGCAGAGGCAAAGGCTGGAGGAGGACCTGAGACCCGAGGCTCTGGGAAGGGCTGGCTGGGCTGAGTTGTGGCCCAGCTGGGCTGCAGGGGCCCAGTGGCAGTTCAGAGGGGTTTCAGGGGTCAGGGAGGCAGCTGGGCAAGAGGGCTGTGGCCAGGACTGCTAGGAGGGGCATTGGTTCGGTGTGAAGAGACCCGTGAAGGAGGCCTGTGGAGGCCAGTGGGCCAGTTACACCAGAGAAAGGTGGGACAGGACGATTCTGAGAAACAGGAGGGCAGACGGAGGACAGCGTGTGGCCTCTCCCCCACCTCCCAGTCTGACGAGGGAGACATGGCATGTGACATTGAGCACGTGGCATGGAGGAGCCAGACGCAGGGCGTCCTGTTTCATTCTCACTGGCGACGAGCGCAGCTAGCGTTAACTGAGCGCTTGGGCCGGGCACTGCGCTGCTTGCTAGCGTTGACTGAGCGCTTGGGCCGGGCACTGCGCTGCTTGCTAACGTTGACTGAGCGCTTGGGCCGGGCACTGCGCTGCTTGCTAGCGTTGACTGAGCGCTTGGGCCGGGCACTGCGCTGCTTGCTCTGTGTGTCAGCCCGTTCAATCCGTCTACACTGTGATGAGGCAGCCACTGCCTGCACTCAGACCTCAGCTGTGTGGCAAATCACTCCCATGCTACAGAGTAGACTCTGCAGAAAACTGAGGGTAACTTGCCATGTAGCTGAGGACTCCAGGGCCTCTGCTGGCACCATAGCTACGTCCCTTGTGCTTGTAGCGTATAGGACAGTGTGCTTGGGGCCCAGCGCCTGGCCAGTGTCAGGGAGCAGAGCTCTGCCTTCAGAAGACACACTGAGTCCTTTGTGCCAGACCTGGAAGCAGACAGCAGGCGTCCAGACGAGACGCCACCGTCCCTGGACCCTCCTGTCGCCTCCCATGGGCCCTGGTCCCTCAGGAGCCCACATTCTATAGAGGGATGAGCAGTGACGAAAGCACGTGGGTTAAGTACAGGAAGAACCAAGGGCACGTGAAGCCCATGCAAGACCCAGAGGAAGCATGGCCTCTAGGGAGGAGTCACCCCCGTCCCCCAGGTCACTCTCCAAAAATATCCAGCTGCCCACCAGTCTCTGGCCAAGGAAAGCTTCCAGAAGGAAGCCATGTCCTCAGCTACTTGGTATCATCTCTGTTTTACTGATAAGGAAACTGATAAGAGAAGATAGGGGATCTGCCCAGGGTCACACAGTAAGTGACAGAACTAGAATTCAAAGTCCAGACTCTTTGGCCAGCACAGGACTCAGCATTGCCTCTGGTCTGATGGAGGAGGCACAGTCCTGCCCTCAAGGAGCACCTGGCTTGCTAGACCATGAACACGGTCTCTGTCCGACGGGATCCCCCATCCAGCCATCCCCTCTCACACTCCTTTGGAGATTCAGGAGTACACACAACAAGACCCTGGATTGTGTACAGAGCCAGCTCACTCTGTTACTGTGGGCCTGGCTTTCTCTTCCCCATAAATAGCCCAGCTACTCCTCCTCCCCAAGCCCTTCCCCACGTCCTCAGGGCAGGCCGAGCGGCTTCCTCCGCTGGCCTCCTGAGCCCTTCACCCATCCCTCATCACAGCACCGGTGATGCTGCCCTCCAGCCCTGGGTGGATCCCTGGATCCCCCCACCCCAAGACTAGGAGCTTGTGCAGACAGGAACCATTTGACTTGTTTGTATTCCCCTATGCCTGGCAACCGCGCCTGGACCTTAGCGGTGCCCCCTAAGTGTTTGCTGAATGGACCTGGGAAGGGGCAAACGGACAGACGAAGGAACAGGGTAGCCCAGGTCACTCACGCCAGCACTTTCCTGGACAGGCAGGGAGAAGGCAACTGGAGGGATAGTGGGGCCGTGCGGTGCGTGATGGGAGCTGAGAGCGTGGTCGGGGGCGCTGGGTGGGAGGGAAGGTTTCCTTGAATAAAGGGCACTTGAGGTGGCCTTGGGTGGAGGGATGGGGTGGGAGGTGACGCATCACCATTTGGGGCCTGGGGTGGCAGAGGTGTGCAGACGAGCCAGCCAGAGTGATAAGGGCTTGAGAGGTGAGCAGGGCGAGCAACCAGCAGAGGCCAAGTGTGCCTGGAGAGAGCGCACGAGCCAGGGCCTACGGGCTAGACCGCACCGGGCTGCACAGCTGAGGAGTGCCGGGAGGGCAGCCGGCTTCAGCCGGTGTGAGGAAGAACCTTCCAATGGGGACAGTGGAAACTTGCTCGAAATGAAGCAGGCCTCTCGGGACGAGGCGGGGGCGAGAGAGGGGAGTCCTATCCTGGTAGGATAAAGACTCATTCCTAGGACTGAGGAATTTCACAAGTGACTGGACACCAACCTAAGATCATTACATAGCCAAACGCCACCACAGGCCACCCCGAACATGTTAAACGAACAAGGCCGTGCCGTGATGGGTCCTCAGCCTCCCAGAGGCATCGCATCTAAAAAGTGAACCATCAGCCGCTGACCTTGGTTCCTGCTTCCTCTCTCTCTCTTTGTGTCTCCCTTCGCCCTCTAGGCCAGAGCCATGGCCCACCCACCCCTCCGACCACCCCAAAGACAGAGCTGCAGTCGGGCAAGGCAGACCCCAAGCGGGATGGGCGCTCCCTGGGGGAGGGCGGGAAGCCTCACATCGACTTCGGCAATGTGGACATCGGCGAGATCAGCCATGAGGTAATGTCCAACATGGAGACCTTCGACGTGGCCGAGTTGGACCAGTACCTGCCGCCCAACGGGCACCCGGGCCACGTGGGCAGCTACTCAGCAGCCGGCTACGGGCTGGGCAGCGCCCTGGCTGTGGCCAGCGGACACTCTGCCTGGATCTCCAAGCCTCCAGGCGTGGCTCTGCCCACGGTCTCGCCGCCGGGCGTGGACGCCAAAGCCCAGGTGAAGACGGAGACCGCGGGGCCCCAGGGGCCCCCGCACTACGCCGACCAGCCGTCCACCTCGCAGATCGCCTACACCTCCCTCAGTCTGCCCCACTACGGCTCTGCCTTCCCCTCCATCTCCCGCCCCCCAGTTTGACTACCCTGACCATCAGCCCTCAGGACCCTATTACGGCCACTGGGCCAGACCTCCGGCCTCTACTCGGCCTTCTCCTACATGGGGCCCCCGCAGCGGCTCCCTCTACACGGCCATCTCTGACCCCAGCCCCTCAGGGCCCCAGTCCCACAGCCCCACACACTGGGAGCAGCCGGTATACACGACGCTGTCCCGGCCATAGAGGGGGTCCCCGACCCCCATCACCACCCGTCTTGCCCTGCCCCTTCCCCCAGCCCTCGCGCCCTGTTCCTCGCCCATCTCAGGCCCGGGTGGCGGCAGAGGAGGAGGCTGCAGAGGCTGACAGCTGAGGGGAAGGCCTTCTGTCTGGCTCACTGCCTTTGATGACCCCACCCCGTCCTACCCAGGCTCCGGCCCAGGCACAGCTCTGGGCTACTCGGCTGGGCAGAGGAGAAGGAGGTAGCTTCTTGCCCCTAAACTGAAAAATGAGGGGCTGTACCTTCCCCCACCAGGAATGACCCTCGATCCCAGGATCTGAGCAGGCCCCGCCTACCCTCCTCTGGGAGGGTGAAGCACCCAGGGTCGGTCGGATGGGAATCGGAGGCCTGGCCACCCCTGTGCCTGTGTTTCCTCTTCCGCGAGGAATAGGGGGTCTGACCTATCCCGTGCACCCAGGCCACGTGTCTTAAGAGCAGGGCCAACCAGAAACCTGCGTCAGGGACTACTGCCCCTGGGTGCGGGGCGCTGAGTACAGCTTTGAACCACCTCAAGGGAGTGGGGGTGGGATGGGAGTTCAGAGGGAGGTCTCCTCAACCCTTCAGTGCCCCCTGCCCTCCTGAATGCAGGAAGGAATTGGCACAGAGGCCCTCAGATTCATTTCGATGCCAATAACCTCGTTCTTTGTCTAATGGAGCAAAAGGGCCCAGGTCCCACTCTGGGAAAACCTCCCAACTTTGAGGCACACCCAGGACGTGAGGAGGCCGGGACCCCAGGAAAGGATTCACAGACAATTCACAGAGCCTTTCTCCCGGCTCCCAGCAGCCCCCCCGCCCTCTAGCCTCGCCAGACTCTGTGGTCCTTGCACTCTCAGCCCCAACTCCTTGGGCTTCCCAGAGAGTCAGAGCTGCTCAGGCCCAAACCCTCGGCTCCAGGGGAGACCCAGGGCCCAGCACCCTGGTTGCTGGCAACAGGCTGAAGACACTAAACTCCTGACATGTACATGCTGCCCTGGCCTTTTGCCCTTTGCCTCCCAGTGGTATTTGAATAAAGTATGTAGCTCTCTTCTGCCCCCATTTTCCTATTCTGCAGCCCTCCACCCCCAAGTCCACATGTAACTCATTACTGCCCCCTCTTATTTATCTCAGTAGCTCCCTCTGCCCCCCTCCCCTCTGCTAGGTACTCCAGCCCCTATTAACTCTGCATTAAGCATTCCACATAATAAAATTAAAGGTTCCGGTTACCTGCTTGGTGGGCCTGACCTGGTCTCTTATCCCTGCACCTCTGCTTCCTCAAACGCTTCCTGCAAGTAGCTAGAGGGTAGAATGCAAAGGTCCCCTCTCTCACCCAGTGTAGTAGCTCAGGACAGCTGGCATCACAGAGGGTGCTCAGAACTGAGGCCTCAGACCGGAGCTCTGCCCCCAGCCCAGCTATGTCCACACTGCAAGTGGGCCACTTGCCGGCTCAGCTGGAACTCCGCATGAGTGCCTTCCAAGCAGCCCATTCTTGCCCCAGCAGAGAAGGGGCCTTGCAAAGACTTCAGGGAACAAGTATGTGAAAGGTAGATCAGGTCTGTCTTGCTGTCTGCAGTCAGTAAGCCTGGTCCTTTAGGATGGGTGAGTGGGCCTTCTCTCACTGTACCTTCCACTTGCCACCTCCCTCAGCACACACACACACAGGTCCACACCAGGATCTAGCAGCTGCCTATGTCTAAGTATAAACTAGGATGGCAGACATAATAACCATCTAATCCTTGGGGTTTGCTCTCCAAAAGCTCTTTGCTCAGCAGAATTCCAACACGCACTCTGGGACCTGGGGCTCCTCAACCTCAGAGACAGGGGAAATTTCTTCTCCACGCTCCATCGATGGACAGCTCTGATGGCTGAAGTCTCCCATTCCACCCAGTTCATAGTGACATTAATAGCTCCCATGTACTGGGTGCTCCCTGAGTGCTTTACATCCTTCTGGCCTATGAGGGAGTGTTCCAGTCGTTATCCCGATTTCCCCAGACGGGGACTTGACGCTTTGAGAGGTGGGTGCTAAGAAGTACTGGTACACAATCTGAAACCAGCTGAGTCGTACACAATCTGAAACCAGCTGAGTCCAAACCTTGCACCCTTAACCATCGTCTCTTCCACCTGCCTTATTTCCACTTGTAATCTGAGGCCATGCTTCCATCACGGCTCCAGACCAGCATCCCTAGATCCAGTATCCATTTCTATCTGTGGGCTCCAACCCCTGACCTCCTAGTCAGGACCTCGGGTTGGGAAGGGGGCACCAAGAACTAGCCCAGTCCTCCAGGGTGGCCAGCCAGCCACCTGGAAGCTGTGTCATGCAAGCTCTTCAGGCCACTTCGCCAAAACTGCTGGCTCCCATGAAGTGTAGTGGTAACTACAAATCCTTCCTCTTATAGATAAAACCTGCAGCCAAGTTGGACCACCCTGAACTGTATACAAGCAGTTTTCTGCTGCATGGCTGATGTCATTGTGTTGTAGATAAATGCAGGATTTTTTTACTGGTCTTGAACAGATTTCATCTTTTTGCACTTGACCATTTTCCCACCTATATTAGATCCTTTGGAATTCTGAATCCAATTTATAGCTCTCCTGAGCTTCATGTTTGAAACTTGAATATCCTCATTCAGGTTACTAATGAAAAAAGATTGGAATGAGAGGGACAGACCGTTTCCACCACTGAAAACCTCTCCATCCATTCCATCATCTATACTTGTAAAGCTGTCCAGTCAATTCTGAATCCAATCATCACCTTGAAGTACCTGCTTCTCTATCACAGCCACACAGACTGCCTAATGCCTTGTTCAAATCAAGGTTTCCTCTATCTGTGGCATTCCTCCAACCTACCAGGCCGGTAACCATTGGAAAAAAAGAAAATTTGGCTCCTTGGTAATATTCTTAGAAACGCTATGCTAGCTCCAGAATCTTTTTATTATCCAAGTGTTTTCAAATATGCAATAGCCTATTCTAGAATTTCGTTAGGGGGTCAATTGGTTATGCGCTCCTACTTCTTACAACCTCCCTTTTCCTCTATTGAGAAGCAGGACGTTAGTTCATTTCTAGCCTGTCCAGCGTTTCCTATGTTCTCCTGCGTTCACTGGGATTGTGCGTGTGGAGCGGGCAGGGCAGGTGGGAGGGGCTACATCAAGAAGATGAAATCACCACCTGCATGACCTCAAAGAGACTGGAGAGTCACTGGGGATACAGGAGAGGGAATGGCCCGCAGAAGTCAGAAGACCTGGCTTACGCTCATGCCTTAGACCTGAGATTCCCGATGAGCTTGGGCCTCAGTCAAGTAGTGGCTCCGCAGTAAACAGAGAAGGGACAGGTGTATCTGGAGAGGGTCGAGGAGACGGTGCCCTGGCCGGGCCAACTGAGTAGCTAGGGCCTGACTCCATGAAAGCGGAGCAGAATGGAGGGGGCAGGTGGGAGGGTGAACACCCCTTTCTCCATCTCCTCTGCACCCTATCCCCTAAGGGTTAACCCTCTCCCTCCCCCAGTCCCTCTTTCCTCTGCCACCCCAGCCCCATCTCCCTTTAATCACATCTGATACTGAGCGGCCCAGCAGGAACAAAGAGACCATTTAGAGAAACGGGGCCGAGAAAGTGACCCCCGCACTCTGGGGCGGCCGCCTGGATGCCAGCACAAAGGCGGCATTTCAGAGCTGAAATTTCAGCACCCAACTTGATTAAAGGATTCCACAGGCTTGGAGGAGGGTGGAAGGGGGTGCGAAGTCCACTGCTCCCTGAATTAACCCTTCTCCAGAGCAGCAAACACCCCTCCCACTCCTGGGGATGCTCGTCACTTCCACCTTGTCCAGGCTGCACCCACCCGGTGGGCCTTGCCTCTTGTAGAGGTCAGGCAGGCCTGGCTCTTCCTCTTCCTAGAAGCGAGGGCTGGCAGCAGACTGAAGGTCAAGGCTGGAATATTCAGAGAGATGGGTTTCCTTCCCATCTCTATTGGTGTCAGTATACACCCTCTCCTTGTCGTCTGCCCCCGCACCCCAAGGAAGGGAAGAACCAGTGTGATCAACTGGATTTAATGTCACGCCTTGAACCCAGAAGCCCTGCTGCCCTGCCCACCATCACCCCAGCACCCATCCTAGGGAAGGTCTTAGAGGGATCAGGGGCTCTACACAGAAGGGAAAGGGCACCTCCCAAAGCCTGGGGAAGGAGAGAGTGCGGGTGTGGCAGACCAGACGGAACAGACTGGCACATGGGGAGTGGCCTGACAGGTGCGGAATGGGAGGAGTAGTGTGGCTGGGATGGGCAGGTGTTCGGCCCTCGCTCCAGCTGCTGACTTGCCCAGCGGGGCTCTCTCGGGGAGGGCAGGAGATCACTGTGTCCCCAAGCTTCCTGCTGGGGGCACTGGCTCCTGAAAGGGGATCCCAGCCCACGATAAGAGGCTCGAGGCAGGTCCTTAGGAAAACAATGGGTGGCTTGATGAGACCTGCTCTGTGATACTCCTGAGAAGGGAGAAGCCCCTGCAGCCAGTCCACACTGGAAAGGAAATTGGGGGTTTCCGTGGCAACCAGCTCCCTGGGCACAAAGGCTGGTCTGTCTGCTAGGAAGGCAGCTGAGGTGTCTACTGCAGCAGCCTCTGCTCTGGTGGACTGCGAGATGGATGGGGGCACGCAGGGGAGCCCAGGGGGTCAGGGCTCTGGTACTTCTTAAAGAGCTGATGGTCCCAGGGCCACTGGGATGCGCACAGCCTCCAGGCAGCAGGATGGTAACAGTGAAGACGCAGGTGGGCCTCACAGGCAACGGGAGGCAGAGGGTGTGGAAAGGTTGAAGAATTTACTATTTACATGTATAAAGACTATAAAAAGACTATGAGATGAGCCACGGGCGGAGGCCCAGTCCAGAGGCTGACTCCAGCTCAGTCGGTGATGATGAGCTCATCGACGCCCCAGTCTTCGTAGCTCCCATCGGGGAGGTAGCGGCGAATGATGATGGGGATCTTCCGGGCCCTGTGACCGGGAAGAGATCGAGGTACATGAGGGTGGTGACCCTGGCTCTGCAGCAGAGGGACAGCAGGTGCAGAAGGCAAGGGAGGAGAAGCCTTAGGAGCATCCTCTTGAGACCACGGATTACTTTGTAGGTAAGGAATTTCAGCAAAAAAAAAACAGTCCCTGCTTCTCTGAGTGTGGGACCAAAATCTACAAAGGGCCTGCCACTCCATAGCGAAGGGCGAGGCAGAAAGCAGAGGGATGTTGGTAAGGCCAACTGCAGCAGGAAAAAGGGATGATGGGACAGACAGGGATGGTCCATGTCTCATCAGTGTCCCCTCCTCCCCCGTGAAGGGCTGACTCCCAAACTAAGGGTCTACAGGAACAAGACCACACGTCCCCAGCAGGGAATGCCCAAGGGATGCCCCCCAGGGCTCTGGAGCCGCAAACCAGGATCTGGGTGACTTACTTGAGCTCCTTCATGGCGATCAGTAAGGGATCTGTCTCCCCCTCCAGCTCCACCATCACAGGGGCACACATCCTGCAGGTGTAAGGACAGGTGTGGGGAGATTACACACACAGGGAGAGGGCCCAGCATGAAGCTGGGCAGAGTTTCACAGACAGGGTCAGACCAGCGCCCCAGAGCTCCCCTGGAGAGGGTCCCAAGAAGGCCAGCTCCCCAGAGCAGCAGGTGAGGAGTGGCAGTCCAGGGGCGCTGACAGTGAGGGCGCTCACGCGGCAGCCAGCAGACTAGGCTTAAACTGGGCCTGCAAGACCCTGAACCTCTCTCCAAATCTCAGCATCCTCACTGGAAAACGAAGACAAAAAGCCCTGCCACGCCCACACAACAATAATGCTAAAACACTACTGGCTATAAGCAAAGCCTCGCTAAGCGCCACAGCTGCTCTCCACCCACCACGTGGATGTTTCATTTGTAGTAAGCACTACTGCTACTTCCGTTTTACTCAGGAGGAAACTGAGGCACAGGGAGGTCAGTAATTTCCCCTAGGTCACACAGAAAGTGAGTAGGGTAGAACCAAGATTTGAACCCTGAAGACTCCTCTCTACTATGCTGTAACATCTCCCATTAGAAAACTGGTGATCCACAAACTGAAACCAGGTACTGTGAAAGGGACAAGCGCGAGCTTTCATTACTGGCTCGCGTGACATTCATCATGTCCATTCCCCCAGCCAAGGACCTTCCCCAGGGCCCGTCACAGACTCCTGAGCCCATGGCCACAGCAGAATATTCCCACACAAAGGACCCACATGTGCAAGAGCTCGCCCTCTGACCGCTCTACTCAACCCCTGGCCCTAGCTCGCCTGGCTTTCCTTCTCTGTCTTGGCAACACCTCCCTCAGGGGTCCTGCTCCTCTAGCCCCTACACAAGGCCTGTGGTCAGGCTCTCCCCTGCTTTCCTCTCTTCCTTGATACGCCATGGCCATCAGGCAGGCAGGACCTCCTCTGGCCCCTGTTCACCTCTGCAGTACTTTCTCATGCTACCTGCCTCTATTCACCCCACATTCCAGCCACACCAAACCCCTACAGCTTCCTATGCGGGCCCTGTAGTTTCCCTTCTGCATCCTCATACCAGCGCCTCCTCTTCTTACAGGCCTGTGAGAGACTCAGAAGTCTCCACCCTGAGAAGCACGTGCTAAAGCCTCAGGGCCCTGACTCATTTTACACACACTTCTCTCAATACCACTGTCACTAAACTGTGACTTCCCGTTTGAAGTTTTCCAAACCAGACCTGGTGGTTCAGGACTCCAAGTTCTATTCTAGTGTAGCAGAGGGTCTAAAAACAGACCAGTTCCAGGCCCATCTCCTCTAGGAAGTCACCCTTATTGATTCCAACTCACATTTACACTAATGGACCCCAAACCTGATGATCATCCAGGAGAGTGTGCTAAAAATACAGGTTCCCAGGTCCTACCCCAGACCCACTGAACAGATTCTCTAGTGAAGGAGCCTGAGAACCTACATTAGCAAAGCTCCCCGGTGATTCGGATAACCAGACAGTCTGAGAGCCACCAGTTTACACTAAATGACTTATTAATTTTATTGCTAAATATTCTGATGTCTGTTACTCCCCAAAGCCTGAAAATTCCCCAGGGGCAGAAACCAAGTATTTAACTTTCTCTATATCTTCTCTCAATAATTATTTAAACTTCCCCCAATATTTAATGTTTTAAAGAATGTGGCAAACTGCTTTCCCTGATATGATACGCCTTATTTATTTCAAGATATGAATAGTTCAAGAGCAGTCATTCATCCAGCCCTGCCACATGCACAGGAAATGTGAGTGTGCCCTCAGTGTCTCCACCAGGGCTTCCAAGAGGCAACCTTCCTTGGGAAGCAGCCATGGGGTCGCAAAGAGTCAGCCACGGCTCAGCGGCTGAGCACAGCACAGCACAGTTGCAACCATTCGGCCACCAGATGGGGCTAATGAGCTGGAGTGAGACTTCATCCACAAATACCCAAGAAAACGTTGTTCAGCTTCCACTACTAAGTGCAGGCTTCCCTTCTAAGTCTTCCCTGATGGCTCAGATGGTAAAGCATCTGCCCGCGATGCGGGAGACCCAGGTTCGATCCCTGGGTTGGGAAGATCTCCTGGAGAAGGAAATGGCAACCCACTCCAGTATCTTGCCTGGAAAATCTCATGGACACAGGAGCCTGGTGGGCCCCAGTCCATGGGGTCACAAAGAGTCGTGGGGCACGACTGAGCAACTAACACCTCCTGAGTGCAGGATCGCAGGCCCATAACTCAAGACAAGTTCCAGACACTGCCCAAGGGCTTACAGCAGCAGGGACACCACCAGAGAGCCCCTGAGCTCTTAATCTGAAGGAGTGCTACAGCTCCAAAAGGTTGGACAAGAGCCTTAACCTCCAAAGGAAAGCAGGACCCTGGGCCTTGTGAGTAATGCCTGTTGCAGACTGTCCACCCAACACATGCCCATCTTTTAAACTTGTCACTCAAGGGACCAGTGACATCTTTTCCAGTCTTGTGCCCCAAGTGCTTGCCATTCCTCCACCACAATCCACACATGTCTGCCTTCACTTTCCTAGTGCTATTTCTGGCACCTAGGAGACCTTCATGTCGCTTTATTCCCTTCTCTCCTTTTTTGTTTCTCTTGTAAAGCATCAATCTCGTCTGCCTTGGGTTCTGAGTATTTATAACAGGTTCCCTTTCCCTACTAGACAGTAAACATCTAGAGGACTAGGGAATTGTGTCTTTAATCCTCTTTACACCTCCAAAGGCAGGAGCACAATATCTCATTTGATGCTAAAAGACTTTAACTTGCATACAGTTTATTTGTTTAAAAAACAGTTTACAAATTTTTCTTCCTGCTGGGTCATGTTCAGCAGGCATGAATACCACCCATCTAGCACTCTACAAGGATGGAAATGTCCTCTATCTGTGCTACCTATCACAGTAGCCACAGAGGCTACTGGGCATGTGAAATGTGACTAAGGAGATAGAAACACTGAACTCCTATCTGGTTTTATTTAACTTAAATGGCCAAATGTAGGCAGCAGTGACCATACCTGTGGTGCAGGCCTAGAGGACCCTGACCCCAGCAACACTGAAATCATCACACGGGGTGCAGTTCTCAACTCACCCAGACCAGCAAGGGGTGCAACCAGGCTGGCAGGAGGCCTCCTGCTGCCAAGTGAGTGAAGAACAACAGTTTCCCACCCCAGTAAGACCCTCCACCGAGTGGTCACCTTCACTCCACAGATAAAGTCCAACACTGTTTGAAAACTTTGGGCGGGGAGCACAGAGATTGAGCATCAGCGCTCCCCTAGCATATTTATCACCCCACAACTCTGACCACAACTTTTCTTTCGAGCCTGTTTCCCACTCCTCTCTTCTCGAAGCACCCCTCCTCCAGGTGTCCACCATTTCCCCCAGTAGCTGGTAAGAAGTCTGAGGTGGGGCTCCTTTCCGCAGCCTCCTGTTTCCCCAGGGAGGACCTGCCATGAGAGCAATAGTAACACATCTGCCCTCCGTGTCCTCCCACTTAACTCTCGCCAAAACAGAGGAGGAGCTCATCTGACAGGGCAGCCTGGCAGGGAAAGCCAGCAGCTAGGGCCCAGCCTCTCCAAGAGCCCTTGCTGCCTCAAAGCCACCTGCCCTCAGGGGGCTGCTTTTGGGTCTGTTCTGCATGAGGCCCACGCCCGGCGACACAGCCTCTGACCCCTGCAATGC
Source organism: Nanger dama (assembly GCA_917880005.1). Classification (NCBI taxonomy): domain Eukaryota; kingdom Metazoa; phylum Chordata; class Mammalia; order Artiodactyla; family Bovidae; genus Nanger; species Nanger dama. Next base: position 10,404,329 of record CAKJTW010000046.1, read on the forward strand.
CTGTGGCTGACGGGTGCACATGTGATGGCACATTTTGACCTGACCTGACTTGGCTACTGGCTGGCTCCTAAATCATGTTGTTCTTCAACAAGTTCCCAACTTGGGAGAGAAAGGAAGGGTTGCTAATTTCAACCCCTCACACCCCCAACCACTGCTTTGTGCTTCCACATTCCTCGTGCGGCCTCAACGTGGAGGGCTCTCTCACTCCCCTGGGCTGGCCCGTCTACTCAAGAACCACCTTAAGCCCAGCGGGAGCTATGGCGGCACTCCCAACTACCCAGCCCACAAGGGTCTAGGTCGGATCTTATTGCATTTATTTTCACTTCCCACCTGACAGGCGGTCATCACACTCTGTACTCTCACTGTTACTCTCTACTGTTTATATCCTATTCCCCCAACAATCTCCCTGAGGACAGGGGTCTAGCACAGTGCCTGGCACATGGGCGGCGCCGCCTTTGTTTAGCCTGTGAGAAAGGGACGGGTCTGCTGCCAGGCCGGGCCATTATCAACAGCTCGGAGGCTCCCTGTGGCCTGATCAAAGGACACGATGGTGAGGGGGCTCATACTCACGCAATCTGAAGGGCTCGGGTGCCCAGCACACGGGCTCGCTCATACTTGGTCATATATGGTGTGGTGATTCGTTTCTGGTTGGCCTGCGGTCGCTCTCCAGAAGGGAGAATCTCAACGTTCTCCTGGCCTTCCTGGACACAAAGGCAGAAAAGAGGGGAAAATCTCAAGCTGCATTACTGGGGGTGAGGGGCAGGACGACCACAACAGTGACTGTAAGCGCCTCCACACTACTGCTTGTTACGTGCCAGTGACCACGCAACTGCCTTATTAACACTTCACTTAATCCTCACAAAAACCTTATGAAGTGGGGATTACAATGCTCATTTTAAAGGGTTAGACAGTTAGCTAACGTGGCCAAAGTCTCAGAGCTAGTGAAAGAGGAATCGTGATCAGGAGTCCAAAGCCAGCCACCTCATCCAGCAGAGAGAGTTGGCCCCATACAAAGAAGTCCTTGAGCACAGACAACCTCACCCGAAGCAGGAAGAAGAAGAAGCACCCCATCTTTACATATGTATATATTTAATAATCACTTATTAAGTATCTGTCATGTGCCAGACATGATAAAGGTGCCGAGACGGAAAGAGTCTCTGCTCTCCAAGAATTCACAGTCCAGCGAAAAGGCAAGAGTAAACAAAACGTCAAGTGCTATGAAAGTGTGCCAGTGTGCCACAAACTACACAAGAAAGTGAGGGGCATCTACCTCATCCTGGGGGTTAGGAATACAGTCCAGAGATGAGACTTGGGCTAGTCTACAAGGATGAGTACGAGGTGCCAAGCTAACAAGGAGAGAAAGAAAGGGCATTCCAGGCAGGCTGAATTGCATATGTGCAAAGACACAGGAGGGAAGAGAGCGTACTCAGCCTGGATGCCTAATTACGGGGTATGATAAGCCCAAAAGGTGCAAATAGGGTAGACAGGAGAATAAATTCTCTAACATAAAATTAAGCCAACAAATATTTACTGAGTGTTTACTCTATGTCAGATAGCATTCTAAGTGCTTGACACAGAGCAGTAAGACAGATAAAAGTTCTTCCTCCCATAGAGCTTTACATTATAACACAGTGAAAGTGTAAGTCACTCAGTCCTGTATGACTCCTTGTGACCCCACGGACTATACAGTCCGTGGAATTCTCCAGGCCAGAATACTGGAGTGGGCAGCTATTCCATTCTCCAGGGGATCTTCCCAACCCAGGGATCGAATCCAGGTAGGTCTCCTGCATTGCAGGTGGATTCTTTACCAGCTGAGCCACCCGGGAAGCCCAAGAATACTGGAATGGGTAGCCTATCCCGTCTCCAGTGGATCTTCCAACCCAGGAATACAGTGAGATGAACAATAAATAAAATTAGTAGTAAAATGTGCAGTATAAAAACAGAGAGAAAAGACAGGGAGTGTCCAAGTGGTCATGTTGGAGGAAGGAGCAAATGCAGTGATTTGAAACAGAATGGTCAGGGAAGGCCTCACTGAGGTGACATGTAACACAGACCTGAAGGAGGCTGAGGAGCAGGTTGTGTGCATATCTAAGGGAAAAGGAAGAGGAACAGCACAGTCAAAGGTCCTGAGCTGGAACTTCACAGGCATGACAGGGATACCAAGAAGAGATAAGGTCATGGAGGGAGCAGGCGGTCGGGTCACAGAGGACCTCGTGCATGTTCTTGGCTTTTATTGGGAATGAGATGAGAAGTGACCAGACGCAGATTCTGAGCAGAGGAGAGACAGAGTGATTGAAGATTTAAAAGGATCATTCTGGATACTCTTAAGAATATTCTGTAGAGGCTAAGGGCTGAAGCAGGGAGAACACTGAGCAAGACCAATAGTAACCAATCATGTGGGTAGGAGAAAAAGTTGACTCTGGCAGCAGAAAGGCAAACAGCAGGCTCAAGGCAGGAAAACCGGTAACAAGTTTCTGCAGTAATGCGGATGAAAACCAATAAAGATCTAAACAGGCTGAGGCACTAGGAATAGAGAAACGGGAACAGGAATGAACGACATGGAGGAGGCAGAATCTAGAGAAGAGAGATGGAAAGGCATCAGAAGAACAGAGAAGGCTTCTGACTCAGTGAACAGATAACCTCAGAGTGTTAGGCAGACAGGAAAACGCACACAAAAGAGGGCTTTCACCTTACCAGTCTAAAAAAAGTGAACGGATCCTCTCTCCAGAAGACATAAAGCACTTCTTCCTCCACCAGTCACACAGCACAGAAAACCCTATTTTATCTATGACGCCAGTAACTCATCCACCAAGCTGCTCAAGCCAGAGACACGGGAGTCATTCCTGTCATCTCCCACTTTCTCAGCCCCACATCCAATCCACCAAAATCTCTCATCTGTTTTCTCATCACAAACACTACCAGCACCCAAGTGCAAGCTACAGATGTCACCTGGATTGCACTCTAATTGGGCTCTCTTTGACGCCTGGTTCGGCCAACTCATTCCTCACTAGATCATGCCACTCCCCAGATCCCCAAAACTTATCAGCAGCTTCCTGCTACTCCTGGGCTACAAAATCTTGGCTGATCTTGGCCCTCACCTCTCCAGCCTTATCCCAGGTCACTCTCTCCCTTGCTCTTTATTTAGCCCCACCCTGCTGAGCTCCTGGTACATACTAAACATTCAGCACATGTCTGCACAATGAATGAAGGGGCTATTTTCAACTCTGAGTAAACGAACTGCCCCAGAAGCCATGCTCTGTGGTCCAAGAGGACAAAAGCCTTTGGGCCAACCCTGTAGGACTCCTCCACTACCCAGGGCTAGATCTCCCTTCATTCTAATTGGCAGTACCCTGACCACAAACGGGAGGCAGAGGCATGCAGCTGGCCGTCACTGGCCGGGCTATCTGACAGCTTGGGCTGCAGAGAGGGGAGCCCAAGGCTCAGTACTGACCTCCTCGGCATTCTCCAAGTCATCGAGCCCTTCATCTTCCTCCACGTCATCAAAGTCGTCTCCATCAAAACTGCACAAGTGTAAGAAGCCCGTTAGTTAGAGCATCACTTACTAGAATCAAAGTGGACAGAAATCTGAGTCTCATGTGATACATAGGAAGCTCTCAATAAATATCCACCTAACCAGTGAATCATTCAATAAATCAGTCATCTGACGTCCTCATCTTAACTATGGGCCTCTTCTAGAAAGAGACCCCAGGTGAATCAACATTTGGTACAGACATAGAGCCCGACTCAGTGGAAGTTTGCTAAAAGATACTTTTTCACTCATCTTCTCTGGACCCTCAAGCCGCAGCCTTTTCTGCGCCCAGCCTCTGGCCGGGTCTATGCTCCCAGTTCCCAGCCTTTCCCTTCTCCGACTCTACGGGGCCCCTCAGCACCCCCAGTCCTAAACCTCTGGGTCAACTTCCTTCGACACTGGCTCCCGCTTAATCCGCCCCTTCTGAGTCTTCGGAAAAAGTCACTTCGCTCCCTCACTCACTTGTCCTCGTTGTCTGACATGACGCCCGCGCAGCAGCCACCGGGTTCCGCGACTCAAACCCGCGCGGAGACCGGCGAACAGCGTACCTCCGCCTCGCGCGATGCCAAGCGTACTCGGCGCGTGCGCCGTGACCTAGCGGTAATCACTTCCGGGAGACAGGCGGGGCGATAAATATGCACATGCGCGGAGCGGTTTGTCTGCGTTACCATGGTAGCCGGAGCCGCTAGCTTGCAGGCTCTAGTGGCTGAGATCTCAAAAGTATTTCTGCGAGGGACCAGGCGCGGCTGCTGCTTCAGAGCCTTGGTTACGATCTCCAGAGCCCAGCCGCCGCTCTCTGGGGAGAGAGGCCACCCAGCCGGGGTCTTACTTTAGGGTGAGGTTTCCCGTTTGGGCGTATCACACAACGGGCACGGCTACCCTCACTCCCCTTTCCTCCCGAGGGGGCTTCCCTGCCACTGGCGCCAAGTCAGGAGGAGGTCTCTGTTCGCGTGTATATATCTGCCAGTGGATCTGTTCGAGTTGGGAGGATCGGGCACTGTCGCGATGTTGACAGGCGGCATCACGATCTCTTGAGACCATACACCCGCTCCCAAACTTTGGGTAGTGTTGAGGGTGTGAGAAGAGATTGGATCTGGGAGACCGGGAATATTTCGTTGGGTTTTTCCCTCTTCAGAGCCCTCCCATGGCTTCCCAGGAGAGGGTGGAGACGGTGACCAAAGGAACAGGGTTCTGGCGCTGTCCCAAGCCGACCACTTACACCCCAGGGACCTGCGAGCTGCTCAGAGGTCAGTGCATTAAAGCCACAAGAAGAGCGGTGGGCATAGTTACCCTCTGTTTCTCAGTTCTCCCCTGCATGACTTATGGCTTAGTCATTGTATTTTCAGTTTACAGATAAGAAGCCTGGACTTCAGAAAGGTTCAGGCGTCCGGGTCCTACAACTTGGAAGTGAAAGAACTAAGAATTTCAGAGTGGTTAACTCCCATGAACCCCTTAGATCACACTTTCAGTTTCCCCAGGGAAGACTTATTTCCTCTCCACCCATCATCGCTACAGGGGAACCAACTGTTACGCGTCTGCACACTGATGTTACTGCTGCTGCTAAGTCACGTCAGTCGTGTCCAACTCTGTGCAGCCCCATAGACAGCAGCCCACCAGGCTCCTCTGTCCATGGGATTCTCCAGGCAAGAGTACTGGAGTGGGGGTGCCATTGCCTTCTCCTAATAGTCTGCACACTGCCAAATACCTTTTCCTTCCCTGGGCTGAGTGCCACCTGGAATCAGGTACCTGTGTTCCATTGAATTAACGCTGAACTAACATTCAGTTCATGCATGCCATCCGGGCATGATGCCTGTTTTGGCTCACATTTGTAGCTCCAGCCCCTGGCACATGCTTAATGAATACTTGTTCATTCACTCTTTCATTCACTAAACCAAAAAGTCTTAAAGCCCACTGTGTGCTTTAGACATTATCCCAGGTGCTGAAAACACAGCAATAAAGAAATTAGCAAAAATTATTGTTCCCTTGGAGCTAATATTCTAGTAGGAAAGTAACAAATAATAAGTAAGGTATACAGAACTTAGATGGTGATGAGTGGTATAGGAAAAAAAATGTAGAAAAGGAAGGGAATTACCTTGTGGTCCAGTGGTTAGGGCTCAGTATTTTCAGTGCTGGGAGGCCCAGGTTCAATCCGTGTTCAAGGAACTCAAATCCCACAAGCCAATTACTCAGGCACCCAGAATGGGAGCAGGAGGCGATATAGTATTAAATTTCAGTGGGGCGAGATGAGGCATCTGCTTGCAGCCCAGGAAGCCTCACTGAAGTGCTTTGTTTTGCAGTGATGATGAAGGAATCCAAACTGACTAACTTCCAACAGCGCCACATCATGGACACCATGAAACGTAAGAGGCTGACCACAGAGGCTTCTGGGGGAGAGGGATTCTGGGTCACATTTTAATGCTTTCTCCATGTTGAGGAGTAGGGGACCTAATTTTAAACACACACACAAACAAAATTTGAATAGTATTTCTGACCCTTGCTCTTGGGGAATTGACCTTGCAGGGTCTTGGTCTTTGCTTCTTCACAAGACATGGGTTCCAGCCCATGAGCTTCTCCTGCAGTCCAGCTCTAGCCGGCCTTCCCAACAGGGCACCAGCCCACTCGAGACTTCCTGCCCAGTCAGACAGTCTGAACACTGTCAAGTCCACAATCTCTCCCACCCTCTTATACACATAACATATGAGCTCTCCAGACGAGAGGCCTGTGTGTGTCTTATGCATAGTTTTATTCATTCGTAGCTTAGCTGGCAGAAACACGATTACTGGCAGGCTTCCAACTTAGGAAAACTATGCAAAACCTTTCCACATTTCACCTCTGACCACACACTGTATTATTTAAAGGAAAAATAAAAAACTGAATATACATGAGCACGGTAACAAGGTGCCCTCTAAGATCTTGAAAACAACCTTGCTTTCTGAGATTTAACTGAATCAGCTTTTAGGGGATCGGAACAGAGATCTGTAAAGTTACCTTTAAGAGGATACCAGAAGGTTCAAGCCTGCCAGGTTTCACTCAAATCTACCAATAGCTATTGCCTTCTTTCAAGAATGAAGGTGCCTATCAGGAGGCATCTGGTCAACCACAGAAACTAGAATGGGAGAGTTAGAGAAACAAATACTGACTGCCCAGCACTGGCTGGGGAGGGAGGCTCCATCAGGTCAGTTCAGAAGTCAGATCTCCTTCCTTTTTGTGGACAAGGACAACTCAGGCTGCCAGAGCCTAACAGCACAACACAGCTGAGTCGCATAACTCAATCTCCAAACTCAAGTCATCTACTAATCATCTGATGTCCCTTACAGATTCCCTGGAGAAGGGAATGGCAACCCACTCCAGTATTCTTGCCTGGAGAATCCCATGGACAGAGGAGCCTGGCAGGCTATAGTCCATGGGTCGCATAGAGTCAGACATGACTGAGCAACTAACCCTTCCTTCCTTCCTTACAACATGACCATAAAGAGAATGTGCTAGAAATTCCATTAAAAGGAAACACTAGGAGACCAAGGATTGAGCCTGCCTTGTTCACCATTGTACCTTGACTCCTAGTGAAAGTGAAGCTGCTCAGTCGTGTCCAACTCTTTGTGACCCCATGGACTGTAGCCTATCAGGCTCCTCCGTCCATGGGATTTTCCAGGTAAGAATACTGGAGTGGGTTGCCATTTCCTTCTTCAGGAGATCTTCCCGACCCAGGGACTGAACCGCGGTCTCCCACCTTGTAGGCAGACACTTTACCATCTGAGCCACCAGGGAAGTCCTTGACTCCGAGGTGCTGAATATTTATTGAAAAACTAATTGGATTAGCGGTTAGGTCAACACAAATCACAGTTTGCCAGTTTGTTTGTTTTTTTTCTCCTTAGATGTTTTCTCTTTAAAATATTGCCTCCAAGCATTGGTGTTGTGTCTACTTTCTTCTCCAGATTCCCCTCTCTACTCTCTTCTTAACCAAGTCCTACTTCTTTGAGGCTTAGTTTAAATTCTTTTGCAAGCCACAAATTCCTCTCCTTCACCTAAACTCCCAGAATTGCTTGGGCTCTAATTATTTGCTGAGACTGAGCCAAAAGAAAAGGTGGCATTTGGCACTGGACAAGTAGAAATAACAGACACAGTAAGAGGATCATTCTAGGAAGCATAGCATCTCTTCAAAGGAGAGAGAAAAACTGTGGCTGGCCCCAGATAAAGTGCACGAGAAAGGAAAGGCAGCGGGAAACAATGGCTGCTCCATCCTTCTGCTTCTTCCGGGCAGACACATCAGAGTCATCCCGTCCCCTCTTTCCCTTTCTCCTAGACCCCACATCCAACCCACCAGCAGTCCTGTCTGCTTGACCTTCAAACCATATTCTGACTGTGACTACCTCTGCCCTTGACCCCTGTGCGTGCATGCTCAGTTGCTTCAGTCGTGTCTGACTTTTTGTGACCCCGTGGACTCTAGCCCGCCAGGCTTCTCTGTCCATGGGATTCTCCAGGCAAGAATACTGGAGTGAGTAGCCATGCTCTCCTCCAGGGGATCTTCCTGACTCAGGGATCCAACCCACGTCATTTATGTCTCCTGAATTGGCAGGCAGGTTCTTTACCAGTAGCGCCACCTGGGAAGCCCTTGACCCCCAACTCTGTATTTTCTATCTTTTTTTTTTGCTTGAGCATCTTGAGGGATCTTGGTTCCCAGCCCAGGGATCAAACCTGTGGCCCCTGCAGTGGAAGCAGGGACCACCAGGAAATTCCCAACACTGTATTTTCAATGGCAGGTGAAGGGGTGACTCCTCTGCTCAGAACCCTCGATGGCTTCCCACCTCACACACAGTAAAAGCCAGTTTTTCCAGAGGCCTATGAGGCCCAGTCCATCTCTTGCCCTCCCTGACCTCTGACCTGTACTCCCACTCCACCCCCACCCCCTGGCTCAGCCCATTCCCAGCACCCTAGTCTGCTGTCTGTTCTCAGATGCTCTGGGTACATTCCCACCTCAGGACCTTCACTTGAGCCATCCTGTCTAGAATGTTCTTCCCTAAAATATCACCTTGGCTGGCCTCTTACCACTTATGGGTCCTTTCTCAAATGTCACTGTGTCCGTGAGGCCTTCCCTGGCTACGCTATTTATAACCGTAAATCCCGCCCTGATACACCCTGTGGCCCATCCCTGTGCTGCCACTGTTGCTGTGCTGCCAACATCACCGCTCTTATCATCATCCACACCCCAGATTAAGTACCGTGAGGGCAGGGCTTTGTCTGACCCCTTTACCCCCAGAGTCCCGGGCCTGGCTGAGTACATGCTCAATACTACCTGCTGGGTGATGACAGAGAAGGCTGGAAAGGTACGGGAGGTAGAAAGGAGCCAAATCAAAACAGTGGGTGGGGGGCATTCCCTGGCGGTCCAGTGGTCAGGACTCCGAGCTCTCACTGCCGAGGGCGCAGTTTCAATCCCTGGTCAGGGAGCTAAGATCCATGTGGCACAGCCAAAAACTAAAGATGTTATAGATAAATGGAGTGATCTGGAAAGATGTTCATGGTAGATTGTTAGTTCAGTTCAGTTCAGTCGCTCAGTTGTGCCTGACTCTTTGCGACCCCATGGAAGATTGTTAGTCTATTACTGAATAGAATGCAGTGAGATCCAATCTTTGAAAAAGGAATCTTATAGATGCCCATATATCTTTGAACATGTTTAGATAAGCATCGAAAAGAAGGGGCTGAGACCACCAAATTTTTGCCGCGGCTCATTGTAGAGGGGAGGGTGTGGAGGGGAGAAGGGAAGACTCTTCCGTACCATTTGACTTAACAGGTAGGGACCATTTAGGTGGGCCCCCTGACCCTGACCCTTCCCTCCCCAGGAGGAGACACTCTCCCCCTGCAGTGCAACCCAACTTCCAGCCAGAGGGTCCTGCCTTCCAAGCAGCCAAGCCCAGCCATCTACCTGCCCCCCATCCTGGCAGCCCGGCCCCACCTCCGGCCTGCCAGGAGATGCCAAGCCAACGGGGCCTACAGCCGGGAGCAGTTCAAGCCTCAAGCCACCCGTGAGTAAGGAGCCTCGACCACAGCCCCTCTTCTACTCTCCGAGGGGGGTTCAGGGGGGCAGGGAGACAAACAGCCCACAGGGTGCTGAGTAGGCGGCTCATCAAATTTTCGGGCCACTTATACCAGTACTCTCGAACCTCCGCTCGTGTTAGCTTGGAGGCATTCAGGGTGCGTGGGAAACCAGTTAGCTGGTTACTTTTTATACATTTTCCCAGAATTCTCTTTAACAGTTAACTGGTTTCCCCCGACCCTCACCTCTGATGAATGTTTGGAGGTCAGGTATCACAGCTGTTGCTCTCTCAAACTCATATGGTGCCTGGAACCCTGGGTTCCTCTGTGCCCAGCCTGTTTCAGAGAGCCATTACATCCCCCACTTTCCACTTGGCACCTGATATGACTCTTGGCCCCTCCACACAGCCTCCCCATCCAGGCTATACTGCAGTCATTGAGTTTCCTTAGCCTTGCTCTGCACCCAGGCAGTCTGTTCATTTTTTAAAAAATAATTGTATTTCTTTTTGGCTGTGCTGGGTCTTCGTGCTGGCTTTTCTCTAGTTGAGCAAGCAGCGGCTGGCCTCTAGTAGCAGTGGGCAGGCTTCTCGTTGCGGTGGCTTTTCTTGAGGGGTACCTGGGCTTCAGGAGTTGCGGCTCCTGGGCTCTGAAGCACAGGCTCAGTAGTTGTGGTGCTTGGGCTTAGTTGCCCCGTGGCATGTGGAGCTTCCCAGATCCGAGGTCGAACCCCATGGCTCCTGCATTTAAGAATCTGCTTGCAATGCAGGAGACTGGGTTCAATTCCACTCCAGTATTCTTGCCTGAAAAATCCCATGGACAGAGGAGCCTGGCAGGCTACCGTCCATGGGGTCCCAAGAGTCGGACACAACTGAGCAACTAAACCACCACATTTACCACTGAGCCACCGGGGAAGCCCGGTGTGGATTTTGATGACGCTCTCTTCTGGGTTCTTTCAACACCTTTGGCCTACTGTGACTTGACCAGCGCAGAAACGGCCCAGGGTAGGAGGTGCTGGGTTTGTATCCCTACCATGTTCCCAGGCCCCCTGGAGCAAGCATGCTCCAAGAACTGAGGGTGCCCTGCCCACCTTAACTAGGCCATGTCTGGGCCCCACAGGGGATCTGGAGAAGGAGAAGCGAAGACTCCAGAATATCTTTGCCACCGGGAAGGAGCCAGAGGAACGGAAAAGAAAGCCCCATCCTGTGCGACAAGAGGACCTAGCCCCTAAACTGGACCGCTTTGAAGAATGTGAGCCCCTGAGGGGCCAGTTATGCTGGGGAGGGGAAGGTGGAGTGTGTTTGGAAGGGCCCAGGGAGCAGGGGAAGGGGGGAATCCCTGAGGACCAGTGAGAAACGGACCACAAAACTGCTTCCCGTTTCCAAGAGAGGCAACCTGCTGCCCCACCACTCCTCCCAGGAGCCCGGGGGCCCCTGATGTCCTGTACACGGACGGCCCTCTCCCTGTCCAGTGGTGAAGGAAATTCAGGAGAGGAAAGAATTCCTGGCTGACATGGAGGCCCTGGGGCAGGGCAGACGGTACCGCGGGATCATCCTTACTGAAATCTCCCAGGTAGGAGCACCAGGGAAGGCGGATGGGATGTGAGTGTGGGGGGACGAGACGTGAGCCGAAGTGAGGGTCTACTGGGGCCGTTTTGGGGGTTCCCGCTCTAACCTCACATCTGCCCTGACACCCAGCTTTCCCCAATGCCCTTTGCAGAAACTACAGGAAATGGAAGACATTGACCACAAGAGGAGTGAGGAGCTTAGGAAGGCTCTTGCCACCACTTAATCTACCACCCGCACTCCCTCTCCAACTGAGGGCAGGGGAGCCCACCCCCTTGCCGAGCAGGGTCACCCCCAGGTCAGCCCACCCACCCTGCCCTTCAGCCATGGAAACTGTTGTACAGCACTGCCTCCACCTAGAGTACCCTGAACACAGCACCCTAGAAAATGGACCACATCTCAGAAAGTGAGCTGATTCTCCTCCAGACTCTGCCCAGGGATCTGGGGTCAGCTGGGCCTCTGAGACCAGTCACAGATCCAGACACCCACATACACACTTTTGCAGTCTTTTCTTGGGGAAAGACACACACACACACACACACACACACGGTGAAAGCAAGTCCAGACACACACACACACACAGTGAAAGCAAGTCCACAACACACACACACACACACACACAGTGAAAGCAAGTCCACACACACAGACATGCACACATGTGCGTGCACACACATGCACGCACACACACAGTGAAACCAAGTCCAGGTCTTAACCATCTTGGGTGTGTGCCTAAGGGTGTCCACCAGGGCCTCTTCCCAACACCTCGCCCACTGTGTGTCCCTGTGTCCCGCACATTAGGTTTTCTGAACTTAGTAATGAATATGATTCCTTTCTTCCTACCCATCTTAGGACCTACTTATTTGACTTCTTACAGCCTTGGACAAATATTTAACCACTATGATTAACTGGGTAATAAAACACATTTACTGTAGGTCATTACACACACCATTTTGTTTTCAGAGGGATAAGTCTTATTTGTTCGAGGAGTTGGAATTTTTCAAGCCTCGTTGGTTTCTAGCTGTTTTTTTCCAGTAAAAATGGAACCAAGGCTCCTGGAGCAGCCCACGGGCGGGTGCTGTGCTAGGCGCCGGTGTTGCTCCTGGCTGATTCCCTCAGTAAACACCCGCGATGGTTCATCAGCCCTGCTGAAAAACAAGACTCACCCAGAGACTCCAACCAGAGGCATTCAACCAGCAAGTGGCCTCCTCGGGATTCCAAGTTAGCTTTCGGTCTTTCCACCACCAAACCCACAACCCATAGAAAGAAACCCAAAGGGTGGGCGGGATCCAGACTGAAGGAGCCCTGCTTCAGAGATCCACCCCCAGCCCGTGCGTCTGAGCCCGCCCACCTCATCTCCAGCAGCTCGCCTGTGAGGCCTGGGTGCTGAGACATCCACCCACAGGAGTTGCGTCCCGGGCCTGGCACACAGCATGCAGCAGTCCCCACAACTCTGAAAACCACAGGCCTCACGCTCTCTAGTATCCTGTCATTTTCCCGTCCCCGTAAATCAAAGTATTTCAGAAATTTCAACCAAGCCTCCCACTTGGAGGGATTCATATAATCCTCTCAGGCCACATGACCCCAGTTGGGGTTTGCAGAATAAACATGGTCCTGCAGCCACAAACAAGAGAGGACCAGCTCAAGGGCTGGGACTCCAGAACATTCCATGGGGAGCTGTGTCCACACTCCCTCAAGAAGCCAAGGGCTCAGGGCGCAACCTGAGGAGGACGGCCGTCCTCTACCTCGAAGGCCGCAGCACGCGGCCCAGAGCCAGCCCACTCTGACACGGTAGCACGTAGCCTTGATTTCAGTTCAAGTCAGTTTTACAAAGTACACACACGCTCCACTGGATTTCCAGTTTCTTTTGAAAAATCCAAAGATCTGGCCCCACTGGGCCTACATCCCACAGGCTACAGTTGACTTGGGTGAGGGACAACCTCCCCGTGTGGTTTGCGGTGTGTCCACCCCAGTTCACCCCAGTCCCCGCCACCCAGGTGTCCTGACACCAAGGCAACCTGACGGGGCCGCCCCGCAGGATGCACCCAGCCAGGGCTCACGTGCGTCACCCGCCTGGCCTCCCAAAGACGCCGGAGCTGGCGACCCCCGCGTCAGGCCAACAGGCCCGTCAGCAAGGAGAAGGTCAGAGGCAGCACTGGTCCCGGCAGAGGAAGGCATCCTGCCCAGTGGCAGGGAGAGAGGGGTCAGGGCCCCCCAGCGGTGGGCAGCCCCTCCAGGCCCTCCTGGGCCAGCAGAGATGCTGGCCAAGAGGCACAGAGGAGGAAGGGAAGAAGGGAGGCCTGGCGAGTGGAGGGCGGCCCAGGGCTGCAAGGCACTGACAGCTGAGGTGGTCTCTGTTTATTGTCGGTGAGGAAAACCCTCTCAAGTTAATACAGTGTGATCTTTCCCCGGAGGCGTGCTGAGGGAAGGGCCCTAAAGGCACCTCGGAAATAGCTTATAGCAACAGTGCTTCGCCCCAAGAGCTGCTGGGCACGTCCCCTGCGGCGAAGGTGCTGGGCCCCATCGGCTCCTCCTCTCCCACAGCCGTCCCAGGGCTGAGCGGCCATCAGTCCTTCGGAGGCAACAGAGTCGGGAGGGAACAGACAACAGGCGCGTGTGAGGAGACAGGCGGGCGCTGACCACCGGGGGCGGGTCCGCTGCACCCTGCCCTGGGGTGGCGGGGAGCCCACGGGAGGGGCCGGGGCCATGTGTGGGGTGAAGGGCCGGGGTTAGCACCTACAGGCCGCACGCCCGCCTGCTGCTGGTCTGGGGCCCGCCTGCCTGCCCCGAGGCCTGCCTCCCCAGGCCCGCCCTCGGGGGGCTCAGCTCCCGGGCACCCCACCCGCCCCAGCACCCTGTCTCAGGCAGGGAGATTTCCTGTGGAATGAGGGGAGGTGAGGGAAGCACCTCTTAAGACTTCGAGGAACAAATGGAGGGGTCTGTCCATGAGGCCCTTTCGGGTCTTGAAGACACAGTAACTACCTCCAACTTTAATTAAGAGACTTCATAAATAGAGCTCCTGAGTGCGGAGAAAGAGAGGCAAGGCCGCCTGCCCTGACAGGATGACAGGGACTCAGACCCAGGACAGCGGGGGAGCGGAAAGGGGCCGGTGTGGCCGAGTCTGGCTTGCCGACCTGCCCAGGGGCTGGAGACCCAGGCCAGAGGGTCCACCACAGGCAGACCCTCATAGGCAGACAGACCCTCCGCTCCCCTCTGCACATGGTACAGGAGCGAAGCGGGACCAAGGGCAGGGGCTCATGGGACAAGACCCTGCTCGCTCCTGGGGTCAGTCACAGCATCTGGAGTCAGGAGAGCCAGGCAGGGGGCTCAGAGGAGAGGGAAGAAAAACTCTTCAGCCCAGACCAGCGAGAGGACCCTGAGGAGGGAGAGGCCATCACCCAGAGGCTCCCTCCCCTAAGTCATCTTTCCTCTTGACTGATTCTGAAGGGACACAGAAGACCCCCCTCCGCCCCGCAGAGAGCAGCCAGTTGGGGGGTGGTGTCCCCGGCTGGCAGCCCGCGCCGTTAGCTCCTGTCTCCAGGGCACTTGCTCTTGGTATCACGCTTGTTTCCCAGAAGCTTCAGCACCTTCATGGTCTTGAACTTGCCCTTCTTCTTGCCCTCGGACTCAGCCTCCTTCTGGAACTCTGCAGAAGGGAAAGGGCAGTCGATTGGGGCAGGCCAGGGGGTGGCAGTGACGGGCAGGGGAGTGGCAGTGGTGGCCAGGGGGTGGCAGCCAACAGTCTCAGCCCACCACCACCACCACCACCACGTCGCGTGGAACCGTGGACATGTCCCTTCATCCTTTTGCGTCTCCAGTTCTTCACCTCTAGGATGGGACCCCACGCCTTCCCAGCATTTCGGCAGGGATCAGGACAAAGGCAGTGGGGGAGCCCTAGAGCAGGCTGATGTTTTATCTCTAAAGCCTCTATTCCCCTGTAGCTCTGTGGCTTACAACACAAACACTGACTGTCAGAGCTAGAAGAAACCGCAGAAATCATCTGGCTCAGGCCCTCACTTATTATGGACAGGAAAATGTGAGTTTGAAACAGATTACCACCAACCAAGCTCTTTGTGGGTGCCGGGCCATGGCTAAGTGCTTTATACAGGTTATCTCCGTCATCCTCAGCACCCGCCCAGGAGGTGAGTGCCTCTGTCACCCCCATCCTGCAGACAAGGAGAGTAGGCCTGAAGGGGTGAAGCGCTGGCACAAAGCCACCCAGCTGGGACATGTCAGAGCTGGGACCAGAATCCAGTCTATCTGGAGCCCAGACGGAACCGCAAGGCCACAAAATGAGTCACTGGGGGAACCAAGATTAGGCCCAGGCCTCCTGACTCCCAGTCCAGTGCTCTCTCAACGATTCTGGGCACTATCTTCTCCAAGGGCGGGAGCAGGGGGACTGCTCTTTGAACCCACAGACCCCTCCTGAGCCAGCTGTGGATCTCAAGGAGGAACGCACAGCTCGAGGCAGACATACCCTGGGAAATGGCCCCATACACCACCACCCTCCCTGTTGGTACCACAGCACCGCACACCCATCTTCCTGGCCATAGGTTGGCCTGCCTTGCTACACATGGCCTTCTTGGCAAAAGAAAGCCTTGCGCACACTGTCCTTGTGGGTGCCCCTTCCAACTCTGTGTTCAACCGGCCCCCCCACCCTGCAGGAGTTCAAGCAGGCCAGAGCCCCAGGAGGGGCCTCACCTTTCTT
This sequence comes from Nanger dama, assembly GCA_917880005.1. NCBI lineage: Eukaryota > Metazoa > Chordata > Mammalia > Artiodactyla > Bovidae > Nanger > Nanger dama. The sequence continues at coordinate 10,420,152 of CAKJTW010000046.1, forward strand.
CTTGATCATGGCTTCCAACATCTTATCTTCCTCTTCCTCCCTGAAATGAGACAGGGAAGCTAAGTGTCCCACAGGAGGAAGGGCCAGATAATCTCTCAGGCCCCTCCAGACTCTCTGAGTCCACACAGGCTGAGCAAGGGGAGCTGGCGTGGTTGGCGGTGAAGGTCTCATCCCCAAGGAAGCCCCGGGAGCCCCAGCCCCAGCCAAGTCACCTCTGCCGGTCCTCGTCTAGGCAGTTGACGATGGCGTTGCGCTGCTCGATGAGGGTCACGAGCTCTTGCATCAGCACCTTCTCTCGGCCCCGGTCCTCCTCTGTCCAGTCCTTTTCTGCTCAAGGAGAAAAGCCGGGGACATGAGGCCCAGGAAGCAAGGAACCAACGCCTAAGTGCTAAGGGTGGCTGCAGACCAGCCCCATGCTGGACACCATGAGGACAAGGAGAAGCCCAGATGGGTGGGGATTACAGTTTTTGGAGAAATGAAGGTTGTTGCAGAAGAGACCAAGAATACCAGTCTGCCTACCAAAGAGACTCTCCCAGGGGGCTCTGAGAGGTCCAGTACAACACAGGCTCTGCGAACAGAGACCAGCACGGGCCAAAGAGTTTCCTGTTTATGTTCACGCGTTCATGCAACCAGTGTTCACTAGGTGGTTTCTTGGGGGAGGCAGGATTCGGGCTGGGCCTGCTGAGAGTTTGCAGTGGCGGGCTGGCTGGAGTGGGGAGATACCAGGGAGCCCCAGGGAGAACATACAGGAGAAGCAATGTGACCCAAGAGGCATCCTCGGACACCCATCTAATGCCAGGAAGGAGGGTGGACTAGAATGGACCCTGGGGGTTGGGAGACCTGCCAGGAAGTGTCCCTGATATCTCAGACATCTGCTGCCCTTCCCCCCCTCCCCCACCTCCCCCACTCCCACCCCCCGTCTCCTGATTTCAAGAACCCAGGCCATCCCACAGAACCACACCCTCAGAGACCCACCTGCTCCTTGGTATTCCTCTGACCCAGCCTGCAGATTTCCGGAGGACAAATGCCCCCACATATGACCTTCCTAATACAACATCTGCCACTACAGGCCTCCCTCACCCCTCAGCCATGGCCCAAACCCGCACCGCCGCCTCTTGCCAAAACTGGACCAATGGCCCAGCACAGTTCCGGGGGACAATGTGGGTTTCAGAGTCATCACTCCAGTTCAAAGCCTACTCTGCTGTTTCTCGAATCTGGGGCCTGGGTAAGTTATGTCCGCAACCTACACGGGGGAAACTGAGGCTCAGGGAAGCTAAGTCCCTGATTAGTGTCACATGGCAAGGGTGGGGACAGTCCCTATCTCCGGGCAGCCCCATGTCCCCAAGCTACAGCCCTTACAGTGTCTTACGCATCTCCGACCCACCTGGGGCCTTTAAACCAGTATCACCCTCCAAAGGCAACAACCAGGACAGGAAGACAAGCCCAGGATGCACTGCCATCTCACACAGGACAAGTGACATACACACACAAGGCCCAGGGCCGGGCTGGCCCTGGAGAACAGAGGTGCGGGCCCCTCTCTGGCCACAAGGTGTCGCTGCGGCTCCCTCGGCATGGTGGCCACGCCCCAGCCTCCGGAGATTCTGGGAGTGACTCATAGAGGGCAGTGGAGGGCTGGGACGTTCTGTGACTTCCCAGGGGCATTCCTGACTCTGGGTCTCATCCAGCCTCCCAAGCTGCCCAGTCAGTGGGAAAGCAGGGCCCCCTTCCCAGCCAAGGGGAGGGACTGCGTGTGTGCAGGCACACGACCAAGTCAGAGACTAGCAAAGAAGCCTGGCTCCCCCACCAAGGGGCAAGACTCAACCTCTCTGGCTCTCCGTTTCTTCATCTGTTCAATGGGAAACAACGATTCCTAACCACCTGGGCCAGAGGAAGTGGTCAAAACCCCTGGCTCCTGCCTCTGGACGTGCCACAGTCCTGCGGTCTCTCTCAGCCCACAGCTGTGCTTCACCCCACATCATGGGCAGACCCCAACTTGGTCACGTAGTAAGCATCAGCCCCTCTGAGGGCACAGCACATTTCCACATCCCATCTCCTGTTCCTGAGAACGCCCTCCCAGGTGGGCACCTCCGCTCCTGTGTCACACATGGAGCCACTGAGACTGCGTGCCAAGCCCGGGATGTGCAGCCAACACACATCCTTAGGGCACCAGCAAGTTCCCGCAATGCCCAGGATGGTGTGGCTCTGCCCAGCCCCTCCCCACTGCCCTCCTCCCTCCCTCAGCACACCCCATCCCTCCCTCCCAGAGTCGCTTTGGGCCATGCCGTGCGGGGGCTCCCACTGGCCCTCCCTGCACCAGCAGAGTCCTGCCATGCTCTGACCTAACGGCCATGAGCCCAGGGCTGCCCCAGGAAGGACACATGCTCTCCCCTCTCATCGAGGCAACCCAGGGCCCTAGAGACTGACCACCCCCAACCCTACACCCCAGGACCTACCCACCCACACCTTCCAGGAGGAGGAGGGGACCAAAAAGGTCAGTCTGCGTCTGGCCTTGGAGAGCTCTCTGCAGGCCTGTCATCCGACACACAGATGTCACAGCCCCATGCGGGTCCCCTCTCCCGTCTTAGCTTGAGTCTATTAACCCCTATTAGGACCCAGACAGCACCTCCCGCCATGTCCTCTGGCCCTGCTCCCACAGTCTGCCCAGGCCTCCCCATCAGGGCTCTGTCCATCCTTCCCCAGCCCACTCCGTGTCACCCAGGCCCCAGGGCAGGTGACCGGGGGATGGGGCGTGGCCACCGTCACCTGGCTTGTTGAGAAGACACCGGAGCTCGTACTCAACGCCGGCCTGCCGCTGCTCCAGGTTCTGCTGCTTGAAGCTGGAAGGTGGGAAGAAGGTGACTATTATTTTTGCCCCGGCTGCCTGCCCTGCTCTGAGCTGATGCGGGGAAGAAGGTGAAGATTCTCAGTCCCGAGCTTTGTGGATTCAGGGCAGCGGGGAGCCGGGGTGGGGACACAGGGGAGGCAGGACTCACACATAGATGAGCTCGGACTCACGCCGAACCAGCAGATGCTTCTCGTGGATGAGCTTGAACCAGTCCACCAGCATGTCGTCTTCACGCCCCTCTGCAAGCCAGATGCTCACTGAGGCCAGGGCTGGAGAGGATGACATGGCGGCTCCCACCCTGGGGAAGAGGCTTCCCCCACTCGAGTCCCCCAACCCCCTGCCAAGCCCCCCACAGCCCCCACACCATTCACTCCACCACGCAGCTTCTCTTCCAGCAGGACCCCACGGTGTTCCAAGGCATCCAGCTGGCGCTCAATGGTGTCTATTTCTCCATGGATATCCTCCTCGGGGATGTACTGGTCGGACTGGACCTGCCCAACAGCACCCAGTCACCTGTGATCAGCCCGCCCTCCCATCTGTCTGCCGCCAGGAGCTTCCCTCTGGCCAGTGCTAGCCTCCCAGGCTCTGTCCCACACCCCATGCCCTGGGTCCCAGTGCCATCAGGCATGCCCAGAGGGTGACACAACTTTCTGCCTCTCTTGGCAACTTCCTCCCCTCCTCTCCCACTCCAGAAAGGACATTATAATATGAGAAAGTGACCCAAAGGAGAGAGAAACCAAGAACACTCTTAAGCTGTTTAAGTAGAAGTATGTCATGTGAACGCTTTGATCCTTGCACTATTATTAGTAACAATTTAAGTGCATCACTCGTGCTTTTGGTCAGAGCAGAGCAGCTGATCTGCTAAAAATTTCCCCTGGCTGCAAGTCAGATCTCCCACCTGGGCCTCCCAGGCACGCCCCCCCCCACATCTCAGGGAAGCTGCCCAGATGGAGCACCCTGTCGCAGGGTCCCACAGGAAGACTGAGGCCGCCAAGGCATGGGGCCGGGGCCCAGGTAGCCAGGTATGTGGGGCTCCCAGCAGATACCTTGCGTTTGATGAGTGGGAAGCCATGTCCTGGGGCAGGTGGTCTCGCTGGCTTCGAGCCCTTGGTGGCCTTCTTTACACTTGGGGATGCTGTAGGTGATGGCTTCCGGTTAAAAGGATTCTCCTTGCAAGAAGACTAAAGGCAGGGAAACATGACGGAAGATATTAATAAGTCAGGAAGGGGCAGTAGGACCCTGGGAGCTTGATCACGTGGGACCATGGAAAGCAGGGCGGGTGGGAATCAGGCAGAACCTCCCAGCATCCAGTCTGAGGCACTCAGTCATCCGGCAAAGACTTCCACTTCCCAGCAACTCTCCCTGTGCAGCTGCCACACTGGATACTTTTCTACATGGTTGTCTAATTCTCACAACCACTCTACAAAGTGGGTCGTGTCTGCCCATCTTACAGGTGAGGAAACTCAGATTTTGAGGGGTTAAGTAATTGGCCCAAGGTCACGTTCTTCCCAAGAGCCCAAGCTGGAGTGTGACTTGGTCTGTTTCAGGCTGGGCAGCCCTCCGGCACTGGGGACAGCGGTCAGGACGTGCAGTTTAGGGCAGGACGAAGCAATGGTAGCCTCACCAACACCCCTTTCCCAGCAAGGATTACAGGGCTCAGCACCTTGCCCAGGGACCCCCAGCCAGGAAGTACAAAAGCGGGATCCCGCTTTCAGTAGAGGGAGGCAGCCCCTGCCCTACCCAGGAAAGGCCCCCATCCTACACTGCTCCTCCCCAGGGAGATCTCTGTCCTCTCTGAGGCCAGCAGAGCGGGCAGGCCCAGCACAGGAACAGACCCTGCCTGCCAGGAGGGCAGTGCCAGCATCTTCCCACCACTTCCCCAGCTCATCGGAAACAGGTGTCCCTGAGGCCATGGAGTGCTCCCAGGAGTGAGGACCTGGCTTTCCAAAGCTGGAGGAGGAGAGGGGGGAGGGGAGAGCTGCTCACCTCACCTGTGCCAGCTGCTCAGGTGGGGGAGGGGAGTTCTTTGAGGCTGGAAGTTGTTCTGGGAGCTGATGCAGGAGTCCAGGCGCGGCTGGGGGACAGTCCGGTCCCCGCAGGGCAGCACCCACCCAAGGGCCTTGTCTCCTGCCCTCACTGTCTCAGATTCCCTCCAAATCCTAGGGTGAAGGTAAGGGATGGGGCACCCCAGGAGGAAGCCCCCTCTGGGGCTCTGCCCTCACCGTCCACAATCACACTTGGAGCAGCTCAGCAGGGCCAGACAGCCCGAAGGCCCCAAGTCCTTCAAGGGTTCTCAGCCACAGAACTTCAAACCAACCCTTCACACACCCCAGGGCAGGAAACGGCCAGCTGCCTGTAGTGGGGATGGGGGGATTCAGAATCAGCTCTCTCCTCTACTCCCTCAGCAAGGAGCCCTGGGACCCCTAAGAGCATCCGGAGGCCCAGAGAAAAGGCGGGCCTTGTCCAGGTCACACAGCAGGTGGTGACAGCGGGGCTGGGGGTGGCCACCCAGACCAAAGAAGGTTAAATGACATTTGAAAGGTGCACAAACCAACAGCTCAGGCTCCTCTGCAGACTTATCCTCTGTCAGGCTGGTCAGATCAGGACTACAGCCGGCCTGGGGCCAGCCTCCACCCAGGGCGGGTGAGCCCCGGGCCCTCAGAGGACTGCAGAGTTCGGCAGAAAGTGCAGGATCAGAACCTGCTGGTGGGCTTCCCCGGTGGCCCAGTGGTTAAGAATCCGTTTACCAACGCAGGGGACTTGGGCTCGATCCCTGGTCTGGCAAGATTCCACATGCCTCGGAGCAACTGAGCCTGCACACAACTACCAAAGCCCACGCTCGGGCTGCCACACCCGAAGCCCACGCGCCGAGAGCCTGCGCTCGGCCACAAGAGGAGCCCCCGCAATGAGCAGCCGGCACATCGCAACAGAGCAGCCCCCCACGCCTGCAGCCCGAGAAAGCCTGCGCGCCACAGGACCCAGTACAACCAAAAATAATCAATTAATAATGTTTTAAAAAGAACCTGGTGGCTCCGGGACTTCCCTAGTGGTTCAGTGGCTAAGACTCTGCAGGGGGCCCCAGGCTCCATCTCTGGTCAGAGAACTCGATCCCACATGAAGCAAATAAGAGTTTGCATGGTGCAACTAAAGATCCCACGTGTCGCAGCTAAGACCTGGCACAGCCAAATAAATAAATATTAAAAAAAAAAAAAAAGACCCAGACCCTGGTGGCGCAAAGGGACTCTGGTCCTTTAATTAAAAAAAAACAAAAACAAAAACAAAAAACACACCCTGGTGGTGCAAGGGGACTCTGGTCCTTTAATAAACATTTAAAAAAAAAGAAAAGAAAAGACGCTGGTGGCACAAAGGAGAAACCTCTTGATAAACTAGGTGCCCAGAGGAGTGTTCTGCCCCCCTTAACCCCTGGTTCTTGGCCGGGCCCTGAGAAACAGGAGCTCCACCAATCACAAAGGTCATCTGGAAAACAAGCTGCCGGGGGCAGGTGCCTACTGCAGCCCCCAGAGGGGACGGAGTGTGGGGCTGGCTTGGGAGGGGCCTGGGAAGGGAGCGGCAGCAGGGGCTGTCTGTACCCCCACAGTGGCCACAACAGAAGCACCCAGTAAAGCCATTTCCTGGGCCCTCTGCCTGTTGAGAGCTGACCCTTCCTCTACAAGTCCACCCCACTACAGACTCCATACAAGGCACAGTCGTCTCGGTACCCCACCCCCAACTTGGCTGTGAGCACCAGGGTACAAGGACCACCACAGCCATCACGCCAGGAGCCCAGGCCCGCCCATGCACACAGGAGCAACTCAATGGACACTGTCAGCCCCATTCCACAGGAGGGGAGACTGAGGTCTCTGGAGACCCCAAGAAGGGCATCATCCCTCCTCTCTGTGCTCTCTACCCCAGGTGGAAGGACAATCGTCTAGGCCTGTCTCCCTGAGCAGAGGGTGAGCCTCTGGAGGGCAAGGACAGGGTCTCAATGATGCTGTGCTAGGTTCTGGCACAAATAGGGCTTCAGTGAATGGAAAGCGGACAGAGGATGTGTGGGTGAGTGGTGGCTGGTGTGTGTGTGTCCAACGGGCACGTGCATGGGCTCGGCAGGTAAATAAGAGCTGGATGCCTGAAGACATGGAAGGTCGGGCAAGTGGAAGGTGAACAGATGGACAGGAGGTCTGGCCAGCGGATGAAAGGATGTTGAGAGGGAGCTGTACCTCAGTGCATGGAGTGATGAATGGCCAGATGGGCAGAGCCGAGGTCACCCCACAAGTCAGGGCCAGCAACGACGGCCAGCCCTGGACATTCCTGCCCTGAGACCAGGCCCACGTCCGCTAGACAGGACAGCAGACTCTCACCTTCACCTGCAGCTGCGGGGACGAGGCTCCAGGGGAAGGCGCAGGGCTCTTGTCTCCAACCAGCACAAGGGGGCTGGGGGCAGTGTCACCGCAGGGCTTGGCTGGTGGGGGACCCGGGCTGCCTCTGGCACTGGGGGCAAGCCCAGGGCTGGCTTGAGGCGTCCGGTCCACGCTGGGCTGCACCAGCTCCCCGGAAGAGGACAGGGAGGAGTTGGCAGAGAGGCTGGCAGAGGTCCCAGGGGTGCCAGGGGCGTGGACGGCAGGCTCTGAGGAGCTCTTGGGCACGACGGGTGGTTCCAGGAGCTCCTCACTGGGGGGCTGGCTGGAGCTCTCAGACGACAGGCTCTCCACGCTGAGGGCTGGCGATGGGGTAGCCGAGGGCGGCTCCGAGCGGGACAGGCGGGAGGCATGGAGAGCTGCACAAACCAAACCGCGAATGGGTGCCGAGTGAGGGGGCAGAGACAGGCCCTCTGGCCTCATCTGACACTTCGCTCTTGACAGTGAAGTAAGAGGTGGCCCAGGAAACCCAAGTCCTCCACATCAAGGCAGGCAGGCAGGAGCCTCAAGGATACCAAAGGTGGGACAGGACCAAGGTCACTGGCAGACTTATCACCCAGATTCACGCCGCACACTGGGCTCTGGCCTGCGCCTCATGGTGCAGCTGCAGCCCTGGTTTCCTTACGGCTCTTGCCTCCTCTAGTGTGGCTGTAGCCTCCGCTTCCCCTCCCATGACTGATCTGACCCAAAGAAAGTCGAATTGAAAAGGCAAAAGGCCTCGCACTGAGCAGAGGCGGAGGGAAAGCAACAGGGAAGGAGGAGCAGGCAGCTCCCGGCCAGGCACGGCCCTGCGCCACTTTCAGCCTCATGGATGACGGATGCCGCGCTTCAAAGTATCATCTGTGCTTTCCAGGTGAGACGACAGACTTGGAGAGAAGGGCTGGGATTGGACCCAGCTGTGTCTGACTCAGAGCTCATCCCATTGGCTGCCTCCACCATCCGCCCACCACCTCCAATCAGCCGACCCACGCAGGACCCATCACGCTCAGCTGGAGGGTCCCAGGGTCCTAGCAGGGGTTGGAGGGACCTGGACCACTTGAGCACTGGCCTCCTGTCATCTCTAGCATGCTCTTGGCCTCACTGTCTGAGGGACTCCCACTGAGGTCTCCGAGGCAGCTGGAGCCCCGTTGTGATGGAAGGGGACTGGGCATTGGGCCCGAGAAGACTGCAGGATGATGAGAGGGAGGGCCGGGCGGAGGGAGGCACAGCGCCCGGGACCTGGCCCACCACCTCCATCTTCTGGGGAGACTGAGGACACACAGGGGACAAACTGCTCAGAGTCACTAGCGCCCGCATCCCACAGCCGGGTCAGAGCCTCAGGCACCTGGAACTGGAGGGCAGTGACTGGGCGGGTAGGACTGGAGCTAACCCTGTCACGCACCTTCCCCAAGCCTGACTCTGTGTTAATAAGCACATCAATGGATAACACATTTAATTCTCACAACTGTCCTGCAAGGTGGGTCATGAAGGGTTGAGAGTAGAGTCGAGAGCCTGGATTCAAATTCTGCCTCCACTGCTTAAGTGCTGTGCGGCTTTGAGCAAATCACTCGCCCTCTCTGTGCCTCAGTTTCCTCACCCGCAAAACAGAGTACGCTACCTACCCCAAGGGTTTGCTCCGATTAATTGAGGGCACACACGGCGCCTGACCTGGAGGGGGCGTCCCATGGCACCCCTGCCCTTCCCGGGGCCTGGGCTCACCCAGGTGCCCAACCCCAGGGCCCCAGCTCTCCAGGGAGCTCCCAGGAACGGCACTCACCGAGGGGGACGTGCTGGGTGCTCGGGGGCGGGGCGCTTCTTGTCTTGGGGGCTGCTCGTGGGGGTGATGCCGTACCAGGGGTGCAGCGACTTGGGTGTGGACTCCGGTGGGGTCGGGGGCAGGGCCAAGGGCCGGGCTGGGTGCGGCGGGGGGCTCCTCCTCCTCTTCCTCAAAGGGGTTGTAGGGCTTGGGCTCTGGGCCCTGTGGGGCCACTTGTCCACACCCCCGTTCTCCACCTGCCTGCCTTCCTGGCTCGGCGGCGGCCCAGGGCTGCTGCTCGGGGGCAGGGGGGCTGGCTTCTTCTTTGGCTCTGCCTGCACCAGTGTGATCCATGGTGGGTCTCTCCTGGGGGCTGGCGTCCTGGACAGAGGCCAAGTAGAGGTAGTACCCATAAACAGGCAAGGAAGGGGAGCGTCCTTCTCTCCCCAGACCGTGCATCCCACAGCGGGTGGGTGAGACCCGGCACCCTTCCCCTCTCCCACCCCAGCCCGGTGGGGCCCGTCTTGGCCCAAAGCCCAAATGGAGAGAGTGGGGGCCCTCTCTCTTCCCCTCCCTCTGCCTCTCTTTGTCTCTCTCCACCCCCTCCCCCTCTGTCCAGGGACCATACAAGGAAATCACAGCTCCCAGAGAAGAACTGGAAATCGAGGTTCCTCGCCTGTGATGTGGGGTTCCAGGGGGTGGAGGCTCTGAGTGTGGCATACAGTGGAGCTTTACTGGGTCTTTCTATACTCTGCTAATGATTCTTAAAACTACTCTAGGAAGCCTAGGCCTCCCACACTCCAGAGGCAGTGAAGGCTTGGGGAGATTACAGGACTCCTGAGGCAGCCTGCTACCAGGCCCTGCCGCCCACGGGGAGGGGTCCTGGGGGAGCCACACAGGAAGAGGGTGTGGCCACAGGCTCCGGCCAACAGAGAGGAGCTCCCCCGCTCCAGCTGGAGCCCCCCCAACTCCAGCGCCCCTTTGAGGGGGCACTGGTGGGTCACATGGCCTTGTTACCCACCCGGACCCCCAAGGGGTACTCCCTTTCCCCCGCACCCTGCCAGGGCCCTGAAAGCCCTCGGAGCCAGCATACCTCTCCGACAGCTTGGGGGTCCCTCTGGGCTTGGGGATGGGGGGTTCTTGCAGCTTCCCTAGGTGGGAAAGGAGAGTGAGCCAGGTGGTGGAGTGGAGCAGTCAGGGAGCCAACCCCAGTGCCTGCCTTACCTAGGAGTGCCCTTCCATCCCACCCGGTAGGTCGTGGACTCCAGGTGGCCATGGTAACCTCCCTTGCACCTTGCACCTCCCCAGTCCAGAGCTCGGGAGATTAGATAAAACACCAGAGGTAACAGGTAGAGAAGGTCAAAGCCACAAGGCCAGGACACCTGGAGACCACCACCCCCCCGACCTCATGCATTTCAGTTAAGGAGGGGGAACCCAAGTGCCCCGCTGACACTTTCCCAAAGTGGACAGGAAATACTGTCTCAACTCAGTGCGAGGTCACCTCCTCCTGAAAGCCTCCCCAACTCCCCAGTGTCCTCTATGAATTTCACAGTAGCCTCTGCTTCTCTGTTTTTTTTTTTTTTTTAGGAATGTTTTGACTCTATTCCTTCATATAAATTTAGAATCAACTTGTCAATTTCCTCAAAGAAAAAAAAGTCTACCAAACACCTCAAACAAAAGGGTAAAATATAACATGAAGTGGAACAGGATTACACAGTGCATGTAACTTTTTAAAATTAAGTATACAATTCTGTGGCATTGAGTACATTCATCTTATACTTGTGTGATTCTTTTAATATTTTCTCATTAGACAATTTTATTACCTGAAAATAACATGTTATTTCTTTCTCATTCTTTTTTCTGGTGTTTTCCAGCTGACTAGGGCCTCTAGCACAACGAGGGGCAGAAAGAAGTACTGACACTGGGCCCGGCATCCAGGTCCCAGACATTCCTTACTCCTGTCTCCCACTCCTTCCTAGTCCCTGGGGCCTTCAGCAGTGAAATAAATCACTGGTATCCTGAATGCTCCCTTCACGTCCTGGTGTTAACCAGCTCACTGTCCCCTGCAGACACAGTTTTCCCTGCAACCTCTCAAGTCAGGCTGTGTCTTCTCCCACGGCCCTAGAGCCACTGAGTGTGGGGATGGGGCAGAGTCCTCCTTGCCCCCACTGCTTCTTTCCGTGCACCCCCTTTTCTCCCCTCAAGTTTCAGCTCTGAATCTCCTTTCATCAGATGATACCACCACCCACTACCCCTTATTATTGCTGTTGCTTAGTCACTAAGTCGTGTCCACGGACTGTAGCCTGCCAGGCTCCTCTGCCCATGGGATTTCCCAGGGGAGAGTACTGGAGTGGGTTGCCTTTTCCTTCTCCATGCTCCTCCATCTAAATAGACTTCTTACATTCTACCAAAATCCTTGTCTGTGCCTGTCTCTCCCTTGAGACCGGCAGCGCCTCCGAGGCACAAATAGGTCTGAACGCCCAACTCAGAAACCAGTCTCCACGAGCGTGGAACAGACAAGTCCCAGAGGGAGGAAACCAGGGAGCCCCCTCCCCCAGGCCTCTACAGCGAAGAGTTGCCCGGCACGTCTCGGGTTGCAGAGAACCTTGTTCCTATGAGCTCACGAAGCCCAGGGAGGTCACGCGGGAAGATTCTAAGGGGCGGGGTGGTGAGGCAGAGATCTCTACTGCAGGGCAGGAGGTCAGGCTGGGGAACACCCCAGGGTACACCTGACCAGGGACACAGCTTCCTCAGCCCCTGAGCAGTCCCTGCCAGACACCCAGAGGTAGACAGACACACCGGCTGGGCATGGGGGAGGTCACCTGAGTGTGGACACACAGAGTCCCAGACACACTGGGGACACAGGCACCTGTGGTGTGCACTTGCTACACGCCCGAAACCGAAGCTCACAATACAGACACAAAAGAACACACACCTGGGACACATAGAAGAGGGCGGTCCAGGCCGGAGACGGGGGTCTACATCCCATCCCCACAACATGGAGAACAGAGCAAGCACAGAGGGGCCTCGGTAACAACTTGCTGCATGAATTAATAACCTCAGTGCCACAGCCGTCCCCAGCATATCCACCACACACAGGCACAGACAGCGTGGCCCCATGGATACTCCCCGGCACAGGTATGTTTAAACAGCAGCCACACACCAGGGAGCGCCCAGCCCCAACAGGACCCCCACTCACCGTTCACCAGGCCACTGCTGCCTCCCTGCTCCACCAAGTTCTCTTGCTGCAGACTGGACCGGGGCCGGGCGTGGGGGGCGTCGGGGCTGTGCTCTCGGAGGCCTTCCTGGGGGCGGGTGTGGGGCGGCTGGCCGGGGGGCTGGCCAGCTCCTGTGGTCTGCCGGGAACCCGGGGCTTGGTGGGGACCTGGGGCCGGCCTCGGGGCTGGCCTTGGGCACGTCCGCCTCGGGCCCTGCAGTCGCCTTAGGGCTGGGGCTGCTGCCCTCCACCTCCTTGGCTTCTTCTGTAAGGTGCTGCTGCTTTGGCTGTGGCGGGGTTCCAGGCATGGCCCCTGACCACCCACTGGGGCCCAGTCTGGCACAGTGCTCTGCACACACAAAGGTGCCCTCCTCTGGCCCATTCCTGTAAGCTCCAGGGAGCAGGGTACTGGAACACCGCCGACACCTGCCAGCGAGAAGAGGGGGTGGAGGGGGGTCAACTTAACCAGCCCAGGGTGCTGGCTACCCCTTCTCCAGCAGCCAAAGCTGTACCTTCCCCTCCTCCCGGCTGTCAGCCCAGAGGAGTCCTGTCTCAGTACTCATAACTTGCCAGCGGAAAAGGAAAATGATAACTGTCAGAATCATAGTAGAACAATAAAACCATGTGAAAGCAACACCATAGTTGTGAAACATGCCTTCGGTTTCTGCTGCAAGAGGAAGCAAAGGTTCCCCCTTTGAGGTTCCATCCAGTATGCACGCCACCACTCATTAGTGGCTCAAAAATCACTTTAGTGGTTTGCAACCAACCAGGTTTGTTTTGTTTTTCTATGAAATAGAATAAAGTACAATGTATCAGAGTGTATCACACTTGTTTTATGAACCTAATTCCAGTTGTATATCGATTTACACAAATTTGATTTCATGGATGTACCTACAACTGGTCACGGTGTCAAACGTGCCTTACTGGTGGTTACCATAAAAAGATTTTAAAGCACTGTCCTGACAGCCACACATGACGGCATCAATGCAACGGTTCCTTTTCTCAAGATTTTGGCCCTCATGACACCTCAGTTCTGCAATCAAGTGCCTGGGTTTCAGGTCCAGCCACTACATCTGAACGTGCGCATATGTGCGCGCACATACACACCCATAGCTGAATACATGCTATAACTCACCCATAGCTGAATACATGCTATAACTCCCATCCACTGGTTCTCATTGACTATTCAGTTGTAAAACGGTTTCCATACATTCTCTAAGCTATTTATATATTCCCTGCTTCTTACTCAAGTTTCTTTAAACAGTCACTTCCCCCGGGAACCACGCATTCAAAGCAAGTTGTTACTATGATTTTTTTAACCGCTTTCTTTTTAAAAAACACAAAAGCAAAATAAAACAGAAGAAAAAACTAAAAGTAAAATAAAAATTTTTAAAGTGCTTTCTTTCCTCCAGGCTTTTAAAGCATATTCTGTACCTTGATCGTCATCAGGTACTTAGTCAGGAAGAGCTCTGGCCCCGTTTCTGTCTCTGTTTCTGGGACTGAGCCGATAATGCTCTCTCTTCGCTAGTTAGTTTGTTCATCAGTAAAATGGCAATAAGAAAGACGCTCCAGCACGAAGAGCGTGGCAAGGGGCCTGGCAGCCCGCGGTGCTGAGTCTCGGGCGCTCCCGCCCCGCCCGCTCACCGGAAGCAGTGCCGGTGGTACAGCTTGCCGTCGGCCAGGTAACGCTGCACCAGGTGTACGTGCTGCTGGCAGGCAGCGCACGTGCTGCTGGGGGGTCCGGTGGGAGCCCTGCTTCGACAGGCTGCCTGGGGAGCACTCCTCACCCTGCAGGGAATGGGGTGGGGTTAGGGTCGCCGGCCCTTTGGGGAACACGCCCCGTTTCCCCCACTCTAATGGTGGCCGCCCCTCGAGTGTGCACAGTGCTAACCGCTCCACCAGAGCCCCGGAGGGGCAGAGGGTAGGAGACTGTCACTGTTTCACCCCTGAGGAAGCCCAGAAAGGGAAAGACTTGCTCAAGCTCACTGAGTCAGGATGGAAAAAAAAGCCTGGCTTCCAGTTTCTGGGGCTCTCTTTGCAAGGCAGCTTCTGGCTGTATGAGCCTTTCTCCCATCCCTGCAGGTGAACCTTCCCTGACAGATGACTGTCCTCTAAGGCCCACCTCGACTGCCTTCTCTCTCCCCAACCGGAGCCAGCTTCTCAGCTGGCTAAGCACCGTGACCTTGAGCAAGCTGCTTCCATCTCTGGGCCTTGGGTCCTTCTCTCTCCCCAACTGGAGCCAGCTTCTCAGCTTCTAAGCACCGTGACCTTGAGCAAGCTGCTTCCATCTCTGGGCCTTGGGTCCACACCTGCCCAGTGGCATTCTATAACCCCGCCTGGCTCAGCCCCACGCATGCTCACTGGGCACCCACCCTGGGCCAGGCTCCCTGTCCCTCAGGAGCTCCTCCAGCAAGGAGCAGATGGGAGCAGGTGGGGAAAGCCCTTTGCATGCTGGGAAGTGCTGTCCAGATATGAAAGGCTGGGGTCACCCAATGAGATCTCGGAACTGACAGCGTGACCCCCCACTTCCCAGCTGAGAGATCTTGGACAAGTGGCCAAACCTCTCAGGGCTTCAGTTTCTTCTCATTATATCAGGACACATAATACCCGCCTCCCAGGGTTGTTGGGAAGAGTAAGTAGAATCAGGTTAGGAGGTTGACAGTTCAGTCTCATGAGAATCAAGGGGAGAATCTGCTGTATTGTATGTGTGAGTCTTGCCAGTCCCATGATGGAGGGTCAGTGCCCTGGACGCTCTTGGCCCTTCCGAATCGGCTGTCCCCTGCCCTTGCCTTCTGCCCTGGCCTATGAACCTCTACTTTCAAAGCCAGCGGGAAAGGGACTGAGAACACCTGCTGAACAGTGGCAGCTGTGCCCCCCGCCCACCCCCACTTTCCTAGCCCCCAGCAACTGCCTACCTGAGCCCTGTCTCCTGGGTCCAAGGGAGTAGATGCTTCGGATGGCGGGGGAGGCCAGTGCCAGGCCCTTTCTGGGTGATGAGACACCGGCTGCTGAGAGACCAGAGAGGGGCCTGAGGCAGCTGAAGATTCTGGAGGCCCAACCTGGCCTGAGCTTTGGGCTCCCCGGCCACCACTTGATGGTGAACCACCTGAGGCAGTGGGACCAGGCTCCCACTTCACACAGACACAGGGGACACCGGCACTGCCAAGCCAAGTGCGGAGGGCAAGGTACCCAACCTCGCCGGGCCTCCACAGAGTGGGACAGTGAGTCCCATCACCCAGAGCAGTGTGAACAGTAAGGCACGAGGACAATCCCAGGACCAGTGGTGCCCAGGACATGAAAGGACGGGTGGCTTTCTTCCCACCAAGCTTAGCGGGTGAAGGAAAGGAGAGGGGAGGAACCACACGGTGCCAGCCTGAAGCTTCAGGAAGATGGGTTGGCTTCCTGGGAGCTCCTGAGGAGCTGCCCTGCCCCTGCCCAGGTGGCCAGTTGCAGCCCTGAACCCTACCTGTGAGCCCTCCAACCAGAAGACCAGCCCTTACCCCACCCACCTCCTCTAAGACTGTCCCGTCATTGCTTCAGCAAATCTCCACTGGGCACCTACTCTGTACCCAGGGATTAAAATAACTCCCACAAATTCAGAGAACTGTATACAAAAAGAAAAAGTCAATGCTATATGATAATTCTTGAAAATAAAATCCAGGGAGATTCCTGGTGGTCCAGTAGTTAGGACTCTGTGCTTCCACTGCACAGGGCACAAGATCCATCCCTGGTTGGGGAGCCAAGATTCCACAAGCTTTCAACCAAAAAAAAACCCCAACTTCCTTACTGGGGTCATAATCCATTAACAGACCCTGAAATCAACTGAGGGGACTGTAACCAGCATATTGTAAAGATGAACTAGAAGAAAATATCCGCAGGCATCTCGTATTCTAAGGGGAGAATTGTTTCCTGAAACTTGTTTCAGTGACATATGTGTACATGAACATGGATTATAATGGGAAACACATTGCTCACCATGGGTCATGGTAAAAATCTGGGGCCCATTCTATCCCCCACCGTCCTCACCTCCTCCTTCCCCTTCACTCCCCTGGGGCACACAGGCCCCTTGCTTCCCCCTTGCCTGGAATATTCCTCTCCAGATCTTCACACAGCCTCCTTCTCCTCCTTATTCAAAGCTGAGCTCAACTGTCACCTCCTCAGAGAGGCCCTCCATGACTACTCACTAAAAATAGCCACTTCCTCCTCTCGTTGCTTTTTATACCATTACCTTATGTTGTTTCCTTATCCGGCTCATCTGAAATTACATTCACTACTTTGTTCTCTCTCCCCCTCACCCATCCTTTAGACTGCAAGCTCTGAGTCTGTGTCATTCTCAGCTCTCTCTAGCACCTTGCACGGTGCCTGGCACACAGTAGAAGTGAAAGAAATATTTGTTCAATGAATGAGTAAGTGCCAGGTGCTGGAGTCAGGCAGCTGTGGACTCAACAGAGATGGTCTACAGGGGAAAGAAGAGTAATCGAGATACTGTGACCAGAGAATTATGCGTTCACCATGGGGTATGAAGCTACAAGAGCACCTGGAGTACATCAGGGAAGGCTGCTTGGAGGAGGCAAAATGTGGAGATGAGAAGATGAGTAGGAAAGAATGTGCCAGGGCATGGGAACAGGGACTAGAGGATCACCAAGAGGAAAGACTTCAGCAGTAAAGAAATGTGATATATTCAGAGCAGCACAAGAAACTCAGTATGACTACAACCCGGGGCAGTGAGTGGCTTAAGCTAAGTGGGGAGAGGCCCTCAGGAGCCTGGCTAAGAAACTGGGCTTCATGCTGATGACACCACCCTTGTCACCCTGGGGTGGGGTGGGGCGGGGCAGGGCAGAGTACCCCTCCTCTGATTCCCTCAGCCACTGGGCTTCCTTCCCTCACACACTGGTTCCAGATTCCACAGCGGCTCTGGAGGTCAGGGGTCAGCTGATGTGCCCAAGGTCACCGGCCCCCACAGAGCTCTCGCACAAGATGAACAGGCAGGGCATGGTGGTATCTCCGCTACAGCCAGCTTCCCAAGGTACCCAGTGCAGAGACAGTCAAGCCTGGGCAAATTTACCCGTGAAGTCCCTCCCCTGGCCCAGAGAGTACAGAACACGACCATCTGGGAGAGGCTAAATGCCAGCCTCGCCTCCAGGGCTGGAACAACCTCCCTGCGCCTCCTCTGGCTGAGCGGCAGGTGGGATAAAAATGGTCTGCATTTAGGGACCAAGCTGCACGGGATGCACAAGCTGTGCCTTTAGTGGCAAGAAATCCCGCAGGCCCCCAGGGTGCTCTCACCCAGGCACGGCCGGGAACCGGGCCACCGGAGTGATGCCACCCCCAGGATGCCTGGTGAGGCACAGTATTACCAAGGGTCCTGCCCACCCACCCACCCACCCACAGGGTCCCCGGAGGCGGCCCTCCAGAGAAGAAGCTTAGTAGAGAGAGACTGGGGTTCGGCCACCAGGAACACTCCAGAAGAAAAGACTGAACTGTGATTCTAGGTGAGCAAGCTAAACTCTAACCAGTGGATAAAAAAAAAATAATAATAGTAACCTTGGGTCCTAAACAAGGGCCAGACACAGGTTCACGCTTCCTTGCTTACTCCCATCAACCCTATGAGGTGGACGCTGTTCTTTTCTTTTTACTTATTATTTACTTATTTGTGTGTGCCAGGTCCAGGTGGCTCAGCGGGTAAAGAATCTACCTGCAATGCAGGAGCTGCGGTCCCTGGATCGGGAAGATCCCCTGGAGGAGGAAATGGCAATCCATTCTAGTATTCTTGTCTGGAGGATTCCGTGGACAGAGGAGCCTGGTAGGCTACAGTCTATGGGGCCGCAAAGAGCCGGACACGACTAAGCGACTGAGCACATGGATCTTAGCTGTGGTACGCAGGATCTTTAGCTGGTGACATGCAAACTCTTAGCTGTGGGAGCGCAGAGTCGTAGCCACTGAATCACCAGGGGAGGCCCCTGGGCGCTATTCTGTCCTCACTGCAAAGGGAACCCTAAGCTGAGAGGTGACCACGTGACCCACTGTCACCCAGACAGTAAAAGGCACCATGCTGCCTCTCATCAAAGACTCAGCAGTTGAGCAATACTTTCATTTTGATTTCTAGTCAAATACACATAATGGTATTTGTTCAATTATAATATTAATCCCTAGCATTATGAGAAAGATGGGGAGTAACAGAGTATTTTTTTAAATTGTTACGCTTTTTTCTATGTTCTAAATTTTCTACAGTAAGCATGTGTTACTCCAACCAAACAAAAAAAAATCCTGACTTTTTTTTAAGAGATGGGATAAGACTGTCCACACGGAAAGCAGGAGCAGGAGGAAGGAATGACATGGCAGGGGCCACAGGACCCGTGACAGCCATGACGCAGCGCAGGAGTCAGGACACCCGGATTCAGTTTTCCGGCTGTGTGACCTTAAGTTCCTCGCTTCCCCTCTCTGTGCCCATGTCCTCTCTACGGAAGGTTAGGGTCTAGGAGATTCTTGCATGGGGACGCTCCAGGCAGGAGATTCAGAAGCCACCTGACTCAGGGCAGAGAAATACCCTTGTATCCCCCACCCCCATTCCTTTACCCCACCTCCCACAATCCCCCAGGTTCTCAGTTCTCAGGCCTTGAAGGTCACTGCCGGGAAAGATGAAGCCAAATAGCCCCACAGGCTCACTGCCTGGCTGGAGAGAAAAAAACCCAGGGAAATGTCTGTAAACAGGAAGCGAGGGTAGGAGCCAGCGAGGTGAACTCCCAGACAGCGGATAAACTTGCCCTGCTTTGTCTCCTCTGACACTATTGTTTTGTTTTTTACTGTTTTGCCAAGACCACATGGCTTGCAGGATCTTAATTCTCTGACCCAGGATGGAACCCAAGCCTCCAGCAGTGGAAACGTGGGGTCCTAACCACTGGACCGCCAGGGAAGTCCCTCTTCTGCCATTATTTTCTCAGTGACTAGTTCACGGGTTTGTGGTCTGTCTCCCCCACCAGACTGTGAACTCCTTGAGGGCAGTGATCTCCTTCACAGATATAATCCCTGGGGTCCCAGCCCACCGTTATTTTACTCATAAATATTTCAGTGAGTGGATGAATGATGTGGTGAATGAATGATGGGCTGCCTGCAGCTCAGAAAACAGGTGACACACTCCCAGGGCCCCGCCCTGAAGGATGGCACCCTCTCACCTAGGGCACCCCCTCACCTGGGCCGGAGCCGGCGAAGTGGTTGTAATACTGGGACACGTAGGTCATGATGCTGAGGCAATCGGGGACACTCATGGAGACCATGTCATTGGGATCCAGGAGGGCAGGAATGCCCAGCTCCTTCTCAGCCACTTCAAAGGCCTGGGGTGGGGGGCAGATGTCAGGGTGGGGGAAGGTTTGGGGTGGGGGGGTGGGGATGGGGGCAGGTGTAGGGGGAGGGAGAAGTTGGGCAGGGTGGGAAAAGAAGCAGCCGCAGCAGGCAGAGGAGGCAGGGTCAGGGGGTGCCACCCTGCATAGGCCCAGCCCCATTCCGAGGGATAAGGGGGCCCAGGGCAGGGGTGACTGGGCTCCCCGCAGCTCTGGCCCCACACTGTAACCTGGAGTGGGGAAGGGCTGGTGTTCCAGGCACAAGCAGGCCAGAGGGGAGCAGGGGGTGGGAAGAGGAGCAGCCAGGGCCCCAGGGCAGGACAGCTGTTCCAGGAGCCCCTCAATCAGTTCCTGTTCTGCAAGACCCCTGCCCTCTGATACATACCCACCCCCCGTACAACACACAGCCTCATCGTGGGCTTCCATCTGCCTGGGGGACTCACCAAATGGTTATTCTCGAAGACATTGTCCTTGAAAGTGAATCAAAATCTCTGCAAGAGAAAAGGGGTAGGGGGATGGGAGGAGCACTGAGCAGAGGGCAGGGCCATGGGTGTAGCGTGACCAGGGGAGGTGACCTTATCCCAACCAGCCTGGGCTTCAGCAGGGCTCGGGGGGCATCTGTGGGCTGTCGAGGAGGAGACTGAGGCAACAAGCACAGGCTAAAAGAGTAGGGGTAGCCAGGTGGGAGAGAGGGAGAGCTCATTGTCCCAGGAGGCCTCCAAGTAGAGGCTGGAAACCCACTCAGAAGGGGCGGGGCTGAAAAAGTGCCAGCTTCAGGTTTATCTCCCAAGAAGCCATGTCCTAACTCAGTGGCAAACGTAAAAACTAAGACCAAGTCCAAGGCTGGTCACGAGAGGGCAGCCGGTCACGAGAGGGACAGCCATGGATTGCTGACCTCACTCTGGGCATTGGGCTGAGCTCCCGCATTCAATCTGTTTTCAGCTCTACTTGGCAGGTATTCACCCCACTTTACAGATGGGGACACTGAGGTCCAGAGAGAGGAAGCCACTGTGGGGAGAGGTAGCCACTGTGGGAATCTGTATTTCTCGTGCTTCCACTGCATGTCACAAACCTGGAAAAGCCACCCCAGCTTCCTGAATCCCTAACCCAGCCCAAAGACAAATGTTGTTTTAATGGGGCCAGGAATAGAACAAGTCTGAACCAGCCTAGAAATGGTATATTCTCCAGAGCCGCTGGCACTAAATGGCTGGCTGACCCAGCTGGGCCACTCCTGGGGGAACCCTCAGTGGCGGAGCAGCGAAAGGTGTCCTAGTTCTTAGCTGGGATAGGTGAGAAGTGGCAGGGCCTGCCAGGGGACCCTGGCTGTGGGTATCCCCCTCCCCACCTGCCTGCTCCAGCTGCTGGAGCAGCTGAAACTGGCAGAGGCGGCCCAGCCTGCGTGCTCAGCAGCCTCCTGGGTCTTGTCCTTCTATGGCTGAAAACTGCAGCCTGACTGCTTGAGAGACGTGGGCCCAGAGGCCGCAGCAGGTCAGCGCAGCCTCCCAAGTCTGGGTCCCAGGCTCTGCTCTTCCAGGCCAGGCCTTGTGATCTGGGGCAAGTCAACAGTCCTTGCGACCTTTGTGTTCCCATCTGCAAATTGGGGGAAGCCTCGTACCACCTCCCAGGTTGGTGGGGAGGACCGAGATGGGTGGAGGTAGGCCTTGCAGACGCAAGAGAGCCCTCCCTCCTCCTGCTCACCTGCAGGCAGAGTCCAAGGTGCCGTGAACCCTGGGCCGATAGGAAGGGGTAGCTTGCAAGCTGTCCTAAGGCCCAGGGTCGGGTGGGCTGGGAGGCAGAGGGGCTGTGTATGCACTTCAGCTCCGTTTTCCACCTCTGTCTGGCCAGGCTGCTTCCTCCTCCCCTCAACTGGATCCCTAACTCCTCCCCCCTGCTTCGCCACTGCCTCAGAGTGTGACCCTGAGCAAGCTACACACAACCTCTCTAAACCTTGGGGTGAGGGTTAGGGTTAGGTTGTGACACCACCCCAGCTCCCAACAAAAGCCTGTTCTGAGACCAAATGAGACAAAGCAACTTGTCAGGGCCCTGGACTGCAGTCTCTCCAGCGGTGGGTCTTCAAGGCTGGGGTCACATTTTTGTTCACCCCGTGCACCCATCACCCTCCATACTGCCTGGTACTTAGTAGGCGCTCCATACATGTCTACTGAATGCATACATGATGGCAACAGCATGAAAACTGTAAAGGTCCACTGGATGCTACAATTTTTCCTCTGCTTCTTCTCCCTCCCCTACCGTGGCCCCTAATCAACACCTGGGGTTGGGAAGCCTATTTTCTGAGAGTTTTCAAAGGCCTGGGAAGTTCTATTTGGCCATGGGGGAGATGAGGAGCACAAAAATGAAACCCACATGGTCCTGCCTGCAAGGGAGTTTAAAGATGCCTGAATTGGGAAAGGCGGGATGGGCCAGCCCCCTCACCCACCTCCAGCAGAAGCCTGGGCCCAACGCTCCAGCAGCCTGAACCACTTAAGAAGATAGTGCTTGCCCTCACCCCTACCCCAGCCCTATTCTCATGGAGATCTTCCCCTACCCATCACTGAGGTCCTCTCTGTGCCTCATGTAGGACTTGGGCCTCAAGTTTTCATCCTGTGCAATGGGATGGCAGCCCAGATGCTGGCCTGCCTTGCAAATGAATGATCGGACCTGACTCCGGATCTCTTCTCAGAGGGAAGCCCCCTCTGCTCCACACTAAAGCCATGTCCCTCCCTGTGGCCCCACCCACCCTCCTTGGCCTGCAGGAGGCCCTAAGCACTCTGGCCCACCCACATGTCCCGGTTTTTCCCGCCCTGTGCTACAGGCTCCAACAGCGCTGCCTCTATCTCTGCTCATGATATTCTCTCTGCCTGGAAGCCCCTTCCCTGACCTGGCTCCTGCGATTTCCTTGAAGATGAGGTGACCAGGCCACCCTAGCCTGGCCCTCTGACACAGCACTTCCCACGTGGATTTCTCAGCACTGCTTATACACCTATCACCCCCACAGGCCATAGGAGACTGGGTAGGGTTTGTCTCTTCGTTGATTGGAAGCTATTTCCATCACCAGGTTCAGTGCCCAGCACAGAGTATAACTCTGCAGACACTTTTGGGAATAAATGAAGGAATAAGACACTTACATCCTCCCTTCCTGCCTAATAACACTACTTAAAATCACTAATGGTAACTGAATGTTCATCATCTTATTCATCTTATTTAATCCTCACAAAAATTCTGGGAGGTTAGGTCTTACTGTAAAACCACTTTACAGGTGAGGAAACTGCTGCCTGATGGGATCTACTAGTTTTCCCACACCTAGGACACAGAGGAGCTGACCACAAACCAAGCAGCCTGCATTTTGTGGCTGGCAGGCTCAAGTCCACGATGTAGCTTAGCTTGACACTTGAGTCCTTTCACACACTGGCCCTGTCTCATCACCTGCCCTCCAGCCAAAACAGAAGACCCCTGCAGGCCTCCACTCTAATTTGTGGGTCCAGTCCGGGTGCCCTTCTTCTCCATCCTTCAAGCCCTGGCTCCTAAGCCCCCTTATCCCATGTCACATGCCCCACGGTGGACAGTGGCCCACCTACATCTGCACCCCATCTCGTTCACTTCTACACCCACACCCTCTCCTCCAGGGCTCCCCCAGGGCCTGACCCACCACCCACAGACACGGTACCACATGGTACAGAATCAACTAAGAGCATCTACACTATCGAATCCTTGAGGTCAGCCTTCCCTTCCTTGATGAAGGATCAGATCCTTCATCCTTCCCTTCCTTCTCTCCTTCATCAAAGCCGCCCAGGTGCTGTCTTTGGGGAGCACAGGTCTGAAGGTGGAACAGACACACAGAAGGTTCCAGACCTTGCCAGGGAAGCCTCATCCGAGGGGCTGTAAGCAAGACGGGCAAGGGCCATGACTCTTGTCCCCAATTTGCATATGAGACCAGAAGTACAAGGAACAGCAGGTGCCAGATAAGCAGGTATTGTTTTATGAATGAATCAGTGGAAGAGGTTCCAGGGCCCCAGGTAGAGGGAGCAGAAAACCCAAGTCAACTGCCCTGGGGGCTCTGGATAAAATCTCTCACGGAGCCTGGAACTGGGCAGCTGAGGGCAAGAAGGGGCCATTTCATACTCTGGAGCAGCCCTTTAGGGCTGTAGGTCCAACCCTGGGAGTCTTCACTCAGCCTCCCTGACCCATGGAGGACAGCTGGGTCATGAGGCACACACCTGGGAGGCAGGGCTGTGTCCTGGGGGAGGGGTGTTCCATCCATTCATCTGACCTCTGCTAAAGTAGGGACTCCTCTGTGCCAGGCACTGTGCTAGTGCCCTGGAGAAGAGATGGCCCAGGGGAATCAAAGCAAGGGGGCCCCACAAAGAGAACGGGAACCTCAATGCCGAACGGGTAGGGGGCTGCTCAGAGCTCCTGTTTGGTGTAAGAAAAACCCAGGGTCCCGGAGGAGGGCGCGGGTGCCTTTTCAAAGAGTCCATGCCTTGGGGGCTTCTGTGTCCCTTTGGCGGAAATCAGTGCCCTGTGGCGGGGCCAGGCCCCTGGTACAGGGACCAGCACGCGGGGCGGGTTCAGTGTTCCAGTGGGCGGGGTCAGGGGCCAAGTGGGGGAGGGGTGCCCTGGATCGGAGGGTCTCGGCGTCCCGCGAGGCGCTGGGGGCCCGCCGAAGGGTGGGCGTCTCGGCCTCTGGGGGCGGCGTCTGCCACCGCCCCGGCTCCGCGTCACTGAGGGGGGCGGGGGGTCCCCAGCAACGAGCCCGCGCCGCCCTGCGCCCCGGCCGCCCGCCCTCCCGGCACTCACAGCAGGTCGGGCCGGTGCCGGTGCAGGATGGCGCAGAAGGCCAGGCCGTCCCGGAAGGAGCTGCTAAGGTCGCGGATGTCCACGCCGCGGTAGCCCTCGCACTGGCGGCGGCACCAGGCCAGCAGCGCGCCCCGCGGCCCCGCCATGAGCAGCGCGGGGCTCGGGCCCGGGGACTTCACCCGCAGGCTCGGCTCAGGCCGGTTTCCGGCTGCAGCTGCGGCTCGGCTCTGCCCCGGCGCCGCTAGGAGCTCGGGGCGCGACCCGCGGGCGGCGGGCGCTAAGGCGGGGAGGAGGCGGGGCCGCGGCCTGGGAGTCCTCGCTCGGGCTCCCGGCGCAGGGTCCTGGCTCGGCTGCCGGCTGCCCGCCCGAACCTGCCCAAGCAGCCGCCGCCCGCGTGGCCCGGCCTGGCCGGCCGCCACCGCCTACTCACCGCCGCCCGCTCCCCTAGCTGTGGGCCGGCCCCGGGCGTCCCGCTGATCTCGGTCCCCGCCCGCCGCCGCCCGGGAGCGGGGAGGGGGCGGTGGCCTGGTGCCCCACCCAGCTGCGGCTCCGCCCCCAGGCGCGGACCCCCGCCCCCAGGCCCCCTCCCACACACACGGGCCAGCACCCCACCGCCCCTCTCCTTGGAGATCCCGGTCACCGGCCCCCCACCGTAGGTCCCCCTCTTAAAGAGCTCTGAGATGGCCCCTGAACCCTTCACCCACTGCAAACTAGCCCCTCCCCACAATGACTTCTTCCACCTCCACCACGCTGCCCACTGGGAACTCTCTTTCTCCCATCCTGAGTGCTTCCCACTCTTTGGCCTAAGAACCTGCAAATCCTGGCCTGAAGTTTGGGGGAGGCATTCCCCCCACCTCAAGTCAATCAGGCAGTTCCTCTGCAGCACCCAAAGCACCTCGGGCTGACCACTAGCTTTGTTTACCGTGTCTCACCACTCCAAAGCACCCTGACTTCCAGGTAGTTCTACCACCTCCCCCTCTTCCCCAGAGCCTGAGCGGGAGACTCCACCCCCCCGCCCACCCCCCCATCACCGCTGTCAGTCCAGCTGTCTACTCAGTGATGTACTGAGCCTCACAATGGGTCCTGCAGAGTTTTCCTTGTCCCCTGTGTAGGCTCAGTGATCTCACCCCTCCCCACTGGGGCATCCTGATTGGAGTGGTGGAGGATTGGGGTCCCATGGGAAGGACCTATGGGAAGCAGGCCCTTGTCTGGTGGGGCCTTGGGTGTCTGGCCTTGGAACCTCTGAAGCCTCATTCTCCTGCTCCCCCATCAAGACCTGGGTCCACCCCTCCCCCAAAAGCCTCTAATGACCTCCAGGAGAGATGAATCAGCTTCCACTAGGCTGCCGCGGCAGTGACATCACTTTGAAGCCGGGATGAGTCTGTCTCACTGCTCCCCAAAGGAAGGAGCAGGGCCCTAGTCATTTCTGTCAGCCATCAGCCCTGGGAAGAATGGAGAGAATAGGGGCTTGGGAGTCATATCCACTCAGGCTTGAATCCTGGCTTTTCCTGCTCACTCAGCCATGTGATTTTGTGTCTCCATGAACCTTAGCTTCCACATCTTAAAAATGAGGTAATTCCTGCTTTACATAGTGGCTGAGAGGAATAAGAGGTGCCTCACCATTAGTCATCACTCATGAATTCTAACTTGATACCCAGTGCCTGATAACAATGTGGTAAAATGGATTGAAAACGTTTTGTTACCCAGCTTGTCCCCTGGACCTTTTTGAGTAAACTATGGAGGAAAGAGGCTGATTTGGGGGATCCTTCCTCCTCAGGACTTCCCTGGTGGCTCAGACGGTAAAGCGTCTGTCTACAATGTGAGAGACCTGGGTTCAATCCCTGGGTTGGGAAGATTCCCTGGAGAAGGAAATGGCAACCCACTCCAGTACTCTTGCCTTGAAAATCCCATGGACGGAGGAGCTTGATGCAGGCTACTATCCATGAGGTCACAAAGAGTCGGACACGACTGAGTGAATTCACTTTCTTTCACTTTCCTCAAAGGTTCACTGAGTTCCAGCCCAGAATACAATTATGACTCAGGGTGGGGTATCCCAGGTTGCCACATGGGGGAACCTCACACCCTAGATCTGTAACAAGACTGGAAGGCCACCATCTTTGCCCAGAACACAGACTCTTAGGTTACCTAGGGAAGGGCCGCCATGAGCCAGGCTGCCTGGCCAGCCCTCTTGACCCCTCACCAGCCTTTCCCTGCCACCTCCGGCCCTGTTGCTGTGGGAAAGCAACTCTAAGAAAGGAGGGTCCCAGGTGTTCTCACTAAATCAGAGACTTGGGCTCAGGACTCTGATACCAGCAATCCCTTGGCCTTAAAGACCACCAGTATTCTGCATTAAAACCCAGGAGGGATTATACCCTGTCCTCACCAACCTAAAGGGCTCCTTTCAGGTCCCTGAAGACAGCTTCAGATCTAACCTTGATCCCATTGCCGTGATAATAGCTCACCCAGACCAGACTCTGGGTCCAAATTAGCCTTTGTAGGGTTTATAAACTCATTATCTGAGTCAGCTCATCATGATAGGAAGTAAGGGCCTGCATGACCACAGCCCAGACAACTCACCCCTCTGAACCCCAATTTCTTACCCTATAAAACTGACATAATAATCTCTGCCTTGCCTGCATCCCAGGGTTGTGGGTAATCAGGTGAGATAATGAATGTAAAAATGCTGTGCAGACTGTCAATCCAGGATGCGGGTGAGAGGTGGGGCTGTGCTTACAGGTGAGGTCAGAAGCAACAGATAGTTACACAAGTCAGGTCATGGGCCCAAATCATGCCACAATTTCAGGATTAGGACTGAGGGATTTGGGCTCTTCATCTGGTGTATTTATTTTTTTAACTATCCATTAAGTAAATACATTCTCCTTATCAAAAAACTTAAAAACAAAATAAAGCTGGAGTTCCTATTTGACTGACTCCCTCAACCCCAGTCCCCTCCTATGATGTAGTCACGGTTGTCAGTTTGAAGCCAAGCCTTCCAGACCTTGTGCATGCTTTTATATTCAAACATGGATCCTACAGATTTTGACCAAGCACCTGCTTCTTGGCTGGGGAGCTCAAGGGGAGATGGGGTGTCAACAGAACAGGATCCCCGCCCTCATGGAACGAACGTTCTAGTGGGGCAGGCAGGCAGGGAACGAGCAAATCAGCGAAGATCATTTCAGATGGTGAAAGGGGCTTAGAAGAAAATAAAGCAAGACAGTGTGACTGAGAACCACAGGAACAGTCAGGCAGCCGGGGAAGTCGTCCTTGCGGTGGGGACATTTGAGCTGAGTGATACCTATCCCCCTAAGAAAGCAAGTCAAATGCAAGCCAGTGAGAGATGTCACTGCAGGTAGTCTGACTTCTAAAAATTCCCAGTAACAGTGCCGGGCAGGATCTAGGCAGGGAAGCGCTGACTGGCATGGTGAGTGAGACAGACTAGTGAATACTTTGTCCAGCATCAGGGGCAAGGGAAAAGGAAACCCTGAGGAAGAACAGGTGCCTAAAGGAGGACCCTGACTAGTCTGGGAAAGGGTACAATGCTTTTTACTTCCCATTCTTCCTTCCAGCCTGCTTTGCAGGAGGGCTGCGAAGGAGCGAGCATAAAGGGAGGGTGAAAAAAAAGCCCAAGGGGTAGGGAGCTAATGTAGGATGAGCACGGATGGGAATGGCTGAGTGAATGCATGACCAGGACCTATAGTTTATATTTTAAAAATATATATATATATATATATATTTATTTATTTCATGCATTTGTTTATTTGGCTGCTCTGGGTCTTCGTTGCAGCACTCAGGCTCTTCCCGGCGGCTTGCGGACTCTAATTGTGGCAGGTGAACTCTTGGTTGCAGCGTGTGGGATCTAATTCCCTGATAAGGGATCAAACTCAGCCCCCTTCTTTGGGAACTTGAAATCTTAGCCACCAGGATCACCAGGGAAGTCCCCCAGCTTACATTTATTTTCACATGCAAATCTCAGGGTAAATTTCAGAAAGATGAAGGCGAGAGGAAGGGCCATGAAGGGGACCTGGAGCGGCTGAGGGGAAAAACACATCGTTGCCTCTGGGGAACCTCTTGTGCTGTGCTTAGTCACTCAGTCGTGTCCGACTCTTTGTGACCCCGTGGACTTTAGCCCACCAGCCTCCTCTTGTCCACCGGGATTACTCCAGGCAAGAATCCTGGAATGGATTGCAATGCCCTCCTCCAGGCAATCTTACCAACCCAGGGATCGAACCCAGGTCTCCCGCATTGGAGGCGGATTCTTTACCAACTGAGCCACCAGGGAAGCCCATATGAATCACATATATTTATGTGTATAAACATTTACATGTGCAGATACATGGAATGTTAAAACATCAAGAAGAAAGGGAAAAAAATCTAACTAAATGCTGTCAGTGGTTCATTCTGGGAGTGAGATAGGAGTGTGGTAGACTCACTTTTTACAAGTCACTATGGTTTGAATTTGTAACAACAGCAGGCGTAACTTTAAAATGACAGCTTAGAGATTATAATTCGCATACCATAAAATTCACTCTTGTGAACTGTACAATTCAGCGAGTTTAAGTATATTCACAGAGTCGTGCAACCATATTCATTATTTTATCTAGAATATTTTCATCACCCCAAAACTCTGTACCTATTTAGTACTGACTCCCAATGCCCTTCCCCAAGCCCCCTGCCCAGCTCCTGGCGACCAATATTTACTTTCTGTGTATTCACCTCCTCCTCCTCGTTGTTGTTCAGTCGCTAAGTCGGGTCCGACTCTTTTTGCAACCCCATGGCATGGACTGCCAGGTCTGCCAGGCTCCTTCTGTCCATGGGATTTCCAAGACAAGAATACTGGAGTAGGTTTTCCTTTCCTTTCCTAAGGGATCTTCCTAATCCAGGAACTGAACTCAAGCCACCTGCGTTGGCAGGCGGCTTCTTTACCACTGAGCCACCAGGGAAGCCCTCAGATCCTCTGAAAATGAACATGAAAGTCGCTCAGTCATGTTCTACTCTTTGTGACCCCATGAACTATACAGTCCATGGAATTCTCCAGGCCAGAATACTGGAGTGTGTAGCCTTTCCCTTCTCCAGGGAATCTTCCCAACCCAGAGATCGAACCCAGGTCTCCCACACTGCAGGCGCATTCTTTAGCAGCTGAGCCACAAGGGAAGCCCTCAGCTCCTCTAGGTACCTCCTGTAAGTGGAATCATTCAACATTTGTTGTTGAGTAATGTTTAGATTCTTGCTCTGGTTGTAATCTTAACCAGTCACTTGAAAAACAAAAGAACTTTCCCATACCAACACAACATTATTTGCAGTTTAATTAATGGTGCTAGAAACAAATGGGGCTCTAATTTTAAAATAAAATCAGCCCCAAATGAGCAAAAGGAAATTTGTTCACACAGCACCAGAGCCGCAGAAGGTTACTGGAAGACAAGAAATCCAGGTAAGTCAGGAAGAACAAGCATAACTTCATCATAAAAAGTGAATAGATGACAGAGCAGGACTTTAGGAACTCGGCCATCCTTCCAGTCTAGGCAGCCCAGAGCCCCGGCACCTGGGAGCTTCCAATTCTAGGATTTCATTTTTCTAAACTTCTCCGACTCCAAGATCCATGTGGGTCTGACCACACTCCTTTTCCTTCCAGACTGTACCCCAGGCATTGAGGGGCCTTGCCCAGCCCCTTGGCTCTGAGCTGCTCTCCAGGGGGCAGCCTGGCAGAGCTGTGGACAATAGGAGCATTGTGGGACCTTGGAAGCCGGGGCCTGGGGGCAGCGAGAGGCATGTGGGAAGCTCGGGAGACAGGAGTGGCAGCCGCTTCTAGCTCTCCTCATCCTCGGTGGGCCAGAGGCATGCCCTGAGCACGTCAGGACAGCACCCTGCGTCCCCGCCCCAGCCAACCTGGATGAGTCGAGATTGCCAGCAATGTCTAGGATAGGCAGTTACTCAAAGCCATTCTCCACGGCCCTGCTGCTCCCCACATAGACACATTCTGGAAAATCTTTCTGGGATTGCGCAAGCAGGTTTGTATCCTTACTCCAAAATGAAGCAGCTCTGCAGCTAAACCTTCCAGAGTAGAGAGAGCCAGAACTGCCCATCACTGGGAGGGCTCTCTCTGAGCTGGGAAATACTTTGCTTTCTGAGTCTGTCCCAGGAAGGGAGGCAGGCCGAAGACGCCACTGAAATATCCAGGCTGGAAAGGACCCCTAGGGAGTATCTAGCAAAGCCCTTCCAGGTATAGGAGACTGGAGCCAAGGAGAGAAGGTGTTCACCTAAGGTGGTAGAGGCCATTGAGGAGAGGCTGGGGCTGAACCCCATCCCCCTGACCCTCACTCTTAAGCTACAGACTGCCTGCAAGGTCTCAGCCTGCCACACTGTCCCTCACCCCTTTTGGCTTCCCCTGAAATGCCTGTTGCTGCTTTTCCAAATCCTACACAGCCATCAAGGTCCAACCTAGATGTCACTTCCTCCCTGAAGCCTTCCCTGATAGGCCCAGATAGAAGCCACAACTCCAGGTCTTCTTACCGAATCCCACCCTTGAATTAGATGGAAACTAAAGGGGATATCCCTGCCAGTATCAGAGAGGACTTTCCACAGGCCTACCCTGGAGAGACTGGCAGGCCAGTGTGGAAGACAGAATGTAAATAATCACAATAAACAGTCACAGAAAGACAAGACAAAGGGAAAAAAAGTGAAGTCACTCAGTCGTGTCCAGCTCTGCAACCCCATGGACACCAGACTCCTCCATCCAGGGGATTTTCTAGGCAAGAGTACTGGAGTGGGTTGCCGTTTCCTACTCCAGGTAACTTCCCGACCCAGGGATAGAACCCAGGTCTCCCACATTGTAGACAGATGCTTTCCGTCTGAGCCACCACTATGATCTTAGCCAAAAGGCCAAGAAGTGATAGACAAGGGAGGTGATATAGAAATGCACAAAGCGCCACAGTACTTCCACAGGGAGCCTCTCCTCTCCTGTCCAGGGGTTGAGGGTACATCCCTGAAGGCTGTGTGGAGAAAGTGGCATTTGAACAGTGGCTCCCATTATGTGGCATTTATTTGTGTATATGTGTCTCTCCGCATTGGACTGTGAGATCCTTAAGAATCAGTTCAGTTCAGTCGCTCAGTCGTGTCCGATTCTCTGCAATCCCATGAATCGAAGCATGCCAGGCCTCCCTGTCCATCACCAACTCCTGGAGTCCATCGAGTCAGTGATGCCATCCAGCCATCTCATCCTCTGTTGTCCCCTTCTCCTCCTGCCCCCAATCCCTCCCAGTATCAGAGTCTTTTCCAATGAGTCAACTCTTCACATGAGGTAGCCAAAGTACTGGAGTTTCAGCTTTAGCATCATTCCTTCCAAAGAAATCCCAGGGTTGATCTCCTTTAGGATGGACTGGTTGGATCTCCTTGCAGTCCAAGGAGACCACATGAAAAACCATAGCCTTGACTAGACAGACCTTTGTTGGCAAAGTAATGTCTCTGCTTTTCAATATGTTATGTAGGTTGGTCATAACTTTTCTTCCAAGGATTAAGCGTCTTAATTTCATGGTTGCAGTCACCATCTGCAGTGATTTTGGAGCCCCCAAAATAAAGTCTGACACTTTCTACTGTTTCCCCATCTATTTCCCATGAAGTGATGGGATCAGATGCCATGATCTTCATTTTCTGAATATTGAAAATATTCAATATTCCTTAAGAATATTGATAGCTAATCTTTATTGAGCACTAACCTTATGCTAGACATTACGTGTGTGTGTTGTTGGGGGTGGGTGTTTTCTTATCGATGTACATCCCCTGTTTGATTTCTCACAACTTTGTGAGCTTCACGTGATCCCCATTTAAAATGAGGGTAAGACTCTGAGAGGTAAATCCTGCTCGAAGCCACACAGCTGTCAAAAGGTGGTTAGGACTCTGGCTCTGACTTCAAAAAAACTTTCACCCCAAGGATGTGCTGCTGGTGGACTGAGGCCTGCCTTGTGTCAGGCTCGCCTCTGCACACATTATTTTCACTGAAAGTTCATTCACTGTTATGTACCAGTGAGCTTTTTGAGCAAGAACCCTCCCAGGGACCCCAGGTCCACCGCCCCCAGCAGCTGTTCCAACTCACTTCTGATGGCAATAAACTGGACTGGTACTGGGGTTTCTTCCTGAAGGCTAATAAGTTTGGTGCTTGGATGCAAATGGAATGTTCTAGGCCCTAAGAGTTGGGCTCCTGTGGCTCTGTAGTGGGGCTTGGGGACAGAAATTTGGCAGGAAGGAGGGGGTGGGCGATCAGAGGGCCTGACTTAGAGTTGGGTCTGCAAAGCCAGTCCCCGTTTAGGTTTGGACTCTTTAGGGGTGACTGGGGGTTACAGTAGAGGTCATGGGCGCTGGAGCCCTCTCAACTACCCCTCAGAATCAACCAGGCCAGCTTTGCTAGTGAAAAGCAGGCAGGGTGGGAAATGGTTTCTGAGACTTCCTGACCCTGGAAGGTCATCTCACCTTTAAGGACCGAGTGACAAGGAAGGGGCTGTCAGGATGGAGAGATTTCAGTCAGCCAGAAGGTCAGATCCTCTGCCAAGGCTGTCACACCCTAAAAAAGGACGGTTTGTCTCCTGCTTACCTGACTGTCTACACCAAACTGTGAGCAAGGCAGCTCTTTCCGTCTGAAACAGAAAGTGAGACTTTTCTGCAGAAGCTCTGAGCAACTTGTTTTTCCTGTAAGTAGAACAGATGTTAGCGAAAGCACACCTCATCTCCAGATGACGCAACACAACAGAGCTGGGATGGACAGGGGTAACAACAAACATTGGTGTCGGCTCCAGCTCCATGTGCTGAGACTTAGAGGGACCGGGAGGCAGGTGCTGCGGGGAGCTATTCTCTCCATTGACGGATGAGGAAGCAGAGGCCCAGAGAAGTTAAGCAACCTGCCTGAAATCTCCTGGCTTCTAAAAGGGCAGTGTCAGGATATGTTTAGCTGGGCCCCATGCCTGACCAGAGAGTGGAGAAGTCCACTAGCCCCAGGGAGAGATATAGGAGTTGGGGTGGGAACAGCAGGGAGGTATCCTAATCACGGGCGAGGCTGGAAATACAGATTTGACAGGAATGTGTGAAGCCATAGGAACCAGGCGGACTTGCTGCTTTCCTTATCCACTGCTTTCTGGAAAAATCAGGAAAGTTGCTGGTCAGACTTTGGATTCTTGACTAAAAAGAAAAGTACAACTTCAGGGTTGCAAGTTAAGTTTTATTTGGGGCAAAATGAGCACTGCACCCCAGGAGACAGCACCTCAGATAGCTCTGAGAGACTGCTCCAAAGAGGTAGTGGGGCAAGGTCAATATCTAAGATTTTGGTGAAGGGGAGGGGAGTTCAATGCAATCCCGTGCTTATTTCACAAGGGGTTTTCTGCCAGTCACCATTCTGCGGATGTCATCATGAAGGGATTTAATGCTTTTCTAGGTATGAAGAGACGTAAGGATTGGGATCATGAAATCAGTTCCTGAAACTATCTGTCCACCTGAAAATGTCTCACTCCACCCTGAACTCCCTCAGGGGATCTTGAAGGTCAGCAGCTGCAGCAGCAAAACGTTCAGTCTCTGCAGAGGCAGATGGCAAATGCTCTTGTTGTTCAGTTGCTGGAAAATTCTCTTGGCCAGTGCCAATTTGTAGTTGACAGGGCCCCACCATGGTCATAAATCCAACTATACTTTAGGAGGCATTTCATGACTATTTTGTCCCACGTTGCTGGGAGGGCCCATTCCTAGTTCTGGAGAAGATTTTGCTGATGGACTACTCAGTGTGCTATTCCTGGACTAGGTCTTAATAGTCAAAGATCTCTGGACACCTGTCTTCTAGTTACGGCTCAGGAAAGTATTCCCTCTCAATGCATCTTCACATATCTAGAGTTACACTATTACCATTGATCACATATCCAGCTATGCATTTGTCCAGTTATCATTATTTTCATGGGAGGCTCAGTTATACACTTGATAAAACAGGAAACAATAATCTTGTAAATCAGGCAAAATACAAACAGTATAGCTCATAATATTAGTGGACTTATAAGTAAATATTTCAGCTATGAGCCTCCCATACCAAGCCAGTTTTTTTGGGTTTTTGTTTGTTTTTAAAGCTCTTCAAGACTAGGGAATGGGTCACTTAAGGCAGAAATCTGATTTTTCATATGGTTCATAAATGTGTTACATGAGAGGACTCCTCGGGTATGAAAACACCACATTCAGTCTGAATTATGGCACAGGTGCCTCCCTGAGATGCTGTAAGGTGTCAAGGGCCTTGCACTCTGTAGCACCACCTTCCTTGTCACAGAGACCTCAGAGTTCAATAAGCTAATAGCCTGGCTACTATCATTTAAAGCTTGTTGAGTGAAAGTTCTTAAGACTTCAATATGGCCAATTATATCCTCTAATCCTATTGAAGGCACAAAAATAGCTGCTAAATGGTCATACCAGTAGAATACAGATCTCTTGACTCATCAAGCTCACATCAATGTTAGACTGGCTGGAGTTTCCTCTAATTTGTTGCGTACACGACCTTGAGTTCATGGGACTCCCAGGCTATGCCTTCCTATCCATCCCAGTAGAAGCCAAGGCCATAAATTAGTACCACAAATGTACTGAGTTCCATTAGATGCAATCCAGTGAATCTCTGGTCATCTGATGACCAATCACTGTCTCTAAGGGTAATAATAAGCATAGTTCATAAGGCACCTAGCCTCGTTTCCTAATGTAACTAGGTTGATTGTCCTTAGTATGATTTAATTGTTCCCAACATAAAGGAGCTTTTGAACTTAAATGATCATAGCCTAGTGTTAACCATATAGATCCATCCCATAATTGTGGAAATTTTCCTTTTAATAGATGACAGGTTACAGTATTTGATTGACTTAGTTCATTGCTCTCATTGAGTCTGAGTGATCCTAAGAGAAAACTTAAATTTGTGGCCAGGGTCAGAGCAGATGTTGTTAATTTGCCAGATGATAGCATCCCATCTAGTGATATCATGAGTACACAGAACAGGACCTAACTCTCTTCTAAAATAAATTTCCTAGGGGGCATCCAATCAGAGCCTTAGAGGGAATAACTCCATCAAGCCTTGGGTAGTTCTAGTACCCAGAAGAAACCAGTTCAGTTCAGTTCAGTCACTCAGTCGAGTCCAGCTCTTTGCGACCCCGTGGACTGCAGCATGCCTGGCTTCCCTGTCCATCACCAATTCCTGGAGCTTACTCAGACTCATGTCTATCAAATCGGTGATGCAGTCAAACCATCTCATCCTCTGTCGTCCCCTTCTCCTCCCACCTTCAATCTTTCCCAGCATTAGGATCTTTTCCAATGATTCGGTTCTTCACATAAAGTGGCCAAGGTATTGGAGCTTCAGCTTCAGCATCAGTCCTTTCAGGGTTGATTTCCTCTAGGATTCACTGGTTTGATCTCCTTGCTCTTCAAGGGACTCTCAAGAGTCTTCTCCAACACCACAGTTCAAAAGTACCAATTCTCTGGTGCTCAGCCTTCTTTATGGTCCAACTCTCACATCCATACATGACTACTGGGAAAACCATAGCTTTGACTATACATACTTTTGTTGGCAAACTGATGTCTCTGCTTTTTAATATGCTGTCTAGGTTGGTCATAACTTTCCTTCCAAGAGCAAGTGTCTTTTAATTTCATAGGTGCAGTCACTGTCTGCAGTGATTTTGGAGCCCAAGAAAATAAAGTCTGTCACAGTTTCTATTGTTTCCCCATCTATTTGCCATGAAGTGATGGGACCAGATGCCATGATCTTTGTTTTTTGAACGTTGAGTTTTAAGTCAGTTTTTCATTCTTCTCTTTCACTTTCATCAAGAGGCTTTTTAGTTCCTCTTCACTTTCTGCCATAAGGGTGGTGTTAGCTGTGTATCTGAGATTATTGATATTTCTCCTAGCAATCTTGATTCCAACTTGTGCTTCATCCAGCCTGGCATTTTGCATAATGCATTCTGCATATAAGTTAAATAAGCAGGGTGACAATATACAGCCTTGACATACTCCTTTCCCAATTCTGAACAAGTCTGCTGTTCTATGTCCAGTTCTAACTGTTGCTTTTTGACCTACATACAGGTTTCTTAAGAGGCAAGTAAAGTGGTCTGGTATTCCCATCTCTTTAAGAATTTGTTGATTCACACAGTTGAAGGCTTTAAGATTCACACAGTGGAAAGCTTTAGTGTAGTCAGTGAAGCAGAAGTAGATGTTTTTCTAGAATTCTCTTGCTTTTTCTATGATCCCACAGATGTTGGCAATTTGATCTCTGGTTCCTCTGCCTTTTCTAAATCCAGCTTGAGCATCTGGAAGTTCTCAGTTCATTTGCTGTTGAAGCCTAGCTTGGAAGATTTTGAGTATGACCTTGCTAGCATGTGAAATGAGGGCAATTGTGCAGTAGTTTGAACCTTCTTTGGCATTGCCCTTCTTTGGGATTGCAATGAAAACTGACCTTGTGTAGGTGGTGTGAAACAATAGCTTATTCACTAAGCCAAAGTAACAAAATAGAATTTCAAAGACAAATATAGAATAGATCATTTAAGAGGCAAAGAAACTTAAATCTATTATCAAAAGCAGTTCAGCATCTGAAGAAAGTGTGTTCCTTTAACACAGAGAAAAGCCAAATTCAAGTTTTAAATTCATTTAAAAGAAAGCTTAACTAAATTTATATTAAATTTAGTCAGTCCTAACCATGCATAATGGCGAAGGCAATGGCGACCCACTCCAGTACTCTTGCCTGGAAAATCCCATGGGTGGAGGAGCCTGATAGGCTGCAGTCCATGGGGGCGCTAAGAGTCAGACACAACTGAGCGACTTCACTCTCACTCTTCACTTTTATGCACTGGAGAAGGACATGGCAACCCACTCCAGTGTTCTTGCCTGGAGAATCCCAGGGACAGAGAAGCCTGGTGGGCTGCCGTCTATGGGGTCGCACAGAGTCGGACACAACTGAAGCGACTTAGCTGCAGCAGCAGCAACCATGCATAAAACTCTTTTTGCAAGGTCCACTTTCCACAAAACTTGTTACTTTCTGTACCCATTACTTTGTTTTCCCATCCCGAAACAGCCACCTGTAAGTCAGACCTACTTCCTTTTCCCTTCATAAAATGCAATTCCATTCCTCATACCTTCTTTACTGAAAACCACATCCTACTTTCCTTAAGCAGCGAAGAACTGACCTTTATATTAGCATTCTATAGATTGGTGGGCATAAATACCAGGGATAATTTCTAAAACACCTTTGCTTTCTTAAAGAAAGCATCTCAGGATGGCACCAAACATTATTCATTAATAGTCAAAAATCTCTTTCATTTCTCTTTAAGAGGAAATTAATTTTCAGTAATCAGTGTTTCAGAATCTTATTTCATTTGGAAATGACCTAGCTATTCAATAAATTTTCATCACTTCATTTAGCACAACGCTAAAGATTCAGGTTGCCAGAATCTGGAGAGCCGATTTTAGACATTCCTAAAGTGTAATTTTTAAGAGTTTTTCTAAAGGCTTCATTTATATTTTCTTTCCTTAAAAATTTCTTCACTTGAGTTACTTTCCTTGCTGACAAAATTGTAACACATATAATAATATTTAACTTACATTAAGTGAAGTGAAGTTGCTCAGTCGTGTCCAACTCTTTGCGACCCCATGGATTGTAGCCTACGGGGCTCCGCCGTCCATGGGATTTTCCAGGCAAGAATACTGGAGTGGGTTGCCATTTAGGCACAATGAAAATATTACGCTTAATGTTAATAACTCTTAGACTTGCCTATATTATATCACAAAGATTAACACCAGGTATTTAACACTGAGTGTTTCCCAGTTCTCGTGAACCTGAAATTCATTTAGGTTGATTTCTCTTGTATTTAGAATTGTTTGATTTGTAAGCGCTTAACTTTTCTTTCTAATGACAGAGCTCCTCTTCTTGGGCTCCAAAATCACTGCGGATGGCAACTGCAGCCATGAAAGTAGCAGACGGCTGCTTGCTGGCAGGAAAGCAGAGCCAGACGGGACCGGCAACGGAGCAGCAACTCTTCTTTAGGCCAATTAGATTAGAGCCCATTACAAACTAATTAATCTCAGCAATCAGCAATGTTATGCAAAGACAAAGACACGTACCGAGACATACATGTATTTAAACAGACACAGGAGATCTCAGCTTTGCTTTCCCAACTTAGTTATGAATCAGACTTCACAATATAAAGCTCACTAATTATAAATAACATTTGGAGTAAGAAATTATTAAAAGATTTCTTTCCCTTTTTCCCCTCTTCAGTTTCAGGAATTAGAGATAGTCTAAATAAGTGATTCAGAGAGCTCTGGTCTCAAGGCCAAAGTATAAGAGGAGCTATTCCCACAGGGCAAGAATTCTAAAGAGATCAGTTCTTCCAAAATTTAGACCAGGTAGTGCTCAATGCGGAGTTTCAAAGAATAGCAAGGAGAGATAATAAAGCCTTCCTCAGCAATCAATGCAAAGAAATAGAGGAAAACACTAGAATGGGAAAGACTAGAG
The DNA here is from genome assembly GCA_917880005.1 of Nanger dama. Taxonomy (NCBI): domain Eukaryota; kingdom Metazoa; phylum Chordata; class Mammalia; order Artiodactyla; family Bovidae; genus Nanger; species Nanger dama. Next base: position 10,458,989 of record CAKJTW010000046.1, read on the forward strand.
ATCTCTTCAAAAAATTAGAGATACCAAGGGAATATTTCACGAAGGATGGGCTCAATAAAGGACAGAAATGGTATGGACCTAACAAAAGCAGAAGGTATTAAGACGAGGTGGCAAGAATACACAGAAGAACTATACAAAAAGATCTTCAAGACCCAGATAATCACAATGGTGTGATCACTCACCTAGAGACATCCTAGACATCCTAGACATCCTGGAATGTGAAGTCAAGTGGGCCTTAGAAGGCATCACTACAAACAAAGCTCATGGAGGTGATAGAATTCCAGTTGAGCTATTTCAAATCCTGAAAGATGATGCTGTGAAAGTGCTGCACTCAGTATGTCAGCAAATTTGGAAAACTCAGCAGTGGCCACAGGACTGGAAAAGGTCAGTTTTCATTCCAGTCCCAAAGAAAGGCAATGCCAAAGAATGCTCAAACTACCGCACAATTGCATTCATTTCACGTGCTAGTAAAGTAATGCTTAAAATTCTCCAACCCAGGTTTCAGCAATATGTGAACTTTCAGATGTTCAAGCTGGTTTTAGAAAAGGCAGAGGAACCAGAGATCAAATTACCAACATCCGCTGGATCGTGGAAAAAGCAAGAGAATTCCAGAAAAACATCTATTTCTGCTTTATTGACTATGCCAAAACCTTTGACTGCATGGCTCACGATAAATAGTGGAAAATTCTGAAAGAGATGGGAATACCAGACCACCTGACCTGCCTCTTGAAAAACCTGTATGCAGGTCAAGAAGAAATAGTTAGAACTGGACATGGAACAACAGACTGGTTCCAAATAGGAAAAGGAATACGTCAAGGCTGTTTATTGTCATCCTGCTTATTTAACTTACATGTAGAGTACATGATGAGAAATGCTGGGCTGGATGAAGCACAAGCTGGCATCAAGATTGCCAGGAGAAATATAAATAACCTCAGATATCCAGATGACACCACCCTTATGGCAGAAACTGAAGAAGAACTAAAGAGCCTCTTGGTGAAAGCGAAAAGGAGAGTGAAAAAGTTGGCTTAAAGATCAACATTCAGAAAACTAAGATCATGGCATCAGGTCCCATCACTTCATGGGAAGTAGATGGGGAAACTGTGGCTGACTTTATTTTGGGGGCTCCAAAATCACTGCAGATAGTGATTGCAGCCATGAAATTAAAAGATGCTTACTCCTTGGAAGGAAAGTTATGACCAACCTAGAGAGAGCATATTTAAAAGCAGAAACATTACTTTGTTAACAAAGGTCCATCTAGTCAAGGCTATGGTTTTTCCAGTAGTCATGTATGAATGCGAGAGTCGGACTAAAGCGCTGAAGAATTGATGCTTTTGAACTATGGTGTTGGAGACGACTCTTGAGAGTCCTTGAACTGCAAGGAGATCAGTCCTGGGTGTTACTGGAAGGACTGATGTTGAAGCTGAAACTCCAATACTTTGGCCATCTGATGTGAAGAGCTGACTCATTTGAAAAGACCCTGACACTGGGAAAGATTGAGGGCAGAAGGAAAAGAGGGCAACAGAGGATGCGATGGTTGGATGGCATCACCAATTCAATGGACATAAGTTTGGGTGAAATCCGGGAGTTGGTGATGGACAGGGAGGCCTGGCATGCTGCAGTTCATGGGGTCGCAAAAGTTGGACATGACTGAGCAACTGAACTGAACTGAACTGAGTGCTCAAATTGGCCCTGATAACCAGGGCAGATTAATCCCAGCAGGGATTGTCCCTCTGGGGAAATGGGGGTCTTAGTTTGATCAGCCCCAAGCTGTTGATTATAGGAGAAAAGTCCTGGACATCAGGGAACTTCAGTTCATTTTCCCATCCTGTGGCAATAGAGATCTAATATTTTTAGGCCACTTTCCTTTGTCATCAGATCATAGCTATAGGTTGACCAGTCATTTAAAAATCTGTTGCAAGGGATTCCCAGGTGTGGTGTGGAGCCTTAGAAGAAGCGCTTCCCATTTTTATTTGAGCAGTTTGTACCAGATGTCTGTGCACTCAAACCCAACCAGAATCTCACCAGCCAGAAGTCACATTCCAAATAAAACAAAAGGCAAAGATGCCCAGAAACCAAAAGCCAAATTGCAAAAATGTCAAACGTGACTTCCCAGTCTCACTAGACCCATAACCTGGCAGAGTCAGTGCTAGCAGCCTTTTGGCTCTAATATACTTTCAAGCAATTTCTTGTTGGCTTCCTGCAAAGAAGTTACCCGAACCTTCTAGGCACCAAAGTAAGCATTCCATTCAGTCTGGTCTTGCACCTGGTTTTCGAACAGTGCATGCAAAGATATCAATTTTGGAATATCAAAAGAACTCCACTTTGGACACTTTTGTTAAGATCTTCTTTAGCATAATTTCCCCAGTTAACTAAATACTTGCAAATATGAACTCCATACATACTGTACATGAATCCGGCTGGAGTGTTAGTCAGAGGTTGGCTTTCTGACACCCCTCGTTTCTGTTTTTGAGATGTTTCCCATTTTAAGCAGAATCTGTCAGGGATAAAAATCACTAGTGAAATTGTGTGATGGGCCCGTGTGCTGTTTGTGAACCTAACTCCTCCAGGAGTCACCCCAGTCATTTCAGCTCCTCTTACGTGTCTTAGATTCTGCCTCCAGCAATCTAAAACCACCATGGCTACTCAGGTCACTGAACGGCCAATACTTATTGTGACCCCGGACAAGCAAGTATTTTAATCAATGAGTGAAACTTCCCTGGTGGCTCAGACAATAAAGCGTCTGCCTACAATGCGGGAAAGCCGGGTTCAATTCTTGGATTGAGAGGATCCCCTGGAGAAGGAAATGGCAACCCACTCCAGTACTCTTGCCTGGAAAATCCCATGGACTGAGGATCCTGGTAGGGTACAGTCCATGGGGTCGCAAAGAGTCAGACACAACTGAGTGATTTAACTAACTTCCCTATGGGTGGAGAAGGAAATGGCAACCAACTCCAGTATTCTTTCCTGGAAAATCCCATGGACAGAGGAGCCTAGCAGGCTACAGTTCATGGGGTCCCAAGCAGTAGGACATGACTTAAGCAACTTAGCATGCATGCATTCTCTACGGGACCAGTGCACTGTATGAGGACTTTGCCTCCACCACTCCTGTAAATTTCTCAGCCACCTGAGAAAACCGTAACTGGCTGGGAGGAATCATCCCTTTTCTTTGGAGCAAGGCTCTCATGTGATCTCTTCGCTTTTATCCTGACAAGTTCTATAAAGAATTGAGGGAAAGTGTCAGATCAGCTCTTACCTAACCACTCAGCCAAGACCACTCAGTGCCCCTACAACAGAGCAACAGCGGTATCCTTCAGCCAAGCCCCGGGTATTCCTGGATTTCCTTCGGTCTAGCCCCGCCCACCCAGCACCTTTCCACTGGGTGGGCATTGTTGCCCTGCTATCTTTTAGCTGAGCCCCACTCAGTGTCTAGTGAGTGGGGTATGCCCCAGTTTATTTCAATCGCCACCCTCCCCCCTCCCCACTCCAGTATCATATCTTTCAGCTGGGAACGGGGAAGTAACCTGCTTCACCACCAAATAAAACCCACAATCACAACCAATACAGGAGATCCAAGAACCAGGACCGACTTACCCAAATTCATCTGCACTCCCCAAGGAGGTGGATGGGCGCACCACTGCTGGTATCAAAGCTCTGGTTCCTCATGGAGTTCAGGCGAAGGAGGGAAGCCCACTGGGTCACTTCGTCGATCGCCATAACTGTCTAAACTGACAAAAAAATGCACAACTTGAGAGTTGCAAGTTAAATTTTATTTGGGGCAAAATGAGCACTGCATCCCAGGAGACAGCACCTCAGATAGCTCTGAGAGACTGCCCCAAAGAGACAGTCAGGGAAGGTCAGTATAAAAGATTTTGGTAAAGAAGTTCAGTGCAATCAAGCACTTGCAAGAGGTTTTCTGCTAGTTCATATCATCTGCTAGCTGTTATCTGCTAGTTGATATCATCATGACGGGATTTAGTGCTTTTCTAGATATGAAGGTAACTGTGGGGCAAACTGAGTCTTGCTCTGGTGGGCGGGGCTGTGCTCAGAAAATCTGTATCCAATTTTCCTTTGATGGGTGGGGCTGTGTTCCCTCCCTGTAGTTCCCTCCCTGAGGCCAAACTATGGTCAGGGCAATGGCAGTAATGCTGAGCTCCTTCTAAAGGACTTAAGCCAGCACACTGGGGCTCCCAGGACTGTTGTATTCAGTGCCCCTGACCCTGTGGCAGGCCACTGTTGACCCACGCCTCTGCCAGAGACGCCGGGACCCTCACGGACAAGTCTGGCTCAGCCTCTTGTGGGAACCCTCTCCTTTCTCCTGGGTCCTGGTGCATACAAGCCTTTGTTTGTGCCCCTCCGAGTGTCTCTGGCAGGTAAGAGGTTTGAGTCTAAATGTGATTTCTGTGTGGATCACAACAAACTGTGAAAAACTCTTAAAGAAATGGAAATACCAGACCATCTTACCTGCCTCCTGAGAAACCTGTATGCAGGTCAAAAAGCAAGAGTTAGAACTGGACACGGAACAATGGAGTGGTTTCAAACTGGGACAGAATTACATCAAGGCTGTATATTGTCACTCTGCTTATTTAACTTATATGCAGAATATGTCATGAGAAATGCTGGGCTGGGTGAAGGACAAACTGGAATCAAGACTGCCAGGAGAAATATCAATAATCTCAAATATGCAGGTGACACCATCTTTATGGCAGAAAGTGAAGAGGAACTAAAGAGCCTCTTGATAAAAGTGAAAGAGGAGAGTGAAAAGGCTGACTTAAAACTCAACATTCAAAAAACAAAGATCATAGCATCCCGTCCCCTCACTTCATGGCAAACAGATGAGGAAACAGTGGAAACAGTGTCAGACTTTATTTTTTGGGCTCCAAAATCACTGCAGATGGTGATTGCAGCCATGAAATTAAAAGATGCTTACTCCTTGGAAGGAAAATTATGACCAACCTAGATAGCATATATTGAAAAGCAGAGACATTACTTTGACAACAAAGGTCCATCTAGTCAAGGCTATGATTTTTCCAGTAGTCAAGTATGGATGTGAGAGTTGGACTGTGAAGAAAGCTGAGCATCCAAAAGAATGGATGCTTTTGACCTGTGGTGTTGGAGAAGACTCTTGAGAGTCCCTTGGACTGCAAGGAGATCCAGCCAGTCCATTCTAAAGGAGATCAGTCCTGGGTGTTTATTGGAAGGACTGATGCTAAAGCTGAAACTCCAATACTTTGGCCACCTCATGTGAAGAGTTGACTCATTGGAAAAGACTCTGATGCTGGGAGGGATTGAGGGCAGGAGGAGAAGGGGACGACAGAAGATGAGGTGGCTGGATAGCATCACCGACTCGATGGACATGAGTTTGAATAAACTCTGGGAGTTGGTGATGGACAGGGAGGCCTGGTTTGCTGCGATTCATGGGATAGCAAAGAGTCGGACACGACTGAGTGACTGAACTGAGTGACTGAACTGAACTGTATGGATATGAGAGTTGGACCATAAAGAAGGCTGAGTGCCAAAGAACTGATGCTTTTGAACTGTGGGGTTGGAGAAGATGCTTGAGAGTCCCTTGGACAGCAAGGAGATCAAACCATTCAATCCTAAAGGAAATCAATCCTGTAAATTCACTGGAAGGACTGATGCTGAAACTGAAGCTGAAGTTCTAGTACTTTGGCCACCTGATGCACAGAGATGACTCATTAGAAAAGACCCTAAAGCTGGGAAAGATTGAAGGCAGGAGGAGAAGGGGACGACAGAGGATGAGATGGTTGGATGGCATCACCGACTCAGTGGGCATGAGTTTGAGCAAACTCCAAGAGATGGTGAACAGAGAGGCCTGGCCTGCTGCAGTCCACAGGGTCACAAAGAGTCAGGCACGACTGAGCGACTGAACAGCAACAATAGATATGGAGAGATGCAAAGACTGGGATCATGAAATCAGTTCCTGAAAATATCTATCTAAAGACCCGTCCCACCAGATTCCCTGGAACACAGAGGGCCTCACTCCACCCTGAACTCCCTCCGGGGGTATTGAAAGCCATCAGCTGCAGCAACACAGGGTTCAGTCTCCTCTAGGCAGACGGCAAATGCCCTTATTGTTCTTGTTCAGTTGCTGGCGAATTCTCTTGGCCAGTGTCAATTTATAGTTGACAGGATCTTCAAATTGGCCGCCCCCTGCCTCCCTCACAGCTTCTTCCTGATGCCCTTCCTCCATCCCAAAGCCTGGCTCCTGATTGCAAGCAACAGCCCATGCCAGCCCCTCTCCAGTGTGCAGGGCAGGTGGGGGTGGGGCGGAAAGGTCACAGAGAATAGGAGACAGCGCAGGCCCACCCACACTCTCCGTTTGCTGGAGAGAGTGAATACATTCAGCATTTATTCATCCTTTGCCTCTGCCTTCTAGAAAGGACTTAAAGCGCGCCACTTATTGACACACTGATATTGTTTCGTTTGATAAGCCTCATTCACTCACTTCCTCAAGTATTCATCATTCGTTCATTCATCCATTTCTCTTTAGTGCAAAGCCCATTGCTACCCCCCTTTTCTCTGGTATTCAGGGGAGGTCTTGGCCCATTAGATCCCACAATCTTACCCAGCATTCTAAAACTGTAGGGCTGCAGCCTTTGGACAACAGCCGGTCCCACTGACTTTGCAGATGAGGAAATGGTCAGCATCCACCCGAGGTCAAGGCCATTCCAGGAAGAGCAGCCCCATCTCAGGCTTGCGGTCCAGCCCACACTGTGGACAGGGAGCCAAGGCCACCAGAGGCTGGTCTGTGTGGCGAGGAACCAGCTGCAGCCTTGGGATCTGACGATCAGGGTTCCGGCCCCAGCTGTTCAGGGCCACTGCCCAAGTTCTTACACCCTGGGCATGTCCACCTGAACGTCTCACAGGGCCTTGAGTGCATGTCTGAACCCAGTTTTCTACCCACCTGCACACACTTCCTGTTTCAAGCTGCCCCATCCGCCCCCCATCTCGTGGGAGGTTCCACTGTCTCCTCAGCTGCAAAAGCCAGAGGACTGGGCGTCTCTTTCTCTTCCCCTGCCAGCACCCTGCAAGAGCTCCTCTATGGCTGGGCTACTCTAGAAAAGCACCTCAGCCTCTCTGTGAATTGACCTCTACCCTGTCTCGATACAGACTTTCTTGGGTCCACCCAGGAATAGGGAGTAGAGAAAGCCCTTGGGTGAGTCAGTAGGCCCTGAGTCTGAGCTCCACCAGGAAACAGCCTTGCTTATCCATATAATCTATGACTCTGAATTCCAAGGTCATGACCAGCTAATAACAATGGACTTCATTCGTTCATTGCACATGATGGCCAGGTGCTGTGCTAAGTACTTCATATAATTTAATTGAGGGAAATGCTACTACCCCCGTTTTATAGATGAACAAATAAAGCATTGAGAAGCTAAGTAACTTGGCCTGTGGTTACAAACCTAGTATGTGGAGTCGGGATTCAAACCCAGGTCTGACCAAGCCCGAGCCCGCACATTTTGCTGGGCTGCTTTTTGTTTCTGGCACAGGAAGTTTTGGTAAGTGGCACCACCCAGAGCTCCCCATTCCTAGCAAATAAAACCGTAAAACAGGATCATCAGGACTTCCCTGGTGGGCTGGTGGCTAAGACTCCACACTCCCAATGCAGGGGGCCAGGGTTCAATCCCTGGTTGAGGAACTAGATCCCACACGCCCACAACGACAGCAAAAAGATTGTGTGCGCTACAACTAAGACCTGGTGCAGTCAATTAAACCTAAAAACAAACAAAAAAATCCTCACTCCCATTACACGTGGGAGGATTATGAGCCTGCTTCTTCCACTCCAGACAAGCTGGAATCAAAGCCTTGCGAGCTGACCACAGCTGCTCTGTGACCTGCATTCCTCAAGCGGTACCAGGCGGAGTTCAGCTGTGCCTGCCCCCTCACTAGGCCTGCTGGCTGCCCAGCACTGTGGCTGGACATGCGCCAAGACACTGGGAAGCGGCCCAAGCCAGGCACTTACACAGTGGCTCTGTGTGACCTCGGGCTCCTGAAATGGCCTGTCTCCTGGTAAGAAGAGTGCTGAGGGGCTGGGTCAGACACGGCACACCTTGAGCTGGCATAATTTCCGTGGTGGAGACAGGAGACTCCGACATGAACTATGCATTTCCGGTGGTGAATTCAAAACAAGTTAACGCCAGGGGGCGCCCAGGTGCGTCTGTATTCTGTGAGCCACCATTGCCCAGTGTCAGGACAGGTGGTGGGCACAGCAGAGATGACACTGCATGAGCCCTCCTTAAGCAGGCCAAGGAACCAGAGAATGGACAGGCCCCCGCGAGGGGGTGGTAAGGAGGCCTGGCTGGCACTGGATCCCAACTCTGCCACTTGTCAGAATCCAGCAAGCTAACAGATGAAGTGTTTGGAAAACTACCAAGAGCTCTCTGAATGTTTGGACTTATTACATATTAACAAAGAGCCTGCCTTTGGCTTTCCTTGCATCTCAGAGACAGCACAGGCTTTCGAACTGGGCTGACCTGCATTCTGTCCTCGGTCCTCTTTAGCTCCTAGAAATTGGAGAAGTCATGTAACTTCCCTGGTGGAGAAAGGCCTCCCAGCTCGGACTCAGTCACAGCCCTGATAGTCTCCACAAGGCCTATATATGACCCAGAACCTCTTCCTCCCTCCCGCTTGCTGGCTCTGCTCCAACTGGCCTTCTCACTACTGTTCTCTCAACATACAAAACATGCTCTGGCCTCAGGGTCTTTGCACTTGCAAGTTTTTTCTCCCTAACACTTTCTCCAGGTATCTGCAACATTGCCTCCTTGCCCCTTGGGTCTCTGCCCAGATGATGCCAAACAGGGTGATGACCATCCAGTTCAAAACAGTAACTCCTATCTTTGATTTTTCTCTGTAAGATACGTCACCACCCAACATGCTCTGTGTGGTTTACAACCCACCTCCACCCATTAGAATTTAAGATGAGGACAGGGACTTTATTTTTTTTTTTAATTAAAAGTAATTATTTGTTTTTTATGGGTTTTGCTTTTTTGCCCACTTCCTTTCTTTCATGCCTAGCAACACCTGGTTGGCTCACCAGGTGAAAAAAGGATCCAGTCTTCTGTGTATGAAATCCTACAACAGGGCTGATACACAGCAGGCATTGTGTTAGACTCCTAGAGCTGCTGTAACAAATTACCACAAAGTTGGTGGTTAGAACAGAAACTTATTCTCACAGTTTTGGAGGCTGAAAATCCAAAATCAAGGTACCAGCTCTGGTGGAGAGCGCTTCCTCCTCTTACAGCTTCTGGTGGCTCCAGGTGTCCCTTAGCTGTTGGCTGCCTTTCTCGAATTTCTACTTTTCTGTGGCCCCCTTCCTCCCTGTGTGTCTCTGAGCCTAAGGACACTTGTCGTTGGACTTCAGGGCCACTTGGATAATCCAGGATAAGTTATCTTGAGATACTTAACTCATATCTGTGAAAACCTTTTTCCAAACATCACAGTGATAGGTTCCAGGGGTTAGGACACGGTCGTATCTTTCAGGGACCAGCATTCAGTAATTACCAAATGAACTACCAACATTCATATCAATAGGAAATAAGGACACAGAAGAGTTTATGAATTAAAAGTGTTGGGGGGAATAACAGCATCTCATTTAGTCCTGCTGCTGCTGCTGTTGTTGGCTTCAGTCATGTCTGACTCTGTGTGACCCCACAGTATGCAACCCACCAGGCTCCGCCGTCCCTGGGATTCTCCAGGCAAGAACACTGGGGTGGGTTGCCATTTCCTTGTCCACATTTAGTCCTGACGCCCCATTAAAGCAGATTCTATCCTCATTTACTTCATTGGTGACTCAGATGGTAAAGTATCTGCCTGCAATGCAGGAGACTCAGGTTCAATCCCTGGGTCAGGAAAATTCCCCCGGAGAAGGGAATGGCAACACACTCCAGGATTCTTGCCCAGAGAATCCATGGACAGAGGAGCTTGGTGGGCTACAACCCCAGGCCATGGGGTTGCAAAGAGTCAAGACACGACTGAGCAACTAACACACAAGATCCTCATTTACAAGCAAGGAACAATGCGCAGTGATGAACTGACCTGAGAGCAGGAGCTTCCACCCCAAGAGCCATACAGTTATCCAGCCCAGGGTGACAGGCGACATCCCAGATAAGGAAGCCAGTTGACCAGTTCCAGCCACCGCTGTCCCAACACCGAGGCCACGGACCAGGCCCAGATCTGGCCAGCGGGAGGCTCTAGGGATCCTCAAGTGGGCTGCACAGCAGCAAGCAACACGGCCCAATCATCCTCATTTCACCTCTCAACAGAGAGATGGCAGATGCTCTCTCAACAGAGGGCAGGCAGATCTTAATTTTCAGCTAAGTCTAGCAGCCCAGAGGTTGCACAGTAAATTAGTGATACAATTCAGACTTGAATCCAGGTGTGATGCCTTCCAAACAGTGGCTCTTCCATGTTCTCTAGCCTCCTTATAACCAGAAAACTTAAAAGAAACCAGCCATGTACCAAGTGAGCACAGAGCCTACCTTCAGAATTCACAACCACCTTGTCACTGGGTGGCAGGCAGAAGCCTCACCAGCCACCCCCTCCCAAGTTCCAGGAAATTGCTTTGGAGGGGATATATAGACCCTGCAGCTATCTTGATGGTATAGCTACTATTTAACCTCTTGCTACCAGTCTTTTTTTTTTAAGGATATGATGTTCTCTAACTATTGTTGGTGGTGCTGGGTTTTCGTTGCTGCACAGGCTTTGCTCTAGCTGCTGTGAGTAGGGGCTGTTCTCCAGTTGCAATGCAAGGGCTTCATTGCAGCGGCCTCTCTTGTTGCAGAGCACAAGCTCTGGGCTGCTTGGACTTCAGCAGTTGTGGTTACCGGGCTCTAGAGCCAGGCTCAGTAGTTGTGGGGCATGGCCTTAGTTGCTCTGTGGCATGTGGGATCTTCCTGGACCAGGGATCAAACCCACGTCTCCCACATTGGCAGGCAGACGGCCACTGAGCCACCAGCAAAGCTCTTCTTGCTACCGTCTTAGGGTGGGACTTTCTAAGATAAAAACACAAGCTTGGGAAATGAAAGACCAGTCTTCACTACCTACCATCTTTGACTTGGGCAAGCTACTTAATTAAGCCTCTTTCCTTGAGTTTCCCTGGTGGCTCAGACAGCAAGAATCTGCCCGCAGTGCGGGAGACCTGGGTTTGACCCCAGGTTAGGAAGATTCTCTGGAGGGCAGGGCAACACGCCAGTATTCTTGCTTGGAGAAGAATCCCCATGGACAAAGGAGCCTCATCAGTAAGTTCAGGATTCCACATCTCTGGAGTGAGATAATGCCTAAATGGTGTGCAGACCATTCTGAGGGCTTACCCCTGAATACAAGATTTCTACAGATCCAGAAACACTTGATCTTTGTTGTGTAGGTTAGGTGAGCTACCTGAGACATGAAGCTTTCACCTATCACAGATCTATATGATCTGTGCTTTAACTGTTAGAAAAGATAAGATTAGAAATCGGCTCTGATAATAGTGTAGGCTGTTAGGTTTTGAGGTGAAGATGCCATCTGAAAGAAGTCTCCAAGATGGCAGATCCTGGTCATTTACAGGAGGGATGGGAAAGAATGTGAGAAGCAGACACAGCTTCGTAGTGACTGGCTGTGATGGTTCTGGCAGAGAGGCAGTAGTTTCAAGCTCACTGCAGGTGGGAGAAGCTGCCTACTGCAGAAGTTTGTTGTTGTTTTTTAACAAAGGTTTTCAGTGTGAAGAATCACAAGACCTTAGCAGCATAACATGGTAGAATTTGGAGCCATTTTATAGAAAAACCCAAACTTTTGCTCAACCCAATATAACTGCATGACCTTGATTAAGTCACTTAACTCCCCAGGTCTGTTTCAACAAAATGGGGCCCCTTCTACCAAACCCGAGCTGTACAGTACAGGAAGTGAACCTGGACTCCTCAGCACAGTCCTGGCAGTATGTGTCCAGCAGTTCCTTCCAAACACCCAGCACTTGCACAAATACGCATGCAAATTTTGGCAGGTCATTAATGCTCACAGGATTCCTTTGAGATGCAGATAAGACACTAAATATGAAACTGTCCTGTATATTGTATAATGCTTTATGAATACAGGAATTAAGTAACTCAATTTGAACATCAATAACTAATGCATCAGGAAATAGTATCTCATGACACATAGGAAATTACATATAGTATTCCTGTTCACAGATGCTCCCCAACAAGAATAAGAAGACAAATCTGACTCCAAAGAAGATCCTTTATTAAGAACTACTTAAAACATTTCAGTTCTTGATTCAAAAACTTCAACTCAGGTGACTGGCCAATGGCTGAGCTAGGTAAAGGCTTCATGGTGGCAGAACACCCCCTACAATGACATCAAAATAAGCTCCTGAGTAGTGTCAAGTGTGAAGATACTCAGGGTCTCTGTCCCATCTTTTTCAGGGTTCGGTTAAGCTGGAAGGGAAGGAAAAGCAAAGTCAGATATTGGCTTTTTCACCAAACCTTTCCTACCGTGTGCATGATCACCAGGCCACACCCTCGAGCCACCCCCTGACGTAGACACGTCACAGCGTCTACTATCACGGCATCACTACTAACACAGCGTCCACTATCACAGTGTTGGGTCCTCCACCCGACACTCTCATAGTGCCGCACAGTTCATGCAGCTTGTTCTATCTGCCTTTCACACTGAACACACACGTTATACTGCTCTAATCATTTTATAGATAGGAAAGGGCCTCAGGGGGCTAGACTTGCCAGGACTGTGTTACTGTCCTGCAGGAAGAGACCAGTAGCATGGCCCACAGCACAGGAGTGACCTCTGCTGGACGACTCAAAGCACCAGGACGCTGTGGCTCTAGCTATGGGCACAAAGAGTGACCCACAAGGCTTCTCTGAGGGCAGGGTGTGGAATGCACTGAGTCTGTCAAAACAGAGCTTCAAGGTATCTGCCTGCAAAGACTGGCCAGACCTGTCCAAGATGAAGACTAACTAACTGCCAGATGGGGAGGGACGGGTAAGAGCAGGCAGTGAATCCACCCATATTAGGAAATAACAGGGAGGGAGGCGAGAGCCGGCCACCCACAGAGAGAGATCTTGGGAAGAGATGCTCCAAAGAAGGCTGACGCAGCAACTCCTACAGGCCCAGCCCCACCCCCTCGGACCCCAGGGAGCCAGCCAGTCTAGCTCAGAACCTTCAAAGGCCAATTTCAGGCTTTCTTGAAAACAGAAATGAGAAATAAAACACTTAAAAATGCCCCACTGCATTCCCAACTCCTGTCTCCAGCCCCCCACACCACTCTCCACACCTCTCACCTCTTCAAATTTGTGAATCTGCCGAATGAAGAAATCCCCATAGCGCCGGGCGACCTTGGTGTCTGCGATGTGGATCATGTCCTGTGGGAAAAGCAACCACAGAGGAGCAGTGAGGAGGAGTCACTGATGGACTCTGCAGATACCAGTGGTGCTAAGTGCCGGATAAACCCCTATCTATGGGGAGCATTAACAGCTAGGCGCTGCTCTTTATAGATGCTGAGTTTCACTTGACGTTAACTCATTTATTTTCTGGTCTTTTTAATGAACATGCATCTGTTGGCAATAGTAACATTTAAAACCTAGCATTTTATTCTCATATACTGTTTATAAGTTCCAAATTAGCTTAGATTTTAAATGATTTTTTAGCTCCAAGTATTTTGTTGAGCATGGTTTATTTGTAAATTCCTACATAATCTAGGTTAGGACCAAGAACTTCCTGAATCTCTTGATTTTTTCAAGTCAAAAATGAAAAAAAAAAAAATAGAACTTGCTAACTCTTGGAAGAAGACAATCCAGAGATGGCTGGGACTGATTCGTCTGTTCACAAAGTAAGTTTTGTGTTGATTGGTTATTTTCGTTGGAACATGGGTCTAAGAGTTAATTTTAAAAAGCAGTTGTTATATTCACAGATATAGAAAACAGACTTGTAGTTGCCAAGGGAGAGGTGGGTATGGGAGGGATGGATGGGGAGTGTAGAATTAGCAGATATAAACTATTATATCCAGGATGGATAAACAACAAGGTCCTACTGGGCAGCACAGGGAACTATATGCAACATTCCTCGATAAACCATAATGGAAAAGAATATGAAAAACAATATATACATATACGTAACTGAATCACTCTGCTGTACAGCACAGATTAACATAACATCACAACACAGGAAATCAACTATCCTTAAATACACTGTACTTTCTGAAAGCAACCAAAAACATAGGATATTTTTTTTAAAAACTGCCTCACAGCAGCAAAGAGCTGACAAGAGAATGAAGAATCATTTAAGAGAAAACAAACCATCCTGCAAGCAAAAACACAGAAGCCCCTTCTGCACTGAGGGGACTTGCTAATCCTTGAAAACCTGGGCAGAAGGCCAGTCTAACAGAAGACCATCCTTGTAACGCTGAGATCCTAAAGAGCTGCATCCTCAGCTACAGCTGATCCAGAAGTGAACTGCCATCCCACTCCTGACACCAAGCAAAGCCTGCCAAGGGTGGGGGAAGAAGCATAAAAGAGACTCCTCTCTGAGACATATTCTTCTGACAGTCTACCGCCTGGCCTCGTCACCCAGCTGCTCCCAGGAACCTCAGTCTGGTGAGTTCAGTCTACGGTGGTCCCAGACCAAGAATATTCTCAGGCACCTTGTGGAGGCAAAAGCAAATTCCCTTCACAGGAACAGATGTTCATCCTTGGCTTCAAAGCATATCAACAAATATTTTTCAAGGACAATGAATCATATGTAGTAAACAATAATAATAACAACCAAGCACATATGGACACACTGTCCATTAATTTTGTTTTCTTTTTAAAAGAGAAAGCTAGAAATAGAGCTGGAGAGATAGATGAACAGGTACAGAATGTTTTTAATCAAAAGTATCCAGAATAGAGGAGACAAAAACATGGAAGAAAGGTTTAACAGACATGAAGGACAGAGGTCTAACATTGATTAAAGAATTCCAGAAGGAGAATTGAACAGAAACAATACCTAAGACTTACTGGCTGAGAATATTCCAGAAGAGATGAAAGATACTGATCCACTAACTTTTAACAGATTCTTTAAGTCTTTATCAGGGTTCCAAACATATCTGAATACAACGTTTCCTTGGGAGTTCCCTGGTGGCCTAGAGGTTAGGATTCTGGATTTTCACTGTCATGACCCAGGTTCAATCCCTGGTTAGAGAATTGAGATACCACGAGGCCAAAAAGAAAAGAGGAGGGGGAAAAAGAATGTTTCATTCATTTTTGAGTATTATGTACATGGTGCAAACAAACAGGGGGAGGTGATATTTCATGAAAAGAACAATTTGAAAAGTCCAGCATATTTTAAGTCTGGAAAAACTCACTTAAAACAAAACAATTTAGGGGAAAAGAAAACAAACTCACAAGTACATTAAAATGTTCAGCTTGAAGGTAAACTCTAACAGGGAGGGACTACCCTGGTGTCCAGTGGTTAAGAATGTGCCTTGCAGGGCTGGGCACACAGGTTTGATTCCTGGTCTGGGAATTAAGATCCCGCAACCCACAGAGCAGCTGGGCCCACACACCACAACTACTGAGCCTGTGTGCTCCAGAGCACCCCACACCACAGCTAGAAAGAAGCCCACGAGCCACAGCAAAAGATCCTACATGATGCAAGGAAGGTCCTACGGTCTGCAACTGAGACCTGCAGTAGCCAAATAAATTAATAAATATTAAAAAACAAACACTAACAATATTCCTCAAACTGCCTTTCTCTATGCACTACATGGCTTGTGCATCTTTCCAGAAATGACTCTTTGCATATACAAGCATATATATCATTAAAAAAACCTTAAATGGACGATCAACAGCCACTCTATAAAATCATTTGTGTACCATTCAACTGCCAAAACCACCCAAATGTCCAGCAGCAGCAGAATGGAAACACTGCAGTCAATAATTGCAGATGTTAGACCACCACAGAACAGGCATGACTGAACTAACTACTGCTACATATGACAAGGCTGGATGGTGATTTCTCTCAAATATAATGTCGAGCCAAAGAAGTCAGACAGAAAAGAGCACATCCTGTGCAATTCCCTTAAAAGAAGTTCAAAATGAGCTAGCACCAAGCTAGGGTGGTACAAGTCAGGACAACGGCTTCCTATCCAGTAAGGTACTTCCAACAGTCTACAAAGCATCCTCCTCCTTTCCTCTCCCACCCCATCTCCCACCACAGCCTCCTCTCTGGCCACTCCAACCGCAGTGCAGCCCTCTGGGCTCGCTCTGGCCTCAGGGCTTTTGCTCTAATTGCTCCCCCCTGCCTGGAATGCTCTTCCTCCAGGTATCTGTTTGCTAATTTCTGCACCTCCTTCAAGGCTCAGCTGCAAGTTCACTTTCCTAACAAAGCTATCCTGATCGTCTTATTTATTAACACTGTGACCTGTGGCTTCTATCACCACCAATCTGACTTACTCCACAGCCAAGTGGCAACATCTAAACTATTACATGGTTTGCTTAATGGTAATGTTTACCACCTACTTTTTAAACACTAGAATACCAGCGCAAGGGCAGAAATCTTTGTTGATTTTGTTCAATATGTCCCAGATGCACAGAACAGTGAGCAGCATCCTGAGAACCCAGCCTGGCGGGGTGGGGCGGGGGTGCCAGCCATACCTTATCGATGTAGAAGTCAACCTCGGAGGCTGACTGAAATTCTCCATCTAGGGCGGAGATACCACTGGTCCACACCAGGTTCTTCATTTTGTGTTTGAAGACAAGAAGCTGGATTCGGAACTCCTGCTCGGTGAGGTCCAGGAAGCCGGCCAGCTTGGCCACGGGCATGGTGGTGTAGAGCTTGAGGAAGCTGCGGATGGTCGAGAGCTGGGCCTGTTGCTGCACCTCGTCAGAAAACACCTTCAGCTGCTGCAGGAAGGGCTCCTTGTGGTAATTGGGGTGCACGTTGTCATAATTGGGCACTACCGGCGACAGGAATTTGGGGCAAGAGTAGCTGAAAAGTTCCTCGTAGACCTGCGGGTCACCTTTCTGCATGCGCAGCATCTTGTCCCCGTATTTCTCACGCAGCTGGAGGTGAATGCTCTCATCGATACGCATGGGGTACATGGTGAGGGCGATGGCCAGTAACGCGTGCATCTGCTCATTCTGCTTGTTGATCTGGGGGTGGGGGAAGAGACTGCTGCAGGGTCCCATGAAAAGGACCCTGTACCCTCCCACTCTCTGTTCAGACCTCCTGACTTCTGCCTTTGTCTTACAGCCAGCAGCTGAGTTTCCCAATGTCTCTCCCAATCCTCCCTCTAGCTCTACCGAACTTCTGGTCTGGTTCCAGGTCCTCCCTGTCTCCTGGATTCTTTACTGGTACCCCCGTCTCTGTCTCACAGTCCACCCTATGTACCGAGACAGGTCAATCCTGTAGATCAAGTCACCTAGAAATATTTTTTTTGAAAAATATTTTAATTCTTATAATATCTAGAAATCTTTGTTAGTACTTAATGCCTGTAGAATATAGATTAAATACTTTAGCTGACTAGTAAAGGTTATCGCAAAATCTAACACCCCAGTCTGGTTGTTCTTCTGCCTTTCAGTCCAACTGGTTTACTGTGCTACTACACGGTCACACTTCCAAGTCTCAACACCTCTGCTTTATTTAGAAACCTCCCCACAATTCTGGTTTCCCAGGTGGCTCAGTGTCAAGAATCTGCCTGCCGACGTGGGTTTGATCCCTGGATCGGGAAGATCCCCTGGAAAAGGAAATGGCACCCCACTCCAGTACTCTTGCCTGGAAAATCCGATGAGCAGAGGAGCCTGGCCAGCTACAGTCAACAGGGTCTCAAAGAGTCGGCCATGACTGAGTGACTGAGCACACACTTGTGTTTCAATCACTCACATCATCATTCCAATTCTAGGCTTGTTTTGGATCCACTGTCCTCCAGGCAAACTGCTTGAGTGCAGTACCCATATCTAACTGATTTTAAGTAGCCACAGCCCAGTGAACACCCTAGGTACTGCTAGGGGATAAAAGTTAAAGAGAAGATACTACTGTCCTGATTATCAAGGTGTTAATGATCCAAAGTAATGTGTGTAACAAAAGAAACTTGGCATAGGCTAGCCATTAAGAAATCATCCTATTGAAAAAGCAGGCAAAATAGCAAAATTTTGGTTTACCCAAGAACTGTTGGCACTGGTGTGTCAGCTGGTCAGAGGCCTCCTTACCATCTCATATTTGTATGTGGTCCTCTGGAACATGCTCTTGGTCCTCTGGATGTAGAGGAGGATGTTGGCAAAGACCCGGATGGCATCCTGGTAGCGACGCATCATCAAATATGCAAAACCGACATAATAGTATGTGGTAACCTGGCACTCAGGCACACGGGAATACATGCTCTGTGGAAGGAGGCAGAAGCAGCATCCATGAGTCTTAAGACCAACTCATCCCAGCTAGGATATAAAAATCGGCAGGGCCTAGTGTTAACCAAAGCAGAAGCATCAAGAGATCCCTGCAGAGTCCCTGAACTACTCAGAAGCAGCCCTGGCTCTGGAGTTGGAGGCTCCTAGCAGATTGTACCACTAACTGATTATGTGACCTGGAAGACTCCATTTCTTTGGCTGTAAGAGAAAAAGACTGGACCAGGTGACCCTAAAACTTCTTTCAACTCTAAAATCCTCTACACCTCACTTGTACATTCTTTCTTGCTTTTCCAAATAAGCCCTATAAAAGAACAGACTGATATGATACATACATCAAACAAAAAAGGTATCATGTTTCTATGGTGAGGCAAACAACCGCTGCTAACATACCTTATCTCTCCCACCTCAGAACTTTTTAAGTATTTTGTTAATTCTTCGGTGAAAGCTGAAAGGTAAAAATCTGCCTAATCATTCTGATTTGAAAATAGTATCAATAGGAATGGTGAATATCCGGGGCATTATTAAGCATCAACGAGAAAATCACCCTGTCCAGACTCAGGTTTTCCCGGCAGTAGTTTTCCAATTCTTGTTTCAATGTTCCCTGGGGAGGATTCCTCATTTTTTCTCCTTGAAATCTGTCTTAATAGATCAGATGTTCTCTTAAGGCCCTGCAAATGTGGGCCTGAGGAAACAGGGAATTACCTTCTTGTTCAGTTCGATGTTCTCTAGCACCTTGATGGCCTGGTAGTAATCCCCCAACAGGGAGTGCAGTCTCAGAAGGCCCACCAGGCTGAAGTAGCCGAGCATCTTGTAGAGGGAATGCCGTCCGTACTCCCCGGCCACACTCTCCGGGTCGCCTGAGAGACAGACAGACAGTGTACACTTCAGGAGAGGCTGGGAACAAGGGAAGGCCTGAACCTTCAATGTCACTCAGTAAACTCTTAACCTACTGCCAGTCTCCAAAGCTTTCTGCAAAAGGAAATAAGTCTGCCTTTGAATGAACAGGAAGAAGAAGCACGCCTGCCTTATGCTAATCTTATATTCATCAGTTATGTCACCTGGTGTGTGTGTGGGGGTGGTACCAGTCCCCTCACACAACTGAGAACACAAAAGGACCTCTCTCATCAATAAGAGCTCCTCACTAAGGCGCCTCCTTTCAGGATGTCCAGGAGACCAAAGCTATCTTCCTAATAACACTAAGATACCACGTGCCTTTCTCACTGAGTTGACATTTGCACTGATGGTACAGGGACAATGGGGGTGAAACCCCTGACAACTTAGCAGCAATCAGACAGTGGCACTGGACTCTACTATCATCACTGTATTCTTTACCACCGGTCACCTGCAATGGAAGAACCAGCCGCTCTTTCTCCACAAAAACCCCACTGTTATTTAAAAGAATAACATATACAAACTATGACTATTCAGACATGAGTATTTAGCAGACACTTTCTCAAACATGAGTGCAGTGAACTTGTTAAGATACCAATGTCTGTTAAGTATCAATGAACCTATTTATCAACTTTAAGTAAAGATTAGAACTTCATAAAACTTCTATCTGCTACTATGAACAACAGCTTCCCAAAATAAGGACTTATCTGATGAGGCTGATGGTCAAAGTAACAGATGTGGTTTCAAAAAAACTGTATAATAAAATGTGTCAACTTTCAGAAAATCTTGCTAGCTCATTTTACAAAATCATGCATGGATAAAAGAATTCACTCAGGCTGCAGGAGAGACTAGTAAACCTTAACATAAGAAAGTAAAAGTTTACTGATAAAGTTTCAGATTCCACACTGCAACTAACCTATAGAAACTACCATGGTCAAGTTCTGGTGTAGAATCAGAGAAGAGCTAGGCTATGCAAAAAGGCTGTTAAACAAAGTTTCTCTTCCCTGTCCCAATTAAGTATCTGTGTGAGGCCAGAGTCCCCTCAGATACATCAACCAGAGCAGCGTCTTGCCACAAACTGAGGGAAGAGGCAGAAGACTCCTCCAGCACTCTTCTACAAAGTCACATTTAAAGAGGTTTGCAAAACCACTCTTCTCACTGGAACAAAATGCTTAGAGATAAACTTTGGGATTCTTAATCTTTAGAGTGTCAAGTGGTCCTCACACCAAAATGTCTGAGAAGTGCTCATCTAAACAAAGGCCCTGGAGAGGCCGCAGCAGAAGTGTTTACAAACGCAGCTCTTACGAAATACTGGCTCATTCTGTCAGCCAACGCATGGCCAAGCCCAGCAGCCTCCAAATCAGCACTCAGCTCCTATTCACTCCCAGACACCAGAGGGGCAGCCCATCCACCTGAGAGACGGCAGTTCCTCCTACCCACGCCACCATGCCTGAGGAACTGACGGCGGGCAGTGCTCACCTCCGCTCGTGTACACCTCCAGCTGCCGGTTGATGTTGGACTTGTCCACTAGGGAGTGAAGGACATTGAGGACGCTGTGGACATTCCAGATTTTGGGATTGGAGCGAAGGAAGTCGATCTCTTCCTCTGACTTCTTGGCGGTCTTACAGCGGTACTGACTAAACGACTGAAACTGTTGAGAAAGAGGGAATGATGTGGCAGGGGCATCAAACCCAGAGGGACAGCACGGCACTCCTGCCACCGCTTCTTCCGCGACAGTGATCTGCGCGCTCACTGCTGGCTCTGTGAAAGCTCTGTGATTAAGCTGTGAATTTTCTTCATTGCTATATTACTTATTCCACAGCGAAGTAAATGTCTCTAAAATGACAAGTAGTAGGAAAAAGAAAACATTCAATGTGGAGTCAAACACAACCTAAGTTACTTAATGTCTCTGCACATCACAGTGCTGGCCTCTAGAAGCTAAGTTCTAGATGACCTAAGATCACCCTCAACTTAAATGCTCAATCTTTTCAGAGAAACTTAAATTAAAATGATTACCACTTCTTTCCTATCAAATTGACAAAAATTAGACCAATAATATCCAATACAGAAAACTTGCTTTCTAATGCTGATAGTAGTAGTATAACTTGACACAGCCTTTTGAGGGTAGTAATTACTATTTATTAAAATTCCAAGTGACAAAAATGTTTTATTTCTTGATTGTGGTTGTGTATATGTTCGTCATATCTCAAGTATATTCTTAAATTGGTGTACTTTATTGCGTGCAATTTATGACTCTATAAACCTGATTTAAAACAATTTAAGAAGCAAATATCCTTCAGCCAACAACTCTACTTCCAGTCATCTCCAGAAACAGACTTATGTGTAGCACACAGACCACAAGAGTGGGACATCATGCGGATGGCACAAAAGAATAAGGCAGGCCTTTATACATTGATTATCTTTGCAGATACTAATTGATATCTCTGCAAGGTAAGGCAGCAAGACACTTTCACTTAATCCGCAGTTAAAAAAAAAACTCAGTAATAACAAATTCATATATTACTATATCAATACAAATAAATGAAAGTGGTGGGGAATAAAGAGAAAAAAAAACATTTCTTTTTAAAAGGAACAAGTGGTGGGGAGGAGCCACTCACCCCATGAGGTATATAGCTGGCATTTTCCTAAGCGGCTTACAGCACCCTCACTTCTCACAAAGACTGCCTGGAGGAATCACACCTAGCCCATAGCTGAGTCTTTGTTAGAAGTGAGAACACTTAAACCCGTTAACAGAGCACCAGTTAAGCCCAAGGAATTAGGAATTAGGATTATCTTTAGTCGGATGAAGAACCTTAGCACAGACTCTGACTTGCTGTGAGCCAGCAGGATGGCCAACCTTCTAAAATTATGCCAAGTAACAAGCCGAGGGACAGATCTCCTTCGTGGTCCAATGGCTAAGACTCCATGCTCCCAAAGCAGGGAGCCTGGATTTGATTCTTGATCAGAGAACTAGATCCCCATGCCTCAACTAAGAGTTTGCATGCCACAGTGAAGATCCCATGGTCTGCAGCTAACAGCAGGTAAAGCCAAATAAATAAATTACAAACAACAACAACAAGGAAACAAGCCAAGGAGCCAGAGAAGGCAAACAGGGCCAGTGTGCTCTGTGGCCCTCACTGGCCACAGGCACTGAAGGCTATCTTGAGCAAGAAGCCTCTTTCTCAATGGGCCCTAAGGAGGTTTCCTCAGCTCTCCAATCACAACGCGCCAGCACTTTGTATTTAGAGTCTCTTTGATCCATGGAGTTCAAATAAGAGCTTTATCAGCAAACTGATTTTTCCTGAAATACCCAGTAAGAGCTGTTATCTCAGTAAAACACAAGAAAAAAATTTTCCCCCAAGTTCAACTTCCTTTTTTAGTAACAGTACTCTTAGGTAATATTTCCCCTTTGATAAAAATGTCCTATTTTACTCTAATCCAGAATACACTCACATCACCACCACCAAAATCAAGATATAAAAACTTCCTGACCCGTAGGTGACGCAAGTGAGGCTCAGAAAGCTGAAAAACCTGTCACTGCTACAGAGCCACCAGCTGGCCACATCCCGCCAAGACCCCACTTCTAGCTGACTCCAAAGCCTAGGAAACCTGTATTCTTCCTATCAGACCACCTCTCAAGGTCAGGCAAGAAAGTGTTAGAAGTCTGGAGCTCAACTCTCCAGACTTCCAAGTTCAGAATAGAGCTCTCAGACCTCACTGAATTCTTCAGAAAACCATGACATAGAGCTCAAAGTGACAGGGTTATTTCTCACTACGCTGGGATGGTTTTATATTATGTATCTTTCTGTGTTTGTGTGTAGCAGAGTTTTATTAAAGTGAAAAAGGACAGAAAAAGCTTCTGACACAGACATCAGAAAGGGGACAGAGAGTGCCCCTATATCTTTTAATAACACAAACAACAGTTAACAGCTGTTCTTTGTTTGGACCAGTTATTGAATATTTCAAATTAAGCCAAGGCTGACCAGCTACCTGGTAGATGAACTCATCAATGATGTCCCAGAGCCACTGGTTGGGGAGTTCAAGGGGAGCAGGACCATCAGCATCTGTGCAGAAGACCACAGAAAAGTCAGACTCAAGTCAATGACTACGCCCATTCAGCAAGGTTGCAGAACACAATTTTTAATTTCTCTCTTTAAAGGACTATGAATCTCAAGACCTCCCCTCTTCCCATCTGCATGTTAAAATCCTGTTAAAAAAGATGAAGACAAATATTCGGTTTCATCATAACCTCAGACTCACTAAGAATGTAGTTGAAGAGATTGCAGTAGTTGTAATACGATTCAAATCTCTGCTCCAAGGAGGGTCCTCCCTGTAAAGAAAGCAGAAGGCAGGAGGACACATTTAACCTAATGGGCTCTACTCACGGCGCGCCACTGACAGCTGAAGACAAATACAGCTGACCTTTGAAAACATGCTGGCCAGGGGTGCCAACCCTCTGGTCAAAAATCTATGTATAACAGAGTCGGCCCTCCATATACTTGGTTTTTCCATTATGTGCAGTCAACTCTGTAGTATACTTACTGAAAATATCTGCATGTAAGTGAACCCACACAGTTCCCACTTGTGTTGTTCAAGGGTCAAACATACATGAGAACTGATGTCTGCTCCCCACTTCTTAGCATGTAAAGAGCACTCTAGTGACAGGCAACACAGTAAGTGCTACAGCAGTTCAAAGCGATCCTGAGTATCTGACCCTAAGGGTCAAATTTTATGCCAAAAATCTTAACTGACCTTTATACACCACGCATGCACATCTGGCAAGCAGGGGAGCAAGGGGAAGGTGCTTCAGGAAAAACAGGACTAACAGAGGCAAAGAGATGAAACTGTGTGTGTATGGTGCTTGAGGGCTGGGGAGTAAGGCAGACAATACTACACAGGGCTTCCGTGGGCCAGAAATGCAGAGGTCTTTTAGGGCCAAACAAGAATTATGCCAGAGGCTCAGCAAATCCACCAGCACCTGTTTCGGCAAATAAAAAGCTCAACTGGAACACAGCTATGTATACTCACTGTCCATGGCTACTACAGAGGTGAAGAGATTCTGAAAGAGGCCCAGAATACTTACTAACTGCCTCTGTACATAGAAGGCTGCTGACCCCTGAGCTAGACTTATACTGTTGGTAAATGAGAACCACTGAAGATGTCTGAGCTGGAGAACAACATGACAAATGGTATATTTTTGATGGACTAGAAAGAACACTGCCTTGGAGTCTCAGTCCCACAGCTTACTAACCACGGGGTCTGACAAGGTATTTAATCTCTCTGAAAAATGAGATTATGACGGTAAAGTGCCTAATACAGTAAACGCTCTTCCAGTGAAACCACCACCTGCCCGAGCCCAGTCAAGAAGAACTATTAGAGGCGGAGAAATTAAACTAGCAATTGTGTTCCAGGGACAAAAATGGCATAGAGTTTAAAAACTGCCAGCAACATTTAGATACTCACACTGACTTTGGCATATATGTGCCTGTAGTATAATTCTTTGTACAAAATCAGGAAGACAGCATCTGAAAGAGATGGCAGGGGGTGCTTTAGGAATCCACTGAACAACTAGTCAGTTTTAGCCCTTGGTGGGAAGTAACAGGGTAAATAAGATTTCAGAGATTAAACAACATCAAATGTCTAACACTCATACTCCACGAATACATGCAACAAGAAAATTCATTTCCCATTTTACTCTTTCAAATTCATCTTAACCTCATTCAGGCCCATATTCCTTCACCGTTAAGTTATTGCTGCCATCCAGTTGCTTAACCAGGACATAATAACAGCTCCAAGGAAGATAACATGACATTTAACTATTGAAATTGCACATGCAAGGGGATCTTTGACTTAGACATCCTATCTTAAGAAATTTATCCTATTGATATGATGCAACCATGAAAAAGAAAGATGTGGGGAAGCTCTTCAGATACTGATGCTGTGCAGAGTTCACATACAGGTCTGAGACTATTATCCTTAAGCCTGCTAGTAAAGCTGCTCCTTGACCAGCATCTGGGAACCCAGGTTTCAGAAGGGTTCCCACCAACCTGATAGGGTTGGTGTCCTTAAACTGTTTGTGCAAACAACATGTTTTATACTGAATACCTGCTTTCCTTCTGGGAGTCTGGAATTTCAGTACATGTTGCGCTTGTAATGAGTTGCTATGGTAGACAACTATGGTCACACATGGTATCACAACTCCTTGCTCAAGGAATGAAGTACAATCCATGTGATTCCACTGGAGACGACTGTTGGAATCTCAAACTGAGGTTCTCTCAAACTGATACTCAGATACAATACAATCTCTATAAAAATCCAAGCTGGTCCCAAAACTGACAAGCTAATCTTAAAATTAATATGGAAATTCAAGGGACACAGAAGACCCAAAGCCATTTTGAAAAACAACAAAGTTGGAGGACTTATACTTCCCAATTTCAAAACTGTCCAAAGCCACAGCCACAGTGTGGTTGGTACAGTCATAAAAGATCAATGGAGTCAAATTGAGAGTCCAGAAATAAACCTCTACATTTACATGATTATTAATTTCCAAAAAGAGTGTCAGGACAATTTAATGGGAAAAAAGTCTTTCCAAAAACTGGTACTGGAAAAACTGGGTATCCACATGCAAAAGAATGAGGTTGACTCTTCCTACTTTCAGTTCAGTTCAGTCACTCAGTCGTGTCCAACTCTGCAACCCCATGAATCGCAGCATGCCAGGCCTCCCTGTCCATCACCATCTCCTGGAGTTCACTCAGACTCATGTCCATCGAGTCCGTGATGCCATCCAGCCATCTCATTCTCTGTCGTCCCCTTCTCCTCCTGCCCTCAATCCCTCCCAACATCAGAGTCTTTTCCAGTAAGTCATCTCTTCGCATGAGGTGGCCAAAGTACTGGAGTTTCAGCTTTAGCATCAGTCCTTCCAAAAAACACCCAGGACTGATCTCCTTCAGAATGGACTGGTTGGATCTCCTTGCAGTCCAAGGGACTCTCAAGAGTCTTCTCCAACACCACAGTTCAAAAGCATCCATTCTTCGGCGCTCAGCCTTCTTCACAGTCTAACTCTCACATCCATACATGACCACTGGAAAAACCATAGCCTTGAGACGGACCTTTGTTGGCAATTAACGTCTCTGCTTTTGAATATGCTATCTAGGTTGGTCATAACTTTCCTTTCAAGAAGTAAGCGTCTTTTAATTTCGTGGCTGCAATCACCATCTGCAGTGATTTTGGAGCCCCCAAAATAAAGTCTGACACTGTTTCCACTGTTTCCCCATCTATTTCCCATGAAGTGACGGGACCAGATGCCATGGTCTTCCTAATTTACACTATATGTAAAAGACTCCATCAGAAAGTGAAATGTGAGGAGGTCAGAAAGCCCACTCTGGAGCAACTGTAATAACCCCAAAAATTACACAGGGAAAAAGAAATCAGTCAAGACAAAAATCTCACTTTCAGCATTCACCACATATGAAAAATCTGTCCTCTTTTCATTTATTCAGCTTTCATTCAACAAGTTACATCTACTATGCACCAAACCCTGGGGAAATAAAATGAAGAACAAAACAAGATACAGACCATTCTGAACTTTCTAATGACTTCCAGTCATAGGATCCCATCCAGCATGACACCTACCATTGCCAACCTGCGGAGCGATGGTTTCAGCCTCAGGCCAAGGTGTATTCTTGAAGAATCTTTCAGTCAACTTGGTCCAGCTGAAAACCGAACAGAAATACTCCATAAGTCCAAAACAGGAAGGATCTGTTTTAGAGATCTGTCACATTTTATAGATAAGTACCCAAGCTCAGTAAAGGGAAGAAGTCATAGAACCAGGGCCAGGGCCAGAGCCTCCAACTCTGTAACTTTCCTCAACCCAACTCTGCACCCCAACCTTTCGTAATACAGTGAAACATTTCTTTTACATCAATTAGGCAACCACCAAGCTCTTCAAGATCATCTCCTGCCCTTCCATCATGAACTTTGGAGTTGTATTTCACTGCTTACTGTCCCCTGACTAGAGAACTACCTTTCAGACACCCCCACACACCTCCCTCAGCTTTCCCTCTTTCCACTTCCAAGAGTGCTCTTCTCCAAACATGGCAGGGACGGTATTTGTTGCAGTTTGATACTGCAACAGCCCTAGAGCATCCAACCCAAACACTGATGCCCAAGATGCTTCACGACCCTATGTCCTCCTGAAGTCTTTTCTGACTATCCAGCCCTGACTGACCTGTCTCACTTTTAAAGCCTTTACACAAAGTCAGTGCCCTCAAAACTAGGATGCAATCAGGAATTCCCTGGTGGTCCAGTGGTTATGACTCAGCACTTTCACTGCCATGGCCTGGGTTTGATCCCCTGGTCAGGGAACTAAGATCCCACAAGTCACATGGCATGAACAAAGCAGGGAGGAGGAGGACTAAGACAAAACAACTGAGAAGCAACCACTCAAGAGCTCTGTTCATCCTATTATGCATTGAGAAGTCGTACAGCACAATTGAGAAATTAGGCTCTGGTGACAGACAGTGCAGGTTCAAAACTCAGAACATCCACTATGTGACTTAATCATTCTGTGCTGTACTGAACTATAAAATGAGGAGAACAATGGTGCCTACTTCACAAGGTTGTTGTGACGAGTACGTGAGTAAATACAAGAAAAGCACTCACAACACTGTCTAATTTATACTGATCATATATGTAATTACTATTATAATTAATACTGATGATATTATTTTATGCCTTGCACAAGTTCTGGATCTAGAGCCCAATAAAATAATGTCTGTAACCCCCAAAGAATCACAGAAAACCCTAGGGCACTCTCTTTACAGAATGATTAAATATCACCCCCTTCTACAGACTGCAGCACTCAGCCAGTCTCACTCAGTAGGAGATCATTTCAGCCAACAGCCCATACCTGTTCTCATAGATGTCCTGAATCTCATACACCTTCTGGTCAATGACATCGCTAGAGACACGACTGGCCTGTAGCTCATACACCTTCTGGTCAATTAGATCCGAGACAGTTTTGTGGAAGTACTGGATGAAGTTTTTGATCACTTCAGGGATCACTTGATAAGTCTGCTGTTCATACTGACGTTCATAAGCCAGATCCTGCTTTGGATCTCCTAGAGATTGGATATGATAAACACTTCAAATCCGAATGTATGACGTAACAAGATGGCAAGGTCACTCGTGAAACTAAACTCATGTCTATAAAACTAGGTGTAATGCCATGTCACTCCCAATCCCCACTGGTCTCTTTCTTCACAACATTTTCCACTATTTATTTTATTATTAAAGTAATTTATTTGCTTACTGATTCCCCCATCAGAATCTAAAGTCTATGACAGCAAGAACCTTATCTGTCTTGTACCCGGGTCTACCCTCAGAACTTGGGATGGTTATCGGGAAGGGGGTGGGTGGGGTGGAACTGTGGTGGTGAAGAGGAAGTAAGTAGTAGGCACTTGCTGCTACTGCTAAGTCGCTTCAGTCGTGTCCGACTCTGTGTGACCCCATAGACAGCAGCCCACCAGGCTCCCCTGTCCCTGAGATTCTCTAGGCAAGAACACTGGAGTGAGTTGCCATTTCCTTCTCCAATGCATGAAAGTGAAAAGTGAAAGTGAAGTCGCTCAGTCATGTCCGACTCTTAGCAACCCCATGGACTGCAGCCTGCCAGGCTCCTCCGTCCATGGGGTTTTCCAGGCAAGAGTACTGGAGTGGGGTACCATTGCCTTCTCCGAGTAGACACTCAGTATTTTTAAATAACTAACCAACTGCCATTCTCTATCAGTATGACAGTGCAAGCAACTAAACTTTAATTTTCACAACAAGATTTTCTTCTTCAGGTAATAGTTTAAACGAGGAAAACCACAGCCAGGACAACCATCCTTCCTTTGTAAGACTTTCAGGTGGACCATGAAAAAGCCTGGTTTAATAGGCTCTGCACCACCCTTTGGCTGAGAGCTAATAACTGACTCCAAACCTGGATCATCAACACCTAGTTTTAAACAGGTGCCCATCAAGGCAGCTGTGAGACATTCAAAAAGGTGCCAATCCTCAAAAGCACCCAGCTAGGCAAACCTGTAGACTCACCTGTGTGCATATCATAGTCGCCGGGATAAGCATAGGGATCGTAAGCAGCCTATTAACAAAAGAGACACAGATAAACAGTCACCAGTCTGTGAATCCAACATGCTCATTCTAGGTTCCTAGACACAAAGACGAGTAAGACAGAAGCAGAAAATATTAAGAAGAGGTGGCAAGAATACACAGAAGAACTATACAAAAAGATGTTCGTGACCCAGATAACCATGATGGTGTGATCACCCACCTAGAGCAA
The DNA here is from genome assembly GCA_917880005.1 of Nanger dama. Classification (NCBI taxonomy): domain Eukaryota; kingdom Metazoa; phylum Chordata; class Mammalia; order Artiodactyla; family Bovidae; genus Nanger; species Nanger dama. The sequence continues at coordinate 10,488,608 of CAKJTW010000046.1, forward strand.
GACATCGTGGAATACAAAGTCAAGTGGGCCTTAGGAAGCATCACTACGAGCAAAGCTAGTGGAGGTGATGGAATTCCAGTTGAGCTATTTCAAGTCCTAAAAGACGATGCTGTGAAAGTGCTGCACTCGATATGTCAGCAAATTTGGAAAACTCAGCAGTGGCCACAGGACTGGAAAAGGTCAATCTTCATTCCAATCTCAAAGAAAGGCAATGCCGAAAAAGCTCAAACTACCACACAATTGCACTCATCTCACACACTAGTAAAGTAATGCTCAAAATTCTCCAAGCCAGGCTTCAACAGTATGTGAACCATGAAGATGTTCAAGCTAGATTTAGAAAAGGCAGAGAAACCAGAGATCAGATTGCCAACATCCACTGAATCATCAAAAAAGCAAGAGAATTCCAGAAAAACATCTACTGCTTTACTGACTACACCAAACCCTTTGACTGCATGGATCACAATAAACTGGAAAATTCTGAAAGAGATGGGAATACTAGACCACCTTACCTGTCTCCTGAGAAATCTGTATGCAGTCAAGAAGCAACAGTTAGAACTGGACATGGAACAACACACTGACTCCAAATAGGAAAAGGAGCATGTCAAGGCTGTATATTGTCACCCTGCTTATTTAACTTACATGCAGAGTACATCATGTGAAATGCCAGGCTAGATGAAGCACAAGTTGGAATCAAGATTGCCAGGAAAAATATCAATAACCACAGATATGCAGATGACACCACCCTTACGACAGAAAGTGAAGAAGAACTAAAGAACCTCTTGATGAAAGAGGAGAATGAAAAACCTGGCTTCAAACTCAACATTCAGAAAACAAAGATCATTGCCTTTCTAGTCTAGTCTCATCACTTCATGGTAAATAGATGGGGAAACAATGGAAATACTGAGAGATCTTTTTTTTTTGGACTCCAGAATCACTGCAGATGGTGACTGCAGCCATGAAATTAAAAGACACTTTCTTCTTGGAAGAAAAGCTATGACCAACCTAGACAGCATATTAAAAGCAGACATTACTTTGCCAACAAAGGTCCATCTAGTTAAAGCTACAGTTTTTCCAGTAGTTATGTGTGGATATGAGTGTTGGACTATAAAGAAAGCTGAGCCCAGAAGAACTGATGCTTTCAAACTGTGGTGTTGGAGAAGATTCTTGAGAGTCCCTTGGACTTCAAGGAGGTCAAACCAGTCCATCCTAAAGGAAATCAGTCCTGAAAATTCACTGGAAGGACTGACGCTGAAGCTCCAATATTTTGGCCACCTGATGCGAAAAATGACTCACTGGAAAAGATCCGGATGCTGGGAAAGACTGGAGACAGGAGAACGGGACGACGGAGGAGGAGACAGTTGGACGGCATCACGGAGTCGAGGGACAGGAGTCTGAGCAAGCTCCGGGAGCTGATGATGGACAAGGAGGCCTAGCGTGCTGCAGTCCATGGGGTCGCAGAGTCGGACACGACTGAGCGACTGAACTGAACTGAAAAGACACAAAGACGAACAAGACACAGTCCCTGCTTTTGAGCGACTCATGTGCCTCTGAGAAAGGGGAGAATAAACAGACAATGACAATACCTCGTTACGGCTGCAATAAGGAAGAGCAAAGCACAAGAGGCTGTGGGAATCAGCGCGGTTTGACGGAACCGAGTCCAACTCATAAAACAGAGCTCAGTTACAGAAACATAGAACCCTTTATCTCCAGCCTCGGCCCCCGGGCTTGAAAAGGAGAGGACGAGGGGAGCGGACACACGAGTTGGGCGGCCGAGACCCGGCGGATCTGGAGTCCGGAGCTGTGAGTGGCAGCAGCATGAGTACGCGCACGCGGCGAGGCCGGCGGGGGCTCCCACAGGGGCGCGGACACCATTTCCCCTTCGGGGTCAGCATCCCAAAAGCCCTGCCCCTGTGGCGAAGACCGGCACGCGTCAAGGACAAGTTACCTCAGACTCGTAATCATCAGCGGGATACGACATGGCTGCGGCGGCCGCGAGCCCAGCCTGAAGAGAACAGAAAAACCAGGCCTCGCCTCAGTCCGGGCGCCGGAAGTCCAACCTCCCTGGAGGCCGCCGGGAAACCGGAAGCTTTTGTAGGGCCGCCGGCATGCTGAGGTAGCCATGTTGGGAAGGGCGCAAGTAAACACCATTAGTCTTCCTTCTTCAAGTAGGGGCTCTACAAGGAAGGCGATTCTACAGTACTTGCAAAATTATATAAATAATAACGTTAAGTATTTCAGGGTAATAAAGAATGGGCAAAGTAAGAGAAACCAGAAGTAATCCCCCTCAAAGGATGGTTGACCGAGTACTCGGCCGTCCTCTCATGAGATGGGTCATTTGGCTATGGGGGCGTGAATGTGGATTTAGATGCTAGAGGTTTGCCTGAGGCGAAAAAAGGTCTTCAAATGTTCTTTTCTCCGAAGTCTAAACTTATCGAGTGTAAAAATGGAGGTTTAGTTCAATGCAGTGGGAAGGTATTGAGAAAAGCTCTCCCCCACCCCCAACAACTTTGGACATTAATGTTGGAGCAGGCAAAGATGAAGCCAGCTGTTGGGGGAGGAGGAAGTCCTAGGACCCACCCTCAGCTGCACGCTGTGAGCGGTTTTCACAACCGGCCGTTTGAAAGAGTTCGAGTCCTGATGAAACCCTAGAGTTAGGGACAGGGTTATAAAACAGACCAGCACATACCGGTGTGTGGGTGAAGAGCCTTAGTTTAGCCATTACAACAGCAGTGCCTCGCCCCAGCTCCTTGTTCCGCGTTCTTGCTTTGCGTCGTCGGTTACCAAAAGGTGGTACCATCATGGAACTAAGCTTAAGCTTAAGGGCCCGTCGAGTCCAGGGACTCTTCGTTGGCTTAAGGAGGGTACCCAGCACCGTGCTCACATAGTCTTTTGGTTTTGAAAATTTTTTAATGAGAGTAATGTTTTTATTGCAGTTGGTTAGAACCTCTTTCTATTCCCATCTATCCTCCCATCACATTTCCCTTGTGTCTAGTGGCGTTTGGGATTCAGCTAGAGGAAATCCTGTTGGGAACGTTTGCGCTTAATAGCATATGTTTATGTGATACCCTTCTGTGAATAGTTAGTGTTGACCCTCCGTGTGTAACGTACACCTACCACCCGCTGTGATCACTGCGGGTCCTTAATGAAATAAGTATTTAAGGGTAGTCAGGGCAACTAGAAAGCTTCAAATTTCCCAAAATCCTACAGTTAGTATATGACAAAAATTTGATACAGGTTGCCCTGACCTTTGACAGCTCTCAAATGTTCATGACGTTCAGTTCAGTTGCTCAGTCGTGTCCGACTCTTGCGACCCCATGAATCGCAGCACGCCAGGCCTCCCTGTCCCTCACCAACTCCCAGAGTTCACCCAAACCCATGTCCGTTGGTGATGCCATCCAGCCATCTCATCCTTTGTCCTCCTCTTCTCCTGCCCCCAATCCCTCCCATAATCAGGGTCTTTTCCAATGAGTCAACTCTTTGCATGAGGTGGCCAAAGTATTGCAGTTTCAGCTTCAGCATCAGTCCTTCCAATGAACACCCAGGACTGATATCCTTTAGGATGGACTGGTTGGATCTCCTTGCAGTCCAAGGGACTCTCAAGAGTCTTCTCCAACACTAGTTCAAAAGCATCAATTCTTCAGCACTCAGCTTTCTTCACAGTCCAACTCTCACATCCATACATTGTAAGACCTCACGGCCTTTTCTCAGGACCTGTCGCTCCAAAGACCACAGTGACTCGAATTCGATGCAATAACCAAGAGGATTTATTAAACCGGCGCGCCGGGGTTCAGTCTCCTCGGGAGGAGTGACCCCCCAGCGTCAGTAGTGAGGGGTTTTTATACAATAATCACAGGCAGGTGGGGATGAAGTCTGGTTATGGGATACATTGAAGTAGGGGCCATAGGTGCGGGGGATACGCTTGATTGGTGGGAAAGTCTACAGAAAGCAATTAAGTTGAAACAGAGAAAGAGAGAAAGCTATTTTCCGGGACGGCCTTGCCTCCCGATAAGGAGAAAGCTATTTTCCGGGAGGCATGGCTTGCCTCCCGAGCTTAAATTTTTAATCTAAGTTCTTCAACATGACCACTGGAAAAACCACAACCTTGACTAGATGGACCTTTGTTGGCAAGGTAATATCTCTGCTTTTCAATATGCTATGGTTGGTCATAACTTTCCTTCCAAAGAGTAAGCATCTTCTAATTTCATGGCTGCAGTCACCATCTGCAGTGATTTTGGAGCCCCCCAAAATAAAGTCTGATACCGTTTCCCCATCTATTTGCCAATGAAGTGATGGGACCAGATGCCATGATCTTTGTTTTCTGAATGTTGAGCTTTAAGCCAACTTTTTCACTCTCCTCTTTCACCTTCATCAAGAGGCTTTTTAGTTCCTCTTCACTTTCTGCCATAAGGGTGGTGTCATCTGCATATCTGAGGTTATTGATATTTCTCCCGGCAATCTTGATTCCAGCTTGTGCTTCTTCCAGCCCAGCGTTTCTCATAATGTACTCTGCATATAAGTTAAATAAGCAGGGTGACAATATATAGCCTTGATGTACTCCTTTTCCTATTTGGAACCAGTCTGTTGTTCCATGTCCAGTTCTGTTGCTTCCTGACCTGCAAATGGGTTTCTCAAGAGGCAGGTCAGATGGTCTGGTATTCCCATCTCTTTCAGAATTTTCCACAGTTGTGATCACAGTTGTGATCCACACAGTCATAAACTTTGGTGTAGTCAATAAAGCAGAAATAGATGTTTTTCTGGAACTCTCTTGCTTTTTCCATGATCCAACAGATGTTGGCAATTTGATCTCTGGTTCCTCTGCCTGTTCTAAAATCAGCTTGAACATCTGGAAGTTCACGGTTCATGTACTGCTGAAGCCTGGCTTGGAAAATTTTGAGCATTACTTTACTAGCATGTGAGATGAGTGCAATTGTGCGGTAGTTTGAGCATTCTTTGGCATTGCCTTTCTTTGGGATTGGAATGAATACTGACCTTTTCTAGGTCAGTTCATGACATTACTAAAAAGAATTGCAAAGTCTGAAGGAACTTTTCTAAATTATAATAAAAAATTTTGGTTTGACATGCTGGAGGAAAAAGTAAATTGTCTTTCCATTGAAATTGTGGAAAATGATACAGAATTGTTATATAAAGAAGTGATCAAAATCAATTAAGCCTTTAAAAAGAAAAAATAGAGGTGTTTAAGAAAATTAGGGCTTCATTTCTGGATTTCATGATGTTTGTGTTGTTAGCTTTTTAAAATTACAAACTGTAATTGCAAGATTTCTCCCACAATTTTCGTTGTGTTCCTTTGTTCTAAATAAATAAATCTCTCTCATTTTTGGTTTGTTATTTTCTGTTCTTTATTCTTCGTGTAAGGTGAAGAATCTGTCTTGTAATGCAGGGAACATGGGTTCCATCCCTGATAGGAACTAAGATCCCACGTGCCACAACTTATGGAGCCCAGTGTAAGAAAACGCCGCGGGAAGAAAAAGCCACCTCTAGGACCCGTTAGTAAAAGGCCTTTATTGGGCGGTTGCTCTCGGGCAGAACTCCCAAGGACAGGCAAGCGAGGGAAGCGAGGGAGTCTGCAAGGTGGGGAGGGGTGCGGGAAGGTTTTATAGTGAGGGCTGGCAGACAGGCCAAGTTTTTCCCATGTAAGGCAACAGGTGCGGACCACAGCAGGGGTTGGTTGCCCATGGTCTTTCTGGCATTTCCCGATTGGATCGGGGCTCCAAGGCCGGCCCCGGGGGTCGGGTCCGTTCCCTGGTTCCGGTTTGGTCATCAGCCGCCCCTGGTGCTGACCGGATGCCCCCCTTTCTGGCCACGTTTCAGGCAGCTCGCCCTTTCATCCCGGCCTTTTTGATATAGGATAAGGGGCGCCGAATCTCTCTGGCTACTTCCTGCTGAACAGGGGCGATGGGGGGGTGGCCGAGATGCTCTAGGGCAGCTGTCAGGTTTGTCTGAGGACGCTCGGAGGGGGAGTCTCGGTATGGTTGTCACAATACCATTAGCTGGAGTGCGTGGGGTTTTGGCTTCAGTTGGCACATGTTTAGGGGTATGTTTGACAGACAATTAAGAATACACGGCCCGAAGAGGAGGAGAGCTAATATAACCAGGATAAATATAAAAATAGGTTTTTACCAGCCAAATTTAAACCAGGAGGCAATTTTGGTCAGAAGGGAAGGTGAACTTTCTCCCAGTCGGGAGATGCTGTCCCGCACCTCAGTAAGGGCATTGGTAACATTTTGCGAAAGATCTGGAATATATATACAGCACTCTGTTTTTATAATGGCACAGGTTTCCCCTTGGGCGGCTGTGAGGATGTCGAGGGCCATCCTGTTTTGCAACACGGCCTTGTGCATTTGCTTTTGTTTTTCATTTAGGGCTTTGAGAGCTTTAGTGGTTTTTAACAAAGACTGTTTGGTGAAATTTGTGAGGGAGTCGACACGGGTCATGATGTCTAAATTTTTAACCGAAGGCACAAACGCAGCGGCCAGGTAGTTGTACCAGTGAAAGAGTGACCTGGCCCATCTGGCTCTGACAAGGGGCAAGTTTGCTGGTGTGGGCATCTTTTCCGTGTGAATTTGTCTGGGGGCGAAGACAAATCTTAGAGTGCATTTGCCTACCCACCCAACAGGAGGCCATGGCCACACATTATTACCACATATCCACTTAGTGCCGTTGGGCGCCACCCAACGAATACCTGGGTTGTTTGTCCAATCAGATCCTGGCCATATATTGGCCTTATCTACATTAAAAGTCACGTCAAAAACCGTTTTACATAGAGTTTGGGACAGTATCCCCACATGTTTTAACAAATTGCTTGGTAAATCTGTCTGTCCATATTGAGGTTGGTGCTCTCTCTGTTTTTAGCATAGATTAGCCGATCTGATGAGCTGCCCCGCTTCCGGTGTCATCCAGAAGTACTTGTCCCAGATCTGATAGTAGTCTCCGAGGAAACGCGATGATTTTTGAGCTCGGTCTTTGTTTTGGGAGTTGTTGGCATAACCTGTGAATGCAGAAACTATGACCTGGTGACTGACAGTAACGTTGAAACGGATATTGGAACTGGAGGTAGTATTTCTGCACCAAGGAAAGTTAGAATATTTATACGTAAGGCCCGAGTAAAATCGCTTTTGCTGTTTTAAGAAGCCACATAGAGACTTTATAGCATCATCGCCTATTGGCATGGCCCACCATGGCAGCCCGCTCTGGACCGAAAGGGGCATGGCAGTGTAGACCCAGCATGTGGAGGTATTATAGTAATTAGCATAGTAGTGTGTCCAAGAGATAAAAACATTAGCCTGAGCCCGAGGAGAGTCAGGACTTAGGCCGAGCATGACACCTGTCAGGCAGAATGCCCACAACTTGGGGGCCTGCCATGATGACAAGCCCAGTCTGTGAGATGAGAAACGCGTTGAATCTTTTATTTGGGCGGCGGCCTTGTAGCAGACTCAATTTGGGGAACGTGTAACAGGTTGTCTCTTCTTGGGCTGGCCAGTAAGTTTTTGTGAATCTAATCTGCACTGCTCTTTTAGCCAGGGTCCTGTAGGGACCTGTGGACCCTGGACAGAGTCAATGGAAAAGAGCACCGCCCAATCTGGGCTCTTTATGGGAATAGCACCTTAGAGGTAAGGAACAGCAATTTTAGTAAATGACAGGAGGCAATGTCTTTGGTTATTTTGGAATTGGGGGAAGAGGAGTCTGGGTGATAGTTAGCTTAGTTGGTCCAGTAAGGACAGAATGGTAGGATCTTTTTTTTTTTTTTTTTTTTTTTTTAAGGTCAGGGTCAGGAAAACCTGGGGGTGTGAGCTTAAGTTGGGTCAGGTGGTACCAGGGCAGCTCGCCCTTTCACCCAGGTGCCACCTAAACTAGAATCCACGCACCCAAACAATGATCCCACATGCCACAATTAAGATCCAAGGAAGACACTTTTTTTAGAAAAGAAAGAAATCCAACTTTAACCTGAGAGTAGCTGGGCCCCCGTTGTAGACTATGAAATGTCTGATCACAGAGTGTTTGATTTTGCAAGGCTCCCTTGTTGATGGAAAACCAGTACTTCAAAGGGAAAGAAACTGGGGGCAGACCAAAGCTCCTGGAATAATTTTACCTGAGAGAGTTACTGAGAGAATTTAGCCATTGAAAAGCTAGCCTGTTTCTCTTGATCTTCTTTGGCTTAGGATTTGAGGCAGGAAATTCTGACGCAGAAAAACCATTAGTTATATTTAATAGTCATCCTGGGCTCTTCAGCTCTGTTCATGTCAAGCCCCACTTCCCAAGAATCTTGAGTTTGTTTGTAGTTGATGTATTATCTTGTTTGTTTCACTCTCCTGAAATGATCTCAGAAGCCTCTGCTCACTGCCCTTTGGGGCAGTAGCATGTAGGCCTTGAGAGGCAAGTAGCTGAGTCTCCATAAATCAAAGTAGAAGTATCTTCAGGGATCATCTGGCACAGGAGTCCACTAGATAGGGAAAACAAAAACAAAAAACAAAGTAGCAGGCAGTTTCCGAATGTACGTTACATTGTAGAGACTGTTGAAGATTTGTTCTTGGCCTGCAAATAAATATTTACCTACTTTTCTGAAAAGGGCATGGCCCTCTTTCTACAATTTAAAATAGCAATTCTCAATTGTTAAAAATATAATTGTCATGCTCATATATATTTTCTTTGTCATGCCACATGTCTTGATTGAAGTGATAGTCACCTGAGTGTATACATTTATCAGAAATCAGTGGCCTTGTGTTAAAACGTGGAATTTTCTTGTATATACTTTGATGCTATACTGAGTCGCTTCAGTCGTGTCCGACTTTGCGACCCCATAGACAGCAGCCCACCAGACTCCCCTGGCCCTGGGATTCTCCAGGCAAGAACACTGGAGTGGGTTGCCATTAAATCTCAGTAAATTTCATTTAAAAATTATAAGTAAAATTAACAACAAATGACTAATGAAAAATCTTTGGAACTTCCACACTAGATAAAAGATTAATACCACTAAGAGATTAAAAACATAATTCTCATACCAATAAAGAGTGAGCTTATTTATTCGTTAATGAAGGAAACAACAGTATGACAGACGTGGCCTGAAAAGAATTTGAGAATAGCTGATGGGCAAAGAAAGTGTCGGACATAACTGAGCACACATGCACTAGAATGGGCAAAGAAATGCTGAAATTTGATTGCTAGGGACTTACTTGGTGGTCCAGTGGTTGACAATCCACCTTCCAATGCAGAGGACATGGGTTCAGTCCCTGGTCAGGGAACTAAGATCCCACATCTGCAACTAGAGAAACTTGCACGCCACAACGAAGATCCTGTGCAGCCAAAAAATAGAAAGAAAGAAATATGATTGCTCAATTAGATCCAAATCTGTGTCTTGCCCTCCAGAGTAACAAAACCATAACTCTGGTGTTATGTTCTTTACTGGATGTACAAAAATCACTGTACCTTATCAGTTTCCTAAAAGCTAACCTCTAGCTTTATAGAGTTATAAAAAAAAATCACTGAGTCCTAGTCAATTGTTAGTCAAAGTTAAATTTTCCCAGAAAGTCAGATGTCCCTTATGTAGGTTTATTAGAAATTCACTAGAATGGCATTAAGAAGTCACACAATCACTGTACATCATGCTTTTACATACTAAATAATTTTCCTCCACACTAGTTTTCATTATTCCACATTTGATGGAGACAAGTGATATTTTAATTTCCTATTAGCTCCATTAAAAAAAAATCACAGGTATGAGGACAAATGGCAACTGCCTTTAGGCCTCAAATGAAGGTAACAGATAGTGGTGGGGACTGTGGCAAACCAGAATACCACACCCCATCTAAAGGGGAAATTTGCTATGCAGCTCCAGCCAACCATTGCCATGTGAGAGAGTTGGTGCGTGTATTGCTATACTGTCTTATTTTTAAAAGAATCTGGAAATAAAAAGTTTTATGGGAAAGATCTAAAATTTTTAATGTTGGAAACCAGTTCAAATTGCTCTAAAATACTGTGTAGGCCAACAGGATGAAGGAATGAATGAAGGGAAAGCCAAGCCAGCCTGAGCCAGTGTCAATATCTGACCTAGAACAATACTTCTGATGTGAAGACTGAAGCCCAAAGAAAGGAAACACTCATCCCCAAATTATGAAGTGAGTCATGGCAGATTAGGTCTTAGAACACAAGGCCCTGGACTCCCAAGCAGAAGCTTTTCCCACATGGCAACATTAGAGGTACTTTCTTTGTCTCCCATTAAGTGCTTCATGTTCTATTTGCTAACTGACCAAACACAATGACTTGCATATGAGTGCTTGCCGCACCCTTAGATAAAGTTCATGCCAGTGTGATATGCCCACAATTGCATAGGATTTGCACTGGCATCTCCGACTCGATGGACACGAGTTTGAGCAGGCTCCGGAAGTTGGTGATTGACAGGGAAGTCTGGCGTGCTACAGTCCATGGGGTCACAAAGAGTCGGACACAACTGAGCAGCTGAACTGAACTGACCCGCATCCTAAGCTTCTTTATAAGAACAACAACTATCATACTTTGAGCAATAACTGTACCACACTCTGTACTAGGTTCTTTTATCATTGGCTTTGATCACTGGTTTGGGAAAATCATCGGAACAGGAAATGGCAACCCACTCCAGTATTCTTGCCTGGAAAATTTCATGGGCAGAACAGCCTGGAGGGCTACAGTACATGGGGGTCCCAAAGAGTTGACATGACTGAGTGACTGAGCATGCACAAACATGATATAGGGGCCACTCTTATTTTGTGGCTAAGGAAATTGATGATACAAAAGGAAAGTCACTTGCTCAGAGCCATAAAACTACATATTTATGGTCCAATGTTGATGGTCTTAACCACTGGGACATGGTATCTTTACTCATGCATTCATTCATTCAACCAGTCAGTTAGTCAAATAGTTACAATATGCTGGCTCCAGTTGCTGAGCCAGGCATTATGAGGGAATACAATTTCATAGTCCCAAGTTCTGCTCTAAAACTCAGCTGGTTAGTCTAACTGGGTCCACATCCAACCCACATCCCATTCTTCCAATCCCAAATAACAAGTGGTTCTCATAACACACGAAGCGTTGGGCTATGCACTTCAACAAAGCTGACTTAAAATTTAGAAGTAACAGCAACCTCTAGATGTTTAGGGATCCTGTTTAAATTAAAAGATTTCTGACAATGCAAACATCTTAGGAGACCAGATGGCTTGAAGACCAGACCCACTAGTAGAAGATGAAGAGAATTGTGCTTTAGACACAAGTACACCTTGATTCTTCAAAGAGAGACTGGAGGGATGAAGATAATTTTGGAGGTTATTACATGGAAAAAGTTGAGGAATGAGTAATAAAGTTAATTCAGGGTACACTTGGCAGAAGTGAGGTATAAACACCCAGAAGTCACTATATTCTCTGGAGGCAGGTTTCCAGTAGGCTCTTTATTAAAGAGAGCACTGTGATGGTAAGAGAGGATTTTCTATGTTCAAATCCCAGTTCCCCAGATTTTTAGTCTCATACCCCTGGTTGATTCATATGACATTTCAAGACTACAGTTTCCTGTTCTGTAAAAGTCAGTATAATAATATCTACCTGCTAAGGCTCTTGTGAAGGAGAACTAAATGGCATCATATATATTAAGCACTTGGTAAATGGTACCCATTCAATGTTTCTTTCTAGATACAAATGAAGTTGGCATATGCCCTTCTCCTGCATGGGGCAGAGGAGAAGAAGAAGAAACATTTTTCTCCATATGTTACAATGATAAACTTTATAGTGGTGTTCCGAGAACACTGCAAAATCTGAAAGTGCTTTTCAACTGTCAGAAAAGATTACATTTTCACTGCGCTGAATAACAAGGAACAACTTTTGCCAGGACAGTCTTCCTCTCAAGAGAGCCGGAACAAGTCCGTTATCTCTGGTTTCAGCCTCTAGTCTACGAAGTAGCGGTGGTCCTCTTTGCTCACTTTACAGAAGTGCATGTGGGATTCAGGGTTGTGAAAATTTTTACAAAGCAGGGTACCTGGGAGAGGTTGCTAAGCTCACCGTTAGCCATTTGCGGAACACTTCCTTGTTTCCGGCTCTGACTTCTCTAGTCCGACGTGAGCCTCTCAGAGCGTACTCAGTCTGATTCTGTGTCCGGGACTTAGCACAGAGAATTTGCTGGCTCAGTGATTGGCTCTCGGACTCAAATGTTGATCACTCTCGTGTAACGATGTTGAGTTATAGTGTTAGTCGCTCAGTCGTGTCTGACTCTTCGTGACCCTATGGACTGGAACCCGCCAGACTCCTCTGTCCATGGGGTTTTCCAGGCAAGAATATTGGAGTGGGTTGCCATTTCCTTCTCCAGGGGATCTTCCCGATCCAGGGATCGAACCCGGGTCTCCTACATAGCAGGCATATTCTTTAACGTCTGAGCCGCAGGAAAGTCCTTGAATTACAGAATTCGTATCTTTGTAAATTAGTGATGAACGTCAGGGTTACGGAGAGATCGAACGGAATTTATCGCCTTTAAAAGCTATCACTACACGGTTCGTGTTGCTAGCCCCACATTTTAACGTATTCTCATTTCCTACTTAACACTGTGTGTTTGTAGGAAGTTCTTTTTTTTCTTTTTCACGTTCATTGATTTAAACATTTTCTTCCTCTCCTTTTCCCTTGGCTTCTTCACTTTGTGATTGGCTGCAAATCATCTTAACGTGATTGGCTAGGCATCTGCCCGTTATCTTTCCCTTGATCCGGTGGGAGAAATAAGAAAAAAAAAGTGTCTTAAACTCAGCTATTTTATTGGCTCCGGTAGGGACGTACGGCGAGGGGATTGGGTAGCTCAAATTTGTGATTGGTTTTTATACCCATCAGTCATACTGCCGGAAACCAAGTCTGTTGCGGCTGGAAGGGTTTTCATTGGTCCGGAACGGCCCCGCTCGCTCGCCCGCCCCCCCCCGGGCCCGCCCCCCACCGGTTGCCGTGGTTGCAGGCCTGGCCCGCCAGCTCGTCCGCTGACAGCGAGCCTTTAGGGCGGAGAGGAGCGGGTCCGTTGGTCCGTCAGGCACGGGGCTCCTCTGACGGCCAGGCCCGCGCGGAGCCGTTGCCATGGCAGCCGCCGCCGGGGGGCGCGGACGACGAGTCGCGCTCGGGCCGCTCGAGCTCCGACGGCGAGTGCGCGGTGGCGCCCGAGCCGCTGACGGGTCCCGAGGGCCTCTTCTCCTTCGCCGACTTTGGGTCTGCGCTGGGCGGCGGCCCGGGCCTCCCGGGCCGGGCGTCCGGCGGGGCCCAGTCCCCGCTCCGCTACCTGCACGTCCTTTGGCAGCAGGACACGGAGCCCCGCGATGAGCTGCGCTGTAAGATCCCCGCGAGCAGGCTGAGGCGCGCCGCCAGGCCCCACCGCCGGCTCGGGCCCACTGGCAAGGAGGTGCACGGTGAGGAGCGCGGCGGGAGGCGGGGCTGGCCCTCGGCTGATCTTCCTACCTACTCAGGATAGAGTCCTCCGGCTTCTGCGCTACGGCCCTGGCGTGACCCCTGAGTCCCCTTCCAGTAGGAAAAGTAGTCGTATGACTGCTAAGGATCATTATTGTAAAAAAAGAAAAAAATAGTCTTCCTACTCAGAAAGAGTCCCGGAGGCTTTTCACATTGGGTAGTGTGTGAGTAGAAACGGATTCCTGGCCCCAGGTGTAGATAATACATGGGATAGTGGAGAATATTTTCGTATCAGAGCCAAGTCGTACCAGCTTCTTTAAATGCACAGACCTAGGTTGGACTTTTCTAGCTCATGGTGGCCTTAGGCAAACTACAGACCCTTTCAGCTGTAGTTTTCTTATCTGTAAAATGGGAATGGTATGCTTTACAGGAATGTTGACAAGAGTTAGGTAAAGTAGGGAATGTATAGTCAATATTTGGCCTTAAACGTGTGCCAGACACTGTTGGGTGACAATGTGGTCATTGTCTTTTCTTTTTAAGATTTATTTATTTTTGGCTCTGCCTGGCGGTCTTCGCTGAGTGCAGGGTTTCTCTAGTTATGGTGAGTGGGGGCTATTCCTTGCCGCGGTGCGCAGGCTTTCTCTAGTTACGGTGAGTGGGGGCTATTCCTTGCCGCGGTGCGCAGGCTTTCTCTAATTACGGTGAGTGGGGGCTATTCCTTGCCGTGGTGCGTAGGCTTCTCGGGGCGGCGGCGTCTCTTGTTGCAGAGCATGGGCTCTAGGTACGCAGGCTTCAGTAGCTGCAGCTTCTGGACTCTAGAACTCAGGTTCAGTACTTGTGGCGCGTGAGCTTAGCTGCTCAGAGGCATGTGGGATCTTCCTGGACCAGGGATCAAACCCCTGTCCCCTGTATTGGCAGGCAGATTCTTAACCATTAGACCACCAGGGAAGCCCTGTGACGGTTTTTGATCCTCATAATAACTTATCAAGATCCAGATACCCGTTCCCACTTTACTGAAGATAAAACTGAGGCTTGGAGAAATTGTCTTGCTCTAAGTCACATCAGTAGAAATTGGTTGTGCTGATATTAGAACTCCTGCTCTGATACTTCTTCCATATTGTCTTTTACATTTTATGGATGCCATGGAAACCAACACCCTGAAAGACTTAAGAATGGGGACTTTTAGATTCCCCCTAGGACTTACTCATATCTTAGTGGTGTTATGAGGATTAATTGAGAATTTGAAAGTGCTGTATGAATGTAAGGAATCACTATATATCTGAATTGTAATTTTTGTCCATTTCTCTGATGATTAAAGTATTGCTTTCTATTAGCCTCTAATACAGAGGTAGTGTCATTGTGGAGAAAAAGTTTCTGTGTGGGAATTATCAAATTTAAATATGCCATTTGGGAGTGGCCTGTTTTGAAGGAGAATATAAGATTATATGTGTAACCAGCTCACAAAGAGCTTTGTGTAAATCATTTCATTTGATTTTTGCAACAATTCAGGACTGTCAGGACAGAACTCAGCCTTGTTTGTACTTGATAGATCTGAAGCCCAGGGGCTTAACTAACTTATTCAAGGTTACCAAGTGGCAGAGCCAAGATCTGGCTGCAAAGGCCTTGGAGGATTTGCTACAAAATGTGGCTTTTGCACGAGCTGTGTCACATTTCAGGTTTCTCTTGGTTGTATCCTGGCACCTCTCTTTCCTTTTAGATGCTTTTTTTTTTTCCATATGGCAGTGCTATGCGACATGCGGGATCTTAGTTCCTCAATCAGGGATCAAACTCGTGACCCCAGCAGTGGAAGTGCATGGGTCCTTAACCACTGGACTGCCAGGAAGTTCCCAGGAAGCCATTACTTTCTGCTTCATCATGGCCATTGCTGGGTTTTTTGTTTGTTTTTTTAACTGGCACTCTTATTCTCTTCACAGCTCTGAAAAGGCTGAGGGACTCAGCCAATGCCAACGATGTGGAAACAGGTGAGTGTGCAGAGTGAGTCCGCTCCATAGTCTGGTCAGGGAAGGAAAAGTCCACATAACCAGTACCTGGGAAGACAGCGCCTGAATTCTGCCAGCTCAGCCCTGGGGCCACTGTATCTATTGTATAACTGCTGTCGTCTTACAGATGACAAGTCTGGTTCAGATGCTTACTCTTCCCACACTTGCCTGCCACCCTGTCCTTCCTGATGTCAGAGTGTTTATTACCCTGTGAGCCCCCTCATGGCGGGAGCTTTTGTATCCCTGGCACTCAGCCGCAAAGTAGGAGTTTTGGGGAACTTCTGGCTAAAAGGAATGAATCGTCAGCTTGAACCACCAGGAGAGCCACTATCTGCATAGAGCCCTTCAGCTGCTCCCCTGAGGCTTGGTGATAGTAGGGTTCGTGGTTCTCAAACTTAAGTTGACAGAACATCTGAAAGGCAGGGGTAGGGTTCCTTGCAGGACACGGCTCTGTGTTGTTGTTGTTGTTGTTGTTGTTGTTGCTCTTCATCCTTTACTAGCTGACACGGCAGTAGCAGCATCAAAGGTACAAGACAAGTTATAGGGAAAAAAGATTTAATTTTATCCACTGACTTAATTTGTTCTGTGAATCAGGGAAAAGTGGTATATTGGTTTTCTGTAACTACTGTAACAAATTACCACAGATATAGTTTAAAACAGCACCAGTTTGTCATCATACAACTATGAAGGTTGGAAGTCCAGCTTAGGTCTCAGGCTGAAATCAGAGTGTCAGTGGGGCTGTATTTCTTGCCGGAGGCTCCAGGAAGAATCTGTTTTCCTCCCTTTCCCAGCTCCTGAGGTTACCCACGTTCCTTGGCTCGTAGTCCTCTCCCTTCATCTTCAGAGTCAGCGATAGTAGACTGAGTCCGCACACTGGTTCTACCAATGGGAAAAGGTTCTCTGATGTTAAAGACTCATATTAGATTGGGCCTGCAAACTCCAGGATAACCTAGCTGCTGCTGCTGCTAAGTCGCTTCAGTTGTGTCCGATTCTATGCGACCCCATAGACGGTAGCCCACCAGGCTCCCCCATCCCTGGGATTCTCCAGGCAAGAACACTGGAGTAGGTTGCCATTTCCTTCTCCAATGCGTGAAAGTGAAAAGGGAAAGTGAAGTCGCTCAGTCGTGTCTGACTCTTCCCGACCCCATGGACTGCAGCCCACCAGGCTCCTCCGTCCATGGGATTTTCCAGGCAAGAGTATCAGAGTAGGGGTGCCATTGCCTTCTCCAATAATTTAGCTAGAGGTCCCTTTTGTCATGTAAGGCAGCCTATCCGTAAATTCTGGCTGTTTAGCCATAGGCATCTTTGGGCGTTGTGATTCTGCCTGTCTCACGTGGCCATTATTCTATTTTGAGAATGCGATGCTGTGGTCAACAGATAAAATGTAAATGTGGATAAAGGGCCATGGAGAGGAGGTTGTTCCCCTCAGGGAGCTGGGCCTTGAGTGGGTCCCTTATCCCTGGCAGATCATAGTGAGCAGGCCTAGAAACTGGAGGGCTTTTCAGCGCTCTCCAATTTCATCTCTTCCATGAACTTTAATACTGTGGAATATTTGGGTAGCAACCTATATGACTTTTCAAGGAAAAATGATATATTCTCTTTTTAATACCTCTAGTGTGTGGCCAGAGACTATTTTAATTATACTTACCTTCCACAGAAAGTTTAGTTTACCTTTTTTATTTTTATTTTATTTTTATTTTTTTATTATTAAATTTATTTATTTTTTTAATTACAATACTATATTTGTTTTGCCATACATTGACACGAATCAGCCATAAGTGAACACAATCTCCCAATGCTGAAGCCCCCTCCCACCTCCCACCCCACATCCTCTACTTGAATCATCCTGTGCATCAGCCCCATGCATCCTGCATCCTACATTGAACATAGATTGGCGCTTCATTTCTTACAAGAAAATATACACATTTCATTGCCATTCTCCCAAACCATCCCACCTTTCCCTCTCCCTCAGAGTCCAAAAGTCCACTCTATACCTCTGTGTCTCTTTGTTGTCTCACATATAGGGTCATCATTACTGTCTTCTAAATTCCATATATATGTGTCAGTATACTGTATTGGTGTTTTTCTCTCTGGCTTACTTCACTCTGTATAATCGGTTCCAATTTCATCCATCTCATTAGAACTGAGTCAAATTTATTCTTTTTAAGGGCTGAGTAGTATTCCATTGTGTATATGTACCACAGCTTTCTTATCCAGTCATCTGCTGATGGACATCTAGGTTGCTTCCATGTCCTGGCTATTATAAACAGCGCTGCAGTGAACATTGGGGTACATGTGTCTCTTTCAATTCTGGTTTCCTCGGTGTGTATGCCCAGCAGTGGGATTGCTGGGTCATAAGGCAGTTCTATTTGCAATTTTTAAGGAATCTCCACACTGTTTTCCATAATGGTTGTACTAGTTTGCATTCCCACCAGCAGTGTAAGAGGGTTCCCTTTTCTCCACATCCTCTCCAGCATTTATTGCTTGTAGACTTTTGGATCGCAGCCATTCTGACTGGTGTGAAATGGTACCTCATTGTGGTCTTGATTTGCATTTCTCTGATAATGAGTGATGTTGAACATCTTTTCATGTGTTTGTTAGCCATCCGTATGTCTTCTTTGGAGAAATGCCTATTTAGTTCTTTGGCCCATTTTTTTATTGGATCATTTATTTTTCTGGAGTTGAGCTGCATAAGTTGCTTATATATCTTTGAGATTAGTTGTTTGTCAGTTGTTTCATTTGCTATTGTTTTCTCCCATTCAGAAGGCTGTCTTTTCACCTTGCTTATAGTTTCCTTTGTTGTGCAGAAGCTTTTAATTTTAATTAGATCCCATTTGTTTATCTTTGCTTTTATTTCCAGTATACTGGGAGTTGGATCATAGAGGATCCTGCTGTGATTTATGTCGGAGAGTGTTTTGCCTATGTTCTCCTCTAGGAGTTTTATAGTTTCTGGTCTTACATTTAGATCTTTAATCCATTTTGAGTTTATTTTTGTGTATGGTGTTAGAAAGGGGTCTAGTTTCATTCTTTTACAAGTGGTTGACCAGTTTTCCCAGCACCACCTGTTAAAGAGACTGTCTTTACTCCATTGTATATTCTTGCCTCCTTTGTCGAAGCCACAGTCATTAAGACAGTATGGTGCTGGCACAAAGACAGAAATATAGATCAATGGAACAAAATAGAAAGCCCTGAGATTAACCCACACACCTATAGTTTACCTTTTTTAATAGGTTTACTTCTCTCTCTTTTAAATTGAAGTATAGTTGATATACAATATTATATAAGTGTACAGTATAGTGATTCACGATTTTTACAGGTTATATTTCATTTATAGTTGTTACAAAATATTGGCTATATTCCCACTGTTGTATAATATATCCTTGTAGCTTGTTTTATACCTAATACTTTACCCCTAATAGTTACTTCCCCACCACTATATTGCCTCCCCTCTTCCCAGTGGTAACCACTGGTTGGTTCTCTGTGCCTGTGAGTTTATGTCTAGCTTATCTTTCTTTTTCACAACAGTGAAAGATGCTTATCAGCTTTCACAATCATTAGCCATTGTCTAGCTTATCTTGAATCAGGTGTCCACATGGTTGTTTCATTATTTTGGTGGAAATGCTGTAATTTTCCATTCAGAGTCTCTTGCAGGACTCTGATAGTGAAACTGGCTGTAGTTTAGCTTTTTCACTCCTTTTTACTGTATGGTTAGCATTCTGTTTTCTTGCTTCATGCTTGTTGGGTCTTTTGGTGTAGGTTAGCAGTTATAGTGGATGTAACATTTCTACCCTCCTTTGGTTAAATTGTAAGTGCCTTTCTGTGAATTCATAATCATTTGAAAGATTACTATTATTTTTTTTTGGCTGCACCAGGTCTTAGTTGCAGCATGGGAAATCTTTAGCTGCAGGATCTCTTAGTTTTGGCATATTAACTCTTGGTTGCAGCATGTGAAATCTAGTTCCCTGACCAGGGAGCACACTTGGGCGCCCTATATTGGGAACTCAGAGTCTTAGCCACTGAACTGCCAGGGAAGTCCCATTGAAAAGATTTTAAGTGTGAAAATGATATATGCATTTAAAATGTTTTAAAAATTAGAAAAATATACAAGAAAAACATTTTTAATGTCAGCAAAGGAGCTAATCTTTGTTAATATTTTGGTGAATATCCTTCCTGTCCTTTTTCCTGTGCAAAGGAATTTTCTTGAGCTTGTAGACTGTGCTGTATACACAGTTTTACAGCCTGCTTAATGCTTTATGTTTCATAAACATTTCCCATAGTCTCATAACCATTTGGTTTTTTTCAAAACAGAAGTGTCATTTTTCCTATTTATAGAATAAGTACATAGCTGTACAATTTTTGTAAAGCTTGTAAAAAGCAGAAATTACCTTGTAATTCCATCCCCAGCTAAAACCTCTGTTTGTAATGGATGCACACGATGCCTTCAAAGGGACAAAGCAAGAGTTATTCAGTGAGTCACATATTTGCACACTGGTTTTTCACTATTAAGATAATTTCCTAGGAATGGGGTTTCTACATTAAAGGATACGTGTATCTTGATGGCTTCTGACAGGTGTTGCTGAAGTGCTTTCCGAAAAGACTGTTAGCTGTACAGATCACAAACATAAAACCATTTACTTTATCTCGGGGATGCTGGCTCTCTCTTGGTGACTGCACTGATGAACACTGAGGTGACCTGAAGCTCTTACTTCTTCTCCACTCTTATAAACCTTTCCCATTCATTCATTCCCAAACCATTCATTCATTTATGCAGTCAGCCGGCAACATTTGTGGAACAGGTCAAGTCATATCTCCGTCCAGGATATTAAGAAACAAAATAAAAACCTACAGTATAGCTGGAGAAGAAGAGTATACAGTGACACCATTTCTAAAAACAAAACAAAAAACCCAAAGAAAGGGAAGTCATGTGTTTAGTGGGAGAGGTAAAAGTTCTCGAGCAGGAGAAACCTGAGTTCCTATCCCAGCCCTCCTGTTGGCTTGGGTTGGAGTCTGTCTCCTAGCCTGTAGCATGGACATGGTACCATGCTGAGTGTTTGATGGCAGTCAGGCACCTGATGCCTGGCTGGCGCTTGGTGTACAGGCAGTTGCTCTGAAAGAGCTCAGCATGTTATTGTGAGAGTAGCAGGATGACAAGGGCACTACAGAGATGTGGGGGTCAGAAAGCCTCATTCACCTTAAGGAGATGGGAGAGACTCATGGAGCAGGAGGTTATCTGGGCTTCGCCTGGAAGGACTCGGGTCCTTGAGAGGTTCGCTGAGGGATTGCTAGGGCATTTCACTGCTTGCTCTAAAATGATGTTTGGCAGCAATTTCTACATTTCAGTTTGGACATGGGTACGCAATACGTAATGCCTCACATTTTATAGTGGCTCCAGACTTTTCAGAAAAGGACTTTCATATTCATTATTCTCATCATGGCAGCTCTAGAAGTTGACTGGTCAGAAATTACTCCCATTTGCTGGTGAATGGGGGCCCAGAATCTCGGCTTTCCTGCTCCCAGCCCAGCTTTTCCCACTGCCGCACGCTATTGGCAATGAACTCCTTTCCTTTTTGCTCAGCTCAGTCTGGGACTTGGTCTGCATGGCAGAGCCCAGGCTCCGTCCACTCTAAAGGGCTGCCTCCTGGGAGCTAAGTGAGCATCAGCCCACAGATGTGTCCCAGTTGGATGGATGTGTAGCCAGACTCGGGTAGAGGGGCAGGACCAAAATCAATACTGGGGATTTCTATGACTCCAGAATCCCTGACCCTGAGGGCCGAGATCTTCTGTGATGCTCTGTCCCAAGACACGTACTTGAGCACCCAGCACCCGTGGTGCTCAGTTGTGCCCTCAGGAGAACAAGTCCCTTGTCACGGCAGTCCTCGAGGGGGCCGCATCCCGGAGGGACTAGCTCTCCCACACATTATGGATCCCTTGCTGGAAGGGGCCCTAAGCACCCTTGCCCACCCCCAGGGCTGCAGCTTGGCTAATGCCGCCACTCTCCCTGCTTGCTCCCTCTGTCTTGGCGGTGCCAGTGCAGCAGCTCCTGGAGGATGGCGCGGACCCCTGTGCAGCTGACGACAAGGGCCGCACCGCCCTGCACTTTGCCTCCTGCAATGGCAACGACCAGATTGGTGAGTCCTGGGGAGGTGGAGGAGGGAGGCTGGGCGAGTATTCTCCCCCCTCAGAAGCACTGGGGAACAGCACACGGAGGGTAGGGGGCTGCTGGAGCTGAGGAAGGCTGGACCCTCCCACGCCTCTGGCCTGTGGAACTGGCGCTGCCAGGCTAAGGTGGGGCTCACCTGGGGAAAGAATGAGATTGACCCCAAGGTTGGACCGGACCTTCCGGACATTCAGGCAACATTTACTCAGTGCTAAGGGCAGCAGTGGGACAGCCCGCCCCCAAACCCAATTTTTTTTTTTTTCCCAGAAGTCTTTTTAGGATGTGGTATAACTTGCAAACAGTGAGGTCTGTGTGTATATACACTGCTGTGTCCACCTCCTGGGTCAAAATATAGAATCTTTCTAGTGCCCGGCATCCTGTCTCATGCCCCTCAAGAACCTTCACTAGCAGCCACAGCTGTTGGGAGAACTTTCTTTAACCCTAAAATCTCAGTCCTGTAATACCTACACAGGCTCAGGGACCCTCCCAGAAGCCTTAGTTCACAGTGCCCAGCGTCCTGCACACAGGCCTCACGAGTGAGCAAGGGAGTGAAGCCGCACAGGGCAGTGTACTGGCTTTCAGTGTTCCGTGGAGGGGTGGAAGCTAGGATGCTGTCAAGTAGATGCCTCCAGCGGCTCCTCTGGGGCTTTCCTGTTTCCAGTACAGCTGCTTCTGGACCACGGAGCTGACCCCAACCAGCGAGATGGGCTGGGGAACACGCCACTGCACCTGGGTGAGCACCTGGCAAGCTGCCAAGACAGGCTCCTTTGATGGAGAGCCTGGGGTCCTGCAGGCCCCCAGCAGGCTCTCCTGTCCCCCGGGGAGAGCTTGAGTCCCCAGGGCCACACTCCCCCTTGGGCTGTGTCCATGGCTGACCCCGTCCACTATTGGTTGGCTGTGCCCCAAGCAGAGCTGATTTCACAACCTGAACTGGCTCAGCAGCTCTGCCAGGGGAGGTTCCCGCCCTGTGGCCAACTCTCACCATGGCTTGTGGCGAGGCGGGTCCCACCTCCCAGCCTCAGTTTCCCCAGCTGTGTAGGGAGGGAGTTGGGTTTGATCACCGAATCCCCCAGTTGCTGCCTCAGTGATGCCTCTTGGGGCATGATCTGGCACCAGAACCCTGAGGAACTATCTGGCACCAGAACCCTGAGAAAGACAGTCCTGCTCCCTCCCGCGGGCACCCAGGGCCAAGCCCCCCGCGGTCCTGAGCTCTCAGTCCCTGTTCTTCCTCAGCGGCCTGCACCAACCACGCCCCGTCATCACCACACTGCTGCGAGGAGGTGAGTGCTCCCCTCCCCGTCCTTCCTCCTCCTCCCCTGCTCAGCATGCTCACTGCTGCCTGTCCCCCAGGAGCCCGGGTGGACGCCTAGACCGAGCAGGCCGCACGCCCCTGCACCTGGCTAAGTCCAAGCTCAACATCCTGCAGGAAGGCCACTCCCAGTGCCTGGATGCTGTGCGGCTGGAGGTGAAGCAGGTGAGCGCCCCACTCGGCTGAGCCTGCAACACTGAGCAGGTGACTTCACGGTTCATGTGGACCCCAGCTCACCTGGTCCAGCGCACCCCTGGGCAGCAGCCTCAGGCTGCTCTGTGCCTGCAGGCACAGCCTCAGCCTGCCCTCTGATTTCAGATCATCCAGATGCTGAGGGAGTACCTGGAGCGCCTAGGGCGGCACGAGCAGCGGGAGCGGCTAGATGACCTCTGCACCCGCCTCCAGATGACGAGCACCCGCGAGCAGGTGAGCGTAGCTGCGGTCCTAACCCTGGCCTGGCAGGAGCCTCAGGGCAAGCCGGTCCCCGCTCTGAGGCTGGAGAGAGAGGCATGGCTGCTGGTTGCCTTCCTCTGTGGGCCTCAGAGCCTCTGTCCATATCCTTGGAAGCAGCCTGGGTCCTTCTCTCTGGGGCAGCGAGGATTTACCCTTGGACAGCTGCTCCATAGTCCAGGGTGAAGCCCTCACAGGCCCTGGGAGAAGAGACAGTGCCTGCCTCTGTACCTGTGGTGCTGTGGGGGAGACCCAGGGCACCCCATCACAGAGCCTTGGTTTCCTCCTGCAGGTGGACGAAGTGACCGACCTGCTGGCCAGCTTCACCTCCCTCAGCTTGCAGATGCAGAACATGGAGAAGAGGTAGCGAGAGCCACTCCCCACCGTCCCGCCTGCTGCCTACCCCGCCCCACCCCGCCCCTGTGCCCTCTCGCTACAAAGAAAAGGCCTGGTACCTGGGACCCCATCTGCCGAGGCCTCATCCCAGCTGCTGGGAGGCAGAGGCGTTCTCTCACTGACCTCAGCGCTGCTCCTAGCCGCAGTCTTTGTCGTGTCCGTGGGCCGAGACCACAGCCCCCCAGCTTCTTCCTTTGGCTCCTGCAGCAGCACAGCCACGCCTCAGCCCTGGCTGACTTGACACACACTCTCCTCACAGGCCTCGCTTATCCCACAGCCTCCTTGGTGCCCCTCAGCAGGCCCTAGACCCTCCTCTGAGTCCCCTCCTGGCCGTGGGCTTGTTGCAGCCAGCCGAGTGGGCTTAGGGGAAGGCACCCTCTGGCCTAGAGGGTTTCTTGGCTGGCCCTGCACCTCTCACCAGCACTTAGGTCAGGCTTGTCACCAGACTTGCAAGGAGACGTGGCAGCTACTTTCTTTGGTTTGGAAGGGGCCAGAGGGTTGGTAAAGCCTAGACCTTAGAAATACAAGGTTAGGAAGGACCTAGCTGAACCCAAAGCAGAAAATCCCCAGCCCTTTTTCCCCAATTACTGAAACACCAGGAGGGTGTAGCCTTTCTGCAGCCTAGTTGTAGTAGGCGGGGAGGGGCCCTCAAGATGGCCACGTTCTAATCCCAGGAGCCAGTGAACACCACCTTATATGATGAAAGGGACTTTCTGATGTCATTAAGCTAAAGTCTTTAGACAGGGCGATTATCCTGGATTATCCAGGCAAGCCTGATGTAATCACATGGATCCTTATTAGAAGGAAGCAGGAGCTCAGAGAGGAAGTAGAGGACAAGGTGACAAGTCAAGAAACGAGTAACGTGAGGCAGGGGTCACAAGGCAAGGAATGAGGCGGCCTCCAGTAGCTGGAAAAGACAAGGAGGGCTTCCCTGGTGGGCCCGTGGTTAAGAATCCACCTGCCAATGCAAGGGACACAGGTTTGATCCCTGGTCTGGGAAAATCCCACATGCCTCCAGGCAACTAAGCCTGCGAGCCGCAACTACTGAAGCCCGAGCACAGCAGTGAAGACCCAGTGCAGCCAAAAAATAAAAATAAATAAAGCAAGGAAATGGATTCTTCTTCATAACTTCCAGAAGGAACCAACCTGCTGACACCTTGATTTTAGCTCAGAGACAGGTTTCAAATTCTGACTCCCAGAACTGTAAGAGAATAAATTTGTGTTGTTTTAAGATACTAGATTTGGGGTAAATTTGTTGCAGCAGTGAAGGGAAACTAATACTGTAGTGAAGGCTCAAAAACACACAACCCGGTAACTTCTACCCTTGGGGCTCAGAGATGCAAAGGCAGCGCCCCCTCCTGGCAGGGATCTGCCACAGCGGGGGAAGTCTGAAGGGAAGGCTAGCGAGACCCAGCTGTCTCCCAGAAACATTTGACTACAGAGTTAAGATAGACTTTTCCCCAAATTACCAGTCCTGGTTCTGCTCTGGCTCTGCCCCACTTTCCCTCTCGCCAGACCTGAGTCCTGGCTGATTTTCAGGAGGAGGGGAGTTTGTCTCCCAAATCCCAGCTTGATGAGATCTGAATTGAACTCATGGGACCTAGCTGTTCCCCAGACCCTAAAGAAGAAAGGATCTCTGGGGAGGCAGGGGGTGAGATTCAGGTTGGGGGCTGCCTCCTGGGCCCTGGGAGAAGGGTAGCTGCAAGCCCCATCGGGTTGCCAGGGTTGGGGAGAGAGGAGGGCAGAGGATGCAGTAGCGATCCCGCATGCCACAGCCAAATGAATAAGTAAACATTTTAAAAAAGAGCAAACACGCACGTGGGCCCTGAGTGGGCTGGGCTGGGCAGGGCGAAATGGAGAAGCTGACAGGTTGCCCACATAGGAGTCAGCTCTTTCACTAGCTGCTCCAGGAATTAACCGTGTTTGTGGGGGAAGCAGTGGGGAGCACGGTGGTGGCAGGAAGAAAAAAATCCACGTCTGTTGATTTCACCTGGGTAGGGTCCTTTTCTCTATACCTCCCATTTCATTCACATTGGAAATACCTCTTGGGCACTTGCTTTACACTCACCAGGGTTCCAGGTGGGAGCACAGCAAGGGAAGAAAACACAAAATCCCTGCCACGCAGATGGTGGTGATGCTTGGAGAAGGGTATTCATGGGTTCTCACAGCCATCCTGTGAGATAGCTGGCCTTCCTGCTGCTTTGGATGGGTAAGAAAAGGCAGGTTTGTCAGAGGGACCCAACAGGGCAGCTGGGCTGGAAACTGGGCTCATCCTCAAACCTCATGCTTCCACCATGCCTGAAGTCCGAGTCTTCTCAGAAGCAGTTTCCTAAAACTGAGGGCCACAACATTTGTTGAGCTCCTGCTACGTGCCAGCAGGCCCGTTATACAAGCCCTTTGATTCAGTGTTCGCAGTCAAAGGGGTAGCCAGCGCCCTTGCTCACTATATTATAGATGCACAAGATTGAGGCTCAGAGAGAGAGTAACTTGCTTGAGGTCAGATAGCAGCACGTGACCCAGCCCAGCCCAGGAATCTCTGCCAAGATTCCCAAAGTGCCGATCTCCCCAGCGTTCGTAAGACACAGTAGACACCCATGGACCTTATGAGTAAATCTCTCTCCCCATGTGGGAAGGGGCAGGCCCTTTCCTCTCTGAGCACGCGGTACAGTGTGCCTGGTGTGCGAGGCCGCACCTGGCCACCAAGGGAAGAGAGGACAGGGCAGAGTCATGGGACTGAGCTGGGTCTGGAGTGGTCTTTGCCCATCTTTGGTGGCTGCCCACACTATTATAGGCCTTCTGAGATGGTCAGAGAGCTGGGAGCAGCATGAGCCAGGCCTGGCAGACAGACGGACACAAGCTGACTGTGGGACCAGGAGATGGCATGGGAAATGTGGGGCCCAGGAGCGTGAGGGGCCGGCCAGAGAGGGAGGTGAGACCAGGCCGCAGAGATCCTGTGCAGAGGTCAGAAGATTTGCCCTGGCGACAGAAAGCAGGTGAGGCAGACTCACTTCCACCCTCAAGGTCATATGCGTCCTTACCCAGAGCAATCACCATGAGCTCTGGGGAAAAGACCCTCCCACCAGATCCCCAAACTGCTTCAGAGGCTGAGCCCAAGCCAGGGTCAGGAGGACAGGATGCTGGACTGGTACATACTTGGATAATCCAACAAAGTCCCCATCTCCCCCAGCTATAGGCAATGAGAGCCCAAAGCCCCTGATGCTGACTCTCCAGCGAACACTGAGGCCTTGGTATATGCAGGGAGATATGATCAGTTCACTTGACAGTTGAGGAAACAAACTCAGGGAAGCAAAGGAGTCTTGACCAAAGCCCCAGACCAGGGCCCAGAGTGGTCCCTTGTCTCTGTGACTGGCCCATGCCAGCCTAGTGACGTTCTCCCGCTTTGGAAGCTGGGGAGGATGGCACGTTTATTAAATGCCCTAGGCCATCAGAATACCCAGGGGGCATAGGCAGGTGAATTGAACCTCCTCCACAATTGAGTTGGATTGTGAGGTTTCTTGGGGTTTTGTTTTCTTTTTTTGGGCCACATCATTCAGCTTGTGGGATCTTAGTACCCAACCAGGGATTGAACTTTGGCCTCTGCAGTGGAAACAGAATCCTAACCTCTGGACATCCAAGGAAGTCTCAGATTGTGAGGGTTTTAGGGTTCTGATGGAGGCAAGGATCTTTGCGGGAGAGCCCTGGAGACCTCTCATATAGGTAGCAGCAGCCAGGAAGCAGCCTGTGGCGGTGTGCCTACCTTGCAGCCTGGCTCAGGCAACTCAGTTGCACAGTCCTAAGAGGTCAGCTGCAAAGTGCAAGAGCCAGGATTCAAACCCGGTGATGTGGCTCACAGACCGTGCCTTGACCCCTGCACTGTGCCACCTCTCCGAGTTGACCTGGCAGGCCCACCAGATGCCCAGTCCAGCACCCTCCCCAGAACCACAGCCATTCAGAGCACCCCCGGGAACTCCCATCTGACACCCGTTTGCCCCTCAACCCCTCCTCACAACCCTTCCCCCTGCTTCAGTCTCACCCCTACGCAGAGCCCAAGCTGCTAAAGCAAGGTGGCACCAAGCAGATTCCTCAATAAATCAGTCTCGTCCTCTTAAGCCAGAAACAGTTCCACCCCCACAGCCAGTCCTTCTGGCCTCATGCCATCTTGGATCTAGCCGGCAACTTGCAAATGAGCCCTGCATCCAGGCTGAGGACTAACGTTCATTCAAAGGGAAACTTGGGGTGGTTAATTGGTATTTATGTCCCCAGGCACACACCTTGAAGTTGATAGATGGTGCAGTTCCTGTCAGCCGGAGGCAGGGAGAGAGCCGGAGGCAGGGAGAGAGACTGGTTAACACGGTGTGCCAAAGTTCTCACCTCACCCACCCTCCCTGGGGCTGAGTTTCACCTTGGCTACATTTGCTACCCGGGGTGGGCTGGCGGTGGGGGTCACTACTGCACATTCGAATTCCTCCCTCCCCTTAAAACAAACAAACAAACAAAAACCTCCTATCTGCCTCTTCTCTTCCCTTAAAACCATGAAACTGAAATCATGCCAACTTGAATTAGACCCCAGCTCTGTCTGGGACCACCTCTGATCTTGGGCCAGTGACTTAATCTCTCTGAGCCTCAGTTTCTCCAAATTCAAACTCTAAAGCAGATGAGACACACCTTCCAGGGCCAGTACAAGGTCTGAAATACAGCAGGTGCCCATTTCACCACTGCCCCACGGACACCCTCACCATGTCACCCAGGCCCCTCATCTCAATGGGTTCCCACTGAGCTCAACATCCCCCCACTGCCACCCCCAGTAGCCTAAGCCAGAAGACTGGGCGTTATCTGGGACATCGCTCTCCCCCACCCCCATAACATTTAATCACTATTTAGCCCCAACAATTGTACCTCGTATGTGGTTGTCCCATCTGTCCATGTCTCTCTACCCACTGCCGTGTCTTGGACACCTTCATCTCTCTGGGTTCTCACACCAGCCTCTTAACTAGTCTGCCTACCCTCAGCCTCATTCTGCTCTCCCTCTCCAGGTATAGTCTGCCTTGCAGCCAGAAAGAGTTCCCTCTAGAGTATATCTGATCACTTTTTTGTCACTCTTTTGTTCAAAATCTTTCCATGGCTCCCCCTGCCCTCAGGACAAAGTATAGTCTTGGTTACAGATAGGATTTAGAGAATCCTTTACAGCTGCCTCCCGCAACCTCTCCCACCTCACCTCCTGCTGGGGCTCCCTTGAACCCTGTCCCAGGCCCTGGGCTCATCGTGCTATGCCTGAGTCCAGGTGGAGGACTCCAGGTGGTCTGTGCAGATGTTCTGTCTCTCCCTTCCACATCTGCCCTGACTTGCTCTTCAGGGCTTGGCTTGGGCATCAGCTCCTCCCGGAAATCTTCTCTGCCTCTCCAAGCTGAGTAGGACCCTCCTCTGGGCTCCCACAGTCCCCCATGCTTCTGTCTTGCTTTCCTGCAGGAGAACTCTGTACTGAGTAGATATTCAGACTTGAATGCTGCAGGATCATCCCTAACAGGCTGGTACAAACAGGAGGGTGAGAAGGTTACATAATTCAAATCTCCTTCCAAATAAGAGGAGCTCCCTCCTGACCCCCAGGCTGGCCCGAGACCTCGTAGGAGGCTCAGATCAGCTGGATTCTCCTGGGCCCTAGGGGCAGTGGCTGGGGCTCATTCAGCCTCTGGACAGCCTGATTGCCTGCCTGTGGTCCTCCAAGACTCAATTCTCTTCACCAAAGTATTATAATCATCTGCTCTTCCACACATTTCATTAGCCTCCTGGAAGCAGACCCAGGAGCCTCAGGGGCTGAGCCTAAACCCAGCATCAGGCCATCAGTCTTCCTTCATTTGGCAAAAATAATATCCCAGCTCCAAGCCAGGCCCTTGGTGGTAGCTTTCCTGGCCCAGGGCTCACAGAGCAGCCTCTGGGTTGGATCCTTGCTGCCAGCCTGGCACCTCCAACCCAGCCTCTACATAGCAACCATGGGCCCCTCCCTTCCTGAAAACCTTCAGGGGCATCACTGCCTGCCTGAGAGAATGGAGTTCCTGCCCCTACAGCTGACCTAGGAGGCACACGTGACCTCACTGCACCCACCCTCCCCGTCTCCCCACCCTATCCAACACTGCTTCAGCTACACAAATCCACATACTGCTCCCACCTGTACCTGCCCTGGCCTTTGCTCTGCCTGTCAGGCCCGTCCCACCTTTTCCCAGGAAAAATGCCTATTAAATGTCATCTCCTCTGAGTGTCCTGCTTGGACTGGCCAAGGAAGGCAGGCATTTCCTCCTCTGGGCCCTGAGTACTTTTCTGTTATGGCCCCATGACACAGTGCTGTCCTTTCTTCTTTTGGCTTTTGGCTCTCCAGCTAGACTAAACACTCCCGCAAGGCAGGGGCCAGGGCAAATTCACGTCATCTCCGACTTCCTCTCGAGGGCTAGATTAAGGCAGGCACTCAAATATTTGAGGGATCAAGAAGGTAGAAAGGCTCACACTTTGCCTTCCCTGGCACCCCTGTCCTCATGTATCATATGTCAGCCATGCGCCTACTCTGGGCCAGGCTGTATGGCCCTCCATTAGTCAGGGTGTCTGGGCTCTTTATCTAGCTCCAGTGGGCCAGGGAGAGCCATTCAGAAGCAGGAGTCAGAAGCAGGTGGCCTCGGGGTCCAGCCAGAGGCCCCTCTGCCAGGCCACTATGCAGGGCTTTCGCTGACAAACCCCACCCCCGAGGCCTGGCTCTGTCACTCCCTGGCTGGGCGCTTGTCTCCTGCCTGTTCTGTTTGCAGTCGGTCACCTGTCCGTGCCCACAGAGGTGACTGTGGAGGAGCAGCAGCCCACCGGGGGTGGCTGGACCAACCATGGCAGAGGCCACCCCGCGAGATTTTATTCTGCACTTTGACTTTGCGGGCTCTCACCATCGTCATGTGTAGCAACCTTGTCAGATGCTCTTAGATGTTTTTCCAGTACTCCCCGGGCTGCCCCGAGAGCCACTCCTCTCGCCCAGTTAGGATCCTGGCTCTTCCTCAGTTTTGCCACTTGGCTATGATCAAGTACCTCATCTCGAGGCTCAGTTTTCACTTCTGCAAATGGAGGTCATATCCCTTGCCTGTTGGTGCGAGGCACGGATGAGGCAGGGGAGGTGTGAGTAATGGCCATGGGAGACAGAGGCCCCTGCCCTCCAGGAAACTTTCCCACTGCTGCAGCCTGAGTCAGTTGGGGACATCTTGGCAGAGACCAGGGAGAAAGAGCCTGGGACCAGGTGTCAGACCTGGTGCTGGGCCCTGGCAGCACTGGCTCCCCAGTTGGCTCTCAGCCTCCCCTGAGAAGGCTGACTGCCACTCTGATCTCTGGGTCTGTGGCAGGTGGCAGGCAATGAGGAGGTCTCAGCAGCTGCCCAGTGTCAAGGAGGGCCTTTCCAGGGTGCCCAGCAGCTGGGGTATGTGTGCTGGGGAGACAGAGAATTGGAAGGTCTCAGCCAGGAGCCAATAAACAATACTGGCTTACGGCGAAGCAGGAAGTGGGCAGCTCCACAGCCATGGAGGCTGATCTATTGGTTAATCAGGAGGTTTCCGCAGCCACAGACTATGCCTGCTGTGTGTAGGGCCAGGTAGGGAGGGGGCCACAGGCTAATCAGGGCTGCTGGAAGGCCAGCTGGGGTCTGAGTGCAGCTCAATGTCTCCCCTGAGCCAGGAGCCTTAAATGGCTGAGGAATAATGCGAGAGGTTGGGGTCAGGCAATGGACCTAGGACTTGACGCCTGGGGCCTGCCCATCAGGGCCCGCTGTCCTGAGTACCTAAACAGAATTCTGCTATAGCAGGAGCTGGGGGCCCTCTGTGGTTTCCAGGGCAGTCAGTTGAGTATGGGGAGCTATAGGTTCAGGGAAGAGAGCTGATACAGAATCAGGAAGAACCAAGAAAAACACTGGAAACCATGGGATCTGAGAACAGAGGTCCCAGAGGTGGAGAAGTAGGTTCTTCTAAGTAGAAAAAGGTAAACAGCAGTAGGTTTGAATCCAGACTCTCCCAAACACTAGCTGTGTGGGGCAAATTGCTAAACCTCTCTGATTCCTGATGTCTAGATTTTTAAAGAGGAACGAATGATATCTACCTTGCAAAACTGTAATTAGATTGAAGAATGTAATACCACAGTAGCTGTTCCCTTCTCCAGGGAATCTTCCCAACCAAGGAAGCGGACCCAGGTCTCCCACATTGCAGGATTCTTTACCAGCTGAGCCATCAGGGAAGCCTCATGGGATACATATGAAGTGCTTAATAAATATTTGCTATCTTTATTTTGTATCTGTTAGTATTAAGTTACTATGACTTCCCTGATGGCTCAGATGGTAAAGAAATTGCCTGCAATGCAGGAGACCCAGCTTCCATCCTGGGGTTGGGAAGGTGCCCTGGAGAAGGGAAGGGCACTCCACTCCAGTATTCTTGTCTGGGAAATGCCAAGGGCAGAGAGGCCTGACGGACTACAGTCCTTGGGGTCGCAAAGAACGGACACGACTGAGCGACTAAGACTACCACTACACTATTAAATTACTCAGGACAGCGCTTCAAAGAGAGGAGGAGCTTGGTAGAGGAAGAGGGGCTTCCAAGATGCTAACATAATTGGCAGAATGGGCAGAGGGACTACCCTCCTTCCTGCCAGACTTGCTATGGACACAGTCTGGGGGATTCCTGGCCTGGGGGCCTGCGGCTTGGCTGCCTGGGATCATTTTCACCGTCCAGGGGTGTCCACTCCGTGGATTGAGTATCCACTGCTCCTCAGAGGGCTCCTGGCTTTGGCCCCATCCCCTAGTACTGTCCGGCCCTGGGGGAAGAGGAAGGACAGACAGACAGACGGACAGCCGGCAGAGCGGAAGCAAAGTTTATTCTGGTCCTCTGACAGGTAGGGCCCTGCATGCCTCTCCACCACCTGCGGGCTCCGGACCCCGCTCCCCGCCCCAGTCGCCGCCCGCCGGCAGCCTCCCGCGAGGCCGGGCGTTCCCGGAGCAGCCGTCGGGGCCTGGGGACCCCGGGCGGACGCGACGGAGGGCGCGGCGGGCACCACCCGCGGGGCAGCGGGCGCGGGGGCGGCGGTGGCCGCAGGGCCACAGGCGGCGGAGGCGCGCGCGGAAGTGGCGGGAGGCGAGCGCGTAGACGAGCGGGTTGAGGCAGGAGTTGGCGTAGGCGAGGCAGTGCGAGGCCAGGCGGCAGGCGTAGGTGGCCGGGCTGAAGGCGAAGCGGCCGTACCAGAAGCAGAGGATGAGCGCGTGGTGCGGGCCCCAGCAGAGGGCGTAGAGGGCCGCCACCGCCAGCATGACGCGCCCGGCGCGGCCCGTGGCTCTGCGCCGGGCCTCGGCCGCCGCCGCGCCCGCGGGGCCCACGGCGGCCCACAGGAAGCGCAGCGTGCGCCCGTAGGCCAGGCTCACCACGGCCACGGGCAGCAGGTAGCCGGCCGCGAAGGTGGCCACGTCGAGGGCGCGGCGGCGCGCGTCCTCCCAGGCGGGCACGCAGAGCTCAAGCGCGCCGTAGCGCACCGTGCTGTAGTAGCTGAGGTAGGGCGCCGAGAAGAGCGCCGCCAGGAGCCAGACCAGGCCCACGGCGGCGCGGGCGTTGCGCGGCGTGCGCAGGGGCTCGCGAGCGCAAAGGGTGCCGCACGGCCAGGTACCTGCGGGCGGGCGCAGAGTCAGAGCGGCGGCGGGCGGGCGGCCTGGATACCGCCCGGCTCTGAACCGCCGCCGCGGTGACCACGCGCCGGGCCTCGCTCGCAGAGGTTGTGGGGATGAAGGGAGTTAGCTCGCAAAGCGCTTGGAGTAGCGCCAGGCACCTAGCGAGGCTGGGTTGGAGTTCAGCGAGAAGTGACCAGCCGGCCCAAGGTCATCAGCGAATCAACTAGAGAGTGAGCCTGGGCTTGACCCCAAGTTTCAACCCCTGAAAGCCGGTCTGACCACAACTTGGGCCAGATGTGGGCGGTAATAAAACAGCTGATGAATTTCATTCGTGTGTTCCTTTTGCCATTCATTTCATGCTTACAGAGCACGGACTAAGTGCCAGGCCCTGAGCTGACACTTGGAACACAGAGATGTTCTCTGGATTCTCCCAGTGAAGATGGGGTGAGGGCAGGATGACCCCCTCAAGTATGCCCTGCAGGTGCCCCGAGACTGGTTGGTGGGGGCCAGACAGCTGTTCTTTTTCTCCCTCCCCCTCCCTTTTTGGTCCCCCATTCCCTCCTTCCCCTCCCCCAGACCGGGCCGCGTTCCCAGCCCAGCGCACCTGTCCACTGAGACAGCCGCCAGGGTGAAGCTGCTGGCGTACATAGTGAGGTAGATGAGCAGGTGCACGGCCTTACAAACCAGGGCCCCGAAGAGCCAGTCGTCCAGCGTGTAGATTGCGGCCTGGAAAGGCACGCAGCACAGGATGAAGCAGAGGTCAGCTGCCGCCAGGTTGAGAATGAATAGATCCGTCGTGCTGCCCGGCTCCTGCCAGGCACTCGGGCCAGGCTGCAGCAGCACTGCCAGCACCAGCCCGTTGCCCACCGTGCCCAGCAGGAAGATGAGGGCAAAGACCACGGGCACTGCCACAGCCCCCATACTCCCCGGGCTGTCTAGCGAAATGTTCTGGATATCAGCCATCTTCCCAACAGATGGGCACCTAAGGAAGAAAAGCTGGAGTCCTCAGCTCTGGTCACTCAGTTCAGGGGTCTAGTTCCCCCACCATAGGCCTGGCCAAGTCTCCTGGGGTGGAAGCTTGTGGGGGTAGGGGTGCTGAGCAGACAGAGACAAAAGTTATCCCTGAGACCCACTGTGCAAGCTCCTGGCAATCTCATTAGTGTCTAAGGTGGGTTTCTCAGTTTCCTAGGAAACACCCCAGGGCCTGAAGGACTGATTAGGTAGTTGATAGACACCTTCAACCAATGATGCAGGTAAAGACATATGCAAAGTGGGTGCAGGGAGGGGCAGTTCCAACCCCGGGATCTGGTGTATTTTCCTCACTTTTCAATGGGGATCTGAAATACAGGGAAGACTTTTGGATATTAGTCAAATTCAACCAAACATGGGTGACACCCCTGAGTCACTGGATAGTCCAGCTTAGTGAGAGCACCACATGGCACAGCTGGGAGCACCATATAGGTCTCTGCCCCCTTCGCAGATGAGGAAACTGAGGCTCAGAGAGGGGACTTGGAAAGCTAATATCTCACTCTGAGTGGTAGATCTGAGGTTGCTGCCACCCTGGTACCGACTCCCAGGCTGGAGCACTCATCTGAGAGCTGTAATAGGCGGTGCCCCTGACAACCTGCATGTGTCTGTGTGCGTTACATCTATGTAAGCTGTGATCACCTGACCCGTCACACCCCATGTCCCACATCGGCTGCTACCTGTGGGTCTCTGTGCGTGCTTAGACCTCTTGAGTGCCTGGATGAATGAAGGGTAAGGGGGCCAAGCAGGGAGGAGGAAAGAAAGGTGGTATCTTTGAGACCTCTCCATCCCAGCATGCAGGAGTACCCCCCACCAACTCCCCTCCCCACCGGCAAGCCCGGATGGGCGACACAGACCTCACCCCTAGGCACTGGGCTCCTGCTCTCCCTGGGTGAACTGACCAGGCTGAAGCTGCCTCCTGGCTCAGTGGCTGCCTCTTGGTGCCTACCTGCAGGTACAGCTCTGCCTCCCACTGCTCCCTCTTCTCCTTTAAGGCCTCTCCTCTCCCTCCGAAGAAGTAGCCGCCTCCTCCTCAGCCCCTGATTTTCCCCTGGTGGCATGCTCTTCTGCCTGGCTCTCCTCCGCCTCTCTGCGTTGCTTCTGCCTTTCTGCAGCGAGTAACCCATTGATCTCGCTCTCTGAGATTCTCGCTTTGTGGTTAACCCCTCTGTGCCCGAGGCCCAGTCCATTCCTGGCCCTCTCACCTCCTGTGGTCCTGCCTGCTCACCCCACTCCACATCCTCTCTGCTCCCTGCTCCAAGAAGGGCTCCAACCCAAGTTCAGAAAGATCTCTTAGGTTTTTTTTTTTTGGCCACATGGCCTGTGGGATCTTAGTTCCTCAACCAGGGATCGAACCAGAGCCGTCTGCATTGAAAGTGCAGAGTCTTGACCACTGAACTGTTGAGGAAGTCCCAGGACTTCTAGTTTTGAATGGAGTGTCCAACGCTAGGAAACCAGATTAAAAGTCCCTTTTTCTGCAGACTAGGATTCCTCCTGGCCTTGAGAATTTCAAGACCTATCAGGTTCCCTAAGCTGATTCCAGGGCTTCAGTCTGCCGGAAGACTGGAGGGTCTATGTGCGTGTCTGGAGTCTGACTTTTAGTCTTAGGGCAGTGGGGAACTACAGAAGATTCTAAGGCAGAGACGTGACCTGCTCATTTATTTTGTGATTAGCTTATTATGGTCTGGGGTTAAAAGAATGGCTGGAGGGGGAGTGATTTAATGAGAGACCCATTAAAAGCCTCTCCTCCAGGCAAAGAGGTTACCAGTCTTGGTGAATGACTGCTGACTCAGTCATGGGGTTCTAGTCTGGACTTCCTCTTGGAAGGACCACATGGCCACATCTTCCAGAGGGTTAGAGGCCAGTGGGACAAGATGCATTGGATTTAACAACAAGGTGGTTGTTGGTACTAGACAAGTGTAGTGGCGGCAGAAGGCAGTCTGCAGTGAATGGAGAGGAGAGGTGGTAGGGGTTGTCTGGTCTTTCTAGAAGCTGGGAGGGTGGGGTGAATGTCAAGAAGTCTATGCAAGGGGAAAGAAAACAGTCTGAGAGGATGCTTATGAAGCCAGGACTTGCCACCAAGGTCCAAGGAGCTGGAAAGAGACTTCAGAACTGGCTTCCCAAGGCCCTGGGATGTTCAGCAGTACTCAGGCTCCTCTAAAGCCTGATGCCACCCGTCTCAGATGTGGAACATCCCCGAACTTTTAGAAGCAGAAACTCATTGAATTGAAGATATTAGGGATCACCCCTAGACTCTGCAAACCCGAATTCAGAGCTATCAAAACTGCAATAAGGAGTTAGAACTGTAGAATCTTGTGATCTCTGAAGAGCAGAACTGTAGGATCTAGACTTAGAGTGGTGGGATTTGAGCACTTAGGGGCCCACAACCATCTTGTATGGAAGGAATGCACTGTGAGATGTCCAGAAGCCTGGACTCACAAATGTAGCAGGCCTGGCCC
The DNA here is from genome assembly GCA_917880005.1 of Nanger dama. NCBI lineage: Eukaryota > Metazoa > Chordata > Mammalia > Artiodactyla > Bovidae > Nanger > Nanger dama. The sequence goes on from CAKJTW010000046.1 coordinate 10,525,470, forward strand.
CTGAAAGCGCCTGACACTGCCCTCCCTCTTCTTGGGAACCCCAAGCCAGCTATGCCCCTCCTTGCCAGTCTGGGCTCTGGATGGGTTGGAGCAGTTCTAGGGCAAAGAGCTCCCAGGAGCAGCAGTGCTGAGCTGTGATATGACAGCAGAGAGGAAGATGGTGGCTACCAGAGGGGGACCACCTATGAGGCAGGCAGGATGGGCACCTCGCCACAGCCTGAGCCCCAGCGGGCCCCGGGCACCCACACCTCCCGTTGTTCCAACTGCTGCTTCTGGCAGCTGTGGCCTTGAACCGTGTGCCCAATGCAGAGGACAGATGGTGCGCCCTGAGAGTAGTCCCTGGAGATCTGGGCCCTGCAAGACACGAAACTGCGACTTTGTAGCTGGCCTTCAGCCCTATAGCCTGTCTTGGCCTCTGGCAATGACCCAGGGTATGTGCTGAGCCCAAGCATATGTGCCCAGAGGTGCCCCGTGCCTGCTGGCACGCCCTCTGACCCTCGGGACAGTTGCAGGAAGACCTGCACCAGTACAGGTCACATGCTGAGCCATGAGCTGGCTGAAAACTTGGCGCCCTACTGCGACGAGCTGGCCCACAGTGTCACAGTGCTGGGCTGTCCCCAGGCACACAATGTCAGCAGCTGGTGGTGCCAGGAAACTGTAGGAGGAAGAAGCATGCACTCTGTGCCACTGGTGGGTGGACCTCACCTATGGCTGTCTTGTCTTGGCATCACCGACTGTGACCCACCACCCCCATGGTGACCCATGGCCACCTGAGCAGACCACACATATCAAGCTGCTGGCCTGGCCAGGGGCTGGGCACCAGGCAGTGGGTACTTGCTGCTGAAGTACACCTGGTGCTAGATGCCCCACCCCGTGTGTGTGCCCCTCACAGGGCCACAGCAGCCCCCTTCCCTGGGGCTGTATCCCCCAGTACCCCAAACTCCTGGAGCCCTAGCTTCAAGCTGCCCAGGATCACAGGCTAGGATTCTCAGAATCCCAGCGATAAGACCCTGCTGGCTGGGGCCAGAGCTCACCCAGGCTGTCCCTCTCTAGACATCCAGGCTGAAGAGAGGGCTGGGGGGTGTGGGGCACCAGAGCCGTGGTCCCCACTTTTCATGAAAAAGGGCTTTTTCATCCCCCCTGCCCCCTCGCCAGCAGACTATCAGCTCCCAAGGCCACACCATGCTGAGGCTGGTGACTCAGACCCATCCTTTACCCTACCAGGAGCCCATAAGGCTGAGTGGGGAGGGCTATGGAGAGAGAAGGGCTGAGAATGTGGGAAGGGACTGTCATCTCCAGCAGGGGAGCAGTGAGCCATTGTCGGGGTCAAGGGAGAACGGAGTCTTGCTGTGGGGCTGCAAAACAGCCTGTCCAAGGCCTGAAGCCTAGAGGGGCTGGAAAATAGCAGCCAGAACCCAAGCTCACTGAGCCCCCTGGCGGTTCCTCTGACCAGGCCAGTGAGCCCTGGGAATATGGAGATGGAAGGGCCCCAGATAGCAATGTAACAGCCAGTCTTGGTACAGCAGGAAAGACCAAGGCATACATAGGGGAAAGGGCTGCCTAAGGCCACAAAGGCAGGAACAAAGTAGGGATAGAATATAGGGTTCCAGACTCTCGGGGCTTCTCCAATAGTGACAGACATTCTTTCCTCTGGGCACAATCTTCTGCTTCTCCCAAACATGGGCCTGGGTGTCCAGCCCCTTCTTATCTGGGCAGCTGTAGGCCATCCTTGGGGTGGGGAGCAGAAGACGAGGGGTTCACCAGGGCTAGACTCTAGAGGCTGTGGAGTAGGAGGGCGGGTGGCATGGGAAGGGGCCTGTAGGGCTGGTGCTCAGCTTCTCTCTACATCAGGAAAGCATCCAACTGAGCCAAACGGTGGCCCCGGCCTCTGTCATCCCACCTGCCTGGGTCCCCTCTTAATTTGGGAGAGGTGGTTAACTCTGAGAGCTCAAAGCCCTCAAAGCCCCAGCTCCTGCCTGATCCTTCGACCAGCTGCAGGACTGGGGCTGCTCCGAGAGAATAAAGCAGACTAACACGTCACAGCTGATTTCCACACTGTTGCTTTAACCTCACACCCACAAGCACAGGCCTCATCCCAGCCTGGCGCCAGGACTGACAGAGCTCAGAGCCTCTGGCCTGGGCTGATCAAAGGCCCTCCTTTTCACTGTGTTGGGAGGGGGACCTCGGCTCTGTGTGTCACTACCCAGAACTCAAGGCAGTGCTCCGTGCAGTCGCCCCACCTCCACGAAGGCCTCCACACAGCGGTCAATGTCCTCCTCACTGTGCACTGCTGAGATCTGGACTCGGATCCGGGCCTTGCCCTTGGGGACCACAGGGTAGCTGAACCCAATGACAAAGATGCCTGTGAGGGTAGAGAGGATTAAGCTGGGGCTCACCAGAGCCAGGCAGGTTCTGGGGGCATGACAGATAGCTCTTACTTTTCTGGGGGCTACAGAGGGCAAGGGAGCTGCCAAAGGTCTCTCAAAACTGGGACTGCCTCACGGCCTAGGGTTTTCAAGCTTGGACAGATATCTGATCTAAGAAGGGTAGTAGGGCTGGGGGAAGATGGGATATTCACAGTCTAAGGGTTCCCTCCTTTTCTTTTAGGACCCACAGCCACATCTCAAGCCCCGCCTCCTTACCTCTCTTAAGCATGTCATCTGCTATGTTTAAGGCCAGCCGAGCATCACCCAGCATCACAGGGCAGATGGGGTGATTGGCTCCTGAGATGGTGAAGCCAGCAGCCTCCATCTGACTGCGGAATCTGTGGGCATGAGCTGGGTGTCACTGGGAGTTGGGGGACTGTGGAGCAATCACACCCACTCCTGATGGACATGGATGTGACCCAAGGCTTGTGGCCAAGTCTGCAGGAAGGACCAACAAAGACAGAGATGCTGACCCAGAGAGGCAGATGGGGAAAGAGGCAGAGGAACAGGAAGACCAATTGGGAAGGCAGAAAGACAGGACTGTACAAGAAGGGGGAATGCAGGATCATTTGCAAAGAAATGCACCGGGAGACTTCCCTGGGAGTCCAGTGATTAATACTTCATACTTCCAATGCAGGGGGTGTAGGTTCGATCCTTGGTTGGGGAACTAAGATCCCACAGGCAGTAGGGCCAAAAATAAAAAAAATAAAAATACATGAAATGCACTAAGAAATGGAAGGAAAAGACAAAGAGAAGAGGACAGAGGCAAGCAGGTAGCCCCTGGTTAAGAGAGCCAAGTCCCAGTGCAACCCGCTGGGGACACGGAGGTGGGCAGAGGCAGGATGCAAAGGCAGGATGCAAAGGCAGGGAGTTATGGGCCTGTGCAGCCACACAGGGCAGGCCCTCACCAGCCCCCTTGCCCCAGCGGGCCCCACCCTGCCCAGGACCGCACCCGCAGGGTCTTGGCTGCCATAGACTGGACGATGGCATTGCTCTCCATGAGCAGGTCCAGGGCCTTGGAGGCACAGCCGACAGCAGCAGGTGGCAGGCTGTTGGAGAAGAGGTAAGGCCGGGCACGCTGCCGTAGCAGGGACACCAGGGCCCCAGGCCCAGTCGTGTAGCCCCCTGAGAACAAGGGTGAGAACAAGCAGCCAGAGCTTACCCCATGGCCCTCCTGAGAGGGCCGTCCATGCTGTCTTCTTCCCTGCAGCCCCAGGTCTCCCCCTTCCCACCTCCCCCAAGACCCGCCAGGGCCGTGCATGCAGATAAAGGGAGCCCAGAGGCCCAAGCCTGCAGACACCTGATGCTCCGCCCAGGGCCTTCCCCAGTGTGGAGTTGATGATGGTGACTTGGTCCATCACGCCCAGCAGCTCATCTGTGCCCCTGCAAGGGAAGCTGCCACTACCACCACGGCCACCTGAGCACCCAGGCTCATGGGTTGGGCATGGGGGCTGGCCTTGTGGTTTCCCACCCACCCTGACGAGTCGAACCCAAGGCCTCAGGGGCCGTGTGCTCCCACCGTCCTGTGGCCCCCAGGAAGCCAGTGGCGTGGCTTTCGTCCACAAAGACCAAGGCATTGTATTGAGAGGCAAGGTGGCAGATCTCCTGCAGGGGTGCGATGTCACCATCCATGGAAAAGGCCCCATCAGTGGCCACCAGGCGCAGCCGATGCTTCTGCAGCAAAGATACAGAAGGCAGTGGCTGGTATCACGATTTGGACCAAGTCACTCCCTTTCTGTGCTTCTTGGCGCTCTAAAGGCTCACTCTGCCCAGTGCCCAGAACAGAGGGGAGCACACATGTACCCTCGTGCTAAGGCTGGCACATCCTCTCCCTCCTCTGGGCCTCTCTGGGCCTTCTCCATCTCTTCCAGGGCAGTCTGGAGACATGCTTAGCCACTGGGCAGTGAGAATGTTCCCAGTCTCCTCTTCAGAGGGCAGGGTGGGGTGGGGTCAGTTCTGTTCATAAGCTTATCCCACTCTGATGCTGGGCAGGGGCCTGCCACACATAAGGTGCTTCCTCGAATTCAAAACAGCTTTGTGCCATGGGACAAAGTTTTGGGTCTGAGATTGTTGATGTTGTTTAGTTGCTAAGTCATGTTGGGTCTGAGGATCTGGGTTCAGATCTTGGCTGTTTCGAACTTTCAGGCTATTTGCCTGTGAGTGAGGAGATGGCTTCTGCAAGCCTCTTTTCCTTCACTGGGGTAGGGGCCAGTTTGTGGAGGAGGCTGAGGATAAGACCAGTCCTTGGCCCTGGAAGTGTGAGGCCCTGCCGCACCTGGGCCTCCTGCAGCTTGGCCTCCAGATCAGCCATATCCAGGTGGCGGTAGCGGTATTTGTGGGCCTTGCACAGACGGATGCCATCAATGATGGAGGCATGGTTCAGCTCATCTGACAGGACTGCGTCCTCCGAGGTCAGCAGGGCCTAGCGGAAGGCAGTCAGAAGTAGAGCCATCACCCAGCCACCACAGGGTTCTCCCTCCCTCACGACTCCCCCTGAATCAATATTTCACTGCCAACCAGGGCATTCTTCTGGGCAGGGAGGCAAGGAGCCCTCTGCCTCTATCTTGATCCCCAGGCGGTCCAGGACTGGGCTGAATCAGGGGCCCTGCTCCAAAAAGCAGGTGAGAACATGTTTGGTGAATGCCTGGCCCCTAACACCCTCAGCCTTCCAGCTGATGTAGGTTACCTCCCAAACGCCCTGGAAGCTGGCCTCCTAGTAAGCCCCAGGATTCCTCCTGAGACCTGCTGGCCCAACCTTGACCTCCAAAGAAACAGGCACTGGAGCCTCTCGACACGGCCTTGGCATCCTGCCAAGTTCTCTGGACTGCATATCCCCAAGCCCTGCACAGCCTGGCAAGCCTCACCAACTCCCACCCATGGCATCACATACCTCAAAAAGGCCGGCATTGGCATCAAAACAGCTGGGATAGAGGATGGCATCCTCCCTTTGGTGGAAGCGGGCTATCTTTGCTTCTAGATCTTTGTGGATGCTCTGAAGTAAAGGAGTGAAACACATATTAATGCCTTTGGGGCCACATGGGACAAGTCCTGGGGACAGAGGCTTAGAGGGTCACAGACAGATCCTCTCCCTTCTTTTTGCACCACAAGGGTTCACCTGGAGCTAACACAGGGATCTGAAGCATTAGGGGCCCACTAGGTGCCCTTCTTCCTGGTTGGGTTTTCATTTTACAGTGGGGGTCTGATGGTAGAATTATGATGCTAATGGCAAAGGAAGATATTTTCTCTATCAAACTGAGTACTCTTTTTTCTATTTTTCTTTATTTTCCTTTTATTTAACTTTTTTGCCACACCACACAGCATGCAGGATCTTAGTTCCCTGACCAGGGATCAAAGATCAAATCTGTGCCCCCTGATGTGGAAGCACAGAGTCTTAACCACTGGATCATGGCAGAAGTCCCTAAGTGCCTTTTTCTGTTGTTTAATGGCAAAAAGGAGGGTTACATAAGTAACTCTAGGTTCATTTGGGCCTCCAATTGTTAGATTTGGAAGCTGTCCAGCCTAACCTGCCCTGGTTGGAAGTCAAAAGTTCCATTCACTTCCCCTTCACCTTTCTGAGAGGACAAGTAATAATAATCACAAGGACTCAGAAGCACTGACTCTTGAGCGAGGCCATATGGGTTCAAGTCCCAGCAGAACAGGCTGTGTGCTCTGGGCAAGACAATTAACCTCTCGGGGCCTCAGTGTCCTCATCTCTAGAACAGGGGCAAGAATAGCACTTAGAACTTGGGATTACTATCTGCATTAAGGAGTACTTTGCAATGTTCTTAAAATAGCACATGATACATAGTAAGCACTGTAAGTTTCATGTATAAAGGGTTCATTTTGTAACATTTACAAAATAAAATTATTAAGCAACATTTATTGAGCACTGTTATGTGCCAGGCCTTGTTCTAAGCATTTTTACATGTTTTGGGTTGGCCAGAAAGTTCATTCAGGGTTTTCCATAAGAAGTTATGGAAAAACTTGAATACACGTTTTTGCCAACCCACTATTAACTCTTTAATTTGGGATAATCTTATGAATTATTATTTCCACTTTACCAATGAAGGCATTGATACTTAGACAAGTTAAGACACTTGCCCATGGTAACAGAACCAATATATGGTGGTACTAGAAACCAAACTCAGGCAGAATAGCTCCAGAAACCTCTATCTCAGTCCCTGCTTTTTATTCTTCCTTTCTTGAAGAGGAACAGGTAAGAAGCTCTGTTCTGTGGGTGGGGAAATGGATGCTCTGAGAGGTTAAATTTCTTGCCCAAGGCTTCACAGCAAAACAGAAGCTTGAACCCAGTTTTTTCCAGTGAACAGCTCTGGGACTAAGCATGGACCCAGAGTTCTGGGATAAGCTGAATTGCCTAAACCAGCCCTTCTGACTGCAGAAGCAGACATCTGAGGTCAGTGCCCAACACTGGGGAACACCCCGTTCTCCCCCGCCCCAGCCTGGGCCATACTCTCGGTGTACCTGGGTGCCACAGATGAAACGGACAGAGCTAAGGCCGGCTCCAAACTCCTTTAGGGTCTGCAGACCCGCCTGGATGACCTCAGGGTGGCTGCTCAGGCCCAGGTAGTTGTTGGCACAGAAGTTAATAATTCCTGAGATGGAGGACAGGGGATAGACACAGGAGCTCAGGACAATCAGGGCCTGTAAAGGTGCCAGGCCCTGGGGACTCAAGAGAGGAAATGAACCTGGAATCTCCTTGAAGAGGCAACAACCACACAGTACGATCTGTTCTGGGGCAGAGGCCAGGCTGGGGGAGCGGGGAGCCCCTAGAGGGCACCGAATTCAACAGCTACAGGAGAGGGAGGGGCAGAAATGGACTCCCAGAGCAGCACTTTGGAGAATGAGAAGGTTTGGATCACATTCACCCACAGCCCTTCCTCTCTGGCTTCTCCTATCTCTGAAGACAACCAGTAACCCCCTAATCTGGCCCTTGGCTCTTTCTGGGTAAAAGAGGGCACCACAGAGCCTTGCAATGGTCTCCAAACTCCACACAGTTGACTTTGCTGCCTGGTACAGAACTGTATGCCCAGCAGGGTGGCCTCTCTGAGACCCTGACCCTCGCATTTTACAGCCCAAGGTGGACACAGCTGACCCAGGGAGGAAACTAAGGCTCCAAGAGGGCAAGGTTTACTCAGTTTGGGAGAGGCAAAACAGGATGGGAACCTGGGTCTCCTAATTTCCCACTGTTTGATCTGCTGCAAGGTTCCCTGAAGGAGGATAGAGACCTCTGTTTTACAAATAAGCACAACAGCACCAAATATTCCAGGCCTATTTCCTGGGCAGAAGACAGGTTTGGAGGCCTACTGGTAACCAGCACCCACCTGGGTCCTGGCACAGACAAGATGAGCAGTGACCACAGATAAGACAGAAACCAGGGCGGCCTGGTGGGCCAGTTCACAGTATGACTTGTGGGGCAACCCTCAAGCCCCTTACTCAAACAGTGATTTTGGCCAGAAAGTTGGTCTCTATGGACAGTTACATGACCTTCCAGCTCCAATATACCAGAAGACCTACACTAAAAGCCCAGCTCTTCCTGCAGCTAGCTGGGGGTTTATAGGCAAGACACTTCAAATCTATGAGCATCAGCGTCTCTTCGTTTATAAATGGGACCAGTCATGCCCATGTTTTGAGATTTGCAGGAGTGCAGGCGCAGCAATTAGCAGAAATCTGAACAAAGCAGCAGCTCTAGAAATGCGGGATTTCTTGCTGCTGCCTCCCCATCACCCTTTCTTGAATCCGTATGGTGGGAGCCAACTGGCTGTCTCTCTTCCTTACGTTCTCACAGGCTGGATCTCAGATCGAGCCCTGGCCTCTAAATAAAAAAAGGTGCTCAAAGGGTAAATTACCTTCTTCTGGGGGAAAGGATCTAATCAGGTTAGAATTAACTGTGGGAAAAGGCAAGTCGGCCTGACAGATGGGAAGCGGTCCAGCAGCGGCTACGTGTGCCTGTGCTCCGGCCCGCTCACTGCCTCCAGGACCTCCACTTCAGCGAAACCCTCAGGACGGGCCCCTGAACACCCAGCCAGGTCTGGCGATTCCCAGGAAGGGGGAGTTACCTCCCGGGGCGCCGTCCACGTGGATGTGCGGCCCCTGACGGGACGTGATGACCCTCTCGCTCTTCCAGGTGCCAGCTCCGCGGATGCTTTCCAGCTCCTCCTCCAGGATGCCACGCAGCTGAGCCAGCGCTGACTGCGCCCGGCTGCCGCGGGGGACCCGGGAGAGCGCAGCATGTAGGACGCGGCCAGCCCACATTTTGCCCACCTCGCCGTAGCTAGGCTGCTCGCTCAGGTCTTTGCGCACCGAGGCCGCGGCGTGATCACGTGCGGGGCTGGGCCCCGGCAGCCAATCGGAGCGAGAAGGGCTCTGCTCTAGAGCAGGGGAGGCGGACCTAGGAATAGGAGGGCGGAACCTGGCGGGATAAGCAAGAGGACGAAAGTGGAGTGACTTGTAAATTGAGACAGGAGCTGTCCGTGTTGGGGGAGAGGAGGCGACCGGGGTTGGAAGGCACACCAGGGCCAGACCCACCAGATCCCCACCCCCTTCCCATGCCGTGCCTACACACACATCTCCCGGAAGGTAGGGACGCCCTCCGGACGCGGGCTCCTAGAAGCAGGCTGAGGCACGTTCCATATGCTCCGGCCCTAAGGTTTCCTGGGTTCTCTCTTGCTCTTGGAACTCTCCCCAGTGCTTAGGTGCAAAAGCCCCCAAGTTTCGCCCACCATATTGCTCCGCATTCTCCTTCAGTTTTAGAAGTATGGAAAAACACACCGCTCAGATTTTTTTTTAAATTTTATTTTAAAGTTTGAAAATTACAAAGACAGCAAATTCTTCCAGGCACAAATAACACTTATTTTAAAAGGGGCGAGGGGGTGGGGAGAGCGCAAGCGCGCCTATTTAAAAAAAGGAAAGACTGTACAGGGTTTTTTTCTCCCAGCTCCCGGGTATGAAACGTTAAGTACTACCCCTAGATATGTATATATACATACATACATACATACATACACACACACGCATACACACACACCAGACCTAGCTCTGTAAAACTACTTAGCAATTCAAAGTCTGCAGTATGTCTTACTGTCCACTCCCCCGCCCCCCCCTCCTCCCCACCCCCCGTCTACTACTACATATAAAAAAGTAGAGGTCTGGAGGTTTTTAAGTGGTGGGTGGTAGGGCTGAACCCCCACTGGACTGCCAAGCAAAGCCATCTCTTATACAAGAACCAGAAATCAGGGGGAAAAGGAAAAAGTTCCTCCTAGGAAACAATACAATTGTGTGGAAAACCCAAGTTTCAACAGGGGCACACTGAGGCACTTGGCTGACTGACTCCTCACCCTTCCCCTAAAGTTCCCACTCCCATTTAACAGACTTTCTGAATCCACAGAAACCCCCCACAGTGGCTAGTTTCTAGCTGACTGAAAGAAGCTAGTTTCTAGGACCAGCTGTCACTTTAACCCTCCCTCCCATTCCCTAGGACAATAGAGAGGCTACAGGGACAGACTAACAGAAGTGAGAAGGAAACTGGGTTTGGACGTCCCACTTTCACCGGGAAGGTGGCATACAGCCAAGAGAGGGCTTCCCCCACCCCCATCTACCTCCTTTGCCGTCCAGCTGCTGCCATCCCTCTCTCCTCCCCAAGGTTCTGAAACTCACACAAGGAGTGCTCAACTTAAAGCTTGATGGTCTCTGAGAAACTCCTACAAAGCTTACAGTTCCTAGGCTCCCTGTCACCTAGCCCCAACAAACTACCTTGCCCATTCCTCCCCACAACCCCACCGACTTTTACCTTCAGAGTGAACCAACCACCCAACTAAAGAAAAACACACAAACCCACCCAAATTCCCAAACCCACAAGCAGATTAGTAACAAATAAAACAAAATATAAGTAAATTCTCATCATTACAGAGATTTGTTGTTGCTGTCCTTGCATGGTTGGTTAAGGAAAAATGAATTATTCCCTAATTTCTGAGGAATACAAATTCTGTCTCTTTACAAAGTCAGCAGGGAAAAGGGCAAAGGATGGCAGATGAGACCAAGAGAGAAGGAGATAAAGTATTTACAGAAAATAGGCAGAAGTGTCCACAAGAAAAGCCTCATTGTCACTTCTTCTTGCCGGTCCTCTTGGCACTGGACTTGGCTTTGGGCTTCACTGGTTTGGTCTTCTTAGGCTTGGATGCCTTGACTGGCTTGGCTTTGACAGTCTTAGGTTTTTTGGTTTTCTTGGGCGTGGCAGCTGGCTTCTTCTTGGCCTTCTTGACTGGGGTGGCTTTGGGCTTCTTGCTTGGGGCTTTGGAGGCAGCCTTCTTGGGCTTGGCTGCCTTCTTTGGCGTGGCCACCTTCTTGACTTCCTTCTTCGTCTTCTTGAAGGCCACGGACCTTTGGGCTCGTCGCTCTTGGCCAGGCGGAAAGACCCCGAGGCACCCACCCCTTTGGTCTGCTTGAGGACTCCAGTGGTGACCAAGCGCTTGATGGACAACTTGATCTGGGAGTCCGCATTCTCACCCACCTTGTAATGGCTCTTGATGTACTTCTGGATGGACTGGCGCGAGGAACCAGCGCGGTTCTTCTCTGCTTGGATGGCAGCCACGATCATGTCTGAATACTTGGGGTGGTCTGTGGACTTCTTGGAGGCCTTGGCCCGCTTGGGCTTGGCCGCAGGGGTGGACGTGGAGTTCTCGGTCATGGTGGCCTGCGTGGTCCTGCTGTTGAAGAAGGCACCTTCCAAAGGGCCAGCCCTCGTCAGAAGCCAAGGAAAGCCTGATTCGGGATCTGCTCTGGAGCCTCTGCCTCCCAGACCAGTCCAGAGGCCGGCTCTCGGGGGCCCGGCTCGGGTCGGGTCGCGGGGAAGTCTCACTGGGCCGTGTCTGCGTGGCCCGGCCCCGCCGGTCTGTCGGTCGGTCTCGGCGCCCGGCTCTGCCTCTGCCTCCGCCTCCTCCTCTTCTGCCTCTCTTTTCCCAGCTCCGCGTCTGGCGCTCGGGCGGCGCATCCGGGTATTTAGCGGCGGCGGGCGGACCGCGGTGAGGACAGGGCTGCTGGCTGCCTGCTCCCGGCCCAGAATGGCGCCGCGCCGCCGCCATCTGTGTTTCTTCCGCCGAGCAAATCCGACCTTTCCTCCCAGCCCGGGCCTTCCTGCTCCCCGCCGCCGCGCCGGGCCGCTGCCTGGCTCTCTGAGCTCCCCCGCCAGGCGTCCAGCTGCCTTGGCCGCCGCCCCCCGCGTTCTCCACGCGCCCCAAACAGCGCTGAGGACCGCTGGCGCGCCGGCACATTCCCCTTTGCGGGGGCTGGCTCTGCGGGGCCTGAGAGTCCCGCTGCTTGAAAACCCCGTAGGAAAGCTACCCCCTAGGGCTACCGGAGACCCCACTCCCGGCCCGCGGCGGGACCCCCAGCCCAGCAGAGCGGCCCGAAAGCGGCCCCAACTAACACACGCGGCCCCGAGACGGGCGACTCCCAGCCGGGCCGAGCTGGGACAGGGGGAGGGGTCGCTCCCCGGGGTCCGGTCACCTCTCGGGGGTCATCCTGCCACTGGGCCCCCGCATCTCTACCATCTCTCAGTCCATAGGCCCCCTAAGTAAACTTTGCCTGGAAGAGTTGGAAGGGCACTTTCAAACTTTGTCCCTTCCCCCCTCCTCTGTGTTCGCTCCCCCAGCGCCCCCCGACATCTGCATCAAGGATCTCTCCTGAGGTCGAACCCCGAATGCTGCATGGGTCCCTGAGGGGAATGAAGAGGGGTCTCCCAGGTCTCCTCCTCTCCTCAAAGCGCACCCCCCCCATCCTCCATGTATCCTAACTGGTAATTCATTCATAGTCCTGCCTCAGCCTAGCAGTTTTGGGATGTCAGAGACAGAGCTTGCTGCCCCTACTCCTAGGACCCAGCCTGGGGGTCTAGCCCCCCTCCCAGAGCTCCTTGAAGACAATGAGCTGGGAGGTCCACAATGAAGGCGCTGCTCAGAAGGCTCCTAAATCAAAGACTGTCTTGGGGACCCCTGGGATGAGGAGAAGCCCTGAGAGCTTTGAGTTTGGGAAAACGGGGCTCTGGCGGGGAGGTCGAGGAGAGGGTCATATTGCTTGAGTCCTGAGTGATGTTCAGAAAGTGTGAGTTGTTCAGGGAGCCCTGGCTGGGACCACCTCCATTTTGCTGGGAAGATCCGATGTCTTTGTTAAAATGTATGTATCTTTTCCCTTGCTGCTTGGCAGGTACAGATAAGGAAAACAAGGGGCACCACCGTCTGTGGGGAGCCTCGGAGGCTCAGAGGGCCTTTAGTGGTCAGAGGCTCAGCTCAGCGTTCCTGGGACCCCCTCGTCTGCCATAGACGTCCTATATTCACATGCAGGGTCCCCCTTGGCAGGGGTCCTAGGCTGAGATTCTATAATGCTCCCTCTCTGAGCCGCCTCCCGCAACAACCCGCTTTATTCTCCAAGCAAATAAGCCGACACTCTTAGCTTAAACAATACCCTGGTGGTGGGGGTTTATAGCTAGTCAAAGTGATGAAGGCATCTGGGTAGTGAGGTCCAGGAGCTGTTTGCAGACTCCAGCTGTAAACGGGGAAGGGTTGGAGGGTTTAGATGGGGGAAGAGGGGGAAACTGGTTGCAATTGGGAGGTGTGTATGTGTGGGGGAACGGCTCCTACTGGACTTGGGAATCTCTGAGGAGAGGGAAATTAATTAATGGGTTCCCCCTCCCATACTCACACCAACGGTTAGATTAATCCAAATGATTGGGAACGGGGAGGGGGAGTCTTGAGACTCTGTCGGTGTGGTATACCTTCTCCGGGGCTTATCTTGGTGGCACAGATGAGGAAGAGAAACCAGGAAGGGCCAGGTTAGTTCAAAAGCTCAACCTTATTTGAATACTGTCAATTACCCCGAAGTCTCCTGGCTTGAAAACACAACATTCCGATGGGTTTGCTTTGGTTATTGTCAAAGACAGTTCTTCCGGTTCCCACTAAGATCTGGATGGGAAAATAGGCATCCACGTGACAGCCACAGGTCTGAGATGTTTCACTCAGCGATCCTATAGACATGTCATCCCCTTATCCCAGGTCCCCGCGTGTCTAAAAATAAGGCCTGAATGAATTCAATGGCACCATGATGAAATAATTTTATTCACACAGCGCTCTCCGGCTATTTCTTGATCCTTCGCGCCTCCTGCCTAGGGAAGCAGGTAACGCGATCACTCCCCCGCATCACTCCCATTTTACGGTGAAGGTCACGGGGACTAGGAAGGACGGACGTGGAGGCGCTTTGTGAGGCTCAGCTCCCCACGCCCCCAGGCCTTTTCTTCATTTTGTAATTCTCACATCTCGAATCCCCGCCCATCCCAGCAACCGGTAAATTCTCTCCCGGTCCTGAAGCCAGAAATGGAGGGAGGTGTCACCTCGGGGTCTCGGGGGCTTTACCGCCGGCGGACATCCTTTCTCCTGCAGGCGCCGAGATTCTCTGCCCCTCCCCTTGTAAGGGAGAACTGGATAAGAAGGTGGGGCGGGGGGAGTGAGGGGGGTTGGCAGGGGTTTCCCGGAGTTAGGCATAGAGTCCGAGACCGAGGTGGGCACGAAGAGAACAGGGTGCCTCCAGATTGGCTTGGGCTCACCTCCCTCGCAGACCCTGCAGTCTGGGGAGGGGGGGGGTCTTCTTTCTAGACCACGACCCGGCCCCACCCGCCTACCCTGGCAGGGTACCAATCTTCGAGTCGTTTAGTGGCCGGCAGAAGGCGAAACTCCCTCCGCCTCATTTAACGCGAGCCCTTTAAAAACCGGGGAGCCGCAGAGCTGCGGGCAATTCCTCCTGGGAAATGTAGTCCCCGGGTGGCAGCCCCGCACTGCGACCCGCCGGGGACCTCCCGAGCCGCCTCGGAACTACGGAGCCTCCCCAAGCATGGAGAGGGGGTCAGACCTCGCCTGTCCATTCATTTAGGAGGGGCCCAGACCTCCCTGCAGTTTTTCGGTTGTCAAAAAAGGCCCTTGGTGTTTTCATTTATCGAAAAGGGGCTCTACCTATCTCTGGGGTTGGTGTGAAGGTGAAATGAAATCCTGTATGGAAAAGGGTAAATCGAGCTAGAATGCGGGGGTCTTCTAACACGCCTGGGTGAATGTGCCCGTAAATTTACTGAGTACATTCAAGTCATACATAACATCTCCATTTATCAGAGAGGAGGTCTGTGATGGCTAAATGATTTGTCCAAGGTGGGTGAACCAGGAGGGTGACGGGTGACAGACTCTCAAGCCAATGACGTTCCCTCTCCAGATGTGAACTCATTCTGGTCTTTGGAAAACTAAGGTATTCATTTGATATGTGCCAGGCCCTGGGATAGGGCTGTGAACAAGAGACCTCTGCTCTTGTGGAACTACTTTCTAGTGGAGAAGCTAGGTAAGCAAAGAAGTCCCTTGTATGGTATGTCGGGAAAGCCTTGACTGCAAAGACAAAAATTAGAGCAGAGGGACTCCCCAGGTGGTCCAGTGGTTAACAATTCACCTTCCAATCAGGGGGAAACAAGTTCAGTCTCTCCCTGGTTGGGGTACTAAGGCTTCACATGCTGTGGGGCAGCAAAGCCCAGATGCAGCAACCACTGAGCCCAGGGCCAATGGAGCAGGTGCTTCACAACAAGAGAAGCCCTTGCACCGTGAGAAGACCATGTGCCGCCACAGAGACCCAGTGCGATAATTTAAAACAATAGAGCAGGGTAAGGGGAGCTAAGAGTGCTGAGAGAAGAATGTTTGTGATTTTAAATAGGGTGGTCAGAGAAGGACTCATTAAGCAGACATGTGAGCAGATTCAAAGGAGATGAGAAAGGGAGCCATTTTTATTCCTGGAGGAAGAATCTTTCAAGCAGAGGGAATACCCAGTGCAAAGGCTCTGTGGCAGGAATGTACAGGGTAGCTGAATTAAGAAGGACACTAAGGGGAGATGAGGGTGTTTTTGTTTTGTTTTGTTTTTAAAAGATCTGGGAAACAAAGGAGGCACAGGTCACATAGTTTGGGATACTATTGTAGGGACTTTGGCTTTTACTCTGAGGGAGATGGGAGCCACTGGACAGTTTTGAGCAGAGGAGGGACATGATGGGACCCAGGCAAGAGCCAACCAGTCACCTGTTGCAGCTGTGTGGAGAAGCCGCAGACGGCAAGGACAGAAGCAGGATAGGGAGTCTGTTGCAGTAATCTAGGTGAGGGATTATGGCAATTTGGTCCATAGGGCAGCAGTGGAGGGGACGGAAAGTGGTCAGGTCCCAGGACACTGTGGATTTTGGCTTGAATGAGCAAAGATGGAGTTGTCATTAAGTGAGGCAGGCAAGACTGAGGGGTTTCAGAGTTCTGGCTGGGTTAGGTTTGAAATGCCTCCCAGATGTGTGAGTAGAAATGCTGAGAAGGCAGATAAATAGAAGAACCTGAGTCTGGAGTTCAGGGAGAGAGAGCTACCTTCCTTTTCTCCCATTTAAAGACCCTCTACTTTAGCCAGGTGGGAACAAAACAAACTTGGTTTGGTCATACTGGGCTCAGAGGCCACTGGGGAGACGCTACTGATATCACTGCAAACTGTGATTGTGTCAAGCGCAGATAAGGCTGAGAACCAGGACCTGAGATAAAGGTCACAGGTGAGCTTTTGTAGATCAAGCGCCAGGAGAGGCCATGTGGTTAGAGGGGGGCAGGATGGGGAGTGTGATGGGAGATGTCCTCAGGTTGAAGAGCCAGCTGGAGCACGTGGGGCTTTAAGCCACGGCAACAGGTGTAGATTTTGCTTTGAGTGCAGTCAGAAGCTGCTATAGAATTTAAGCTTAAAATTTTGTTTCTTAAAATAATTAACCCAGTTATTTTAAAATAAAAATTTAAATCATGACATACATCACCCATGCAAGAGAGTATGCAATGTATATTCAGTTCTAAAACCAATGTGGAGACAACTGTTTCTTTTGCTCAAGTTAACATAAGAAACATCATCAGTCCATTGGAAACACTGTTTATTGCTCTCCCTGATCATGTCTCCGTGACCTTTATCCTGAAATTCTGTAAGCAATTCTCTTGTGTTTCTTTCTTTATGGTTTCCCCATATGTGTACTTAACCCCATACACTACTGTATAACTTAGTTTTGCCTGTTTTTGGATCATAGACAAATGGAATCATATCATGAGTATTTTTTTCTGTGACTTGTTCTTTTATTCAGTGTATTTTTCAGAGTCATCCCATTGGTGCAGGCAGCTGTAGCTCAGTGGTCAGAGCACATACTGGTTGTGTAGGACCTGGCATTTATAAAATTTTTAGAGTCCTTTAAAAAAATACAAAATTGTAATAGAATATTAGGTAACAAGTGAATTTATATTTAGAGTGAGAAAAGAACTCACAACAAATCCTAGATTTAAAAAAAAAACCTGGTAAATATCACAAAGATCATAAAATCCAGAAATATATCTTTTCTGATGCACTGTTTGACCCACATTGCTAGGATCCCTCTCATGGCCATACAAGGCACTTGCACAAGGGAGAGAACCTTCACTGAGGCAGCTTCACAGTGAATCCATCCCAGAAAGTGGTATGTTCCACTGTAGGAAGAAGCTGCAGTTTCGCTTCATGCTACTTGTGATAAATGGCTCCCAGACCTGTCCACATCCTCTTTCCTGGAACCTGTGCATATGTCTGTCACGTGGCAAGTTTGCAGATGGAGTAAAGTTTGCCAACCTTGAGATGGAAGAGTACCCTGAATTATCCAGGGGGACTCCAGTGTAATCACAAAGGTCCTTAAGTGGAGGAAGAGGGAGGCTGAAGAGTAACAACCAGAGAGATGGCATCATGAAAGAACTGACCACTGTGGGCTTTTTAGATGGAAAGAGCCCACAAGCGAAGAGGCAGGCTGCCTCTGGAAGGTGGAAAAGGCAGAATCCAGATCTTCCCCTACAGCCTCCAGAAAGAACACACACCTGCTGACAGGTTGATTTTAGCTTCAGTTCAGTTCAGTCGCTCAGTCGTGTCCGACTCTTTTCGACCCCATGAATCGCAGCACGCCAGGCCTCCCTGTCCATCACCATCTCCCAGAGTTCACTCAGACTCACCTCCATCGAGTCCGTGATGCCATCCAGCCATCTCATCCTCTGTCATCCCCTTCTCCTCTTGCCCTCAATCCCTCCCAGCATCAGAGTCTTTTCCAATGAGTCAACTCTTCGCATGAGGTGGCCAAAGTACTGGAGTTTCAGCTTTAGCATCATTCCTTCCAAAGAAATCCCAGGGCTGATCTCCTTCAGAATGGACTGGTTGGATCTCCTTGCAGTCCAAGGGACTCTCAAGAGTCTTCTCCAACACCACAGTTCAAACGCATCAATTCTTCAGCGCTCAGCTTTCTTCACAGTCCAACTCTCACATCCATACATGACCACTGGGAAAACCATAACCTAGTGAGACCCTATTTGGACTTCTCACCTCTAAAACTGTAAAGTAATAAATTTGTGTTGTTTCAAGCCAACAAATTTGAGACCATTTGTTTCAGCAGCCTTAGGAAATTAATATATTACTGTTTGGGTTGATATTTAGGTTGTTCCAGTTTCTTACTTTCCAGACAACGTTGCTGTTTGTGCAGCCTCAGCTTTACCAGGTAGAGGCAACTGCTTCTCATAGGCTACAGTTTGGCTGATTTGGGGAACAGCAGGATGAAGGTGGTGAGACCATTAGGGGCCATCTCAGTGAGCTAGAGGTAAGAAGCGACAATGGAGGTGGGAAGAAGGGTCAAATGTGAGAAATATTAAAGAGGACTAGTCCGCAGGACTCACTAAAGGGTTCCCTGTTGGAGGTGAGGGAGCAACCAGAAAGAGTCCCAAGTTCTGGAGCAGAAGCAAGGATGGTGGTGGAACCAGAGATGCTGATGGCTGAAAGTCTGATACCAGGACCCGTCCTCAAGGGCATCCCCATTCCCACCCTCGCTGGTGGCTCTCCTGGTCCCTTTTCATCCTTTACAACCTCATGTCTTGGAAGCTGACCTCTCACCCACTTCTCCCAAGTTAGGAAAATGATTGAAATCCCATGTGAATTCAGAGCCAAATGATGGACAGAAAGAGAAACATACACTCCCAGGACAAAGGAATGAAAATGCAGGTGATAGCTTCACCATTAAACTTTAACTAATCTGGCTGAACTAAACTCTTACTAGTTTCCTAAGATTTAAAGCAGCAAAGACATCAGCAAGGCAAAGACTGAGGGTTTTGATTCTTAGAAACAGTTTAATCCCCTGCATTGGCACCATCCTTTGGGAACACATGGGACTCTTCTGCAGGAGAGGAGGCTGTATGTGCAGATTTGGGAGGTGTCTGTAGTACACCAATTCAGAAAAGCAGACTGAGAACAATTTATGTGGGGATCTAATTTTTATAAAATAGGGCACTTCATCCAGGTATATAGTAGTAGTTCACATAGAGCTATTCCTGTGTGCCCAGCATTGTGCTGAGGGCTATCTGCTCTGTGGTAGTAATGTGACAGAGGGTGAGATGGTTGGATGGCATCACTGACTCAATGGACATGAGTTTGAGGAAACTCTGGGAGATAGGACAGGGAAGCCTGGGAGTGCTACAGTCCATGGGGTCCCAAAGGGTCAGACACGACCTAGCAACTGAACAATGACAATAATGCGTTTGGACCTTTTTCTGTGATTGTCACTTCCTCTGACAGATGGGGAAGGAACCTGTCCAAAGGGGTCTGACTCCATGCCCTAACCAACTCTCAAAGCTTCCCTCCCTTGGACTTCCCTGGAGGTCCAGTGGCTAAGATTCTGTGCTCCCAATGCCAGGGGCCCCAGGTTTGACCCCTGGTTGAGGAACAAGATCCCGCTGCAATAAGAGTTTGGGTGTCACAAGTAGATCCAGCATGCTGCAACTAAAAGATCCTGCATGCCACTGCTAGGACTTGACACAGCCAAAGAAATGAATAAGGAAAAACAAATGTGTATTAAACAAACAACAAACAAACAAACTTCCCCTCTCTTAATCTGGGGACTAGGAGGGCAAATTTGTGGCTGTCCCTGGGAGCCCCAGGAGGAAAGAGCCTGAGTACCAAGCCCTCTCTTATACAGGTCATTGAGATTCGCTGCCATCTGACCCATTAAAACAGTCCTGACTAAGGTCATCTGGCAAAGAAGACACCTATGCCCCTGAGAGAGGGAGGTCACTCTGTGGGAAGGCAGACATCACATGTGGCTTGGGTGGGAAGCCATGCTCTCCCCCAACTGTGCCCCCACCTTCTGGCATCATTCCCATTTCAGGGATCAAGAACTGAGCTCCTGGTATGAACCTTGGGGCCAGCAACAGCCAGGCTGGGAGCTATGGAAGTGGGATTGGCCTTAGAATCCAGTGAGCTCTGGGAATCTCAGGCTATTCTGGAAGAGGCCTCCAGAGGGAGACGCTGGGCCTCTTTACCAATAAGTGCGTGGGGTGCATGACAGATGGTTTTTAAAAAGCAACCTCAGGACTTCCAAGGCAGTCCAGTGGTTAAGACTTCACCTTCCAATGCAAGGAGTGTGGGTTTGATCCCTGGTCGGGGGGCTAAGATCCTAAATGCCTTGTGGCCAAAATGAACATAAAATAGAAGCATATTGTAACAAATGTAATTAAAAACTAAAAAAAAAAAATAAAACATGCTGAGTTGTGACCAGTAGGTCATTCTCCAGGCTGGACAAGTGGGCTATGGATATGTGTGTGTACATCCATGTTATTATTGCCAGTTTTCTCTGAGGAATAGAATTAGGTAATGGCAGGCTTTATTTTTTACTTTTATACTTCCATTTTGTTTTAATTTTTGAAACAAGCATGCATTACTTTTGTAATAAAGAACCTTCAGAATGTCAGAAACATACATATGAAGAAAAGGCAAAAAATAATATGAAGAAACTGCTTCAGAGTACATATGATGAACATTAAATGTCCAAAGCATATAGAATACTGTTACAAGCCCTTGGAAGAACAATGGTCACACCACAGTGGGAAACGTACATAAACAGATAAATTATAGACAAGTAAAAACAAATAGCTCATTTGATGTCATATATAAGCAAAGATATGCAGCATTAAACATTAGCAATATCAGATTTTCCACCTTTCAGGTGTTTTTTTTTTTTTTTTTTTTTTGGTCTCATAGCTTGCAGGATCTTAGGTCCCCTTAGTTCCCTGACCAGGGATTGAACCCAGGGCCTTGGAAGTGAAAACATAGTGTTAACCATGAAGGAATTCCCTAAGATTTTTACAAATGGTAACAGGACTGGAAGAAACACAGGCTGGAATCAAGATTGCCGGGAGAAATATCAATAACCTCAGAGATGCAGATGACACCACCCTTATGGCAGAAAGTGAAGAGGAGCTAAAAAGCCTCTTGATGAAAGTGAAAGAGGAGAGCGAAAAAGTTGGCTTAAAGCTCAACATTCAGAAAATGAAGATCATGGCATCTGGTCCCATCACTTCATGGGAAATAGGTGGGGAAACAGTGGAAACAGTATCAGACTTTATTTTGGGGGCTCCAAAATCACTGCAGATGGTGATTGCAGCCATGAAATTAAAAGACACTTACTCCTTGGAAGAAAAGTTATGACCAACCTAGATAGCATATTCAAAAGCAGAGACATTACTTTGCTGACTAAGGTCCGTCTAGTCATGGCTATGGTTTTTCCAGTAGTCATGTATGGATGTGAGAGTTGGACTGTGAAGAAGGCTGAGCACCGAAGAATTGATGCTTTTGAACTGTGGTGTTGGAGAAGACTCTTGAGAGTCCCTTGGACTGCAAGGAGATCCAACCAGTCCATTCTGAAGGAGATCAGCCCTGGGATTTCTTTGGAAGGAATGATGCTAAAGCTGAAACTCCAGTACTTTGGCCACCTCATGTGAAGAGCTGACTCATTGGAAAAGACTCTGATGCTGGGAGGGATTGGGGGCAGGAGGAGAAGGGGATGACAGAGGATGAGATGGCTGGATGGCATCACGGACTCGATGGAGGTGAGTCTGAGTGAACTCCGGGAGTTGGTGATGGACAGGGAGGCCTGGCGTGCTGCGATTCATGGGGTCGCAAAGAGTCGGACAAGACTGAGCTACTGAACTGAACTGAACAGGACTGGGAGTGAGTCAGGCACACCCTTCCCCTGCTTGCAGGAGAGGACATTAGATCAACATGTTTGGATAACAATTTGCTGCTAGTACTCAAGGACCTTGAATTGTTCAAGGATCTAATGAGAAGAGAACCAGACAAACGCAAACCAAAGGACATTTATAAGATGACTGGCCTGGATCCTCCCAAAACACTGAAGTCATGAAAAACTACAAAGGCAGAGACATGTCCCAGACTACAGAAGACAAGAGAGACCCAGTTAAATGCCGTATGTGCTTCTGGATGGACCTTGGATCTCAAAGAGAATAACTTCTAACAGACTTTATTGAAACAGTTAAGGAAGTTTGAATGTGGGCTCTATAATAGATAACATTGCACCTGTGTTACATTTCCTAAATATGATCATTGGATTGTGCTCTTGTGAGTGAATGTCTTTTTACTTAAGAGATGGATGCTGAAGGGCTGAGAGAGTGTTGTGATGTCTGCAACTCAGATCACTGAGCAATATATATATATATTTAGATAGAGATATAGAATATATATAAACAGATGTCAACAGAGAACACGAGAGAGAAAGCAAGGATGGCAGAATCTCGACAGTTGGTGAGTCTGGGCAAAGGATACATGGGAATTTAATTGGACTATTTTTTGGGTAAAATTTTATTTATTTATTTTTGGCTGCACAGCATGGCATATGAGGATCTTAGTTTTTGGTTGTTTGTTTACTTTTTGGCCATGCCCCCAGCAGGAGGGATCTTAGTGTCCTGACCGGGGATCGAATTCATGCTCTCTACATTGGAAGCACAGAGGCTTAACCACTGGACCACTAGGGAAGTCCCAGCAAGGATTTTAGTCTTCATATGGGGATCTTAGTTCCCTGACCGGGGATCAAACCCACATCCCCTGCACTGGAAAGCAAAGTCTTAACCCCTGGATACCCCAGGAAAGTCTCCCTATTGAACTTTTCTTGCAGCTCGTCTGTAGGTTTGAGAATGCACAGAATAAGTTGGAGGAGAAGTGTTTAAGGTCAAGTGAGTCTAGCGGCACAGCCCATTCTCAACTCAGTCTTCTGAGTGACAGGCAGAATGTGCAACCTGGTGGGGCTGACCCTGGCACTGGTTCCAGCACCCCCCAGCTTGCTCCTGTTCTCCTCTGTCCTTCGGGTCCCAGCCCTCAGCACTTCCGGGCTGGAGACCCTTTGCAGACCTGTCTGGGCGGTTCATGCCACGTGCTGCTACTGCGTCCTGGTTTCACTCCAGACCCCGAGCCAGTCCTTTCTCCTCAACCCCTCATCCCACGGCCAGGATGAGGCCAAACTGGGACCTTAATCTCAGCTCTCCCTCTGCCTGCAATCTTTGCCCTCGTCTACCCCTGCGTGCTGCCCTGGGACCACTTCCTCACTGGACTTGCCTGTCCGTCCTCCCTAACACTGGAGGCTTGTGTCTTTTCCAGCAAGTGTTGCATGGGCAGCCACAGCCTGGAAGATCATGGAAGCCCCCAGAAGTGGGGGGTCTCCTGGGAGAAGCTGGGAACACCCCATCCCAAATCTGAGGCCCTGCTTCTGCCACCCCAGTGCAGGCCCTGTGGAAGCCCAGGGCATGTGGAGGGTCTGTTTGATTTTATTTTTTTAAAACCAGCAACACTCAACCTCAGCAGCAGTTGTTCTCCGTAACCTCGGGGCACATGCTCTGCTATTGAAGTGGTCAGCTGAGCTTGACCTTGGGGCCCTTCCAGTGAGTAAGAGTCTGCCTGAATGAGGAAATAAAGTGGGGTCCCTGCGTAGGGGCAGGGGGACCGGGGCATCTTGCAAACAACACACAACACAACCAAAACCAGAGTTTCTGGGAAAAGATGGCAGAGTACACAGCTCGTGGCCCTTTCCCTCTGAGAGACCGAAGCCAGCTGCCTGTCAACTCTTGATGTTTTCCAGGCAGCCACTCCCTGACTGCCCAAAGGAGGGACCATTGGCCTTTCTTGGCCCTAGGTTTTGGGAGTGAAGGTCAAAGATTCTAGAATCAAAGAATTCAGAGAAATTATGGAAGCCAAGAATTCGGTCCTCATATTAGAATTCTCACTCTTGTTAGAATTCTTAAATATTAGATTCAGAATCTCTTATAGCTGGACCTCCCTGGCGGTTCAGTGGTTAAGACTCTACACTTGCATTACAGGGGTTCAATCTCTGGTCGGAGAACTAAGATCCCAAGTGCCACATGGAAAACAAAAACAAAACCAACAACATAAAACACCAGCCTCTTATGGCTGGAAAGTGATTAGACAGATGGGCAAATACGGTTTTTCTACTCCATGCACCACATTCTCAGATACCCTAACTGGTACCCTGACCAGCGCCAGCAGCTAAAGGAACCTGGAAGCGAGGCTGGG
Source organism: Nanger dama (assembly GCA_917880005.1). Lineage (NCBI taxonomy): Eukaryota > Metazoa > Chordata > Mammalia > Artiodactyla > Bovidae > Nanger > Nanger dama. The sequence continues at coordinate 10,549,355 of CAKJTW010000046.1, forward strand.
ATGCCCAGGATGGCGAGGAGGCCTACATACTGGGTCTAGCTGCTCTCTGGTGAGAGCCATGCCCAAGTGGAGCCCGCACATATCTGGCATCACTCCCTGCAAGTGTTCAAAACATGCTTTGGTGCTGGCTGGGGTGGAGAGCAAAATGCTGCTCCCAGGAAGGGGTGGGCAAAAACTCCAGGTCTCTGCGGCATCTCTGCAAAGGTTCAGGGCCTTCCCCATGGGCACTGAAGGTGTTTAAACACACCAGAGGAGGCAACATGGGTGGGAGAAATACCCGAATCTGCTATGTGACCTAAAATAGCGTGCTAACCCTCTCTGGGCTCCTGTGCTCTCTCCTATAAAATCAGCATTGGGAAGGCCTCACTGACCCACTAGAAGTCTACAAAGTCTAGCCTGGTGATGAGGTCCAAGCACCATAGATTTATGTTGTCTGGGTTCAGATCCCAGCTTTACCACTTACGGGTATGAGGTCTGGGCAAGCTGACACTTCTGTGTCTCGATTTCCTCCCCTGTAAACTGGGGACAATAGTGGCACACCCCTGATAGAGTTTTCACGAAGACTAAATGTGTGTGTGTGTGTGTATGTGTGTATAGATCAAAATGTGTATGTGGGCTTCCCAGGTGGCTCAGTGGTAAAGAATTTATCTGCCAATGTAGAACACTCCAGTTCCATCCCTGGGTTGGGAAGATACCCTGGAGAAAGAAATGGCAACCCACTCCAGTGTTCTTCCCTAGAGAATCCCATGGACAGAGAAGCCTGGTGGACTATAGTCCATGGTGTTGCAAAGAGTCAGACACGACAGCAACTGAGCACGCGCGCATATGTCCATATGTAATATGTTTATAGTAAATTAAATGTCATTTACCTAATATCTATAATATTATTATATTATAATATGATATGATTATAGAAGAGTGCCTGACACATACTCAGCACACTTTAAGCATTAGCTGTTATCATCATTGTTGGTATTTCATCACCTGGACGGAAATGATGTGTTTACCCATAATAAGACGGGAGAGACTCCACAGACGTGTTAAGTGTCTACTTTTGGCTGATATGTGTGTCAGTTCAGTGTGGAAACAGTAGATTTGCTCCTGCTGATCCAAACCTCTGACTGGCAGTTCCATATGGCTTTCCTTAATTTTTTTTTAATGTAGACATCTATTCTGAATGTAGGTTGCTTGAGAGACCAGAATTTTTAAAACATGAAAGAGGGCCACTTAGAAGAATCCAACCTAATGAAATGACCCTTAAATTCACACAAATATTTCTGCATGAGGATACTCACTGTAGCATTATTTTGAACACTAGAAAAATGGAAAGCACTCCTATGTGAAACAGAATAATAGCGGAGTAAATCTTGGTCTCATCTCATGCCAGTAAGAATAATGGTGGAGCTCTCCAGTTTGTCATGAAAAGATGCTGATGTGTCAAGAGGTTAAAAGATTTCAACAGAGCATTTTTAGCATCTTGTGGTTTTTGAGTAGCCTATGTGTAGTGTGATTCCATGAAAAGCATATACATTTTACATTAAAAGAAGTATATAAATGTGCATGGTCGTGTGTATACACAGGATTACAAAACAGTCTGACAGGATATTCAACAACTTCATAAAGTTTTGCTTCTAAGTGGTAGGTTTACTGCTGATTCTTCTTTTAGCTCATCTGCTTTTGCTCACTTTCAAAAATTAACATACTTCACTTGCATAGTAAATGTTTTAAACTTATAGGGGACAAAATAAAAGTGACCAAAAAGCTGGTTCCTGCTGTACCTGAAGAAATTCCAGGTCCCTTGGTGGCTGAGCCCCAGTCCCATCCCAATGCCCTAGATCTTTGCCGGTCAGGTGATCTCATTCCTCTCCTCTCAGGGCTAGTTTTCTGAGGATCTCCTCAGGGTACTGTGCTGAGCGTCTTGTGTTCATGATACCATCGTATCTTTAAGATCTTCCTTTGAGGCAGGAATGATTTTTCCCATTTTATAGATGAGGAAGCTGAGAGTCACAGAGTTAAGCTACGTGCCCATGGTCACACAGCTGAAAGGCACTGGAGCCAAACCAAACGTGCTGGACTCTAAACTGCTTGCCTGTAACCATCGAGTGGTCCTCTCTCCCTCCTCTGAACTCTGGCTGGAAGTCACAGCCAGCCCTTCTCTGCACAGGCAGTACAGGCTGAGGTACATAGAGTCTTTTTGTTGTTGTTAAGAGTCTTTTTTTTTTTTTTTTACTACAGTTTATGTGCTCCCAGCTTGGCAAAGAATTCCCAACATACTGTCTGAATTTTAGGGAGCTGAGTTGGTAAATACTGATGATGGTGAAGTCAATATCCACATCTCGTTTGGAGCACAGTGACATATAGTCTCCAATGTTTGGCTTGGGCATGTGACCACCCAAAGTGGAAGCTGCCTTTTCCACCCTCTTTACAATTAAAAATGTCCATGTGACCAAGTTCCAGCCAAAGGAATATAAATAGAAGTGTTGTGCTAGGGCTTCCTTAAGAGAAAGCTGGCGTAGGCCCTTTGCCCCTTCCTCTTCACTTCACTTCTCCTACCTCCTGGCTGGGATGCAGATGTGTTGACTGGAACTAGAGCAGCCATATTGGACAATGAGGTGCATTTGTGAATGGACCCACTGTTTAAGATGGGGTGTAGTTCCTAGATATAAGTATATAAGGAAGCTGGGTCCCAGACACTGTGACTCAGCTCAGCTTGGGATCCTTCCTTCAGACTTTTCCAGATAAGGCAAATAAATATCTTTCTTGTTTAAGCTACTGTTTGGTCACACACAGCTGAATATATCCTAACTAATTCACTCACTGATGACTCTCTTTACCAGAATTTGGACTGGGTTTTGGGAACAAAGACAAATCAGACATGAGCTTTATCTTCTCGACACTCACAGTCTGAGGGGGAGACGAAGATGAAATAGATAATCCCAGGACAACTCTAGTCTCAGTTTCATACAATAGGCAGCCAATTGTTCATATAGTCAACTCTTGCCAAGAGATGGGCTTTCTGCTCAACACCAGGCACTGTACTGGGTGCAAGAATACAGATGCCGCCAACCCTCAAGGGGGCCCAGGCTGAGAACACACACCACGATCCTGGAGCCTTCTTTGCATTCAGAGTAGTAGCCTCTGACTCAGTGCCTCTGGAATGTGGTTCCTGGCCTCCTATCAGTCTGGGTCTGCTATTAGTGAGTCTGAGAAGGTGGCTGGGGCCTGGGGAACTGGCTTGGTTCAGGCTGGGGCAGCCTTTCAGACTACCTGCCTCACTGCCCTGTGTGCATATTTTGCTTGGGAAGAGAGGGCGGAGGTGAAGTGAACACCTTTAAAGGATGCTTGTGTGCAGACACGTGTGTGTGTGAGGGTGTGCATATATATATATATGCACATGTTTATAGGTGTACATGACATATGTGGTGTGTGCTAACAGGCTTTTGCATATGTATATGTAAAATACTTATTTAACTTACATGCAGAGTACATCATGAGAAACGATGGGCTGGAAGAAGCACAAGCTGGAATCAAGATTGCTGGGAGAAATATCAATAACCTCAGATATGCAGATGACACCACCCTTATGGCAGAAAGTGAAGAAGAACTAAAGAGCCTCCTGATGAAAGTGAAAGAGGAGAGTGAAAATAATGGCTTAAAGCTCAACATTCAGAAAACTAAAATCATGGCATCTGGTCCCATCACTTCATGGCAGTGATGGGGAAACAGTGGAAACAGTATCAGACTATTTTGGGGGGCTCCAAAATCACTGCAGATGGTGATTGCAGCCATGAAATTAAAAGACGCTTACTTCTTGGAAGAAAAGTTATGACCAACCTAGACAGCATATTAAAAAGCAGAGATATTACCTTGCCAACAAAGGTCCGTCTAGTCAAGGCTATGATTTTTCCAGTGGTCATGTGTGCGTGTGAGAGTTGGACTGTGAAGAAAGCTCAGCACCAAAGAATTGATGCTTTTGAACTGTGGTGTTGGAGAAGACTCCTGAGAGTCCCTTGGACTGCAAGGAGATCCAACCAGTCCATCCTAAAGGAGATCAGCCCTGGGATTTCTTTGGAAGGAATGATGCTAAAGCTGAAACTCCAATACTTTGGCCACCTCATGGGAAGAGTTGACTCACTGGAAAAGACTCTGATGCTGGAGGGATTGAGGACAGGAGGAGAAGGGGACAACAGAGGATGAGATGGCTGGATGGCATCACCAACATGAGTTTGGGTGAACTCCGGGAGCTGGTGATGGACAGGGCGGCCTGGCGTGCTGTGATTCACGGGGTCACAGAGTCGGACACGACTGAGTGACTGAACTGAACTGAACATAAAATACATGTTAATATAAATCCTCTAGGCATGTATTTAGTAAAACATTAATAGAGTCTATGAAATATGAACACATAGTATAATGATATTAATGTATTATTGAGTGTGTTAGAATTCATATTAACATGCCTGTTAGAAATCATAACAGTGAATATCTGTTGAACAGTATTCTCAGTACTGTACAGGAACTACCTCATTTAATCCTTACCACATTCGTACAAGGTCAGCACTGTTATTATCCCCAGGTAAGAGGTGAGGAAACAGGCCCAGAGAGGTTAAATGCTTTGCCTGTGGTCACACAGGTATCCGCAGTCTATCCCCAGCCTGCACCCCAAGCTGCCCACCTGCAAGGCCCTGGGGTATATGCAGGCTCCTGCGCGGGCTGGAGGTCTGAGCGAGGCAGCGTGTGAGCGCAGAGGACGGGGTGGCCGTGGGCACAGGTGTTCTTGCCAGTATGCACCTACAGCTCTGTTTACATGGTGTGGCTCCAGGTGTCCCTGCCCACTCCCTCAGCCTGGAGTGCCCTTTCTCTGCCTTTGTCTCCTGATGACGCCCAAGTCTGTCCCCAGAGACTCAGTGTGGGCGTCACCTCTCCCTACAGGCGGCCCTGACTCCTCTCGCTGGGGCAATTGCAACATCCACCCTGCCTGGTGTGGTCTTCATTGGGGGTGAGGGTGTGTCCTTCACATCTATGTCACCAAGGTCCTGGGACAGGCCTGACCAGGACATTAACAGCAATGATGACAGCTGCCACTTGGTGGGCACAGGCCCTGTGGCCAAGTGTGCTCGGGGCGGTGCCCCTATGACCTCACAGAATCCTGTTTATCAATCCATTCCAGATGATAAGGAAGTAAGTACTTGGCTGGACCAGAAATTGAACCCCAGGCTTGGCTTTAGCTCTGTGGTTCTTATAGTGTGCTCCTTTGGGGCTCTTTTATTTATTTTTTTAATATACACCAGGTCTTAGTTGCGACACATGGGATCTTTAGTTGTGGCATGTGGGGTCTAGTTCCCTGATCAGGGATCGAACCCAGGCTCCCTGGTTTGGGAGTGCAGAGTCTTAGCCACTGGACCACCATGGAAATCCCCTATTTTATTACTTAAGCTTTTATTTATTTGGGAATAGCTATCACTGCACCTGGGAAAACTCAGGAAAGCCTACAACTTCAAAATAAGAGTCCCGTCCCCTGTCACCCACCCTTCCAGACCCCTCCCAAGGCAACCACTGCTCCAGGCTTTTGCACAGCCAGGGCCATATTCCCTCTGGTTTTCCCTCTCCATGTGCATGCACATGAGTGTGTCTCCTTCCAGAGAGGTTCTAAGCATCTCTAAGTACACATGCCAGTCATACCGGTTGTATTTTCTTTCTTTTACATAAACAATGGCATACCCCACACCTGGGTTTGCCTGTTGATTTCCTTACTTCACATCTTGGAGATCTCTCCACATCAGCATATAAGAACTTCCTCACTGCTTTTTAAAAATTAATTAATTAATTTTGGGACTTGCCTGATGGTCCAGGGGTTAAGACTTTGTGTTCTAAATGCCAGAGGCCCGAGTTCAATCCCTGGTGGGGGAACTAAGATCCCACATGAGGCACAGTGCCACCAAATTAATAAAAAAAATTTTAATTGATTAATTTGGCTGCATTGGATCTTCGTTGCTGTGCAGGCTTTCTCTAGTTGCAGCAAGTGGGGGTGCTCTCTGGTTGTGGTGCTTGGGCTGCTCACTGAGGTGGCAGCTCTTTTTGCAGAGCACAGGTTCTAGGGCACCTGGGCTTCAGTAGTTTTGGCTCGAGGGTTCCAGAGCACGGGCTCAGAGTAGTGGCTCATGGGCTTAGGTGACCCACAGCGTGTGGAATCTTCCCAGACCAGGGATTGAACCTGTGTCCCCTGCATTTGCAGGCTGATTCTTTACCACCAGACCACCAAGGAAGTCCCCTCACTGCTTTTTATAACTGCTTGATGCATGGGGTGGGGAATTTATTAACCACTTCCTATTCCCAGGGTGGCAATGAACGTCCTTGTACAGGCACAGACTTTGACTTAATAAATGGATCAGTGAAGAGGTGAGAGGATGCCTGAGGTTGGAGCCTGGGTTATGGGGAGACCCTGAGTGTGGAGTCAGAGGTACCTCCAAACCTGTCTTCCTAAGGAAATGGGAGAACATGAGAATCTCCTGGAGTCCTGAGGGTCCCGACCGGCTGGGTCCCAGGTGAAGGTCTCCCAGCAGGATCCCCTCGGCTCCTCCTCAACAATGCAGCAATGTCTCACTGCCAGTGAGGTATGTCCACCATGAGTCACCTTTCACGCCCGCTTGGCCAGCTGCCCCCATCTCTTGAAGCTAGAAATGCTGAGGTGGCAGGACCCGTGGGTGGCCACACCACACAAGCATCTTTGGGACGCAGGCTCCATGCCTTGCCCTGATGGCGGAGATGGAGACACAGAGACGGCCACTGATCTCGGTGAACCATGATCTCAAGGAAATGCAAGGGCGCTTGGAGAGAGCGGCCAGCTGGGTCCAGCGTGTGCAGAGCCGGGAAGGGTCTGGTGTGGGGGTTCAGAATGGGGTTGGAGGTCCAGGCAGGGAGCCACACTGCAAGAGCTCAGGAGCTTTGAGAAGAAAGTGTGTTTGGCAGCCTCTCGACCCAGATCTCTTCCCTGGTGGCTCAGACGGTAAAGAATCTGCCTGCAAGGCAGGAGACTCAGGTTCAATCCCTGCGTTGAGAAGATCCCCTGGGGAAGAGAATGGCTACCCAATCCAGTATACTTGCCTGGAGAATCCCATGGACAGAGGAGCCTGGCGGACTACAGTCCATGGCGTGGCAAAGAGTCGGACACGACTGAGCAGCTAACCATTTCACTTTCACTGACATGGGGTGATGCTGGAGCTGCGGGATGGTGAAGGCACAACAATGCAGGCCCCTTCCTCCCCTTCTCAGGGCCCTAGCCTTCCTAGCCCACTTGGGAGGAAGTTCTCTCTTGATCTGCATAACTGGGGAAACTGAGGCAGGAGTGTGGCAGTGGCTCGTCAAGTTAGCCCAACAGAGGTGAACCCCTACCTCCCTGCAAACCTATGTCCCAAGCAAGAGACCCAAGGCGTGTGGTCTGTGGGTGGTTTCCAGTAAGAAGACCTGGGTCAGCCTGGGAAGCCCCTGTGCTATGAGACCCAGTGACCTGGACTCGAGCTCTCTGATTCTCTGCTGGGTCCCTGCCCCTCACCTATAAAGTGGAGGTAACAACAATAACAAAACAAAAACAGAAAAAAATTTTGTTAAAGACAGAAACAAAAAACCCAAAACTAACAAAAATAAAATGGAGGTGACTATGCGCCTCCTTCACTGGCTGTTCTGGGGATTAAAACGGACGATGAATGCAAATGCTTATTCTAGAACCTGGCACATGGTTAGCGCGCCACAAAAGGTAGATATTTTTCTCTTCGGCAGGCAGCCTGAGTAAGAAGATTTGGGCTCTAGAACCAGACACACTGTGATGTGATACACTGTTATTGACCTTGGTGAGTCCCGTCCCCTCTCTGAGCCTCAGTTTCCTGCTCTGCAAATGGGGACAACACATCAAAGAGGTGTTGTCTGAAAATCCACTCACAGCAGATGCTCCCTCAATGTGAACTCCTCCTTCCCCGGGCCTCAGAGCCCAAGGGGCCCTGATAAAAGCCAGAAGGGGACGCTGGGATGACAGGCTGACTCACGGTTACCACCTGGGCCCTTTCATGTAAAGGAAACTGCCATTAGCTCCCAGCGCCTCTGGCTGGTTGCTGAGCTTCCCAGCTGGTTTATGGGGAGACCTCACCCTTTGCCGTTTGGCATGGGCGTGAGGCTGAGGCTGTGTCTGTGCCCTATCTGGAGGGTGCCTGACTGGGTAGTCATTCATTTCCAGTCAGTGAGTCAGGGAGTCAATCAACAAACAAGAATCCAGCTAAGACTCCAGGTGTTCTGTGCTGGGCGCTGGGGAAACAGGAGTGAGAGCTGGCCCCTGGCTTCAGGGGGCTCCCAGACTGAGTGAGCCATGCAGAGAGAACATGTCAGGTGGAAAGGCTGTGGAAGCCAGAGCAGGCATCTGGCTCCATTTGAGGGAATCTGGGTGGGCTTCTTGGAGGTGGCAAGTGATGACTAATCTGCGTCCTGACTCTGCCAGGGGCCTACCAAGGGAAGGGCAGGAAGTGGCAGGTGCAAATGGAGGAGAAGGGTGAGGACAGACAGGTGCCTGGGTGGACATACTTGAGAACTCCTGGTGCCTTTGTGGAGTGGAAACCCAGAGCCCAGGGGTCCTGAAGGGGCAGGGAGAGGAAGCCATGGTAGAGGCTCATGTGCCAAGACTCGATCCTAAGGACAGCAGGGGCTCAGGACAGGGTTTCACAAGGAGATCTCTGTTTTAGAAAACCCACGCTGGTGGTGTGTGGATTGGATGGGAAGGGAAAAACCAGAGGCTGGGGACCAGGGAAGAGGGTGACTCAGGTCCCAGTCGTTGGGACGGGGAGGACGCAGAATGAATCATGGGCTTGGAGACAAAGATAAGCAGAAGGAGCAGTCAGTTCCCCACGGCCAAGTGGGCTCCTCCCAGAATGCCAGGTGCCCCTACTTGGGATCAAGAGGGTGCGGGGACAAGATGGTGAGAGCTTGCTAACAGAGGATTTATCACAGAGCCCCTGAAGGGCATGGCTGACATGGCAACAGATCCCTGCCACACCCCACTAAAGAGAAGTGATAAGTGGGAACCTGCAAGATGGGATAAAGTCGCCTGGATTCTCGCAGGCCATGGAATTGGGGTTTGGACCAAGTTCAACCAGATCTCCTGGAAATGGCAAGGGGCAGGGGCAGTCGGCTAACCTCTGACTAAAAATAAAAAATAATAGTTCCTGTTTTTGAAATACTGTATTGTGGGCCCCATGCCATGCATTTTACTTCCATCATTTCATTTAATCCTTATAAGCACCCCATAACAATAACAATCACGGCAATAATAACATTTTCATTGGATTTTACTAGATCCCAGGCACTTTTCTCACCATGTTACATCTTTTGGCTCATTTTTGAGCTTCACAACATTCCTGAGAGGGATGTACTACTATTCCCATTTTACAAATGAGGAAACTGAGGCACAGAAAATGTATATAACTTGCCCAAGTTTGCCTAGGAGCTAGGCTATGGTTGAAGGACTCTCTGGGCCCCTTACTCCCCACCGCTGACCTGAGCTCTTCCTCACTCCTCATCCTGCCTCCCACAGGCATCAGAGGAGGTGGAAGGGAAGGGCTGTATCACCAGTGTCTTCTGAGGCAACATTGCCTTGCTCTTCCCAGAGGAGCTGCGGGTCCCTGGAGCTGAAGGGCAGAATAAAGTCTGACAAGGTGTAAAAAGTGAAGATGGTAAGGAAGTGACAAAACTTTGTCCTCTCCCCATAGCCCCTGTCCCCCACACCGCTCCCCACCCTCCATGGCCTGGAGGAAATCCAACAGGCCCTTGGTGGGCCTTTTCTCCCAGCCCGTCAGCCAGTCCCTTCTCAAAGCATTCACTCCCTGGGGCTGTTGGGAACCTACCTACTGCTCTTCCCTGGGTCCTGTCCTCCACTCCAACCCCCACTACATGCCACCCCTAAGGCCAACTCAGAGCCTTTACCAACCCCGTGTGCTGAAGGGGTTGTGCACACTCCCATCTTTGCCCAGGTCCTCATCCTGAACGAGGGCAGTGCCCACTTAAAACTCCCCAGTGGTTCCCCACTGGGTTAAGAATGCAGCTAGAGCTTGGACCCATGGTACCCACCTTCCTTGCAGTTTGAATTCCAGGTCTGGCTTGTTCCTCCAGCCTCATTTTGGATCCCTCTATATATGCCAACCTCAATCCACATTCAGCTACTCTGTCCCTGAATGGACTTTTCTTTCCATCCAGCATCTTTTATTTTTTTGACCATGCTATGCAGCACACGGGATCTTAGTTTCCCAACCAGGGATTGAACCCATCTTCCCTGCACTGGAAGGCAGATTCTCAACTACTGGACCACCAGGGAAGACCCATCAAGTGCCTTTAAAATTTTTATTTATTTATTTTTATTGAAGTATAATTGATTCACAATGTTGTGCCAATCTCTGTTGTATAGCAAAGTGACTCATATATATATATATATATATATATATATATATATAGACCTTCTTCTCCCATCTAGTGCCTTTGAACATGGTGTTCATTTGACCTGGAATACATTCTCCTAGCTAGTTCTGGCTGAGCTCCAGGGCCGCCGCCTCCAGGAAGCCTCCCTTGACCTCCCAGACGGGATTTGCTGCATCCTCTGTGTGGACTGCACGTTCTTGTAATTAACTGAAGAGGAGTGGGTTGGAGGGAAGACAGGACTTTGATAGCAGCCCTGAGACTGACGCTGCCCAGGTCTGGAGTTTCTGAGAAAGATCTGGACTGGAGACAGACAAAAGCCAAGGACTATGGCACCCCACTCCAGTACTCTTGCCTGGAATATCCATGGACAGAGGAGCCTGGTGGGCTGCAGTCCATGGGGTCGCTAAGAGTTGGACACGACTGAGCAACTTCACTTTCACTTTTCACTTTCATGCATTGGAGAAGGAAATGGCAACCCACTCCAGTGTTCTTGCCTGGAGAATCCCAGGGACAGGGAGCCTGGTGGGCTGCCGTCTATGGGGGTTGCACAGAGCTGGACACGACTGAAGTGACTTAGCTGCAGCAGCAGAGATCAAAGACAGAGAGCAAGCTTGTCACAGGAGAACGTGTAGAAGACAGGAGAGCTGAGGTCAGACACTGGGGAAGCCCAGCATTAGAGGGCTGATAGCAAAAGAGAATCCCACAAAGGAGACTGAGAAAGAGGAGCTGGAGAGTTAGGTAGAGAAACAGGAACACAGAGGAAAAAGCTGGCTCCCCGTGAACCAACCCCTAGCACTCATGCCCTGCTGTTGTCCCCCTCCCTTGAATCTGGGCTGGCCCTGTGACTTGTTTTTGACAAATGTGATGGAAGCAGTGTCACAGCACTTCCAAGCCTAAGTCCTAAGAAGCATGTAGATGCTTTCAGCATCATTTGAAACTCTCTAGGGAAGTAAACCACCATGTAAGAAGTCAGACTACAGACTGCCCGGAGACTGCTGTGTCGTGAGGAAGCCCAAGCTAGCCATATGAAGTGACCACAGGGAAAAGGAAAGAGACATGTCCAATGGCCTCTGCTATCACCACCATCCCAGCTGAAGCCCAGATATGAGGGCAGAAGCCATCTAGGATGGCCAACCCAGGTGACCGTTCAGGTGACTCCAGCTCTGCCACTGCTGACAGCAACTGCGAAACAGACAGAAGAGGACGGCCCAGCTGAGCCCAGCCTATCCCCAGGACCGAGGGCGGTGATAATGAAACAGACAGCAAGAGGACGGCCCAGCTGAGCCCAGCCTATCCCCAGGACCGAGGGCGGCGATAATAAAACTTTCTCAGCCATTAAGTTTATAGTAGTTGGTTACATACCAATAGATCATTAAAACAGTTGGTAATTCAATACCTGAATAACTCTCTGTGGCAGGCATTATCATCTCCACTTAAGAGGATGGGGAAATAGGGACTTCCCTGGTGGTCCAGGGGTTAGGACTCCTCGCTTCCACTGCTGGGGGGCTCAGGTTCAATCCCTGTTCAAGGAGCTAAAACCCCACAAGCTGAGAGACTCTGCCTAAGTAAATAAATAAAAACACTGGGCTTGCATGCCTAGGGCAGGGGTCAAGTTTTTTGACGACAGGGATAAGTTTTGTAGGAAGACAATTTTTCCAAGGACATGAAGTGCACTCCACTGACTTGAATTTGCTGAGCAGGAGGAGGAGCTCAGGTGGTAACGCAAGTGATGTGAGTGGCTGTAAACACAGATGGATGCTTCGCTGGCTTTCCTGCCGCTCACCTCCTGGCATGCAGCCACACTCCTAAAAGGTCCGTGGCCTAGGAGGTGGGGGCCCCTGTTCTAAGGGGAAAAAGAGATGGGGAAATAAACCCAGAGAGGGATGTGACTTCGTGAGGTTCATGTAGCCTGCCGGAGGCCACAGTTGGGGTTTGAACCCAGACAGGTGTGTCTGATACCCTGCCCTGCACGCTTTCCACAGCACATGCTTCGCTGCCTGAGGAGACCAGACCTAGCAGCCAAACCATGTGGCTTTGGCCAAATTCCTGGTGTGACAGGTTATTGCGGTTTTTCCTAGGAGCTTCACCTGGGCACCTGCTAGAAACTTGGATTTCTTAAAAACTTAGACACGATTCATGTAGTCAAAGGCACAAATCATTGCATGCAACATGGTAGGTTTTTACATGTGACCTCCCTGGTCAAGATATGGAACATTTTTGGCACCCCAGAAGTTTCCCTTGTGCCTGCCACTAGTCTCTGTGCTCTACCATAGCAGGAACCCAGAGGCACCCACTGTTCTGATGACTATCTCCAGTGACAGTTCTTGAACTTTTATAAATGGACTTGTACAACATGGACCTTCTTTGAGAAAAAGTATTTGACTGCGTCAAGTCTTAGTGCAGCATGCAGGATCTTCTGTCTTCATAGCAGCATGTGGGATCTTTTTTTGTAAGTTGCAACATGTGGGATCTAGTTCCCTCACCAGGGGCCCCTGCTTGGGAGCTTGCAGTCTTAGCCCCTGGACCACCAGGGAAGTTCCAACGTGGGCCTTTTTGTGGCTGGCTTCTTACACTTGACATTATGTCTGGAAGACTCATGGTGCAGTTGCATGTAACAGTAATTCTTTCCTATTGCCCTATTGTGTTCTAATGTATGAATATGCCACCATTTAGTCAATCTACTGTTGACAGACATGAGTACTGTCTTCAGATTCGGCTGCTGTGAGTAAGGCTGACATGAATATTATTGTACTAGTTATTTTGTAGACTTCAGCACTCATTTCCCTTGGGTGTGCATGCAAGAGTGGAAATGTGAGGTCACAGATAGGTGTGTGTTTAAACTGCCACCAGTTCCTCATAGTGCTGGTACCTGGAATACTCCCACCAGCCCTGCGTGTGAATTCCAGTTTTTCGGATCCTCAAGACACTTGGTATTGTTAGTTCTGTTGATCTGAGCTATTCTAGTGGGGTGGGGTGGGGAGGGTCATCTCATTGTTTTTCAGCGGCTGAGGTGAGGCACCTGTTCATAGGTTGGTCTGATTTTTAGTTTGCCTGGGAAGCCCTGCCTGTGGAGAGGGTGGGGTGGGAGGGAGCTGGTGGGGAGGGTGTTGCCACAGCCCAGGTGCCACATGGGCAGCCCAAGTTGTACTGAGAGAGTCACGGAGGCAGGGGATGGACTAGAATGACCAGGAGGGGCTGGTCTGGGGCAACAGGGCCTGGTGAGGATGAGCAGGGCCCTGGACTCAACTATCTGGTTACCGGGGCTGCCCAAGGCATGCTCCTTAACCCATGAGATGGGAAGTCCCGAATCAAGGCAGCACCAAGCCTGGGTGATTTGATGGCTCAGGGATTCTGGTTCTTCTTTCTTTCTGCTCCACCATCTTCAGCATATTAATGAGGCAAAATGGTGGCAACATGGGGACTTCACCCAGCACTGTCCAAACGTCAGGAGATAGGCCTCCCTTCCTTGTGCCCCTTTCTAAGAGTAAGGAAGACCTCTGAGGATGAGCTGCTCCATCCCTCCACCCCAATCAAAACTTTCCTGGGCCATCTCATTGGCTGGAACTGTATCCCATGCCCATTCCTAAACCCATCACTACAAGGGAATGGGGCACATTTCCCCCACACCCCACAAGCTTGCTCCCCCACGGGTTCCCTGAACACACTAGGGAGGTTCACAGGGCATTTGCTCATGCTTTCCCCTTGGAATTAGAAAGCCTTCCTGACTTTTTCGTCTTATTTTTCAGTCGCTCAGTTGAGTCTGACTCTTGTGACTCCATGGACCTATCTTTTCATCTAGAAGTCATGTTCCAAAGCCTCCCCCAAAACCCTCTTCCACCTGTGGGCTGAGGTCTCCCCTGGGTCCCCACAGCCTTCTAGAACCTAACCCTATGGGACCTGTTTTTGTGGCCTCAGTTGGGGGCAGGGCCAGTTCTTGTTCAACTCTACACACCCAGTGCTCAGCACAGAGGTGCCCCAAGGGCTGATGGGAATAGCGACACGGGGTGAGGCTGGTTTGTCTCATCACCTTCGCACAGCCCTGCAAATTGGACAGCCCAGGCTGGACCGATGGCATCACAGAAAGGGGGCCTCTTCCCAGCCCCAGGTGGGGCCATCCACAATCAACACAACAGCCAACAAAGATGAGGCCTCCAGTGTGGTGGCCTGGGGTGACTGCTTCTACTTTCCTGCCCCTAAGCCTGCCAGGCTGGACAAAACCTCTGGGCACAGCGTCAACATGGGACTGGGGTTGAAGGTTCTTAGAGAGGGGCATGGCTTGACCAAGGTCAGTCATGGGCAAAGCCTCAGGCGGTCCTTCCTCCAAGGCTGGCCCAGCGCCCACTCAGGGCTTCTCAAAGTCAGATGCCCCTGATCCCTGGGCGGGGTGGGGGGGCATATTAAAGCGCAGATTCTGACTCAGGAGGTCAGGGCGGAGCCTGGATTTGGGGTTTCTCACAAGCTCCCAGTATCACAGCTGCTCCTACTGGCCTGCAAACCCCACATGGAGCTGCAAAGCCTGGTGGAGAAACCAGATTCTCAACCCCACCTCAGAAGCCCACATGCTGCTCCTCCAGGAAGGGTGGAGTGCTGGAAACCCTGACCATAGAGACAGTGTTCTGTATGATGCAGGGAACCTAAGCTGGTGCTCTGGGACAACCTAGAGGGGTGGGACGGGGAGAAGGTGGGAGCGGGGTTCAAGAGGGAAGGGACATATGGGATGCCTTTCTCTCTCTCTATATATATATATATACCTACATGGGTTTCCCAGGTAGTGCTAGTAGTAAAGAACCTGCCTGCCAATGCAGATGTAAGAGACAAGGGTTCAATACCTGCATCAAGAAGATCCCCCGGAGGAGGGCATGGCAACCCACTCCAGTACTCTTGCCTACAGAATCCCATGGATGGAGGAGTCTGGCGGACCACATACAGGATAGATATACCTATGTATCTCCATGTGCCTATGGCTGATTCATGATGATATATGGCAGAAACCATCACGATATTGTAAAGTAATTATCCTCTAATTAAAAAAAAAAGAACCCCCAATCTCTGCCACCCACCCTGTGTAGGCCATCCAGGACACCAGAGCTGCCAGAACATTTTATTAAGTTAAGAAGGCTCACGGAGCAGGAGAGAAATGCCTGCACGGGGCGGCTCCCACAGATCCATGCCCAGCACCCCCTCAGAGGAGGGGGCAGGGCTGTGGGGACAGCTGCTGGCTCCCTCTGTCCATCTGTCCCTCTGTCCAGAGTCCCAGGGAGTGGGTTCCCCCAGGGCAGGAAGTAGTTAGTGGGAGGTAGGGTAGGAAGAGGGTGGCCGGCTCTCTGCCTCTCCCACCAAGTCCACCCTGCCACAGCTACTGCCAGGCCTCTGCTAGACCCTAGACGGGGAGACAGGCCCAGAAGCCCAAGCAGGTGGCTGGGGACAGAGTGGGGGCTGGTGCTGGAGGCATGTGCCACGAGGAATTGCTTTTTAAAAAGTATAAAGTGTTTTTGGGGGGAAAAAGGAAAAAAAAATCTATATAAAAATCTCTTCACATATAAAATCCTGAAGAAGGTGCAAGGTAAGACCCAGTGCTAGGGGCGCGCTCAGATACGCAGAAAGTGTACACGTGTATGTGTGTGTATGTGTGTGTGTGCATGTGTGTGGTGGGTGTGAGTGCACGTGGGTGTGAGCCCACAGAGGGTGGGAAGAAAGCTTGGCTTCTGATGTTCGTCCAGCAGGGAAGGAAGGCAACTGGTTCCCTTGGACTGGGGGTCTGCAGCAGGCTGAACCACAAGGACCTAGAAGACAAGAGTGGGGGAGTCTGCTAATTAGAAAAAAAAAACATGCACCTCAAAGTTCTCAGCAGCACTATTTACAATAGCCAAAACATGGAGGAAACCTAAGTGTCCATCGACAGGTGAATGGATAAAGTGTACATACACTGGAGTATTACTCAGCCAAAAAAAGAATGAAATAATGCCATATGCAGCAACATGGATGTGCCTAGAGAGTGTCATACTAAGTGGAATAAGTCAGATAGAGAAAGACAAATATCATATGCTATCACTTGTATGTGGAATCTAAAAGATACAAATGAATTTATTTACAAAACAGAAACAGACTCACAGACACAGAAAACAAGCTTACGGTTACCAAAGTGGAAAGTGGGGGTGGGGAGGAATAAATTAGGAGTTTGGGATTAACCGATATAAACTACTATATATAAAATAGACAAATAATAAAGTCCTACTGTATAGCACAGGAAACTATATTCAATATCTTATAATAAAATATAATGAAAAAAATTCTGAAAAAGAACATATCTGTATTTCTATTGGGTTGGCCAAAAGTTTGTTCCATAACACTTTATAGAAAAATGCAAACTTTTCGGCCAACCCAGTATATGTAACTGCATCACTCTGCTATACACCAGAAACTAAAACAACACTGTAAACCGTTAACACTGTAAACACTGTAAATCAACTACATTCCAACTTAATAAACAGAGCAAGGGAATCTGGCTAAGGCCAGGGAAGTATGACCAGCAGGTCCTTCTAAAGCCTCTCGACCCCAAAGGCTGGGCCAGACCTGCTCCTCTGGGCTTCTCCCCATGCCTGGCCTGTAGGGTGGCCTCTCCGAGTGCCTTAGGAAGTCCCCAAGGACGTGTTAGAAAGAGGAAGCTCCAGGTAGATAGGGCAGGAGGAAAAGCATCATAAAAATAGCTCAGAGGGATTTCCCAGGTGGTCCAGTGGGTAAAAGTCTGTGCTCCCAATGGAGGGAGCCTGGGTTCAATCCCTGGTCAGGGAACTAGATCCGACATGCTATAACTAAGACCCAATGCAACCAAAAAAGAGAAGTCTCAGACCCTGCTAAGTCAGGGATGACTGTGAGACTGAGTGGGACAGAACACGGCCTCCAGTGATGTCTGGGGGTGTGAAGCTCAGAGGAAGGAACCTGTGGGCGATTAGCACACACACTAGCAAGCTGTGCTGCTAGGTCTGATGAGAAGTAGGCACACCCACACTGGATCTGGCACCCAAGCCCAGGGCGATCAGTGAGGGCACTGCCAGCCCCTGAGGAGGGGCGTAGACGGGGTGCAGGGTTGCAGCTGTGGCTCTGTGTTAAGAAGCTCCCACTGTCACATGGTGGGGACAGGGCCGATAATCACAGACTTGAACTGGCTGGCCCACCTCTGAAGGAAACGCACTCCAGCTCACAGAGCAGCCTCTGGGCGAGTCTGATGGCTCCCGGGACGGCCCCGAGTTGCCAGCATCACTGTCCCTCCATCCAGACAGGGAAATGGAGGCTGGGAGGAGGAAGAGCCCTGGCTCAGGGGGCGGCGCAGGTTTTCAGGTGCAGGTGAGCCTTGAGGTCACACCTCCAGGCCCGGCACCCGTGACAGCCTCTCCCTGCCCGCCCTGCAGTGCCCACCCCGTGGGGGCCCACCTCTACTCGGCCAGGCTATTGCGCACAGCCTCCTTCTCCTGCAGGGCAGCCATGGCAAGGCGCAGGTGCTCTTTCAGCTGCTCAATCTCCCGCTCCGACCGCGTCTTGATGTGGTTCAGCTCCACGTACACATCCTGGTACTTTCCCGAGGTGAAGCGCTTGTCCTGGGGGCCAGGGAGGCACTGTAAGGGCAGAGAGCCCTCCCACCTGGCCCTGCCCACCGGCTGGCACAAACAGCCAGGCCCCCTCCAGGCCCCCCAGGTTGGTTTTCTCCTTCTAGGCGGCCTCCCCAGAAGGCTCCCCAACTCCACCCAGTGACACAGGTTTCAGCATCACTTTCATCCCATTTAAGATGAGAGCCGAGAGTCAGGGTGGTGAAGCTCTGTCCAAGGCCACACAGGCAAGTGAGTGGCTGGGAGGGCAGGTCAGCCTGGCCCAGGGCTTGGGCCCCTTCCAGGAGTCTCCCAGAACCACCAACACACAAAGGGTTGTCAAAGACGCATGGACACGGCACCAAGGGTGAGTCAGATTGGGCCCCAAATCTCAGCCCCCAGCTCCCAGAAACACAGGTTTCTGGGAATGCATACTCCACACTGGAAGGACAGGGGTTTTGGTCTGGCCCACAGTGAGTCACCCAGCACCTAGCATAGTGCTGAGCACATAATAGGTATTCAATAAATATTTTCTGATTAAATACTGGGTTGGCCAAAAGTTCATTCGGGTCCCTCCCCATAAGGTGTTATGGGAAAACCCAAAATAATTTTGGGGTCAACCCAATAAAAACAAGGGTGGCCTGGAGCAAATCACTTACCCTTTCTCAGCCTCAGTTCCTTTGTCTGTAAATGGGAATACTGACCCCTACATGGACGAGGCACAGGGAGGGCCTGATGAGGCCAGGAGTGGCTGACACAGAACAGGCACAGGATGAGGGCACAGCTGGATCCAGGGGCTCCCCCACCCCTCTGGCACCCCCACCTCAGCTGGCTAGGACTCACCTTCTGCATCATCTGGAGCTCATCTCGGAGGCACTGCACCTCCTTCTTCAGATACTGCAGCTCGTTCTCCTTCACTCGCAGCAGCACCTGAGATCACAGGTTCCAGGCTGATCTGGGGCCAGAGTCCAGAGCCACCCTGGCCCACCACATCCCAAAGCCTGACTTCTCTCCCTGGGGCCCCTAGAAGGCAGCTCCTAACCTGCACCAGGGTCCCTGGGGGAAGACTCCTCCAGGAAGCCCTCTCTGACTTCTCCTTGCTCTCTCAGCCCATCTGTACCATGTGAGTGGATATCTTATGGTCGTCCCTGCTGTGGTCACAAACAGCACCAGGCCCTCAACTTGAGGGCAAAGATCATGAAAAGAAGCCACAGTATGGCCCTACTGTGAGCCAGAGAGGGCTGGGCTTCCTCATTAACCCCTCCCCCAAACCCTGATGAGCAGGTACTGCTATTTTGACCTGACCGAGAAAGAGACAGGTTCAGCCAGGGTGAGGGAGACTTAAAAGCTTAAAGCTCTGGAGCCAGGCTGCCTGGTTCAAATCCCAGCTCCCACACTGACAAGCCATGTGACCCTGGGCAAGGTACTTGACCTTCCTGTGTCTCAGTTTCCTCAACTGTAAAATGGGGACAGTAACAGCATCTTTTTCATAAAACTGCTAGAAGCTTCAATGATTTAGCAGATATAAAGGCTTATAGAAATGCCAGGCAGAGAGTAAAGCTGTGTACAGATTTTTGTTAAATACAACGAAAGATGAGAGTGATCCTGGGATCACATATACATTTTCTCATTCCGGCTTCTCTCAGTAAGGGAGGGGCTAGCTCCATTTACAGATGAGCCACTAGGACTCAGAAAGGTGAGGTGACTTGCCACGGTCACACAGCAGGTAGGTGGTAGGACTCAGGTGGAGAGCTTTCACCCAGCTGGCCCAGGAGTGCTGGGTGCACAGTAGGCCTCCTTCCGAGCTGCCCTGTCCCTTCCCCACTGCAGGGCAGACCCAGCCTGTCCCGGTACCCTCCCCAGGCCCAGGCCCCACGCCCCAGCTAGGAGGTCTGGCACAGGGTTGGGGCGGTATGGGCGCACCTCCAGCTCACAGGAGCTCCGCTCGCTGCTGCGACCACAGCCGTTGCCCGTCCCCTGAGAGGCGATGAAACTGCGCAGCCGGTCAATCTCCTCGGACAGGCGGGTGTGCAGCTCCTGGGAGGGGGTGGGGGAGGTCAGTGGGGTGGGGGGCAGGATGCCCACACCCCACCCCCCGGGGGCCAAGGCCCACCTGGTTGTGGCGCAGCAGCTCCTGGCCCTCCTGCTGGCAGCGCCGCAGCGTGTGTTCACGCTCCTCAGCCTGCCGCGTCAGGGCCCCGATCTCCAGGCACTTTTGCGAGTACTGCTCTGATAGCACCTGCAGCTCCCCGCTTCAGTGCCTCCACGCCTGACCTGTCAGGGTAGAGCCAGGGAGGATGGTCCAGGTTCTCTGGCCCTCGGCCAAGCTGGGTCAGGTCATGCAGACTTGAAGCAGCTCAGGACTCCTGATTCTCGCCCTAGTTTTGCCTTCGGCCCACTGTGGGGCTGTGAACTGGTGTGTCAGCCTCTCTGGGTTGCAGGCGCCTCCTCTGTGAGGGGGGTTGGGTTGGAGAAGCCCATCTCTTAACGCCTCCACAGCCCCAGCATTCCAGGGCTGTGCTCTGACAGGGAAGGACACCTACCGGCTTCTACTGTAGCCCTGCTCTGTGTGCACGTTAGTCACTCAGTTGTATGCAACTCTTGGCGACCCCATAGACTGTAGCCTGCCGGGCTCCTCTGTCCATGGGATTCTCCAGGCAAGAATACTGGAATGGGTTGCCATGCCCTCCCCCAGGGGATCTTCCTGACCCAAGAACTGAACATGGGTCTCCAGCATTGCAGGCAGATTCTATACTATCTGAGCCACCAGGGAAGACCCTAAGCCCAGCTCTAGGGGACACTAAAGAGGGGAAGAGAGGGTGGAGACTGAGACTGGATAGACAAGAAGGGGCCAGAGAACAGCTGTGCACACTGGTGTGGGGGGTCCTACCACTTCTGTTCCCTGTGCCACATGACTGGAATAGGAAGCTCAACCAAGGGCAAACTGACACGGTCCCCTGCCCAGGGGTCTCAGCACAGGTGCCTCACTCATAACCAGCAGAGTGGACAGCTGGGCCCCCTGACTCAGAGGGAGGCCCTGCCCCCAGGCTGCAGGGCCCCATCGCCTTCTTACTGGTGCTGCTTCCGGAGGCCATCTGGACCCTGCTGGAGAGTCCGTGTCTTACTCAGCTCCCGGCTCAGCTCCTCCTGGTAGGCTTTCTTCATGGCTTCAATGGCTGGAAGCAGGGAAGAGAGGTAGAAGGGAGACTGGGGAGGGGGTCAGGAGCAACGAGTTCCACTTCCTTGGGGACTCCGCATGGAGACAGGAGCAGAGTGGTAAGCAAAGAGTGCTGGGCTGGGCTGTGTCATGGACTGAGTGGCTCTGGGTAAGCTGCTCAACCTCTCTGAGCCTGTCTACCACAGGAGGATGACAGAACCTGTCTGAAGGACTCTGCTGGGGAGACACTTCAGTGTCTGATCGCCATCTTGTTATTCATGATTTCTGGATAAGACTATACACAGTCCTCCCTGCAGAGCCTGGAAGGTTCTTTAACAAGGTCCATCTGCCTGGCCCAGCCTAGTAGTCAAGAACACTGTCTCTGTGGCCAGTACAAATTTGTGTGACTTTGTGCAAGGGGCCTAAAGCCTCTGTGCCTTGAATCCTTATCTGGAAAACAAGGATAACAAAAAACGCCTTTCCTCATGGGTTACTGGGAGATGTGCGTAGAGCATGAAGAACAGAACAATGTCTGGCACAGAGGCAGTACTCAGACACTGGCCCCCCACTGGTTTATTTTCAGTCTGCAAGCCCGCAAGGACTGAGTCTCTTTCCACACTCACACGGTATTGTTGTGAGGATTAAACAAGTCCTCATTCATAGTCTTATCCATAATTCCAAAATCCAAAAGCTCTGAACACTGAAAGTGTTTCATAACTCTTTTGGTGCAATCCCCAACCTGAATAGACCCAAGGCTATTTCCGGTCATTATTATCCCACTTAAGAGCAACACAGAAATTTCACTGCAAAATCTTAGTGCTAGACTTCAAAGTGAAACCCAGACCCTGCTGGGGGAGGATATCCTGGGTTATCTTCCTAAAATGCAAAACACACTGACCCCAGGGTTTGGGATGAGGGGTCCTCAGTTTGAGTGCTTGAACACTGGCAGGTGGCAAGTTCCAAATCATGTGACCTCTTTCATCATTTCTATTATTCTGCAAACCCCATGGAAGTGTCTAGGATGTGCCAGACACACACAGCAGGTCTCCAGGGGACAGAGAGGGAGAGCTGGCCAGAATCTTGGGTATACCTGTTTCTGACTTAGAAGACCAGAGGGAAGGGTTTAGAGCATGGCTTTGTAGTCAGAGTGCTCTGTGCTCCAGCTCCATCTTCTGATACCTCCAAGCTATGTCATCTGGGATAAGTTGCTAACTTCTGAGCCCCAGTTTCCTCATCTGTGAAATGGGTTCACTCCCTGGGGCACTGCAAGGACTAAGGTTGCTCATATGTGTAACAGGGTTTGGTTAAATGCCGACACCTTTCCTTGCTCTCCCCTGGGTCCATCCCACTGGCCCAGTGAGACGGCACTCATACAAGAGCAGGGTCTGCAGCTGACCAGTCTCTCCCCAGCACATGGCACGAATTTTTGACTGTGGAAAATAAACACACACTGCAGCTCAGTGTGTGGGTGTATGTGGCTTGAGGTGGATCTCCTAGTAGCCACAGGCCCTTGAGGGAGAAGACTCTAACACTAACCTATGGTCTGTGTGTAGGGGGAAATCAATTATTTCCTTGGTTTCCCCTTTGCAAGCAGGGTTAGAGGCCATATCTAGGGGCTCCTGACCCCTCACCCCAAGTTTGGCACCAGACCCTCATCTCTGATTTAAAGACCTCCAGTCATGAGAAGCCACAGCTTAGAGGCTCATGGGGCCGGGCCCTGCTGTGCCATTCCTGCCCGGGGTCCTCACCTGAGGCCGTGGCCGCTGTCTCCTCAGCCAGAAGCCACTCCTTCTCCTGCTGCAGCCGCTGCAGCTCCCGCTCGTGGTGCCGCTGTAGCTCCTGCATCACCTGCTGGTGCGAAGACTCCATCTCTGCCAGGCTGCGCTCACATGCCTCCTGCAGGTAGGGAGGCCAGGCCGTCACGGGGCTGCCCCCACGGCCCAGGTAGTGCCCCTTTCCCAGACTGAGGCAAGAAGCCTTGGGGGCAGGCCTGCCCTGGTCCAGGCCTCACCACCTCCCCCTCAAGACCCTGGCATCATTAGCCTGTATCTGCCCCTGCTCCCCACCAGCCACAACCCCCAGCCTGTCATTCTGCTTCAAACCCTTCTGGGTTTCCCATCCCACAGAGCAAGTTCTTGCTCCAGTGTCTGCCAACCTTGATGGTCTCAACCTAAGCCCTCCCCAACCAAGGAACATCATAGCTACTTAGAAAACAAAACAGCTCGTGTCATGTTCACACCTCTGAGCTTTAGCTCATGTTATTCCCACTGCCTGGAACTTTCTTTTACAACTTTCTCTGCCCGGGTAATCCACTTGGCCTGCAGCCTGGCTTAAATATCCTCCAAGCTCTGACTCTGGTCAGCCTCTCCCCTGTTTTTAAAGGCTCTGCTTCTGCCAGATTATAAATTCCAGCCCCCTCCCCCAAACAAAGATCTGATACAGCTCAGAGTCCCTGGGGTCTAGGCCAGGCCTGACTTGTGGCTGATGCTGAGTAAGCAAACTGAAATTGCTGACTTAGCACAAAATGGGGCTGTGTAGACAAGACCGGCAAGTTTTTAAATGACTGATAATACCAACTGCTGGGAGTGTCAGCTGCAACCGGGTGTGTGGAGGGCAGTTTGGTGGTGTCATCAAATTTTAATGACCCTTTAACCTGGCAGGTCCATCCCTAGGAATGACCCCACAGAAAGTCAAGCATGTACAAAGACTCTTAGACAAGGGTATGGCCTGCGACCAGGTTGGTAACAGATGAAAATTGGAAACAAGCTAAGTACCTAACAGGAAGCCCTTAAATAAATTACGGGATTGCACTTTACAAAGGATCCGGGCAGCTGTTAAAAGACAGAGCTGCCCACGCAGACTGCTGTGGAAAGGTGTCTCGAAAGTTAGGTCATGAAAGCTGGTTTCTGATGATACACGTGATGTGACCCCATTCGTGGGCCAAAAACACTTAAGAACTGTAGGACTAAGTACCTGTGCATAATGACACAGAAAAAGGTGTAGAAGGCTACCCTGGAAAGTAGAGTGGATGACCCTCCAAAGATGTCCATGCCCTACTCCGAGAACCAGCAAATGTGTTACCTTACACGGCCCAGGAGACTAGAGATAGCTGATCAGCTGACCTGAAAATAGGGAGATTATCCTAGATTATCCTCTGGGCCGAAAGTAATCATAGGGTCCTTGGATGTGGAAGAGAAGGTAGGAGAGCAGGGAGAGGGAGAGGGGACTAAGGTAGGAGCACAGTGGGAAGTGAGAAGGACCAGACTCTCCTGCATGAGTTCTGAAGATGATGGAAGGGGCCATGAGCCAAGGAATGCAGGCAACTGCTGGACGCTAGAAAAGGTGAGGAGGCGGGGCTTCCCCAGAGCCTACAGAAAGGAACGAGATCCCGTGGATGCCTGGATTTTATTAATAGCCTGGGGAGACCCACATTAGACGCCTACAGAACTGTGAGATGATTAATGTGTGTCACTTATGTTTCTGGCAATTCATCACAGCTGCAACAGAAAACTGTACAGACATGCTCAAAAGGTAGCCAAGGTAACCCCTGGGGCTGGAAGCAGGCAGGGGAAGGAGAGTTCACACATTTGTTTGAGAGTTCACACTTTTGTTTGAAATTATTTTTGAAAATGTAAGCAAATTTCTTACATGATTAATATGTGTTTAAGATCATTCAAAAGGGAAGGGGAAGAGCCAAGGGAGAAATGGGAGGCACAGATAAGAGACCCGATGCAGATAAGAGGCTGAGTCCTCCTCTAAGGCACAGGACACCTCACAGCTGGGGACAGAGGATGACCCCCACCTCACCAGCAGCCACATCTGGGGAGCTGCATGGGCCATTCTGGGGAAGGACAAGGGCCAGGTCTCTGGGATCCAGGTGTTCCAAGCTGTGGGTAGGGGACACCTGTCTCACTGAGCCTCTGTGCCTGTCCTCTGTGTGTCCCCTCAGGTGGGGCAAGAGAACATGGCCTTGGGAGTTCCACAGACTGGGTGCTAGTCCTGGCTGTACCACGGAGTGAACCCGAACAAGCCCATTCCCCTCTCTCAGCCTCAATCTCCTCATCTGTAATACAGACCCCATAAGACCAACTCGCAAGGCTCTCTGAGCTAAGTCAGCATTCATTGTAGAGATCACCCACCTGTAGAGACGGGGAGCCTACAGGAGATAGGACTGCTGTTCTTAAAGAGCCACATCAGGGCGGCAGACCCGGCAGCCAATAGGGCGTCCAGAGGCTGATGTCAGGAGGTGGGCACTAGCCCCTGAGGAGGGGCTCCTAGAAGGCCAGGCACTGCTCCCTCTGACCTGCCTTTCTGAGGGCCCAAGTGTGTTGGCTGCCACAGCTGACGTGGATCAAAGTAGGTAAAGAAGTGCCAGTGGCCCCTACAGCAGTAGGCACTGAAGCCCCAGGTCCCCTGGCTGCTGTCCTGGGGTGGCAAACCCCACAAGCTGGAAGCGGGGCATCCCCTCGGCCTGAGATACCAGGCTTGGGAATCCCTGCCCCGCTGTCACCTCACTAGGGTCCACTGACTCTCCAGCTGCATCCCCTGGGGCCTGAGGGGACACAGATGGTTCAGCTCCTCTTTTCCAGTACCCTCCCCTACCCCGTCTTGGGCTGTTTCCCCATTATGCCCTTCTCACCCCCATTCCACCTGCTACCCCTGCCCATCCCAATCTAACAGGATGAAACGCTGACAGCCTTGGGGAGCCCAGCGGGCGCCTGGGGACCAGGAAGCCAGGACTGCAGACACAGGTCTGCTGCCAGCTTGGAGGACTCGCCTCCGCTCTGGGTCTCCGTTTCCCCATCTGTACCCTGAGAAGTCAGAGCAGTGCTTTTCCAACTTCGTTTTAGTGACAGAAACTTTCCTGCAAAGGAAAACTAATGCAGGTTCTAATAGTCAAAGACAGTGCTGCTCCAGGACTGACAACTGTGGATGGACTTCATCCACCCAAAAAAGGCAGCCTCTGGGGTGTCTAAGGGGTCCACCAAGCTCAGTCTGAAGCCCTCTGGAGTGGGTAGGGGAGGCATCTCTGAGGTCCCCGGAGGTCTCAGCTGGTGGTGCTGGACCCCACCCTATCTAGAGATGCCCCACCTTCCTCTGGCCTCCAGGGAGCCCTGACAGTAACTGGGCCCTCCCTTTTCCCCTCCCCACATGATCCCCAAGCTCACCCCCCCACAATACACCGCCAACTCCCCTCAGCTCTGGTCTCCCTTCAGCTGAATGTTCCAGAACCACTCAGCACCAGATGGCCCCTGGCCTCGCATGGCGGCCCCAGCTCCCGGCCAGCTCCCCTCTGCCTTCCTCGAGGCAGTGGGCCAGCCTGGAAGCTCCCCTCCCCACCCTTCTCTTCCCCCCCTCTTTCAGCATCGTCCTAGCTCCTGGTGCTAGTGATGGCTGCAGCCTCTCCCAGACTCTGCACACTAACCCCACCTTCCTGATGTTACGTCCCAGACCCCAAACCTCCTTAGGTGTGTGGGTTGCGATCCCAGCTTCTCAGCTTGGCAGTGGGAGTCTCCTTGATAAACACCCAGCGGCCCTCCCCCTCCTGCCTCAGCCCCCACTCCCACCCCCAGCTCCAGGAACACTTCCTGAGAGCCCCACGCTCCCTCGGAACCTCTAGAAGGCCTCCCTGCCCAGAGCCTGGGACCACAGCAATTGTCAAATTTTTAGGAATTCTGTGGTGCAGCTATTTAGCATAGCTGTTATTAGAAATTATATAAACTTATAATTAGTTACATTAAAAACAAGGCTGAGGGACTTCCCTGGCAGTCCAGGGAATCTGCCTTCCAATGCAGGGAACGCGAGTTTGGTCCCTGGTAGGGGAACTAAGATCCTACATGCTGAGGGACAGCTAAGCTCTGTGTTCCAACAAGAGAGACGCCGGCACACAGCAATGAAGAGACCGAAAGCAGCAACCAGCACCCAACGCAGCCAAAAACAAATAAGTGTTAAAGAAACAAAGCTGATACGCAAGATTCATTACCTCCTAATTATGTCACTGCATTTTATTATTAGTTATGCTCTGAGGTTATTTACATGTCCTGTGTCTGCAGGGTGGAAATGCCACATGACGGTCGGTGCACAGTTTCCCAACTCTGTTCAGGGACATCAGCCATAGCAGGAATATTTACACCATGGAAACTGGTAAACATTACAAATCAGAGCTTGATTTACTGTTTTGTTGATTGTCCAGACTTAACCAAATAATGAGAAAAAGCTACTAAGGCTCACAGTACAGATTAAACTTCAAAACGTGCACTAGCTCTGACTGCCACATTGTACACAGAATAAAAACCCAAGAAATGTCCTTAAAAGAATATTTTCAAATAGTCTCAACAGTAAAGTATCCTTCAGTTCAGCAAAGAAGTTGCTCATGACATTGACCATCTTACTCATTCACACACACAAAAATGCCAACCAACATGCATGTTAGAACGACACTCATTTGTCAGTTTGCTGTGGATACGAGCATTTGGAGAAATCAACAAAAGTACTCTGAGAAAAATCAATTTGCAATATGGAATTCACAATAGAAGCATGATGTATTTTTTATTTGTAAGCTGCACACTAAACATGCTCTATATCAGTAAAATTTACAATAAACATATATAAGTGTGTCAGTGTGTACATGCATAGGTATTTTTTCTGGAGAACTAGTTGTCCCAGACATGACAATCAAGTGTCTCTGGACACGGCCAAAATGTCCCCAGGGAACAAAATCAACCCTTGTTGAGAGTTGCTGTCCTAGGCAGACCGTGCGTCCCCGAGGGCCACTGGAGGCACCCATGTCCTGTAGACCACCTTGTGCAGGGCCTCCGCCTGGCAGGACTTCCCAGTGTTTAGGGAGCGACTCCCAGGGGCCTAGCCTTCCCTGGTAGCTCAGCTGGTAAAGAATCCACCTGCAATGTGGAAGACCTTGGTTCGATCCCTGGGTTGGGAAGATCCCCTGGAGAAGGGAATGGCTACCCACTAAAGTATTCTGGCCTGGAGAATTCCGTGGACTGTATAGTCCACGGGGTCGCACAGAGTCAGACATGACTGAGCGACTTTCACTCTCCCAGAAGCCTGTCCACTGGGGGGCCCATGCTCCATCAGGCCCCTCTTCCCCAGAGCAGTACAGAGGAAGAGAATCTAAGCACAGAAGGTCACATGGGGGCTCACGCATGGGCTCTGCAGTCAGCTGGACCCAAGTTCAAATCCCACCTTTGACATCTGCAGGCCGGTTGACCTCAGGCAAGTCACATACCCTCTCATAGTTCAGTGGCCTTGTCTGCAAAATGGGCACAGCCCTCATGTCCACCCTCTGGGGAAATAAAGTGAGATGGTGCACATCAAAGGCCTCACCCAGGTTCCGCTCTGGTACAGGAAGGGCTCCCAGAATATCAGCTGTTTTCTCAAAACACGGCAATCAGAAACCTGTCCCCAACCCCCAACACAATGGCTCCACGGCCTTACCTGTGAGATGTAGCCGGGGGTATGTGGCCATCCTCCTGGGACTTGGGTGCACCCTGAGGAGCCTCCCTTTGAGACGCCATGCCTCCAGCTGGGCACGAAGGGACTGGACCTACAGGGATGGGGGAGGCAAGGTCAGTGAGGGTCCTGAAGGGGGGAATGGAGCTGGTGGGATGAAGCGGCCCTGGTGTGGACACACGGGCAAGGGGGACGTTCCAGATGCTTCCTGGGTGGCCAGGTCAGGGACCCAGGAGAGCGCTAGCCCAAGAAGAAGGCTCAACAGGGTTGGGAGCAGGATACCACGGTCACAGATATTTACCTATTATATAGGTGGAAGGAAACTTCTTGGAGCCTCAGTTTCCCATCAGTGAAACAGTGAGGCGGTCTACCCTATGGGACCATGAAACTGCCATGTGACGAGGTGAGGACTGCACGAGCCAATGTAAGTAAGGAGGGCCTAGTACAGGCTTGGTATGCAGCAGGTGCTCAATAAATGGTCGCTCCCTTCTCTTCCCCCTTCCCTTCTCTGGGATTGCTGAGGACAGAATAAAGATGGGGAAAAACAAACCAAAGCAAAAGATACCCAAGGTCCAAGAAAGAAGTCTCCAATTCACAAGGCATCTGAAGTGTCAGTGGCTCAGGGGTGAGCTCCCCAATCACTGTAGGTATGCAAGAACTAACGCTTTAGCATGACTGCAGGGATGTTAAGGGCGCTGGTGGGGTGAGGAGGCTCCCAGAGGCCAGCCGTGCCCGCCTACCTCCTTCTCCAGCGCCTCGTGGCTGTCGCTCGGGGTCCCCCGGCGCTCCCCGCGGCCTTGGTTGAGCAGGGCGGTAAGAGGCACCCGCTTGTTCTCCCGAAGGGGCAGCTTCTCCAGCTCCTGCCACTTCTTCTCAATCTCCTCGCTGAGCCGGCTCTGCTGGTCCTCGGTCAGGGGCGCCCAGGACCCGGCGCGGCCCCTCGCCTGCCGGTGTCTCTGCGGGCCGGCTGTCCGTGGCCTCGAACCACTTGCGTCGCTCCTCAGAGCGTTGGGCCAGGTCCCGCTCCAGCTCCTCCTGCTTGGCCGGGCGGTCGAGGGTTCGGGCCGGGGTGCGGGCCCGCTGCGGGGAGCCCTGAGTCAGCGGGGAGAGCTCCACGTAGTCCAGCGACTGCCGCTGCCCGTCTGCCTTCCGGGGGCCGCCCGGCCTGATGACCTCAGAGCCCACCCGCTGCTCCCCTGCCTTCAGGGAGCCCTTCGGGGTGCCGTAGCTGTGCAGCGTGTTCTCCTTGTTGCAGTCCGAGAGCCTAGGGGGCCAGCAGAGCCACATCAGGTGGGACCTGGCCTGCTCGGTCCCAAAACAAGGACTTCCAGAGTGTGACCCGTGCGTCAGGGCCTGAGGACAGACCCCAGTGGAGGAAGCAGGTGAGAACTACCGCTCCATCATTAACAGATCCTGGGAACCAACCCAGCTCCACGCTTCCAGGGAACCTGGCCACCCTCTCTAAGCCTCAGTCATCTCATCTGTAATATGGGACAACAATGCCTCTTACAGGAGGGACTGAGGACTAGATGAGTGAATGTGTTCAAAGCAACCAGGAAGGCCTTTGCGAACGGTGGTGGCAGCATTAGTGTTAAGGGTGTGGTGGGAGACAAGGCCCTGGGTTCAAGAGGCTCACAGTGGAATAGGGGAGATGCCCAGGGTCACTGCAGGTGAGGTGAACAGTGGCCTCTGGTTGCACAGGCACAAACTGTGGAGACACATAACAACTGTCAGCTCCCCTTTTCTTCCATAGCAACACTGGGAACGTGGTCACCTGGCCAGAAACTAAAGCATCCCTCACCGCTACAAGTGGCCATGTGACTACTCTGCCCAGTGCAAGTGAGAGGCGGCACCCTTCAAAGGACCGGGCATGCCCTGGCCTGGCCCTATGAGAATGTGAGCAGCGTTCTGGCCCAGAGGCAAGGCTGGGGGCTGGGGCTGGGGGCCGCACAGCGGCCCCACCAGGTCTCGGCTGGAGTATAAACCTCTCCCTTGCATGAACCTGTGGTTGGGGTTTCTTTGCTATAGCAGCGAAGCCTATACAATAAATCATAGTCCAGCTGCACAGTGGGCAAGAGTTTATAAAGCACCTCTGTGCACACCTCACACTACACTGGCCTGACAGGTGAGGAATATGAAACTCAGTCCAGACAGCAACTGGCCTAAGGTTGCCAGCCAGCATGTGGCTGGGCAGGCGGACGCACACTCCGTGCCCCCTCAATACCACACTTCAGTCTCTGTTGCCCAACAGCCAGAGTTTCGACCCTCACAGGATCTGGGTTTTTTGTTTGTTTAAAAGATGCATACTTAAATTTATTTTTATTTACTTTTTGGCCGTGCTGCATGGCATGGGAGATTTTTAGCTCCCTCACCAGGGACAGAACCCATGCCCCTTGCGGTGGAAGCACAGAGTCCTAACCACTGGACTGCCAGGCAAGTCCCTCATCTGGGGTTTACCCTGTGTGGGGGCTCCACCACCAGGTCTCTAAGCCCTCCCGCCCCTCTCTCCAAAGCGACCTCCGCAGGGAGTGAGTCCCGCACCCAGACTAAGCGGCCACCCCCTCTCCTGACACAGGCTCAGACACAGCCCCTAGGCACACAGTCAGCCACCTCACGTGCCCTTTGACTCAACACACTTCTCCAAAGAGCCGAGGCCTCTCACACCCTTCCAGGGTGGGATGAGAGTCAACCTCCAAACCTCAGGGTATTTTTGGATGAGTGCCACAGGTACCCACTGCCCCCTCCCTCTCCCTGTTTTGTTGGCAGAGAAACTGAGGCCCAGGGCCCTCAGGCGCACACTGGCTGCCCATTCGGGATGCAGGGGCGGGGGGGATGGTAAGCAGCTCCTCGAGGGCCCCGGTCCAGCCCAGCACATACTTGGTGACATCTGGGGCTGAGGTGGGACGCACAGTCTTCCTCAGAGCCTCAATCCAGTTCCTCCGGATGCCCGAGGTCATGGCCGACAAGGTATAGACAGCGTCTTTGGTCTGCAAAGACCACAGGTAGGTTGCCACCTTGCTCCCTCCCCACTCTGGGCCCCAGGGAGGTGCCCTTCCTTCCCAGGGGGTGGTATCTCAGGTCTTGAGCCTGGAGGTGAGCAGAGGATGCACACCCTCCCTCCTAGCCTCGGAAGAGCCCCGTCCCCTCCACAGTCTCTCCAGCATTCGAATCAGCTTGCCAGTGATGCCTGGGATTGCCCCAGACAAGCTCAATGTTGGCAGCAGAGCTTCCCGCTGGCTCTGAGGACAAGGTCTCTGGGGAAATGAGTGATGGGAGCCAGTCTGGTGAGCCACACTCCACCCCCACACCTCTTCTGAGGGGCCCTCCAGGGATACCATCCCCAACTGCCCGCAGGCTCACGTGGATCTGGAAGCCATAGTTGCGCTGCACTGCATACTCGGTGACGTCCGTGCAAGAGCGCAGGTCGATCTCGCCATCCAGCTCATCCGCCTGCAGCAGGAGGGCTCATGATGCTCCATGGACTCCAGTGATCCCTCCCTGAACCCCTGACCCTCTACCAGGGGTCCCCTGGAACCTGATGGGGGAAGGAGCCCTCCCACTTCATTGTCTCACCTCCTCAGCGGTGGAATCCCGGTAGTACTTAAGGCTTGAGTCGGTCAGCACAAACCAGTGCTTCTTCCACTGCGAAGGAGAGATGGCAGTGAGTAAGGGTTGGGGGCATGGAATGAGTGTGTGTGTGTGCACGCATCATTCCACAGGCATCTTGGGTGCTGCCAGGTCAACTGTTCTGCTTGCAGCAGGTGCCTGGCACCCTCACCAGCTGGGCTGAGGGGTGGGGGTCAGGGGACAGTGCAGAGTCACAAAATTCACATTTGTAGTTAGCCCCTCCATTCCTTCTCTGAGCCTCGGGAGCAGCATCTGTGAAATGGGTTGCCTTCTCCTCACTAACCACACCCTCCCTTTCTTTCTGAGAGCCCTTCCCTGATTTGCTGATAATTCCATAGGCCTCCTGATCCTTTCCGCCAAGATCATCAAGGCTCCTATATGCAAATCCTGCCTGGTGCAGTCCAGGAAGGGATTGTGACCTGTGTAAAGGCATTTGCCTAGCAAGCCAGGGGCCAGGACTTCAGAAGTCTTCTTCCATATGCTACTCCTGGATTGATCACCCCAACAGCCTAGGACAAGTCTCCCAGAGAAGAGGACCAGAAGGGGGCCCAGGGAGAAGTGTCTGAGAGCTGGTCATACTCTGTTTCTTGACCTAGCTGCTGGTTACATATACGTGCTGCTATGAGAATGCATTATCCGTACATTTATGATGTGGGCACCTTTCTGCAATGCTTCTCTCTGCTGCAGATGGGGTTAGGTTGGCAGGACACATAGGAGAGGGGTGGGGGCATCAGAACAGCCTGATATGAAAGTGCCAAGCTCAGCTCACATCTGGGCTTCTGGCCATTCACTGGAATGCCAGTCAAGATCCACCCACTGCCAGGGTCAGCCCATGTCCTCCGCAGCTCCCCCACATCACCAAGCTCTAATTGTTAATACTTCAAGTACTTGGTTTTCTTTCCTCAAGAAGATGGTTAAGTTTTCAAGGATATACCAGGATGATACTTTCTACTTCTTTCCACACTGGCCTCCCATGAGAAATAGGACTTTAGCATCCAAGAGACCAGGGTAACAACTATTTTAATCCCTTGCTAGCTGTGTGTCTTTAGTCAAGTGTCTCAACCTCTCTGAGCTTCAGTTTTCTGACTTGTAAAGTAGGGCTAAGTAGTCCCTAAGCCTCCTGGTGAGGTCAGAAATTCCTAACCTCCCTGGAATGTCTCTCCTGGCACCTGGCGTGTAGTCAGGCACCAGGATGCTGGGGACTGTTCCGAGAGACTGGCCCTCTTAGAACCAGCTCTTCTGAGTGACCCGAGCTGCTACACGGGACAACTGTTCCTCTGTAAAGGGGGGCAGGGGTTCAGGGCCAAAGATCTCTTAGGCCCTTCCAGGCTTGGTCTACAACTGCCTGGGATGGCAGCTGGCTGGAACTCTGTGGGCCTCAGGCGCCCCAAGTTCTAGGCCTGGGTTTGCCCAAGGTGCTGCTGGGCCTGGAAGAGATCAAAGCCCTTGTGGGCCTGTCTCCTGTCTGTGCACCAAGGGGTTGGGCTGGCTGAACTCCCAGGGCCCTTCCAGCTTGGACATTCCAAAACCTTGTGAAAGAGAATGAGTAATGGCCAGTTCTGGGTGGGGCTCATAATCTCTGCCCTCCAGAGACCCTGGGTGGGGGAGGCTGGGAAGGGTCACTGGCGGGATGCCCTGCCTTGTGTGAGCCTGGAGCCCAGCCACCAGGGGGCTGGCAAGCAGGCAGTGGGTTCAGAAGGTTGTGGGCTAGAGGGAATAAGAAAGACATGTGGGTAGGGAATACAATGAGATTCCCTTTGGCTCCAAGCCCTCTGTGGCATGCGGGCTGCATGCGGACCCAGGCGGGTGCATGCAGGACCTGGGCAGGGAGATGTCCCCTCCCAGGCTGGGTGGGCAGGAGGCCAGCTCCACCTCCAGCCTGGCAGCCAGAAGGCTAGAATGGTGAAAAGCTACTGTTTTATCCCTTGCTAGCTGTGTGTCTTTAGTCAAGTGTCTCAACCTCTCTGAGCTTCCGTTTTCTGACTTGTAAAGTAGGGCTAAGTAGTCCCTAAGCCTCCTGGTACAGTAGAGAAAGGGAAGGGTGATTAGCTGAGGCCCATGCAGGCACCGAGGGCTCTGTGGAACGTCTTATGTGCTTGACCTCTGTGACTCTGTTATCCAGCCTGGAAAGAATTCTCACTACCCAGCATGCTCATTTCACAGATGAGGCCACTGAGGCTGGAAGAAGCTGTGACTCACTCAATGGGGGCCCTGGTTGGTGAGACTTCAAGGAATGTCCTCTGAGCCCCCAACCCAGGGTTGGGGGAGCTGCTGCATGGCTGAGCCTTTGGGAATCTGTATACATATCAGGCTGGATGAGCTCTGTGAACCCTTCCATTCCAGACCCTCAGATACCCAGCCACGGTCATCAAGAGGTGGGAGGGCCGAGGGGCTCTTAGTGAGGAGAGAGAACGGGGTACAAGGCATGAAGGGCCAAGAGGCCGCCATCCTGGTGACTTTCACATACTGCAGGCTGCTTCACAAAGCTGAGACGACTAGCAGCCTCTGGCCTCCCACTCGGCAGCCCAAGGCCTTCTTTCCAGCAGGACAAGAAACATCCCCTCAGGGTTCCCACTCTGGCCCTCACCCTCTAACCCCTCCACCCAGAAGCCAGGGTCTCTAAACGAACGGCTGGACAGGCCAGGGAAGCTGCTCAGCCACCTAGGCAGCCCCCAGAACCCTACAGGGCCTGCAGCAACCCCGCTTCCCACCCCCTACCCCCTCACCCCACCCCACCGCAGCCCTCCTACCTCTCCAGGCTCGTCCAAGATAGACATCCATCCCTTCTTGAAGTTTAGCAGATCGGGCTATGGGGAGAGGGAGTGGCAGGTGAGTCAGGCCCAGCGAGAACCAAAGGGGCTCATCCTACCTGCTCTAAGTTCTATAAGAGTCCTGGGAAGCCAGGGAGGAGGGTTGAGGACCCAGATAACCCCCTAAATCCAGGCAGGCTCCCAGCCACTGAAGCAGCCTTGGTCCCTTTCCTGAACATCCAGCAACCTCTGAAAGAGGCTGGGTGACTGGCCGTCCACCACAGACCTCCGAGCTCCCTCTTGCCAGCCTGCTTCCTCACCTGAGTGTGGAGGAGAGGGAAAGAGAGAGGGGAGAAAACTGTGCCTGGAACAAGGAACCTTTACAGAGCTCAGAGGACAGGCCAGACCAGCAGGGCTGAGCGAACTGTCCAGTTCCTCTCACTGAGGCCCAGGCAGATAATGCCCTAATGATCTTATCCACCCCCAACCCACTAACCCTCCTGTGGTCCAACCAGCCCTGCCCTTCCTCATCTCCTGGAAACCCTGAAAGATGGAGCCAGGCCCAGGGTGTGGTCTGAGACCCCTTGGGCCGCCCCCAGCTCTTGGAAGGGCTAGAGAAAGGGTACCTCAGTTCTGGCAAGTCCTACCTGCCGAGTGCTGCCCAGGGGGACACGGCCTTGGGGTCTGGAGGCTCCCAGCTGTAGCATGTTCCATAGGGACCTGGAGCTAGGTCCCCCCGCCTAAACCCTAGAGGACAAAACTGCTCATCTGGGCATTTTCTCTAGCCAGGCCAATCCTCAGACCCTCCTGGCCTGCTGGGGAGACCGCTCTTTCTCGTCTAAGTCCTGGTGCCCCTGCCGTCTCAGCTACTGCTCGCTGGTGGGCCAAGCTGGCCAGCAGGGAGGAGGCTGCCACCTGTTGCCATGGCTCTGAGCCCACCTATCAGCACCTGCATCACAGTTCCACCGGGCCAAGGTGTCTGGTTGCGTGGAGGGAGCGGGTGGCATAGCTCAGCGGGGTGGACGATGACAACATTTGGAAACCTGGAAACTGGAGCCACCTGACCTGGCCACCTGCCCTGACCCTCCTTCCTCCGAGGAAGCCCCATTCTCCTCTTCCTCCAGTGGAGGAAGAGGCCTGAGAGGGGCTTGGGCCAGCAGCCTGGACCTCCTGAGCCATCCCCAGCCATGGCCTTGGGACCAGGGCCCCTGGATCTCAGCAGGCTGGCAGCCCAACCCCTGCATCATGCCCCTCCCCTCAGGCCTGTCTGACTGAAGGGACACGGGCTCTGCTCAGACCTGGGAAATCCCAGGCTGTGTACGCCCAGTCGGTTTTCTCTTCTTCCCCGCCCTGTTCCCCACGTGGGCAAGAAGCTGCCCAGGGTGGTTCCAAGCTCAGACTGAAGACCAATAGCCATGGCTCAGGGCCACCAAGTCATCTGAGTCCATGTGCAGACAGGGGCCTCCCGTGGCCTCAGGGCCTGGCATGCTGTGACCCCAGGGAAACCTGCTGATTAAATATCCACCCTCCTCTACCTCCCTGATCTAAATTCCTATGCTTTGGGGCTTTCCCACCCCACCTCCTGGCAGCTGAGGAGCAAGGCTTTTAGGATGGACCACAGAGCTGGCATCACTGTGCAGACTTGGGAAGAGCTCCCCGGGAAGGACCAGCTGACCACCCAGCCAAATAAGACAGCCAAGCTGGGGCTGGGAGAGTCATGGGCTTCCAGAGGCTGAGGAAGGGCAGGAATGATAGGTTGGGACCCCGAGGGCTGCCTGGGAAGCAGAGTGACCTTCCGAAGTCACATCCCCTCCCTGAGCCCAGATGTTTGATGTGGCAAATGATTGAGTTGGGGTGGGGGGAGGTTCCTGCCCTCCCTCAAGTTCTATGAGAGAACTGAATGGGCTACACACAGAGACACTGGTACCCACATACCACACACACACCAGCAGGCATGAGATGGCATGGTGACCTTGGGGTGAGGAGGCCACCAGTGTGAGTTTTTAAACCTGCTGGCGGGCGAGGTCCTGCAGTTACCTGGGAAGCCCCCAAGGGTCAAAAGGTCAGACAACCTAACTCTATGCCCCCTGTAACTTCACACATGGCTCCTCAGCCCCAGATACCTTCCCTCCACCTGCAGGAAGCTCCCTTTCCCCTTTTTTTCCTTCCGGAGCACTAATAGGACCCCACAGCAGCCCTCCCTCCTTTGACCACAGATCAACTCTGCCTCAAGCCAGCCTGGACCATGGACACCAACCCCTGAACGCACACTCTGGCAGGGGACCCACTCTGAAAGGCCTAGTGTCACAGGCCCACCTCAAACCCTCAGGGACGGCTTCAGAACAAGGTCCGACTGCCTCAGGACAGAACGAAAGCCCAGCCTGGCCTCACCCCTGCTTACGGGGGGCCATGTTTTACATCATCACACTTCCCCTCTGATCCCCAACACATCAGGTCTAAGGCCCTCCACACACACCTTGTCCTCTGCTTGAAATACAAGGCCTCCTTCACCCAGGCAAACCCCTTCTCATGCCTTGAGACCTGGATTCATTGCCACCTCTGAGGCGCCTTTCCCAGTACACACCACACCAGACTTCCCAGGGCTTCTGTGGCATCTGTGATTGTCCTGAAGCCACTCACTTATCCCTCACAGACTAGACCAGAAGCAACTCCATCAGGGACACATGCTGTTCACCCCTCTCCAAGATCTTAGTACTCAGGGGACATTCATACAAATTTCTTTCTTCCCTTCTTTCGTTTCATCTCTCTCTTATTTTTTTGAACCAGGCCCTGTTCTACACCAGGAAATCAGCGGTGAACAAGAGATGCAGCCCCTGCCCTGGTGGAACTCTGGAGACAATAAACAAGTGAGCAGGTATATAATTTGATGCCAGGCAGCGGCTGGGGATGAAGCTCCAGGGGCAAGGCTGCACCCGGCTAAGGCAAAAGGAGGTGGAGCAGAGCCTGACTCCAGGCCCAGCTTCCTGAAGCCTCCAAGCATTTACATGTTCATAGTACCTTTGCCACTTGCTCGTTCAGATTTCTGAGGTCGAAGTCAGGGAGATGGGGCCAGGAGAGAGGAAGAGGATGCGAAAAAGCAATGGGCAGGACACCAGCCTGGATGGGCTCAGGTCTGAGAGCAGCCAGGATGAATCCGGTAAACACTGTCAAAGGTCATCACGAGTCTCCTCTCTGCTCCATAACCTTTCATGGCTCCCCAGTGCCCCTGAACAAGCCCAAGCTGCTCTTCCTGGCCTCTGAGGCCCTCCTTCCCAAGTCCTTTTTCTATGTTTTCACCATTTCATCCCCCTAAATATGGGCCACCAGCCTTGGTCCACACTGTACCCCCAACCCTCCCCCCATCCCTCTCCATTTGACAAAGTCCTATAGTCCCAGGAGGTCATTTCCCTCAGGGAGCCTCTTCCCACCAGCAGGGATGCCCCCCCATGCTGCTTCTGGCAGCCTTACCCAAGTTCAGCATGTGCTTCCCCAGGAAAGGCAACTATGTACATTTATCTGATCCTGAGACAAAACTGGGACAGACCAAGTTACAAATTCTGGCTCAGCCAGGGCCGGGCCATGTCACCCAGGGCACGTAAGTTCACTACCTACAGCGTGAACTCATCAGAGTCCTCATCGGTTAGACCAGGAGTTACCATCGACCTGCAGGGATCCAAGCTGGTAATGTGACAGCACCCAGTTTCAGGGCCTGGCAGGCACCCCGCAGGCAATGCAACCACTCTCCACTAGCCTAAGGAGGGGATGGGAGGGGGGTGGAAGACACTGACTCAGCTCCTCCCCCACATCCCTCTCGACTCCCTGACAGGGGGAGGGAGGCTGCTGACAACAGGAAGGGCCAGCAGAGAGGTGGCAGGATGTGCAGAGGCTGAGGAAGTCCAGGCAGTGAACAGGTCATCACACTCAGGAGGCAGGGGCCCTGCGCACACCCACGCTGCTCAGCTCCCCCAGCTCTCCTCGTCAGGCTGTCAGAGTCTCCCTAAGGCGCCTGCCAGAACCAAAAGCAGTCCTGCCCCTCCCTTCCAGAACATCACAGTCAAGGGGCCAGAGTGACCTGGAAAAGGGCTACTCCTTCCCTTACGCTCAGGGTAACCTCTGGCAACTCACGGACGCCCCCTCCCCAGGCCTCAGTTTATTACACTGTGGAACGGGGCTATTGGTGAACTCAGCTATGAGACGCAATATGATAATTAAGGTACAAGTACTGATAGAGGTTGGGTATAGCTCATCCCCAAGAGAAAAACAAATCCCTGCCACCGTGTTCCTCACTCCCAATCGCTGGCCTGCCCCACCCAAGGTCCCAGAGCCACTGCGAAGTGGCAAGTCCAGGAAGCACGGTATCCTGCTACTTCAGAAGTCTCAGGATGGGCTCCAGAGGCCCCTTTTCACCCAGCCAACGTGCGCCCAGCGCCCACACGTGCGGACAGGCTTCCCAGACCCGCAATAGCGAGACCCATTCCAACCAAAGAAGCGCCTCTCTCCAGCCCCCTAGCGAGACCCAGACCCGGGCCAGGCCCATTTGCGCTCCTCCCGCCACCCAGAACCCTGGGAGACCCTTAAGGATCTGGCGCAACTTGGAGGAATCGGATCAGGTTTTCACTAAGGGGAGCTGGAGAAGAGAAGGGGAAAGGGCCACCCCTGAATCTGTCCATGATTGGACCCGCAAAAGTTAGGGGGTGGTGCCTTAGAGCGAGAGTTCCCATCTTCTCTGGGTGGGGGTTGCCCGGGCTCCTGGCTCGGAAAGGTGAGGCAGGACAGCCGGCCCGTACGGCCGGGGTCGCCCTTCTTCCGGCCGAGACCTCTTCGCGCCTCCGGGAAGTGAGGAGGGGGTTGCCCAGAGGGGGAGCGGCGCGGCTCCGGCTCTGGCTGTCGCTCTCCTCCCGGCCTGGGGGTGCAGAAGGGCTGCACCCCCGGCGGGGGGCGGGGAGCACTCACCGTCATGTCGGCACCCAGGGGCGGCGAGAGCAGGAGGCAGGAAGGTGGAAAAGGCTCTCGGGCCGGGCTCAGCGGAGCGGGAATCCCGCCGCCGCCGCCGCCGCCCCTCTCGGCCGCCAGCCGCCGCTCCTCCCGGCCCTTCCCTTACCCGGCGCTGCCCCGGCCCCTTCCATCCGCCCATAAAACTTTTTTTTTTTTTTTTTTTTTCAAACTTCCTGGGAGGATCCGGAATGGCCAATGGGCGACGGGGTAGCCTGGACAAACAGCGGCGGGGGCCGCGGGCGGGCCAATGGGAGGGCGGGAGAGGCACGGAGGCGGGGCCTCTTACGACGGGACGGGCGAGCGGGGGCGGTCCCCGGTGGGGCTGATGGGGGCGGAGTGAGCGGGGGGGGCGGGAGAGAGCGGAGGGCGGGCCGAGCTCTGGTCCCAGGGGCGCGCTGGGAGGAAGGAAGGGCCCAGCGTGCAGGTGACTCCGTCCGGCCGCAGCGCGGGAGTGCGGGGGTGGGAGCAACGGGGTGTGGCACCCTCGTCGCCCAGCAGCGGTTCCCCTGACCCAGTCGCCAGGCGCCAGACGGGAGCGATGGGTCCATTAGGGCTCTGACTCTCGATTTGGTGACGACGCGGGCAAAGCACCCAATACTACCAACTCAGCGTGTCCCACTCGCCCAGCCCTGCTTATTACCTATGTAATGGACTTTCGTCCTTAACCACAGACCCGACAAGTGGGGGGTCCTTGCCTCCATTTTACTCATGAGAAAATGAAGGCTCAGAGAGGTGAGCCAACTTGCCTAAGATCACACAGGAAGAAGAGGGGGATTCGTAACAAGTAAGAGTGGGCGC
Source organism: Nanger dama (assembly GCA_917880005.1). Lineage (NCBI taxonomy): Eukaryota > Metazoa > Chordata > Mammalia > Artiodactyla > Bovidae > Nanger > Nanger dama. Next base: position 10,590,187 of record CAKJTW010000046.1, read on the forward strand.
TAGTGGTAAAGAACCCGCTTGCCAATGCAGGAGACACAAGAGACACGGGTTCCATCCCTGGGTTGAGACGATCCCCTGGAGGAGGGCATGGCAACCCACTCCAGTATTCTTGCCTGGAGAATTCCATGAACAGAGGAGCCTGAAAGGTTACAGTCCATACCGTCACAAAGAGTCAAGCAATTTAGCATAATCTAAGCGCAAAGTAAGTTCTGGAATCATAAGGCCTTACCATTTAAATGCCCCTTCCTCACAGGGAGTCTTTCTCTGCTTAAGAACCTCATTTTGTGTTTTTGGGTGTGGACTATACTCTCTTTCCCAAAGCACTTGGTGGTTTTAAGAGGTTCTTGCCTGCAGGAGCTCCTCTAAGCCTACAGCTGAGGAGAGACTGTGATGGAATTTTTTGCTAAGTGCATGGAATGGCTTATGGAGCATTGTGACTCAAGCCCTGTGTTACCTTAAGCAAAGTACTTAACCTCTCTGTGCCTCAACTTCACCTGTAAAAGGAGATGATGCTATGATCTCACAGGCTGCTGTAAGGATTATGTGTTTAAGTAAAGCACCTAGAACACCCCCTTTATCCCTAGTTAGTTTTCCTTAGATAGGGGCATAGGGGGATTGGAATAATTACCATCTCAGTGATTCTGCCATCTCACTTTGGGGTTCAGAAATTATTTCTGTCATGATTATAATTACTATCCCCATTTCACAGATAAAGAAGTGGAGGCCCAGGGAGCTGAAGTTTTCCCAGCATTGCCCACTGGAATTCTCTCCACCCTGAGAAATGAGTCCACAGATAAGTCCTCCCAGACACTGGCCTTCTGGCATTGCTGAACAGTGTTCTCACCCTACCCCTGTACCTCACTCAGGCATCTATTTGGTCCTTGGGAGAGTGAGTGAATGAACAGAAGACCTCAGCTACCACCCTTGCCCAGTGGCATGGGCACTGGGCACCTGACAGTACCAGCCTCCTTGCTGGTTTCCTGGCCCCCTGGGACTCTCTTCCAGTACCCTCAACACAGTGATTAGAACACTCCCCTGCCCAAAGTTCTTCAACACTTCTCCACTGCTGAGAGGCACATTCTTGTGCCAGTAGTCAGTGTTCATTATCATATGGCCCCTGCCTGCTGTCCATCATGAGACACACACACATTTCACGTGCTAGGGCTGCACAAGCACCAGGATGTCCCAGAATAAGCCAGGTCCCCTGTGCCTCCCTAATGGCACATGCTGTTCTGTGCTGTGTCTGGAACACTTCCCTTCCTGTCCTCTTGTGCCCCAACACACACACACACACACACTCACTCTCTCCCTCCCCTCCCTCCAAATGTTTGTTTGCCTGGAAAATTCCTCCTCACCCTTCAAGACTCAGTCCAAAGGAAGCCAGAGTGCCCCCAGCCCAGACTTAGAATCTCCTTGACCAGAGCCCTGTGCATCTGTATACTCTACAACTCAAGTGATGACCATACTGTGTCCTGACCAGTTCTATGTCAGTGTCCTTACAAACTGTGAGCCCCCTGTGGGCAGGAAGACTGGTTTTCGTCTATATCATGTAAAGCCCAGGGCCTCAGCCCATATCAGGTTTTTCACAAATGTTGGTCCAGTGAGTGAATGAACAAGTGAAGCAACAATGACTCCCTTACTGCAACTTGCCCTAGTAAGAGGGATGGTACAGCTTTAGGGACCCAGGAGTGACTTCTTAAACAGAGCCACCAAACTTTGGGGTTATCCAGTTTCAGACCATTCTTCTATTGAGGATAACAATATGAGGCTCAGAGAAAGGGAAACAACGGCCCAAAGCCACACCAGTTAGGAGCAGAGACAGAACTCAAGCCTTAGGTTTCCTGGCTCTTGACCTTGGACGAATTTCACTATCCAGCCTGAGAGATGTTTAAAGCTGCTCTGAGTAACTGTCTGGGTGGTTCCACTAGCAGTTCTGTCTCTCAGCTCCTGATTTTCCTCATCCCTGGATGAGAGAAGAGTTCATTGAGCCAGTTCATTGAGCCTCAATTGCCATACCTGTCCAACGGGGAAAATGTGCGGAGCCTCTTGGGGCTGCAAGGACTCTGCAAGGAGACACGGATGCACGGAGGTGGTAGGGACAGCGTGGGCTCTGAGGTTGTCTAGAGCAAGCTTCAAATCCTAGCTCTCCCCTATGTGTGACCTAGAACAAGTGAGTTTCATTCCTTCATCTATGAAATGTACAATGTGAACCATACCTGTTACACCCAAGGGCGAGGATTTAATACAATCAGGTGTGCCACTCACTGAACACAGAGCCAAGCACATAGTAGGTGCACAATAAATGCTGGTTATCATCACCAGCAGCAGCATCCCAAAGTTTATTTCCCCATTTCTCTTCCCCTTCTCTCCCACCAAGGACTTACCTGCTCCCTTCCACTGGAACTACTGTGTGTTAGTGACCTTTAGTTAGGCTGATAAGGTAATTCCCGCCCCGGCTTAAAGATACCACTCTGCCTAGATAACCATGTTTGCTCCGTTATCCTTGTGCCTTAACCCCCATAGAGCAGCAGAGAGGAAATTAAGAAGTGGATGGGGGACTTCCCCAGTGGTCCAGTAGTTATGACTCCACACTTCCCCTGCAGGGGGCAGAGGTTTGATCTCTGGTTGGGGAACTAAGATCCCACATGCCATGTGGCAAAAAAATTAACAAAAATAAATAAACTGAGCCAAGATACATATTTTTTAAATACTAAAAAGAAAAAGAAGAAGCAGATGGGAAAGTTAGTGTTTGGACACTGCCCCCTACCCCACCCCCTCACACCTCTGTACATCCTGATCTCTCTGAGCCAGTCCTCCCTGCAGCCCTGATCATCAGCATATACATTTTTTTTTCCCATTAGACAGATGTGGCAACTGAGGTTTGGTAAGCTTGGCTGCAGCCATGCTCTCATCAAGAAATGAGGAAAATCAGCAAGTGGCTGGCTCCCCTAAACCCTAGCCATGCACCCTTGGGCAAGTCCACTTCACCTCCCTGAGTTTACACTCTGTCTAATTACAGCATCTAAGGTGCCCAGCTTAGAGCTAGACCCCCAGCTTATGAGAGTACAAGAACCAGCTTGTCACTGAGAGAAGAGAGCCCACAAGCCAGCCTGTGGCCCCTGGAGGTGGCCAGGCCTGCTCCCTCCACCACGATGCTGGGGCCAGAGAGAGCAAGTCTCAGCTGCCTCCCTCCCCTCTCCTCGCTCTTGAGGAAACTCCGAACCAGAGGCCTGAGTGTTTACAGCCCTCTCTGGGTAGAGGATGGGTTACGTAATGCCAGATGTTTGTGCAACTGGCTCAGGCCCAGGTCTGAGACACACTTTGCAATCCCAGAGCCCCTCGCAGGCCCTCTCTCCCTCTCCCCCTTCCCTCCTCCCAGCCTGGCTCCCCTTGGCCTATATGCTGATTGGGAGCTTCAGCTGTGTGGATTATTCCATCACCCTTCACCCTGCAAGCTGAAAGCGGCCCCAGCCCAGTCCTGCAGGTGGGACAGGCCCCTCACCGCAGAGACCAAGGGAGCTCAGAGCTCTGCTTCCAGCTCTCCTTTCTCAAGTGCGGGTCCCACATCACTCCTTCTCAGCCCCTACTGGTTTTTCTCTGCCTAACATCAGCCTTCTCCCTCCCCACCCTTCTCTCTCCCACCCTCGCCCTTCCCACCCCACTGGAGCCAGCCTACCCTTTGCCACCTGAGGACCCCCAGAGACAGCAGGAACGGATTGAACAGCGTGGGACGGTCCCCGGGCATCCGCCATGAGGTCACCAGTCGGCCCTTGAGTGGGCTCCCAGCCTTGCCCTCCGCTGGCCTCTTGTCTGCCTGTCAAACAGGGTCCAGTGTTGGCCCCCAGGTCCCTTTGGTGGGATGGGGGATTCCCAGATGAGAGCCTCCCCTGCCCATGCTGCCACACCCACCTCAAAGGCCCAGAGTTGCCATCTTCCTCCATCCTAGAACTGCCGAGAAAAGAGCTTGTGAACTCGCTCACCCGTGTGGTATTGGCAAGCCTCTGGGGGCTCAGCACCCTTGGGAATGTGCACCTCTACACCCTCAAGTTGGACCCCAGGGAGCCAGCAGGAGGTGAATGCAGGCCACAGATTTGTGTTCAGCCCACATAGGGCTTTCAGATTATTTTGCATTAGATCCCAGTGTTAAATAATCAAAACGTTAACACATAGCTACTATTTCCAGCTTCTCTTGAAATATCTAAAGATGGAGAAACTCTGGGTCCCTCTTCCCCATGGCAACAATCCTCTGGAGCCAAGGGGTCACTCAAGTGTCCCCTAATCCCAAGTCCCCCATCTGCCTATTCTCCTCAGCTTTGTAAAAGGAATGAGTCCCAGACATCTACAGTCATACTCAACAGAGCCCCCAAGTGCACCCTTTTTGGAGTCATCCTTGTTTGGGGATTCCCTGGTGGCTCAGCTGGTAAAGAATCCACCAGCAATGCAGGAGACCTGGGTTCGATCGCTGGGTTGGGAAGATCCCCTGGAGAAGGGAATGGCTACCCACTCCAGTATTCTGGCCTGGAGAAGTCCATGGACTGTATAGTCCATGGGGCTCTCAAAGAGTTGGACACGAGTGAACGACTTTCACCTTCACTTGTTGGGGAAACTGAGGCCCCCATGAAGCAGAGGCATTTGCCCAAAGTCACAGAGGAGGTTACTGGCACAGGCAGGACAGAACCCAGGTGACCCAAGTCCCCAGCATCCAGAGATTCTCTGGATGTGGGACATGAAGCATCAAAGCACAGGTCCAAAGGATGCTGGGGGTAAGGATGGCCCCAACCCTGCACCACATCCCCGTCACAGCCCTGACCACTAGACCATGGGCTCCATAATGGCACTGCAGTTCACCTCTGGCCTACACCCAGGCATATAGAAGGTGCTCACTAAGTGTGCGAGTGAATGAATGAGGCAGTTGTCATTCTGTCCAGCCTATGCTTCCTGGAGGTGGACTGAGAGGTTTTCTGGGTTGCTGGGGCAGGCTCATTTCATGAAGCCTAGAGGGGGACCCCTGTATTTCTATTTCCTCTTTGTTCGCAAAACTCGGGCCCCAGGAAGTGTGAAGAAATATCACAGAAAAGAGGAAGAGCAAAGCTGCCAGAGTCCCTGGGAGAACTGGAAGCACCTTTAGTGACCAGTCCCCATCACCTCCCATTTCACAGATGGCCCACTCAGCAGTTAGCATGCTGCTTCTACTCTGCGAGGCCACGAAGGCAATCAGGGCAGAGCTGGGAAGCGGTGTTGCGGGGGGAGCAGGGAGAGGCCTGAGTGGGGGGTTCTGAGTCCCGGGTCGTAATTTGAGCCCCGCCACCGGTGGGCTATATGATCCAGGATGACTGCCCTGCCCCTCGTTTCCTCCTCTGCCCAACAGTCAGAGGTCGGGCAGAATCCCCCAGCTCAGGCTAGGAGCAAGGCCAGACAGACACCCCCTCACCCCGTCACACCTGGCTTTTCAGGAGCCAGCATGAGAAACAGCAGAACAACAGGATTAGAGGAGCACTAGCCCCAAGCAGCCTGGTCTCCCTCTCCCGCCTCCCACTGCCCCAGGCCCTGGGCTCTGACCTCACCTCTCTGGAGGCTGAGGGTGATGAGAACAGTCTGTTTGGCAGGTCGTGGGGAGGGGCGGGGCAGAGCATGTGCTCCAGCTGCAGCCAGGCTTCCCAGCAGCCTTGGCGGGTCCCACCATTTGCATACATCTCTCCCGCCCGGGACCCTGGAGATCCTCCAGGCCCAGCTGACTTCTGTACCTCCCTGGCCCTCTTCAGTGCCTCTCTGGCTCCAGCTCCTGGAAGCCTACCCTTTCTCCCAGGGTGGCCAGCCCTTCAGACCCAGGAGGACCTTGCCTTCTGAGACTATCAGAGTCAAACTGCCATTTGCCCAGGGAAGGGCAGTGACCTTTTCAGGGCATCCTAGCAAGTTGAAAGCGGAGGCCTGGGCTTCTGACCTCAGGACTGTCCACCCACCCAGATCTCCAAGCCAGAAGGTAGCCCTGCTGCCCAGCTCCTCTAGAGCCCCTCTTCTCAGTGACCCCAGGACAGAGCCAGCCTTGGTCTGGATGACTCCAGAGCTCATCTCAGGACCTCAGCCCATCTCCTACCTGATTTCCCTTCCCTTCCCCTCCCTATGACCCACACCCATGACCCAGTGACCCAACTACCGAGTCGGCCTGCTTCTGATCAGTCAGTGAGTCTTGGCCTCTGCTTCGTTCTGATTCCTCAGGCTCCTTTGATTGGAACTGGAGATAAAAAGAACACAGCTTCGATTACGGTATTTCCCTTCCCAGGTTCTGTCCATCTATCCAACTTCTTATCCATCCATTCATCATCCATCCATCTAACGTCCATCTAGAATCCAACATCAATTGGTCCATATATCCATCCACCATCCAAAATCTATCCTACATCATCTACATACTCACCTATCCAACATCTATTATCCCAATATAACCATCCTCAATTAACTCATCATCTATTCATCCATCCTATATCTATGCGTCCTTCCTTAATCCATCCAACATCCATCTGCCCATCTGCCAACACTCATTCACCATCCATTGTGCATATTCTACAACATTTACCCATCCATGCGATATCTATCCAGCACCCATCATCTGTCCCATTTATCACCCATCCATCCAACCACCCACCCATCTGTCATCCATCTGACATCTTTCTCATTTGTCCAGCACATATCATTTATCCATTACCCTTTCACACATCTGTCATCTATCATTCATTCATCATCTACCCACTAACCTACCCACCCTCCACATGTTTCTTGTAGGCCCTCAAGCATCCATATATCCACTGGTCAACCAGCCACTGAGCTGAGCTCCTCCTTTGTTTCAAGCCCTGGGCTAGGGGCTGGAGGTATGGAGATAAAGTAGGTGCAGCTCCTGCCTGCAAGGAGCTCATGTTTTTAAGGGAAGATGGCAACAACTGAGCACGACCCAATGAAGAGTAGCAGAACTACCAAGCCCAGAAAGGAAACATCACCAACCCAGGGGCGGGGTGAGTATTCAGGAAAAGCATCTCAGACAGAGCACCTGATCTGAGACTTGAACAAGGAACATACACACACAATGGAATATTACTCAGCCATTAAAAAGAATGAAATAATGCCACTTACAGCAACATGGATAGAACTAGTCATTATCATACTAGGCAAAGTAGGTCAGACAGAGAAAGACAGATAATACATGATATCATTTATATGTGGAATCTAAAGTATGACACAAATGAACATATCTGCAAAACAGAAACAACTCACAGGCATGATTTGTGGTTGCCAAGGGGAGAGGGAGGTGGGGAGGGCAGGATTGGCAGTTTGGAATTAGCAGATGCAAATTATTATATATAGAATAAACAACAAAGTCCTACTGTATAACACAAAAAAACTGTATTGAAGATCTTTTGATAAGCCAGAATGGAAAAGAATATGAATACATATATATGGCTTCCCTGGTGGCTCAGTGGTAAAGAATCTCCTGCCAGTGCAGGAGACATGGACTCGATCCCTGATCTAGGAAGATCCCACATGCTGCAGCTAAGCCCGTGCACCACAACTACTGGGCTTGTGCTCTAGAGTCTGGGAGCCACAACTTCTGAGCCCACACGCTGAAACTACTGAGGCCCACATGTCCTGGAGCCCACGTTCCACAAGAGACGCCACCACGATGAGAAGCCTGCACGCTGCAACTAGAGACTAGCCCCCACTCTCTGCAACTAGAGAAAAGTCCATGCAGCAACAGCCTCAGCACAGCCAAAAAAGAAAAATTATTTTTAAGTGAGTTGTTTGTTTTTTAAAAAGAGTATAACTATGTCACTTTGTTGTACAGTAGAAATTAACACAACACTGTAAAACAACTATAAAAAAACAAAACCTTGGGCTTTGGAGTCAATACTCTGGTCCCATTTCTCTCGTCTTATACATGAGCTTCCTGGTGGCTCAGACAATAAAGAATCCACCTGCAGTGTGGGAGACCTGGGTTCAGTCCCTGAGTTGGGAAGATCCCCTGGAGGAGGGCATGGCAACCCACTCCAGTATTCTTGCCTGTAGAATCCACATGGACAGAGGAGCCTGGTGGGCTACAGTCCATGGAGTCACAAAGAGTCGGACACTACTGAGCAACTAAGCACATATACGTGTGACCCACGGCGAACGCTGAATACGTCTAGGCACTGTAACTATCTGAGGCACATATGGCAAAGTGTGTAAAGCCCCCAGCCCAGGGCCCGACAACACCGTGAACCCTCCCCTGTCATCCACGAGGGAGGCAGCATGGGGCTGCACATCATGGAGAGGAGGAGAGTTTGGATGAAGGAACAGGAACCTCCACGTTGCCCCAGTGGTGCCTGTCGGGGAGCAGTTGGCCCCACACTACCGAAGACCAGGACCAAGAGAAGCTGGGCGTCAAAATATGCTGCGTCCCTGGTGAGCTGAGGCCAGGTTGTAGGGTTCTTTTCTCCAGGACCCTTCCCATCTGCACATAAACGCTCGGGGCAGCAATGACTCTGTGACCCTGCCGCTGGGCCAAAGAGATAAGGCAGGGACTTGGGGGCATCTACTATGCGCCAGGCACTGGGCCTGCTTTCCATACAGGCCCCCACTGAAGCAGCTGTCTTAGCAGTGAGCTCAGACCAGTAAGCATTTATACAACTCCTTCCCTGTGCCTGAGGGGCGCTGCAGGGGCCAGAGAGGGGTAAGTGAAGCCGTCCCGGATTTTAAGGAACTTGGAATACTGCCGTGAGGAGGGGATGTGACCACATTGGCTGCAGTCCCAGACAGGGCCAGGTAGAGGCCACCAGAAAGCAACACAAACCAAGTGTTGTAGGGCCAGAAGGGGAGAAGGCCCTGGTCAGCGCATCTTGTGGGAGGCCTCAGGGTGATCTGCACAGAGCAGACCTGCGGTCCACCCCTGCTCTTTAGCTGTGTGATCTTGGGTGAGTGGCTTAACCTCTCCGTGTCTCAGACTCCCTATCTGTAAATATTGCCTTTCTCATCAGATTGCCATGGAGAGTAAATGAGGAAAATATCATAAAACACTCAGATCAAGATTTAGCACCTAGTAAATGCTCAAAGAAAGGACTGGGTGTTATCACTGCAGTTTGGTGGTAGGGACAGGTTTTGGTCAGGAGGGAGACGGTGTGCTGGAGCTGAGGGGTGACCTTTTGGGAGACTTGTGTCAGGTGGGGCTGACTTTCAGGCTGTCCCTTGTTAATGAGACTGACTTACCTCCCGCTGTGGCAAGCTGGGGCCCTCTGCAGGGCTCCTGCTCCCCAACTGGCCCATCTCCTCCAGACCAGTCGTAGCTGAGGACTCTGGTCCGCTTGTTACTTTGGTCTCTGGCCACTGGGTGGAGATGCTGGTGGGGCTGGATGGCTGAGCGGAGCTCTGGGGCCACTGCCTGGGGTCGTATCCATTGACTAGGGCAGCACCTGCTCCTCCTTCAGGCTGGCTGTGTCGGTCTTGCTCCAGCTCCAGGGTACCCTTGGTGCCTGGGGGAGGCCTGGCCAGGGCCAACCCAGTGTCCCGCTGGGTCCTTGTGGAGCAACTGGGCCTGCAGGAGCTCCAGGAGGCCCCTCCCAGTCCAGCCTCGGAAGACGGGAGGTGAGTGTCGGCTCCTCCGAGCGGCTCCACGTCCCCTCCCTGGGTACCCCGAGAAGGCTCACCAGGTCCCTCCAGTCAAACTCAGCTCGCTTCTCGGGGCCGTGAAAGTGTGGACAGGCTCCCTCAGTGCCCCTGCCCACGGCTGGTAACGTCTCAGGCCTCTGGGATTTCGAGAACTCCCTAGGCCTGCCCTGGAGTTCTCTGGGGGGCTCACAGGCTGGCGAGAACTGGACAGCTCCTGTAGGCTGCCCCAGCCCCGCTGGGCTGACCTGTCCAGGGGCTCCTCCCCGGTCTCTGACTGCCTCCTGTGGCCAGAGAGGCCACCCAGCAGGCTCCAGCTCTCAGACTCCCTGGGAGGGCCCCTCCACATTCCCTCTGGGGCTCTGGCAACCCTCCGGCTGGACTCCTCGAGTCCTTGCCAGCCTCCCAGGCCCGGGCCCTTCTCCTGGCTGTGCCAGCCTCTCTCCAGATATCTGTGCGGGCCCCGGGATCCTGGTGGCTCCTCCTGACTCCGCCACCCTCCCAGGGGCTGTCTTGGGCCCGCCCGGCCACGTTCCAGGGGTCTCTGTGTCCGCTGTTCCCTCTCAGGAGTTCTGGCTGACGTCCTCAGGGGCGGCGAGGACTCCTGGAGCCACCGGTCCCCTTCAGGCCGCCTCTCGGGGCTCCTGGGATGAGGAGCTTCTGTGCGGCTACCTCGGGCTGGTTCCGCCTGCTTCAAGGGGAGCTTGGTTACCTGGGGATGAGGTGAGGGGGTGGATGGGGCTCCAGGCCCCTGGCTGGGTGGGGTCTGTCTAGGAGGACAGGCTGCTGGGGTTCTAGCCAGGCCTCAGGGGAGTTGCAAGCTCTCTCCTCACAGCAGGCTGGATTAAAGCAGGTCAGAGAGTACCTAGGGCCCCTGAATTCCCTTCCTGGGGATGTCAGCCCTTCCCTCTCACCCACCTCCCTCACTTCCACAAAAAGAGCTGCTCACTTTCCAGCTTCCCCGCCACCCCTCCACCCAAGATACTGATTCCAACTTGGGCTCTCAGGGGCCAGAATCTCTACCACCAACACCCCATCCCTGGGTGGGCCTTGCCACCTAAGAGCTACTTTAAACACACAAATCCCCACCCTGGAAGAGACAGCCTATAGAGCTGGACTGACCCATGGGAAGTTTCCCTGAAAACTTCCCAACTTGGTAGATGCCTAATGAAGGAAGAGGGCAGCGTGGAACAGCCATCTTCAAGATGGATGAACTGGGGTCTGCCTCATTTTTGCCGACTCTTTGGGAGAGAGAGGAGCTGGACACCCATGATTGGGACTTTGACCCTTTTATAAAGAATCTCCCTCCCAGGACCCCCGCCCAGCATCTGGGGGAGAGGAGAAGCAGTGGCCCACCCCTTGGGGGTAGAGGGCCCCCCAGCAGGCTGGCCGTGCTCACCTCCCTGCTGAGGGCAGGGCTGGACTGTCTTCGGAGAAGTTGGCTCTGACCTTGACTGGGCCACTGCGACCGCCCTCGTCCCGGGCCTGGAAGGCCCCCGGTGCCTCGGACTTCCTATGAGCAAACGCAGCCGCCCCTCTGAGGGCCCTTGTGTCTGTCCCACTCCCGGTACCCTAGCTCCTCTACTCCCACCCCCAGTGGCAGATTCAGAGACCCACTGCAAGCTAGGTGAAGGGCCCGGAGTGAGGGAGGAGCCTCTCGGGGCCTCAGTTTCCCCTTCTGCAAAATGGGGATAGTAGTCTACCTGCCTCACGGGGCCGTTGTGAAGATGAAGTGAGAAAAGGGGTGAGCACAAGTAGGGGGCTCCACCTTGGCCTTGACCCCTCCTGTCTCACTCAGTGCTTCCTTCTGGCCACTATCCCATGAGTGGCCCACAGCTCACCCACAGACATCTCAACTGGTCCTTGTGGGAATTAAGATTTATTCAGCATCTACTGTGTACCAAGCACTGAGCACACATGATCTTAATGGCAAACATTTATGGAGCACTTCCTGGGTTCCAGGCACTTGTACTATCTCACCTCATCTCCTGCAAGCCATGAGGTGGCGATCAGAGATGCATAATGTCATATGCCGCCATCTCCCATTCTTTTCGCCTTCTTCCTGCCCATATGGTAAATTTTGGACTTCTGAGGCCCACCTGTTTTACCCCTACTGCTAACAGGTTTGCAGCCAACCTAGCTGTCAGTAAAAGTGCTCTTAGCAAGATCAGAGGAACGAAATAGCCTCTCTTCTCCACAATTCCAGAAAGGCCAACATAAAACCATTTATGCAAATGTCATTTCTAAGACACCCAAAACAGGCATTGTCACCACATCCAACAAAGATAACCCCTAAGTCCCTAGCTTCATCTAGTTGTCTTGTTTAATAATTGGTAGCCATGGCTATTAACATTTAACATGATATATCTGTTGAAATGTAGGAACACTGAACAGAATCTGGGCACATCTCTCCCCTTCCATGTATAAGACCTAACCACTCCACTGGACATTAGGATATTTATTGCAAGAGGGTTTGAGAGTCACACTTCATTTAAAATTGGCAAATGAAACTATGTCTCCGGTGGCTAAACCACACCAGGAGGAGCCTGGGAAAGATGACCAGGTGCTGACCTTGACCAAGCCAGCAAAACAGGAAGAGGAATCCCTGCTCAGGTCTGAGCAGGGACCTGTGCTCTGCAGTCTGCCTCCAGCTTGGAGACTAGGCTGAAACCCTATAGAGGTTTGGAGGATAAAACAATCATGGGCTTGGGCTTTGTTCTTGTGTTACGGCTTTTGTCAATGTCATTAGAATCAGATCCATAAACTAATTTGCTGTTTTAGCACTTCTTGGCATGTGACTCACAGGGAACTGAAGTTCCCCACTCTGAGGAGTGTATCTGAGTTTGAAGGCTGCCTAATCAGGTTTGATTTTTAATCCAATTTGAAGTGAGAGAGTTTCCTTGCTCTGTGAGATCTGAACCTTAGAGTGAGTTTCTCTTAGAACCGGGAGCCTCTGTGAAGTAAAAACCCCAGCGCTGAGTAGGTGGGGAGAATGGCAGAAAAGACCCTGTGCAGCTGGTGAGGCAAATGTGTGTTCTCTCCCGAGTGAGGGCATTTTCCATATAAACTTCAGTGTGTTAAATGAGTATTCCTTCTGAGATGTGCCCCCTATGTGGGATGGAGAGATCAAGAAGATTCTGAGCCCTCAACTGAGACCCAGCCTGTCTGATGCTGAAACAACAGTGTCTCCTTGGACTGCGTGTTCCTGAGGGTTGGAGTGGCTGCACCGAGGGTGACAAAGGAGATACATTTCCCTTGAAAGCTTGGATGGGCTCTTCCACTTGCACAGTGTATTAAAGGACAACAGCTGTCAAGTCTAGCAAATTCTGTGAAGGCTCTGTTTTGAATTTAAGAGACTAGGAAATGCGTATATGATTCTAAGACAAGAAATTCCACATTGTAAAGCAACTATACTGCAATTAAAAAAAAAGATTCCAAAGGCATTAAGAGGGTAGGAAATGAAGATGTCAAGCCAAAATTCCTAATGCTTTAATGTGATAACCCTTTAAGGAAAATTTTCCAGGCTCAGTGAGAAGGATGCTTAGAGTAGATGCTGGATAAATATATTGAATGAATAAATGGTAGAAAAGAAAAGTATCACTTTATAGCCACCCATTCATGAATTTCAGCCTGTCCCTTACAGATACTTAAATGGGTTTTCAAATTTTATCTTCAGAGGACAAATGGTTTCCTACTTGGAAAAAAATACCATACAAGAGGGGAAATGTTAATTACTCAGTAGAGTTGTAAAACCTTGGTTAAAAGGTAAATAATTTACTTTATCAAAACATATATGTTAAATATACAACTTTTATATATCAATCACACCTCAATAAAGCTTTTTAAAAAGATCATCTACTTCAAAGGGAGCAAAATAAAATGAAGAATCTGTGTGAAAACAATTAAATGGTTAATCAAACTATAAACATATTCCAGACTTCTGCAACAAATCTTTTCTGTCTCTAAAAGTTACCACGGGTAGGGGGAAAAAAAAAGAAGAAGAAGATTCAGTTTTGGTTTAAAGACCCTGCTGAGTTACCAGATAAAGTCAAACGTATGCAAATTGACATTAGACCAAAGAGAGTTCTGGAACTTCCCTGGTGGTCCAGTGGTTAGAACGCTACCCTTCCAATGCAGGGGACTAGGTTTGATCCCTGGTGGGGGAACTAAGATCCCATATGCCATAAGGTATGGCCAAATGATTAAAAGAATAAATAATCTTTTTCAAAAAGAGTCATAATAAAAAGTCAGGGACAAAGGGGGTTTGCAGGGCAGTGAGACTACTCTGATACTCTGATGGTAGACACATATCATTAAACGTTTGTCTGAACTCAGAATGTGCATCGCCAGAGTAAACCCTGCTGTGAACTGTGGACTCTGGGTGATAACGCGTCAGTGTAAGCCTATGGCTGGTAACAAGTGGACCACCCTGGCGGGGGAGGTTGATAGTGGAGGCAGCTGTGCACCTGTGGGAACAGGGTCTACACAGATCTCTGTACTTTCCACTCAACTTTGTTGTGACCCTTAAAACTTCTCTAGGAAAAAAAAAAACTAACAAAAAGTGTATTTTACACTGAGCCCACAAAGGTTGTCACCTGGGTAGTAAATGGATAAAACTTTTGGGGAAAGGAAATCTGAAGAAGAAGAGATAAGATTTTTCATGCAGATTCAAATCTAAGAGAAAATGTTGTCTAACTGACAACGAAAAGAGGGATTGTGGCTGCAAAATATTACCAGCTCCTTACAGTGAGAGAAATGTTCTAAAATTTGGCTGTGCTGATAATTGTACAACTTGGTCTCGGTAAATACGCTGTAATTTATTGACTTCTACACCAAAAGTTTCAAGACTTTCAGACCTATATGTTTTTGGTTCTCTTGACCCTAACTGGGGTTGGGTCCCTAGCTAATTAATTCCAGCCCTGACCCTTAAAGACTATGAGGCTGGAACTGCTGATGAAAATCTCAGCCGAATCTGGAGGGAATGCTTCTCCTCCCTGAGGTTGTGGAAAAGCAGGTGCTCTGCTGGGTCTTAAACGCCCATGTAAATGAAGCCGATGACCAAGGAGATTTGTGTTATGCCTGGACTTCAGGTGCTGTCACCGTGTCCCAGAAAAGGGACATTGAACTTCCAAAAGTCTGTCATCCTGTGGGTTCTCTTATTTAAGATATATGGCTCTGGCTATATACTTTTTAAGTAAATTTTATTTGTATTTATTTATTTGGCTGTGCCAAGTCGTAGTTGTGGCATGTGTACTCTCAGTTGCAGCATATGGAATCTAGTTCTCTGACCAGGGATCGAACCCAGGCCCTCTGCATTGGGAGCACAGAGTCTTAGCCACTGGACCACTAGGGAAGTCCTCTGGCCATACTTTTAAATTGACATCTCTGTTTTCTGAAATGTATGGAACCCATGAGTTTTGTTTGCAAGGCAGGGAAAAAAAAAAAGGACTCTTTTCTTCCCCCCTCACATAAGGTGCGAAAAAAAAATAAACTTGTGACTCTCCAACGAAAAGTTTGACCTCATTTAAATTAACGTATTAAAGTCCCAATTTTACAGATGAGGAAACTGAGGCTCAAGTAGATTAAATCACTTTGCTACATCACGTAGGTTGGGGAATGGCTGTGACCCAGGATTTGAACCCAGCCTGCCTGACCCTGGTCTTTGCTCTTAACTACTAGGCTATGCCTATTATCATTTAATTGTCAAAAACAACTCTAGCATGTGGAAACAGAGAGGTGGAGTGCCTTGCCCAAGGTCACACAGCCAGTAAGTGGCAGGCGGGGGATCTAAGCCCTTTCCTCATCTGGAACCTAAGCCTGCAGACTTTCCACCTGGCCTGTTGCCAAGCCTCCTCCCCAGCCCACCTGGCCGCCCCGCCCTGGGCTCACCTGCGCTCTTGCCCGAAGAGGCGCTCCACCTCTGCGCGGCCGGGGCTGCGTGTGCGGCCCCCGTTGCTGCCCTGCGGCCCCGGCTCCCTCTGCGCCAGCCTCCTGGGTGGGGGCAGATCGGCCAGCACGCTGTACTCCTCCCTCTCCAAGTTGTGCCTGATCTCCCTGGGGGTGCCGAGCCCCAGGAGCCCCCCGAGCTGCCCGGAGGAGGTGAGGGTGCCAGGAGTGTTAGGTCACTGGGCGGGTGGCGGGGTGGGGAGGAGGCACGAGGGGCATCCCGGTGCCCGATGCACACCTGAGGGGGCAGCATTGGGGAGCCACGCAGAGAGTCGCTGGAGGGGGCCAGGCTCTCCATACTCGTCCCAGGAGGATCCTGGAAGAAGAGGGAGGGCTCGGGGGGCTGGCGAGGGGGAGATGAGAAGGAGGGTGCATCACGGTGCCCAATGCGTACTGGTGGGGGATGGCAGCAGGCTCGTGCAAAGAGTCCATGGAGGGGACCAGACTCTCTGTGCTGGCTCTGGGGAGATCCGGGAACAAGAGGGAGGGCTCGGGGGCCTGGCGGGGAGGGGAGGAGGCCCGGGGGCATCGCGGTACCCAATACACACAGGTGGGGGGAACTGAGGAGGGTCATGCTGCGGGGACCGGTTCTCAACATCCGATGTGTCTGGGAGGAAGGGGAAGGGGTCAAACTGGGTGTGGCGGGGGGGTGAGGTAGCCCGGGGGCATCCCGGTGTCCAATGCATACGGCGGGGGGCATATGGGGGGATCATGGTGGGGCAATTCACTCTCAGATGTGTGGGGGTCTGGGAAGAAGGCGAAGGGGTCATGCTGTAAATAGCGAGGAGGCGAGGAGGCCCTAGGTGCGTCCCGGTGCCCAATGCATACAGCACATGGAGGCTGGGGGGCTCAGGAGAGGTCTGGAGTGCACCATGGAGAGTGGCATGCAGAGGCGAGGAGGTCCTGGAGGCCCCGTGGTGGCCTGGGTTATGGGAGGTGGCAGTGGCCTGGAATGGTGAGTTGTGCTGGGAGGGTCCAGAGGAAGACTGGGGTGAGTCTCGCTGAGCTGGTCTAGCAGGTGATGAGGCCTGAGGCCGGTCGCCCTGGGTTGGCCGGAGGGCAATGGATGCCCAGGGAACCTCACTTTGCTTGGAGCGAGATGGGGAAGAGGTTCGGGACCATCGCTCTGCGTTGGCCGGAGGGGAAAGGAGGCCCAGGGGATGTCTTTGTTAGTACGGTGCGGAGAGGCGTTCCGGGGGTTGTTCCGCTGAGAGGAACGATGGGGAGAGGATGCTCTGGGATTGTCTTGTTGGGTGCAGCCCTGACAGGAGGTGCTTCCGGGGTTTTCCCGCCGTGAGGAAGAGGATTTGGGATTGTCACGTTGGGTACAAGAGGTTTTAGGGTTGTCCCTTTGGGCAGAAGAGCTTCTAGGTGTGTTCTGTGGAACACAAGAAGGTCTGGGGTTGCCCGCTGGGGAGTACAAGTTGGAACAGGAGCTTGAGGGTTGTCCTGTTGGGTGTAAGAGGCTCTGGAGGTGTCTGGTTGGGTGGCTCTGGGGGAAGAGGAAACCCAAGGATTATTTCGTTGAGTGGATGAGGTTCTGGGGCTGTCTCGTGGGGCAGCTCTTGAAGGAGAGGTTGCTCTGGGGCTGTCCCGCTGTGTGGAAGAGGCCTTGGGGGTGTCCTGTTGGGTAGATGAGGTTCTGAGGTTGTCTCGTGGGGCAGCTCTTGAAGGAGAGGTTGCTCTGGGGCTGTCCCGCTGTGTGGAAGAGGCCTTGGGGGTGTCCTGTTGGGTAGATGAGGTTCTGAGGTTGTCTCGTGGGGCAGCTCTTGAAGGAGAGGTTGCTCTGGGGGTGTCCCGCTGTGTGGAAGAGGCCTTGGGGGTGTCCTGTTGGCTGGAAGAGGTTCTGAGGTTGTCTCGAGGGGCAGCTCTTGAAGGAGAGGTTGCTCTGGGGGTGTCCTGCTGTGTGGAAGAGGTCTTGGGGGTGTCCTGTTGGCTGGAAGAGGTTCTGAGGTTGTCTCGTGGGGCAGCTCTTGAAGGAGAGGTTGCTCTGGGGCTGTCCCGCTGTGTGGAAGAGGTCTTGGGGGCACCCTGTTGAGTAGGTGAGGTTCCAGCGTTGTCCCATTGGATGTTTCGGGTGGGAGAGGAGGCTCGGGAGGTCCCGCGTTGTGGGGAAGCAGCCTGGACAGCGTTCCTTGGGGTAGAGCGATGGAGAGAGGAAGCCTGGGAGGTGGCACTTCGAGGACCGCTCTGTGGTGTCGCGGGGAG
Source organism: Nanger dama (assembly GCA_917880005.1). Classification (NCBI taxonomy): domain Eukaryota; kingdom Metazoa; phylum Chordata; class Mammalia; order Artiodactyla; family Bovidae; genus Nanger; species Nanger dama. Next base: position 10,607,968 of record CAKJTW010000046.1, read on the forward strand.
GCCGGGGTCGGCCGGGACCGCTCCGAGGAAAAGTACCCGCTTTCTCCCCCGAAGCTTGGCCCAATGCTGTCCAGCACTTCGGTTCCCACCTCCAGAGCCTAGAGAGAGGAGGCAGTTTCAAGGCAAGCGGAGAGGTCCAGGCGGCTCCCACAGCCTACGTTTCCTGGTCCCCTAGGATGGATGACTCAGGCAGACCCCATACCATCTCCTTGGAGGTCCTCACACACCTCTGCCCCTCGGAGCAAGCAGACTGCAGGAGGGCTTAGGCGCCCCTCTCAGGCTGAAGTCAGGAATTTGAAGTTGAAAACCAGGCAGACTCGATCAAAGTGGGGTGGGTGGTAGAGCCAAAGGTCACACAGTGACCTTCAGAAAAGAAGCAAACTCTTCAAGAGCAGTTTTGAAAACCGCCTCTGTGAGCCCAGAGAGAAAGAGCTGGATCTCACAGCAGCTACCAACAACTTTCCATTTCTGTTCTACTTTCTGCAGTTGGATTCCCAGAACTCCCTCCCTCCCTTCCAGTGAGACTCCTGTGTGATAGCTCTAGAAATTTCTTTTTGTGAACAGACTGCAATGGCCTCACCTGAGGGGGTTGCTAGAAATGCAGGCTCTCAGCACCACCACCCTCACCGGCCACACTGCATCAGAATCTACATTTTCATAAGATTCCAAGGCCATCTGCACGCATGCCACAGTTGAAGAAGCCTTGGTCTAAGGGATTAGTGTAACCTCCCTATTCAGGGAGGGACACCCTCACAACCCCCATCCCCATGAAAGGGCAGCATGATGGTGGCATCACCCTCCATCCCTCTCAGTCGCTTGGTCCCCAGGCATATGGCGGCCACCAGCCCTGTGCGCGTGCGTCCCCGGGCTGGCGCTTCAGAAGAGCAGCAAAGGCTATCGTGGCCTCAGCCTGACGGGGCCATGACTGCCTTCACTAAAGGCCATGCTTCAGAGTCCTCTTCTCTGGGAAGTTCCCTGGTGGCCCCGCGGCTGGGATTTGCTGCCTTGGCCCAGGGTTCAGTCTCTGGTGGGGGAACTGAGATCCCACAAGCCGCATGGCTTGGCCAAAAAACAAAAAAAGGAATCCCTCTTCTCCTACTTTGACACTTCTGCTTCCTCCAAGCTCTCTGAGCTGGTAGCACTGAACCCTGAGTCTCTAGTGCCCTTCAGGGGACTGGAACCACGCACAGAGTGGCACTTAAAGTTTCCATTGCTGGGAATTCGCTGGTGGCCTAGTGGGTGGGACTCGGCATTTTCACTGCCAGGGCCCGGGTTCCTCTTCTGGTTGGGGAACTAGGATCACTGAAGCCAGCAAATGTTTTTGCCTGTTGTTTGATGGACTGACGTCCCATGACATTCCAAATCTGCCAGCTTCTCTCATCTACCTCTTCCCACCTCTCTGCTCTCAGCCTCCCTCCTTTTTCACCTGAATGGTTACAATAGCCCTCCAACATGTACAGTACACTCCAGGCACAAGGTCATCATCTACCCAGGGAGATCCTTTCGAAAAGCAAACCTAGCTAGACCACCCCAGCTTACAAGGAGACTGAGAGCTATCTCAGAGGGGAAAAAGTTCACAAGACATGATGATTAAATGCAATGTGGGATTCTGGATTGGGTCCTGCAACAGAAAAGAGACATTTGAGGAAAAGGTGAATCCAAAGAAAGTCTGCAGTGGGAATTCCCTGGTGGTCCAGGGACTAAGACTCCACACTCCCAATGCAGAGGGCCCAGGTTCGATCCCTGGTCAGGAAAGTAGATCCCGCGTGCTGTAGCTGAGTTCACATGCCTCTGCTAAAAGATTCCACATGCGGCAACTAAGACCCAGCACAGCCAAATAAACACATAAGCATTTAAAACAACAAAGACAGTCTGTAGTTTAGTTAGCAGTATTGTTACCAGTGTTAATTTCTTAATTTTGATGATTGGGCTATAATTATGTAAGATTTCATCACTGGAAGAACCCGAGTGAAGAGTATAATTGAAACTCTCTGTATGATTTTTGCAACTATTCTAAAAGATTTAAAAACAAGCACACAAACCACTTTCGGGGCTCCCAACTGCACTTGGAATAAAACCCAGGCACTTCCCATGGCCAGCAAGGCTCTGCCCGCCTCCGCTGGCCTCCGAGGTCCCTGTGGGCAGGGGCCTCACCTTTTCACTTACAGCTGTGTCTCCTGTGCCTAGTACACCGTAAGTGAGAAGTAATGTTGCACCATCTTCCAGCTCTGAGCTCTGCCTCATCGTGGAGTCTTCGCGCCCAGTGAGCCTGGGTGCTGGCTGAGATGGCATTTCCTGCCCCTCCCAGAGGCAAACAGCTGGTTCAGCACCCCAGGCCCGGTTCCTTCCCCTTCCCCTCATCAGTGCATCCTTTGAGCCTGGCCCAACCAGGATCTGACTTCATTCCTGCAGCCCCTTTACTAAGCACACGGGGCAGACTACGCAGATGGTCAGTGCATCTGTTTTGTCCCTCAGCCAGCCAGGGCTCGGCACAGCCTGCTCCATCCAGTGTGTTTGCAAACTGGGAGGAGCCCTAGAGGGATGTCAAAGCGTTCCCAGCATCTCGCACCTGGCTGATTCCTCCCAGGCCGTGGCCTCCTGCTGCAATTTGGGAGCTTGCCACCAGGTGGACGGCAGTGACTGCCGTAACACAGTGAGGGCTCCCCACCCCCACCCCCCCTACCCTGTGTTTAAGAGCAAGAAAGCAGATGTCTAGTACAAAATCCCACCACGATCAGGCCATTCACACTGGGGAGGCACTTCTTCCCACAAGCCCTCTCCCCAGGGCCTGAGAGGGCAGGGCAGTGGGGTGGGGTGCTGACAAGATCTGATGAATGTTTTTAAAAGATGGATCAGCTGCTAGAGGGAGAATGGACTGAAGGGGCTTGGCAAAACCAGAGACTGGAGGAGGCTCCAGCAGTATCCCCTAGATTGATCACGGAGCAGTGACAGAGACGGCAAAAGGAGACATATTTTGGAGTGTGTTTTGGAGGTGCTGACCAGAACTGCTGCTGATTGGACATAAAGCGTAAGGAGGGACTTCTGTGCTGGTCCAGTGGCTAAGACTCTGAGCTCCCAATGCAGGGCACCCAGCTTCAATCCCTGGTCAGGGAACTAGATCCCACATGCCACAACCGAAGGATCCTGTGTGCTGCAGTGAAGACTGAAGATCCTCTGTGCTGCAAGACCCACGTAGCCAAATAAATAAATAAATTTTTAAAAAGACCTCATGACAATTCACCTCTAAGCCGTCCATGAGAAGTGTTAGTCACTCAGTCACATACAATTCTTTGCAACCCCATGGACTTTAGCCCACCAGGCTCCTCTGGAGTGGGTAGCCATTCCCTTCTCCAGGGGGATCTTCCCGACCCAGGGATCAAACCCGGGTCTTCTGCACTGCAGGCAGATTCTTTACTGTCTGAGCCAGCAAAGAGCCCCTCCATGTGCACCTCCTAAGTGAGGACAGGCTGCTTCTGTCATCACACTCATAAGTACAGCAAGGATGCAGTAGATACAGTCCACATTCAAACTTCCCCTCTATCCCAACAATGCCTTTCATAGCTCTTTCTTTTCCTATCCTGGATCCAAGCCCAGATACACATGGCATTTCGCTTCCCTAACTCTTTTATTCAAGAACAGTTCCTCAGTCCTTTTGGTCTTTCATGAAGAATCCTGTCAGTCAGTTTGGCTTTGTCTGATGTTCTGTTGGGATTAGAGGCAGGTGATAAATTCTTTTTTTTTTTTTAAGCAACCAAACTGGGAAAAGATGCTGTGTCCTCCCCTGTGCACCAGGCAGGGGCACCCAGCCAGTTTGCCCATTGCTAGGATGCTGAGCAACCACTTGGTTAAGCTGGTGTCTGCCAGATCTCCCCATCCTAAGGATGTCTTTTCCCTTTATAATCGATGTGTGATCTGAGGGGTGATACTTTGAGGCCACGTGAATATCCTGTTCCCCAACAACCCTTCATGCAGGAATTTAGCATCTGCCAGTGGTTGTGCCTGAACCAGTTATTCCCACAGTGGCTGCGACAATCTCTTTACCTGGTTTCTCATCCTGCAGCCTCACCCTGCATCTTTTGCATCCTTGCCCTAGTGAAACTCTTTCAAGTCTCAGGACCAATGACATCACTCCCCTTCTCAAAAACCTTCCGTGGCTCCCTACTACTTAGAGGAGAAAGTCTAGGGACTTTTCTGGTGATCCAATGGTTAAGAATCTGCCTTGCAATGCAGGGGATGGGAGATCGATCCCTGCTCAGGCAACTGAATATCCCATATGCCTTGGAGTAACTAAGCTTGCAGGCCGCAACTCCTGAAGCTTCTTGCCACTAGAGTCTGTGTGCCACAATGAAAGATCCTGCATGACAATGCAATGAAGAACCCATATGCTGCAACCAAGACCCGACACAGTCAGATAAATAACAAAGAAAAAAATAAAGAAGGACATAGAGACACTTTAAAAAAAGAGAGAGAGAAGAAGAAAGTCCAAGCCCCTTGGCTCGATTTGAGGCCCTGCATGGTTTGGCCCAACTATACACCTCCCCCTTTGCTGAAGCTGTGCATACCAGGATACTCCCTTGTCACACTCCTAGCCTGTACTCAGCAGTTTCCTCAACTAGAGCGCCACGTCCAGAAGGCGTTCCTCTGAGTCCTTCCCTGGCTGGAATGAAGCTCTTTCTGCTCTGCCTCTGTCCCTGCAGCTGTTTCTGCTCTTCCTGTGTCCTGGGCTTCTGATCTCCCATCTGTTTGCTTTACTGAATGATGAGCTTTCTGGGACAGAGACCATGTCTATCTCCCCTGAACACCCAGGGTGTCCAGCATAAGGTCTTACACACGGTACTCATGTGTTTGATGTCTGAATGCTACAGGGGCCATGGGAAGCCCAGACTGCCCCATGAGGTTAGGACATGGATGCCCCATCTCACATCTCCAAATCCTCGCGATGCTGAAGACATGGGCCCAGAGGCAACACAGTGCAGTAGTGATGGAGGGCCCGGCATCCTGGGTGGACCACTGTCACAGGCATCAGTGGGCTTGGCCTGACCAGCGTCTTTTGTTTCTCTCTAGAAACATCACCTTAATTTCCTCCAGGCCATCTCCTCTCCCTGACTCTCAGACCATGAGGTTTGCACAGGGGGCTGATTCCATCCCTGGTCACCAGTTTGGGCACAAGAACCATGCTGGGTCCAGGGAGAACCCTTCCTGGGACCACAGCTACATCGGTAGGGAAGACTGTACCCTTTTACTGTGGGAGCTGAAAATTAGGTAAGATGCAGCCTGCCACTGCTGCTGCTCAGCATGTCATCATCAGGGGAGGATCTGGCTGAGAATGAAGCCAACACAGAAGTAAGCAGAGCAGAGACCAGATTTCTGATGCTGTCTGAACACCTGGATCCAGCCAAACCTGAAGTCATTCCCTTAGACTTTCACTCAGTCAGTTTCTGTCACTTGCAACCTGAAGATCCTGACCCACCAGTTGTGAGATGATGTATTTAAAGCAAGTTGCGTGGCACATTATGTCTGCTCCATAACTATATGGGAACTGTTACTGTTATTGATCTAAGCTGTCAAAATAAGATGTAACCAGGGGCCCATGTGACCAGAAACCTGGCTATCTGCCTCCAAGTTCCCGGGCCATCACCACACCTGTGGTCACAGAGGCCAACCTGGCCTGGCAGAAGGTACTTACCCTCCTTTTTCTGGCCTGCAGTGTCTCCCTCCTCCCACAGGGGACTGGGTGAGGAGAGGCGGAGCCTTGCGGGCACCATCAGCCCTTGGCATCTCCTGCGACTTCCGTGGGATCATCACGGTGAAGTTGTCCCCACTGCGGGCCTCCTCCCGTCTCTCAACAGTGTCCCAGTCCTGCCCGAGAAGGGGAGGAGAAAGTCTGTTTGGAATGCACAAAGAGAGAGCCCAGGGCCTGCACTCCCCGCGTGAGATGGATAGATGGAAGGGAAAGGAACTGACACTGAGCCAGCACCTGCTGCATATTCAGGACTGTGCTGGGGTCTTCAATCAACCCTGTGCAGTAGGTACGTCCACTGGCGCTAAGACTTTGCCCAAAGTCACACAGCTGGGAAATGGTTTATATGGGAGGAGACTCGTACCCAGGGCAGTCAGACTCCACGTGATAGGAGGGCCTTGGTATGGCCCCCCACCCCAGAGACATTCCAGAATCCCCAGAGAAGTAGGTGTTTTCAAAATCTAGCCCCACTGCTTCCCAGATGTATGGCCTCAAGTAAAACGATTCTCTTCTGTGAGACTCAGATTTCCTGCCCCAAGTCAGGGCCATGAAAGTCTCTGCCTCAGAGAGGGGTGGTAAGACTTCCCAGGACACTGCCCACAGGCTGGGATGTTTTATTCTGAATCTTCTTACTTTCCCTTATGCTCTCATGGACAGTTTGCCTCTTGTGGCCCAGGACAGACCTTTGAGGGTTGAATGTCTTAGGAAGTTCCCCTGAGTCTCCCCTTTTCCCGGCTAAATGGCTGCCCCACCACCACCCTGCCCTTGCCAGGACCCTCAGCCTGCTGTCTTTCCTCTGATCCTCAGAGATCTATGCCAGGGCTGGTTATGGGGCTGAGCAGTGTGTGACCAGGGCAGGGCCCAGGGCCAGTCTCACTCTTGCTCTGGGCACCACACCCAGCATCCCAGCCTCTGTGAGCTGAGAGATTTTGGCAGCCAGAACCCGCTGATGATTCACCGGGAGTTGAAATGCCTGCTTCCATCTTGTCATATCCAGACCTTCAGCCCCACTTGGCCGGCCCTGCAGAGTCCCCACCCCCTCCACGGGCAGCCCAATATGCTGGCTAAGTCTGCAGAGGACCTGGGCTCCCCTCCCTGGTGTGAGAGGCTCAGCCCTGTCTGGAGGCTTGGGCGGGATCCCAGGGCTGGCCTGGGGCTGACACCTGCTCTTGCCCTAGCCTCCCGCCCCCATCTCACCACCAATGATGAGTCGCTGGTATCATCAGGGGCTTCACTGGTGCCAGAGTCAGGGCTCTCGTTGAAGCTGCCACATGGGGAGGAAGCCAGGCCCTTCAGGTAGGGAGCTGCCTCAGGTTCCCGGCTCCTGGAGGCAGCTGTGAAGCCCTCTGCCAGGAGCCCTGCTGGTGGGCCCCTGGGAGAGGAGACAGACTCATGACGTTTTCCCTCAAAGTAATAGGAGTTAAGGAGTAACACCCCACCACCGCTCAGGTACACACACAGCCCATGTTTGGGCGGAGGAGGAAGCTAACACCAAGGGCTGTCTGTACTCCGCCCTTCACAGGGCCTATCTCATTTAGCTCCAAAAGCCTCCCTTTTAAGTGAGTGTAATGATTCCCATTTTACAGATGAAGAAACTGAGGCTCACAGAAGTCAAGGGACTGGACGAGAGCTAGGAAAAGGCAGAAAAGTATTGTGACTCAGGGCTGTGGTCCTGGCCCAAACCATGTCCCTGGAGCAGAAGAGAGAATCCCAAGCTCGGTAAGACTAAGAAGACAGAATAGTGCTGGGCTAATGGGGGGCTTTGAGAGGTAGCAGGGCTCCAGGGGAAGTGACAGGGCCACCAGTCTGGATACCAGGGAGGGAGCTATAAAAAAAGCCCTGCTTTAAAGAAGCCAGTAGGTTAGAGCTGGCTTTATCCCCAAAGAGTGATCCACAGATCAGCCTGTGAGATAGAAAAGGGTGATGACCCTTAAAAGAGGCCTGTGATCAAATAAGTTTGAAATATATTACATACTTCTATCTTCCCCACCCAAAAGCACACGCATGCTAGCAAATTAAAACCTCTGACAAGTCCTACAAAAAAGATACTCAAATTTGTTTATCGCAGACTTTCTGAAACATTTGAATTCAGCACTGTTTTGTTTTTAAGGAGGAACACACAGTCCCAAAACAATGCTTGTGTGATTCAATAACTCTTTAAAAAAAAACAACAAGGAAACTGAGGTATAAAAAGAGGCGAAAACTTGCTTTAAGTTCCCACAGCCCATCAGGGAGGGAGCTGAAGCTAGAACTCACTTTTCAAGACTCTCAGCCATGCCCTCCAAGGCACCATGGCCCCAAAGAGGGACTTCAGTCCTACTGAGGCCCGGAGTGAAGACAGCCTGGAGCAGTGCATGGTCAGAGAGGTGCGTAATAACAAGTGCCCCTGGGTGCGAGACTGTTTAATCTTTTAAAGCAAAAGGAACCAGGAGATGTGAGCAGGCTCTGGGCCATGCCCACGCAGGGTGGGTACACGGCTGCTCCATCCCCCCAAAGGAACGTGCCCACTGCTCCTGTGCCCAGGCCAAGTGGAGGGACCATGTGACCCACACCAGCAGCCATCACAGGCAGAGGCTGCCATCATGAAGGGGTGCAGGGTGGGAGGGGTGAGAGCATCCCTACCCCGGGAACCTCTCCTCAGGCCCCAGGGTCCTACCCACCTCTCAGGCTCTGGCCCACGGCCCGGACCCACCACAGACTGGCGGCTGGAGGTCGGGGTGCTGAGAGTGTCCTCAGGGGCAGGCCGGCGGCGGGGCAGGTCGCAGTAGGGCAGCTCAGCGCCGCAGGCCTCCCAGGCTCCTAAGACAGAGTTGGACAGGAGGCAGCTCACGGCCCATGTGGGGGCTCCCTCCCCCTGCGCAGCCCCTCCCCCCACCAGGCGGTGTGGAAGTCTCCAGACAGCTCCTCGGGGATCTCCACTTCTCAAGGAGAGCTGTCCGTCAGACTGGAAGCGCCCTGGGGGCCCAAGCTGGGGACTGGCAGAGGTACCGAGTGTGGGCGTGCGCGCGCGCATGTATGTAGGTATGTGTTCATGTAAATTCCTGCGGTGTGTGCAAGGATTCGCGTGTGTGCGTATGTGTGCATGGCCAGTGGGTACGTTGGTGCGTCTGTTTGCAGAGTGCATGTACGTTTGTTTATGTGTTTATAAACACCTGCATCAGCATACCCACTTGATTTGTGTACACAAGCAAGCCTCTGTGTGTTGGCACACATGTGTGTGTGCCTGAGGATATGAAGCGCACAAAAGGATCCCAAAGGGTCTTCTGTCACCAAGAGACATGGATAAGGACCGAGGGGGAGGGGGAGGATCAAGTTGACCAGAGAATGTAGGAAAATGTCTAAGGAAGGAAGAGATGGGAAAGGAGACCTTGGAGAACAGGAGAGAGACGCCCCTCCAAAAGGAGAGTCTGGGGCTCCAGGGCTGGAAGGTCAAGGTCCCAGGAGTGGGGACGGGGCCCCTGAGCTGACTGCCAGCTCCTCGCTGCCTCCAGCCTTGAGCAGGGCCACACCTGCAAAGGCAGGTGCTGGGCTCACCCGGGGGAACGGCTGCTCATCTCTGGGATGGCCCCCCATTTTTCCCCATCTCCTGGGGTGGCAGGGCCCTCCCTCAGTAGGGGAGACAGTGGCCGCGGCACTCTGCACCCTGCCTCCTCTCGGGTTACCTGGGCGGCGGGCTCCGGCGGTAGCTGCTGTCGGCTGTCAGCACCTTCGTCCCCCGGGGGCTCCGGCTGAGGCCCCCCACGCTGCCGCCCTCCCAGGCCCCGACTCTGGGCCGTGGTGGCGGTGGCCGAGGCAGCAGAAACCTTAGAGGGCCCGGCTGTGGGAGCAGGGGCCCCTCATTACTGTTTCATAAGCCGGGGCCCAGCCAAGAACAATGCAGGACATGAAACCGCAGGAACCTGATCCTCGTGGCTCACCTGAGAGCAGGGGCGGGTGGGGGGCCTGGGCACGGGCTCCCTGGGGACCCTGGAGCCCAGAACCAGGGCAGAGGCTACAGCCCCAGGGTGGGCACAGAGTCTCCAGGTTCCAGGGAGGCCACCCCTCGGGGACCTGGGCAGTGCCAAGGAGTGGGCTAAAGTGTCTGCTGAGCCAAGCTGAGCCAGAGAATGCCCGGCTGGGTTCAGTTTCACCCCCTGCCCCAGAGCCAGATTCTGATCAGCACCCGGTGGCAGGAGGTGTCAGAACTGCAGCCCAGCCTGGCGCCTTGGCTGCCCTGGGGACCTTGCCACGTGAATGAAGAGGGAGCGGCTCCTGGGGAATCGTCAAGGGGTCCCAGCCCAGCTGGGGCCACCAGGACGCCCAGTTTGTCATGGTGCCTGCTCCTTGCTTTTACCCCCCAGCCCCATCACTACCCCTCACCTGCATGAGCGGGCCCAGCAGCTAGTCCCCAGCTCTGATTTCCTGTCTGGCGGGTCAGCACGGGCTCTGGCCTCAGACAGACATCAGGCCCAATCCTGGCGCCTCCACTTCCCAGCTGAGTGACCTCGGCCTAGTGACTTCCCTCTCTGAGCCTGGTTTGCTCATCTATAAAGTGGAGGTAATTAATGGACCCACCTCCTAGGGGTGTTATGAGAATTACATCAGTTAATATGAGTAAAAGACTTATAACACTGCCTGGTCTGTACATATTAAATATCATAAACAATGTAAAAACATTCAATGGAACTTTATTAGTGTTAAATCAATGATATGTTAAATACACTTAAGAATAGATGCATTGAAAAGGAATATGTGGAGTCTGACATACAGCAAGACCCTTGCACTTAGCCCCTCATCCTCCATCCAGAACCTGGCCATGACCTGGTCAAGACTGTGTGACTTCCAGGGATAAGCCCGCCCACACCTCTCAGCCTGGGAGACTCAGCTGAGAGCAGAGCAGAGAGGCATCCAGAGCCTAGGAGCCTAGGGGAGCTGAAGTAAGCTTCAAGGAAAGGGTTCTGGGACCTGGGGGCATTTCTGCATTTCCTTAAAAAAAATTCTCTATTTTATTTTAATGTATCTATTTTTGGCCATGCCCCATGGCATATGGGGTCTTTAGTTCCCCGCCAGGGATCAGACCCCATGCCTCCTGCCTTGGAAGCTCCGTGTCTTAACCACTGAACTTTCAGGGGAGTCCCTGCATTTTCCAACATAGGTGAAGACGTCAGAACTGGCTCTAACCCCAAGTGATACATTTATCAGGCCCCTCAGGGATGAGTTTGCTCCGCAGTGTAATTAAGGATCCAGCTGGGAAACGCACAGCTCCATCCATGCCGGGGGGTGCTTTTTCAACACACAGATTTTGTGACTCCACATGTTTGAACCTGTTCATCTGTGAGCAGGGCTTTCATCAGTGCTAGATCCTGATGACTTGAAAGCCTCTATCTTCCGCTGAGTCTGGTTCCTGAGCTCTTTATAGTAAGTAAAGCCCCCTCATCCTCACTGTATCACCCAGGCACCTTGAACTCACCACCCCAAACAACTCCAAACAAACCTCTTATCCCAGGAACCCTGCCACAGGAAAAAACTTAGCAGTCAGCCATGTTCTGGCCCCTCACGTTACTCAGTGACCAAATCCTTTACCTTCTCCTATTCAGTTAGTTTTGAAATGTGTCCATCTGTCTCCATCCCCAAATCTCCGGCATCTCTGATGTGAGTAATCGCACCTTTTCCTCTTTGGTCACCTGGCTCACTCACACTCTGCTGTCCATTCACTGTCCTACAGTCAGAGTGACTCTTGAAAATGCAAATCTGATCACATCGCTCCCATGTTTAAAATCTTTAGTGGTTCCCCATGCCTCTCAGGGAAAAGTCTAATGTCCCTACAAGGCTGGTGAGACCAGCTCTCCACCCCGCTCTCCACCCCACTCTCCTTCCTTGGCTTCTCTCCCTTCTGAAGTGTGCCTCCTACTTTCTGCCCCAGGGCCTTTGCACACACTGTTTCCCTCCTCTTCCCCCAGTTTCACTGGCCATGCCCTCATAGTCCTCACCAGGCAGCTAAAATATCATTCACTTGGAGTAACATTCCCCAGTACCCCACCATTTATCCTCATGCTACTTGCTGTTCCTTTACAACATTTATCTCAACGATCATGAAGTATTTGCCTGATTGCTTTGTCTCCATTTCTCTTGCTTGACTACAAACCTCATGAACCAGAAACTCTGTCTGTTCTATTTAGCGCTATTTCCCCAACTCTAGCATAATGCCTGACACATTTTAAGCACCTCTTCAGGACTTTCCTGGCAGTACAGTGGTTAAGACTCCATGCTTTCACTGCAGGAGGCAAGGGTTTGATTCCTGGTCAGGGAACTAAGATCCCACATGCCATATGGTACATCCATAAAATTAAAAAAGAAAAAGAAGAAAAAAAGCACCTCTTCAATACATGTGAACAACACGAGGTGGCCCAAGGTCTCATCTGGGAAGGGGTAGGACTGAGACTAGCACTCAGACGTGTCTGAACCCAGGTTCCTTCTCCTGTTCCAAGTTTGCCATCTCCCCACCCACTGGGAGAAGGTCATCTGCAGGGGAGACGGACTCAGAGGGCTTTCAAGCATCTGCTTCCTGAACTTGGGGCTGAGGGCTGGGGAGCTATTTTTGGCAGCATCAGGACAGGTAGAAAAGAATCTCCCAGGTTTATTTTTTCTGGTTGGGAAGATGGAAGAAAGGAAACTAGTGTGTACTGAATTAGCCACATGTGACCTGGGCTACACAGGGCTGGATGCCCTGAGGGAAAGGATTTGTTGCCCCACTTTACCCATCAGGAGAGTGAAACCAGAGAGGTCAATGACTCATGGTCACACAGCAGGTGAATGGCAAAGTAGAACTGGAACTCTGGTCTGGCTCCAAAGCTGAATAACAACTCCCTTATAATGACCACTTCTCAGAGCCTAACGCTTGCATAGAGACGGCCACCAGGCTCAAGAGGGGCACTGGGAGTGGCAGAGTCATTAGGAGGTCAGGGTCAAGCACTCTTGAAGAGTCACGGCCCCATGCTTCTTATAACGCCAGGTTTATGCAGACCAGGACTGAGCCTAAAACTTCATCCATCACAAAGTGAGAAAATTCTTCCCTTTTCACTCCTCCAGTACCTTCAAGGAGAAAGCCCCCAGTGGGTTTGAGGTATCTATAATGCCTAACACCTACCAATCTCCCTTTTAACAGACAGACAGCAGGACCCAGGCTCAGAACCCCTTTTAAAAAAATTTTGGTCACCCTACTTGGCACGTGGGATCTTAGTTCCCCGACCAGAGATCAAACCAGCACCCTCTGTGGTGGAAGCACAGAGTCTTAACCACAAGACTGCTGGGGAAGTCCCAAGCTCAGAGCCTTTAGCCTATAACAATACTTCCTAGTTAGAATTTAATGACATTTCTGACTTTCTTTTTCTTTTCCTTTCTTTCCTTTTAACCTTCTATATGAAGGACATGATCCTAGTTTTCTATCTGTGGTGGTGATGTAAACTTTTGTTTTAGTATAAATTTTTAAAAGGGCGTGGATTTAAAGAATAATACAGCAAGTAATGGGATTCCCAGGTAGTGTTAGTGGTAAAGAACACGTCTGCCAACGCAGGAGACATAAAAGACGCAGACTCGATTCCTGGATCAGGAAGATCCCCTAGAGGACAGCATGGCAACCCACTCCAGTATTCTTGCCTGGAAAATCCCCATGGACAGAAGAGCCTGGCGAGCTACAGTCCACAGAGTCGCAAAGAGTCAGACACAACTGAAGCGACAACACAGCGAGAAATAGGTTATATGAGGCTTCGCAAAAAATGATAAGAGCAGGAGGAGAATGACTGGCATTCAGGAAACATGAACATGGTTCTACCACCTCACTGTACAGATTGGGAAAACTGAGGTTCTGACCACAAGGAAGGTCAGTGTCTGGGTTCAGCTTGGCCGGGCCAAGCACCCATCATAGACTCCCTTGTCCCAAACCACCTGAACCACTCTGGGAAGCCTACCCACCTGGTGCCTTGCTCTCTGGGCCTCCTCAGGGTGGCAGCAGTCCTGACAGCAGCTCTGGGCCAGCACATCAGCTTCAAAGTGTTCGCAGGGGGCATTTCCAGCCACCCCCTCCATATCAGTTGAGTCAGGCCAAGGCAGCTCCTTCAGTCCGATGGTGGGGCCTAGGAAGAATGGCAGGGGGAGGCAAAGACCAGCCGACCTGAACTCCAGCCCCGGTTTAATCCCAGACAGCCAAGGACCAAGGAAATGAGGTTATCCATCAATTCTTTCATCTGTTCGTTTATTCACTCAACAAACACTCATTAAACACCTCCTAAGCACCAGGCACTCTGCCAAGCATGTGACATGTGATTTCTACTCATTACTGCAGTGTTGCTCGAAGTGTATTTTGAGGACCCTGCGTTAGACTCAGCTGAGCTGCTTATAAAATGCATATTCCCAGTTCCTTCCCTGATCCACCCATTCAGAATGTCTGGAGATAAGACACTTATACAAGGCATTTATACAATGCATTTTATACAAGTCTCTTAGGTGATTCCAATGCACCGCAAAGTTTCAGTGCCCTTGACTTACAGTTAACATGCATTGTAGATAAAATGAATGCCAATTTCAGATGAGGCAGCTAAGTCTCACAGAGATTCCATAACTCACTTAAAGTCCCAGTGGCTGAACTGGATTCAAACCCAGGCTGTGTATCTCCCTGCACTCTCAGAGGTGGGCATGAGGGACACTGGATCACACTGTCCACTCACACAGATCCCCTGGGAAACCCTGGGAAGAGAGGCAAGTGGCCAGCCAGGTATTTTCAGAGGACAAAATCAGGGAAGTGAACAACATAAGGTCACACAGCAAGTCTGGTAGAGCTCAGCCAAAAGAAACCCTGGAGTTGTGAGGAGCACCGGGCTTTCCCTGTTGGGCTCCACTGAGGGCTCCAACCCCATGCCCTGGCAGGGGGCAGGGAGCCCCACTAGAAGAGTGTGACTTGCAGATGCTCTTCTCACCCCCATCAAGCGGGGGTGGAGTGAGAGTAATCCATATCCCCAAGCACACATGCACCTTACCGTGCCCCCAGGTCAGCAGCTCATACCTGTCAAGTTTCCTCCAAAGTGTCCCAGGGGATCTGGCCTTAGTTGCCAATCTCAGCGGAGACCTGAGGGATTTCACATCCTCCCCTGGGGCAACCAGGGAGAAGATTCCTGGCTCCTTGACCATCAGACCTGGGGAAGTAGATGGGCACTGAGGGAGCTAGAGAGCACCCACTGGCCCTTGGTTAGCCCCGGGGTCTCTGATCCACCCAGGGCCGTTATCTCTCCTTGTCCTTCCCTGCTCCCAGTGGTGGAGGGTGGGGGGACGCAACGGTCTTGCCCAGTCTGGGCGGTTCCTTCCAGATCCCGCCACATAAAGGAGCCTCAGACGAGAACGCTGCATATTTTCCTGCGGGCGAGAGTGGGGTGCTCAACTACACGTGCCCTTCACCGATCCTGCGTCCTCCTCCCAGCCCCAACCAACTAAGAACCCTTCTCTAAAATGCACTTTAGGTGTGGATACAATGAGAAACCTTCAGCGGACATGCATGCCCCACCCGGAGAATGGATCCCTGGACCTCTCTCCATCCAGCTAGTCAGACAGTCCCTCCCCCGTGTCCCTCACTCCTACCTTTCCTCACTGGCCTCCCCTCCCTTCTCACCTTTCCGCTCGCGGTACTAACCTCGGCTCGGGTTTCCACACACAGTGGGTGCCGGGGTGGGGTGCCAAGGGTCACAGCCTCTCTATTTTAACAATGAATCAGAACGTTGCCCGGGAGGTGGGCGAAGACTACGCCTCTGCCGCTCTCGCATAGGTTCTCCCTAGGTGCTTCATTTACATAAAGAGTGTGGGATTGGACAACCCGAGGGCAAGGGGGCGGGGCGGAGGCGGGGCGGAGGAGGGCGGAGCCCAGATGTCTCCGAGTGCGGGACCCGCCGCACGTTTAGCCTGAGCAGCCGCGTCAGGATTCCCACGGGGCTCTTGGGGCGGCTGGCACTGGCGAGCCTGGATCTTTCTAATCTCTTTCCTTTCGGTTCATTCCCGCCGCAGTTCCCTAGTCTGGCTTTAGCCCATACCTTGGGCTGAGACTTAATCTCTCTGTGCCTCAGTTTCCTAATCTATAAAATGGAAGTAGTAACTGTTGAGAACGAAATGAAAAGCCCAGGAGTTTTCAACTATTTGCACATTCATTTGCACACTTCCATTGATTTGGAGCTCACTCATAAAATGCCCAGCTCCTCCTTCTTAAAAATATGCCTTCTTTTTAAAGCTGATACTCTGCACTGTGTGCCAGCTCCTATTCCAAAATCTTTACATCTGTGAGGATGTAGTAACCTGAAGGACTCAGTACCAAGGTCCTCATTTCACAGCAACTAGGATCAGAGAAATCAACTAACTCATCAGTGTCACCCAGCTAGTAAGTGGCAGAGCTGAGACTAAAATCCTGGTGTGTCTGGACTCTGCTGGTCGCTACAGAGCATCTTCAGTCACTAATTCTTTCAGACATTTACAGGTACCTGGTACATGCCAGGCCTGTGCTGGGCACCAGAGAAATGATAACGTGAACAAAGCATGGCTCCTTCTGAAAGGGCACACCCACTGACTAGTGAGAGAGACGGACCTCTGAACAGGTCATCCTGGCTCAGGATGGAGTGAGTGAAAGCACATCTCATAACAAGGATAATGATCTTTCTGCTCAGCCCCAATCACTGTAAGCAAAACAGGGAGTAGTCGGCCTTTAGCACTTCTTGGCTGTGTGACCTTGATACAGTTACTTGATCTCTCTGAGCTGGGGGTGAGGTGGGTGCTTGGTTTGAGTTTGAAGCTCGGGTATGGCCCTCTACCCACTATCAAGCAGTAAAGCCAGGAGCCAACTCAGGGTGGCACTGCTGACAGTTCAGTTCATTCAATACTCGCGGAGCCCCTGCGTTGTCAGTTGTATATGCTGAGGACTCATCAGTGCACAAAAGAGCAAATCTCCTGTTTTCAGGGCGCTTACATTCTAGTGGAGACAAACAGATCTCAAACAAGATAAATAAGCAGTATATGGAGTGTACTGGCTGTTGGTAGTGCTAAGGAGAAAAATAAAGCTGGGGTGGGGGTGGGGTTGGAAGTGGCTGGTGTGGGGAGGGAGTCACTTCTTTTGAAGGGAAGAGCTTTTATTTTTATCCTTTGTTTTTTTCAAACTGGAGGATAACTGCTTTATAGTGTTGTATTGGTTTCTGCCATACATCAACATGAATCAGCCATAGATATACACATCTCCTCCCTCTTGAACTTCCCTCCCACCCAGGGCATCACTTCTTAGATAAGGACAAGGCCAAGTGAGCCCACAGGTCTCAGGGAAGGGTGTTTCAGGCTGAGGGGACAGAAGCAGCGAGGCTAGAGTGGAATGAATAAGGGGGTGAGGGGAAGAATCAGTGGGCAGGGTTGGTGGGCTGTTCTGAGGGGCTCTCTGTATCTCTGGAGCCTGCCTGGTTGTACTTCTCCAAGGCAGGGGAAACCGTGGAGGGTTGGGCAGCAGTCAGGGTCCTGAAGGAGGCAGGAGGAGGGGGCTGGGGAGCCAAGGGTGTGTTGGGAGGAGCAAAGGGGGCTGTTTGAGAAAGCCCCCTCCTGTAGGGGACAGTGGTAGTTTCAGCCCTGATATGGGAAGGCCAGCTACAGCCCCATTATATAGACAGGAAACTCAGACTCAGTTCCTCAATGACAGTGCCTGGTCTAAAAGCATACTCTGAGTTCTGTGGGGTGGCTCAGGGCATGATGGTGGCAGCCAGGCAGCATCACCTCTTGTCACCATTTCGCCCCAGTCTCCCATTCCTCTTTCAGATCCCTAAAGAGTCTGTGTCTGCTCGCCTCCACCCCTCTGTTCACACCATTGCCCTGGGCCCAGATAACCTCTTCAGAGATCTGGGGAAGCAGAACAATAAGTAACAGTTTTAATCCCCTTTATCCTTCTGAGCCTCAGTTTCCTCACTATTCAAGCAGAAATGGTCATCCCAGGCCTCCTGGCTCACCAGCCTGTTGGGAAATCATGTGGTCTCGGCAGGCAAGATAGTGATGAACGGGGCTGTGACCCAAATGAGCATGGGCAGGAAGGCATGAATCTCTGAAGGGGTCATCAGGGCAGGCTCCAACCCAAGGCTACCCTGTGAAGTAAGTGGTGATTCAAAGCTACCAGGCTTGTTTTTACTGGAGAAGCTGAAAATCTGAACATTTAGATGAAACCTCAAATTTTTAAAATATGGCTAAGTCAAATTGCTTTTAAACACTGTGTAAGTAACCAAATGAATGCTCAGGACTTTTTCATGCAGTGTCTCTGGAATGGTAAATCACAGATTGTCATCCGTTAGCAATGACTTAGGACTTCCCAGGTGTCTCAGCAGTAAAGATCCCTGAACAGGTCATCCTGGCTCAGGATGGAGTGGGCACTGCAGGAGACATGGGTTCAGTTCCTGGGTTGGGAAGATCCCTTGGAGAAAGAAATGGCAACCCACTCCAATACTCTTGCCTGGGAAATCTCATGGACAGAGGAGCCTGGTGGGTTACAGTACATGGGGTCTCAAATGAGTCGGACACGACCTAACGACTAAACAACAAGTGATGATTTAAATGCCACTCCCTCCAGGACGCCCTCCCTGGTTGCCACATCCTTGAGGGAGGGCTCCCTGTACCAGGACCTTGGGCATGACCGGCTCCCGGTGTTCCTAGGATGTCTTTCACATTGTCGACCTCGTGGGTGGCGCCCCCTGGAGGTAAGATCCTGCCTCTCCACTTTCCATTTCTTCAGCCAGTCTGGCAGTGTTAGCCTATGTATCTAGAGTATGACGTACGTGAGGAAGGACCCACAACTTGGGCATACTTATGTTCTGGGCCTTTCCCTGGAGACGTACATGTGCCTAGCCAGAGACCACCTACAGCTTAAGTCCCAGCTCAGAGACAGTGAATAGTTAGAATTCAGCTAAAGCCACGTCCTGGCACACATCAGGGTGGGGTGGGGGTCAGCTAAATCTGTCTCACCTGCAAAATGGGCTCAATGGAATTGCCTACCTTGTGGGCTTACCATGAGAACTCAGTGAGTTAAACCAGGTAAAGAGGGGCTGGTAAACAGTGAGTACCTCAACAAATGTTTTCTCTCTCTCAAGTCTCCCCCCTCTCCATCCCCATAGAGACAGTTCAGGGAATGTGAGTCCCTGGAGGGCAGGGGCCATCCTGTTCTGCTCAGTGCTAAGCGTGTACTACTACTTTACTAAGCACTTCCTTAACGGTGCTCAGTAAATACTTGGTTCCAGTCTTCCTCGCACCCTCAGTGTTCTCTGGCCATGCCATCAGGGAGATTTCTCTCAAATGAATCCCTGACTTTGACTCTCCTCAGGCTAAACCCCCTCCCCACCTCAGGGACTCCTGCTGGCCACCGGATAAGGGTCCAGATCCTTAGCTCAGCATCTGAAACCCTTAAGGTTCTGGTCCCTTCAGGCCTCTGCAGATTTCTCCTCTCCTCTGACCACCCCTTCCCAACCTCTGCTCCCCAAGGGCTCTCTGCCTGCCTGCCCATCCCCCTCCCATCCACCTGGCCAAGCCATCTTTCAAGACTCATGTCACTGTCACCTCTTCACTGTTCTGTGCCCCACCCCCGGGCCTATACATCAAACCCTGACCTCCAGGGTGAACTCCATGTGTCTGTCTCTCCCATGAGATGTAAGGGTCATGTCTTATTAGTTCTAACAGGGTAATCTGAGACTCAGTCTTCTCATCTGTCAAATGGAGCTAGTACACATGTCACAATACTGTTGTGAGTTGATAATGTCACTAGCACATTGGAGGCACTTGATAAATTTCCTTCATCTGATTATTTGCAGTCATGGTGACTAACAGAAAGGGAGAGAGCAAAGTTCACTGGACAGGGAAGGTTTCAGCAAAGGCTTGAGGGAGATGGTTGTGGTGAGGAGCAAAAACTAGATTTAGAAACTTGCAGACAGGCAAGCATGGCACTAGGGCCAAGAAAATTCTCAGAAAGATTATTTCAAGGATTATATGAGAACACTGGTGGGGAGGGGGACTGAGTTCAGTGTAATCCAGCCAGAACTGGCTGAAAACCTAGGGGCTCCAGTCCTGTGTGGGGGTAGACACACAGAAATGACCGACACAAACTTCCCACTCTGCTCAAGGCCTGGCTGGCAGGGAGAGGGAACCCAGTTAGAACATGATCAGTGTTTAAAAGGAAGAAACACAAAGTATACCTGGAGCCCAGATGAAGAAATGACTAATTCCCAGGGGTCGGGGAAGGCTTCCCAGAGGAGGCAACTGAGAGTGGGACAGGCTGAGGGCAGCCTGTGAACAGCTAAAGAAAGGGCTTCTACAGTGTCTGAAGAAGGCAGATGCTTGTTCAGAACAGGACTTTGCTAAGACGGATCTGCTCACAAGAGTAGGAAGTGAGCACCCCACACCAGGATGAATTGGGAACCTCTCCCTAGAACCATCCACATAGCCAAAGGGAGGGGAACAGCTCAAGTCTAGGGAACATCAAGGTCAAGGGAATTTTTTCCCCGTATTTGTTTAGTTGGCTGCATGGGGTTTTGGTTACAGCATGCAGGATCTAGTTCCCTGACAAGGGATTGATTGGGGTCATGGAGCCTTAGCCACTGGACCTCCAGACAAGTTCCAGGATCCAGAGGATTTTGGAACAGGAAGCTAAGGCTTCCCTGACCTGGTCCCTCTCCTCCTCAGTTCGACACACAGGGCGGCTCCACCAGGCCTCCTCACCCTAAGCTCCCAGGGAGAATCAGGCCACCCCAAGGTCAGAGCCTACTGCTGAGCTGAGGCCTGGCTCCCGGTGACTGTGGCCATGGCTTTACTAGCACAGGCCTGACCCATCAGGAAACGCCAGTAACAGGAACGGATATGCCTGGGCTATGGCTTCAGTTCCACGGTTGGATCCCTCCAGACAGCCCTTTACATTTCTGGCTCCTGTAGGAGACTCCACTGCTTGAACCCCAATACCAATTCCCCCTTCAGCAACACAGTCCCCAATTCTTAGGTGGGTACATGGTTCTCCAGAACAAGCCACGCTCCTCAGCTTTCCTGGCAGCTAGAAGCTCCTTCTTCCTCCTGCCCTAAAGCCTTTGCTGCCTGCCTAATAGCACAAGCACCATGTGTTTCTAAAAGGAGGGACCTGACTTTCATTCCTTCTTCCTGTCGCTGAGAGGCAGATATGATGGCTGAAGCTCAGGCAGCCATCTTAGACCACGAGGTAGAACCTGTGTGTTGAAAACAGCACAAAACCAAAAGCTAAAAGCCTGCCCTCTCAGCTTCAGGCTCGCTGCCTTCCATTTCTGTTAACCTGAGAACTCTAGTTTTATATAAGCCGGTTATTTTTAAATCTTGTTTCACATTATATGTAGCTATATCTCATCTTTCCTGATTAAGCTCCTAAAGGCCCCAAACCGCAGGGCCTGACAGATGGACTGTGACAGGAAGAATTCAGGTAGAACATGGAAAGTTCTCCAGAGGGTTCTCATTCCACCACTTTCGATCTTAGGATTGACAAAGAATCACTATGATTCAACTTCCTTGGTCTGCTGGATGAAAAACGGGCACAGGTGGGAGAGATTCGGATGAGAATTTAATACAGGTCAACGTTACAAATGTTGATTGTAAGCTGTGAAAAGACCCCATGGCACTGGGGATGGAGAGCAGGGTCAGGTGTCAGAAGCAGCTGCGTACACGGAAGGTGCACCCAGGAAGGTCAGGAGCCGTGGGAAGTGGTTCACACACGTGGTCTCACTTCAGCCTCTGGGCAGGCCTGCGAGGTAGATGTCTTATGACACTTTACATGCGGGGTAACACTTCCAGGGAGGTCAGCAGCAGGGAGCTGACAGTGGGCCAGCAATAGCACTAGGACTCAAACCCCAGCCCAGCCGTGCGCAAAGCCCCCAGGCTCCTCTCTGCTCCTGCTCATGAGGGCCTGTCAGGAGACTCACTGCTCTGGGTCAAGTACCAGAACCATCTAGATGGCCCAGTAACAGACCCCGCCCTCTGCCCGGGACAGACGCAGCCAAGTGAGGAGGCAGCCAAGTGAGGTGAGTGGCCCCACCCTAAGTCACACGGGGAGGACAACAGGAAGGCAGCAGGGAGATCAGGTGGAAGGAGCCAGAGAAGCCAGGTCACAGGGCCTCCCAGCCATATGTTCCCACGGCCAGGTGCGGCCTTTGGATGTGCAGCCAGCACCAGATGGTGGTTTTGCCTCACTGCTGCGCAGGCCTTTTAGCTGCAGCAAGCAGGCTCCAGAGCAGGGGCTCAGCAGTTGTGGCACACAGGCTGTTGCTCTGTGGCATGTGTGATCTTCCCGAACAGGAATCGAACACACGTTCCCAGCACCGGCAGGTGGATTCTCTACCCCTGAGCCACCAGGGAAACCGATGGTGGGCTTTGATGGTGATGGGAGAGCGCCTGCCCAATGCAGGGCCAAGACTGTGTCCGGCAGGCCCTCCATGGTGAGTGAAGGGGAAGGCCTGCCGTGCAGACCCCAGATCCCTGGCCCCTTTCCTCCAGGAGCCCCCCGAGTGCAGGGGCGGAACTTGCATTCCCTTCACACACACTCAATAGCCCACCAGCTTCACAGGGGCTGAGAGCTCACCCTTCAGCCTTCTGTAGTCTTGGTGTCAGGGCTGGGCATGGCTCACCCAATCAGGGCAGCACCCAAAATTCCTGGGCCCTGGTCCACAACCACAGGAACCAGCCAGCGCAGGCAGGGTCTGAATCTCCAGAACAGGTGCTCTGGCTGCCCACCCTCGCACCACACCCGCCTGCGGCCAGGGGACCTACACCCTGCCACCAGCCCAGCTCCATCACTAGAGCGGGGAGTGTGAGCAACACAGGTCACTCACCTGCTGCAGCAAGGCTGGTTTCCATCGGCTCTGAAGCCGCACCTGGAAGAAGTGTGAAGAATCGGCAGCCCTCACTGAGCACCCGCCAGCCACACTTTCAGTAAGGAGAGATTTTCTTTACAAATGACTAATCACTCTTTTTGTTGGGCTGTCTGGGAGCTGCTGGAAACCTACGGAAGCTGCCCAACTTTGGGGGTGAGAATACTCCAGGACTCCCCATCTCCACTCCTTCAATGTCTGAGAATACTCCAGGACTCCTCATCTCTACTCCTTCGATGTCAGCTGAGACCAGCAAGGCCAAGGGGAGGGACAGGCCCAATGTCCCGGCTAGGAAAAGGCAGAGGCCATCCCTGCTCACCCACCGGCTGGCGTTCCAGAGCTGCAGGCAGACTCTGCATCTGCCAGGGGGTGGCACTGGGCTTTTCCCCATCAGGGGCCCAGGGCTAGCACCACTTTTACACATCCATAGGGAGCACTGTTGGACAGCAAGGGTGACCCATGTCCAACAGTTTCCACCCCCAATGCCTGCCTTTGGTATGTGGCATCAGGGTCAGGGACAAACCAACCACACACGTGCTTAGTTTCACAAATCTGATGAAGGTCCAGGGAGGTTCACATTTGGGCAGATGCCCCAAACTTGTGTCCTGGAGGCTCCTCCTGGGGAAGGCCAGCTCTCAGCTGCCCACATGTTCTGGAGTCCAAACCCCAGGCTGGAGGGGTGTTGGCCTCCCAAGCTTGGGCTGTAGTCATTGCCTGGGTGCAGGCTGGGTTATGAGTTAGCCCAGCTGAGACAGGACAGGTCCTTCTTGACAAGGCTGGTGCCTGGCCGGGGTCTCAGAGCTCACTCCCCGCTGTGCCGGGCTTTGCCTGTCAGCCGGCGGCGCTGTGTCTTGCTGGTACGAGTGGCGCCGGGGGCTTCTTGGTGGTGTCCTGGGCCCGGCGAAGACGTTTCTTCTTGACCTTCTTGCGACTGTGTGCATGCAGTGAGGCCGTGAGAGACGAGATCCTATGGGAGGAAGGCTGGTGAGGCTTGGGCCTCGGTTTACTCTGGGAATTAAGGTATGGGCGGAAGGTTGGGTCGGGGGTGCTGATAGCCCAGCTCATGCAGGGGAAGTCAGGACAGGCCCCTATTCTAAAGGGCTGCAGGCAGACTCTGCATCTGCCTATTCTAAAGGCAGCATGCTCTGTCCCAGAAGGCCTGCCAGCTCCTCAGCTTACAGCTACAAAGGTCTTTACCCCAGGCACTCTGTCCCACACCACCCACCATGGGCCAGCGGGAGGTGACTGTCACAACACCAGCCATAGGAGCAGGCTCACAGGGGAGGACAGGCCAGGGCTCACCGCTGGGACAGCAGAGGGTCTCTGGACTTCCTGGGTAAGGCTCTGGTCGGCTTCTCCACGGATGACACCTCCTCCTCAGGCCCAGACCCAGGCTAAAGAAGCATAGAACACGAGTGGCGGATCAACAGGCCTGCGCCTCCTGAACAGTCACCACTCTGCTGCCTCCCACGCCTGCTCGTGGCTCAGGTGGTGGCTCTAGGTGGGAAAGGCCACGTGTGCCCTGAAGCAGGAACGACATGGGGCAGAGCTGGGTTCTGAAGTCCTCCACCGCCAAGGCCCACAGTGGGCACACTCCAACACTCGCAAACAAAATAATTCTAAAATGGAAATAAGACTGCTCTTTGCATCAGACCAGACAGAAGAAAGGGCTTCCTTGGTGGCTCAGACAGTAAAGAATCTGCCTGCAATGCAGGAGACCTGGGTTCAATTCCTGGGTTGGGAAGATCCCCTGGAGAAGGGAATGGCTACCCACTCCACTATTCCTGCCTAGACAATCTCATGGACAGAGGAGCCTGGCAGGCTATAGTCCATGGGGTCTCAAAGAGTCAGACACGACTGAGCAACTTTCACACACAGGTAACGAACAGAATAAGCATCAAACACAAAACAAGTATGAGCTCAGAAAGTATATAATTAAAGCAGTGGCTCTAGAACTTAAAGACACTATAACCAACACAAGGGGGTGTGGTTTACCTGGTAACTAACTACGTGTGTGTGTGTGTGTGTGTGTGTGTGTGTCACTCAGTCATGTCCGACTCTCTGCGACTCCACAGGGTGTAGCCCGCCAGGCTCCTCCATCCATGTGATTTTCCAGGCAAGAATACTGGAGTGGGTTGCCATTTCTTTCTCCAAACTATACACATACACGTGCATAAATCCCTACACAACCCAGACACAAGCTTAACTGAAACATACTTTTCATAAGACAACACCTGCTGAGATGCTTTCTGATACTTCTGATATTGTTTCCTTTTAATGCTGGTTGGAACTTGCTATGACTCACACCCCACAGGTCAGAGCAGAGAGACGTGTCTTGCAGGGGTAGCAAGCACAATCAGCCGCTCTCGAGGGCTTCTAGTAGACTGACCACCCTTATCCTCACAGCGACCCAGCAAGGCAGCTGCTATCATGAGTGACCCCCGATGTACTGGTCAAAGGAAGAACCAGGTGAGGCAGAGAAACCTGCCCAAGCTCCCACAGCTGCTCGTGGTAGAGCTGACCTCTGAAGCCCCAGGGTTCAGGGCTTTGGTCCAGGCCCTGGAGGGTTACCCAGAGGAAAGAGCCCCTTGTACTGGAATCCTTGACATGAACCAGCGCTTACTGACCCGCTTGATAAGCCAGGCTGACCCTGTGTCCCTTTTCCCCCATGCTGGGAGGGAGCCCCACCTCAGGCGTGGACAGGCCAAGCAGCCGGGCCCCTGAGAGGTCCAGGTCGCTGATGGTGGTCACGGTGACTGTGTGGTTGGGGTGGTCGTACTGCACCGACTCTGTCTTTGCTGTCACCAGCCGGTCTAGCTCGTCAGCCTCCTCTGTGCAGGGTGGGTACAGGACCAGGCCTCAGCCCCAGGACACAAACAAGCAGGCTCTGGCACACATCCCATCCCTGACTCCAGCCCTGGAATGTAATGGCCCCCTCTATCCTATAGAGTGGCACCCGGAAGTCACCGGCTCCAGAGCCTGGCCTGCAGACAAGTGCTGGAAATGACCCAACTCCTCCCTTCATGCTCCAGGGACGCCCCAGGGCTGCTGCCACCCCCAGTCCCTCCAGGCCTCAGAAACTGGGCTTTCTGCTCAGGATCCGTTTGCCAAGAGGTCTGGGTCTCCTCCTGGTCTCTGATCCACTGACATTTAGAGGTACCTGAGGACACCCCTGGCTCCTAGGACACCACCAAGATCCTTAAAGCTAGGGACATCAGCTTCTCTGCAGTTCTTGTACCCCTTCCTTTCCACCCACCAAGGGATAAATAAACTCAACCGACTGGCTACTCTCCAGGTCAGGTCAAGGACTGGACTTACCCAGAGCCTCCTCTCTCTCTGCCAGCATCTTCAAGTATTCCTGGTGGCGCTGAAACCGAAGGGAAGGCAATATGATGAGTATGGCCTCTCAACCCAGACACTGCTCCCTCCAGAATGAGTAAGACCATGGCTTGGAGGGAAAGATCACGGGATCTTACCCTGAACCTTCCCCACACCTGGACCACAGCATCTCTATCTGCATAACTGCACCCCCAGGCCTCCTGCCCCCCTCCCTCGGCCCTGCAGGGCCCCTGTTCGGGCCAGCGAGGCTGCAGGTCCCCCTCCGAGTCAGAGACACCTTCCTGCCCGCTCCCTCCACACCTCTTCCCGGAGCTTCTTCTGCTCCTCCTTCAGCCGCTGCTTGATCTCCTCAATGGCTGCCTTCTTCCGCTCCACCTTCCTCTTGTGGAAGCCTGTCAGGTACTCCCTATAGCAAAGAGGCCAGAGAGACAATCAGGACACAAGGAAAGAAGGGCTCACTCCAG
This sequence comes from Nanger dama, assembly GCA_917880005.1. Classification (NCBI taxonomy): domain Eukaryota; kingdom Metazoa; phylum Chordata; class Mammalia; order Artiodactyla; family Bovidae; genus Nanger; species Nanger dama. The sequence continues at coordinate 10,634,409 of CAKJTW010000046.1, forward strand.
GAAGGGGGCGGGGAGCTAATACTGCACCCACCATGTGCTAAGCACCATTCCAAAAATGTAAATGTCTTAACTCATGTAATCTTAACAGCATGCATATTGGGTGGTTATTGTTCGGTTGCTCAGTCACATCTGACTCTTTGTGACCCCATGGACTGCAGCATGCCCTGTCCTTCACTATCTCCTGGAGTTTGCTCAAACTCAGATCCATTGAGTTGATGATGTCATCCAGCCATCTCATCCTCTGTCACCCCCCTTTTCCTCCTGTCCTCAATCAGATACCCATTCCCAATTTACAGATGGGAGACACTGAGGCAGAGAAAGGTAAGATGACTTGCCCACGGGGGTCAGAGAGTGTAAGGTTAGGGAAAGAGAGGAAGTGCTGCCTCTCTCCCCACTCACTACCCTCCTGGGCTCTTAGTTGCCAGCAACAGGGCCAGGTGGTGGGCATAGGCTGAGAGCCTTTGAACCTAGAGCAAGTGAGGGTCCCTTCTTCACTGGCAAACTCTATTCCTCAGTGAATTAGGCCTCTTCCAGTGGGGCTTTCAAGGCCACCCTCACCCAGATCTCCACAAACTGTCCATTGGACCAACACCCATTTCCCCAGGACTCTGCCCCTCGACTCGTCTGTAGGTCTTGTTGATCCCTCCCTGAGTTGCCTGACGATGCCCCACCACTTCCTTCCCCACGCTCCATCTTATCTCAGCCCCTCTCATGTTCCTAGGTCTGGCCGCACCATTCCTATCTGTTCTGGGGCCCAACACCAGGCTTTTCGCTGACCCACTACCATAGGTCCAGGTGGCACTCTGAGTGGGGCTAGACCAGACGCTAAGGCTTAGAGGACCGACTCAAAGGTCTGGAGGCCTTTGTTTCATTCACTAATCATTCATCTGAAACAGCTGAGTCTACTGTGAGTCCATGCGATCGCAGAGTCCGACAGGACTGAGAGACTGAACACCACCAACTGCGAGCGAGACCGCCAGGCTGGGGAGGGTGAAGCCCGCTCTAGGGCCGCGTACACGGCACCACAAGGCGGCCTGGGAAGCAGAGAAGCGACGCGAGGGCGGGGCGGGCGATTCCATCCCTCTGGGCTGCGGGGGCCCAGAGCCGCGGCTTCCACCCGCCAGGGCGCCGCAACACGCCGAGAGGGCGGGACCGGAAGAACCCCCGCGAGAGCGTGTGCGGGCAGACCCGGCCTCGGCCTTGCCCGGCGGCCCGAACGAGATCCGCTCAGCCCTGGGACTCACCGCCGCTTCTCCTCGTCGAAGCTCAGGATGAGCCGCTGCGGCCGGTCGTCGCCATTTCGCTTCTTCTTCTTGTTGCGGCCCATAGCAGGAAAGCTTCGGCGGCGCGAATTCCGCGCACCAAAGACACTTCCGGTTGTAGGACGGCCAGTCTCCCGGAAGTGCTCAGCAGCGACGCTCCGCCGTTCCGCTCGCCGGACCCCGCCTTTAAAGGGGCCGCCCTGCGTTCCTCCCCGTCCCTCTCTATTTCGCGTGTAACAGGCGGGATCTCTGCCCCCGCCCCTACTCTCCCCACTCCCCGCAGATGAACAACAGGGTGATGAACAACTGTTTCTTTGGCCCTGCACTGCCACTAGAGGCCATGCGCTTCCCATTCTTGGCACCCTACTGGGTATAAGCATTGCCTTGGCTGCAGTGGTGCGCCCCGCCCTACCCCCCAGCAAGATGCCTGGCGAGCGCCCTTCCGTGGAGGCTCAGAGAGGGGAAGTAACTTAAAGTCAGCTCATTCTTAAGTGGTGTGCAGCGTCACCCCCGATTGCTACCCTGTGTGTGGAGTGCTACTGCCCGCCTAGTACGTCCGGTCAGGTGCAGAGACTGGAACAGAGTAAGAAGACAGCTACTCTGGGGATCTCTGTGCAGTCGGCCCTCGCAGCCCACCAGTTGGAGCTGCCAGCCCACGAGGGGCTCAGGGAGGCCACATCTGCGAAAAGTTCCCAGCGCAGAGTGAAGCATGCCACCTCAGGCAGGTGCCGCTGTTCCAAATTCTTGCCTGGGAGTTCCAGGTCCCCTTTACTCCAAGGAAATAGATGTGGGACCGACAACCCCACCCAAGCTCCAAAAGCTTGAGAGCCCTTTGCTGCAGTTAGCTCACAGTCTAACACACTTCCCTTTTGGATCACTTTCTCCTTGAAATTATTTTTATGTTCATTGAGCATATTTTTATGTTCAGGCACAGCAAGAGATGGCACATTTTCTTAATAGAAATGATGATGAAGGTGATAAGCCAAATAATTAACAGCAGCTGCCATTTAGTTCTTTGCACGATTATCTTTTTTTTTTTTTGGCTGTGCCATGTAGCATGTGGGATCTTTAGTCCTCCAACCCGAGATGGAATGCGTGTCTCCTAGAGTGAAAGTGTGGAGTTTTAACCACTGGACCGCCAAGGTCCCTAAATGATTATCTTTTTGAGATATGAATCCCATTATAATGAGGCTCAGAGAGGTGTGGTCACTTACCCAAGGTCACACAGACAAGAAGAGCAGGTGCTGAGGGTAGAGCCCTGTCATCTAAAGACAGAACTCTACTTATAGTTTCTCTGGACCCAGTTTCATAGGCTCTTGGGACACACGGGGTCTGGAAAAGAGGTGAAGGGAACCAGTGTTTACAGTGCCCCTACTTTGTGCTAGGCACAATGCAGTTCTCCACACTATCTCAGCTAATCCTTGCAACAGTCACACAAGGTGGATACTAGTATTAATGCGATTTGATAGGTGAGGAAACAGGTTCAGAGAGGTTATGTAACTGGTCCAAGGGCACACAGTGATGAAACTGGGGTTTGAACACAGGTCTATCTGACTCCAAGCCCAGTTTCTTTCCTCCAGAGTCAGTGATCTCTCTCCTAATCTGCCCCAGGAGCTTTCCTCTGCCTGGTTGTAGTCCCAGTCCTGGTACATTGTGTGTTCAGCCAGTGTGGGGAGGGTAAGTTCAGTTCAGTTCAGTCGCTCAGTCGTGTCTGACTGTTTGCGACCCCAAGAATCGCAGCACGCCAGGCCTCCCTGTCCATCACCATCTCCCGGAGTTCACTCAAACTCACGTCCATCGAGTCCATGACGCCATCCAGCCATCTCATCCTCGGTCGCCCCTTCTCCTCCTGCCCCCAATCCTTCCCAGCATCAAAGTCTTTTCCAATGAGTCAACTCTTCGCATGAGGTGGCCAAAGTACTGGAGTTTCAGCTTTAGCATCATTCCTTCCAAAGCAATCCCAGGGCTGATCTCCTTCAGAATGGACTGGTTGGATCTCCTTGCAGTCCAAGGGACTCTCAAGAGTCTTCTCCAACACCACAGTTCAAAAGCATCAATTCTTCGGCGCTCAGCCTTCTTCACAGTCCAACTCTCACATCCATACATGACCACAGGAAAAACCATAGCCTTGACTAGACGGACCTTAGTCGGCAAAGTAATGTCTCTGCTTTTGAATATACTATCTAGGTTGGTCATAACTTTCCTTCCAATCAGTAAGTGTCTTTTAATTTTATGGCTGCAGTCACCATCTGCAGTGATTTTCGAGCCCAAAAAATAAAGTCTGACACTGTTTCCACTGTTTCCCCATCTATTTCCCATGAAGTGATGGGACCGGATGCCTTGATCTTCGTTTTCTGAATGTTGAGCTTTAAGCCAACTTTTTCGCTTTCCTCTTTCACTTTCATCAAGAGGCTTTTAGTTCCTCTTCACTTTCTGCCGTAAGGGTGGTGTCATCTACATGTCTGAGGTTATTGATATTTCTCCCGAAATCTTGTTTCCAGCTTGTGTTTTTTCCAGTCCAGCGTTTCTCATGATGTACTCTGCATAGAAGTTAAATAAGCAGGGTGACAATATACAGCCTTGACGTACTTCTTTTCCTATTTGGAACCAGTCTGTTGTTCCATGTCCAGTTCTAACTGTTGCTTCCTGACCTGCATACAGATTTCTCAAGAGGCAGGTCAGGTGGTCTGGTATTCCCATCTCTCTCAGAATCTTCCACAGTTTATTGTGATCCACACAGTCAAAGGCTTTGGCATAGTCAGTAAAGCAGAAATAGATGGTTTTTCTGGAACCCTCTTGCTTTTTCCATGATCCAGCGGATGTTGACAATTTGATATCTGGTTCCTCTGCCTTTTCTAAAACCAGCTTGAACATCGGGAGTTCGCGGTTCACGTAGTGCTGAAGCCTGGCTTGGAGAATTTTGAGCATTACTTTACTAGCATGTGAAATGAGTGCAATTGTGCGGTAGTTTGAGCATTTTTTGGCATTGCCTTTCTTTGGAATTGGAATGAAAACTGACCTTTTCCAGTCCTGTGGCCACTGCTGAGTTTTCCAAATTTGCTGGCATATTGAGTGCAGCACTTTCACAGCATCATCTTTCAGGATTTGAAACAGCTCAACTGAAATTCCATCACCTCCACTAGCTTTGTTCGTAGTGACGCTTTCTAAGGCCCACTTGACTCACATTCCAAGATGTCTGGCTCTAGATTAGTGATCACATCATCATGATTATCTGGGTCGTGAAGATCTTTTTGTACGGTTCTTCTGTGTATTCTTGCCACCTCTTCTTAATATCTTCTGCTTCTGTTAGGTCCAGACCATTTCTGTCGTTTATCGAGCCCATCTTTGCATGAAATGTTCCCTTGGTATCTCTAATTTTCTTGAAGAGGTCTCTAGTCTTCCCCATTCTGTTGTTTTCCTCTGTTTCTTTGCATTGATCGCTGAAGAAGGTAAATAGGGCGAGAAAAAGGCAGTCGAGGAGACACTTTCTCCAATGTCCAGCAGAGGGCGCCCCACCCACAGCCAGACTTTCAAAGCTGTCTCTCTCTGGGTGGCCACTTGGGTGCCCCAGGAGAGCCTGGAGATTGGGTGTGGCTCAAGGCAGCTCCCAGCCTGTGTGCTCCATCCTCCGAGGCCCACATAGAGATGTGTCCTGCAGTGGACCCACTGAGATGGGAGTGATCCACCCAAAAGGGCCAGTTGAAAATAAAAGCCTGCATTTTACAGGTGAGAAAACTAAGGCTGAGGGAAAGAGACCTATCCAGTGTTTCACAGCTGATGCTAGCTGTTCTGGAGACTGAGCCAAGCTCCCACCCCACACACACCTCAGGAGGCTGCCCTGGGGTTTGGGGGTTGCCTGCTGAGGTTCTGATTCTAAGCCTTTTGGGAACACTGGCTCAGTCCCCAGGGGCTGTTTCCCAGGGAGGTAGGGGCCCTACAGAAGGCAGCAGAAAGGAAAGGGGGCAGAGGCGTGGTCAGTGTGCAGGGGTTGCCCAGCAATCAGCTCATGTCCCATCCCTTGTGACAAATGAGCATGACAGAGCTGGGTGAAGCCTTGCCCTCCAGAATAACACAGCCTGGCTGGCCTTGGAAAGCACATCCTCTGGAAACCGGTAGAAGGGCTCATGGAGGCCTCATCACAAGCTGTGTGAGTCCCCTGCACTCCTCTGCTCTGCAGGGAAGAGGCTGTGTGTAGCAGGAGGCCCACCTGCCTCTATTTCTAGGCTCTCTGCAGGGGCTAGCATACCCCCTCCCCCATTCCTCCTATCAGAAATGGGCCAGCAGGTGGTGCCAGGGCCATCGCCCAAGCCCATCTTCCCATTGTTGGGTTAAGGGTCCTGAGTTTCCAGGCTGGCACCCTGTTCGCCCTTACACTCCAGCATTCAAGGGTGTGGCCAGGCACCACAAAGCTGGGGTGCTTGGGGGAGCCCCAAAGGCTCAGCTGGGCCTGGTACAGACCAGGAAGTCACCACCCACAGCCTGTTTCCTCCCCTTCAGATTCAGGGGATAAGATCCAAGCGATAGTGGGGCAGGGACGGGTATACTGTCCACTGCGTGTTTGTCATGTGCCAGCTCTACGCTTGTCCTCCTTCACACACCTCACCTCATCCTCACAACAATCCCGTGAGAGGCTCCGTGCTACCCTCCCCGTTATATACATGAATTAAACAGGCTCAGTGAGGTCAATTAAGGCCTAGAAGGGCACACAGCTGGTTTCCCTGCACTGTCTGAAATCAGATGGCTTCTTAGCTCATGAAAACAAATGAGGGGGGCTCCAGGTATTCTTCCCTCTACCTCCCTCTGTGCTGCTTCAGATACCATGGCATGAGTCAGCCTGTTCTTGCCTCTCTCCCTGTTTTCATTTATTCAACACCTTTTGAACATCTACTGTGTGCTGGGGTCCGCTGAGTTGGGAACTGTTTGAGGGTAATGACCGGGGCTTATTTAGTATTGAGCTCACTACTGGGTACTGAGCTTTCTGTTCAGCCCAGGGGACCCAGGGGAAGATGTCAGTGGCACGTAAGAGGAATGCCTGCACTTTAGTCTTTGTGACCCTATGGACTGTAGTCTGCCAGGTTCCTCTACCCATGGGATTTTCCGGGCAAGAATACTGGAGTGGGTTGGAAGCCCACTTAAGAGGTATAACATCAAGGGACTTCCTAGCGGGTCCAACGGTTAGATGCTTTCACTGCCATGGGCCTGGGTTCCATCCCTGGTCAGGGAACTCAGATTCCATGAGCCACATAGCGCAGCCCCCACCCCCAAAGAAGATATCCATCAAGGTAGTGAATGAAAGTGAAGGAAAGGGCAAAGACAGGGCTTGGGGGAGTTGGTGGAACCCTCCTCTTCCACACCCACACACACAGGAGGCTGGATCAGGGGGAGCACAGGCAGCTGCCTTTATTGGGGGCCATGGGCTGGCTGGCCCATATGTCACTCAAAGGCCACACACTTGATCTTGAAGTCACCACCTGCAGCCAGGTAGTTGATGGCCTCCAGGTTGAGGCGGTTGGGGAACTTGAATTCGTATCCATCAGGCAACTTGATGGTTAGGTCTGTCTGGTTGAAGGAGACGCATACCTAGGGGTGCAGAAGGGCAGTGAGCATGTGGACCCCCAGAGACCCTTGACTCCCACGGCCACAGCTGCAGCATGCAGGTCCTAGGCCCTCCCAGAGCCCTTTCCTCACTCGGCCCTGACAACAGCCCTGCTTCATGGGTGAGGCCCTGAGGTTGGGAGAAGGGGATATTGCTCACCGAGGATCACACAACTGGTGAGGGAAGGGCAGGGAGCTGGGAAGGGAGAGGAAGGGGGACCGGGGTTGGAGGGTTGGGACCTAGGTCTCTAGCCACTCAACCTAGCTGTGCCCCAGCCCACCCAGTGCCCTGATCCCCCACCACCCCCAGGCCCCAGCCCACCTCCGCGACACTTCCAGGCTGGAAGGGGAAGGCAGATTCCCTCTGCTCGGCCCCCCAGGCCCCAGCATCCTTGCTGTTACACACGATGGTGTTGATGTCCCCATGCGCGTCGAAACGAGGGTTGAAGTGCAGGCACAGATTGTTGTCATCTTTGCCCAGGTTGAGCGAGAAGCTAGGGGATAACAGGTGGGCTTGAGGCCACCTCCACCAGCTACAGCCCCCTCAGACCCTCTAGTCTGTGCCACCCAGTCCGTGTGAATGCACCTCGCTGGGGAAACTCACTGAGCTGAGAAGCAGGAAACCTGGATTCTAGCTGTGTCCCTGAGCAAGTCCCTGCCCCTCTCTGGATCTCAGTATTGATATCTACACAGCGGAGGCTGCACAAAGAGGAGCTCTTAAGGGTCTTGCTATGCTGACAGCCAGGACTCTTGCAGACATGACTTTGTGTCCCAGCCCCCTTGGATCAAGGTCAGAGACTCCCTCCAGATGGCGTCCTCTGGGAGAGCAACTGTCCTGTCCGTCTCGTCTGTCTGTAGCCCTGGTGCCCAGCACAATGCGTGACACACAGCAGGTAGGTGCTTAATAACTGCGGGGCTCGGGAACGAATAACAATAATACACTTACTGAGTGGAGCTAACAGCTATGCCTACCTCTGAGGGTTTGGAAAGAATGGCACAAGTGGTGCGCGTGAAACTTGCGGCTCTTTTATGCGGTCAGCTGGTCATCATCGTCACCGAGAGATCCAGCATTGCACCTTCACACAGCAACCTCCCCCTCCACGAACTGATTAACAAATAAGGCTCAAGGCGGTGGGTTGACTGACCCAAGGTCACAAGACTCCGGAGAAACTAGGCCAGCTGGCCGAATGAATGATTAGTTCAGGAAGGAGTGAAAGAAAAAAAAACGGATCTCGGAAGGCGGGCAGCAAGGGTGACGCCTTTTCACCCCTTCTCCCCCCTCCTCCTCAGGCCCCGCCCACAGCAAGGGGCGGGAGGAAGGCCCGCCGAGGTAGACGACGAGGCCGCAGCTGGTTCAGTTTAAGGGTGAGACAATGGTGGGGGCGTCCAGACCCCGCGGAGAAAGTGACTCATCCAGAAGGCACTGCCTCAGCGGCCGCGGACCTGAAGCCTGCCCCCCGCCGGAGGGAGGGGCCGGGCCCAGCCAGCCACGCCCCTGACCGGGCCCGGCTCCTCCCTCGAGCTGAGCCCCCGCCCCTGCCGCCCGCCGCCCCAGCCCTCGTCCCCCTCACCTCTTGGCGTCTGCGGCTACCTCGCCCCGCACTCGGAGGCACTCCCCAGGTTTGAGATTCAGGTTGCTGGCGACCAGACCCTGCTAGACGAGACCCCGCCCAGCCGGGTTAGAGGACGCAATGGCGGGGGCGGGGATGTCTAGAGGGGTGGGTGGGGATGAAGGGGTGGGGTCGTCCCCTTTTAGGGTGCTCTGACCAGGCCGACCTGAAGCCTGAGGAACCCGGCTGCAAGTTCTAGGCTCTCCTTCTTTGTGTGGTCCTGGGCAAGTCCCTACTCCCAGCTGGGTCAATTTCTTGTCTGTAACATGACTGAGCTTCTAAGAAGACAGGATCTAGAAGTTTCTGCCATTTAGCTTGGGGATTTTAGATGCAGTGTCTAGCCTGGGAGGTGAAGTGCTGTCTGCTCCATTGCCTGCCTCGCTGAATAGATGGAGAGAGTCAGCCTCCACATAGGTATCTGCGAGTTAGGGGCAAAGGAAGGCAAGTGAGGCTGTCTGTACATCTGCTGGAGAGGAAGAGGCCTGGAGCTGGGCGGTGTCCACCATCCCCTTCGAGCCCCTCTGTGCAGAGAGGGACAGGGCCTGGAGAGGAGTCCCTTAAGGAGCACAGTTAGACCCCCTCTAAGAAGGGAGAATGGGCCCCGGGGTAGGAGCCTGCACCCTGGCTGGTTCAGGGTTAACAAATGCAAATGCAAAGCTTAACCGATGTGAGTGGTTCCTCCTGCCAAAAACTCGAATTCTGTCCCTGCAGAATATTCTAGCTTCCTCCTTGATATCCCTCATCACACAGGCACACCCCTCCTAGCCTGGAGGAAAGGGTCGTAGGGCACTCTCCCCCAACCTTCACCTGACCGTCTGGACAGAATCACCCACTGCCGCGGCCTAACCTATGCAGGCTCCCGCCAGGCAGCGTGGCTCAGATCCTGGCGACTTTTCAGAGCTCTCTGGAGCACAGGGTGACTCTGCCCTGGCCCAGGGACTGGGGACAGCTGCAGGGGGGAAGGGAGAGGAGTTTCTATGGGGTGGAGGAGGGGGAAGGGAGAGTGTCCTGGGCACTAAGAAAATGCTCCCCCCGCCCCCGTGTCCAGTCGGCCACACCCTTTCCACTCCTACTTCTCAAGAGAGCTGCAGAAAGTCAGACCTTGGCAGAAATAATTGTGCTATTAGACTCTGGAGGAATCCAGAAATTTCTTAAGGCAGAGAAGGCCTTGGGGGACTGTGGCCCTACCCTAATTTTACAGACACGGCCACTGAAGCCCAGAAAAGACACTTGTTCAAGGCCGTAGCACGCGAACTAGAACCCAGCTCCTGATCTACCCTCGCTCTCCCCGGCTGAGCCCCCAGACCATCTCTGGGCCTTAGGGTGGGGGTTCCCCATACTCACACAAGCCATGATTGGAGAGAGAAGGATGTTCCTGGAACTTCGGCACCAGCTGTCTGAAGACTCTGCAGGAGAAATGGGCTTTGGGCCGCTCCCACCATTTTAAGTGGACCAGACTCCAGTGAGTCCCGCCCCCTGGATGCTGAGCCAATTGTAACTCAGGAAGGGGGCCATAGGAGGCGGAGTTAATGGAATTTTGAAGCCAGTTCTGGAGCAGAGATGACCAATCGGGAGTGGAGACCCCCGGCCCCCCACCCCACCTCACCCTCCTTTCCTACTTAGCCACACCCACAAGGTCCAGGGTCCACTTCCCATTCTACTACCCCTTCCCAAAATTGTGCTGTGGCAAGGATTGGGGGAAGCCAGTGGAAAATAGTTTGAGAATGAATTAGGTTCAAGTGTTAGCGAGAAGAGGGCCAGGGCTAGCTGGCTGAGCTGGGGGATACCCAGAGAAAACAGCTGAAGGGGTGCAGGGTCCCTCGAGAATTAGATCTGGGGTTCGAGAGGCTCTGTTCCTTGGCAGGGGCCAGGGCGTGGCCCGCTCTGGGCGCCTCTGCAGAGGGCCCAGGACCCATTAACCACAAAGCCCTGCCTCCCCGGAAACAGGGATTGCGGCTGCTGCTCTGCTCTTCACTAGCGCTAAAGAAAGGCTGGGCCGGTGCCAGGTTTGAGGCTGCCGCCCAGGCTCAGGACTCAGGGCCCTGCTGCGGATCCTCCAGGAGCCCCTGCCTAACAGCTTCTGGCCTGTCCAAGAGGGTCAGGCCTGGAAGGAGGCCCAGGGTGAGCCAGGCCATAAAAGGTTGGGGTCCCGGGTCTGTGCACCAGCCTCCATTCTTTCTCCCTCTGACACCAGGCACAGCTTCTTTTCCCCATCCGTTTAGCAGGTTTTTACCGAAGACTTATTATGTGCCTGGCCCTGAGCTAGCCTCAGAGGATTCAAAAGATGAAGCCCTCAGTCCCTGCTCTTAAGTAGCTCTCTGTTGGGGGCAGAATTTGACTGTGAACCTAATTAGGAAGTAGCACGATGCTGGCTCTGGGAGAAGTCATGAGCAAAAACTGTGGTGGGGTGGACCAGAATGGGAAGAATGTCGGTCTTTTCTTTTTTGGCCACCCCACGTGGCATTGGGATCTTAGTTCCCTGACCAAGGATTGAACCCGTGCCAACTGCAGTGGAAGGGCAGAGTCTTAACCACTGGACTGCCAGGGAAATCCCAGAAGGTCAGTCTTCAAGGATAGGTGAAGAAGCAGGGACTGGCATTCCGGCATGGGCACAGAAATGAGACGGCACACGTCTGGGGAACTGTGAGCATCTGGGCATCTGTGAGCATCTGGGCATGGCCGGAGTTGAGGGTGCTGGGGAAAGATGGGGTTATGAGGCTGGGTGGCCAATGGTACTGGATCACGAAGGGCCTCACGGAGGGGTTCAGGCATTGTTTGATCTGAGGGTGCTGAAGAGGCCACAGAAAGTTATATGAAGATTGAGTAGTGAGGCCAGATTTAGACTGCAGGGAAAATCACTATAGCAACAGACTTGAGGGTGGGTTCAAGGGGTGCTCACCTCACATTCAGAAACCAAGTAGAGAGAGGAGCATGGGGAGCCCTGGGTGGGTGGGGTGGGGGGCTTGCTAAGAGAGGTATCAACAGGACCTCCTTCACATCACTGTCCCCCTTCTGAAATCACCAGCACTGAAGAGCTAAGAAGATGTGGACCATGGGTGACTCACATCTAGAGGCCCTGCCCCGAGCTCACTGCCTCCCCAGCCCCCATCTTCCTCCAGAGACTGAGGCCCACATTGGCACAGGAGGAGAGGGGAGGGCAGGGGGCTGAGAGGCAGGCCCAGAGAGGTTGGGTGGCACCCCCTGTGAGCCCCCTCACCCCTCCTCCTAGACCTCAGAAACCAACCAGTAAAAGTGCTTCCCTTTTTCCTCCAGGGCCTCCCCCTCCAAACCTCTGCATTAGGGAGGGGTAGGGAGGAGCCCAGCTCCACTGCCTTTCCTCTGCGCTTCTCCTCTGAGGCCCACAGACACCCTCTCTGCCTGGACAAAGAATGAGGGTAATTCAGGAGGAGCCCTGGACCAAAGCCAGAGATGCTTCAGATGCAGTCCCTGCTGTGACGGCCATCAGGTGGGCCTGGCGGGCTGCTCCCCCTGGTGGGGCTCTTAGGGCCTCAGTAGCTGCTCCTTCATTCCCCACCCCCATCCTGGAAGATGGGGTTCGGCACCAGGAAGTGTATGTTGTTGGTTACTGCTGCTGCTGCTAAGTCGCTTCAGTCGTGTCCGATTCTATGGGACCCCACAGACGGCAGCCTGCCAGGCTCCCCGTCCCTGGGACTCTCCAGGCAAGAATACTGGAGTGGGTTGCCATTTCCTTCTCCAGTGCATGAAAGTGAAAAGTGAAAGTGAAGTCACTCAGTCGTGTCCGACTCTTAGCAACCCCATGGACTGCGGCCCACCAGGCTCCTCCATCCATGGGATTTTCCAGGCAAGAGTACTGGAGTGGGGTGCCATTGCCTTCTCCATGTTGTTGGATGAGGGCTGCTTTACTCCTCTGTGGCATCTGGCCTGCTGAGGACTGGTAGGGAGACGAAATGGGATGGTGACATGGGGTGTAGGGCCCTAGAAGTCTGGAGACTCGGGTTCTGGTGCTAGCCCTGTCATGCCCTCCCAGGGCATTCCGGCAAGTTGCTTCTCCCTGCTTCTCCTTACTTGCCTCAGTCTGTCTGTCTGTGAACTGGGCATGAGCAGCCCTGCTCTCTTGCACAAGGTTAGCACAAGGTAGAGTTCAGGTCTGTCGTATATCCTTAATAAATGATTCTTTTGTTCATAGAATCTCAGAAGGTTTTTGCCTTCTTTTTGTATCTTCTTCCAGACTGAGTTCACCTTTCTGGGTCAGCACTTTTGGGAGGCCACTCTCTCACCCCCACGTCATCCTTAGATAGTCCCCCTATCCCCAGGCTCTGGTGGGGAGTCTCTACAGAGTCCAGTGTCCTCTATAAATAAGAGGGACCGTGTTTTTCTGGGGGTGGGGGGCAGGGACAAGCTGCATTATACCCCCCCAACAGTCTCAGGGCCTCCTGCTGGTGGCGTCCACTTATCTGTTAGGCCCTGTGCCCGGCGCCTCGCTTTCATACATTATTTCATTTCATCTTCACCTCCCTCCTGAAGCAGCCACCTGGGTTGAACTTCTGCATAGGGAAGCTACTCTGGGACCCTGAAGCGAAGCTGACATCAGAATCGGAGAGAAGGGGCAAGTCTTGATTTGGGGGCTACCGGGCTGTAACTCCAGCCAAGGTCCTTGTCCTCCCTGAACCTGTATCCAGGCCTGGAAAGTGGGGATGTTACCCATCTGCCTGGAGGGTTATAGGAGTGATGTGAGAGGGGCTGAAAGTCAGCTCTCTCTCCTGCACTGCCCAAGGCCAAGCCCCTCCCCACCCAGAGACTCTCCTGTGCCTCACTGCAGTGGAGGCAGCCAGCTGTCTGGAATTCCTCCATCCTGCAGGCCGGCCCTACAGGCTGGACCTTGGCTGCTGCTGTGAGAAATGAGTTGAGCTTGTCCAGACAGGAGATCCAGGCCAGCATGGCTCTCCCCAGGCTGCCGGCTCCCACCCAGCCCCCAGGAAGGCTCTGGCTCCTCCAGCTGGCCGTGGTGGGGAGGGCTACCAGACCCCCTGAGATACCCTCTGCACCCCCAGGCAGCCTGGCTGGCCCAGCTGGGGAGGGTGGGCGTGGCCAGAGCCAGCTCCAGAGCTCCTTCATTTAATGATGTGGAGACCACCCAGAGAGGGTGGCCATTTGGCCAGGGTCACATGGGGAGCTTGGGCTGCAGTGCTTTCATCTGTTGAGCCAAGGGAAGAACAGTGTGAGGCTGGGATTCTTGGACCTCAAAAGTGATCTTTTCCCCCTGTTCCATGAAGGGTTGGAAGGACTAGTTGGGGGATGCCCCCAACTTCAGATACTTTCCCAAGCAGATTGTGCTGAAGCCCACCTCCTCACTTGCCTGCTCATCCTTTCTCACCTTCCTGCCTTTGCTTGTGCTGCTCCACGTGCTCAGCCAGCCATCTCCTCAAACACAGGGGGCTCTGTCACTTTGCCTTCCCACCTAGTGTTTGTCCCTCTCTGAACACAGGTCCCAGCTTGCCTTTGGAGAATCACCTCTCCTCTCATATGAGGTCTAGATGAGGTCCAGACCCTGTCCTTCATTATCCTCCAGGGCTCAGGCTTGAGTCTTTATTTTTTTTAATGGTTCTTTGGTATGTGTGTGTGTATGTGGGCAGGGGGCAGGTGACATAATTATAGACTCAGAGGAAGCTAAGAGCTTTTAAGAACTTAGAAAATATTTGAGACTTGAAGAAAAAAAAATGTGTTTGGCCCCCAAATACTAAGACTGCAGAGCTGAAGCTAATAATGTTTACTTTGGTCAAACCTAACCCTTGCTAGTCATAAAAACAGTATTACCTTTGAAAACAATTTTGTAGGTGGAATTTTCTTCTTCAAAAGCATGTCCAAGCCTTCCTAGAGATTGGTCACTCTTACATTAGATCCCCATAGCCAAATAATGTCTAAAATGAAAGTATGAAAATCCTTGGAGATATGTATAGTAACCCCCAATAAATATATTTAATGGGGGCTGTGGATGCATTTTAATGTTTTCTATAATATGCTTGGGACCTGTGTATCAGGAGAGTTTGGGGCTGCAAGTAACAGAAAACTCAAGAAAAACTGCTTTAAAATTAAGAAAAATTCACATACCAAGCAGTCTGGAGCTAGGAGGTTTCCATAGCAGATTAATTCAGTGGCTCACTGAAATTATACAAGATCTGGGTTCCTGTATGATCATGGACTATGGCCATATAGACAGTCCTCACTCTTCTGCACAACCACAATCCACAGTTAGCCCCTGCTTTTAGGACAGACGATGTAAAATGTTTGAGATGAACTGTCTTCATACCTGTAACATACTCTCGAACAAGGCCGTTTAAAAATGTCAGTATACATAGAGAGCAACTAAGCAAATTGGACAAATAGAAAACAACTGGGAATGTAGATGAAGGGCATGAGTGTTCATTGTGCCATTCTTACACCTTTTCTAGGAGAGGGCAATGGCAACCCACTCCAATACTCTTGCCTGGAAAATGCATGGACACAGGAGCCTGGTAGGCTGAAGTCCATGGGGTCGCGAAGAGTTGGACACGACGGAGCGACTTCACTTTCACTTACACCTTTTCTGTTGGTTTGAAATTTTTATAAATTAGGAACTTTCCTGGTGGTTCAGTGGCTAAGACTCTGCACTCCCAATGCCGGAAACCTGGGTTCTATCCCTGGTTGGGGAACTAGATCCCACATGCCACAACTAAGAGTTCACGTGCTGCAACTTAAGATCCTGCATGCCGCAGGTTAAGAGCTGGTGCAGTCAATAAATAAAGAATAAACAACCGAGGGAGTGTGACATAGTAAGAAACGTGTATTTGGTTTATGACCCTGGTTCCTGACCTAGAGATCCTAAATCCTGTGGAATTTCCTGGGTGATAGGAGCATTTTTTGTTCTGATGAGGTGACTCTTGGTGGGCACTTGGATGGCTTCAAGGCGGGGCCTGGTCACCAGAAAGATCAAGCAGTGATCAGAAGCTTGGAACTTTCCGTTCCGCCCACCCATCTTCCAAGAAGGGGAGAGGAGCTAGAGACTAATGATCTATCATGCCAACGTGATAAACCACCTCCATAGGAATCCCCAGGCTACACAGTTTGGAGATCATCCAGGTTGTTGGGCACGCCCACATGTTGGCAAGGTGGCACACCCTAACCCCACTGGGACAGCAACTCTTCTCTTAGTACCCTCCAGGACCTCACCCTGTGTATCTCTTCATCTCTGTTCTCCGGTATGCTTTGTCATACCCATTATTATAGAATAAACCCATAAGCATAGTTTCCCTGAGTTTTGTGAACCGTTGTAACAAATGATCAAACCTGAGACGGGGGGTTGTGGGAACCTCTGATTTATAGCCAATTGATCAGAGTACGGGTAACAACCTGGCATTTGGGGCTGGCATTGAAGCAGGGGAAAGTCTAGGGGCTGAGCCCTTAACCTGTGGGGTCTACACTGACTCCAGGTAGTGCTGAAATTGAATTAGGTTGTAGGACACCCAGGTGGTATTCACAGAAAATTGGAAAATTGCTTGATGTAGAAACCTCACATGTTTTGGTGTCAGAAGTACTGTCTCCTGTGGGTAAACAGTTTTCCCTTTCAGTTGGTGTCAGAGAACTGGGATTTGCTACAAAGGCCCTGGCTCATAGAAATGTGTGGGTTGAAAGAGAAAGTATGAAAGGGCAGGGATGAGGAACCTTTGACTCCTAGGTGGTCACGTGGTCACCCATGGTCCGAGCGGCAGTACGGCATTGCCTCTAAAGGTAAACCTAGGAGAATTCTCTGGCGCTGCAGTGGTTAGGACTGGCAATTTCATGGCCCAGGGCCTGGATTCAGCCCCTGACTGGGTAACTAAGGTCCTGCAAGCCACGCAGCTTGGCAAAAAGCAAAAAAATTATATGCCTTCTTAAAAAAATTTTTAATTAAATAAATAAAGGTAAATGTTACCAGTGGAATTTAGACATGGCTCCAAGTCCTGGGGAGTCAGCTAAATGGATGCATAAAGAATTGCGAAAAAAGTAAAATTTACAGACCTGTAGTTATGATTAACTGTAATAGATAAAATGAAATCAAAGGGAGTGCTGTGTGGGACTCTGATGCTAGACTAAGCTCAGATTTATTTCACCGAGTCTGAACTTTGGCCCCTAACTCAAAGCCACTCCCAGAGGGAAAAATTATGGCAGGAACAACAGAAGGTACCTCTCAGGCTTCTGTTCACCAAGAAAGTAGTCAACAGGCAGGGTTGAGGGTGGGTTGAGGCAAAACTAGGAAACTATTGAAACCAGGGGGTATAATGTGAGGGAGTTGTTTCATCAATTGGCGTCATTGGTTTTCTGAAATATTAGCTAGAAATCTAGTGAAGACCATATGGTATTCATTGTGCTGTTCTTAGACTTTTTCTGATGGTTTGCAACTTTTAGAGGTCTAGGAAAAATACCCCCAAGTGCTTCCCATTTTTCTGAAGCAGAGTCACGGAGCAGAGAAATATACCGGTCCATGCCTTGTGATCACATAATGGCTGCAACCGCTTCTACATCCAAAGCCCGTAAGAGTGATAGGATGAGAGGGATGCACCTGGAGGGTGCTGGACCACTTCACGGGGCAGGCAATAAACTCCTTTACGCCTTAACCAAGTCACCAGAAAAGCACATTTGCTCCCAGACTCAGCCAAGCACTCCATCTTCCCAAGAAGAACCACACTGAAGAGAATTTTCCAGACCTCGAAGTCCCATCCTTCACTTTACAGATGAGGAAACAGGCTGAGCAGGCAAGGGGCTGTGCAAGCTCAAGTGAAAAGTGTGTCAGTGACAGGCCTGCCCATCAACCAGCTTCTGGCTGGGCACCTGCTCTGCAGGAGGCCCTGGGGGAGCTCGAGGCCAGCAGGGCAGTCACAGCAGCAGCCCAGGTGTGAAGGATGCCTGAAACCCCACGGAGGGGTGTGCTCTGCGTCTCCTGAGCTCCTGGAGGAGGGCGAGGACCTGTCTCCCCTTCAGTCTCTACAGAGCGGGGCTGCAGCCTCTCAGAGTCAACACATTTCGGCCCCACTCAGGTGGTCACTTTCTAGGTGTGTGCCCTTGTGTAGCTTACATCACCTTTTTGATCCTCGTTCCCCAAGGAGTAGAGTGGAATGAGTAATGCAAGCTTGCTGGATTTTCTGAAGGACTGCAACAGATTGTTATATAAAGACTTCGTGAGGAGGATGCTCCCTGGTGGTCCAGTGGTTAAGACTCTGCACTTCCAGTGCAGGGGGTGGAGGTTCAACCCCTGGTCAGGGAACTAGATGCCACATGCCATGTGGCATGGCCAAAAATTAAAAAAATTAAAAGACTCAGTGAGGCATAAAGTGCTGTTAAGCTAAGGTACCACTCTACACAGAGAACATGCTGGAACTGGGGTGGATCATTTCAGAGGGGATGGGCCAGTTTTGGGGAGAACAGGCTGAGGCAGGGGCTCCTCCCCCCGTCCCACCCTGGACACAGACCTGAACCCACACAGACACTCCTACTCGCACTTTATTAAGTACGGGAGGACTAGTTACAACAGGGGTGGAGGTGGCGGGGAAGGCTCAGCCCCCACCCCCACCATCAGTGGCACACGATAATAAATAACTGGGGTGGGCACAGGAGAGAGGTGGCACAGCAAACTCTGATAGCAAGGCGGGGCACGAAAGCCCCACTCCCAAGCTGTGGCCACCATCAGCACTGGTCTGATACCATGAGCAGGGAGGGGTGGGGCCCTCACTACCGAAGCCTCCAGTCGCTAAGGGCCCCCTTTGTGGAGGAGAGGTGTCTTCAGCACTTGGACCCTTATTCATGAACAGAAATCTAGACCCCTGGCTGGTCCAGTCAGACCCAGATAGTCGAGAGGCCACTGTCTCTTAGGTTTCTAGATTGTTCTATTTAGGATCCAAGAGACAATGGCTCATTACTCCCTGGGGTCCTGATTGGTCTACCCAGGACCTAGGACCTGAGAGGGTCACTGTCACTTAGGCTTCCATCTGGTCCACTCAGGACCCAACAGCAATGCATCACTATCACTTAGCCTTCTGATTGGTCCATTCAGGGCTCAGGGCAATAATGATTCCTGGTTAGCAAGACCTCTGATTGGTCAACAGACACCCCAGGCCAGGACCCAGGAAGAGCTCTAGAGGCCCCAGGGCGGAAGTGGGGAATTAGGTGCTCAGGGTTGGGGAGATCTTCACAAGGCAGCAGGGCCGACTAAAACAGGGGGAGGTCACAGGGCAGGATATAAGCCCACCTGGCTGGGTCAGGCCAGGGTGACCCAGTTAAGAGGGAAGGGGGCAGCTTCTGGGATAGGAAAGAGTGCCCAGCCACTGCTAGGAGTGGGTGTGGGGACCTTGACTCCTTCCCTGGGTTCCAGTCCCACCCGGGTAGAAACTGGGGTGCAGGAGCCGGTAGCCCTTAGTGCAGCTCTTGGCCCATCACCTCCACCTACGGGAACAGGGTAAGGGAGGGTTGTGGCTGCGCTTGCGTCAATGGGCTCAGTCCTCCAACCCCTCCATCAAGTCCGCGATGCTCTCCACGTAGTAATGGGGCACGAGGTCGTGCTGGCCAGCCGCCAGATAGGCCTGGGCCTCCTCCAGGCGGGAGACGCCCGTGAGCGTGAGCACGGTGGTCATGCCACAGCGGTGGCCGAAGAGGATGTCAGTCTCCAGGCGGTCGCCCACCATCAGTGTGCGGCTGGGGTCCACGCTGAAGTGCTCTGTGATGCACTCGAACATGTAGGGGCTGGGCTTGCCCACCACCAGGGCCTGGCGGCCTGAGGCTGTCTCCACGGCGGCAGCCAAACTCCCGGTTCCTGCAGGGACACGGACACTTGGTCAGCGCAGGAGGCAGTGGGGAAGGCATCCATCCAGGCCTGGGAACTGGAATCCTCAGAGGCAGCTTGGCACGGGGGTTAAATCAGGCTGAAATGAGTTAAAAGACCGCCTGCTTCCCAGTCTTAGTGTGGAGGTTAAGGGCAAAGATTCTGCAACCAGCTGCTTGCATTCACATCCCATCTCCACTTTTCTTGGGCAAGCTATTAACCTTCCTGTGCCTCAGTTTTCCCATCTCGAATATGGAGCCACTGCACATAACCAGGCCTGGCTCAGTCAGTCCTGCCTGTGGTTCGCTATTTCACCCTGGCAGCCATACATCTCTGGGCAAGCCAACCTCTCTGAGTTTCTTTGGACTCACTGCAAAGAGGGATCCAAGTGATACCTGCCTTCAAAGAGGTGCTGTGGGCACCACAGGGGCAAGTGCTTTGGAATGGAAAAGCATTTAACCAATAGCAGTTGTGGTTATTGCTACAAGAATGTGTTCTGGCATTGGAAATTGGCACCAGCTCTTTTGGAACACAGCAGGGCACAGAAATGTTTGCACCTCTGACCCAGTCTGCCTCCGCTGGGAGTGATCACAAGGCAAGAATTCAGACTGGAGACAAAAGCTACATGCTTGAAGATGTCCGTGGCTGCAGTAACTATAATAAGTAGAATTGTGGAACACACCCAAGTATTGAACAATAGGAGGGCTGTTGAGAAAAGGATGGTTCTGATTCTCAGCCCAGTACCATCCTGCCCCATACAATAAGTCCACTGTGCCTGTCCCAGCGGTACGTCTTTGTGCCAGAATGTTCTACCTTTACACTAATGTCCTTGAACAAATGATGATGATAATCACAATTTACTAAGCACATTCTAAAGTGCCAGGGGCTGTGTGGGAGCTCGTGAATACCCATTTTACAGATGAGAAAGCTGACGTTACTTGTCCAGGGTTCCACAGCTTAGTAAGTGGCAGATAAAGGATATGCATTCAGGTAAGTCTGACTCAGACACACGAGGGCTGGCCTGTGCTGGCTCTGGAATGCTGAATGTTTCCTTTTCAGGAATTCTGTGAGCTGGTAGTTAAACAAAGCCACTCTCTAAAGTCAACTGATATGAACTTAAATAAAATGTTTAAAACAAAGGTAATAAATTCTCAAAACTCATCGCTGCCTAATTATTTTACCATTATCGATGCTCTTGAGGTTATTTACATCCGTAATGATGAAAATATTACAGAATGGTGTGTACTTTCCTTCCCAAGCCCATGATGGGAAGTGACCTCATGTTGGTAGGCTGAAATCGGCCACCGGGGGGAGTACGAACACCACAGAAATTGGCAGAAGTGTAAATCAAAGCTCTTACGGTTCTTAAAGATTTATCAGTATACCACCGGTCTGACCCCAAACACTCTGGGCCTCCTGTCTCCCTTCTCACAATGAATGATGTTCAACGTGATTAAGCCAAAGGTACAGAAGGTGCACAAACAGCAAGTGTCTTCAGCCCTGTGGGCCCCAGATGAAGAGGAGGAACTTCCCTGGGATCAAGGCAGAGCTGGCCCAGAGTGACCCTGTGGGGCAGGTCTCCTTGACTTCTGACTTAGAACTTGCCCACTCAGTTTTCTAAGAACTGAGTCAGAAGGAAAAGCCATTTGTCCTTTGGTTAGAAATTCCTTCCAGAATGGGAAGGGCTCGACTGAGTCATCCCAAAGGGATTTTCTCGGCTCCAGGACCATCGCTCTGTTAGCGTCTTCCTTTCCTACCAGGTCTGAGCCTATCACTCTCGGCCCCTCGTGTCCCACCTCACTCAGCCAGTATTACTGAGGCCCAACTATGTTCCAGACGCCAGGGACAGAGCAGTGAAGGAAATAGAGATCCGTATTCTGGGGCAGCAAACATCCCAGCAGGGGTGCCTGAACGCAACTCTGCCCTCAGACCATCACATCCCAGTCTTCTCCACATCCTGTCAGCCAAGAGTCCTGCATATTCTGCTGGTGACATATTCCTAAGACAGCAGGCCTTTCTATTTGCCGCCTCAAGTGGCTGCCACGTGGTAACAAGATAAACACACAATTAAGCAGACCCATGGGATGGGAGGGGGAACTGGGGTGAAATTCACATTATTTCAGATGTTATCCATACTGGGGTATTTATTTAAAATGTTATTCCACTTACAAAGCTGCATGATTCAGTTGCGCTCAAACAGGACAGCAGTGGTGTATTTCCTGAGCTCTGTCTCCCCCTCTTGGCTGTGGGAATGACCAGCAGAGCTGGTGGGCACAGCCAAGTGGGTGCTGAGATTCAAGGGGCACACGTGGGCAGGGCCTGGTCTCTCCCCAGCACTATCCCTCCTGAGCCCTTGGGCAAGCTCCTAAACCCACAGCCTTCACCTGAGCTTTGAGGCCTCTGGAGAAACTCACCTTTCACAGCATGGCCTCAGGCAGGCAGGAGCCGCTGGCAGCTGGGAGCCCTGAGCAGTGCTCTCCCCTTGGATTTATGGGGCACTGAAGTGGTCATGCAGCAAAGCCAAGACAGGCCTAAAACTATTAAGATTCCCAGCTTGGAACTGATTCTGCCATGGCCCAAGCCCTGTTCCATTCCTGAGAGCCCTGTCCTGCAAGATGCCTCCTCCAGGAAGCCTTCAGGTCTCCTCAGCCCTAGGCCCTCCCTGCCACCCATCATAATACTCTATCTACTCCATCAATTTCACCCTGCCTTCCTAGGAATCAATATAGTCGGTGGCCAGCAGGGAGAAAGTGATGGAGATCTTTCCCTCCCTCAGCTGACTGACGGGCTGTTCCTGCTGTCGGTTAGCCTTTGCTACCCTCTGCTCTTGTCTACCGTGAACCCTCCAAGATGTAGGAGCCTCCTTTGCTTCGGCCTCCTCTGCAGATGTCAAATTCCCAGAGGACAGCAGTGAAGAGTGCCCTGGATGCAGGGGTGGGGTCTAGAGGCTAGGGATAAGGAGGTCTCAAGCGCCAAGTTCAGGTCTTCTTGCTTTTGGGTAGCTCACGCCCCTTCTCTTAGCCTCAGTTGCTTTAACTTGGAACAATAACTTCCACCTCCAGAATAATTCTGAAACTAAATAACAGACACCAAGGTGCTTCATAAAGCTCTGTAACAGGAGAGGGCTCAGATACAATTTACATCCAGCACCTATTACAGAGCAAGCGCTTGCCCTGATCACTCTCTCCTCAGCGTAACTAAAACTGACATGGTTAGTATTCCCATTTTACCCCCAAGGAGAAGATGCTCCACGGTTATGTAATTTAACAAGATTACAGAGCCCTGTAGCTGGGAACTCAGGTCAAACTCCATCCACCGCCTGTTCTCTCTGCACACCTGCCTTCAATCTGCCGCCAGAAACGCCTGTTCCAACCCTCGGGGCGCGGAGGGCGGGGGGGGGGGGAGGGCAGGCTTGTCCCCAGCTCTCCCACCTCACTCCGACGGCGGGTAGAGAAAATGACAGGAGTCATGGAGGCTGGTTCAGGAAGGCTAGGGTTGGGAGTCGGGGTCCTGGACTGCACCTGTGACTCCCCGAGCACAGTGTCCTCATCTGTCCAACCGGACCCCACTTCTGCCCCTCACAGGGTGGCAGCTGCAAGAAAGCTGCAAGAAATACCAGATGTGGCCATGAAGACATGCTGGGTGGGAACCGCCCGCACATCCCTCCAGTCCCCCTCCTATCGCCTGGAGACGCCCCCTTCCCCAGCCCCCCACCCCCCAGACATGGAGCTGAAGCGCCGCCGCCCCCAGCCCCCAGCTGTTTCCCCCGCGCTCACCGGGGGTCCGGCTGCCGTCGCTGAGCGGGTGCCACGGGTCGCGGTCGGTGGCCACCAGCAGGCAGTCGGGGTCGCGCAAGTGCGCGCAGGCCTCGCTCAGCTTGGCGAAGGAGAAGTGCTCGTCGTAGCCCACAAGCACGGCGCGCACGCGCGGGGCCGCGCCCGGGTCCTCGCTGGGGTCCCCCGCCAGGCGCAGCCCGGCGGCGCGCAGCTCGGCCCGCAGCCCTTCACCGCCCAGTACGAACACAGAGCCCTCAGTGTCCGGAGGTCCGAGCAGGCGCTGGCGCAGCAAGCGCGCAGCGCACAGCGCGGAGCTGAAGAGCTGCTCGGAGCGCAGCCCCCCGAAGCCGAGACGTGCGAAGCGGAGGGCCAGCTCGGGCCGCGCGCGCCGGCTGTTGTTGCTCACGAAGAGCGCCGCCTTGCCAGCCTGAGCCAGTCTCTCCAGCAGCTCGGGGGCGCCCGGCACTGCGCGCTCGCCGTTCCACAGCACCCCGTCGCAGTCGAACAGGACCCCCTGCGCCCGGCCCAGCACGTCGCGCAGGGGCCGCGCCGCGCAGCCGCTCGCAGCGCGCCATGCAGCCGGCTGGCTGCCTGCACACCGGAGCCGCGCCGCTCTCTTCCCGCGGGCACAGCGCGCTCACCCGCAGAAAGGCTTGTCGCGGGCACCCGCCAATCGGCGCACCGGAAGGGCCAGGGGGCGGGGCCACGACCTGACCTGCAGCCAATGGGAGGGAGAGTCTCGAAGAGAAGCGGCGGGAGGGCTGGGAGCTACAGGAGGCTGGAGAAAGGGTGGAATCTCGAGCTCCACCATGGGAAGGGGGACCAATGAAGACCTAGCCTGGTCCTTCGTCCCGCCTCCTAGCTCCTCTGGACCAGTAGCCGCAGAGCTTCAGCTTCGACTCACCGCCTGCCGGGAGAGGGATTGACCTTTTTGACCAATAAGGAGTTACGAATGGAAAAAATAAGGCCCCTCGTTCCACAGCCAATCACAAACTTAAGACAGATGGTTGCTAGGAGGAAAACAAATACTAAAGGAGATGTTATCTTTGGGTCAAATCTCACTGCCTTCCTAACCCTAGACGCTCCAGTTCCGAGCTGAGTCCTTGGAAGAAGCCCTGGGATGGAGTGTGGTTGTGATTGGGGAGAGAGGCACATGGTGTCCCCTCAGACGCTGGAGCCCTTGGCCTGGACCTTTGGTTTTCCACCCTGTCTGCGCAGTAGAGTTCCCAAGGAAACATATATTTTTAAATTATATAATTTACATACAGTAAGATGTGTGGATCTTAAGTGTATAGTTCGATGCCTTTTGATAAACGTTTTTTTTAAAACGTGTGATAGGGCCCCAGAAATTCTGATTTTAATTCCTTTGGGTGAGCCCTGGCTTTTTTGATTTGTTTTTTAATCACCCAGGGATTCTACTGTGTGGCCAGAATGAAGAGACACTGGGCTAGAGGCAGCTTGGTCCCTACTTGGTGAGGAATGTGTCACGATTCTAAGGTTGTCTGCCAACCTCTGAGAAGACTCTGAAGACTGGTCTGACCCCCAGGAGCAACTGGAGCTTCGAAGAGCGGGAAAAAGGCACACTGTCAGCCTCTGGGGCTTATATTTTGTTTCTCATTGCCCTGGGCTTTTGTTCCTGACCTTGCATAGGTGGTCTCCTTCACTTGGAACGTTCTTCCTTCTTCCTCTACCTGGCCAGCTCCCGAAAGACTGCCCCTCCAATACTGCCTCCTCCAGGAAGCCATCTTGATATCTACCCTACACACACACACACACACACACACACACACACACACACACACCCACACACACACCCCATCCCATACACCCCCACCCCCGTGTGGGTTAAATGACTTGCTCCTACGTGGGCTCTCATGGGCTCCTGGTGCCATGACATTTAATTTTTTTTTTTCCCCTGTCACACAGCTTGCAGGATCTTAGTTCCCCGATCAGGGATTGGACCTGCATCCTTGGCAGTGAAATCGGAGTCCTAACCACTGGACCAGGAAACTCCCATGATACATGATTCTAATCATCAGTTCTCCTGCCCTTCCCCAGGAGCTCCATGGGCAGTGGGCTGAGTTGGGACCTCGCCCAGAGTCTGGCACAGAGCATGGTCAGGGAATGTTTGAGGACAGGTTCATCCTTGCTCCCTGGGAAGCCTTCCCTGGGAACAGAGACCACAGCTGGGGGTAAACAGTGATGGCAGCCATCAATTGCAGGGCACTTCTGTGTGCAAGGGCAGTGCAAGGGCTTTACAAGTGTCTCATTTAATCCTCACAACATCTCCGTGGTGAAAGTTGTTAAGGTGATTTCACATTTGAAGAAAAGGAAACTGTGCTCAGGGTGCGAGGGACAGGCTCTGGAATCAAGCAGGCCTGGGCCAGGTCCATGCCTCACTCGCCATGTGACCTTGGTCACTTTCTGAGTTTCAGTCTCCTCACCTGTTAAGATACCTCTTAACAGGTATTAAATGAACTCATGCGTAGAAAAGTACAATGTGTAGCAAAGAGTAAGTGCTAAAAATGTTGGCTGTTACTATTTCAGACAAGAAAAAGAAAGGAGGCAAAGAATAAGTAATTTTTCCCCTTTTATTAAAGTGGCTTCTTTATTTCAAGGACAGAAAATAAAACTATCATTTGGATAGCTGCTCCAGTTTTGTCCAAAATAATTTATTTGCCAGCCTTACAAAAAAAATGTTGGCAAGAAAAAAAAAAAGTCCTGTGGGAGCAGGCAAGCCTCTGCTTCCTTCCGGCGGCTCCCCTGGGATCCTGCCAGAGAGCAGGGAGGTGGCTGAGGGGCCCCTGAGGCCCAGGGTGATCCAAGAGGAAAAGGTCTGGAAGTGGAGGACTGTCCTGAGTCCTTCTTGCCCTGGGGGCCGATCCAGCGGGCACCAAGGCACTTTAGGCAAAGGCTAGAAGCTCTCGCCCCCTTGGGAGGGGTGAGGGCTGTGTCCTGGGAGGACGAGGTGGGAGGGAAGGGGGTGCTGAGGGGTGTCAGGGAGGAGCTGTGGGCTCAGTTGGTCTCTGAGGCGAGGCTTCTGGGCCGGGCCTGAGGGGGGATGACTGGGTCAGTGGGGGCCCTGCCTGCAGCCTCAGGGCCCTCTCCTTCCTCAGTGGCTGCCCCCAGGTCCACATGTGCAGGCGAGCTCAGAGTGACTGGACTGAGAGAGGCCGGACCTGGGGATGCCGGGCTGGGGGAAGCTGGTGAGTGGCGGCTCTGACGCCGGGCAGGCTGGGGGGCGGTGGGGGGCAACGGGGTGGCACCGTGGGGGCCCGGAGGCTGCTGCCAACCAGACGGCGGGGCAGAGCCCGAGGGGTCACAGGGCTGCCAGAGCCAGGGGATGGCAGTGGCGCTGGAGGGAGCTGCGGATGCCGGAGACCTGCGGGGGGTGGCATGGTGGGCCTGGCGGGTGCTGGGCGCTTGGCTATGGAGGAAGGAAAGGGGTGGTTAGGTGTCTATACTGCCTGGGGCAAACCCCAAGCTTGATGCCACCGCAAGAACTTTTATCTGCTGTCCCTTCTGCAGGGAACAGGGTCCACACTGGCTGCTCACCATTCAGGCCTCTGTCCACATCTGTCCTCAGCTCGAGGGCCCCTCCCTGACCCGACCCCAGTTACTGTCATATCTTCCAGTCATATTTTCTTCATGGGGGACTTCATGTCCTCTAGAATGATCTTGTCAGTTTTAATTTTGCTCCCTTACTTCTTGTCTCCCTGACTAGAACGCAAACTATGTGAGGCCATCTTCTGTCCAGCTGGCTGGCACAGCACATGGGTGGCACAGAGTAGGCGCTCAGTACATATTTGTTGAATAAAGAAACGCCGCCTGTCCCACCGGCCGGCTGAGTCCTCTTCACCCCCCGTTCAGAAGCCCACTAGGGCTGCCCCACCTCAGAGTTGTCTGCACGGTCCAGCCTCGCAAGGCAGCCGAGGGGCTCGGGTGGGGCCAGGACAGCTGGGCTCTGCTCCAAGCTCTGCCTCCACCCACTGGGGGACTTGCCCCCTGGAGCCTCAGTTGCTTCATTGCTGGGATGGGGTGACGGCTTTGACTTCCCAGGGCTGCCGTGAGGATGAGCCCAGTCCTTTATCTTGTCTGCTGGTGAGCTAACATCCCATCTGTCCCCACTCCTTCTGGGAAAAGTGGCTAGATGCCCCCTCCTGTAAGAAGGTCCCTGTGCGACCTCCCAGCTCCAGCCGGTCCAGAGCTTTCTGCTCCATCCACTGCCATCCAGGTGGAAAACTCTAGCGCCTCCTGGACTGGGCCTTTTAAGTGTCCTAGTCACCCTGGCAGATTCTCCACGTGAACCCTTACCTTCTCACCTGCCTGACTTTAGGCCACTTCAGAGACACAGAAGGAGACCACCTAACCACCAACACAGCCACCCCTTCATCCACTGTGCTTTGAAGATCCCACCTCCCTCTGTACTCCGCGATCCTGGGACTTCTTGAGGGACTGGACTCCACTGCCCTCAACACTCACAGTCACTGACTTTTACGGAGCATTTACTGGGTGCTGAGTATGGGCCAGGCAGCCCCATTTAATTCTCTAAACATCTTCAAGGTAGGTGCGGTTATTATCTCATTACACAGAGGAAGAAGCTGAGACACAGACAGGTGAAGTCACCTGTCCAAGGTCACAGAGCTGGAATCTGATCCCAGAGTGTCAGGCAGCAAACCCAGGCCCCTAGCCCTCTGGATTCCATGCCTCCCCTGACTGTCTGAAAACATGGGGCAGTATGGGATTGTTGATCCCTCTCCCTGCCCACCCTCTGCTCCTTCTCCTCCCAGGGCCAACTCACTCCTCCGAGCCATCTCCTCTGCTGGGGCGGCTGCCTCCGGGGGCTCCGACTGACCTTGGGGGAGGTTGGTCTGTGGGGTGCCTCAGACTCTGCCCTGCAAGGAAGGAGAGGGTCAAGGTCAGCCATGGCATCTCCCAGAGGTCTCTAGGCAACCAGGGAGACTCCCAGCCAAGAGGCTGAGTCTGGGTCCTCCTGGAGCTGTTCCCCACCACCTTGTGGCCGGGCCTGGCACTGGCCAGAGTTTGGGTCCACTGAGCCCTGGCTGCTGTGTGCTACTGTGACAGTGTCCATGGTCTCCCCATGTGGCCAGGTTGGGGGGCAGAAAGTCTCAGCTCTCAGCCTCCATGTGACCTTGCTTTTAAAAGTAATTAATTTGGCTGGGTCGGATCTTAGTTGTGGCACTCGGGATCTTTCGTTGTGGTGCACGGACTCTCGAGTTGTGGCTTGCAGGTTCAGTCAACTCTGTGGCATGTGGGATCTTAGTTCCCCAACTAGGGATTAAACCCATGTCCCCTGCATTGCAAGGTGGATTCTTAACCACTGGACTACTAGGGAAGTCTCAGCCTCCATGTGATCTTTATGGGATGTTTCGACCATTGGAAGCCACAGAGCGGAGGAGAAACAGGGGAGGAGGCCATGGCTCATTCCTGGCTCTGCGTTATGGCTACTCCTTGGGGAGGCCCTTCCTGACCCCCACTTTCTTGATCCCTGTTCCCTACTTGCCCATCCAGCCCTGTTCTACTGTTCTTCGTAGCACACATAACTGGTTGACATTATATTGGTGTTCTGGTTGATTCTGTCTCCCACCCTGTGGAATGCAAGCCTAAGGGCAGCATGTGTCTGTCTTATTCATCTAAGGAAATTCATGTGCTGGGCCCCACCAGTCTGTGATAACTGAACAACACCCACTGGCTAAGGAGACAGTACGACACCACGCAGCCCTTCTTCCAGTTTAAAGGATCAAAGAGAAGACTGGAAAGTATGGTATTTACAAATTCTAAAATGCTCAGTTCCCTAAATCTCCAAGGCCTGAATCAGGGCCTGCCACAGAGTAGGTGCTCAGTAAAGAGCTATAGAACACAGCAGGGAACATATCAGAGGCTGAGAAGAATATGCCTGAGTCCCACCCACTCCAAACTGGGTAACCTGGTATTTGGGAGGAACATATAATAATGATATTTCCTAAAATGCTCTTGGATGCCCTGAGAGATAGTGCCTCTGGCTGGGCATCTTGGGGCCAGGATGAGGCCCTTCATACCCATCAGTCCTTACCTTTCCTTGGTGGCCACTGAGGCCAGGGCAGGGGCCAGACCGAGAGCTGGGACAGTGGCTGGGGTAGGTGTGGGAATCGATGGAAGCTCCTCAGAAGCTGGCCTGTCGCTGACCTTGTCCTGGGGGCAGGCGCTGAGAACAGGCCTGACACGTTGAAGTTGATATCTGCAGAGGGAGCAGGTATGAACTTTCAGAGCTTCTACCGGCCTCCCCACCTCAGCAGGCATCAGGACCACTTTCCCTTTCTCCTGATGTTATCTAGACTTTGTTTCACCTTGCCACTCCCAGGTGGGCCTCACGGCAATCCCACAAAGCAGACACAATCATCACCATTTTACAGATAAGATACTGAGGCTGGAGGGAGAAGCCACTTCCTCCAGGCCTCCTGGTCAGTTTGCAGGGCTGCCAGGGACTGAAACTGAGTCTGGAGGGTGCCAAGTTGGATGGATTGTTCATAAAGACAGGAGTTTTACCTCCAGGAAAAAGGGTGTCAGTGTTCTGTATCAGAGCCTCGACCACGCCTACCACCTGGATAGATGAGACCGAAGCTGCATCCAGCTGGGCCAGGTCCCTGGGACAAAAAGAGAGCCAAAGTGAGTCATCATTTAGCAAAGTCTAGTGACCCCAACTCTCTGGGCCTATGCTGGGTGCTGGGGACACAAGGATCACTCCTTTTGTCATTCGTGGCCAGGTGAATTACAACCCCACACGTTATCGCCACATTTTACAATTTATAACACATTTCTCTATTTATTATCTCATCAAATTCCCAAAGTAAAAATTCTCAATTTTCGTCTAGTTTCTCTCCAACTTACAAATAAAAAAATGAAGGTCCAGAGTGACTTTATAAGGTTCATTCCTGGAAGGTTGGAGGGGTGAGGCTGGAACCAGATCTCTGGCTCCTGCAACAGGCCACCAAGCACCCCATTAAAGCCATTACCCAGAATGTCTATCTCTGAAGCCCTATGGGGTCCATGATCCCATGATCCTCACAGCAGCCTTGACAATAGAAGCTGCTCAACCCACTCCAAGGATGGAGAAACTGGGGCCCAGGGGGAAAATAAGCAGATGTTGAAACGGGGGGCAAGACTGCCACCTTCCCCCAACCCACGGCCCCTCACCCTTCTTTCTCAGGGGGCCACAGCAGGTTGGGCCCCAGGACAATGGCAATGTTGCTGGGTGTCATCTTGTTCACTTCCTGCTCCTCGGCCAGCTGCGCTAGGAACTTCATCAGATACCTGGGGGGTGGGAAGGAGGCTTGGACCAGCAGCCGGATATCTTAGGCCATGAATACCCATGGATGCCCCCAAGACCTGAGACCTTCCCAGCCCAGGGTTTCCAAAGAGCAGCAAAGACACCACATGGGACATTTAAACATTTTTTTTCACTACTTACATTAGCTGACCTACTGAACACCACCTCCATGGCGGGCACTAAGTTGTGAACCCACCAGCCGCCCTACAGAACTGGGACTGTTATGGTCCATGTCTTCCACATGAGGGCGCCAAGGCACAGAGAGTTAAATTGCTAGCCCGGGATAACGGTGGCAGAGGAGCGATCTAAAGCCACTGGGTGGGATGGCCTCAGGGTTCAAGCTGTATATTCAGTTCAACGTCTAGTATTAAAAACACATGGCTAATACATCAAAGAGGTATTTTCAGAAATATTGCCTAGTACAAGGCAAGAGGACTCCAGCCCAGGGCCCTGAAGGGCCAGCTGGGCTTTGGCTGGGGAGGCCAGGGCAGAGGGGGTGGTGGGGGGGTGGTGGGGTGAGGGGTGGGCTGGGTGCTTACCTGAGGTTGCTGAGGTTCTCATGGGGCAGACGGCTGCACACTTCCTGGAGGGCCTCCAGTCGGGCTCCCGGCTCCTTCAGGCTGGGAAGGAGGAAAGACCGGATGAGCTGTCCTGGACAGCCTATCTGCAGCCTAGTCCTCCCCAGCACATGCCCCTCATCCTCACCTGGCTGCCCTCATCCAATCGTCATAGAGGTCAAAGGTCATCAGGGGCTCTGGCAGCTCCCGCAGGTAGGACTTAAGGGCACCTAGAGTGGTGGCAAGGACTTAGACTCAGCCCCCAAAGCCCCCACCTTTACCCCCAGTGCCTGGCTCTCTCCATGTTAGCAACCTGTAGCTCTTGTTCATACTAACATGTCTAGGTCTAACCCTGATACTGAAGCTGAAACTCCGATACTTTGGCCACCTGATATGGAGAACTGACTCATTTTAAAAGACCCTGATGCTGGGAAAGATTGAAGGCAGGAGGACAAGGGGACAACAGAGGATGAGATGGCTGGATGGCATCACCGACTCAATTGACATGAGTTTGAGTAAACTCCAGGAGTTGGCAATGGATAGGGAAGCCTGGAGTAGGCAATGGCAACCCACTCCAGTACTCTTGCCTGGAAAATTCCATGGGCGGAGGAGCCTGGTAGGCTGCAGTCCATGGGGTCACGAAGAGTTGGACACCACTGAGCAACTTCACTTTCAATTTTCACTTTCACGCATTGGAGAAGGAAATGGCAACCCACTCCAGTGTTCCTGCCTGGAGAATCCCAGGGACAGGGGAGCCTGGTGGGCTTCCATCTATGGGGTTGCACAGAGTCGGACACAACTGAAGCGACGCAGCAGCAGCAGGGGAGGCCTGGCATGCTGCAGTCTATGGGGTCGCGGAATCGGACACGACTGAGCGACTGAACTGAACTGAACTGAATCGCTCTTTGGGTCACAAGCTCTCGAGAAAACGATGAAGACTAGTGATCTCGTCCCCAGAAAAACATACACGCGTTTCAGGGGGCTGACGATGGACCCCACGTTAAGGACCCCTATGCCTCCTCAGGTGTCTTCTTGGCAGAGTATCAGGCCTATTGTGGGTCCGTTTCAGGCAGCTTCAGGGGAGGGCCCTGGGGGAAGGCCCCCTCACCCAGGGCTCCTCAGTGCAGGTACCTGCCACAGCGTGGGGGTCAGAGCAGAACTCCTGCAGGCCGCTGGGGTCTGAGGCCATGGTCTGCTTGAGGCGCTTCAGCACCGACGCTCCGGCGGCCAGACGGGAAGAGGCCCTGAGGGGCGAGAGGGGGGCGAGTGGGGGTCATGGAGGGGTCAGGGTGGGGGCAGGACCCCCTGCCTAGGAGGCCCTGGCCCACTCACGGTCCAGGGAAAGGGGGCCTCGGGGGCCCCATGGGCTGGTGGGCAGAGCGAACACTACCATGTCCGTGGCTCCTCTCGACTCTTAAGGTCTAGGATTCTGAGCAAAACGAGAAGCCTGGGAGGAGCTGGGAAAAGTCATGAGAAGACTGGAGTCTGGACAGGAGTGGAGGAGAGACAAGAGGCCCCGCAGGACTGTCTCGAGCCTAGGTCTGTCTCTGAAGCGTGATCCACCTCCTAAAGGCCTGTCCTCAGGAAAGCAGCCAATGTGCTAGCAGGACCAAGGTGTGCAGGATGCATGAGGGCAGCGTGGGGCCATGACTCACGTGGCTTCCCCGGCTTCTCCACCAACCTTCTCACCTGCCACTGGGCACACCTACCCACCAGCCTCTGTCTACCTCTTGCAAAATGGTGCCAATTTTGCAAGAAGTAAGGCTTGCAAAAATGGAGGGCTCCCTGCAAGGTTTACTGGGGTAATGCAATGGAGCAAGGAGTGCAAAGGGTTGATAGCACAGGGCCTGGTCCATGTGAGCATCACTAAGGGGGAGGTAGCATCAGTTCTACTGCAGGAGGCCACACCTTCTCTTAGCACCTGGGCACTAATGGTGGGATTACACCCCCAGCACAGGCATGGGTGGGAGGGTGGGACCGGATGAGGGGCCCATGCTCCTTCCCCCACCTGCCCCAGAGAGCCCCACCTCTTCCTTCATGCCCTCAGAGAGCAGCATCATGACACAGGCCTCGATGGGCAGGGCGATGTCCC
Organism: Nanger dama; assembly: GCA_917880005.1. Taxonomy (NCBI): domain Eukaryota; kingdom Metazoa; phylum Chordata; class Mammalia; order Artiodactyla; family Bovidae; genus Nanger; species Nanger dama. The sequence continues at coordinate 10,667,438 of CAKJTW010000046.1, forward strand.
GGCCCAGCTCTCGCAGGTGGATTCCCAGAGGCACCCCATACACCCTGGAGAAGGGGGCGGCCGTCATCGAGGGGGGAGGGGTCTGCAGGGATGAGACAGATCAGCGGCCCAGGGTCCTCCCACCTCTGAGCAGCCAGGTCAGGGGGCTTCCACCTCCCTCCTGACCACCCACAGGACACATCCTGAAACCATCCCATACATCTCTCCAAACCACCCACCTCCACTGCCTCCACCTTAGCCTGGGCCTCCGTCACTTCCCTTCTGCCTCCTAACAGGCCTCCATCCTGCCCCCTTAATTCTATCCTGCATGCAGCGGCCAGATCAATCTCTCCATCACAAATCTTATTGAGCCCTCCCTGGATAGAACTCATCCTGGACTCCCCAGTGCCTTTCAAGATAGAGTGCAAGCTTCTTAACGGGCCCTGAGCTGGGTGGGGGACGGGGGTGGGGGTCAGGTCCCCACCTGTTTGGCTGTGGTTCTCTCTCAGCTCAGCCAGGGCTGTGTCCAGCGAGTTCAGAGACTTGCGATGGTAATCGGCCTGAATCTCCATGAGCTGTGGAGACAAATGAGGGGAGCTGAATCTCCTCCAGGGGCCACAAATGCAGACCCTTCCCTCCTACCACCTTGCAAGGGATCTCAGTGGTCCCCGAGCTCCGGGTGGCTGGAGCCTGGTCTTGGACTCACGTGGATGAAGTAGTTGGCATAGGTGTCCTCCTTAGTGGCAAAGTGGTACAGGTCGGCCAAGTACTCGTCCTTGGGGACAGAGAGAACAGGGCTTGTACCAGGGAGGCTGGGGCCTGCTGGGGAAGCTTGGAGTGGGTAGAGGTTTGCCCAAGTTGTATGTGAGGGTCGGAGTCCACTCCACTCTCGTTCTGCCAAGGTTTGCTCCTGGGCCAGCCCACGGGAACCTCTCCAAGCTCTTGAGGGGCTCTTCTGTTCCTCTCCTCTGTGTCCATATCCTCAACCCAGTGCTCTGTATTACTCACCACTCTTTCATTCACTCACCCTTCATTCATTCACTCAGCCAACACGCCAAGATTCTCCCCTCCTGCCCAGGTGTTACAGGTATGATACAGTCAGAAGCAGCTACCAGGTAACGGCTGAGTACAGAGACCCCAGAGCCTGGCAGCCCGGATTCAAATCCTGGCTCGGCTGCTTCCCAGCCACATGGCCTGTGCAGCGGGGACAGCGCCCACCCCCGCCACCCCGCCCCCCAGGAAGCCGCCAGTGCCCCTCACCTTGCACTGCTCCACCTTCCTCTTCAGCTCCTCCTCCTCCTCCTTCAGCGTCTCCACCTTGTTGGCTGTGGCGGTGTGGCTGCCTGCACCGCCGCCCAGGCCCTGACCGCTGCCGGAGTTCTTAGCTGCCTGACTGAGCCTGAGGATCATCCCAAGGTGGGACGGTCACTGTCCCCAGGGCATGTCCAGAGCCAAAGGCCCCTCCATCGGCCCGACCCCATAGGATGCTGGTGGTTGATAGACGTAAATCCCAGGGCGGCACAGGTCTGGGGTCTGGGCTCAGCATGGGCAGTGCTTTGGGGCGGCCCCTGGTGGCGGGCTCGGTGATCCTAGCCATCCACCTCCATAGTGGAGGGGTGGGGGCCCTCCAGGGTTCTTGGAGGGTTGTTGATGGCTCTCCCAGGTTTTAGGGTTACCTCCAGCTGGCACAAGCATGTGCAGAGAGGCCCCATCGCATGCACCATTACCTTATGCCTTCCTAAGCCCCAGGTGTGTGCACAAGGAGACACACTGTACTCCTAAGGGCCCTGCAGCATCCTCCTAGTTGTTGGGGTGGGCAGTCTTGAAGCTCTGCGGCCACACCCATGGGCTGACCTAGGCATGAACCACCCCCCTAGAGGATGTGGCTCCCACCTGCTCTTGAGTGTGTTCCAGTCAGACACCAGCTTCTGCAGGCTTTTCTTGTGCTTGAGGATGGCTGGCAGCTCCTCCTGGGGGCAGGCGTGGGTAGGAGGTGGGGGTGGGGGTTCAGCGGGCTGCAGAGGTGGGGGGCTGGGGGAGCTGGGGATAGAAGGTGGGGGGGTCACCTCGCTCAGCCGGTTGAGCGGTTGCAGTACGTCCCTCTCCAGGGTCATCTCAAATTCAGCCAGGATGCGGGCCAGCTGGTTCTGAATGGCACAGCTCATCTCCAAGGCCTTCCTGTGGACACAGCACCCAGTGGGCCCGGGCTCCCACAGCCCCTCACCCCCTCTCTGGAGAGACTGAGGGCCTCCTCCCTCCCTATCACCTCCTGTCTCTTTTTAAAAAATTCTTCTGATTATGTGCATAGCACGTGGGATCTTCGTTCCAAGACCAGGGATCGAACCTGCACTTCCTGCATGGGCAGTATGGAGTCTTAACCAGTGGACTACCAGGGAAGTCCCGACCTCCTATCTGTTCTGTCTCTCCTTAATCTTCACCAAGCCCAAGCCTGGCTGCCCTCACTGACCTCTGGACACTGTTCCCAGCCCAGGCCTTCTTTTCAGCCTGGTCAGCCTTCCACAGTGGGTGCCCTCTCTGATCGGGGCCCTCTCCCAGCCCAGATCCCTCCTCGGCATCTCTAGGTGAGGGCTAAGGGCCCTGTCCATGCTCACCCCATGCTGGAATCAGGGTCCAGCTCCTTGAAACTCTCGGCCATCGTGGTGGACAGAGCCATGAGGGGAAGCTTCTTCTGCAGGGAGGGGCAGGGGTGGCCGTGAGCGTGAGTGCACGCGCCTGCCTGCTGGGCTTCCCTCAACCTTTCCCCACCCTCCCACCCCCCACCCCACCGGTCTGAGCACACAGCAAGTCTCTTGCTAGTAGAACCCCAACAAGGCCTTGGGCTTGGACACGAGTGGCAGGAATCCAGGAGGGCCACAGTCACAGGTGAGAGTAGAAGCGAGATGATGACAAGGCAGTGGAGGCGACATCTCCGCGTGACAATGCACAGAGCCCCGACCCATCTGAGGCCCCCTTGCCCCCTTCCAGAAGCCACTTGAACGGGCAAAAGGAGAGACCGAGTCCCATCACTGAATGGAACACTAAAAACAGGGCGCACAGAGCTTGCCTGAGGTCCCTGCACAGTTAGGTGAGTGGGGAGCCAGGAAGACAGCCTTGGAGTAGACCTTACCCCTGCCGCAGGGCCTCAGCTGACCTAGCTTCGGAGGAATTCAAAACCCTCCACGGCTCCCTATTGCTCTGGCCATACTGAATGGTTGTCTGATTATAAAACATGCCTCCCACATCCCTAGCTAGTATTGTGGAGAGCACCAGTTTAGGTCAGAGAGACCAAAGTTCAAATTTCGGTTTTGCCACGCACTAGCTGTGTGACCTTGAACGAGTCACTCTACCTCTCCATCTCCATTTCCTCCTGCAGACAGCGCTAATAAAGGCAGCCTCCTCCCACGGCTGTTGTCGGCATTCAGTGAGGCAAGGCATAGACATATCCTAGCAACAGACTAGCCGTAATCAGTCCATAAATACTGGCTGCTGATTAATACTAGTGAGTAACACAAAATCCAGTTCAAATGCCGCTTCCTTCAGGAAGCCCTCACAGGCTGCAGAGTTGAGAGCACCTGCTCTGGGTGCTGACTGGATGGAGACGTTCAGGTGGTCAGGGGCCTAGCTTTGGTGCAGAGGACTGGCGCTGAGGGGGCGGGGTCAAGAAGAGGAGGGGAAGAAATAGGACCTCATGAGTGAGGGGCCCGGAAGGGCCTTGGGACAGAGCAACCTCCACCTGCTTGGTGCCAGAGACTCAGACTAGCAGGGCGACCTCAGCCCCTACCTCACTGTCCCACTGGACCGAGATGTCCTGCCCAGGCCCCTCCTCCCTGGGACCCCCACTTACCACCCGTTTGTCCATGTCCGCCCCGCTCTGGCCCTGCAGACAGGCCTGCAGCCGTTTGTGGACACTGTGGGCTGCTCGCTTAGCTGGCTCCAGCCGCTGCTCCACCTGGGAGGGGGGTCTGGGGTTATAGATCATGGGGAGTTGTCATCCCCCATGCCCCACTGCCCTCTTCTCCCCCAGAGCAGAAACTATCTTTCTCTCGCTCCTCCTGAGGACCCCATGGCCAACAGCGTGGGAATGACTCAACTCAGGGGCCCCCACTGGCATCCCCTCCTGGGCCTCCGCGGACAGCCTGTACGGACCTGCCCTGCCACCCGCTGCCGGCCCAGGCACGTACCTGCTGCAGGTCCTCACCCAGGAACTCTGCAGTCTCCGGGGTGCTGCGGTGGTGAGAGAGGTTCTGCTGAGCGGGCCCAAGTTAGGAAACCCCCTGCCTCCTAATGCCCCCTCCCCAATCAGGGCACCTGAACCCCAGTTCCTCCAGTGCCCCTCCCAGTCAGGCCGCCCTGGGTGGCCCGCCCGCTCAATCCCAGTCGGAACGCATTCCGTGGGGGCGGGAATGGGATACTGGGCTTTTTCCTCCTCCACCCAGGGCTGTGTCCTGAGACAGGGTGGACGAAACTGAAGCAGTGACTGGAGGAGTCTCTCTTTTGCTGACCCAGGGAGAGGAGGGTTGGGCTGGCCCCAAGAACGGGAAGTGTGCAAGCTCAGACTCCCAAGCTTCTGGTCACACAGGACTCTGGACTGTGGTGGCCGGCAGGGGCCCAGGACATGGGTGGACACTGCGGCTCAGAGAAAGGTGGCCTAGCAGTCCACGCTTGCACAGGCGTCTGTGTGGGTCTGTGGACACCCAGACCCCTTCCCTGGGCCCAGTGCAGGGTTAAGAGGAGAGAAGGTAGGCTCTGGGAGCTCCCTATATTTCCGGCCTCCACCCCACCAGCCCAGAGGTTTTTGGACTTGGGGATGTTTCCACCTGAGGCTACAAAAAGCAGAAGCAAGACAGAGAAGCAGGAGGCCTCAGGGCTGGCGGTGGCAGGAAGAGGCGCAGGGCAGGACAAGGGCAAGCCCCTCCTTCCATCACTGCCTGGACCTGGTATCTTCTGCTCCCCTAGGTCTGGGTCCCTAAGCGACCATCACCTCCCCTAGGCAAGCAGGGACGGTTAACATCCCCATTGTACAGAGGGGACAAGTGAGGTCAGGGAGGACCATCCACTCCAGGGCTCCTAGAGACAGAGAAGACCCAATATCCTTGATCCTCCACCCACCCTCCAATGAGAGCTGGGGGTTCCCCTGCCCCAAAGACCAGGGCCTGCTCCTCCTGCTTTGGAGGTGGGGGTGGCTTTCGGGGAAGGAGGAGAGGTGGCCAGTCATAAGGTGGCTGTCCAGCTGTCCTTGGCCTTCCCAGGGTCCTGCCAGGGTGAGGATGGGGCTAGGAGGAAAGAGTTGACACTCACCGTCCCAGGCTGCCCGTGTGGGCCAGCTGCCGCATGCGATGCAGCTGCCTCTTCATCATCTTGGGGGCAGGCTGGAGACCGCGGGGTCACGGTGGGGGTCGAGGGCCCGGCAGCCCCCGGCCCAGCCTGCCTCGGCCCGCGGCGCCTCTCTCGCCCCGGATGGGTGGGCGGTGCTCCCCGCTTCCTGGGCCGGCCGCGCTCCCGCTGCGGCTCGCTCTCTCCTCCCCCGCTGGCGACTCCGCCCCCGGCCCCAGGTCACTCTGCTCTCCCAAGTTTGTTTTCTCGCTCTTTTCGTGTCTTCCGGGCCCCTCCAGGCCCCTCCTCGCCCCTCGCCGGTCCCGGCGAGTGTGGGTCGGCCAGCCGTCCGGCTGTTCACAGGTTGTGTGCGCGGCCCCTCCTCCCCTCTCCGCCCCGCCCAGCCCCGGTGGCGGGAAGCAGGTAAGCCCGTTCCAGCCAGCGCGCCTGCCCGGCTTGGCTTCCTGGGTTCCTGCCCCACCCACTGGCCTGCGGGCCAAGGTATAAATAACCTCAGCACCCTCTTAAAGGAGACACAGGGTTCCATGCTTAGGAGTCAGATGCCAAGAACAGGTCCATTCGGGCTTCCCAAAAGGATGCTGTCCTGCCACTCATCTCCCCAAAGGACCCCCTTGGCCACCTGGAGCCAAAGGTCAGCCTCCTCGCCCCTGCTGGAAGATGATTGGCTGGCCACTTTGGCGTCCTGGGGCATCTGCCTTGGGACAAGTCCCTGGAACTCTGGCCTCACTGCCTCTAATGGCCTGTGAGTCAGCTGTCCCAACCCTGCCCACCTGGCAGAGTGGACGAGATACCCCTGCCTGCTCCTGTAGCACCCGTTTCTGCTCGCATCTCCCTTTCATGGGGGTACTCACCTTCCTTCAGCCACAGCAGACCCTCCCAGAGCAGCTCTCTACCGCCCTGCTCTCTTCCGGCCTCAACATGGAGTTTCCCCCATCTATGAAGTCCCTTCACTGGGGGACTTCCTCAGTCCCTGCCCTAACTTCTTGTGAGGCAGTGATGTGGCTGATGCTCTGACCTCCCCAAACTCAGTAGTAGTTATTTCTTTGAGCCTCCACCCAAAACAGACTTGGACATACAGTAGATGCTCCATGCGTGTGTCACTTTTCAGTTGTGTCCAACTGTTTGTGACCCAGTGGACTGTAGCCCACCAGGCTCCTCTGTCCATGGGATTCTCCAGGCAAGAGTACTGGAGTGGGTTGCCATGGCCTTCTCCAGGGAGATGCTCCATAACTGCTAGTAAACTCAAGATGAGAGCCTTTGGGCAACAGTAGGCTCCCTTTACTCTGAACCTCTGCACCCCTTGGGCATCAGGAGCTCCGAGGGTAGGGGGCGGGGAGCCTGAGGTAGAGTCCTGGTTCCCTCACTGCTCTTTGCCTTGTTAGAGCTTCAGTTCACTTTGAGGTTTACTCGAGCACCTGCTACTGTGTATGAGTGGGCAGACTGGGGACTTCTGAGAGTAGATCCTCTGATTTGGACATCTTGACACGTTCCCAGTGCCCAGCATGGGCCCTGGCACACAGTTGGGCATGTGTTGGACACTGGCTGGCCCTCCACTCTAAAGGGACAGCAGGCAGGCCCTAGCAGGGTGTGGAGGGGCTGCGAAGGGAAGTTGAATGTGGAATCCTGGCCGGAAATTGGGAGGTTGTTGGATTAAAGGCTCAGGCCAGGATGAGGGGGTCAATCCCAGGCTAGGTTTCCTTGCCCACTTCCCTTCTCCCAGCTGGAAGGCCCCCAGGAGGGATTCTTGAGGAAGGCAGGGCTTGATGAATGCCTTGATGGAAAGAGACATCAGGGTCCAGTGTAGACTTGGCTTCTTAAGATGTGGGGCTGCTCTTTGCAATGTCTGGGTTCTAGTTCTAGCCTCTCCACCTTTGCCACTAGACTTCATGGTGACTCAGTTTCCCCTGTCTCTGCAGTTGTCGCAACCAGCTGTGTGCAGAATTAGGAAACAGAAGACTCCCGAGGCAGCAACGTGACACCGGGTGCCACTGTCCTGGCATCTGGGAAATTTCCAGGCTATGTGGGGTCCCCACCCTGTTCCAGCCTTGCCTTTGGCCCAGACCATACTGGCCTGGACTTGATCACTTCCCCAGCTGCTCTGAAGGGACTTGAGGGCAGGTCCTGGCTTGTACCTCTGTCCTTCCTAGTTGTGCCTGAGCCCGAGCCCCTAGCTCCAGCTTAAGGAGGGTTCAGTCCATGTGGACTGTTGCAGCAGCTGCTGTGGAGACAACTGAGCCACATAATCAGGCCACCTGAACTCTGGGCCTCCCCTCTGGGCTTCAGACTCCCCTCTAACCAAACCCAAGAGCCTTAGCAGGAAGGGCACCTGGCTCCTCTGTGTCCAGCCTGGGTGGCACTGCCATACCGTTTAGCTGGGTAAGGGGTATATTTTAGGATATAATTAAGCCTGAGCACACTCAGATCATCAACAATCATATAAAGGTTTGAAGCCCTTGTACTTGGAGCATAAGCTGTTCCTTTGAAGGATGTTGTCATCAGAGACTTTCAGACACAGAGGTTTCAATCAGTGAATGTTGAGATCATAGTTTTAGAACTGCATATGTGGGACTGCAGAGGTCACCAGCCAATGACTTGCTGAGTGTCCTCCTGACGAGGGCCTGCGTGTTGTCTGGCTCATGCTGAATTCAGGGGCTGACTAACATGCCACATTCACAGGAGCTCAACAACCAGTTGACTTGAATGGCACGTGAAGACACTGAATGGCATTTATCTCAGCCCAAGACAGCAGAAACAGAGCCTACTGGTACAGATGGAGCTGGCTGGCTAGGCTCAGCCTCTCACTAGCAGGGTCACCTGAACTGAGGCAGTCCACCTTCCTGAGCCTTTGCTCACTTGAGAATAATAATAACATCTACCTGATAGGGTGTTGTGTTAAATAAATTGATATGTAAAATGCTTAAGACAGTGCCTGACTTTATTATTCAGCCTGCAAAGTCAGGAACCGAAAGATCGTTTAACCCCCATTCCTGCCTCAGTTGCCCCCTTGCCCTCTGTATCCTGCTACATGGGGACAATGGCACTTATTGTCAGATACTCTAGCACCTTCTCCAGTGAGGTTGGGATCGTGGGGGTTTATAGGTGAGTAGACCCAAGCTCCTGGCCCATGTCCCTGGGCGGCTTAAATGGTAGAAGCCAAGTTAGGAAGCAAATCCGACAGGCTCCAAAACAGCCACGTGCTCTCCTGCTGCGCCAGATGGCACTGCCTGGAGACTCCAGAAATGCTGGTCCCTGCCCGCCCCCGCCTCCCGCCTTAATCCCTGTGGCTGCTTCAGGAGGCCCAGCAGCTTCAGTGCAGATTGTCTGCAAAAACCTGCAACAGCATGGGAAGCGCCCACTGCTGAAGCTCCAGCAGGATGTGGGCAAGGAGGCCAGCGGCTGGCGTCAAGGTGGTGGTAGCAGGGGTCAGCGGTGGGGCCGCAGAACCGAGCAAAAACATCCCCTTTTAGACACTTGACAAAGTGTTTGTGGTCGGATTGGTGCTGCCCTCCATATGGAGGCTTCTGCCCGAAGCAGCTAGGTGGGTGGCAGTCATTTCTGTGGCTCCAAAAACATCCTCAAGCCAAAAGGACTTCCCAGGAAATCCTGGGTGGAGCTGGGGCAGGGACACACCACAGTCCCGACAGCCCTGGAGAGCATGTGTCCTCAACCCTGGCCCTGGTGGACAGCACCTGCCGGGGGGTGAGGAGGGTGGTGATGTGCAGTCAGTGTGGTCACTTCCCAGGACTGCTGGTCACACTTGGGCCCTAACATGTGCCCTCAGGCACTGGATAAGCCCCCCAAGCCTCAAGTTTCTTACTTTTACCGGGCTGGAGGGAGGGGCTTCTTGCTCCAGGCCTTGCGCAGCACCAGGTTAGGCCAGCTCCCTCTTATCTACCTTGCTGGCCTGGAACCCTGCCAGAAGGCCTGTGGAGGATGGGGGCAGGGGCATCAGGGAACAGCAGAGACAGGCTCTCTGGGTGAGTGGTGGCTCTGTCTCTCTTGGCTGCTATGAAGGGAAGAGCAGTGTCCTGTGCTTGCTCTTAGGAAAGCAGCTGCCTCCAGCGGCACAAACAGAAGTGGAAGTGTGGCTTTGAGGCCTGGGAAGTCCCACTGCTCCTGGGGGTGGAGGTGAGGGTCACCCTTGAGGAGGCAGAGAACATTTCCTGTGTCCCTCTCTCCCAGCCCCAGGGCTCCAGAGGCTCTGGACATGTCTAGATTGACACCCTGTATTTGGGGATGATGCAACAGGTGGTGGAGGCAAAGGGTCCTCTCTTCTGATTAGAGCACCCCTGCTGGGCCCTCAGACAGATGCAGGCTCATAGAGCACCTCCTGTCCACCTCCAGCTTCTGGTGGCCATGCTCCTGGCTCAGGGGTCTGAGGACGGGGCTGTTCAGGAGGCACTTGGCGGGACGGACAGGCAGACAGCTGGATGGGTAGACTGGATCAGGGAAGGGTGGTCTGAAAGACTGAACAGATCTCCTTGCCCCTGTGGTCACTGCAGTTGACAGCCGGGCCGGGAAAGGGGGAGGGGTGTGGCCCTTTGGCCCAAGGATTCTTCAGAGGGGCCTTACAGCTCACTGGGTCCCTCCCACCTTTTCAAACAAGGAAACAGAAGGCCAGAGAAGGAAGCACCTTCTTCAAAGTCACACAGCCAGCCAGAGCTCCCAGGCTCCTAGCTGGCAGTCATGCTGGCGCCTGGGCCCACAACCCTTCCATGGCCTGTGGAACGCATGCTCCGAGAGGGAGTTTCTGGGACCCTAGGGACATGCTACAGGGAGTACGGTTTTGTCTCATGTAAAAGAATAACATTCTTAAAAGTACATTCCAAGAAGAGATTATCTTTCTGAGGCATCATTTAAGTGTTTAGGCAGAGTCCGGCCCAGAGAGTAGGGAGGCGAACAGGAAGGAAGCCAGGAGCCTGAGGTCAGGGTGTCTCCAGGCCTAGATGTGGGATGGTGGTCACACCAGACGGATCTGACAGGAGGCTCCTGATTGTGAGGAGCTGGAGATGCCGACTCAAGAGGCCTTGCTCCCTCTCATGTGCCGACAGCACGCCCTGCCCGTTGAGAAGCCCTTGCCCTGCGCATCCAGTGTTGGCTGTCACAGAGAAGAGCCCTCATTTGCTGGATGGAAAAGAGCACACAGGCTGGACTGGCCTCCAGCCCTTTCCAACGGTATGTAAGGGACGGTGTTCAGCGCCCAAATTCAGACTTGGGAAACACTGGGTTAGACAAACTCGCCTCTTCAAAGCAGAACTCCCACCATATTCTAGGAAAGAGAAGTGGTGGGCAGGCTTCCCCAGATGCCTGTGAGCAGAGCGCAGAGGGCACACAGAGCTGGCTCCCTGCCACGGGGCAGGCTTGCGGGGGAATGCCTTTCAATGGCTCTGCTGCACGTTGGTTGGCTCCCTCAGCTGCCAGTCTCTAAGCCACGCCCCAGGCCGGGACCCCAGCCTCTCAATGAAGACAAACACCCGGAAAACCCAGGGGAAGTGTGCTGTCCCTGGGAATGGCAGGGGCCCCCTGCAGAAAGAGGCTGAGGTGGGTGGCGCCTGCGCCCGGGAGCAGCCTCTGGAGAGAGGGGAGAAGCTGAGGCAGGGGCCTCGGGTGGCGCTGCACTGCAGCTGTGCTTTCAGGGCTGAGCGCAGCAAGAGGAAGTCCTGAGTGGCCAGGGGCCTCCCCCTTCAGTGTCTACAGCAGCTGGGGATCCTGGCAGGCCCAAGCAGCCACTCGCTTCCAGCTGGGATGGCTCTGGGCCCCCACAGCCCCGCGGGTCCTCTTTGGTGACTCAGCAGTGGCCACAGGCCCCCAAGCAGGGCCTCTTCCGGTGCCGGGATCGGAGTGGCAAGGAGGGGAACCGGCCTGATTTCCCAAGAGAGGCAGAAGAGTCTGCGGGGCAGCCCCTGGGGACCTCACACGCCTGGATCCTTCCCGGCTCCCTCTCTCTCAGAAGGGCCACAAGAGCAGATGGTCCAGGAAAAAGGACGTTTTATTTCCATAAATACTCCTGCTCTCACTCACGCACCAACCCCACTTTTGCCCATGGATAGATGGGTGAACAAAGCCCAATGAATGAAAGAGACACGCAAGAACTCCAGTGTAGGACCTCCCTTGGCCAGGAGCCCGGGAGCCCCCAGCTGGGGCCACCGCCTGGCCTGGGGCATTACCTTTGGGCCAGCAGTCACATGACCCCCATAGTCCCCCCACCCAGAGGCCTGACAGCAAAGGGGCCAGGCAGGTAGAGTGAGATTCCCCAGGAGGAGTGGGGGACAGGTGGGGGTTTCCCCACACTGGCCCCCTGAGATGGTGACCACAGGGCCACTGAGAGAGAAAAGCTAAGAGAATCAAACCACAAACCCGAGAGTGCAAAGGGCTGGGGGTGCAAGCGTCACCCCCCAGTCACCCGGTTCCTATGGAGGAGGCCTGAGCTGGTCCCGGCTCCAGCACGGCCCCGAGTTATGGCTGGGCCTTCCCATAAGGCATAAGAGACAGGCAGGGAGGACCCCCTCCCCAGGCTGGGGTCCAGACTAGGCCTGAGGCCCTGGCCCTTGCCCGACAGCCATGCTTCTCCCCCTACGACCGCAAGTCCTTCTGGGGCCGTGTGGGCCCTCCCTGCTCCAGGCTCCCACCTGTGATGACAGTCCCCGCCAGTGCAAACCCAGGCCCAGCCTCCTGCTGGGTTTGGCTCCGTAGGGGAGGGGCAAGGATGGCGGGGCCTGCAGGAGTGAGGGGGAGAAGCACCAGACCCAGGGGAATATGGCCGTGGGAACACACCCAGGCCACCAAGGCCTCCACCTAGGCTTGGCAGCAGCCAGTCCCACGGCCCTACTTCTCCCCAACCTTCTCGGTTCTAGAGGCTCCCCCAGGTCTCTGGTGGGGGAACTGGTCCACATCCCCCATCTCGTTGTAGGTCTGGTCACCCATGGTGAAGAGGAGCTTGTAGCGGAGGCGAACCTTCTCCTGAAGCAGAGATGGTGAAGGCAGAGGGTCAGAGCGGGAGAAGAGGCTGCTCCCACCCCACGGCCATGCCCTGTCACAGCTGGTCCCCTCACTCACCTTCTGGGGGTTGGCAAGGAGCAGGACCTGCGTGATGGCTGAGGGGGTGGACGATGGGGTTAAACGCTGGCAGCTCCGTGCCTGAGGGTGGCTGAAGCTTCACCTTCATGACCTGTGGAGGTTCAGAGGGCAGATTGGAGACAGCCAGCCCTGGCTTCTTGTCCCCAGTGCTTTAGGAACAAAGCTAGCCTCCTGTCAGCTCCATTCTGAGGGGCCCAGGGCCCTGCCCTTGGGTTCCCTTCTACCCGACTCCCTGAGAGAAACAGGCCCTAGCCTCTGCCCCGGAGAGCTGACTCCACATCCAGCCCCAAATCACCCTGCTTTGAGGAGAGAGGCACACCCATGTCACCTTGGGGACAGCTGACTGGAAAACGATGTTGCGGATGGGCTGGGGGCGGTGCTCAGCATGGAAACCACCACCACCAGCACGTCAGAGCGCCCAGGCAGCGGGTCTCGCGAAGTGGAAGAGGACCCGGAAGCCATGCTGGTCATACACGGTCACCGGCAAGATGCTGCCTGGCAGAGGAGACAGGGAGAGGTTGATGGGGGCAGGGGGGCGGAGGCAGGGTGCCAAGCCTGAGCCCAAGCACATCTGATCAGCCCCTCACACCCAGCTGACCCCAGGTGCTCGCTGCTCTGCTGGGAATGAATGAAAAGACCCAGACCCAGCGTGCCGCCTTGACCCTGGGCAGCAGTGCAGTCAGGGGTATAGTCTGGGGCCAAGATGGGCAGGTGGACTTCAAGCGTAATGGTGGAGGTGGGACGCCCACCCTGGAACTGAGTCCTAGTCAGGCTCACGCAGTGCCGTGTGGCTGCTCCTGGCATGCTGGAGTAGAAGGGCGGCGCAGGAGCTGTGGGCACACTCTCGCTGTGTGGCCCAGGTATAGTCACTCTGTTTCTCTGAGTGCAGGGTCCTCCAGGCTGCTAAGACAGAGGCACCACTAACCAGCTCCCAAGGACTGCCCTTGTCATCATGCGCTTACAAGATGGACAGCGCTGAGAAGCCTGGCCAGTCTTCCTCTGTCTGGTCATAGTCTGGTGCTGTAAGTGGCCCCTCTTTTGCTCCTGGGCAGAAGCACAGGCTCGGACCTGGGTCTTTATCCCTATGGTCTTGGGGAGACCCCCCCAGACCTCCCTGTGTCCTGGCCCTGCCCTTCCTGGGGAGCAATGCAGGGGCCACCCATGAGAAGTCCCCTGGAGTCACCCTGGGGTTTATTTATTCTTTTGGCCATGTTGCATGGCTGGTGGGATCTTAGATCAGCTTGGGCCCTTGGTAGTCAAAGTGCCAAGCCCTAACCACTGGACTGCCAAGGAATTCCCCATCCAGGAGTTTCAAATGCAGTTCTGTGACACTCCAGGACCGGTGAGGAAACTGACTCCTAGGAAGGGGAAGCGTCTTACCCAGAGGCCCCCACCGAGTTGGGCAGGGCTGGGAGGGAGCCCATCTTCCCACCTGCTGCTCCCGATCTACTCCCAACAGCACAAGGCAGCGGGAGGAGGGAGGCGCAGGCAGGAGCTGCCCTAGCTAGGCCGGGCCCTGCCGTGCTGCTGCCCTACTCACTGGGTTTGATGGACTCCAGAGGCACAGTGATGTTGGCCAGCGAGAGCTCGGTGGGCGTGGGCTGCTGCGGAGGCCCGGGGGGCTCAGGAGACACGATGTGGAGCGGGCCGGTGGCACTGGAGCTGGGCAAGCTGCAGCTGCTTTTATTCTGCAGGTCCCGGAGTGTGAGCCGGGGGGGCTGGCTGCTGCTTCTCCCTTATTGGGGGATGGTGCATTGAGGTGAACTTCAGGGCCCAGAAGATGAGGGACACAGGAATGGCTGGGGTCCTCGCGGTCCCCTGACGGCTGGTTCAGATACCTTGTCTCTCTGGCCTTGGTCTCCTCGCCTTGGAGCAGGCACATCGTGCTCCCCCACCCATTTGGGCTCAGCGCCCTCCTTCCTGGCAGCCCTCTGGGTCTTTTTTTAGGGGCCGGCAGGCCTGGGGGAGGGTGTGTGGGTGGGGCATGGACCCATCTCTCATACACTCCACGCCCTGCTGGACAGGCCCTGCCATCTGCCCTGGTCACTGCTGTGTCCCTCGAACCCTGGGCAGCACTTGGCATGCGGTGGTGCTCTGGTCATGCTGTTCACTGAGCAAACCAGCACCGGGCCTCTTTCTGCTGAGCCCAGGGCAGGGGAGGGTCTGGGCAGGGCGGACCCTCACCACCGCACTTGCTGGGACTCCGGGGGTAGCGACTGCTGCAGGAGGGTCTTCCCCAGGAGGTCGAGGTCATCCAGACCACTGCTCACAGGAGGGGGTGTCTGCGCTGGGGGCTGACTGTCCACACTGGGGGCCGGAGTCAGGGCTGGGGCTTCTGTGCCATCGGACGACTGTCGGGTGTACAAAGGATGCAGGGGGGTAAGACTGTGCTGAAAAGGTGTCGGGGCACCTGGCGCTGCCCTGAGGCCCCCCCCCTCCTGGCAGGTGATATCTGGGGAAGCGGCAACAGAGGTGCAGATGACGTCCCGAAGGGCCTGAGCCCGACTCCAGGGCCACTGGTGGCCAAGTCTGATCTGGGGTTCTACTCGAGAAAACATCCCATTTCAAGGACCTCAGAGTCACGAGAAAGGAACAGGGAGCCCCCAGCTCAACCCAAGGCTGAGACCTCAGGGAAAAGCGCTGAAAGTGAGGAGAGGCCTGCCCACCTCCCTCCATCCAGGGATGGGTGACCCCCACCACCCCTGCCCTGGGCCCTCCTGCCCACCTCTCCCGTCCCTGCCCCCTCAGGCTGCCTGTCCCAGCTGCCCTGCCCCACCCCTCCTACCTGGAAGCTGTTCCACCCAGCACCATCCAAGCCAGAGATGGGTGTGGGGTCACTGAGGCCTACAAGGAAGTGAGACAGAGGTAAAGGAGCTGGATTTGTGAGCAGAGGCAAGAGAGCTGGGGCGACTCTGTCAGGTCAGGGCTTCCTGGCTTCCACCCTCCCCTTGCACCCCCCTCTCCCAAGAGGCTCAGCTCAAAGGGGACAACCCCCTCCCCATCTCAGCAGAGAGAAGCAGAACTGAAGATCCCAAGGGCCTATTCCCTGGCCCAAACACGCTTCCTCTCTTGCCACTCAGAGGCCAACTCAACCACTAAGGTCAGGGTTGAAGTTGCCTTCATTTGACAGTGGGCAGGTGGGAGCTGGCGCGGGGAGTGGCAGACACTATGTGAGGTCTGTTTTCTCACAGATCCCGGCGGCAGGAGTGAGCATCCTGTGCCCGCCCAATGACTGACTCGACGGATACCCTCTGAGCATCAGAAGGGCGCTGGGCCCAGGCCTGACCTAGACTCTGAGCAACCCTGGGCTGGGCCGCAGGGGCCGAGCACAGCATGCAGATGATGGCCAGGGCAGACATCAAAGGCCTTGTCTGCCCTGACTTGTGCCAGAAGGTTGGCTGACGGGGGCAGAGGGCAGTGGTCCCTCTGGAAGGGCCTGTTCATGGCCTGCTGGTCAGTAGAGGGGGTAGGTCACCAGGCAGTCTGACCTCTGCCTTGTCTGTAGCAAAGCCTGAATAAGAGTGAGGCCTGGCATGCTGCAGCCCACAGGCAGTCACTGAGTTGGACACAACTTAGTGGCGGAACAGCGGGCTGGCACGCTACCTGATGGGCAGAGGTGAGGGAGGCGACAACTGCAGGGCCTCCTCCCTGGACACGCCTGAGACCAAGGACAACAACGGAGACTATCAGCTCCCACACCCGAGGCAGGCACTGCAGACACGGGCCTCAATCCTCAGGAAATCTTAAAAGGTGGGTGTGGGCTTTTCATGCCTCCCTTAGGGATGAGGAAGCAGGTGCTCAGAGGGGTTAGGCAACCTGCCCACGGTCACACCACTGGAAACCCGAGTCTGGACGTGAGCAGAGCAAGGCCCAAAGACTGGCGTTCAGACATAGCTCTGCCACTCAGCTGTGACCTCGGGCTGGTGAGAACCTTCCTGCGCCTCCAAGGACAACAGCAGCATCTGCCTCCAAGGACTGCTGTCACTAATGAATCGGACAATTCAGACGCAGAGGCGCCAGGCGCCCTCCCGGGCAGACGGGAAGCCTGCGCTGCCTGCCCCACCCCCACCCCGCGCCTTTCCTGCCACAGAGAACCGCTCAGGACGAGCCCCCTTTGTGGTCCCAGGCTTCCTCCACTGCCCCAAGCTGGGGGAGCTGGGCAGCTGCTGCCCTGCCATGTCAGGTTCTGGTTCCCACATTTTCTTCACTTTGAGCAGCAAGCAGAGGAAGCTGGAGGCTCAGGGCTCTGCTGAAGTGACAGAGGGGGACAGGAAGTGCCGAGCACACAGCCTTTCACAGGGAGGTGGCTTTGCCGCAGCCACTGGCTGGGGGTGGGGTGGGGGCTGGGCTCACACACCCGCAGCCAGGTCAGGTAGCTGCTGCCCAGCGCGGGCTTGGTTCTCTCAGAGTCTCCCCCGGCTCCAAAGGCAAAGGGGGCGGGTGGTAGGATTCCAATGCAGGCTTCGGGACGCCCTGTGGTCAGAGCCTCGCAGGGAAGGGGTGCTGGCAGAGCGGCCTGCAGAGGGGACCTCGACCTGGTCTGCTGTCCCCCTCGTCCCCCTCCGTACTCTAAGTCCTCGCTTCCCTGTCCTGGCTGATGGCCGAGTCAGAGCAGCAGAGCGCCTCCCTGGGAGGCTTCAGAATCAGAGGGTCTCACCCAAAGCCCATGGCCCTTTGGGCAAGTGGCTCAGCTTTCGGAGCCCGGCTCTGGCATCTGTAAACCAGGGGTGCTGGCCTCACTGTGTCCTGGGCTGAGGGGAGCGGGGCTAAGATAGCAGCATGGTGTGTCAGGGGTGCCCCCCGCTGGGACCCCAGCCCTCCATCGCTTCTTGGAGTCTGTCAGGTGCAGGTTTTACCTCAGAGCCAACTCGGGAGAACTCAGTCTGACTCGGCTTCCAAGTCACTTTCCTAACATATCCTCTGAAGCGCCTGTGACAGGGAAAGTTTTCCTGTGACAGAGCCCGACCACCTACCTCAATTTTGCCACAACTTCAGGGCCACCGTGAGGAGGTGGCTGCTAGGCTCTCGTGCTTTGATGCTCTCAGATGGGGCGGCTGCTCCTGGAAGCTGGGAACTCGAAAACTGTGTGCCTGACTGAGTGCCCTGCTCTGCCCTGGGGTGAGCCCATTTCCCGGCCAGGCTCAGGAGCCCCGACCCCTCCCGTAGTGATTGCAGGCCTGGTCTGGGACCAGTGGGGATCACAGAGCTCAGCTCCCTGGAGCTTCTGGTGCTCAGAGCCTAGAGCTCCCCTCCTCTTTCTCTCAGGGGCGAGGAGATTGCTAATTTTTGCCTGGGTAGCTCCCAATTCTAGGCTCTAACCTGCTGTAGGGAAGTCCCTTTGTTTTCCCTTAGGCCACCAGAGCCTGGGTGTGGCTGGCTTATCAGAAGTGGGGCCAGCCTCACCCCTGACAGTAGGACCTGGCAGGATCTCCTTTTCTCTGAGCCTCCTCAGCTATGAAATGAGCCTGATGCCCAACCCCATTCTCCAGAGGACTCACAGGAGGAGGAGGAACAGGCTGACCTGACCACACTCTGAAAGCTGCCTTATGTGCCAGGGGTATCACCCCCTACCTGCAGCTGAGCCTCTGGGCCCGGCCCCAGCCCCTTCCTCACCCAGAGACATGAGCTCATCATCAAGCAGGAAACCGAGGTGCTGGGCTGCTCTGGGCTGGCCTGGTCGCCAGGGTGGGTGGGCACAGCTGGGTAGGTGGTGCCTGTCGGAGGGAGATCCAGGCCTGAGAGGTCCAAAAGGGCCGAGGTGCTCCCTGGGTGGGAAAGGAGAGTCAAGCCAGCCCTGGGCGGAGGACACGCAGAGTCCCTGGGGTCGGGAAGCAGCAAGCTCCCCACTGGCCACATCACCCTTGCTTGGGATCTGCTTGCCAGGCCCCTTCTTTGGCACGTGGTGTCCCTTCTGCACAGAACGTACTTCCTGCTTCCCTCGTACTTGGCGGATTGCCTCTCGTACTTTAAGGCCCCTCTTAGACTCTGCTGTTTCCGGGTAGTGCCCCCCAGCCTCTCCCAACAGGGCCCACTCTAGCCTCCCTGGCTGTCGCTTTACCCGGAGTGGAGCTGAGCTGTAATGTTCATGTGTCAAGCCCTCCCTGTGCACTTCTGATAATTAAACTAAGCCTTGGGATGTCATCCAGGCCCGTACAACAGGCGTCAGATTTGTCAAATGAAAGGGAGGCCCTCTTTCTCCAGCCTGTCCTTGCCAGACCCTCAGCCCCCTCCCCTCCACCCCACATCCAGACTTCCTCCCCTGCAGCTGCAGGCTTGGCACAGACTCCTCCCCCCAGCTCTCCCAGTAGGGGGCTCCCCCATCTTCAGGGGCCACTGAGCTCTGGGACCAGCGCCCCACCCTGGATTCTGGCCGGTGGGCCCTCCCAGCTCTCCCGCCACCTCCTCACCGGGGATGGAGGCGGCGGTGGCGTCGCCGTTGACCTCCTCGCCCCGCACCAGCTGCTTGTACAGGTTGATGACCTGGGTAAGGTTGTCGTTGGCTTGTAGGATCTCCGCTAGAACAGGCAGGAGGGGAGGGGCTGGGCTAAAGGACTGTGGGGGCCTCCGGGGGTGTGAGGCGCCCCACACACATCCCAGGCCTTGTAGGAGGGGCGGGGCTTGGGGGCAGCCCTTCCTAATTCCTCTGCCTCAGGCACTTCGTGGCCCTCATCCAGTTCCCTGGCTGCCCCTGCCAGCCCCTCAACACAGACGCGGGCCCTGGCCTCCAGGCCCACACACTGGCCCTGCTGTCTGGAGACTCTGGATCTCCACAGGGCTTCACTCTTTCCTGCTTTCCAGTCTTTACCCACATCACCTCAAGGAGGCCCTCCTTCACCCCAGCCCCACACCCCAGGTCCTTCCCTGCTCTCCTCCGTGCCCCATATCGCCACCCAACAAACTGCCAGGCTCACACCCTCAGTTTCTTGTCTCCTCTCATGGGATAAGAGCTCCAGGGGGATTTGGCTCTGTTTACTTTGGTCACTGCCATAGCCCCGGGCCTAGAACAGTGTCTGGCGCAAACCAGGTCCTCCAGGGCCAGGGCTGAGGGGGGAGCTGAGGGGCGAGCCTCCTGGGTGCACCAAGAACTTGGCACATGGGAGGCACTCAGGGAACTCCATGAATGGGGGCTGAGATGGTACCCAGACCACTGCCAGGGAGGCGTGGCTTGTGTGGCAGCATAGAACAAGGATGAGACCCTTACGTGTGGCCACGGGGCCCAGCTCTGGAGGCGCTCGGGCCTGAGGGACTTGCTTGTGGCTTCAAGCTCACCCTTACCAGGAAGCAGTGTCTGGAGGGAGAGCCTCTAGTCCTCCCTGGCTCTGCCACCACTCTGCTCTCTGATCTGGACAGGCCACTTCCCTCCCCAAACCTCAGCTGTGAAAAAGGAACAATTCCCCTCCTGTGCAGCTTACAGGCCATAAACGAGATGTCTGCTAAGGGGGGCTTGGCCCATAGTCTCTCAGGGTCAGCCCCTCAGCTTCGCTTCCTTCTTTCTCAAAGTGGAGAAACCCAAGATCACTGCTGGAGAAGGGGGGCCCCTAGTGGTAGCTCCTTCTAACTGCAGCTCACCTAAGGCCTCGTCATTGTCCTCCGTGTCACTGGCCAGTCGGAAAAGGGTGGGCCGCATGCGCTCACAGCGCTGGTACAATTCCTGGGGGCAGCAGGCGAGCAGGTCAGGGCCAGCGGGGGCACTGGGGTGGGGGTGGGGAGCCAGGTGGGGGTGGGCGCACCTTCATGAGGTCCTCGCTGCTCCGGGCCGCCGCGCCGCCCCTGGCTGTGGTTCATCACCATCTCAGTCAGCAGCTTCACGTTGCTGTTCACCTCCTCGATGGCGCTCGCCCGCTTCGAGATCTTCTCCATCCGCTTCTGGTCCTGGGGAGGTATTGGAGAGCCCAGGTCAGGCCCGGACCTGAGCCAGGATGCTGCCCCCCCACCACCCTGGAGGGCGCCCGCTGGGTGTGGGATCAGCCCCTGCGAAGAGCCCCTCGGGCCCCAGACAGGGCACTCTGGTCCAAGAAGCCCTTGGACAACCCTGTGTTCACTTTTCCTCTCCTCTCTCCAACACCCTAGACACACAAGCTCATCAGAATCTGCAGGGGTGGCCCAGGAATCTGTGAGTCCAACACATTTGCCAGGTGAGGCTGGAGGCCCGGGGCCTAGATCCACACCTGCAGCTCTCCACGACCCTCTCGCTCCTTGTGTCTGTCCCTTGAAAGGAGGTGCCTGTACTTGAGAGGGAAAGGGAACCTGAGTGGTCACCAACAGAGAAACTAGTGCTGGGACCCCATGAGGTGTCCATCAGTGTGTGGCAAGTGGCGGGGAGCTCACGGCCTTGAAAGGCTGCTGCAGAAGGGACCCTGCTATCCCGCACCCACTCTGCTCACCCCGCACGTTACTCCCTTGTGGAATGAAAGGTGGGCTTGTGCTGTGCTGTCTGACACAGTTGCCCTCCTTGAAAGGGGCTGCCCTGACTTTCTCTGGGTTGTCAGAGCACACAGCTTACCCTAAGATAGCCCAGAACGTCTGCCTCTGTGTATCTGGACTGCATTCTTTTGATGACTTACCCTTATCAATAAAAAAGATTTCAGCATGCACCCCCAACACAGGTATACGTCCTTATGAAATACACGTATATTCTTCCTTCTCTGATACTCTATCCTAAGCACAGTAAGAGCTAATTTCCTTCTAACTTTTATGGAAGAGGTAGTCAGTCTCACAGAAGCCAGCGCAGGTCAGCTCGGCTGCTGGGAAATGCTTTCTTCTGCGCTTACTGACCCTGGCTCTGCCCACAGGGTCCCCTGACTCGGTCAGCCCTTTCTGTGCTGTCACAGCCCTTTAGCTGGGTCACCGCAGAGTTCCACACAGACACACAGCTCCCCTCGATGGCCCAGCTCAACATCCCCTCCCACCACCTCCTTGAGCCCTGGGCTATCACCTCCTGCACCATCTCCTTGATGAGTTTGTTGGCTGCTCGGAGGTCCTCGGGGTGGGGAGCTCTTCAGTAGGCGGGCCAGCATCTGTGGAGACAGAGGGACACGCTGGGACGGCACTCTCTGGGCCTGGGGTCCTGTGCTGGCTCCTTTTACAGGAGGCAGGACATGAGTAAGTCACTAAGCTCTCCATGGGGTGGCAAGGATCTACTGAGAGTGGGGACGTCCCTGGATGTCCAGGGGTTGACTCTACTGTTCTGCTGCATGGGGTGTGGGTTCGATCCCTGGTCAGGGAGCTAAGATGCCACATGCCGAGAGGCTGATGAAATAAAGTAAATGAATCCTTTTTTTTTTTTTTTTTAAAGAATCTACTGACATCTTAATCTTATGTGGCGGCCATGGGACAAGGAACACACTGAACATAAGTGCTTTCCACAGTGCCCAGCAGAAGTATGTTCTCCACAAATGGTGTGAAAAACTACATTAATATTGCTGGAGAATTCTTCTGGAAGGAAGTACAGGAAACTCAACAGCAGTTACCCTCTGGGACTAGGCTGGGTAGAGAGGAGCTTTTTTTTATCTTACCTCTGGGCTGTTTTAAGCTCTTGCCCATGAGCACATGCTTCTTTAACAAAAAGCTAGCAAAATTGCTGCTGAGAGAGTCACAGACATAAAGATAGGCAACCTGTGATCAAGCTATGAAATGCCCTCAGACCAACCCCCAGGCCGCCAGGCTCAGGCCTGTGTGTACCAAGTGAGGGCACCGTGCAGGCAGCATCAGCACATGTAAGGGCTTAACATCTGGCGCCTGCACCCGCCACACAGCCACGCTCAGTGTGAGCCTCCAATCCAGGGACAGCGCCGCCAGGGGCTGGGATCCGCTGACCCTCAATGGGCCTGGGGTCCTCCTCTGGCCCTCCCTGAAGCCTCACCTTGGATTTCTCCTCATCTTCAAAGATCACATTCTTTGGCCGTGGTGGAGGAATGGGAAAGGCAGCGTCATCTGGCAGCTTGGGGTCGGCTTTCACGATCCCTGCAGCGGAGGGCAAGGGGCGGTGGGGAGACTGTCTCGGGGCTGTGGCGGGGCAGGAGTATGGGGAGCAGGCAAGGGTAGGAGGGAGCGTGGAGGACAGGCTTTCTCCAGCGCGCTGGTGCTGCCTTTAGGGCTCAAGGCCTGCTCCGGAACCACCATGCCAAACAGCAGCCAGCAGAGGGCATTGTTAGGAGCCTCTGTTTTGAGACCATTCCATGGGGGGCCACTCTCTGAGGGGAAGGCTGACTCAAACCCATCTTCCCTCCAGCCTATCTGGCCTCAGGCAGAGCCATAAAGACCACTGACTCTGTGGTCCTGAGCAGTTAAAGGGCACACCCATGATTTTGCTGCCAGGGCCCTGAAGCTGCTAGAGCCCCAGGGTAGAGCAGAGGGGCGATCACCCCCCACCTCTGGGGCCTCACCCTGCTTCTTCAGCATCTGGTAGGCCTCTGCAATCTTCACCTCCTCGGGGGAGGCCAACCGTCCAGCTGTAGAGAAGTTCCAGGATCTTGTTCTTCACCTTCTCTGATGTCCGAGAGCCCAGGTACTTCAGGGACGGAGGGGAGAGGAGGCTTTGCATTGGCTGGCCTCACTCACTGCAGCCCCAAGCCCAGCCCAAACCTGGCTGCCTCCCCAGGACTCCCTCTGAAACCTCAGCCTACAGGACCCTCATGTCCCACCCGACCAGCCTGGCAGAGCTCCAGGCCCTGCCGCTCCCAAGCTGAGCCAGCCCTGGGCGTCCCAGTCCCCTATGTGTTCAGTAAGGTGACAGCAGCGGGACCACGGTGGGGATGCAGAGCTGAAAGGCCCAGAGCCCAGCATCTACTCACAGTCTTCTCATGGAAGCCCTAACCTTGTGACCTCAGGAAGGAGGAGCTACCAGGCTCCTGGCTGACCAGGGAAGGAGCAGGTGTGGGACTGTTTGGCCCCAGGCCCCATTCAGTTTCCCAGCACTACACACAGCTGAGGGAACTAGCTTTCACACTGATCAGCTCCTGAGAACAGCTGCTGGGTCATTCAGCTGCTCGGGCCAAGGGATGGGCCTGAGTGAGGACGGGCGAAAGGGATGGGCTCTCACCTACCCAACAAGGAGCCCCAAACCTGTTCGTGCCCTATAGAACTCTGAGGCCTCAGATCCAAGGCCTCAGGAGGCCACTCTTGTAAGTGGGGACAGGGAGACCCTCCACTAGACACCTAGGTGGGGCACCAGGGCACCCTGCCCTGGTGCCCAGACCTGCCATGGCTAGGTCTGCAGGGAGAGAGCTCAGACCTGAGCAGCCCGCATTGGGGAAACTGTTCTTTCATTGCAGTCATTCCTCCCTAAGTGCCGAGCTGCTCCAGAGTCAGCCAGCCACCGGGCAGCCTGGAACATTCTTCCTAGAAGCCCAGCTGTCCTGGATTCAGCTGTGTGAAGACCCTTGAGAAAGGGTCTGTGTTTGTGCCAGGTCAGGAAGAGGGCAGTCACCCTCCTCTCTTGATCTGGGATCCTTGCTGCTCAACCCACCATGACAGCACAGGTCTGAGAATATGGTAGAGGCACCCACCTTGGGAGACACAACCTTGATGAGCTCGTTGAGGAAGCGGAACTTGCCCACCTCGTCGTGGAACCTTTTGCCGCAGCTCTTCATGCATGTTTCCAGCACCTGGGGGAAGGTGTGAGGTACAGGGGCCCCTGGGTGGGTCAGGGGAGGCAGCCTCTCTCCCACACCTCAGCCAGGGCCCAGAAGTCCAGAGACCAGCCGTGAAAAGGGAGAAAATAACTTGAGAAAAAAAAGGATTCCGAGGTTCAGAAACCCCTGAGATTGATCACCATCCCTTGACGACAGGGCCGGGCCACTCTGAGAGCCGGTGACACCCAACTCACATCACTAACTTAGTCCCTCCATGGCCTGGCCCATCTGAGTACCACTTGTAAATTACTTTCTTACTATTTTCCTTTGATGGTTTTTTTGAAACGTAAATAGGCACCATCAACCTCAGCTTCATCCTAAGCCACACATATGTGAAATCAGAGAACTAACATGTGAGGAGAGGGAAAAAAACACCAAAACCCTAACATGTTAAAACAAACACCAAACTATTAAAAGGGTGCCTGGTGTTGCCCGTGTCTGGAGGCCATCGACAGGATGGCCTTATCAGGCCCCACAATGCATCTGGGAGCTCTGTAAACACGAAGATTCCTGGATGCACATACTACAGGTGTTCTGGTCAGCAGGTCTGGAGTGGGGCCCTGATTCAGCCTCCAGAAGACCTGAGGGACAGCTGGAGCTGGGAATCCCGGACCAGATGACCGAGGGCTTTCTCCCTACAAGAGGCCTAACTGTGCAGGGTCTGGGATGGGAGGCCAGCCAGTTGGTTCACTGGTTGCCATGGGGTGCTCAAAGGCTGGCACACACCCTTATTCTAAGCCATCTTGGCACAATTCCCTTGGGCTCTAAAGAGGAGCCTGATGGGACCCCCAAAACCTCAGTCTCCCCCCACCCCCACCCCTGGTGCCATCCACATGGTCAGGGGACAGATGGCACCGTGTTTCTCCTTCTCCTCACCGTCAGGGCCTGGACTGCCTCCCACTCCTGTGGGGACTGGATCTTGTGGGCCAACAGCCGGGTGGCAAGTGGAGGCCTGGGGGAGAGGAAGAGCAAAGAGCCAGACTAGTCATAGAGCCCCAGGCACCCTGAGAGTGCTGCCACTCTTCCCCCAGACCTGTAGTCCGCAGAGGCTCCTGCAGGGCACCTGCAAAGGCCCAGCTCCCTCTTCAGATTGACTGGGGCCAGAGACTCTGGCACAGCAGAGCAGGGCCAGGCAGGGCGTGCAGGGCGGCAACCTTTAAAAGGCACGAGCTCAGCTCATTGGCTGGCTTTACTGAGAACTATGACCTGCGTATCCTTGGGTGGCTGTAGAGACAAGTACCAAACCAAAACGGGCCCAGCCAGGGAGCAGAACGCAACACGTGCTCAGAACATTCTGCTGGGAGGATGGTGACATCACCTACCAGATCCTAACACAGACATGCCCACGGTCTACAGGGGCCCAGCCAGGGAGCAGAACGCGACATGTGCCCAAAACATTCTGCTGGGAGGATGGTGACATCACCTACCAGATCCTAACTGTCACCAGTGACAGCAACAGCTAACACGTACTGAGTGCTTCGTGTGCAAGGCGACTCCCCTCCATTCTCCTGCCTAAGCTCCTAAGAGCCCCCTGAGGCAGGCAGCAGTATCACGCCCCCTTTACAGTCGCAGAGATGGAGGGTCAGAGGCATCCAGTACTCGGCCGGGCAACCCCTAACTGAAGGGATGGGATTCGGGCCCGAGCAGCTGGTCTGGGGACCATGCACGTCATGGTCCACACAGCATCCTGAGCAGAGCGCCTGCACTTGTGGGGGGTGCAGCAGAGGAGAAGCACACTGGGCTGCGCTCCCGAACTTCAGCACTACCTGGGAGCCCGCTAACAACGTCCCCCTCAAGCTCCCTGCTTGGTCTAGTCCAAGCCTGGACGTACCACCAATGGACAGTTTTGACAAGTACACCGTGTGGGTTTCATGCAGGCAGTTCAGGCTCTGCCTTGAGCAGAAGGTAGCCCAGCTGGGGAGCATGCAGTTCTCTGGCAGGTCCTCCCCAAACAAGCCTGGGGACGAGTCAGGCAGCCTTGAGCCTCATCAGGTCTGTGAGATCTTAGGGCAACTGCTGAGTTCCCTGAGCCTCAGTTTCTTCACCTGTAAAATGGGTCAAGTAAGGCCTACCTCAGAAGGTGGCACTGACTGCCTGCTGCCATCATTAATCTGGGAGCTCATTAAGAATGCAAACTGGGTCTCAATCCACCCTCGTCTCTGCCCAAGGCCAGGTCTGGAGGGTGCATGGCAGGTGCTGAGCGCATGAGCAAAGGACAGGAAGTCACCTACCCCTCTAAGTCCTCGTTGAGCTGCTCACAGAAGCCGTTGATGCTGGCCCAGTTCAGCTCCTTGTTCAGGGGTTTGTGGCTCTGTCTGGAGAAGAACAGAGGGCTAGTGCAACCTTGCGAAAGGATACCCTTGCCTCTTTCAGTTCCTACCCTGGGGTACCTCTGAGCACATAGAAAGGCCTCCTCTTGACTGCCTACCCCAATGGCCCCAAGAACCTAGCACTGACATCCGCCAGGTCAGAGCACAAAGGACGAGCTGGCTGCTGGCTTCTCATCACAGCTTCTCCCGAAAGGGCCCCACGTCGAGAGAGAGTGCTCAGGGTCTGTTCCCTTACTGTCACTTCTGCTGTAAGCCTCTCCTCCTGTCTAACCACACCTCCTCTGATTCTGCTCCTAAAATGTCCCCATAATTCTCACGGAATTCACTCTCAGAGGAGATCTAGAGGTATGGGGAAAACAGCCACAGTTCCAAACACAAGGAGCTTCGCAGCTGGGAAGTGGGCCAAGGGCAGCTAGGTTCTCAGTACAAGGTGACAGAGGGAGGCAACAGGGTCATGGGAACTGGGAACCAGGGGAAGGGACTCAGGGGAGGCTGCCCGGAAGGGGCAGCACAAGAGGGAGTACCAGGCTGGGGATAACATGACTTGGAACAGCTCAAGGGCTGCATGTGAGAAGAGCCGTGGGCAACAGCGCAGGGCAAGGCCTGAGGGGCGTGATAAGGAGCACAGCTCAGGTATGCCTCCTCCTTATCTAAGGCCATACCTGCCCGGGGGCAGCACTGCCAGGGCAGCATGCGCCTGTGTCCCCCTAGACATGACCCTCGTTGCGGGCCCAAGTCTGCTACTGCATCGCAGCCGTTTACGTACACATCGGTCTCCCTCCAGTAAATGAGTGAACGGACACGGGCTTGGTGGCAGGCTGGCAGGGAAAGGTTCTGGAGGAATTCAAATCCAGAGTGGGTAGTGGCTAGGAAAGGGCCAACAGGAAGGGGTGGTAAACAAGGCCAGACAGAACCGCCTGAACCCTCCCAGTGTCAGTCAAACAACAATTAAAGATAAACAAGATCCTACTGTAGAGCACAGGAAAACACATTCAATATCCTGGGATAAACCATAATGAAAAGGAATATAAAAAAGAATGTACATATGT
Source organism: Nanger dama (assembly GCA_917880005.1). NCBI lineage: Eukaryota > Metazoa > Chordata > Mammalia > Artiodactyla > Bovidae > Nanger > Nanger dama. The sequence goes on from CAKJTW010000046.1 coordinate 10,694,840, forward strand.
GTAGAACTGAGTCACTGTGCCGAATAGCAGAAATGATCACAACACTGTAAATCAACTATACTTCAATAAAATGAAAACACACACAAAACACTATTAAGTCACAAAACTTTTCCGAACCTCCATTTCCCCATTTGTAAAGTTGCGGCGAAATAAGGAATGATTTGGGATGACAACATACTCTACCCAGGGGGAGCAGTGGGGGCAGCCAGAGCTGCATCTCTGTCACCTCCCAGCCTGTCCCGGTCAGTTCCGCCCCAGCCTGAGGACTGAGCGGGGGCTGTGGAGGGAACAGCCCAGGAGGCGGGACACAGGAGCTGTGGCCAGGGGCAGGGTGGGGACTCGGCGTGTGGCACCTGCCTATTTGGGGTCCTGTGCTGTGGCGGGAGGCCTGGTGCCCTAGGGTCTCAGAGCCTGGCAACCAATCATTCAATTCATTTTTATTCAATAAATATTTTGAGTGTGGGGCTGTGGCAGTGAACAAAACCCCCATCCTCCTGGAACTCAACAGATCAGCATAGGAAACACTGACTGCTCAGACAAGCCACCACACAGGGTGCTGTACACTGTTGCAGAGTGCTGTTAAGAAAAACAGAGCATTAAAAAAGAAAAAGAAACTCAGGGCAGAGAGACAGTATAGACAGCATGTGTGTGTTTGTGGGGGTTGCTGCTCTCTGGGATGCCCCTCAGAGGTCCAGCTGAGCAGGGACCTGAATGAAGCATTTTCCCTGTGCACACGTCTCTAGTCTTGGAGCCCTGCAGAGCCCTGCAGTCCCTGGGAGAAACGAAGCCCCTGCTGACCACTCAGGAATGCCAGAAATAGCCGCCCTCCCCGGCCCCCCATCAACTCTGCCTCCCAGTCCTGCAACACGGACAGAGCCTGGGTAACATCAGTCTGCAGTTAGAAAGATAGCATGGGGCTGGATATTGCCTACTCAGTGACACCCAGCTGGGGGAACCTAAAACAGGAAGTCTCTTAAAGTGTCAAGAGACACGTGAGTCTGAGTGAGTTCCAGAGTCTGCTCCTAAGTCAGAAGCCAGGGAGGACGAAGCAGTGGCATCACGGTACATCTTCTCTGCATCTGGTTCAGAGCAAGGGCCTCTGGGTCCAAGGAGATCTGACCAACCTGTTTGGGCCTGGCCCTCAACTCCCAGCCCTCTTAGCTCTACCTGAGGGGAGCACTTCCCCCAGCAGGCCTCAGCGCAGAACACCCAGGGAAGGAGGTATTTCCACCCAGGGAAGGAGGTGTTTCACAACAGGGCGTGACACCACTTTGTCACTCTACAGTGGTGACAATGTCATATTTTACCCAACAAAAGCTACTCTTCACCTCCAATCACTGCAAGGAAAGAGCTTACAGTTTTGCCAGGGCACCAACAGGAAGAAAAAGAGAAAACACCCTCAGCTCCAGTCTATCAGAGTCCAGCTTCCTGTTGAGACCAAACTCCCTGGCCTCCCAGAAAACGTCCACTGTTGCTAACCCTGACACCATTCTGTATCACCCATGGCTCAAGGCCTGGGTCTGGTCAGATCTGTCAGTCAGGGCCCTGCCCATTACCCACCCCCAAGTGATGGTGGAGACCTGGACACTTGTGGCATTCCAGAACTGTCTCGATCGCCGCTGAGTGCTTCCTTTCCATGCCCCCCCCCTCCACTGGCCAGACTGACTGTGAAACATCCCTGGAGACGGTGTGGTTCTGAGACCAGCCTCCATATTCAACGCTGCACAAGACTGGCTTAAAAGGGGTTGTCCATAATCCCAAATCACCCTGTGTGGCTCCCTGGTGTGCCTGGGATCAAAGGGCTGAGCTGAGGGTGGACCCAGAGGCTTTCCTGCAGCCCTGGTGCAAGATGAGTGGAAAGGAAGAGCTGTCACTAGTCCAGGGAGAAGCAAGCCGCGCTCTGAGGAGGCGAGTCCAGAGTGGGTTATGAGAGGCGAGGATCTTCTGCACTGTGAGACAGGGAGGTCAGGTGGACCATGCGGGGGCCAGCACTCAGAAGCCAAAGGAGTGGGAAGCTGGGTCTGAGGTGACACAGGGAGGGATGCACGGGCCTTTGGAGGAAACTCGGTGAGAGGCAGGAAAAGAGTTTGTGGTGGGGGGTGCAGAAATCTGAGGGACTGGACTGAGGGTAGTGATACAGAACTTGAAATTAGAGTTTGAGACGGGACCCTCCCAAGCCTGTGGAGTTCAGGGGTTTCTATGTGGCCAGAACTTGAGGGGGTTCCATGGGTTAGTGGGTCCTACCTTCCTGGGTTGGGGAAACAACCGAATCTGAGTTGCAAGCTCAAGGAACAGATAGGAGGGAGTCCCATCAGGCACGGCCAGAAAGTGGAGGATTCGGGGCTTTAAGGGGGAACAGGGTCCCTCCCTCCTGGGTGTGTGGTGCAGCCCTCGGGGACGCTCGCCTGCTCTCTCCAGGGGGCCAGGGAATGACTTGGGTGTCCGCTCCGCGGATAAGTCTGGGCCCGAGCAGGTTGTAGGCTGCGCTCTCCATCCCGGGAGTTCTGGGCGCCGAGCTGGGGGCAGCTCACTCGGCCCCGGGGGTTGAGGCCCAGGATCGGGAAGGATGGGTGGCACTTGCTCCCACTGCGGGTCCACGCAGCTGGTGGGGGTTTCCTTCTTCACCCCAGAGTCTGAGGTATGGGTTTTGGGACACCGCCCCCTTACCGGGCCGGGGGGCGGAGCGTGAGGAGGGGGCGCCCTGTACCCCGCCCCCGTCGGGAAGGGGACCGCCTAATGCCCCCGGTTCCGGTTCCGGTCCGGCCCGCGCCCCTCCCGGACACTCACTGATTCGCGCCTCCAGAGTCTCCGGCTCCATCGCGGGCTCCATCGGCCACAGGCCCCCAGCCTCGGCACCGCCCCCCCGCCCCCCGCCGCTCTCGCGGGACCTCCTTGGCACCGCCCTCCGCCGATTAAAGGGGCAACGTCCGTCCCGACAAGCTGGAGCGGCGCGCAAGAGCATTCGGCACCATAGAGATGACGACGGGCTTGCCTAGAGCGCCACCTGTTCTCCCCACCCCTCCAAGCGGCGTCAACGTCTCGAGAGCGACTCGCCTCCTGCCTTGTTCAGAGCGCTCGGGAACGAGAGAAAACCGAGGGACTCGGGACTGAGGGCTGCACCATGGAAACCCTGCGGGACGCTCTAAATCGCTGTGCGTCACGGAGATGCCTATGACGGCTTCCGGAAGAGCGTTCCGGGGCCATGTTTCTGAGGGGCTCTGAGGTCACTTCCGGATTCCTGAGCGGATATTCCGCTTAGCTGCAAAAGTGGGGAAGGGGTCCTTAAAGGGCAATGGCATCTTGGCCGCTGTGAAAATGACGTTTGAGTGCTTACAGTGTTCCAAGCACTGTTTTTAAGTACTGTTTAATGATTTGCTATTTCTCACAGCGTGAACCAGATAGTCTGTCTGAGATCACACAAGTGGCAGAGCCTGAACCCTGTACTGTCTCCTGCATTCATTCTGCAATCAGTTCATGCCCTCTCTCCGTCTTGCTTTGGGACAGGCGCTGAAACAGAAAGACAAGGCCAGATATTACACAAGATGGGGGAAGCCCAGGGATAACGGCAACACAGGAGGGACCCCCTACCCCAAACTGGGGCGGGGATAGGGGATTGGGGGGGCTGTCTTGTCAGGAGGTTTCCTCAGAGAAGGTGATATTTAGCTGAAAGGCAGTCAGAATTCTCCCAGTAAACTTGGTGTGGAAAGGTACCCCAGGTGGGGGAACCAAACATTTCAGGACTCACAGGATAGAAAGAGGATGATGAGGTCAAATAATTAAAAATAGTTTAATACGGCTCCAGAAGTTGTTGGCCTGGAAATAGGTTGGGGCAAGATCACGCAGGTGCTGCGTTTAGCTTTTTTCCTTGTAAACTATGCTGGGGGTGTCGTTAAAGAGTTTCAACGAGTGGTGATGACAAAGTCAGGCTTTTGTTTTAGAGAGATCCAGGCGCAACAGTGAGAGAAAGACAGTGACGGGTGCTGGACTGAAATCAAGGAGGGCGGAATGAACAGACTTTGTAGGTCGGTGCCTTTTCTGCCGTTTCTCCATCACAGACCCTCTTCATCTGTTTTTCCCACCCGCGGCCGGAGGGAGCCCGGCTTCCAGGGTCACCCGGGTCCGTCGCCCCCTGGCGGCCCGTCGGGGAACTAACCCACGGTATCCACTCAAGCCTCCCCGTCTTCCAGAGGGTTAAAGCGGAGACCGAAACGGAATCTGGCGATTCCAGTTCTGCTTGGGGCAAGCGACCTCGATTCACCTTGCCGAACCACGGTGACCTCATCAGAAAGTTGCGAGGCATGTGCTGGGTCAGTTTTCCCCCTAAACTCAACCATTCAGCAGACTGGGATGTTTTTTAAGATTCTCCCCCACAGGCCATTAAAATTGTACAGGAAAATGATACGTATGTTTATTGCATTCCTCAATAAAAGCTGTAACATAAAATGTGCTTAGAGCTCTTTTCCTTTGTTTCTTTTATTACTGAAATAAATTATTACAGAAATAAAATGCAACCACACTTACCACATTGATTTAAGGGTATATACACGCTGTCAAGACTCACTTTTTAAAGATGGCATTAAAAAAAAAAAAAAAAATAAAGATGGCATAGATCTGACCAAGCTTCAAATTCTGACTTGATTGCTTTCTAAACTGTGAACCTAGGACAAGTAACATAGACTCCCTGGATCTCAGGCTTCTCATCTGAAACTTGGTTGTGAGAATTCAATGGATGGGTGTCTGCAAAGTGAATCCTCAGTACATGCTCTCCAACCACTTTCTCTGCTGAACTTTTCTCCTTAGCACTTATTTCCACTGTCTATTTGCTTTTTCTCATTCTGTTTTCTGTCTTTCTCCCCACTAGAATGTAAGCTCTGTGAAGGTGAGGTATCTCAGCTATGTGGTTCACCCTTGTATCCTCAAGGCTTGAAAGAGTAGCTGACACATAGGTGTTCAATCAACACCCATTGAATAAGTGAATGAATTGAAACTATTATTCATAAGCTTTATGGATGGAAGGGTGCAGGAAGGTGCTCTACATTGCCCAGGGAGTGTGTGTTGTGGTGTGTGTGTGTGAGGGGAAACAGATCCTACCTTTAATGAAAGCTCTAGGCTTGCCTCACTAAGTCCCAGAGAGCAAGGATTGTCGAGGGAGACAGGAAGTGACTGTGAAGGTAAGGCCTGGGCCCAGACTTGCAGGAGGGGAGTCAGCATAGAAGGTGTGGAAGGAAGGATCTGCAGATGGTGAAAGGAAGGAGGACCAACACAGGAAACGAGAAATGCAGGAACTGGGCCTTTGGCAGCTGTCCTGATCTTCGCTGTTTGCAAATGTGTTCCTCTGAGTGACTTGGGGAACCCCTAGGAGTGGATGGACAAGTAGACCTGAGTTGTCCATGAAGCAGCTATAACTAACCCAACTGTTGTTTTCCCCGAGGTGACTACCTGTGTCAAAATCCCCTGAGGAGCTAATGCAGAATTCAGGCTTTTGGGCAGTTTAAGTAGGACTCTGGGTGTGTGGCCCAGGAATCTGCACTCCAAAGTTAGCCTTATCGTATGCTCAGTTCCAGTACTTTGGCCACCTCACGCGAAGAGCTGACTCATTGGAAAAGACTCTGATGCTGGGAGGGACTGGGGGCAGGAGGAGAAGGGGACGACAGAGGATGAGATGGCTGGATGGTTTCACTGACTCGATGGACATGAATCTGAACTCCGGGAGGTGGTGATGGACAGGGAGGCCTGGCGTGCTGTGATTCATGGGGTCACAAAGAGTCGGACACGACTGAGCGACTGAACTGAACTGAATTGATGCTCAGTTCACCCCCTGTTCCCTGAACCCCTTTTGCCTGCTCTGGTTCCTCAAGGACCTTAGATCCAAGATGTGCCCGTCTACGGTAACACAGACCCATCCCAATGGTCTGACTTTGCAGTGTGGACAATCAGCTGCAACTTAGTGAGACTCTGGTCCCCTACAACCCCCTGCCCCAGCTCTTGGTAATATCAGCTTCTCCCAGCTCAGAGCTCAGATATACCGGGTAGGGTTACACTTGCTGTGTGACTGAGTGTGTGCCAACAAGTTTGGAGAATAAGGGACTGGGGACTGAAAGGTCTGAGCAGCCCCATCCCCACTCCCATCCCTCTAAACCCATACCCTTTACTAGCAGGTAGGAAGAACTGTTTTTTACAGGAGGGGTGTGGAATGGGTTTTACAGGAGGGTGTGGAATGGGTGAATTTAACTCAAATGACCATTATATTTACTACTGTGGCCAAGAATCCCTTAGAAGAAATGGAGTAGCCATCATAGTCAACAAAAGAGTCTGAAATGCAGTACTTGGATGCAATCTCAAAAACAACAGAATGATCTCTGTTCATTTCCAAGACAAGTCTATGCCCCAACCGGTAATGAAAAGATAGCCTTTTCATTATAGAGGACTGGAATGCAAAAGTAAGAAGTCAAGAAATACCTGGAATAATAGGCAAATTTGGCCTTGGAATACAGAATGAAGCAGGGCAAAGGCTAATAGAGTTTTGCCAAGAGAACACACTGGTCAGAGTAAACACCCTCTTCCAACAACACAAGAGAAGACTCTACACATGGAAATCACCAGATGGTCAATACCAAAATAAGATTGATTATATTCTTTGCAGCCAAAGATGGAGAAGTTCTATACAGTCAGCAAAAACAAGACTGGGAGCTGATTGTGGCACAGACCATGAACTCCTTATTGCCAAATTCAGACTTAAATTTAGGCTTCCCTGGTGGCTCAGAGGATAAAGCGTCTGCCTGCAATGCAGGAGACCCGGGTTCGATCCCTGGATTGGGAAGATCCCCTGGAGAGGGAAATGGCAACCCACCCAGTATTCTGCCTGGAGAATCCCATGGACAGAGGAGCCTGGTGGGCTACAGTCCACGGGGTCGCAGAGTCGGACACGACTGAGCGACTTCACACATAGACTTAAATTTAAGAAAGTAGGGGAAACCACTAGACCGTTCAGGTATGACCTAAATCAAATCCTTTATGATTATGCAGTAGAAGTGACAAATAGATTCAAGGCATTAGATCTGATAGACAGAGTACCTGAAGAACTACGGACGGAGGTTTAAGACATTGTACAGGAGGCAAGGATCAAGATCATACCCAAGGAAAAGAAATGCAATAATGCAAAATGATTGTCTGAGGAGGCCTTAAAAATAGCTGTGAATAGAAGAGAAGTGAAAGGCAAAGGAGAGGAGATATTCCCATTTGAATGCAGAGTTCCAAAGATTAGCAAGGAGAGATAAGAAGTCTTCCTCAGTGATCAATGCAAAGAAATAGAGGAAAAAATAGAATGGGAAAGTCTAGAGATCTCCTCAAGAAAATTAGAGATAACTTGGGAAAATTTCAGGCAAAGATGAGCACAATAAAGGACAGAAATGGTATAGACCTAACAGAAGCAGAAGGTATTAAGAAGAGGTGGCAAGAATACACAGAAGAACTATACAAAAAAGATCTTCACAACCCAGATAATCACAATGGTGTGATCACTCACCTAGAGCCAGACATTCTGGAGTGTGAAGTCAAGTGGGCCCTAGAAAGCCTCACTATAAACAAAGCTCATGGAGGTGATGGAATTCCAGTTGAGCTGTTTCAAATCCTAAAAGATGATGCTGTGAAAGTGCTGCACTCAGTATGCCAGCAAATTTGGAAAACTCAACAGTGGCCACAGGACTGGAAAAGGTCAGTTTTCATTCTAATCTCAAAGAAAGGCAATGCCAAAGAATGCTCAAACTACTGCACAATTGCACTCATCTCACATGCTAGTAAAGTAATGCTCAAAATTCTCCAAGCCAGGCTTTAACAGTATGTGAACCATGAACTTCCAGATGTCCAAGCTGGATTTAGAAAAGGCAGAGAAACCAGAGATCAAATAGCCAACATCCACTGGATCATGGAAAAAGCAAGAGAGTTTCAGAAAAACATCTACTTCTGCTTTATGGACTATGCCAAAGCCTTTGACTGTGTAGACCACAACAAATAGTGAAAAATTTTGAAAGAGATGGGAATACCAGACCACCTGACCTGCCTCTTGAGAAATCTGTATGCAGGTCAGGAAGCAACAGTTAGAACTAGACATGGAACAAAAGACTGGTTCCAAATAGGAAAAGGAGTACATCAAGGCTGTATATTGTCACCCCGCTTATTTAACTTCTATGCATAGTACATCATGAGAAACACTGGGCTGGAAGAAGCACAAGCTGAAATCAAGATTGCCGGGAGGAATATCAATAACCTCAGATACGCAGATGACACCACCCTTATGGCAGAAAGTGAAGAGGAATTAAAAAGCCTCTTGATGAAAGTGGAAGAGGAGAGTAAAAAGTTGGCTTAAAGCTCAACATTCAGAAAACTAAGATCATGGCATCTGGTCCCATTACTTCCCCAGATAGATGGGGAAACAATGGAAACAGTGGCTGACTTTATTTGAGGGGGCTTGAAAATCACTGCAGATGTTGATTGCAGCCATGAAATTAAAAGACGTTTACTCCTTGGAAGAAAAGTTGTGACCAACCTAGACACAATATTAAAAAGCAGAAACGTTACTTTGCCAACAAAGTTCTGTCTAGTCAAAGCTATGGTTTTTCCAGTAGTCATGTATGGATGAGAGTTGGACTATAAAGAAAGCTGAGCGCCGAAGAATGGATGCTTTTGAACTGTGGTGTTGGAAAAGACTCTTGAGTCCCTTGGACTGCAAAGAAATCCAACCAGTTCATCCTAAAGGAAATCAGTATTGAATATTCATTGGAAGGACTGATGCTGAAGCTGAAACTCCAATACTTTGGCCACCTGATGTGAAGAACTGACTCACTGGAAAAGACCCTGATGCTGGGAAAGATTGAAGGAGGAGAAGGGGACGACAGAGGATGAGATGGCTGGATGGCATCACCGACTCAATGGACATGAGTTTGAGTAAACTCCGGGAGTTGGCGATGGACAGGGAAGCCTGGCGTATGGGGTCGCAACTGAACTGTGGCCACAGAGGCTGATATTATGACCCTCCCTCTACTGGCTGGAAGGAAACTAGGGACGTGGATTTCACCAATAGGGAGGCAATATGCAAATATTGCCCTGCGTTAATTGGTTGATGGACAGATGCGAACCATTCATTCTTGAGTTCTGAGACGCGGCTTGGAGTGCAGCTTTGAGGTAGAGGTTACACATGGAAGCAATTATTGAGCTCCCACCTTGTGCCAAGTCCTGAGTCAGGGAATACAGAGGCGAATAACAGGGGCAGGCGCCGCCCTTATGGCACTTGCATTCTGGTAAACTGATATGTGTTAGTCGCTCAGTCCTGTCTGACTCTGTGACCCCATGGACGGTAACCCATCAGGCTCTATCTTTAGAATTCTCCGGCAAGAATACTGGAATGGGTTGCCATTTCCTCCTCCAGAGGATCTTCCTGACCTCGAGATCGAACCCGCGTCTCTCAGGTCTCCTGCATTGGCAGGCTTGTTCTTGACAGCTGTCGCCGCCTGGGAAGACTACACAGCATATGCGCGCACTCAATAAATGCTGAAGAAAGTTCCGAGTGGTGACCGCTATTTTCATATTGGGAGAGTCCCTCAGTTCTGTTCCCTAGATTTAGAATTTTGGTCCTACACCTCTTTTCTCCCTTTTCCCCAAAGCTTATAGCTTCAGACTTTCTGTCTTCCCTTCTCTCTCCCTTGGAGCTTGCCCACTGGCATTTTGACTCCCTGCCTCAGGGGACAAGGACTCCAAGTACAGCAGGAAAGACGTGGATAAACTCCAAGAAAGGACTTCCTTCTCTTTCTGTCAGAGTTGCAGCTGCTGGGGGAGGGAACTGGATATACTTCCCACTGATTTAGAAAATTCCAGAGCTGGAAGAAAGCTTGAGATAACATATCAAGTCCAGAGCTTTTCAACTTCTTTTATTTGGGGAGAGGGGACAGAGACACAATGTAAGAAATCTGCTTTACACCAGGACCAAGTGAACTCAAGTTTTGCGGAGGCTGCAGATGGTAAAATTGGGGGACCTCTTAAAAATATATGTGTAAAATTTTGTAGGCAAAATCAGGTATTTATTTAGTGTTAGAAAATGAATTCCTATAAATTACAAACTTCAAAATCTGACAAATACCATAATCATAAAGTCAAGACAACAAGAAGTTTTTACTTAACTACCTGACATGTCACCTTAATAGCTTTATTTGTAATTTTTTAGGTAATTTTAGGCTGCATGATTTTCATACAGCAGTGACTTTCTTCTATTCTTTTCTATAAGGAGAAAGGAAAGTCAGCCTTCTAGCAGGTTTGATAAAACATCTTTTTATTTTGATATTTTAGAAACGTTTTTCTCAGCTTCACAATCTGTTATTGGCGATGTCATGTAACCCTGAAATGTTTAATTTTGTCAGATCTGCGAAAGACAAATTTTCTATATTGTTTCACCAGGAATGGCAGATTTTGTCAGAACAAAACGTGTTGCATGTGAGATAGAACCCCATGTGTCGTGATACATGAAACGTTCAAAGTTATACACAGATGTGCTTGCTATTTCAGTACTCTTAGGAGTTGGTGTCCTGCAACAGAGGTGTCTGATCAGTTCTATTGCATGTGATCCCCAACACCCTCCAAAAACAGAAAATAGCATATGGTGCATTTGTAATTAAGTATGCTATGTCATTAATTGCATCCCCAATGGCATGGACATCTGCTGTAACTAGATCAGTGGGAATTAAACCTTCCACGTGTAATTTTACACATCTGAGGACTGGGAGAGTTTTCCATAGACGAGCTGCTGGCTCTATACAATGCAGATCGTGGTTCTCCTCCACTGCTCACATCTTCCCATGCTGGGTGACTGGGACCTACGTCATGGTGACATAGTGACTGACCTGTGTCCCTCCACCTGTAGGTCAGGGCACCAAGTAAATCAGCATGGTGAGTGGATGTGGGCAATTGGAGTGTTTCTGGGAACCATTCCCTACACTAGGCTACTAGCAATCATCTAAATATTTTAGAAGTTGACTGTGAACCTTATAACCGTAACCCAGTAAGCTCAAACTAAATGTATGCCCAGGTCAGTTTCCCATTAGTTGCATCTCACACTAGTCAGACACAGCCTTTGGAAAGACAAAAATGTCTTACTGATGTGGAACAATCTCCCATAAACATTAAGGGAATAAAACAAAGCTACAAGAAGGTAAGTATAGCATGCTTTTACCTGTGTGATGTGTAGGGTATCTCTGGAAGGAAGCAGGAGAAGGCTATTTGCCTCTGAGAGGCTGGGGAGACTGGACTGGATGAGGAACTTGCTTTTCCCATTAAACCCTTTATGAAGTGTTTTTAAATCACATATGTGTCAATTTTTCTTTTCTTTCTTTTCTGAGATAAATGTTTATAGCAGTTGACAAGCTATTTTTCTCCCTAACTTAGACTATTCTCCTAGTGGCCAGCAGGAGGAGGCAAATGCTTTCTCTCTCTTGGGGAGAGGTTTCCTCTTCTACAACCTTCAGAAAATACTGTCTCCAAAACCATCACAATATTGCAGAGTTAATTATCCTCCCCAATTTAATTATCCTCCAATTAAAATTAAAAATTAAAATAAAAAAGGAAACATCGTGGCTGTGCCCTGTGGCTGGAACCCAGACTCCAAGTGGAGTCTTAAAAGGAAAATAAGTGAAAATAAGTTGTCATTATGGACTCTAGGACCTTATGGAACCTTTGATTTTAAAATAGCTTTATCGGGACAGAATTAACATGCTGATCAGGAGCTGGGAGCCGGTGGGAATTCTCAGCTGGGGGTTGTAATACAGGTGTCAATTCCATGCCCCATGCATCTGTCTTATCAGCTGTGACCAGCCCATTAAGGCATCTGAGACCTCACTGTCCACAGGGAGACTGGAGTGTCCTGGACCCGGGAGGACCAACCAGGCTCAGGGCTGGAGTCTTCTTTCCCCTAGAAGGGTACTTGAGGACCATCCAAGTAACAGAAACAGCTTGCTGTATTGTTTCATTTCTAGAGAGATGTTCTCTATGGAAAAATGTTCCTCTTGCCACTTATTAGAGGTAGGACATCATGGTCTCTTATATCATTATTATAGGACATCATGGTCTCTTAAGTAAATAAACCCAGTACCACATGTGCGTAGGTGGGTGTGCCCCTGAGCCTCCCCAGTCCAAAGGGCTGGGTAACATCCTGGGAGGGGCAGAGGGAAGAGAAAGTGAAAAGGCAATGCATCTCTGGATTGGAGCCCCTGAAAATACCCTCTTCTGAGCTCTGTGATGAGCGGTTCCAGCTGTTGCTCCATCATACAACCATCCATCCATCCATCCATCCCTTCCCCACCTGGCCAACCACCAACTCACCTCGTCATCCTTCTGTTCACTCAGCCAGCCAGCCAGCCATCTTTCTCTCCACCTTTTGAATTAAGGCCAACCTGAAAAGGTCCAGCCAAGAGCTGAGGAAGAGTTCTAGGTGGAGGGAAGAGCAAGGACATATTGTTGAGGCTGGAATGAGCTTGGTGAATCCACAGGTCATCCTGGCCAGGGAGCAGCTGGGATGAGATGAGGCTGCAAGCTGGATGGGACCAGATCAGGGGGACTTGGTCAGCCAACATGGGATTATGGATTTGTTCCAAGTATGAGAAGTCACTGGAGGGTTTTGTGCAGGACAGGGGGGCGTTGTTATTTCCATTTCACCAAGACTGCAGTGAGTGGTGAAAGGATTGTGGGGGCAGGAGCAGAGAACAGGGAGGGTAGCTAAGAGACAGCGACCCATCCTTTCCTCCCTCAAGGACCCTCCCTAATTCCAGGTGAGTTGAGGATGACCCAAGGGCTCCAGCAGATCTAGGCAGCCCTGGAACAATGCCCACTGAGTGCTGCCAGGTGTACCTGGCAGCTGGGGCTCAGGGTGAGGCCACAGAACCTGGCCATCAGGTTAGACAAGGAAGATCCCTGGATTAGACAAGGTAAGAGCTCTGTGGATGTCCCTTGAAGAGCAAGTAATCAGCTGGTAAGAGACGGAGAAGCATGGCGAGACAGCCAAGCAGGCCTGATAATATTTCATAACAGCAAACATTTATGTATTCAGCACTGAACAGAGCTCAGCACTGTCCTTAACACTCCACATATTCTCCCTGAAAGCTCACATCTACCCTATAAGCTGTGACAGTTACAGTTCCCATTTTGCCAATGGACCAGCTGAAGCCCAGAGAGGTTACATGAAGCTATAGACAGACTTCCCTGTGCCTGAGACTAACCCACCTGGGGGAGAAAAAAAAAAAAAAACAACTGTGGGTATAAGAGGGATTTTTCTCTGGACAGAGACTGGAAATCACAAATCATGGGTTTTCAGATATGTTCAGTAGCAATAGGGCTCCTAACTTGCTGATGTGATAATTTGGCTCCTTGAGATGGTTCATTTGCCTGTCTCAGCATCTTCCTCACTCACCAGGCTCTGGTCTCAGGCTCCCTGGGCTCTGGGAGGATGGACACTGCCTTTTAAGGAGCCCTGTCCTCCAGGGCACAGAAAGGGATGTGCTCACCAGCCTGGGTCTAAGCTGTTGGATGCTGCTCCTCAGACACGACTGAGCAACTTCACTTCTGCTGTCTCCACTGCTCTGGATACTTGGTTTCATCGTCTCAGGTGAAACCTCTGCCCATTTAGGATCCTCCCTCAAAGTAAGGAGGGAAGCCATCTGCTTATTTATTTAGTTTTTTAGCATCTAATATGCACACCACATGCTATATAGGTTCACTTCTTTAATTTAAAAGATCTCTTAAAATTCTCACAATTGGGAATTCCCCTACACTTCCACTGCAGAAGGCATGGGTTTGATCCCTGGTCAGGGAACTAAGATCCCCCATGCTATGCGGTTCACCTAAAAGAAACAAACAAGCAAAATAACTTATAATCAGCTTGTGAAGAAGATATTATTAGCTCCCTTTCACAGATGAAGAAATTGAAGCTTGAAGTGACTTGACGTGGCTCCTCAGCTTGTAGGCGACAGAGTTAGGATGTATCATTGTCCCATTTGACATCCCAAATTCAGTGCTTCCCATACGTCCACGCTCCATGCACCTTTCCCTATCTGGGAAAGAGGATGCTGGAGAGCAAGGTGGGGGGGCGGGCAGAGAGATATCACTGATGAGTTGATTTGTTTGTTCTCTGGGAGGAGAAGGACAGGAGAGGAGACGAGCAGAGAAACCACAGACCTCAGGACCAAAGTCCCCCAACAGCAGGAGGCCTATGGGTGATACTTACTGGAAGCCACCGGCCAAACTCTCCCTTAGGCACAGCAGACACAGGGGCTCAGGCCCAGACACTCTAGGGGCCCAGCAAAATGTTTTAGTATCATGTAAAATCAGAAGAAAAAAAGTGAATTTTTAGGTAGGTGAAAATATTTCAATATATAACATTGATCCTTTTATTCAATGCAGCCATGAAATTATATCTATGTGTAGCATTTATGTCTGTGCATATATAGTACAAATACTACAGTTCAGTCCCTCAGTCGTGTCCAACTCTTTGCGACCCCATGAATCGCAGCACGCCAGGCCTCCCTGTCCAGCACCAACTCCTGGAGTTAACTCAGACTCACATCCATCGAGTCCCTGATGCCATCCAGCCATCTCATCCTCAGTCGTCCCCTTCTCCTCCTGCCCCCAATGCCTCCCAGCATCAGAGTCTTTTCCAATGAGTCAACTCTCCGCATGAGGTGGCCAAAGTACTGGAGTTTCAGCTTTAGCATCATTCCTTCCAAAGAAATCCCAGGGCTGATCTCCTTCAGAATGGACTGGTTGGATCTCCTTGCAGTCCAAGGGACTCAAGAGTCTTCTCCAACACCACAGTTCAAAAGCATCAATTCTTCGGTGCTCAGCCTTCTTCATAGTCCAACTCTCACATCCATACATGACCACAGGAAAAACCATAGCCTTGACTAGACGGACCTTAGTCGGCAAAGTAATGTCTCTGCTTTTGAATATGTTGTCTAGGTTAATCATAACTTTTCTTCCAAGAAGTAAGCGTCTTTTAATTTCATGGCTGCAGTCACCATCTGCAGTGATTTTGGAGCCCCCAAAAATAAAGTCCAACACTGTTTCCCCATCTACACATAGATATAATTCTATTTCATAGCTACATTGAATAAATGGATCAAGATATATATTAAAACATGAATTAGAATTATATCTATGTGTAGTATTTATGTCTGTGTATATATAATATGAGACTTCCTTGGCAGCTCAGTTGGTAAAGAATCTGCCTGCAATGCAGGAGACCCAGATTCAATCCCTGGCTAGGGAAGATCCCCTGGAGAAAGAAATGGCAACCCACTCCAGTATTCTTGTCTGGGAAATCCCATGGGCAGAGGAGTATGGCAGGCTACAGTCCGTGCGGTCACAAAGAGTTGGACATGTCTTAGTGACTAAACCACCACCATGTATAATATATGGGCTTCCTGATGGCTCAGCAGGTAAAGAGTCTGCCTGCAATGCAGGAGACCCAGATTCAATCCCTGGCTGGGGAAGATCCCCTGGAGAAGGAAATGGCAACCCACTCCAGTACTCTTGCCTGGGAAATCCCATGGCCAAAGAAAGCTGGCAGGCCACAGCCAAAGGGCTGCAAAGAGCTGGACACTACTGAGCAACTAGCACAGACGTCACCTATGTTTCCTAACGGAGGAAGCGGCCGTGAGGGCATCTGCACCTCAGGCTCACAGAAGTCACGATGGGGCCCTGGGAATTTGCAAGGAGAACTTCCTCACAAGCCCGGGGCTCAGACTCGGCCACCGGATGGGAGGGAGTGGCCTCCTTTCCAGCTGACACAGGTGGGGCACTGGGCTCTGGATAAAAGAACAAATATTTTCTGTTAACTATTAACAAAGTGCCAGGCTTTATCTCCCTAATTCTTACCACATTATTGCTCTCATTTTACAGAGGAGGAGACTGAACTCAGGTTAGAACTCAGATTCTAGTGCTGTACTGGCTTCAAAATGACATTCGAGAACCCTCCCTGGCCCCAGGAATCTGGGACTTTCTGAAGCTTTCCACTGGGGTGTCATTAATTATTTGCAGTCATTTCCTGTGCCCTAGCTTGTCTCTCTAGGAGACTTGGCCTCATTTAAGGCCTGGCTTTATTTTGTACCTTTTTCTACGGACGCCCTCGCTCCCGTGCATTTGAATCAAGTACTCTGTGCTCGTGCTCCTTGAAGAGACCCCATGTGGCCAGCCAAGCCTGTCCTCCTGGGGGCCTTGCTCCTCCCTGCAGCCCCTCAGTGCAGCCTGGCGGCTGCTGTACAATTCAATGCAAGCAAATCAGTGAGGTCCCATCACAAAGTCCTGGGAACTCGCTTCTGCAGCCGCTCTATTCACTTCACATTATACCATGAGCAGGGAACCACATCCATCAAGGGTCTCCCAAAAATGTGATTTTTTTTTTTCAAAAAATGTGATTTTTGATGACTGCATAATAGTTCATTTATATTTTTGTAGCCCCATAAACTTAGCCAATCCCATAGTATCGAGGTTTCACTTTCCAGTTCTTCCCTAATGGTGATGATGACTTTTGCTGTTCAGTCAGTCAATAAATACTTGTTAAGGATGCACTATGTGCTGAGAACAATTTTCTGATCATCTGGCTTGATTTAAGAGCAACATTTGGAGTACTGAGCAGAACTTCTGAAAACCTATGAGAACTGGTCAAAGTAGTAGGCAGAGGAAAATTTATAGCCTTAAATATATTTATTAATGAGAAATATGTGTGTTCAGTCATGTAAAATTTTTGCAACTCCATGGACTGTAGCCTACCAGGCTCCTCTGTCCTTTGAATTTTCCAGGCGAGGATCCTGGAGTGGGTTGCCATTTCCTACTCCAGGGGCTCTTCCTGATACAGGGATGGAAACCATGTCTCTTGTGTCAGCTGCATTGGCAGGTGGCTTCTTTATCACTGTGCCACCTCAGAAGCCCCAGTTAAGAAGAAGAAAAGATGAAAAGTCAATGAACTAAACATTTAACTCAGGAAGTTAGAAAAAGAGCAATAAAAGAAAAGTTAATTAGCATAAAAGCAGAAAATAATAAAGGAAAAAAAATGAGAGCTGGTTCTTTGAAAAGATCAAGGTAGTAGAATGTCTAGGGACATGTGCAAACTGCAGATTCTTTAGTCAGGAGGCTTTCATGAATATTATTTCTCCCACCAAACTTCTGATAACAATAGCTTGATGAAGTGTATTAGCTATCTATTGCGGTGTAACAAATTAGCCAAAGCCTAGGGGCCTAAAGTAAGAAACATTTCTTATAGCTCCTGGGGCCAGGAAACCAGATAGGACTGAGCTGGGTGCCTTTTGGCTCAGGTCCCTTACAAGGCTTCAGTCAAGGTGTTGCCAACACCAGCCATCCCAAGGCTCAAAGGGGAGAAGATCCACTGCCAAGTTCACTCACATGAGCATCGGTGGGGCTCAGGTCCTCATCACTGGTTGGCTGGAGACATCAGTTCCCTGGCACACAGGCTTCTCCACAGGAGTGCTGATTACATGGCTCACTTCTCCCAGAGCTAGAGGGGAGAGAGAGAGAGAGAGAGAGAGAGAGAGAGGGGAGAGCACAATCTTTTTGTAACCTTTCTTTTTGTAACCTAATCTACTAGTACTCTCTTCTAGAATTCTGTATGCTGTTAGTTAAAATTGAGTCACTGGGTCCAGCCACAGTCAAGGGTAGGCAATTACACACGAGTCTGAATACCAGGAGTAGGGATCACTGGGGGCCATCAAGGAAGCTGCCACCACACCAAGGTTTTAAGATCATATGCCTCCTGGAAGTCAAATATTCTTTTGCTAAGTGACTGCCTTGGCAGTCATCTGAGCAATGGGTTAGTAGAAAAGGCAAGTTCGGCTACATATTGGTTGTGTGAGGCCTGGGAACCTTTGTTCTCATCTGAAAAATGGGGTCATAATAAAGATCACCTTCAGAATTTACTGAGTTTATTGTGATGAGGCGTGGGTATAAAATACCCTTCAGAAGTTAGGCATTATAAAGAGAACAGCGTTGGAGATTCAAGTGTCTGTGATTTTTTTTTATCTCTTTCTTATTAGTATTTTAAAAATCTTTCATTGATGTAAAACATACACACAGAAAAAATTCTCCAGGCCAGAATCCTGGAGTGGGTAGTCTTTCCCTTCTCCAGGGGTTCTTCCCAACCCAGGCCTCCCACATTGCAGGCAGGCTTTTTACCAGCTGAGCACCAAGGGGGAAGCCCAAGAATATTTGAGTGGCTAGCTGATTATCCCTTCTCCAGTGGATCTTCCTGACCCAGGAATCGAACCTGGGTCTCCTGTATTGCAGGAGGATTCTTTACCAACTGAGCTATCAGGGGAACCCACAAAAAAATGCACAATTCATAAATGTGGTCATGATCCCCTGTGTTTAAGCGTTCTTCTAAACCAAGTGAGCCTTTAAGTTCTTTTTACTTTGTGCACTTTCCAAAACCTTCCACAGTGAGCTAGAATTATACCATCATCATAAAAATGTCACTTCTACAAGGTGTAGTTTCTGTTGATTAGAGAGTTTCTGTTGATAAAGCACTTGCAAAGTCCTTATCTTGCTTGAGTTTTATAATGGCCATGGGAAAAGATCAAGAAAGGATCAAGGATCAATTTCCTTATGGGTAAAATGAGGAAATCACGCTCCTCTGGAGGTGGGGGTGGGGGAGGGAGTGGAACTGAAGGCAGTGTTTTCTGTGAGTGCTGGGCAGTGAGCCACCTGTCCGCTCCTGGCACCGAAAGGCCTTCAGCAGGCTGGTCCCCCAGCACCCCACCCAGAGTGGCCACCGTCAGCTCTAATGGAAAACCCTTCAGCTCGCCAAACCAAGGCTCTAGAAAAATTCTACTTCTGGGAATCTGCCTTAAATAAGTTCTCATGATGCTGCCAAACTTTATGTGCAAACAATTGAATGCAGCAGCATTTTTAATAACAGACACTTAGAACTAATGTAAGTGTTCAGCAGAAGGAAATTAGTTGAATAAATTTAGTAATTGAAAGGCAGACTATTTCACTGCCACTAAGGTATCATTCTGGAATATAGATTTATGGGCTTTGAAGTTTACCGGATGAAGCAGAACCAACAATTGAGTGAGATAGAGGGGGCGTCTATGATATAAATCCATTGAAAACCACATGGAAGGAAATATGCCAGTAAAGTAAGCAGATTCTATCCTGGAGCTGGGATTATGGATGATTATTTTCTTTTTTTTTTAACAGATGTTTTAGGTGGTATATTTTCAACATAACTTTTTAATTCATTCATTAATTTTGTGGGGGAGCTGTTGTGCCGGGTCTTCACTGGTGCACAGGCTTTTCTCTAGTTGTGGAGAGCAGGGGCTACTCCCAAGTTGCAGTGCATGGGCTTCTCGTTGTCATCCTGGCTTCTCTTGTTGCGGCGCACCGGCTCTAGGGAGCGGGGGCTTCAGTGGTGGTGGCACATGGGCTCCACAGCACAGACTCAATAGCTGCGGTGCACGGGCTTAGCTGCTCTGGGACATATGGGGTCTTCCCATATCGGGGACCGAACCTGTGTCTCCTGCGTTGGCAGGTAGATTCTTCACCGCTGAGCCACCAGGGAAGCCCTGTTTTTGTTTCTTTCTAAATTAATTGATTAATTATTTAAGTTTTGGACTGGGCTAGATCTTTGCTGCTGCACGGGCTTTGCTCCAGCTGCAGCGAGCAGGGGCTCTTCTCCAGTTGCTGCGCTCTGGCTTCTCATTGCAGTGGCTTCTCCTGCTGTGGAGCACAGGCTCTAGGTGCGTGGGCTTCAGTACCTGTGGCATGAGGGTCCAGTAGTTGCGGTTCCTGGGTTTTAGAGCGCAGGCTTAACAGTTGTGGCCCACGGGCTTAGTTGCTCAGCAGCCTGTGGGATCTTCCTGGACCAGGGACTGAACCTGCATCTCCTGCTTTGGCAGGCCGATTCTGCACCACTGATCCACCGAGGAAGCCCCTGCTTTTCTTTTTATTTAATGCCTCCCGTTGCACATGGTAAGCATGTCAGTCATGTGAGTGGTAGAAGTAAAGAGCAAAGCACTGAAACTCCATTACCCACCTCACACCCCCAGCCCCTCCACTCCCTTCTTTACTTACTTTGTTGTAGATATTTCTAGATGTTTTATTTAAATCCACCATAGATTGCTTTTTTTTTAAATTTTATTTTTACTTTATTCTACGTTACAATACTGTATTGGTTTTGCCATACATTGACATGAATCAGCCACAGGTGTACACGATCTCCCAATGCCGAAGCCCCCTCCCACCTCCCACCCCATATCATCTCTCTGGATCATCCCGTGCACCAGCCCCAAGCATCCTGTATCCTGTATTGAACATAGACTGGCGCTTCATTTCTTACATGATAGTAGACATGTTTCAATGCCATTCTCCCAAATCATCCCACCCTCTCCCTCAGAGGCCAAAAGTCCGTTCTATACCTCTGTGTCTCTTTTGTTGTCTCACCTACAGGGTCATCATTACTATCTTTCTAAATTCCATATATATGTGTCAGTATACTGTATTGGTGTTTTTCTTTCTGGCTTACTTCAGTCTGTATAATCGGCTCCAGTTTCATCCATCTCATTAGAACTGATTCAAATTTATTCTTTTTAAGGGCTGAGTAATACTCCATTGTGTATATGTACCAAAGCTTTCTTATCCATTCGTCTGCTGATGGACATCTAGGTTGTTTCCATGTCCTGGCTATTATAAACGATGCTGCAATGAACATTGGAGTACATGTGTCTTTTCAATTCTGGTTTCCTCAGTGTGTATGCCCAGCAGTGGGATTGCTGGGTCATAAGGCAGTTCTATTTGCAATTTTTTAAGGAATCTCCACACTGTTTTCCATAGTGGCTGTACTAGTTTGCATTCCCACCAACAGTGTAAGAGGGTTCCCTTTTCTCCACATCCTCTCCGGCATTTATTGCTTGTAGACTTTTGAATCGCAGCCATTCTGACTGGTGTGAAATGGCACCTCATTGTAAATCCACCATGGATTGCTTTTAAAGTTTAGATGTATAAAAAAAAATTTTAACTCCCCCAAAACCTTACTTGTACAATCAGAAAAAGCTAGGGATGAGGAGAGAAAACAAAAGGTTCTCAAAGTGAATCTGGACATCATAGATGCATAGAGGTTTTTACAAAGCAAGTCTCTCTGAGGATGAGAAAGTGGGGCTCAGGGTTGTTGGGTGGCCTGCCACGCTCACACGGTTTGTGCCAGCTCCTGGCGTCCAGTGCAGCGTTGCTTCCGGGGTCACATCCACTAGGGCTCAGGAAGGAGGCGGGAGGCTGAGCTGGAGAGAGGCCAGGAGGATGCTCTGGGCTGGGCAAGCTGGGCTGGGGTGATGAGCCTTCTGCCTGTTTGTTCTGGGTCCCAGGAGGTGCCGGTGGAGAGACACCCTGGCAGGAAGGACCAAAGTCCCCATTTATGGCCTGGGGGAGTTAATGTGTAATATTCTAGGATATCAGCTGGACTGCAAGGTGAGACCCTGAGCCCAGGCCTCCAGGAGCAACCCAGAGCTGCTGTCCAGAGCTGCTACCATGTCGGTGAGAATGCTGGCTCCGAATCTTTACCTGAGTGGGGGTGGGGTGGATGCTGGAGAAAAAGCATTGCTGCCCCTCCAGCCTCGGTTTCCTTATCTGTGTAGGGAGGAAGTTGGACAGATCGCCTCCACTGTCCTTTAGCATCAAGGCTCTCTGTTCCCCCACCACCATTCTGAGTCTGTCTCTTTCCCCCTCCAGCCTGGTTTTCTCGTCAATAATTTATTTGTTTAGTTTTTGCCTATCTCTTTCGGCGTACAGGATCTTATTTCCCCAACCAGGGATCAAACCTGGGTTCGCTGCAGTGGAAGCACTGGAGTCCTAATCTCTGAACAGCCAGGGAATTTCCTCTCAATAACATTAATCGCGGCAACAGTGATAACTACTAACACCTCCTGAGCTTTAAAAGATGACGAAATTGAGACTGGAAGGTTAACTTGCCCCAGAGCAAAATCTATAAATTGCAGGGGTCAAGTGGATCTCCTTTAACGTTTCTCCCCAGTTCTCTGATTCCAAACTCTGCTCTGCTGTAGCCTGCTGTGTGGCCTTGGAGAAATCACTGCTCCTCTCTGAATCTGTCTCCTGTATTTGGGGAACTGGGTTACAGACAGCATCTTCTGAGGCCGGTGTGATGCTTTCCTGCGGCTGCCGTAACAAATTTAGTTTCTCACAGTTTTGGAGGCTTGAGGTCTGAAATCCAGGTGTTGGTGGGGGACTTGCTCTCTCCAAAGGCTCTAGGGGAGGTTTCTTTCTTGCCTTCTCCTGCTTCTATTCATTGCCGGCAATCTGTGGTATTCCTGGGCTTGCAGCTGTCTCCCTCCAACCCCTGCCTCTGCCTTCACACAGCTTCTCTGCACGTCTGTGTTTCTGGGTCCAAATTTCCTCTTCTGCTAAGGATGTCAGTCATATGGAGTTTGAGGTCCACCCTAAACCACTACAACCTCATCTCAACTTGGTCCTGTTTCCAAATAGGTCCCATTCACAGGCTCCAGGGGCATAGGTTTTCTGGGAGAGTCAGCACAGGTGGGGTGTGGGCGTGGATGTGACTAGAGGGTCTAGCGTGGATGGCATGGTGCCCTCCCCACCCTCTGCCTCTC
Source organism: Nanger dama (assembly GCA_917880005.1). Lineage (NCBI taxonomy): Eukaryota > Metazoa > Chordata > Mammalia > Artiodactyla > Bovidae > Nanger > Nanger dama. Next base: position 10,717,504 of record CAKJTW010000046.1, read on the forward strand.
AGGGAGGGCCTTTGTGCCCGACTTCTCCTTCCCCTGATCTCACCCTCCCCTTTCTTTCCTCCTTCTTCAGAGACTTCGTAGTCCAAATCTCTTACACTAAAGAGAGAGGAGGGGGACGTCCGTGGTGGACCAGTGGTTAAGACTCTGCTCTGCCAATACGGGCACATGTTCAAACCCTGGTCAGGGAACTAAGATCCTACATGCCATGAGGCGAGGCCAAAATATTAAAAAAAAAAAAAAAAAGATGGGGAGCCGAGGTCCAGAAAGGGGCACCGATGGCCCCTAGTCATTCAGTCACCTGACCACTGACACCTGCCTCCACCCAGCTTTGCAGCCCCGTCTCTCTCTGTGCTCCAGACCTTACGGAGGGGGAACAGGTTACTAGGCCTTCCCTCTCCCATGGGGATCCCTGTTTGCCCAGATGGACCCCTGAGCCCGGCCGTCCTCTCGCCCCTGCCCTGCAGCAGCTCTGGGGGGCTCAGATTCTTCTGTTAGAGCCAGGCAGCCTCCAGGAGCTGTGGGGGCGGCGAGGGTGCTTCTCCCCACCTCAGTCTCACCCTGACCATCCCAGGGAGGAGCCTGGAGACCCCTCATGACGCCTGGTGTGGACTGTGCGTGCTGCAGGGCACACACCGTGAAGGGCTGCTCTTTGGCAGGACACCCACGCTCCTCTGGGAGGGGCGGGATAACCTCTCCTAGGGGGGCTGCTCTCTGTCCTTCTAAGAGAGGCTGAAGGAAGATTTTAATCCAGTTTGGCTGATGATCCACGTGTTACATTAAGCACCCATCTGAGGGGTTAGGCCTCTAAGCGCCACTTTCTCAGAGGCAGTGAAATGCCCCCTACTCTGGGGACATCTGGGCTTTCCTGGTGGCTCAGACGGTAAAGAATCCACCTGTCATGCAGGAGACCTGGGTTCGATCCCTGGGTTGGGAAGATCCTCTGGAGGAGGAAACGGCAACCCACTCCAGTATCCTTGCCTGGAGAATCCCATGGACAGAGGAGCCTGGTGGGCTACAGTCCATAGGGTCTCAAAGAGTCAGAAAGGAGTGAGTGACTAACACACAGGGGACATCTGGAGGCACTTTTGGTTGTCACTGCTTGGGGGAGGGTGCTACTGGCATCTGGTGGTTAGAGACCCGGCCCGAGGCTCTACCTCCTACACACACAGGACAACCCCACAACAAAGAATGATTCAGTCGGAAAGTCCAGGGCGCTGAGCCTGGAAAACCCTGCTCTGAAGCATCGTAGGGTCTGATGTGCCGTGATGCTCCACCCTCCTGGGCTTGGCATGGCCTCTTTCATGCCTTCTTTTTATTTATTTTTGGCCATGGCCTGTGGCAGGCAGAATCTTAGTTCCCCGACCAGGAATGGACACTGTGCCCCTGCATGGAAGCACAGAGTCTTAACCACTTGACCACCAGGGATGTCCCCAGGCCTCCTTTTAAAATGTACTGACTCCAGGAGAGGGCTTCTCTGGTGGCTCAGTCAGTAAAGAATCCACCTGTAATGTAGGAGATGCAGGAGACCCAGGTTTGATCACTGGGTCAAGAAGATCCCCTGGAGAAGGAAATGGCAACCCCCTCCAGTATTCTGGCCTGGAGAATCCCATGGACAGAGGAGCCTGGCAGACTACAGTCCATGGGGTCACAAGAGTCAGACCCGACTGAGAGACTAAACCACCACCACCAAGAGAACTGGGCAACCTTACACCCATGTAGGAATCCAAGGACTGTCTTCCCCCTTGGTGGAAAGGAGGCAGCTGCCAGCAGGGGAGTCCTAATCTACCCACCACGGACAGTGCCCTTGACTTTCAGCAAAGCACTTCAGTCCCGCAAATTGTTTCAAGGCTTCCCAAGTAAGCTCCCTCCAGGAAAAAAAAAAAAAAGACATCAGTGAACAGAAATCCTATAGAAATCCTATAATATAAATGTGTTCCCCCATTAAATGTTCTAAGTCTTTTGTGACTGTTTAATCCTGTCTGGCCCAGCCTCACACCCTCCAATCATGGATAACCGGACATTTTCTCAGGCTTGGATCATAAGGTTTGAAAACCCAGCTTCGAGAACCTCCCTTCTAACTAGAGTGTAGAAATCAGGCGCTGCCCAGGTCCTGTGGGAAAATAGGAAGCAGAAGGATAGCACAGTAGCAATAAGTAAGCCTAATGACCACAGCTCCTCGATTTGCTTTTAGTCTGTGCCAAGTCCTATTAGAGGGGCTTCACAAATGGGAGGTCTCATCCTCCTAACCAGGGTGAAGAAGGTGCTGTTAACCTCAGGGCATCAGATAGCATCTGTCACAAGGGTGCTTGGGAGCTTGGTTTGAATGAATAAATCAAACCAGCCCATTTTACAGATGAGGAGTGTGGGATTTAGAGAGGGACTTTGATGGACATGTTCAGACATGTGACTGATGGATTTTACAGAGTCTCTGTTTGGGATGGGCCTAGACTTGCCTGTCGTACAGTTATTTTCTTTTTAAAAAAATGAAAAAAAGATTTGTCTACAATGTGTCTTAATGGCGGTACATGGGATCTTTCTTAGTTTCAGCACATGGAATCTTTTAGCTGGGGCTTTCGAACTCTTAGTTGCAGCATGTGCGATCTAGTTCCCTGACCGGGGATAGAACCTGGCCCCTCTGCATTGGGAGTGTGGAGTCTTAGCTGCTGGACCACTCGGGAAGTCCTAATACAGTCATTTTACTGACTCCCAAGTTTGTGCAAGAAATAAATGTACCCTTGTTTGTGGGATTTTGCTGAGGGCATTGCGCCTCATCACTTGAACACATTTGGGAACAGTGAGGTTGGCAGGGGTCACTCTACCCATTTAATAGATGGGCAAACTGAGGTTCCCTCAGCTGGGCCCCTATGTCTCCAGATCCAGGTATTCTTCAGGCTGGGGTGGATGAGAGTAAAGCAAAAAGGGCAAGAGGGGGCTCCAGGAATCTTTGATCTGAGCTCTCTGGCTTTTCCCTTCCTGGCTCCAAGGCCTCATGTGGGGAGAGGGTGTGGGAGGCCTGGGGCCTGGTGGGATGGGAGGATGCTGGCAAGTGGGCTTTACCAGCAGAAGAGTGTGATTGATTTTTGTGGGATATTTCTCTGTTGGAGCAGGGGCAATTTGAGATTGTGAACATGGACATGAAGATGGGGTCAAGCCTGAAGATCAAGGGCAAGATCGCTCACGGGGCCAATGGGTGAGCCAGGGGGAGGGCAGGTGGGGCAGGACGGGGAGGGGGCGGCCACAGACCTGGCATGGGCTGGGAAGGTGGGGGCAGGCACGGCAGCCTTGTGAGATGTTGGGACAGTGAGAGTGACCTCTGCCCAGGGGGCCTTTGTACGTTCTCGCTCCTCTCGCACGCCTCTCTCTCCTTGCTGGCTCCACGTAGGCTGCTTTCACATCTGAGGCCAGGTTCGGGGACCTGCAGAATTCACATTGGACGCCGTGTGCTCAATTCCTTGGCCCCAACAGACACGGAAGGGGCAAGTGAGAAATCCTGAGTCTTTGCCCATGCCTCTGAGAGTCAGATGCTTCTTCTGAAGGCCCCAACCCCCGAGGACACTACCCTCTTGATACTGCTGAAGGACCAGGGACTGGCCTTTCACATGCATTAAACCAGGGATAGCTCAGTTGGTAAAAATCCACCTGTGATGCAGGAGACCAGGGTTCAGTCCCTGGGTCAGGAAGATCCCCTGGAGAAGGAAATGGCAACCCACTCCAGTATTCTTAACCAGGGAGCCTAGCCCTACAGTCCATGATATAGCAAAAGTCAGACTTAGTGACAACAACCAGCACCAAACCAGGGGCACCCACCAGGGGGCGCCTAGTGGTCTGGTTTGCATCCTCTCCATTGGAATCCGAGCCCTTTCTCACCTCAGAAGCTATACGTCAGCGTTAGGCTGTCCTGTGTGCAGGACAAGGGTCAGCATTTCTTGAGACTGACCTCAATCAGGTTTTGATTGGGGAGGGACAGGCAGAAGTATTGGGTAGGAGCCAAGAGAAAAATCACCTCTTTCTCCTACTTGGGTCCCTCAAGTTTGCAGAAATGTGGGATACCTCTGGCCTGAGTCCTCCTGATGGAGACACTCCGTGACTCAGAATGTCCCACTCTCAGGGACCATGAAGGTCTAACCAAGGCCCCTGTTGTGATCTTTCTAAAAGATCACACAACTCCTGATGGCATACTTCTAATGACAGGGAACTCACCACCTTAGGCATACAACTATTTTTGGCCACACTTAATGGGTCTTTGGAGAAGGCAATGGCACCCCACTCCGGTACTCTTGCCTGGAAAATCCCATGGACGGAGGAGCCTGGTAGGTTGCAGTCCATGGGGTTGCTGAGAAGTGGACATGACTCAGTGACTTCACTTTCATTTTCACTTTCATGCATTGGAGAAGGAAATGGCAACCCACTCCAGTGTTCTTGCCTGGAGAATCCCAGGGACGGGGGAGCCTGGTGGGCTGCCATCTATGGGGTTGCACAGAGTCGGACACGACTGAAGCAACTTAGCAGCAGCAGCAGCAATGGGTCTTCAGAAATGGTTAAGAACAGCAGTTTTTCCCAAGGATAGACACCTTCATTTCCTGAAATGTCACTGTTAGTTAACTTGTCAGGAGCCTTAGTCTGTGCTCTAAATGGAATGTGATACTCCAGTGCCAAGTCCGATCAAATTGTCACCTCCCTTGTTTTAAGGCACAAACCTCAATTAATACAACCTTTGGTGATTCTGCCAATTTTATGGTCAAGATGCTACCTCCCAAGCTGTTATACCCAGGGCTGGCCTCTTATCCTCACTTCTTACTCCTTCTCTGGCAGCTTTGTGATTAATTTGGGCCAGGGGACAGATAAGTTGAACCTGCATTTCAACCCACGCTTTGGTGAATCCACCATCATCTGCAACTCACGTGATGGCAACAGCTGGGGGCGGAGCAACGTGACAATCACATGTGCTTCAGCCCAGGGTCAGAAGTCAAGGTAAGGTCAAGGGAAAGGGGCCTGAAAATAGATCTCAAGGGGGAGCACAGATGGTGGGGGCACCCTGGCCTAGATATGTGCTGGGACTGTTTGAGCCACCAGGCATGGCCCGGCCCATTTCCAGGGTGCCTCCTGCCTCCCTGATGCCCTCCTTCCCACTGCAGCTCATCGTGACCTTCGAGAACAATGAATTCAAGGTGAAGCTGCCAGATGGGCACCAGTTGACCTTTCCCAACAGGCTGGGCCACAGCCACCTGAGCTACCTGGGTGTGCAGAACTTCCTCGTCTCCTCCTTCAAGCTAGAGTGAGGCAGCACCTCACCAGAGAGCAAGACCCACCCCTGCAAGCAGATTCCTGACCCAGAGCTGCTCTTCACGTGGGATCAGTGACCCTTGCGACGCACCTACTGTTCCTAATCCTCCGCCTTCATCCCCCAAGGCTCAGAACCAACAAAAGAATCCACCTTTATAGTCTTTCCAACTGTGGTGTTTTCCATTATCTTGATGTTCCTAGCGTCCTCGTGATACAGACAAGGAGACTGAGGCTGCCCAGTGGGGGATGAGCTCCAAACACCTTGAAGCCACTTATCCTGCCTGCTAGTGCCCTTTTGTCACCAGGACAAGTGCCAAATTGCTCTGTGGGATTACAGTCCCAGGCACCTGGGCCAGGGGCTGTTCCCGGAACTGCAGATAAGGGCTCCCACCTGGGCTTCTTATCTCAGGGCTATTCATTCCAGTCTGGTTACTCATTACCCCCTGCCTCGGTCCCTCCCCTCACTGGGGGCCCTGGTTGGTCGGCGGGGGGCGGGTGGGGGAATGTCCTTGGCTTTCCAAGCCCAGTGCTGAAGGTACTCGAGCAGGTGGCGTGGACACGGTCGTCCCAGGTCCTCAAGCATCTCGTGGGACACCTTTTATCAAAAAAAAAGCCTTTTTAATCAGGACCGAGGCAGGTCTGGGGTGCACGGGAAGGTGGGACCCTCCCCTCTCGCAGTGAGGTCACACCTGACTTTTCTGAGGCTTCTGGAACATGGGGCTGGCGGTGGGAATGTTGGGGGAGGCAGCTGTGGGGGCTCTCAGACAGGCAGGAGGGATCCCTGCTGGGGGCAACTCCAGGATGAGCTGGGGCTGAGGGTGTCTTCAGGAGAGGAGACAAAGGCTCTATGTGGTAGGCTCCCCACCCCCACCCAGCAAGGGCAGCTTTCCCAACACAAAGGCTGCACTGTGAGGCTGGGCCCTCCAGCGGGTTGGGGGCCTGGGGTGGAGGGTGGGCCCAGGAACGGCTACTGGGTCCGGAGGTCCGGAGTGACAGTGGAGGGAGGCGGGGTGGCCAAGCAGGGCCCAGGGGAACACCTGGGTCCCGGAACAAGCCTGGTCTCCCCTGGCCTCCCTCCCTGTCTGTCCAGCAGAAGTGTGGAGGGGTCTGGGAACAACTTGGTTTCTCCCGTCTGTCGTTGGCAAGACCCAGCCGCCAGGGGCTGGGGCTGCATCTGGGCTCCTCGCAGGCAGTGCCCGGAGGCTGACCGGGGTTCTCAGCCTGTGCCCAGCCGATCACACCTTGACCTCATCGTCCTCCTCAGCATCAGCAAACTCGAAGGTGCTGGTCTGCACTGTGCTGGGCACGGGGGTCCTGCTGCCTGCCTGGGATGCCCCCACTCTTCATCCAGGCTCCCCCAGGAGGCCCGGAGCCTGGGACAGCGCCCCCTCGCCCCTCGCCCCTAGCATCCACCTCAGTGTAGTGGTGGAGGCTTTGGCTGCCACCCGAGACAGCGCCCCAGTGCCTGCCGAGGCCCTCGCCAGCAAGCGCACGGGGGCCCTCTCCCACCGCACTGGCCCTCGCCTCGGCCACTGGGCCCAGCCTGGTGGTTACCCCATTGGGGCAGCGTCCACGAGGTGAGGGGCTTGAGGCAGGGGCCGGGGGCGTTGCAACAGAGGCTGGGGGACTTGCAGCAGGAGCCGGGGCGGGGGTCTCAGCTGCAGAACCTTCTGAGAGGCTCATGGCCCCCAGGAGCTCAGTGAGGAGAGAGGGCCCAAGGTCGAGGTCCAGGCGGAAGGACAGGAGGGAGTCAGAGCGGCGAAGCTCAGGCTCAGTGGGGAAGGAGCTATCACGGTCTCGGTCACGAGGCTTTTCTGGGCGAGGAAGGCGGGAGATGGTGCAGAACCCAGAGTCCAGGCCTAGAAGAGAAATAGGGACCAGGGTCAGAGCTGGGGACCCTAACCAGGAATTGGGGAAGGCAGAGCCAGGACCAACACCTGCTTGCTATGTGGCCTTTAGCAAGCCACCCCCTAATCTGACTGCAGCTTCCTCCATCTTTCCAATACAGTGAACCCCATAGTCTCTTGAGTAATCTTCCTGTCAACCCTGGAAATTGATATAATCCTCATTCCCATTTTGCAGATGAAGAAAGTGAGGCTCAGTTTAGAACAAGGGGAAAGGCTCGCCCAGGGCCACAAAGTCTGATGGGCTGGAGCTGAGCCTGGAGCTCAAACCTCCTGACTCTCAGGCCCAACACTGAACTTGAATGACCCTTGGTCCCCTGCCATGAACCCACAGCACATGTACTGGTTTGTGGGCACAGGATAGAACCAGCAGCCGGTGTGATGACATAGAAATCAAGACCCAAAGGACAGGAAAATGCCCTCTAAACACCCTCTGTCTCAGACCCTGGCTCCAGGACTATCAGGCCTGAGACATAGTGGTGGGACCGCGGACCAGTCCTCAGTGGGATTCTGAGCATCACCCCTGGACAGGGAGCAGCTTTGCCCATCACCCCTGGGCAAAGCTGCAGGGCAGGGGATGGTCACCAGGTGGCAGCAGGGGCCCCAGTTCTCAAGAGAGCTGTCCAGAGGACCCCAGGTGACACCCAACCCACCCCACGCTGGCAGGAAGGGCCTCTGGCGTCTGTCCATGTGAGGGGTTTTCCAAATCTGTCAAGTTACAGAAACCTCTGTTCAAATAACAACAGAGCAACACCTCCAGTGTCCTGAGCACCTACTGTGTGCGAGATTCTAGGCCATAATCGAATATGTGTTATCATTTCACTGAATCTTAGCAGTGACCCTAAGTGCCCATTATATAGGCCAGGACTTGAATTCACAGAGGTCAATTTGTTCACTGAGAATCAGGCAGGACCAGGATTTGAATCCAGGGCCCTGGCTCTCCACCTCTCCACTGTATTGTTCTAACACAAGGGAGCTGCTTCCTTCCTTCCTTCCAGGCAAGGGATAGGGGAAGGAGGGTGCTAGGTTGGCTTAGCCGAGGGCCCAGAGAAGAGGAGGCAGCTTAGCGGCAGGCAGAACTCAAACCCCACCTCCTCAGCTCTGAACCTCAGTGTTTTGGGGAGTGAACTGGTTCCCACCCTGTGACCCACCCTTGCCATTCACAATCTCAGGTTTGGGTCTGACTTCCATGGAGACCAAAGTACTGTGGGAAAGAACTCACTTGGAGGGTTGGCTGAACCATCAAACCCGCTGCACCTCAGCCCCTGAAAAGTGAGCAGACAGCGCAGGCCCTCACCGTAAGCGGGTGGCCATCCGTGGAGCAGGCAGGGCTGCGGTCAAAGCTGAGCTTGCCCACCACGAGGCTGTCGTAGGCCGCCTGGTTGAGCTGAGGCAGGGAGATGGCATTCTTGATGATGGGGGAGATGGCTGGGGAGCAGGCGAGGGTGCGGGCGGAGAAGCCATCCTCCGGGGTGGGGCCCCCCCCTCCGCACCAGCTGCAGCTTCTTGGCCAGGAAGCCCCGGGGTGAGCGGTGGGTGCTCCCTGAGCCACCGCCATGGTTGCTGAGGAAGGAGGTGTCACCAAAGACATCCCCGCCGCGGCCCACGTGCATGGTGTGGCGGAAATCCCCAAGCGGGGGGCTGATCATGTCCGCGGTCAGCCGCTTCTTCCCCTGCGAGCTGGACACCCAGCCCACGGGTGAGAGCTTGCCCAGGTTCATGGCCGGGGCTCCTCCGGCCCCCTGGGGGCCTGGCATCGGCTCTGGCTGTTCACAGCTGCTGGTCCATGCTCACCGGGGCCTGGGGAGAGTGCTAGGCTAGGTGAAGGTCCACTTCTCAGCTCCCTCCTTCTTGGTGGGAAGGGTTGGAAAGAGGCTGCCCCTCTCTGCTAAGGTGCTGCCCCCACATGCTGAGGCTGTGGAGGGTCCATGGCTTGTCTGCCCCGAGGCCTGGGTCCCAGTCCCGTGGAAGGAGCTGCAGCTGTTCTGGCCAAGGACGTAGATGGCACCAAACGTGCCTCAGATGTGGACAGTCCTTCTCCTGCGCAGGAGTGGAGACCTAAGAGAAAGAAGGTAGTGGAGGGCCTGGGGGGCATCTTGGTCCAAATAATAACAGCTTAAGAGAATACATGAGGATCACGGAGAAAATGCTGAACAGACGCACAGAGGAGGGCACGTGGCATGACTCCCCATCCAGGAAATTTAAGAGCATGTGAAACAAAGCCCATGACAGAAGAGCCTGGCGGGCTACAGCCCATGGGGCCGGGCAGGACTTAGCAACTAACAACAGCGAAACAAAAAATTCCCGGAGCTGTTCCCTTCTTCAACTGCACACACTGGTTAAAACCTATGTATGAATGGCCGCTATCTGGTCCCCATTGATGAAGCACCTGCTGAGCGCCAATGGCTTATGTTCATCACTCATTTAACCTCGAGGGAGGCACTACAGGCTTCAGAGGAGACACGGAGCCCCGAAGAAAGGAAGGGATTTGCCTGAGGCCACACAGTAGGCAATGGTGAAGCAGAGCCTCCAACCCCAGAGCCCTTGAGCCCCAAGCTACACTGCCTCCTGCTGGCGGGGGGAGTTAAGTCACCTTCCTTCTCGGTGGGTTAAACTGTCTTCCCCTCACAGAGGCTAGGAGGTGACAGGCAAAGGCTTTATGAACTGCTGTGTAACCAGCAGAACCCTTCGCTTTCTGAATGCTTCCTGGAAAAAGGATCCTGTGGTCAAAAGTGGTTTTTCCAGCTGCTTATTACATGTCTGAGCACATTCAAGGCTCTGAGAAGGCCCGCAGGAAGAACATCATATTTTTCTCAAACTGATGTCAAGGCCTTGTTACCAGGGAACAAGTTTTGGAAAAAGCTCAGCTGGTGCCAAAGCTGTTCTTTGCCTACTCCCTTCTGTTCTGACCTCTTCCTCACCCTCCTCCCTCTTCCCAATCTTCTCTAAGCTTCCCTTGGTTTGACATCACCCCTTCTAGTACCTTAGGAGTATACACTGGAGGACACCTATGAACCTATGGTCCCATATTTGGTTTTCCTGTGGCCCGGAGAGGCCAAGCTTCTTCAAGGTCACATAAAGAGAATGAGTAGAGATGTCATTTCAGAGCCTCTGACTCATGTGGCTTTTAGTGGCCCGTGGAGCCCTGTCTTGTCTCTCCAGATCGCAACACACTCTAAGGGTGGGGCCTGGATTTTCCTGCCTCCCTCCTTCCAGCACTCAGCTTGGGCTCTGCACATGGCCAAGTGCCCAATCAGTACCAGGAGTTCTCTGTGATACCTTCATGCCAAAGGCTGACCCTTGCCACCGTCCGAGTGAGGGCAGGTAGAGGATTTAGTGGCCTCACAGTGTAACCTTGGGCAAGCCATTTACCTGCCCAGACCTGGGACCTGAGCTGATAAAAGTTGATAATGATAGGTTCTTAACACCTAGATCTGAGCGTCAACTTAAAAAAAAAAAAAATTGCTGCCACCTCCAAGCATAAAAATCTCAATACTGCCCTTCAAATGTTATTTGAAATTCAAAATAGGTTAAATAACAAGATAAAAACAAAGGAGGCAAGAAGACAAAGCTTGCTTTGTTTTCTGACGGCATTCTCTTTCCTTCCCACCATGGGATCCTCCCCCAACCTGACTCCTCCCCCGGGGGTGGGTATCTGAATCATTCCTTTCCCTGGCACCCCCGGCACCAAGATGTCCTCGTGGAATGTTTGCTGAAGTAATGAAGCACTCTGCAGTTGGCCAACCACTGCATGATGTCATCTGATTCTCCAACAGCACCGAAGCTGGAGGGTTAGCCCATTTTACAGGAAGAGCCAAGGCTTGGAGAGAAGGAACTTGGCCAAGGTCACGTGGTAGGTACCTCGTATGGGCCATTTCCTTGCTCTGGGGAAGACTGAATCTGGGGTCAGAGGGGAGGGAACTGAGGGGGGGTGGAGTGTCATTCTGAAATGTCACGAGGAGAGGTCACTGTGTCCGTCATGTGGCCACGCCTACTTCTCCCCAGCCCCTCCTTTCTCAGCAAAGGGGTCCTGGTCCCCACTCCACCACTGTGGCCACTTTGACTTGAGATACCAGCTTCTGCCCAAGTCTTGTGATAAGCCTATGTCTCAAATGCCTCTGGGCATCTCCAGAAGCTCTCCACCCTGCCCACTGTTGTAGGGACACCCATGGCACTTTGGAGCCAAGGACAGGACACTGCCACTGGGGACCTGTTTTCCCATGTGCAAAACAAGGCTGGTCCTCTCCCAGGAGAGTTTTAAGACTGGAAGGTGCTGTAATTAAACTCTTGGATCCTGAAGCAGGGCTGGGTTCAAAGCCAACATTCTTACACTAATAATGTCTCTCATTCTGGAGAGACAGAAGGAGAGGCTCCAACCTCGATGTAGCCTATTTGGCCCTTGAGGCTGATCATCAGGTATCGCTGGTGGTTAGGTGTGCCCCACCTGGCCCCGGAGTAAGCAGGGCTCTGGCTGTCCAGGTATGTGGCCTCTCTTTGCTCACCAACCCAGAAATACTACCTGCTAATGCTCACAAACACCCATTTTACAGATGGAAAAATGAGACATGGAAAGGAAACTGACTTGTTCCAGGTTGGAGAGCAAAAAGAGAGGCGTAGCCAGGAATCTCCCAGGATTCTACTGCTGTTAGCCGCTCAGCCTTGGCTGATTCTTTGTGGCCCCATGGACTGTAGTCCACCAGACTCCTTAGTCCATGGGATTTTCCAGGGAAGAAAAATGGAGTGAGTTGTCATTTCCTCCTCCTGGGGCTCTTCTCGGCTAGGGATCAAACCTGCATCTCCTGGGTCTCCTACGTTGCAGGTGCATTCTTTACCTGTTGAGCCACTGGGGAAGTCACGAGTCTACCAACCTCAACAGTGAATGCCAGGGGAGTGGATGAAGGCTCCAGGAGTGCTGAGCAGATGCCCAGCCGCTGAGCACAGGAGGGCAGGCCAGGGAGGCAGGAGACCCAGCCCTGCAGATTCAGTTTACCCTACAGAGAGTCAGGCCCGGGTACTTGGGCAGGAGCTTACTCAGTAGCACTGGTGACCACAAGGACAAGGTTTGGGGCCGGAAGTAGGGACCTGGCAGTTAGGAGAGGCCAACAGGGGCCGCTGTGGAAGTGCGTGTAGTTGGAGGAGGCCAAGGGCTGTCTGCTGGCTGTGGGGGAGGCAGCGGAGGCAAGGGTGAGGCGGGGGTGGGGGTGGTGGCACCCTAGGGCTCACCTGGGAGTCACCCGCAGGCCCCTAGGGAGACCACCTCTCACCCTGGAAGCCACTCCCTGCTCACAGCACCCCGCCTGCAAGGGTCCAGCTGGGTAGTAACACCATCCTTACCGCTGGACAGAGGGACCCTGTCTCCGTTAGGGCTGTTCTAGCCTCCCAGAATAAGGGGTTAACTTCCTGGGGGCTGCCTCTTCATGCTCAAAATCCAGCTGCTTCAAGAGGCAGAAGCTGAGGCGAGAAAAAGGATAGCACGTTGTCCACAGAGGCAGCCTGTTCTCAGGCCGTCAGGGGGACAGTAGGAGGGAGCACCATGGACCCCAAGTTAGAGCCGAATCGGCCTTTGACGCCAAGGCTGATTGGCCTAAGGGCAAGGGTCTCCCCAGGTCCTAGGCTCCAGACCCTGCGCAGCGTTTTGCGAAGCTGTGGCCTCCGCGGGCCAGCCCTTTGGCCACTCTGGGCCTCAGTTTCCCGATCCCGGAAAGGGGCTTCAAACTTCGTGAGTCTCGGATGGCTTGGCGAGAACAGAACAGTCTTGAGGGCGGTGGGGATGGGAAGTCCCGGAAAGATTTTGGCCAGAAAACATTCCCTCTGGGAGGAACGAGGTTAGAATGTTGGAGGGTCGTCGCTCCGCGGGGAAGGGGGCAGCCGGCTGCTTTGGCCCGAAGGGAACCGGACGGGATGACCTCACCCGCCGCTCGGGCCTGGAATGCGGCGGTTGGGGAGGGGGCAGGGTGCCTGGACCATCTGCCCAGCGGTCCGCCCCCCACTTCCCGCTCTCCCCGCCGGCCTCGCCAAGGGGCCCGACATTCCGACACATGCCCCACTCCCCGTTCCTTCCCTTCCTTTCCCAGGGCAGGAAAGAGCGTAGACGGCCTTCGGCTCGCCCCCTCCTCCCGCAACCCGCTTTACCTTCCAATTCTCTGCCGCCCTCTACTCGCCGGGACCAGCGCGAAACCACCCGAAAACTTGGAGCGTCCCGGTGCCGCTCCTGCGGCCGGCACTCCCGACCTGTCCCTTGGCACCCGGGGCGACTTTGGCAGGCTGGCCCCCTCCCCCGCCCCGGTCCCAAGAACCTAGGGGTGCCAAGATCTTTCGGCGCCGCGATCCCCCTGCCCGCGTCCACGCCCACCCTGGGCTCGACGACCAGCGGGCCAGATTGCGGTTACCTTCTCCGCGCGCCCCGGGATCCGGGGGTGAAGGGCGGACGCGGCGGCGGCGGCGGCAGTGCGTCCCCGCGCGCAGCCCTAGCGAGTGGCTGGGCCGGTCTGCGCCGCCCTGGCCGCGGGCTCCGCGGGCTGGCTCCGGGGGGCGGGGGCGGGGTGTGGGCGCGCTCCCTCCTCCCGCCTCTCTGCTCCAGGCCGCGGGCGGGGGCGGGGCCCCCAGTCCCGGGCACCGATCCGGCCGCCCCGAGCGGCGACTGCGAAAGCTGGAGGGGGCGCCAGGTCAGGCTCTTGTAGGCTGCCCTGGGCAGGGGAAACTGGGAACGTGCGGGTTCCCCGGGAGAGGTGACTCGGGTCCCCAACTCCAAAACCCTCTCCCACCGTCTCCTCGCGGGGCCTTGGGGTGCCTGACCTGACAGCTCCGCTTGCTGGGCTGGAACCTGGAAGCCAGATCTCCGAGGCCCTGCATGCCCGACTCTTGCTTAAACCTTAAGTTCTACAAGCTGGGATACCCTCTCCCTTTCTCCTAACCCCCTTTCCTTTTGCTCCAGTACGGCTCCCTCAACCCCACCCCCACCCCGCGGTTACCAGAACACAGACATGAGCCACACTGGGGCCAGGCCACTGGTAGAGTGGTGTGGTGTTGTGGTCAAGGCTGTGGACCCTGGAACCCAACAGCCTGGTTTCCTATCCTGTGCTGGTCACTGCTTATCCTTTCTGTGCCTTGGTTTTCCCATCTGTAAAATGGGATAATAACAGCAGGCATAAAATATTATGTAGTTAAGTGTTCTCTGCTGTGTCAGCACCTAGCAGACTTGCTGAACAATTAATTACATGAGGTCACATCTCGGATGGGTGGGTTCCCGAAGCTTCATGGAGCACTCCTCAACTCCACCCATGAAGGTCAGGGAATCAGCCAGGCACAGGATTCTGTGCTGTCCTCAAGGAGAGGAGATGGATCTCTGATCCCCAGCTTATGCTGTTTCAACATTCCCTAAGAGCTGGACACAACTTAGAGACTAAACAACAGGAACAATATTCCTCTTGGACTGTGAGCTTCCTGAGAACAAGCGGGAAGATCTGGGGGCTGTCCTTGCACACAGACCCAGAACATAGTCTGCAGGAGAGGGGCGGGGCTCAGCAAGGTGTCCTGGAAGAGGTGATACCTGAGTTAAGCTGTAAAGGACACACAGCAGAGGGAAGGGCAGTGGGAGTGTGCACACACCTGGCAAGAGACAGAACAAGCAAAAGCTTAGAGCTAGGGATCCGCATGCAGGAGGCAGGTGTGGCTGGAGGAGGAGGGGCCGTATTTACACACACATGGAAAGAGGGGTTTTTTTAGCTGCACCTCCTTCACGTGGGTGCTCAGTCGCTTCAGTCGTGTCTGTTTGCGACCCCATGACTGTAGTCCACCAGGCTCCTCTGTCCATGGGAGTCTCCAGGCAAGAATACTGGAGTGGGTTGCCACTTCCTCCTCCGGAGATCTTTCCAGCCCAGGAATGGAGTCTCTTATGCCTCCTGCCTTGGTGAAAGTGAAAGTCGCTCAGTCGTGTCTGATTCTGCAACCCCATGGACTATACAGTCCATGGAATTCTCCAGGCCATAATACTGGGGATCGAACCCAGATCTCCCACATTGCAGGCAAATTCTTTACCAGCTGAGCCACAAGGGAAGCCTCCTGCCCTGATAGGTGGATTCTTTACCACTAGTGCCACCTGGGCTCCCAGAATGTACATGCTAGCCACTAAGGGAGGAGGTTATTTCCCCAGCAGGACAGACAGTGAAGCAGGTTTAGAGAACTCCAGCGCTTGCTGAGGCAACATAGGAACGAGAGTCAGACATGACTTAGCAGCTAAACAATAACCAGGCCTCGTCGCCCCTCACCCGCTCATCACTGAATCCATATGCGATCCCTATAGGGACAAGACTGCCAACATGTCCATTTTGCAGAGAAGCAAAATGACTTTCCCAAAGCCTCCAGCTGTGGCAAGTTGTCCGTGTGTCCTGGTTTGCCCAGGAGAGTCCCGCATGATGCCCAGTATCCCAGCATAATTATTTATAAGACTTCCTTTCACTCTCAAAGATGACCTAGTTGGACAATAAATTACACATAACTCTAATCAGAAGATTGCCCAGAGCATCTGGCAAAGGAAGCAGTTTGGTGTGATGTCAGAGGCCCTCAGTGAATTAAAAAACTAAGATCATGGCACCAGGTCCCATCACTTCATGGCAAAAGAAGGGACAAAGTGGAAACAGTGACAGATTTTGTTTTCTTGGTCTCTGAAATCACTGCTTATGGTGACTGCAGCCTTGAAATTAAAAGACACTTCCTCCTTGGAAGAAAAGCTATGATAAACCTAGACAGCGTATTAAAAAGCAGAGACATCATTTCACCGACAAAAGTCTGTATAGTCAAAGGTTTGGCTTTTCCAGTCGTTATGTATGGATGTGAGAATTGGACCATAAAGAAGGTTGAATGCCAAAAAAAAATGGACACTTTTGAACTGTGGTGCTGGAGTCCCTTGGACTGCAAGGAGATCAAACCAGTCAATCCTAAAGGAAATTGACCCCAAATATTCCTTAGAAGTACTGATGCTGAAGTTGAACCTCCAGTACTTTGACCACCTGATGTGAAGGGCTGACTCATTAGAAAAGACCCTGATGCTGGGGAAGACTGAAGGCAAAAGGAGAAGAGGGGAGCAGAAGATGAGATGGTTAGATAGCATCACCAATTCAATGCACGTGAATCTGAGCAAACTGGGAGACAGTGAAAGACAGGGAAGCCTGGCGTGCTGCAGTCCATGGGGTCACAAAGAGTTGGACACAACTTAGCGAACTTCCTACTTTGTGCCAGTCACTTTGTCTCTGCTAGCTCATTGTAAGGCACTGTGTGAGTCAGAAATTCTGCACCTCATTTTACAGATAGGTAAAAACTGAGGCCAGAGGCACTCTCCCCTCTTTCTAAGCCTCCCTCCAGATAGAAGTACTCTATGTAGGCTGCACTCCTGTTCCTGGCTCCAATCCTGATTGAAGGATCCAACTCAGTTTTTCTTTCTGGAAATGGGAGAAAGGGAGGAGTCTGGGCATCCTTGTGAAAGATGCAGGGATAGACAGTCCCCAATTCCCATAGTTTTCTCCTCTCCCAATTTCCTGTGGTCCCCTTCTTTCCCTTGTCAAGAGACTGTGCCCAGGAGTGCAGGGGTTAACCCTGGCAGAGCTGTAATCACCATGCAGAATGCAGAACAAATGCCTCCCAGCTGGGGACTGGGAGCTGCTAGGTGGGACTGGCTGCCTGGAGTTCAGGAGGCCCCCCCTCTCCTCCCCTGTCCTGAGGAACCAGGCTCCTTGGACTGCAATCAGAGAGCTCAGCTGCTCCCTCAGTTCACACTGCAGGCTGGGTGGGCTGAGGCACAGGGCTTATGGGAAGGAGGCGGTCTCTGGGGCAGGGAGTCCTCTCTGGCGCTCTAGTGGAGGGGGCAGGGCACAGCTAACGGGGTCGCCTCCCCTTTGGGGACCCAGGGATGCCAGTGGCTGCCCACCAGGCTCCAGTGAGGTTTGGCGGGGGAGCCTTGGCCACATCTTTCAGCCTACATCCCAGCCGTTCCCTAGAGGGTGCATCCTTTCCATCCCGAAGTCTGGCTTGGCTTTTGGTCAGCTTATGCATCTGCTCACTGACCGATTTGATTGGTCTTCCCAGTCTTCTGTCTTTTTTTTTTTTTTTGCCCTTCAGTATGTGGGATCTTAGTTCTGCAGCCAGATAGGGTTCTAACCCATGCCCCTGCAGTGGAAGCTCAAAGTCCTAACCATTGGACTGCCAGGGACTTGCCAGTGAGGACAGCCTTTTGAGTGTCCACTCATCTATCCACCACCCACAATCCACTCCATCCATCTGCCCATCTGTTTAACCACCAATTTACCCATCCATCTATTAACCTACCACTCACACCCATCCAGTCACCTGCTGCTAAGTCACTTCAGTCGTGTCTGACTCTGTGCGACCCCATAGATGGCAGCCCACCAGGCTCCTCCGTCCCTGGGATTCTCCAGGCAAGAACACTGGAGTGGGTTGCCATTTCCTTCATCCAGTCACCTAACTACTTACTAATCTTCAGTTGACCCACTGCCTACACCCTTACTCATTATCTGTCTGCCCCCACCAATCCATCCACCTACCCACCTGTGCCTCCACCCACCCCTATCCATTTACCCACCCATATATCTTCCCCCACCTATCCATCCAGCATCCTTGTTCTACTGCCAACAACCCCTGCCGTCTACCCCTTGCCTGTCCCTCCATGGCCTCATGCACTCACTTGCCTCTCCATCCTATGATAACCTTATATCCAACTCACACCTGGCCTCTGCTGACTGGCATGAGTTTCTGAGCATGTCCTTATTTGCACACACCTCCCTCACCTTGATCAATGGGTCACCCGTAGGCAAAACATCCTTGAAAACTGCTTTGTAATATCACCTTATGGCCAGCATAAGAAGCAGGTCCTTATCACCCCAACTGGTCTGCACCATCACGAGGGCAGGTACACCCCTCCTTGGACCTCTCCAGGAACACTCTCTATGGGCTGGACTCCTGGCAGGGGCTCAGACAGACCTGGGCACTTCAGGGAAGTGGGCGGCATTGCGTTCTCCAAGTGATCTGTGCTGCGGGTTAGTTCCCCAGCTTGGGGAGATTGGCAGTGGGGCCAAGGGTGCCATCCCCACATTTCTCAATTCTAGAATCCAGCATGCATTTCCAAATCAGACCAACGCAAGTTCAAATCCTGGCTTTGCCTCTCACTAGCACAGGGGTCTACAACCTCTGGTATCTACTCCCTGATAATCTGAGGTGGAGCTGATATAATAATAATAGAAATAAAGTGCACAATAAATATAATGCACTTGAATCATTCTGAAACCACTCCTCACCCCAAATCCATGGAAAAATTGTCTTCCGTGAAACTGGTCCCTGTTGCCAAAGGTTGGGGACCGCTGCCCATGACCTTGGATGAGCCACTTCCTTACCTGGGCCTCATGTGTGATGAGCCGTCAAGTTCACGACCTGACTTGTGGCTGATGGTCAAGGAATGGTAGCTATAGTTTTACTATTGTTAGAATTTTCTTTCCCCATGAGACAGTTTCACTTAACACACATTAAGTGCGTGCCTGCCATGGGCCAGGCCACATGCACTCCTTGCTCTCAGCGATTTGTCTGGTCTGGTGGGAAAGATCAAGGCCAGGAATTGGTGGGGGCTGAAGGGCCGAAACAGCAGTAGAAGGGGCCAGGCAGGCAGAGGACTGACTGAGGAGGTCCAGGGAACCTTCCTGAGGAGGTGGCATTTGATCTGGACCTTGTGTTTTGGGGGTAAGAGTGCCCACAGGTGAGCTTGGGAGAGAGCTGGTCTCACAAAGGGAGCAGATGAGCTGGGGATGGTCTGCTGTGGAGGATGGGAGAGAAGCCTTGAACCCTGCGCTTGGCCCTCTGTGGTGTGGGCTAGGCTGGGCCTCTGCCCTTTCCCCAGCAGTGGCTGCCCTCAGGTGTCACAGACCCTGGGGTGTCTTGGGATCCTTCCTGGGCTTTCTCATTAGCAGAGGTCTGCAGCAAGCTAGTCTCATGTTTTTTTTTCCCCCGCTGGCTGACGTTAGGATAGGAATGTGCTCTGAGGGAAGCCAGGGGACAGAGACCTTCCTGGAAGGAAGCGTAAGCCCTTCCATTCTAGTTCCTTCCTCCTACTCAGACCCCCAAGAGTCAACACTTGGTGGGAAGTTTCAGGGCCTCAGTGGGCTTCTGAGGACGCTGAAGCCCAGAGACTTGCCAGGGCTGCACAGCGAGTCAGCAGTGGAACTGGAGTCCCCGGCCACCGCAGACCCCATGGCTGCCTTCAGCGTGAGGGAGCGTCTGCTGAGTTCCTACGGCATACCAGCTCCCAGCCTAACAGGACGAACCAGACAGGGTCACAGAGAGTGAGGCTCAGACAGAGCACACACTTGGCAGAGCTCCAGGAAGGCTGCCTGGAGGAGGTGGGACATGGCTCTATGCAGACGTGTGAAGCTGTGCAAACCGGGTGTGAGAGGCAGGCTGGGTACACCAAGTGAGTGTGTCTGGCATGGGTGTGTGTGCCATGAGGGTATCAGCTGGAGTGATGACTGAGTTGCTGGGGAGCCAGGGACCGATCTGGGGGCTGGGTGATGACAGATGAGTCCTTGGCTGTCCCTGCTGGGTTGCTTCTTGAAGTGATGCCTGGGTGTCAGTGGCTTCTTGGGAGCAGCAGGGTCAGGATGGGAGTTAATCCCAAGGGTATTTTAGAGGGCGGGACTGTGAGGCCTACAGGGAGAGCATGGCTCCCAGAAGCAGGCAGCTGTCAGGGCCGGAAACGCCTCTGGAATTCCAGGCTCTGGGAAAAGCACTGGCTGCATGGAAGAGTTTTCTCAGCCGGAGCCTTCCAGGCCAACTCAGCTCTGGTTCCTTATTCACTGCTCCGCAGGGAAATGGGGGAGGGGAAGCCCCCACCCCCAACAGGCTCCCTTTCTCCTGGAGAACAGGACAAGAAGTTGGAGGAGGGGGGCAGCTAAGGAAGGATGTGGGGTCAGTTCCTCCAGCCCCACCCCTGAGGAAGACAGTCGGATGGATGGAGGGGGCGTGGGCATCTGAGTTGCCTGGAGCTGCAGGGGGCAGCGGAGAGATAGCAGAGGGGCCCAGGCCGGGTGCCCCTGTCATCTCAGGGGTGATGGGGTGGCTTCTTCAAAGCTCGAGCAGGTGGCTGGAGACCTGGATGGAAGGGCAGTGTTGAGGTGGGGGTAGGGTCCTCCAGGAGACCTTTGTTCTCAACATGAGGAGGGGTGGGTATGGAGAAAGGAGAGGCGGGCGGGGAGACAGGAAAAGTGTTTGAGGAGCAGAAACAATGGCCTATTCTCTGCTGCCCCGCCTGGCCTGAGAGATAGGCCGGTGGGCTGGAGGCCAGCCCTGCCTTGTCCTGACCATCTCCAACACAGCCTCCTCCAGCCCAGCCCCGCCCTTGGGGCTGCATGTGGTCCTGCCTGGGTGGGGCAGGGGGCTCCTTCCTCGCCCCCACAACTACGGACTCATTCCGGGATCCATGGGCCCATCTCTTCTTCTAACAGAAGCCAGCCCACTTTGGTGGATGCAGGGCTTGTACAAACATGATCTCCTTTGTGTGATGGATGCAGAAATGGAGGAGGAAAGCCCTTCCCACTGGCCTGTGGCCCCAGCCTGTTGTCTGTAGAGCTGGAGTTGAACCCAGTACCCTGGGCACTGAATCTTGGGTTCATCCCATGATCCCCTTCCCACAGTGCTTCTTAGCTCCTGGTTTCCTCCTCTCTTTCCTGCACGGATGATAAGAGAAGGATGATCAGAAGGGAGAGGAGGGCTTCCCGAAGGTGGCTCAGTGGTAAAGAATCTGCTTGCCAATGCAGGAGACACGAATTCGATCTGGGAAGATCCCACATGCCACGGAGCATGTAAGCCTGTGTGCCACAGCTACTGAGCTTGTGCTCTAGAGCCTGGGAACCGTAACTACTGAGCTCGTGTGCTGCAACAACTGAAGCCCGCATGCCCTACAGCCTGGGATCCAAAAACAAGCCACCACAGTGAGAAGCTGGTGCACCCCAGCTAGAGAGTAGCCCCCGCTCGCTGCAACGAGGGCAAAGCCTGCACAGCAGTGAAGAACCAGCACAGCCAAAAATAAATAAATAAAGCACAGAATTGAAGGGAGTGGTAATTAAGCCCCCCCCGCTTAGTGCCAGATGCGAGCTTGAACTCTGGGCTTGGTGCTTTACTGGCACTGGCCTTAATCCTCACAACACCATTATACAGATAAGGAAACTGACGCCAAGGATATAACGTTATCTCCTCAACTTCTCATTGCTCGGAAGTAGCCCCACTGGATATGAGCCTCGGTCTGTGGCATCCATAGTTCCCGGCTGCCCATGAAGGGGGGCTGTCCTCCCAGTGTGAGGACGTGGGGAGGAACGCTACATGTCGCACGCACATCCTCCTGGCGCTAGGTTGCTCAGAAGCCTCTCTGACTGATGGATGTTGCCTCTACTTATATCTCTTTGGTGACTGGGAGGTCCCTCCTGAAATGGAGCAGAAATCAGCTCCCCATAAGCTCTGCTCACTGCTCCTCCCTCACCTTCTGGGGCTGCACCCAGATGCCCCCAAATTTCCCCTTTCCAAATGTCTGCCCGGAATCAGAAGACCTGGCTCCAACCAGTCCCAGCTGTGGATCTTGGGTAAATTCTTTGGCCTCGCTATGCCTCAGTTTTCTCACCTGTGAATAATAACAGGTGAATAATAACGCCTGTGATCAAAGAAGATGGCTGGGAAAGAAGCTTTACAAACACAGGTTGGAGGTGTGTCATAATGATTGCAGATGTTTAGGCTGTTCATGTTGTTCTGGGATGTTTCATGAATGTCATAGCAAGCACTCTTTAAGTGACTTCTCAGCGCCTGGCAATAGGGCAGAGCCATTGCCTCTGGACTGAGGAATCTGCACCCCAGCTTGCAGAGGGGAGAGGCATTGGCTTGTATAGTTTTATGTGCAGAGTGCGTGAGTATGTGTTCAGTCGCTTCAGTCATGTCTGACTCTTTGCAACCCCACTGACTCTAGCCCGCCAGGCTCCTCTGTCCCTGGGATTCTCCAGGCAAGAACATTGGAGTGGGTTACTATTTCCTCCTCCAGGGCATCTTCCCAATCCAGGGCTCTCTTACATCTCCTGCATTGGCAGGTGGGTTCCTTACCACTAGTGCCACCTGGGAAGCCCTGTGTGCAGAGTTCAGTTCAGTGCACTCACTCAGTCGTGTCCGACTCTTTGCGACCCCATGGACTGCAGCACACCAGGCTTCCCTGTCCATCACCAACTCCCGGAGTGTGTTCAAACTCATGTCCATCATGTCAGTGATGCCATCCAAC